>OX346266.1:968373-3368373 GCA_947049275.1 Epinotia bilunana | reverse complement strand
CTACAAAGCGCGTGGCCCGACTCGCACTTGGCCGATTTTTTACTATTTAAGTCCTCTTTCTTACAACAACTTATTTAAAATACTACTGATGATTTGAAACACGACTAATATTATAAATGCGAGAGTTTGGATGTTTTGATATTTTTTACTCAATGGCGTTTAGTATCACATTAAAATAAGATAAACATAAAAATAGACTCGAGGATGACATTGAAGCTTGAAACGAAATTAAACCAATTCGTGCCTTTTTGGGTATCATACATAATGCATTTTCCCTAGTTTTCCAGAGATCAATAGAAGTGGTAGAAGCACATCCCTAGTCTAAAAACACACGGACCTCGCCTTTATTTGGTAAATTGAAAGAGTAAAAAACTCGTATGAATGGGGCCGAATTCCATCCGGAATTGCGTACGCGATAGTGTTATATTGGATTATGCTAAAATGTTGCGTTAAGACCTATTGTTGGTGCGTTTTGTGAACAGACATCCGGAACATGCGTTTTGACAGGTATTTTGCATTGGTTAGCAGTTACGCAAAGTTTTGAAAACCCTAGAGTATAAGATAAATAATTTAGATAGACGTAAAAAATTGAATGTCGTTATTCCCTTAAAACAAGTTTTCAATACAAAGCCTGTTCCTACATCCACTTCAAGAATAGTACATTTTACAACTAGTGTGAAAAGAATGTCTTTTTACCACTAGCACCGAGTTATCTTGCCACTCGCTTTCAGCTCGTGGCAAGACTCGGTACGAGTGGTAAAAGACATTTCACACGTGTTGTAAACGACGTTTTTTAATACAATTGCGAAAAATAATAAATTAATATATCATTGCGATAAAATATGCTTGCTTCGAAGTTATTTTTGAACGAACCCATACTTTACAAATGACACTGACAGTGACAACATACTATTGGAATCAGCGCCATCGGCCTCGAGTTGAGAAACTAAATTGACACTTGGCAGTTGACACTGACAGTATTCATAAGGATAATATTTAGCTTGCCACAGCCCAATGCAGATAATTATAATACTGAAACGACATTAATTAGAACCTTTCATATTATCAAAACAGAAGTACAAGACCTTACAGTATCAACAAACAGAAACAGATCATGCAACAAGAGTTAGTGCCAAATTTGTGATCTGCGACATGTGACCAAGGACACGTTTACAACTAAAATATCATGAATTATTCGAATATTTGAAGACTATCAAGGATAATTAGAGGTAAAAGAAACATTAAATCACATTATTAGTTATGTTTAAGGTTATTTTTTGAACAAGAAGCTGGTGAAATCTATAAATGTTACTAAATGATTAACATTTTGCAGGTCCCTAACAAATTGGCGGAAGGATAATATTCACTCAAAGCGGCTCCTAGGAAGTCAACCAGTCAATTACTATGCACCTACAACTGCTGCTCAAGTGCCACGTTGATGACCATGTTTAGAAGAAATGATGATTATGTTTAACATTACGAGAAGAGATGATTATGTTTAACATTACAAATGAGGTCTAAGAACAATTACTTGCTTTTGTGATTAAATGAGAATTAAAAAAAAAAAAATTGTATTAAAACAAGGTTGATATCAGAAATATTTTATTTTCATTAATAATTATAGTTAATGGTACAATTAGTGCAGTTCATAGTTATGTTGTGAGTTCTTCCATGTAAATTAAGTGTCTGACTAGTCAGGCATGGTGTATTTTCAGGTTCCTGCTGTTGTGATAATTCCTGTGGGTCAAAGTTAGAGGGGCTATGTGTAATCCAAGTGTTGTTGGCACGTGACGGTCCTGGTTGGTTAACAGGGCTGGGTGTAACCAAAGTGTTGTTAGCATGTGACGGTCCTGGTTGAGGTTCAGTATTAACAGGTACATTAAGACCAGATTGTAATGTGGATGACGAAAATTCTGTGGACTCTTGCGACTTTACATTAATTGATTTTGCAATTTGTTTTCCAATTTTTAATTTGTTATCAATGGAGTTTTCTATGTATCCTTCTGCTACATTACTTGACCGCCAACCTCCATGCCTCTTCAAAGTTGTTATGTCTGCTCCTGAGTCGGCAAGTAATGTAGCAGAGGTTCTCCTAAATGCATGTCCGGTGTAAAGATTTGCATCAGGCAAATTTAAGTACTGAGCGATATCTCTCGGCATATTCCCAAACTTGTTTAAGCCTATTACCGGGGCAGTGCACCTTCCTCTTTGAAAATTCTGAAAGAAACGGTCACTTTTGCCCTTAGAGGACCGTAGACTCTGATATTTCTTGACTATTTCTGCAAATTGTCCGTCAATAGTGAAGGACCTGGGAATTTTATTTTTTGTATTTGGTATTTTGACAAGAAGTATGTCCCCATGTGTTTCTATATCTTTTACTGATACATTTGTGAGCTCTTCGCGTCTGCATGCGCCACAGACTCCAAATATAAGAGCAACCTATGAACAAAGTTACATATTTATTATATATTGTAAGACAATTGTTTATTTCATTCTATTTTTTTTAACTTCCTACTTTATTTTTAGTTAATTTACTTAAATTGTGTACATATTTTATAAGATTTATATTTAAGTTTATACCTTTGTAGCTAGATGGTGCTGATCTGGAGCTTCATTAATAAACGTCTCAATTTGTTCAGCTGTTAGTACCTTCGATTTTTTACTCTGAAATCCTGCACTTTGCCTTTTAAAGAAAGCAGTCAATCTGGTGTAAGTTTTTATATCTATGTCATATTTTAACTTTATAACAGCTTTCAACAGAATATTTTGACCATAATGTTGATGGCCGATAGGTTTCAGACAGCTCTTGAAAATAGGCCATCAAAACAGTCTCTGAAAAAGACTTTGCGTTATGTAAGGTTTTCCACTCGATAAATTTTACATAGACGGCATTATATTGGTTTTTAGATTTTTCTGGAATAACACAGTCATTGGCAATTGCTGCTCTAGCACGAATGTCTGGTGCTGTCATATCAATGTTTGAATCACTCATTTTCAATATTTTTTTATAACTTCTCGTACCAAATTATATATTTATACGCGTTAATGTGTTTAAATAATGTTAGAGGTTATTTCAAAAGGGCGGGCTGATTTGCTTTTAAACTTTTTTTTCTAGGCATATGCTTGTATCATTCAGCCAAATCAAAGAACGATTTTTAGGAAAGTAAATATTTCATACATAGATACCTAAGACAGAGTAGGCTATAAAATGCAAATTCTTAGTATTTTTTCGTCATTTATATATTAAGGAATACTTTAAATAACTCCTAGTATTCGTAAGCGTTTTTAATTTCATAATTTCCAAGTAAAAAATCGAATATAAAATTACTGCGTTTCGAAAGTATAGTTTGGAACTAAAAAGTAAAAAGCACTAGTTCGAGAAATTGAGCTTCTCGTACGCTACGCAGCCACAAAAAGCACCACTTTTTGAGCAACTGTATTAAAAGAAACATTTCAGCATTATTGTAATAATGGATTCCTTAAGTGTTGGACTAAAAGTAATTGTAATACGACTAAAACTTTCAATTACAAAATGTAATTTTCAATGGTCTATTACGATTACAAAATTTAATTTGTATTGCAATTGCAAATAAAATTTTGTAATTAGTAATAATAATAATAATAGGCCTGATATCGTGCTGACAGATCGATCGAAACACCAGGCAGTGCTCGTCGACATCACCATCCCCCATGACGAGAACCTCTTGAAGGCCGAGAAGGACAAAGCCAGCAAGTACCTAGACCTGCCTCACGAGGTAACCGCCATGTGGGATGTTGATTTGACGATCATCGTCCCGATAGTCGTTTCGGCGAACGGTTTAATAGCGAAGAGTCTCGACCATGGTACTCTCGCTAGATGGCTGGATCAAGGGTCAGATACAGAAGGCGGCACTCCTGGATAGTCAGGAGGTTCCTGTCTCTGACGCTCTGACCACCGGCAGCTTAGGCCCCGCCTCGCTGCCGGCGGTACCTTAGGTTAGATTTTTATAATAATTTTATGTTTTGTATGTCTCGTTTTATATTTTACTTTTTATATAGTTATTGTAAAAACCTAGCCTAAGATGAAAAATTAATAAAGAGAATAATAATAAAGTCTTTATTTCGGACCATTACTCCATAGTTATATAATTAGGAATGAATTACTTCGTAAAATACAAATTTATTTAATAAAACATTTTTCATTATTGACCGAGTGAGCGAAGCGTCTCCGTTTTAGCTCGGGGAAAAATCTTTGAAGTTGGCTTACTCGAACAGGCTTAGGCGGGATTCCAGCGGTGTGCGGTACCGTGCGGCACAAGCATTTTTGTACTGAATATGCTTGCGCTGCACAGTGCCGCACACCGGTAGAATCCCGCCTTATGCTCAGCAGTGTGTACAGCTGCCTATTAAGTAAGTAATATGTAGTGACGTTGACTTATACTCGTAAATAGTAAAATCAGGAACGATTTATGAAAAGTCAAACAAGGTCAATTTTTATGCATGTGTTTGTGTATGTGTTTTTTTTTTTGTTAAAATAACTGTTTAGGATTTAAAACGATTCAAAGTGGGCTTAACAGCGTCTCAGCCTGCTGTCTTGCTGTGGCTTTACGCTGAGTAGTGAATCCCTTTTAACGTAGGTGCTACTCGAATTTAGTTTTTTTTCTTTGGCTTGTTGTTTTTCTATTGTGTGAATGGTGACGTTAAATAAATGTATTTTCTTTCTTCCTCTCATTGTAACAACAATTTTCGCTAAAAGATTAAAAAAACTAACAATTACTAAAAATTGCAAATTAAAAAAATACTTCTAAATCTTTTATAAAGCAAAAACTAAATGGAAACGTTTCCGAGAATTTTCGTATGTTTTTTGTGTGAAATTTCGCTGATATCACTTTTAATTTACCGCACCGTTTTTTTCCCCAAAATTTTCCTAACAGTGATGAACGGTGTGTTGATTAAGTCCTCGTCCATTAATATCATATCAGCTTACACAGACGCTTTACTTCCACGTCTGTCTGTACCACTAACATGCCGCAGACCAGGGATGTTGCAGACATTCGTCATCGCAACCGCGGATGTTTCGCATCATTTTCAACATCTGCTTCCGCATCCGTATTCCAAAGGCTCGCGCCAAGTGCCCGCGTACTCATATAAAAAGGGTGTAGACACTAAATAAAATAATCAATAATGTTTTATTTTCTCGAAAAAGCAGTGTCCAAAGTTTTAAGAGGGTGTATGTTCTGTCCCTTTTCCGCAAAACGCATTTTCATATGAAAAGATTGAAATTTACTATGACGCCCGCAGATTGTGAAGTCACCATCTGTGTAAATCTGAGCAAAGTAGGTATCTCTAATTACCGAAATACTGTACCTAATTGTTACGTTTTATAATTTTAAACAGGTTGAAAACTTATTCATTACAGTCCTTCTATTTACATCCTTATTCCTTTATGATACTGAATAAATGATATGATATTTCATTTATAAACATCATGTTATCTTGTATCTGCTTTGGAAAACTCGTAAAATTTAAGCGCACGTTCCAATTACAACTTTATGCACTTTAATTAAAGCTTGAAATACATTTGTGTCTTTTTCATTATTTTTTATGCGTAGTCTTTGGCCCGTTCTGTTTTAATTAAGTTCAGCCAAGGCCTTTTGCTCTGCTCATATTTCCGTTACTTATGAAGAGACTTTTTTATCCCTGTTGACATAGGGTAAATAAGGTCATGTGTGACAAGTTTTTTTTAGTTGCTTCTTTCGTAACCGTCCATGTTTAAACTTTGGAGAAAAAAATTGTGATTTTTTAAATGCAAAGCTCTGGCAAAGCCTATGAATTTTTGAGATGGCTTTTCACATAACGACACAGCCATTTTCTGTCTGCCACTGGACATCAGTGACAGCATTGGAGATATTTATCTGATTATATGTAACTCCACGTTACTACGAAGTTTGTGAGTAAATAGAGAGTCACATTTTTAAGGTTGGTTGGAAGAGATCGCTCTTTAACGATAAGAACGCCTGTTGTTGCTTGGTATTAATGTTTAGCTTTTTTTCTCTTCGTGGTGCAAATTCCGCAACGCGATGGTAGGAGATTCGCCCAACGGATAAAACGTTCCGTCAAGCGACGTGGAACTGCCGATACGTTGCCTCGTGCGAGTCCACGAGGCAACGCATCAGCAGAACTCATTTTATTAGGACAATGTAAGAATCATTCACTTTATGTTCAAACCTCGTGCTATCGTCATATCCATTTTTTGTAAAATTTTAATTATAAATTAAATTAGTGTAAATCATTTTTGTTTTTTTTTGAGCCTTTATTATTTTGTAATATATATATTTTTTAATAAATCTTCTTACAATCCTTTAGAATAAGGTAGGGTGTGATATTAACCGAGTATTTTCGTGTTTCTTTTATTGGTAGGTAATGTAAGAATCATTTATTTTTACTGTTTTCAACTGCCGTATTAAAAATCGATTCAATACTTTGTTGTTTCAGGTAAGTGCACGTGATCACGTACAGCTGTCGCGTTGATCGTTACTGCGAGTATTGTAAAGGTACTTACAACCTTATTTTATGAATACTTAAGTCTTTATAGGTGCGGAAAGTAATATAACTGCAGGTTTCATTTAACACGAAATATTTTTATGTAAATTCTGTTTTTCAACGACATGCTTAAATAGCGACACGGGAAACTTATAAGTTTGGGGCGCGTTAATATTATTTTTTATACAACGACGGTGGCTAACATGCGTACGCCTGATGGTAAGCGGATACCGTAGCCTATAGACGCATGCAACTCCAAAGGAGTAACATGGGCGTTGCCGACCCTTGATATGTTCGAGGATTCGCCGTGTTGACGCTGAAGGAACAAATTCCCTCGCTCTCAACGCAACGCATCCTCGGGAGCTCTGGCGACCTTGCTCACCACCAGGAACACAACACTACTACAGAGCAAGTAGTAGTGTTATTATGGCTGTGGTCTTCAGCAAGGCGGAGGTACTTCCCCAGTTGGGCTGCTCCAAATTCGAGCGGGATGACATTTCGCTGTGCCCTACCTCACCTAAACCGGGCCTTATGCATAAACACACATCAACTTGCTTTAGCTTAAATGCCGCTAAAATTAATTTGCCTTTATCTGTCACTATGCCAATTATGTTTATGGGAAAGGGACAAAACACGTTTTATTGAACAGTTGTTAAGTTTTATGAGAGGTTCATATATTTCATTTTTCTGTCATAAGAATTCTCCCAAACATTAATCCAACTACGGTTGATGGTGACTTCAGAATATAAAATGAAAAAACCGACCAAGTGCGTGTCAGGCGACGCGCAGTGTAGGGTTCCGTAGTTGCATTTCTATCTTTGTTACATCGATACGCAAGCGCCAATTAAACGTTGCGGTTGCGTCGCCCGAATCTGTACGAAAGTTGGCCTTTCCTTTTACAGTTGTTAAGCTGGTCGACTATAACTCATTAACTAGTTATGTCTACTTATCCGTGATAGTTTTCCTTTGGATTTGGATTTGGATTTACCAAGAAATACACTTTACGGTAGGTACCCTAAAAAAATGAATTTCAAAATTTGATTTTACCGTTTTGTCGACGAATTACAACTTTCTAATAGTAAGGGTCACTGAGCTAAGCCACAGACGGACAGACATGGTGAAACTATAAGGGTTCCTTGTTGACTACGCAAGCCTAAAAATCTAGAATTTTTCACGTAGATGTATACAAACCCAAAATGCTTAGAATCCAAACGGATTTAATTAGTGACGGCTTACACGAGTAGACGACTCACACAGGCCTTGAGCCGTGAATCGTGTAATCCAACCAGCCAGCCAGAATACGTTTGGCTGGCTGTGAATAGATCGCAGGGTTGAAAAGGAATGTAACGCTTCTGCGGTTGCGGTGTGGTGTAATATTTGGAGGAATTTATATCATTTTATTTATTTAGGTTTATTAACAGGTGTAACACTAATTACTTATTCAACAACAGAATATACGATTAGGTTGATTGCTTGAGTATTTACACAGTTATAGGCAAACACCCTTATATGCATGCCGCATATAAAAGCTAATGCTTAAAAAATATACTTAATCCAAGTATAATACAAGCTCATGCTGCGTTTAGAAAAACAAGGTAAAGTAAAAAGTTACTCATCTTCGGCCAAATTTAACCATACATGTTCCTACTAGCTTCCGCCCGCAACTTCGTCTGAGTGGACCCAGGATACAATACAATACAAATACTCTTTATTGCACACCTCACACAAACAAAGCAGTTAAAAAGAAAAACAATACAATAACATGTAGGTAGAGGTAGACAACAGGCGGTCTTATCGCTGAAGAGCGATCTCTTCCAGACAACCTTTGGGTATCGGAGAAAGAGATAAAACTAGATTATGTAGTAGGTGGTGCAGAGATTACAATAAGCCAAAAATCTAAATAATTATATTAATGCACGTACATAAATAGCTCTATATATAAACATACACACACAATCATACATATATACAAATAACACAAATAAAAATATATAAAACAAACAGTCAGCCAATAATAATAATAATAGTAGGACAGTCAGGGTTAGGGGAAAGACAAATAATGTTCTTTAAGAAGAGGTTTGAAGTTGCCGATAGATTTAGCTTGTCTTATATGAAGAGGGAGAGAGTTCCACAGTCGAATAGCCTTAAAGGTGAACGAACTACTGTAAAATTTGGAAGATGACAAAGGCACAGTTAATAGCAAATTGTTGGATAATGACCGTCCTATATTTTAAACCAGGCTATAAACTATCCTCATGCTGAATTTCATCCAAATCGGTTGAGCCGTTTAAGCGTGATTGAGTAACAAACATCCAAACATCTAAACATACAAACATCCAAACTTTTGCATTTATAATATTAGTAGGATAAATCTTAAACAGAGGTAAAATTAATTTTTTTATAACATTCTTATGTCATTTGACAGTAAATGTGGTCTGGCGCGCGCTGCATAGAGAATCCGAAACCACAAAAAAAACATTGATTGATCCAGCATTGGTTATTTGTAACCCTCAAGGGTTGGGTCCTTTTTAGCCTTCGTGAACTCAAATAACATCATCATCCTCAGCGGTATTCCCAGTTGTGCCCGAAACGATACCGGGGCCCGCTTGGACTCCTAATCCCAAGATTTGGTATAGGCACTAGTTAGTTACCGGATACCGTAGCTTCTCCGCCAACTCATTTGTCCAAAAAATCCATTCTCCAAGAGTTTACCATCTCGTTTTCTCTTACGCGAATCGAAGCGTCCCTTTAACCGCCCGATCAACTAAACCAAAACAGAATGAATGTTGTTTTTTTATATCATAGATTTTTATTTAAGAAAAAGACAGTCAAAATAATACAATACAATAAAAAACTAAACCTAAAATGTACTAATCTAAACTAAAACTAAGCGTCAAATAGCCCGCCCCGCGACACTCCAGGTGCAAAGGTGCCCATCTCGCTAGCCGCATTGCCGCGCTGAATAGCTATGGCTAACCTTTGCACCAGAAATGAGCCTGTGGGGATCCATCCTCACAGGCTGGTTTCTGGTGCAAAGGTTAGCCATAGAGGCTGGGAGGCCTCAATAGTATATTTGAATTTGAATAGTACTCAAGCACAGAAGGTTCACTATCTACCAATCCAATGTTTGCTAGCTATAAACTCAAATCATGACATGCCGCTCTGCACGCTCTCAGGGCACGTGCTCTTTCGTCTTGTCGAATAGGCCTCCCAAAACAATAAATCCCAATAGTAAAAACAAATCCGCAACGCAAATACCACGTAATTAACGGCCCCGACTGCATTCGGCTCATCCATCACACGCGATTGAAACCCCGCGATTGATATTGAAGTGCGGTCGTCACCTGGGGGTGTATTTGAATTAGCGTATTGAATTTAAATCGGTTTTGTATTTATTTACACACTGTAATATCTGAGGCTAGAGCTACACTGCAGGCCAGCATGCATCAAGCCCAGGACCGAGCAGCTTGGAGAGTGATGGTGAAGGCCCACAGCCGTCACGTCCCTCAGCCATGAGGATACGATTAGGAAGAAGAGAAGAAGTATTTATATATTTATTTAAGTCAGGCAACAATGCCCATATTTACAAATACCTTACAGACTAACATACATATCAATATACAAAAGTTATAACATAACACAAAAACACGTTAAGACAGCGACGCTCGGCGCAAGTTCGGCGTTCGGCGAAATCGCCATAAAATACACCCTTCGGCCAGAACTCCTGCTTCATGAAGCAGTTGTCAATTTGTCAGTTGGTATTCTCACCACAAATTAATTGAAACTGGCTTTGTGGAGGGACTCGAACCTCTCAACCCTCAGGATGAGCTTGGTCTTCAAACGCAAGTACTCGGTGATCTGTTCGGCTTTCGTCGAGTAGTGCAGACGGGACACACATAACTAATAAGTATTGATGGAGGTGCTTTTGTGTGCCATCAAATTACGTGAAATTACAGCAATATTTATTAATCCTGATAAGTCATATAAAAAAATATTCATGCATGCTCGTTTGTTCCTTTGATGTAAACTTAACGGCATGCTTGGAATTGGATCGCACTATAGATACAAACCCCATTCCAATTCAATACGTTTGATAAATTACTAACGCGACCTTTGCCGAAAATTTTATATGTAAAGCGATAGGGCGGCAGATTGGGGTGATTCATTTACTACTGAGTTTTTTTATGTATTTTGTTATCTTATTAATTAACGTATTTTCAAGTAATTGTAACTTTATTGGTTAGCTTAATAATATTAAGCCAAACCAGTTCTATGGTGTTATATTTTCTTGGCTAGTTCTGTAAATTGAATCCAGAGGGGTAACCACGTAACGTTTTGAACGCGCGTTAGTTAGATCCAACTGTCATTTTCCCATATAAAAAGTGACATTTAGATGACTGACTGACGCGCGTACAATGCGTTACGTGATCGACCGGCTGATTCAATATATTTTAAACGGGCACGTCGTTTAAACCGTTTTAAAAAAAAGTTGGAACATCTCATTAAACCAGATTCTCGTTATCTTGAGATTTTTGCATTATAGAATTGTAAAAAATGGTCGGTTTACATAGATGACGTGTCTTTAAAATAATTGGTAGCTACGTATCACTAACGAATATGTAGTACATATAAAAAAATATTTATACTTTACTGCACAAAGGGGGTACAAATGGCGGACTTAGTAGGTAGTAAAATAAAGGTAAATCACTTAATAAATACATTATGATATACAGGGTGTCCCGAAACTCAACGATAACCTGCTACTGGGTGAGAGGCCAAGGTATACCAGTTATGAAAAAAATAAGAAAAAAATGGGGGTAATAGACATTTTTCGAAATAGTTGAAAATTTGACACCCTTGGTCGCATTTTTAAGTACTGTGATTACAATTTTCACAATTTTACAGTGATTTTTTTAATAATGTAATCTCAAATAACAGTGCTATTAATCACAACCACAAATCAAAGTAATAACACATTTTTAACTAAGTAAAAAAAATAAGTTACGAGTTATCGTTTATAAAATTATTGTCAGTCAACTTAAACACTCCATTTTGGAAAAAAAACTACCACACAAGCTTGGCAAGTTATTTTAAAAGATGGTATATTTAGTCTAGATTTCAAAATGGTACAACACTTGCCACTTTTCTTGCCAATAAAAGTGCTATTTCCAATTTTTTGCAAAGGGACCTCAAGGAAAACGTAATCAAAATAAAATAATCAATTATTGTAACACTTTAATATCCTCCTAAAACTAACGTAGATGCTCAAATTGTTTCCCTTCAGCACAAATACAACCTATGCATCGCCTCAGGAATGACCTCTTCACCAGTCGTGCAAATCTACTCACATTTATTTCTTCTAATGCTGCATCAATTTTTTGGCGCATTTCTAACAGATTTGGTTTTGAGTAAGTAGTATTTTTCTTTTATGCATCCCCATGCATTGTTAGAAGATGTACCACTCAACATCTACTGAGAGATGTGGTATTAACAAGATGGTTGCCCAGCTCATTATGCCCGGCCTGTACGAGAATATTTAAACGAAAAATATCCCGACAGATTGATCGGACGCCTCATAAATTTTATGGCCCCTTCGTTCCCGAGACCTGAATCCACTTGATTTTTTTGACTAAGGATGCATAAAGGAAAAATTCCACTCAAAATCAATACGAAATCTATTAGAATTGCGCCTGATACAGCATCAGAAGAAATAAATGCGAGTAGATTTGCACGACTAGTGAATAGGTCATTCCTGAGGCGATGCAGAGCTTGTATTCGTGCTGAAGGGAAACAAGGGTAGTTTTTTTTTCAAAATGGAGTGTTTAAGTTGACTGACAATAATTTTATAAACGATAACTCGTAACTTATTTTTTTTTACTTAGTTAAAAATGTGTTATTACTTTGATTTGTGGTGGTGATTAATAGCACTGTTATTTGAGATTACATTATTAAAAAAATCATTGTTCAATTGTGAAAATTGTGATCACAGTACTAAAAAATGCTACCAAGGGTGTCTAATTTGCAACTTTTTCGAAAAATATCTATTACCGCTTGACTAAGTGACATAGATTTCAGTAGCAGGTTATCGTTGAGTTTCGGGACACCCTGTATAGTTATATGTCTGATCTTTATGTCTCTATCTGAGATACGCACACTGTTGTTCATAAGCAAAGTAAACTAATTAACCCACCCTTCGAGCACCAAATGTGCACTAATATATGCACAAGAGGCATTATTATTTTTGACAGCACAGCGCTAGGGCTGGCTCAAATCGATGGGTTAATTTCCAAGAGTTATTTGCATCGAGTCAAAGGCGGGCGCGACTTAATTCCTCCGCCCTGACATCTGCATACAAATGGATGTAATTTCGCACTGTGACAGCCCTAAGGCGCGTTCTAGACAAATCGCTTCTTAACAATAAAAAGGAATAAATGCATGATCTACTTTGCTTTTATTTTATACCTAATTGACGCGCGATAAGATCGGAATTTAAATGGGGATCGTGATGGAGTTGAGATGATTTGGATTTAAAATTGTTGTTTGCCGCTAGGGTTGCGGATTCTGATTATTTAGGACCCACTAATGCTAGGGTTGCCAGCATTGCTTGTTTTATGTGTTAATGAGGGATGGCAATGTTTTTTCTAGAATGTCGAATAAAGGGTTGGAGTCGATATTGTGTGATAGTAGGTTAATTGACCTTTTGCGACGGGTTAAGTAAAGAGAGGGAGGTTGGTTATGTGACAGATACTAGGTACTTAATTATAGTTGGCGTCATTCTGTTTTACAATTAATGTTGTAGGTCTCTCTGTAAATACCTAATAAACAGTTTAATCGAAATTATGGATCAACACTTACATAATCAGTTTATGTATAATTCCGCGGATCAAGCATAGGTCTCTTGCCACGGGTGAGTATGGGTTGAGGACTTCAATGTAATGATGAAATATCTCAAAGTACAATAACCAGAAAAAATAACCAATAATGTTGAATTTTCCCTAAAAAGGACGATACCTAAATATTGTCAAATGGAGAAATAAGTAAAGCAGGGGATTAAATGATCACATACAAGTGTCCAAAGTGTTAAGAGGGGTTATATTCTGTCCCTTTTCCGCAAAACGCACCTTCATATGAAACGACTGTCATTTACTATGACGCTCGCAGGTCATGGCGTCACGGACTGCGAGCGTCTTCTCACTCTAACAAGCAATTTTAAACAGGTGGTAGCTTCGTAATTGTTTGAGATATCTGAATGGGATTTTCGTCACTAGGCATATTTTGGAGTATTAATATTTTTTTAGTATACACTATTGATGGGTATTAATATACGTGCACAATTAAGGACATATATATCTTAGTGAAAGGCGTGTACAGCTATGTATGTCCTTAATTATGTACGTATGTTAACACCCCCGATTGTAATACTCCAAAAACCAATCCCTCAGCAAATTAAATAAGCGTTGGCAGTGTTTGAGTTTTGTGGACAAACTCACGGGACAAAACTAATTTATACATATAAATTATATATAAAATCGGTCTGTCTGTCCTCCAGGCCGATTTGAAGCGACTGATGGCCGTCGTTTGTCTTGCGAGTTAGATTGATGCCAGTAAATGTTTGTCCCTTTCCACTCCGATTCATGGAACTAATTTAACTGGAATATCCTTTTTTTTCGCTTTGAAGCTTGTCTGAAGTAAATTATTTTTCATTATTTGAAGGTAGAAGAGAATTGCGGTTCAGGTTGTTATTCATTTTTGAAGTTTACACTTTTCGTGTGTCAACGAGCAAGCAAGGCGTAAGAAGTTCTCCGTTTCAGTTTCAAAATGACTTCGTATGTCTGGCTGTTCTCCTCTATAGAGCGCATTTTCTAATCGATTCTCGTAAAATTTTCTGATCTGATTCAATTATATGATATATAATTTTTCGGTGTTTAAATTATTATTTTTTTCTTTTTTTTTAAAGCCGCTTCCGATTACAGCTCACAGGGCCACTGGTTAGTATAGGATTCGGGATCACCCGATGAATACAGGCAATAGTTAATAATATATATCCCTGTGGGGTCGGATAAGAATAGTAGGTAGTAGGTTGACTGGTAGAGAATGCTTACGGCATTAAGTCCGCCTTTTCTACGATAGCTAATTTTATGCTGAATAGCTGTGTGATCATGATTGCAAATAAATGAAATAAAATGAATGATAAGTTGTTCTTTTGTGCAATAAAGAGTAATAAATGGTAGTTTCTTCCCTTGGGTGTTGTTTAAGAGTCCGCAGTAAGCTCGGCCGAATTTCAATCGGAGTTTCGATCTCATTTTAAATCTACGTATTGGATTCTGACGAAACTTCGCATATACAATGGCATGAGGTATTATCTATGTCTGTAATTAGTTTATATGGTTCCAGTTTATAAAACAAACAAAATACAGCAAAAACAAGTTTTTTATGAAAAACTTGAATTTGCTGAATTTTTTTTTACTATGTTATCTGAAGCTACATAAATTAATTGCATACCTCATGTCATTGTACATGAAAAGTTCGTTACAATCCAACACTTAGTTTTAAAATGAGAGCGTAACTACATTTGTATGGAGAATCGAGCTTACTGCGGACTCTTAAAGTCGAGTATCGGAATATGGGGAAACCAATCAATTCAATATCACATTTTCTCCATTTTTAAACTTGCAGTTGCTAGAAACGTTAAATAGGTAGATGTTTTTATTATTTGTGTCGGCTGATCATTCCGATAGTATTGTAGTAAAATTATATATTTACGGCGAGGGCCGATAAGTATTGAAAGTATTGAAACCTGAGTGAAGCGGAAGATGTTACTATATATAATCTAAAGATTCTAATCTGGAGCGTTTACGCTAAAGAAGGAAATAATTTTGCTACCGATTAACAACCTACTGCTTTTCACTACTATGAGGAAAATTGAAATCCCACTACACTGACTAGTACAATGGATGGTGGGGACTACAATAACTCTTCTGAATAGCGGGATCCGGGAAGAAATGAACAACTTTGTTCATTTGAGGGCCATAATGACTTTATTCTGTATAGCAGGTATGAAAAAGCCATACCACGCCATACCTTACAAAAAGCCCAGTTTAACCTCAAAGGACAGACATTTTATCGCAAATTAACAATTTAATCCCTCTTCGTAATACTCGACTGCCAACTTTCACAAGGACCCGTTAATACGACAGAACGTCAACTCAGTACGAAACAGTACCCGCGTTATTACTTTGTGTGACTAAGTAATTCGAATTCAGCAGCGACTGGCAACCAACTCGCGGAACGTATTTCCCACACGGAAATGAGTGTGCTAGTTTACCACCACACGGTTCTATTTTGTTCGAGTGGCCTTAAGATTTACAACCTTGTTAACGTAATTGCAGGAGGTATGTGCGGATAGGTGAGACAGAGTTCTATTGGAGTTTGCAGGAAGGGGTTTTGGGACTTTGTCGTTGTTTCACAGGTTTGTAAGTGCTTGTGCTTAATGCTCTTTTTGTTCGGCGGTTCGTTTGGAGTGTGTAGCGTTGATTTCAAAGGATGCAATTCAATTTAATGCACAGTGGAATGAGAACTTGTGCCTTGATATTGTAACTACCGGTTTAATTTCAATTTAATTCCTGTTCCTTTTGGATCATTTGATACATATATTTTGGATTCCTGGAAACTTGATTGAGCCGTAAAATAATGTATTGTTTGATTAGCCTGCATTATAAAGGATAATAAAGTCCCAACTTTAAGCAATCATGTCTCGATTAAATCTGAAACAATCATATAGCCAAGCATCATGTCTGAAAATCAGTCGTAATGGTTTTCTAATCCGGTTAAAACGTTTTA
The DNA here is from genome assembly GCA_947049275.1 of Epinotia bilunana. Taxonomy (NCBI): domain Eukaryota; kingdom Metazoa; phylum Arthropoda; class Insecta; order Lepidoptera; family Tortricidae; genus Epinotia; species Epinotia bilunana. The sequence goes on along the minus strand of OX346266.1, from coordinate 3,352,011 downwards.
AAGAATTTAATATTTTCCAATTCATGATTCACCCCTTTTCTTGATAAGGGTGGATTACAAAAAAAATGTACACCGTTAAGGGTCTAAATCTAATCTATGCTATTTTCCATTGTGTAGCGAAAATTAACACATTCACTGCCAAGAATTGCTCTGCGCTACGCTCTCCCGTGGGTTTTCTCGTATGTAGAAGAATGCGACTACGGCGTAGGCGCCCGCTAGGCAGGTTCCTGGCAGTGAAAGGGTTAAGCATATAAATTGTAGGGGTAATTTGTAGAATAAGATAAGTTTGGCCTCCCCCTTCCCCAAATCGTCTTATGTTATAAATAAATAGCTTAGCGAAAAGGAGAAAAATATTTTATATATTACCTTTTACTTACACACTAATTTACAAAAGCTACACTCACAAACAATGCTCAGTACCTCTTTATAATATTACAATATTTTATTATTAGGATGCAAAACGCAAGTTTTAGCGAACCCGTTTATTGCCTTCACTTTTAATATTTCCATAGTTCGCAATTACCCCGTATACGAACACAATATATAATTTACTTGCAGTACGCGCACTCCACATAATGAAACCGCGATGCGAGGCATCATGACGTGATATTAGGTTCCGAGAACCGCTAGGTACTTTATATTATGGCGCTGAAATATCTTTATTTATTACTAGCTTCTGCCCGCGACTCCGTCCGCGTGGAACTCGTTTATATCGTAGCTCCATACAAACTTTCAGCCCCCACTTCAACCCCTTGGGGGGTGATTTCCGGAATAAAAACTATCCTATATCCTTCCCCAGGTCGCAAACTATCTCTATACCAAATTTCATCCAAATCGGTTCCGCAGTTTAAGCGTGAAGAGGTAACAGACAGACAGACCGACAGACAGACACACTTTCGCATTTGTAATATTAGTATGGATATGGATTTGCTGTTTTTTTTTCAAGCTTTATATAATCTAGCTCGACACGCGGCTTTATAAACCGTAAGCTCGCTCCCAATAGACCTACGTCACATGACAACACGATAAAATACATGGCAGCAGGTCGAGAAAGTTGTGCTGCGCAAGAAAAAAAAAGTTGTCAAGTTTGACGCCGTCTGCCAAGTACTTCCGGCCATTTCAGGACTGACAGACTTAGGTTTACTCTCTCTACGATTAAAGGGCTAAATGATGCCACATGTTTCGTACTGTTGTCACATACCTACCCATACAAACAAGGCAAACTTATCCCTATAGGGGAGATGTTGATGTTGCGAAATAAGAATTTAAGTGTAAATCTCATTAAAAAATGTAAGGTTTAAGTAAATAGGTTACTATCGTATAAAACATGAGCGTTTCTCGCCATCAAACGTCACTGTTTGGCGAGTTTTTATGTTAAGGTATAAAATGTAATTTCTTTTTTTTTTGAATAAACAAATAAAAAAAAAAAACAGTTCGACCGGAAGTGAAGGATTTTCAAACTTTTGGCCAATTTTTTTTGTTGCTTAGCACAATTTCTCGACCTGCCGCCATGCATCAGCACAGTCCCTTGAGGCTGTGAAAAAATCAAACTTCTAAGTTAACCTTAAAAAAAGATACGGCCGTTTATGCCGCAAAAACGGTTACGTATATACGTAAGAACTATGAAATTTTGCATGTAATATATCGTCTCATACTACAAGTACAGGGAAAAATCAGAAAACTGTACATTTGTAATTAAGTACGGAACCCGCGGTGGAAGATTGCGACTCGCACTTGTCTGTTTTTTTTATCAGTTCTGTGGTACCGGACACCACCACATACAAACTTTCAAAGCTACAATCTCTCGGACTTTTCCTCTTAAAGTATGTACTAGTTGGGCGGACAAGTTGTGGGACAAATCCTTATACAGTTACCTATTAAAGTTCTCTTTTATTCCTTTTAGTTAGATCTGCCTAAACCGGAATAATATGTATATTACTTCCCATAAAATATAAATAAATATATATATTTTAAACACAATGCTTTTTAATTTATTTCATTTTTTATTTATTTATATACGAGAACTAGCTTCCCGCGCGGCTTCGCTCGCATATTCCGAAGAACGCAGGCAAACCCGCGGGATAAAATATAATCTATAACCATCCAGAAAGTCCATTGTACACACGAGAGAAATATTTATTTAAATCGGATTAGCGGGGTCGGAGATTACATACTTACAAAGATACAATTTCACAGAAATTTCCTCTTTATAATCCATACTTAATACTTAATTACTTAATCCAGACTAATATTATAAATGTGAAAGTGTGTCTGTCTGTCTGTCTGTCTGTCTGTTACCTCTTCACGCTTAAACCGCTGAACCGATTGAAATGAAATTTGGTATGAAGATAGTTTGAATCCCGGGGAAGGACATAGGATAGTTTTTATCTCGGAAACCATCCCCAGAGGGGGTGAAATTGGGGATGAAAGTTTGTATGGTGCTACGATATAAACGAGTTCCACGCGGACGGAGTCGCGGGCTGAAACTAGTATTAGTATAAATTACGTGCTGACCCATAATGCTCGCTGCTTTTGAACAGACAAAATTGACTGTCAGTTGTACATGTTTGCGGCCCACTATTTAAGAAGTATTTTCACCTAACTTTGAACAGTGTCCTAATAAGTTATTACATGCATTGTTGCCACCCCAAACATTAGTAATTATAACCCACCAAGCTATAAATATAGTCCACCAGCCTCCGCGATACGGCGCCGCTTTAATGTGGCTCCGTTATGTACAAGGGCTTCAATTATTTACTTGGTATTTTTAGCTGGTTTGTGTAACAGGTAAAAAATGGGAGTGCGGAAGTATGGCGCTGGTTTTCGAATTCAGTTACTATAGTTGATTGGAATTGTAAATTTATTTTCTAATACGATAAGGATATATTTCTTATACAATATAGTCGTGGGGATCTGAAGGCTATTACTGAACCAGTGAGCTTTATCTTAGGTTCAGTCGTCGGACCCGATTCTCTGGCCTCTAAACTTCCTAATTTTATTTAGGTGTCGCTAAAACACTTTGCTATTCCATGAGCAGCCGTCATAATCAAATGACAGCGCTAATTTCAATCTGACATTTCTTATTTTAGGCGGTCTATACAACTTACTTAGCTGCCTAAATGCTATTCTAAATATGTCGTTTTTAATTTGCCGCCTGAATTATGTCAAAAAATTAGACAATTTAGTTTAAGGCTAGTTAAGCCATGTGCACGTAGAATCGGGTCCGTCGCTTACCATCAGATGAGACTAAGGTCAATCACTGACCAGACATTAATAAAAAATAAAAAATATATATTTGTTCTAGACTACACAACGCAGCATAAAATTGGCTTAAAGTAAAGTTGTTGTTACATACATATGTAGTAGCATCAATCCATTGTGACACAAACTATAATTAATTAATGAGTGAGGACCAAATTTAGTTAGTCGGTAGTTAGCCGTACTAACTGAAGAAGTGGACAGAGTTCCGTTATGACACGAAAATTAACCATAACATTCCACGGTTCATTTTTGTGTCACAACGGAAAACTTTCATAGAAAATTTAATTGAGTGAGTTATCCTGGCCAAAAATTTGGTCCTTACCCTAATAGTAATGTACCATTATTTAATTTATGGAGAATTTCTGTTTTTCATTTATGGGTAAAGTGTAGGAAAATTTTACGCATCGCAGCTTATTGGATAAAATTAATCAGTTTTGGCCTTAATTATGATGAGTTTATTCATCGAGAGTAATTCGTAGTCTGAATTTAGCGATGATGAGTACTAAATATATCGTATAACTAGTAGCTGATCGCGTGGCACCACGCGGACATAGAATAAAATTACTAGAAAATGTGTTAACGAAATAGATAAATCAATAGCATGCCTTAAATACTTTTACTGCCAGGAACCCGCCTAGAGGGCGGGGCGCCTACGTCGTAGTCGCTTTCTGTTACACACGGGGTAGACGAAATCGGCTACGAGCGTAGCACGTACCGATTCTTAGCAGTGAATGTGTTAATTGACGTGCTTAATTGATACAAGCTATTGTAGAAATGCTCTTCTAAAATCTTCTAGGTGGTTACCTAGTATCTGTCCCTGTTATATTCTCGGAGTCCCTAGTATATCGTACGATTGTCTCTCACCTAATTTTAATGATGATAAGGCACCGTATTCCGAGGATAAAGGAGGCATTGATGTTTCTCGCCTCGTTTACGTGAGGGTATTATCTTTATTAATTAATAAATGCAAAGCGGTTTTACTCTGTTTGTTTATTTATAAATTTGAGTGCGGATGTACGATAATTTAGTACTTGTGCTGAGTAAATTGACTTGCTACTTAACGGGGTGTTTACATCAACTTCGGGCATGAAGAGCGCAAAGCGGTTTATACTTATAATATAAGAGTTGAAAATTAATTTTCGTTAGGAACATAGGTACATTACTCTCCTAGGGCAGTAAAAAAAAGAATATCTCCGGTCGTAGATTGTTATCACCCGATCTCAAGGTAACGGTGGTAAATATGCGATCGGAGGCATACGGTCGGAGCCTAAATAGCATTATTTTCGCCTCAAAAATCGATTTAAAAAATGACTTATCATTATAATATATTTGGCATTTAATGATGAAAATTATTCTCTTATCAATGGATACACTAGAGTTTTTGACAACCCTCGGTTCCTATAAGGAATTTACTTATAGGCATAAATCTCGCTACACCCACAGCGACGTAAATAAATTCAAATCTCGCGAAAAAAATCACGCCCGAAGCCTTTATTTAAATCCACAAACGAACCACCCTGTACATAAATTTAACATGCCCGCAAAACTCGACGTTATAAAACAATAAAAAACTTCAGGGCTGTCCCAATGTTATGATTAGAGGACGAGCAAGGTCGCCCCGGGCGGATTATGCAAATTGTATGAAAATCCCTTGCAAGCGTCAACTGTTACGGTACAAGGAGTGTGTTACGGTTTTCGCAACCCTATTCCGGAGTGACGTCATCTTGTCGCGGAATAATCAAGTCCGTTGCTTGAAATAAAATAATATTTGGGACTGTCGTGGCTTGCGTCCAATTTGGACCTTAATACTCAAATTTTAAGGTTGGAATTGAGAATGATTTGTTGATTGCCTTAGGTTATTTTAGAATTGAATGTGTGAAGTGTTGTTAACAACGAGGCAGGGCTGGCACGTATCATACAATGGTGCTTTTGAGAATTCGAGAATCGGATTTGAGCTTGATCGAAACCTGTGTACTAGGTATATTTTGATTTCGTATTCACGAACTAATGCTATTCAAACATTACTTGTGAGCGTTATACTTACAAATAAATCAAAGTTGAAGGTCTGGCTTCAGCTTCTTTACTAGAAACTTTTTTTGAAACTACCGCGTGGGTAATACGAGTTATTTTTTTATGATAAGTATTCATTTGCTCAGGATAATATATACTACTGTTCAATACAAAATAAGGGCTAGTTACATTTTTCAATTGTATTGTTAATTATGGACTTATTTTAAAATAATTGATGTGGCTAATTAATGATGTCCCGCGTCCTTCAGAATCCATTTTTCAAGCTGGTGTTTAAGTCTAATAGCTCGAAGAAAAATATATTACTGTTTAATATAATTTTCACGTAACTATCACCATACTTGTGGCCCCTATTTTCTTTTGAGTACCTAGTATTTTTTTTCTCTGTGCTCTGGATGGGAAAAGGTATTATGTTCTCAAACAAACGAAGACTTATATTATTCCGAAACTCTGCTATTAGAATAAAATAAAATTCTTCAGTCTTGTTTTTGTTTTGCATAATTATTATTCCCATAATATTATGTATGTTAATATTATGTCTGTATATGTACGCTGTAAGTAATTTATTGTTTATACGATTAAAGTACGAGGGAGCTACGGTAGCCTAGGGGTTCGGGCATGCGGCTGTCAGGCACTGGTCCCACCGCCGGCTAGTAAGCTAGAAAAGTTGGGCGAGTAACGGTTCATTGCGTGCTGACCAGGCACAGTGTGATCAATCGACCTTTACAGATCCGCAATGTAATGCTACTCGCCCAACTTTTCTAGCTTACTAGCCGGCGGGGGGACCAGTGCCTCAAGCGGCGGTCGTGGGTTCGAATCCCGGCTCGTACCAATGAGTTTTTCGGAACTTATTTATTTATTGACAAATATATTTACGTGACATTACAGTAATAACCAATGCGTGACGAAACTAAAAACAACAAATAATACTATTTTGGCGACGAAACGGCGTGGCCCCGTTGCATCGTCATCTCCGGTGTAGGATTCGGCGACTTTATTATAATTCATTTACAGCATAATTGTAATTCTTAACAAATGTTGACAGTGTATGATCAGTACCCATAAATAAATCTATCTATGTACGGAGTATTTATCGTTAGCTTTTCGGTGAAGGAAAACATCGTGAGGAAACCGGTCTAATCCGGTTAAAGGTCTAGTTTTCCGTCTGGGTTGGAAGTTCAGATGGCAGTCGCTTTCGTAAAACTAGTGCCTATGCACAATCTTGGGATTAGGTGTCAAAGTGGACCCCGGGCTCCTTTAGGGGCACAACCGGGGATAACGCTGGGAGGATGATCATGATTAAAGGACATATTAAGGACTAGGTGAAATTATCCTTATATTGGATCTCTTTCAGTACTTCTAGCACAATTTGCTGCTCTGTCGCTTCCCGCGCGACTGAGCGTCTCTTTATCTCACTCGTACCGTGCAAATTAGAAAGAGGAGGGTAGATCTTTCTCGACTCGCGTCGCGGCGCGGCGTCAGTTGTGCTAGCGCCGCTGCTAACCTTTGAGCAATTGAGTGGAAGGCAGGTAGAACGAGATAGAAAAACTTACTGAATATAATCCTACTATCCTACTAATATTATAAATGCGAAAGTTTAGATGTTTGGTGGATGTTTGGATGTTTGTTACTCAATCACGCTTAAACGGCTGAACCGATTTGAAAAAAACGTGCACGAAGATAGTTTATAGCCTGGATTAAAATATAGGATAGTTTTTATCCCGGGTCCACGCGGACGAAGTCGCGGGCGGAAGCTAGTAATAATATAAGGCTTAATATTAGTTGAGCGAGTAATGTTTCTTGGGTCAGACTAGATACTGGTATGACACAGTCACCAGGTATGAGGTATAACCGCCGCAACATAGCGCGCATAAATATCTGACTAACATTCATGAATTTCTACAACTTGACCACTACCATAGACAAGGCTGTGGTAGTTTGACTATTAACTGTACCGAAACTTGCAATTATGTAAATCAATGAATTGTATTATGCTAATTGATATCATGACTTGTAAATGTATTTAATTTCACCAATAATTAATCTGAATCTGAATCTGAAAGATATGATGCTAGTCTGGAACATGTCTGCACTCTGGTTAGATTTTAAGAACACCAAATAAAGGTCATGGTTCAAGCGAATAAATGCAAGCATATATGACCACAACTCAACAACTATTGATTTCTAACGACGCTTAAATAGCCTGCTGGCGTTCCCCACTTAAGCTATAATGGCATTAATGACGGTGCCAATCGAGGTGCCAATTTAGATAATCCAACTAGAAATAGAACGTTGCAAATTAAATTTTATCAGTCCCAATATTATAAAGAGGAAAAGTCTGTGATATAGCTGTGTAAGCATTTTTTTTGCCTTCAGAACCAGTTATCCGATTATTATTTTTCATCCGTGTCTAAAAGGGTCTTTCTGAATGGAAATCCTACTGTATAACGCTGATGAATAAATATAAATGCGGCAGCCTGAATGTTTTGATGTTTGTTACTCGATCACGCTTAAACGGCTCAACCTATTTGGATGAAATTTTGCACGAAGATAGTTTATGGCCTGGATTAAAATATAGGATAGTTTGTAATCCGGGTCCACTCAGCCGCCATTCATTTTAATTTCCTATTGCTTTCAAAATCTACCTGGGACCTTAAACGTGTATGGATCTGACTAAAACTGAAAATGGTCTTAATTTCGTTTTATTTGTCTTGCTGCGATTGCTATCAAAATCGATATCTGAGGATCCGCATGGACCTTAAATAGGACTTTGTCATCAAATCGGACACAAATTGCATCAACACAGTGTATCCTCGGGAACTGTAAGATATCCAGTATTAAAAAATACTAATACCTAATGCCGGTGATTAAATCAATAAGAATATATAACTATGAGTGTACTAAATCACGCTCTATGGCTATTGGCTATATCTGAATATGAACTCAGAAAATTGAAGCATCTACTGCATATTAACATACTTTTTGATTTTCCATGATCAAGCAGTATGAAAGGAGAAAGAAGGCGGCCTGGCCTGATTGGAAGAAGCCAAGAAAAATGTTCTGGGCTGCCAGTCTATACGTAGTAATAGTAAGTACTTATACTTACATATTAAACGAATAAAATAAAATGTGATAAATGTTGAATCAAATTTCAGGTTTTATGAATAAAAGTTTGAATTGAATTGAATTATATAAGCACTATTTGCAAAGCATGAATTAAAATGCATTTGTTTACTACATTTTCTATATTCATTTTTATTTCCCAATTAATTGAGGATATGTTTAGGATTTATTAACTGTAGTTCAAACAGCATTAGTAAGTACACCTAAAATTAGGAATTGTAAAGTTATGCTCATGTAGTGTTCGATAATTCGATGTTCGACACAATAAATAAAATACACAACAATATTCCTAATTACAATCGATATTATGCGTAACGATTTCGGCGAAAAAATACTATATACACCAATTATTAGGCCAAACGTTTGTAGGTGAAAATTTGTATTGGGACAAGACAATGGAACAATGAAAAATTATGCCTTCCGCTAGCCATCATATAGACCCAAAAAGAATATCGCCAATAATTGCCATGTTAATAAATAACTGAAAAGCAATTTATTTGATAAGCTGATGTCGCAGAGAGCAAGAATGCTTTTAAAATGGCCTATAAGTTATGAATTATGTATGTAATTATTTAAAGTTAGTTCCAGGAATACCTGCAAGTGCTTTATTCACAGGAAGTCGCGATGTAACCAGCGAACTGTTCAATTTTGCTATTTCAAATGCTCATTTGCATATATAGTTGTCGCAGGGAAATTGCCAAAACAGAGATTTGAACAAATCTCTAAGGGGTATGATATGACCAAATCACACAGGATGTTAAAATGGCAAATCCATTTTATCATTTGCCTAGAAAAAGTCAGTCATTTGATCAGATCCCTGTGTCTGTTTTGGTGAAATGACGAAATCAGAAAAAAAAGGCGTCGTGTTTTCATTTCACCAGATTTGCTTAGTGATTTGATAAAATCCCTGAAACACGTCAGTTCGTTTACAAAACGAACTCGCAAAGACTACTCGTTTTATCATTTCACTAGACACGTTTAGACATGTTAGAATCTCTACTGTAACATGGTATACTCGTAGGTGATTTTTTTAAATCTCTGAACTGGTTCGGCGTTACTCTACAATTAAGTTTTATCAAATCTCACATGATTTAGTGAAATGGTAAAATAAAATGTAAGTGGGGTGACGTCGATACGCTGGCGGTAAGTTAGGTTAAAATAATTACCGTAAGTTTGTTTAAAAAAAAACGCAAGTTGGGACTTGAAAACGTTATGCGCAAACATACTAGTATTAGTGCGATTGATATTTATGCCTAAAGCTTTTATGCGCAATAAATATATGATAATTGTTATTTTTGCTCTCAAATATTATGATATACAAAATATTTGCAAACTAATTTATGACTTTTGTAGGTTATGCGTACTGATGATTATGACACAATTAGTTATGCCAATCAAAACTATGGCTTTAAATATTATGCAACCTGATATGGATCCTAGTCTGACTTCACAGTTTGCTATTTGTACTAATCGCTGTATGGAAAATCAAGTAAATTACAGTTTCGGTTGCGACATACTGCGTTTAGGTCCATATTTTGTTTCTTTAAAATTGTAAGTATTCTATTGGTAGCTTTAAGTTTACTCTTGCAAATGCATATTTTTTGAAAACTTTCAGTCTCTCTTTTTATGATTTTAATTATATTTTGACTTTATTACAATAATTTGATGGATGAAATGGATGAAAACTACCCTATTGCGCCCTGGATATTAAAAAAGCTCACCAATCAGCACGTAATTTATGCGAGTAGGTGCGGCTCGATGGCGGCGGTTCGTTAGATAGGTGGAGTAAGTAATATTTATGGGCAAACTGCTGCCGATTATTCGCAAGATACCCCTGCTGAGGTGGTTATTATAACACTTCTGCATACGTACCTACAAGTATACTTATGCAGACTGTAGTAGGAGACTAAGGGTAGGTTGCAACAAACCGTCGTAAGCAATGCTCGCCAAAATCAGAATGTATGGAAAGTTTGACAAGTTTCTATTGTTAGTTATTATTCTTCTAATTATTTTTATTGAATGGTATTGTATGTTATTGACGATCACAATAGGGATTCTTTTAAATTGACATGTAATTTATAATGTAATCTTATATTGTGAATAAATGAATTTGAATCTGAATCTGGACTGAAAGCTGCCGGCAGTTGCAACGCCCTTATAAGGTAAATAATGTTAAGGTGCCGATTGACTTGAACATTCACGTGTAATGAGCATTCTAGCATCACAATACGATCTTATACTATATTCTTTATTGATCATTAAAATGGTACACAAAAAAGAAAAGAAAAAGAATTTGAAAAAACAGGTGGTCTAATCGCTAAAAGTCATCGTTCCCGGACAACTTAATTAATTAAGTATAAAAGTATGCAACTGTTGTATATTTTTAATCCATCATACGACTTATTCCAGGAAAAATACGATTTTAGTAACATCAATTTATAATAGCGTTTTTTTGTTTATTTCATTTTTAAACGTTATTCTATGTTGCTTTATTCAAGAATCCAACGAACTTTCCACTCGGAAGTCATTGTATAGATTTAAATGAAGCATTCGTTGACTTTTTTCGAATAATGAATCAAAATAAAGATAAATATATAAATAAGAATAATAACAAGGTTCCTGTTTTTTTCGCCCTGACCACCGACAGCACAGGGCCTGCCCCGCTGCCGGCGGCACCCTAGGTTAGGTTTTTTTATAATGAATTTATGTTTTGTATGTAAGTTTTGGGTGACTTTGAGCCTTCTTATGAGGCCCATAGTAAGCGACCACGTTTCCGTGCCATATGTCATCACTGGCAACACACACTGGTCAAAGACTCTCGTTTTGAGACACTGCGGAATATTGGACGAAAAGATGTGCCGTAGCCTCCCGAATGCTGCCCAGCCGAGTCGGATTCGACGATTGACCTCTTTCTCAAAGTTGGACCTACCTAACTGAACAGTCTGTCCTAGGTATATATAATCGTCTACAACTTCGAGCGTAAAGTGTCCGATTGAAATGGGGGTTGGTACTACAGGTTTGACATGATCTTTGTCTTATCCATGTTCATCCTTAGACCAACTCGCTCGGAGGCGTGGGTAGGCCCCCCACAAGGTGGACTGATGACCTGGTAAAGGTCGCGGGAGTCCGCTGGATGCGGGTGGCGCAGGACCGGTCATTGTGGCACTCTTTGGGGGAGGCCTATGTCCAGCAGTGGACGTCTTTCGGCTGATATGATGATGTAAGTTTTATATTTTAGTTTTATATAATTATTGTAAAAACCAAGCCTAAGAAGAAAACTGAATAAAGAGATAATAATAATATTTTCAGGCAATCTTACACAAATCAACCTAGTCCCAAACTAAGCAAAGCTTGTACTATGAGTACTTGACGATGATATACATACTTATATAGACAACTAAATACTTAAATACATAGAAAACATCCATTACTCAGGAACAAATATTCGTGCTCATCACGCAAATAAATTCCCTTAACGGGGTTCGAACCCGGGACCTCCAGCTTCCTAGCCAGGGTCAGTACCAACTAGGCTACCGAGGTCGTTTATTAATATTTATACCGACTGTTCGGAAGATAGTTAAGGTTATTTTTTTTGTCCGGAATTTTGTTGGATTTTGGCTCTAGGTAACTTTTTAATTGATAATAATATATCCAAAATTGTTTTTCTATATAAGACTGTACTACTAACTAATCATCAAATTAAATCACTAATTTTATACAACAATGTTTCATTGGGTTCCAATATATTTGAAACCCTAATTATGGTAATGTTGAATTTTGCGGCAGTTAAATTGAATTAAGTTACTAATTAATTAATGACAAACTCCAACCTGCCCTAATGACTGTTCAGGTATAATTATGATAATATACATCTAGTGCAGATACATTTTATTTTAATGATGACTCCAGTGCAGCAATTTAAATACACTGCATCTGTCATTAGCGGTTATAGTATACGGTACAGTCAGATTCGCAAATTGGAGTGGTTACATTCAAACTTTTTTGAGTATAGTTCGTTTAATATGACGAAAATGCACTAGTAGTTCTTTTGTTGCTAAATATGAAATGAAAAGATAACAAAGAAACGTGAACTTTTTTTTATTGTTTATGTGTAGTTATTATTTTACAACCCTACTTGAAGATAACAATTCAACAACAGATCTTGGTACCTAATGATTGGTTTGAAACAATTTATACTGACTGCCAAGAAGGGTTTTTGTGCATATCTACCTAGCTTTGTGTTTCGGTTTATAATATTTTTTATTATTTCGTATCATCGCATCGGTAAAAGGATTTCGAGAATTAAGGTGTTATTGGATTCGTCTTGGCAACCCAAGGATAGGTGACGGCGTAAAAAATGGCGGGTTTCAAGTGGTATATTTATGTAAATCGAAAAAGCTTTTTTGCGATCTAAAAACAAAATGAAGAGTTTTAAAGGTTGTTTATAAAATCGTATCCACAACTGTGCCAAAATTGTCTCCTGTCTCACGAGATAGAATAACCATAAAAAAGAGGATCCAGCCATTTTCAAACTATCCTTTTTACCGTTTTTAATTCATCTAAACTACTAACACGTCCTTCGCACGTTGGACTTTTGTCGCTGACTGTACCGGCTAGTATTGTCCAGACCACGAGTTTCAATTTGCGATATCGGATCAAATGGCTTGAAATAAATGCGGTTAGATTCATGTTTCAAACAACGCTTTGAATGGGTATTGCTTTACAATTAACCAAATGGTTCAAACCAAATTATTATTTCGGTAATTTACTTTAAACTAATTTACTTGGCATTGTGAAAATAAATCGTGGTTTTATTCGTCGCTCGTTCTATATACAGATAAAAAATGGAGACTAAAATCGTTACCAACGTATAAAAGGTTTTGTAAAATATTTCTGGCATTATTAAATGATTTTGTCATATGTTTTTTTTTTGCTAGCCTGTTGGAGTGTCCCACTGCTGGGCAAAGGCCTCCCCCCTGGATTTCCACTCGTCCCTGTCCGCCGCAATCCTTGGCCAATCACTTGAATATGCAACCAAGTCATCCCGCCATCTCCGCCTTGGCCTACCTCGCCGCCTGTGTCCGTCCTGTGGCAACCACCAAGTAGCCGCATGAGCCCACCTTTGTGGGTGCATACGGCAAACATGACCGGCCCAGTTCCAACTTAAGCAAGGCCGTCTTCTTGCTCACAACTGCTATTCTAGTTCTAGAGCACAGTGTGGTATTTAGGACTCGATCATTTTTTTTATGAGAAAAAAATATAAAGGAATCGACGCAGACAGTACAGCGCCATCTAGCGGGTAATTTGGCTAACTTACATGATGTTGACTGAAAGTGTTGGTAGGGCTGACTAAAATTGTGGCGACAGCGCAAATCTAATATGAGCCGTCCATTACGCGCTCTCGGCCCGCTGCAGCCGCTTGATTGCCGTGTTCAATTAAAAGTGCTGGATTTACCTCAGCGTCACAACAATGTGTAATTTAATGAAAATTGTAATTGAACCCGTTGTAGACACAAGTGCGGGTGAGAGCTCAATTCGGGCAAACCTCGCTTCGGTTAATCTCTTTCAAATAGCTTTCAGCAGCTCATTCGCATTTCCCGACTTTGGAGCCTGATTTCGGAATTTATGTTTGCAATATAATTATGTATCTTCGTTCATAATATCCCACTAAATTAGCGCATTGAAAAGTGAGTATGAATCATCATATTCAGATTAGATTAATATCCTACCTTTATTTGGATATAACTAATTAGAAGGTGTATATTTCCCAACGATATTTTACAGTGCTCTAATCGCTCTGAAGGTGGCTGGATCCCGCTTTGTGCCAATGCCTTACACTAAAGACGTGAGACAAAACACAAATATTTATATTTTTGAGACATGTCAAAGTGACAATGCCAATTTAGTTTTGCCAAAACATGATCTGTTCGTGTGAAATAATTCAAAATAATCGGTGTGACGCGAAAAAAAGTCAAATTACACTCGAAACGACCGCCATCACTGCCGGTCACAGACGAAACCAAGATACTCTCATGAGAGGTGATGTCTACTCTAGTAATATAGCTCAATGTACTGGATGATTCTAATGAATCATGATATTGGTCAAGTATAGTGACGTTCCATTTTGAGATCTGAATCATTTCAAATCAGTTTCAAACTATAACACTTTAAAACTCTCGCGCTTTATACACATATTTATGTTATTATTTTACACGGATCTAACGCGATATTCCAACGCGAAATGTTCCAGTCTTCACCATTTTCGATAAGCAAATTGTTTTAAATGTAGTTAAACGCTATGCTTAACCAAACTAGGCCACAGCAGTCAGCTGCGGTGTACTGATAACAAAGTAATGTATAGTTATTAGCCACAGCACCCATACCGCAGTACGGTCCAAAAATAGCGATGTTAATGTTAAAACGCGGTGTGGTTATTGAAATTGTGCTGCATAATGGTAAGTACATAATCGAATATATATATATATCTAAAATACTACCAATAAATTCACGGTTAAACAAACTCACGTATTAAATGGCACGGCAGGCAGGATGAGTATTTTCGCGGCAATTTCGCTTGAAGTTGATCCGCTGCCAGCGCGCGCTCCCGACCCTGCGCGGCCCATGACGCACGCGCTGACAGGGCGGGGAACGGGACAGTCTTGCGCTGGAGTTGTTATGTGAGGCTGCGGCAAGAGGTTGTCTCCTCGGATAGACGATACGCACAACACATACTCACGTTGAAGAAGAACTTCTGAAGAGTTCGAAACATGTCACCTGTCGTGCATACGTGAGTTTAACCGTTGCTTTATTAGTAGTATTTTGGTAAGTGCATAGTAGAAAACGAGAACTGTAACTATACTTAACCACGATGTACCCTAATATACAGGGTGTATCATTCAAACTTGTATATTTTTGTAGATAGACAGGGTTCACTAACGATAATTGTTCCTTACATCCAGCACTAATAGTTAACGCAAAAAGTCACTCGGTTTTTTTTACAGATTTGACCGGGTTCGATTTCCGGCCGTGTGTGAGGGTTTTTGAAAATATTTGAATGCTGTTTTTATTTTTAATTATTTTGGTCTCCTGACTCCTAAGGGCACTGTATCTCTTGTAGTTCCTCACTGCCCCATTTGAATAAAACAACATGTATAGTCACCTGCATTTACATTTGACAGAAATACGGAAAAATGTCTGGCGCGTCCGGCAGAGCCAGAAAGAAAGTGGTGCCAAATATGTTTGCGCGCCGGGCTCTGTCATTATTGCTAGTGACCGTACGTACAGCCTAAAACATTTACACAAATAATGTCTCAGTTAACACATTGGTCACCCGAGTCAAAAGCATTATTTATTACCACCCATGTTCTGTATAGAATTTTTCATCACACTTGCTCGAAAAGGGCTTCATAATGCGCAGACATACAGAGCTACAATAGCTTATGTTACGCCCACGGGTGTAATGGTTTTTTTCTTAAATTGTATCTGTCACTCTTGCGACAGTTACAAAGCAAAGAAGTTTTATATTAAATACGATGTCTGAAAAGGTTTTTATAAATAAATTTAAACTTAAAAACACTACTAAAACATGTTTAACAGAATTATTTACAGATTTAATATGTAGTTATTTAGTGTCTATGTAATAGTACATTGTTTATCGAGGGGCGTAAGTGGAATATTACGAACAAGAGTCTGTCAGTTAGTGTCTATGTAAAAGGTTTTTAAGTGTTTTCCGAAGGGTCTTTGCCATACGCGTCGTTGCAGTTTTTATTAAGATTTGTATAAATTTCATCCAAAATCTATTTGTTTCCTCGCAAATGTGATGAAAAACATTGTGTATAACACGGGCGTAAGAATATTGCAAACTCGAGTTATCAAAAGCCCTCCGCCTTCGGCGTCGGGCTTCTGATAGACTTGTTCGCAATGTTCTACTTACGCCCCTCGTTAAACAATGTACTATTACGTATCCAGGGCGATTACATTTTTGCCAACAGGTCAGTAATTGCAGCTTTACGTAAACGTATATTTTGAAGTTTTTTGAAGAATAATTGTTGAAAAATTTCATTGATTTTATTGTTGTTCATTGGATGTTAAACAAATGTTGTTAAAAAGCTATCTTTTGTTTGTAAGTACCTGTGACACACCTTATTCAGAATGTGACATAAAAAAGCTCGCAGACCCGCAATTGTTTAAAATTTTCTAGCCAAAAGTACACGAGTTTTCGAAGCCCTCGGCCTAAAAGCTCGGAATAGCTTACCGGACGTTGCCATCGGAATAGCTTCCTCCACCGGAAGTTGGGCTCAAACATGGCCTTTTTCTTCCGTTCCCCTTCCATTTATTGTTTTTGCATTTCTTGTTTCTTTAGTTTTTATGACTTGCAAACCGGTAGGTGAACTTTTTGTTCTTTAATACTTAAAAAAATCTCGGGTCATTTCAGACAAACAGTTTTCGGAAAAGTGTATTAGTGACCATTTTTGTCGACGCCTGATGCGATAGTTCATCACATTATAATGCAAATTCTTGAACATTCCTAGGTTGACTCAGTTTTAACCAAATAATGATAACGGGTTCTATCAGGAAATTGAACAAGCGACCTAACTCCTTATTTTTTTATCTTGTAGAAACATATAATATAAAAAAAAGGTTGACTGGTGGAGAATGTTTACGGCATTAAGTCCGCCTTTTGTACGATAAGTTGTTCTTTTGTGCAATAAATATTAAATAAATAAATTAGGTTATTATTTCATTTCATTATTAGTTTGTCACACATTCACAATTGAAAACGCACAAGTCAAAGCCGTTTGCGTAACAATTTAAAGGTTCATTGAAACTAGACCGACGTATGAAAGAAAAAATAAATTGAACGCATTATATGGGTGTTCTGGCTCAGTTAATTTCATGGCAATAAAAAAAAACACACTTATATAAAGGAATTTCCCTCGTACCAGCATTCTAAAAAGCAAATTTCATTTCGACCGGAACTCACACAAATCAAACACCGATCATTCAAACGTCCGATTGCAAAAAAAAAACAACATTCAAAGCGATACCAAATACGACCCGAGGCACTTTCGATTTGTACAAATGACTAAATACATGCTTTTACAAATATTAATATCCACCCGTACAATCGAAAATGAACTCTATGCCTTTATAAGAGCGTTGACAGCAGCAGCATTTCTGAACGTCAATTTATATTTTATACACCGACATCCTATTTTCATCTCTAATTTAAATTCAGTAGAGTTTATATTGGAATGATTTCTGTATGCAATCTGAATAGGGTTGTCGACGCAATCAATGTTTGTCAGAGCATTGGCTAGTGCAATGCTTAGGTGATAGGTATAGTAATGGGATTTGGGGCTAAAAGCCAAAAGCGATTGCGTCGTTGTTGCCCGGACGGGTTAAGCTGCTGGTTGGTTAATTATGTTGAAAGTTTTGATAAAAATGGTCTTAAAATGTATCGGAACGTTTCCTTTAAAATGTAGTATAACACGTTCACGTTCGAGGATTATTATGAAGAAGTTTGTGCCGTTTTACGCACATTAAAATTTTTCCTGGTGCCGAAACTAGAGACGAAACAGCGAAGGCAAAATATTTGACAAAACAGTAATTTCGCAGTACATCCATGGTAGTACAAAAAATTATGAATTTTATATGTGTCACAAAACACAATTGACAAATTCAAATTCAAATATTTTATTGCATACACGTTGTTACAATACAGGTGACAAATGTTAAAACAGACTCAAACATGCACCCTGTAAGGGCATCACAATATTTATAAACTATTTTTTTTTTTTTTTTTTTTGAACCTGACTGTTGCTATAATAGGACGAACCCAATATAGCGGTCGAATTGCGTGGTTGGAGGGTAGCCTGGGGAAAATCCAGGGGGAGCCTCCGGCACGACCACGCGGGAAAGTTTGTGCACTGGAATACTCTACGAGTTTGCGCTCCAGTGAGATTGGTTGAACGGTATCAACCGAATCTGGGGTGTGAGTGGTGTCGAACTAAAAATGTATAAACTAACTTAAAACTAAAACTAAAATAAATGAATCAGAATGGTGTCTGTGAATATATTAGCAACGCAGCTTGCGTGGCAGGAGAAAAGGTGTGAGATTGACAATTATCTTGTACAACTTAACATTTCGGTTTTGGGATTTTGTAATAACAAAATGGCGCTCTTGATCTTGGCATTGTGACATTAATATTTGTCACGTTTCTCCTTTATTCTCTTGTAATAGCAAAAGTTTAGAGAATGCAATGGATATATTTAATAAAATTCGTAATACTAGACATTTATTCAACAGATTGTTTGCATACACCATGAAAATTAACAATTTAGATGAAACTTAAATAGTAAAACATTACATACAACACAACAAACATTACATAAAGTGGGCAAATAGCTACATGACGAGGCCAAACCTACAGAACCCATTTCAATAGGGGTCAGACACAATCATGTAAAAAATGTATAACGTAGAGTTTCTAAATGGATCTTAAACTATCAAATTATTTTATTTAAGTATACATTGAAAAATATAATTAAAATCATAAAAAGATTTATGGACGTTGTAAGTTAGAAAAAATATGCATTTCTTTAACCAAGAGTAAATCTAAAACTACCAATAATCCTTACGCTCTTATAGAAACAAAATTGAATGCCAACTATGGACCTAAACGCGGTATTTTGCGACCGAAACAGTAATCTACTTAATTTTCCATACAACGTTTAGTACAAATAGACGGCAGTGACATCTTCTGTATCAATTAATATGAAGCGTTCCGTCGGCCGCCAGCGAGATTCGTCTGACTCAATTTTTTGTCGATTTATGTCCTTTAATTTGTAGTTGCTCCCATACAAACATTTGTTCCTCTCCATAAACTGGTCCGAATGGCAGCAAAAAAGAAGAAACAGTAGGAATCCTGCCTATTCAATATATAATACTAGCTTCTGCCCGCGACTCCGTCCGCGTGGAACTCGTTTATATCGTAGCTCGATACAAACTTTCATCCCCCATTTCATCCCTTCAGGGGATGATTTCCGGGATAAAAACTATCCTATGTCCTCCCACGGGATTCACACTATCTCCATACCAAATTTTATCTCAATCAGTTCAGCGGTTTAAGCGTGAAGAGGTAACAGACAGACAGACACACTTTCGCATTTATAATATTAGTATGGATAGATTCCTGGAGTGGAAAATATTATAATAATTCATCCTTCACCTTGATTTTTTGGTTAAAGCACAGAATCAAACCACTTTAATCATAATAAAAACTCTCGTCAGTAATTGGCCATACTGAACGAAGCATATTCTTTCAAACAACGCAATTTATTTTAATTATGTTGAGACGGCTAAAACTCGTCGGCTAAAGCTGCTACGGCGTAGTGCTACGAGAGTGCTACGCTGCATGCGCTACGGAAGTCACATGCTGCTAACAATCTGCACTCATGTAGGAACATAATATTATGTACGTTTTCTATAGCCATATGTGCCCGCTTAAGCGTGAGTGACAAGTGAATTTTTTATTATTGTCTCTGTAATTTTGATCTTGAAAGACGTATGTAAAATTGGACACATACGACACTACGATATTTTTTAGTTATAAAGTTTTGTAAAATTATATACATGTCTGTAAGGTGTGTAAATACGGTCCTTTTTGCCTGAATCAAATAAATAAAAAAAATACGTGTAGAAATTCTCTCAACTGCGCGTAGAATGGACTTTCTAGGCTATATTTTATCCCGCGGGCTGGCCTGCATAGGTAGCTAGTAGCTTATTATTTCGATATCTCAAGTATCCTCCTATTTTTGAATTTTGAATTCTGTTGTTCTTCGCTTCGCCTAACAGTCACATGTCAATCTGTTTCGCACTCTCTCTCCCACGCGTTAACCCATTCGAGGCCACGCATCGCTACGCGCGCAGCAGCGTTTTTTCGCTCTGTACTGGAAATCTCTCGTAGGGGCATGGACTCGTATGTGAGTCATCGGCCTGCTATGGGTCGTATCAAAACAAGCGTGCGAAGTACCAAAATGCGATCGGAACCTGAGAGTAATGAACCCCGATGGCCTTGTAAAAGCAACGGTGGGTGGCAAACGATTATTATGACGTCATATTACGTTACGTTATATTGCTTATCTGCCCGCCGGGACAGTGGTTCAGCGTTATCGATAGTCGAATGCTGTAGGATTAGTATAGGAGAATAGTGGAGAATAGTGTAGGATTACAGCGATTTTTTTTTTATATCAAGGGACAACATTATTAGCAATGTCGGAATTCATATGTGGCCATTGCTATGGGGTTTTCCCTCATTGTCCAATGGATTATACATGCGCATTAAACAATACAATACAAATACTCCTTATTGCATACCTCACACAAAAAAAGCAGTTAGAAAGAGAAACAATATAATAATGCTTACGGCATTAAGTTCGCCTTTTGTACGATAAGTTGTTCTTTTGTGTAATAAAGATTAAATAAATAAATAAATAATATTTGGGTAGAGGTAGACAACAGGCGGCCATTTTATACTTAAACGCATAAGTCACTTGTTGCGAATTGCTTGGCGCCCGATTATTATTAGATGCATAATTAGTAAAGACGTCAATATTTCGAAGATACCTAAATGCCGGGTGACACTTAGTCGATTCCTGTTCAGTCTTTCCAAGATGTGTGCGGATTTTCTCATATTCTTTTCCATTTTAATAAGAAATTCTGTAAATTTACATGAATCTTTAATAAGTATTCTTTTAATTTAATCTCGGCGCGCAATGGCATTTTTTAATTAAAAAATGTTAATTTTATAATTATACTA
Organism: Epinotia bilunana; assembly: GCA_947049275.1. Lineage (NCBI taxonomy): Eukaryota > Metazoa > Arthropoda > Insecta > Lepidoptera > Tortricidae > Epinotia > Epinotia bilunana. The sequence continues at coordinate 3,330,778 of OX346266.1, read as the reverse complement.
GCTTCCGCCGGCGACTTCGTCTGCGTAACCCGGGATGAAAAGTATCCCATATTTTAATCCAGGCTATAAACTATCTTCTTGCAAAATATCACTCAAATAGGTTCAGCTGTTTAAGCGTGATTGAGTAACAAACATCCAAACATCTAAACATCCAAACTTTCGCATTTATAATATTAGTAGGATTGTTTATTTTCAGTTGCATAAATGAGGGTAAAGATGCCAAAATGTCAAAGATACATACCGGGTGACGCTTAGGCGGTTTTTATTCAGTCTCTCCAAAATATTACTGTGCCGATTACTCCATATTTTAAACCTTTTATTAAGAAAAAAATACTAAAAGTCTTATAATGTTCATGCACATCGCACGCAGAACCGATTGTCGTTGGGGCGGAAAGGTTCTCGAGTGGCAACCACGTCGCGAAAGACGCGGCGTGGGTGGACCATCCACGGGGTGGAATGATTTATTTATTTATTTATTGATACATGGAAAACCAACAGCGCAACATTTTTGAAATGAGCTGAGCTGATGAGCTGGTATTAGGTCGCGGGAGTCCGCTGGGTGCGGGTGGCGCAAGACCGATCACTTTGGCACTCTTTGGGGGAGGCCTATGTCCAGCAGTGGACGTCTTTCGGCTGATATGATGATAATGGTGAATATTCATAAATCTCAAATATTCTATAATTTTAATGTAGATAAGCGCTGTTTGTGTTCATTGTTATGTATATTTATTCATGAATAAAGAATTGTTTCGCTTTTTCATTCAAAGATGTTAGTTTCTATATTATACCGCGTACCTCGATTTTTGACTACTTAAATTACCTTAATGCAATTTCGACTTAAAGATAAAACGAAACTGCAAAAATATTACATGAACGATTTCACCGTGTTACCCCAAACCTTTTTTAGACACCTGGGCAAAAACAACACGCTGTATTCTTCGCAAAAAGGTTTATTTCAGTAGTACTTTACTGGTACTTGGGACTGTCTGTTGCTAAGCGCTCAGCAAGTGTAACATCAGAAATACCCAGAATTTTTCCCAACGCCAACGAATTCATTACAGCGCACAGTGGGTTGCTTTAATTTTTTCGCGACAAAAATTTCCCTCATTTCGCGTCGTAACAAAGTTTTTTTGTTAAAAACAAAATTGGACAATGTGCCGTGTTCTTAAATGAAGCGGGATTTTTAATTTGTCAGGTTATATTTAAATAAGACTGAAGGATTTGATGAAATATTTATAAAAAAATATCCTATATCTATCATCCCCCTAGCTCCTTTCCCGGGGACCGATTTTTGACTTTCGAGCGCTCGACTTTCACTCGAAAAGTGACAAAAATTATGAAATGCTTCTCTGAAATGACGATAGAAAATTTAAAAACGTGCGGCAATGACCACTCGTATTAAATTCTATCGGTAGAAAGTAAGTGCCTGTGATTATGACGCTACAATAGCATTTACTTTTATTAAATTTTCGAGCGCTCGAAAGTCAAAAATCGGCCCCCCGGTCCGCTTTGACACGTAATAGGTACTAATTTTACGAAAGCGACTGCCATCTGACCTTCTAACTCAGTGGGAAAAGAAAACCTTATTGTGATTAGACCGGTAACCTCACGATGTTTCCCTTCGCCGAAAAGCTAACGGTTAAGAGGAAACACTAAGGTCAAGATAATTGAGAAATAGGTACTTGTAAAATGTATTGCTGTCGCGCCAACCACAAGCCTCCCGCCGCAAAGCGCGATAGAGACAACTGCAGCTTGGACCGAAAATACCTATTAAAATGACATAAAATCAACATTTCGTAGTCCCCTGGCTTCTTCTCCAAAACTTGACCTATTTAACTATTTTTATAATAAAAATCAAAGAAAGGCTTTGGCCGTGTTCCTATGTTTTCCTTTTTTTAAATAATATAGTCAAAATTGTTTTCTGGATTTTAGGTTTTTGAAGGTTAATATCTCTTTAAAGAATAAATTTATGAAAAAAAGGAAAACATAGGAACATGTCAATAGTAGCCATAGATTTATGAAAAAAAAAGATTGCTCTACTGCCATTATCCAGGGAGAAAACAGGGGACTATGTTTCTATGGAAAAACGGCCGTCGTGTTTCCTCTTAATATCCCGTACATAAGTTTGGAAAATGAAATGAAAAGGATTCGAACCTATGAACGCCGCTTGACAGCCGCGTGCCCGAACCACTAGGGTACCATAGCTTCGTTATTTATTACACAGTAGGACAAAAAATACCATGTTAGACCCTTGTGGCTGGAAATTTCTTTGGGTTAATGACCATTATGATGACCATAATATGAGGTTAGGCTTGGTAGAAGTTTGCAAGAAATACATTTATCTTTATTTACTTCGTGATTTTAGAAGTTCAGTACGCACTGCCTGTGCCTAAGTCGGGGTTTTCTTCCGGCGTCTGTATTTACGGAGATTTGTACGTGGTTTTTTATATAACAAAGTAACCTAAGGCTAACCTAATTTTAATGAAACACGTGTACGCTGCAGTGTACAACCTTGTAACTAGGTTAGTGGTTTCAATAGAGGTGTAGGCACTAAATAAAATAATCAATAATAATAAATAAATAAATAAATATAAGGGGACAATCTTACACAAATCGCAGTAGCCCCATAGTAAGCTCAATAAGGCTTGTGTTACGGGTACTAGGCGACGATATATTTAATAGATATAAATACTTAAATACATAGAAAACATCCAAGACGCAGAAACAAATATTCATGCTCATCACACAAATATTTGTCCTTACCGGGATTCGAACCCAGGACCTTCAGCTTCGTAGGCAGCGTCACTACCCACTAGGCTAACCGGTCTTCAATAATGTGGTAGCTATGTAGGCTAATCAATAATGTGATATTTTCTCGAAAAAGGATTAAAAATGTAGTCAAATGGAGAAAAAATCAACGCAAGATAATCACGAAGTTATAAGTGTCCAAAGTATTAAGAAGGGATATGTTCTGTCTCTTTTTCGCAAAACGCAACTTCATATGAAACGATGGCAACGTGCTGTGCCCCCTCGTGTTCGGCGCCGCCATCGACGCAGCCTGCCGGCCTGCTCTGCGGCAGTCTCGCATATTGTGGCGTCACACACTGTTTACTTGCGTTTTCTCTCTATCAAGCAATATTAAAACGGTTGTAGATTAGTAATTCTTTGAGATATCTGAATGGGATTTTCTTCAGTAGGCATATTTTTTTGCCTTCTTTCTTTTGGAGTAATAATAATTTTCGAGTCTACACCCCAATTACCTCTCAAAGCCAATTCCGGAAAACGCATGGAATAATTACCAGCGTCTGGGATGGCGGAAGTAATATAGACCCTTTCGTCTGCGTGGACCCGTAATAAAAACTATCCTATATTTTAATTCAGGCTATAAACTATCGTTATGGACAATTTTATCCGCATTGGTTGAGCCCTTTAAGCGTGATTGAGTAACAAACATGCAACCAAACTTTCGCATTTATAACATTACATACATGCATAGATTCACGCCTTCATTTCCAAAAGGCTGCCTACCAGAGCACATGAAACTTTTGTTCCAGTGCCACTTGTAGCATTTTAATTTAAAAAATAGGTTGCTAGCCCATCGTCCACAACACACTTCAACCCTTAGCACGACTTTTACAAGACTCACAGGAAGGAAGGGGGTGATGCTATTCTAACCCGACACCACACGGGGTTATAACATTAGTAGGATAAAATTGGCAGTACCTGCAGGATCGACAGTGAAATGGGAGCGAAAATTCATAGTCTGTACTGAAGAAAAAAATCTTGAAACAGATTATTAGTAGTTCCGCCCTCTTATTACCCTCTACGTACACGTTGAAAATGCTTCAAACTCATAAATAAATTTATACCTTAATAATTACACGGTTAACTCACGTATTAAATGTCACTACGGGCGAGATGTTGCGAACTTTTCGGGAGTTCTTCAGGGTGAGTGTTTTCGCGGCGGTGTCGCTTGAATCACTCTGTAGTGACATTTAATACGTGCGTTTAAAACCGTGTACGATTTTAAACATGCCTTACGAAAGTTTCAATTCTAATCTATACCACCTTTAATTATTAATATCTAGATTAACAGTAGCTGCGGCTGGCCGGTCACAATGTTTACTTCTAATTTATTTCATAAATGTTTTAAAATCTCGTGTTTAATTATTAAAAACACTAACTGGAAACGAACACATTACGTACCTCCACCATGCATTAACCTGCAGGAATAAGGAAAACCCGCGTAACAAAGTAAAGTGGTCAGTGAAAAGTTTACCGTACCACAAAGTATCTCCATGCGCGTTTCATATTGACTTACAACTTTCTGGCCTAGGACGGGAAAGGGTTCTCGCTAATTCGTAAACGCCCTGCAAAAATCAGGGTTTTACTGACCTCAGAAGCTAAAGGTCTTACTGCCATGAGTTTGTTGCCAATGTAAGCACTTGCGTAAGTAAGCAATAGGGCCCGCGATAAATTGTGGTAACCGACAAATTAATTAAATTTTACCCTTAGACTTTGAAGGGGTTTGATAAAAGTCATAATTCCTTTTTCTATCTTTGTTAATATAATAAAAAGGAAGGTCTGTGAAAGTGTAGCTTAGTAAGTTTGTATGTTAGGGGGATATCTCGGGAACAGTGGTTCCGGATTAAGTGTCTTCTCTTCTTAGTCGATCCCTCATGACTGAGCATCGTAACCGCATGCTATGGCCCTCCATGCAGTTACGTTCCTCGTCAAGCGGACTGCATGGGAAATACTGCATCTTGCTGCCCTCTTAACCACGTAATCTGTCCAGCGCACTAGAATCCTTCTTCTTGCGCGTTTGCCTTCCACAGAACCGAGAATTATTTGTTTCTCTAGGTTCCCCCTGTTTTGGCATATTTTTTTAAGTAAGAATTCTATTTGGCATAATCTATGTAGCCATAATTGACTTTGCGCATAAACTGTTTTGGCAGAATCAAGATTCGCGTAGTTCAATTACACCGAATTTCAATAGTCAGACTATTATTTTCCACGCATAAAATTCTCGAACACTTCTAGCAGAAACATATTGTTTATTGTTACGCGCAGAGCAGCGCAAGGGATCTAGCGTAGGATGCACAATAACAATAAGTAACACAGTAGTAAACACGTTTTGTATTGTATAACAGTTCTTCAAGTAAAAACGTCAATCAATGAGTGATCTATTAGGAACACGTCAACTTAAAATAGCTACTGCGTAGAGTAAATAAAAACAGCCAGCAAGTAACTTTGCTTGTGATACAAACCTCAACAATATATAATAATTATGCTTAGTAAGTATCGGACAATCGATAAAATGCCGAGTAAAATTATGCTAAACAAAATTATGCGTGAATATAATCGGCCATAACAATATTATGCAAATTTAAATACGGACTAACACATTTTCGGAATTTTTGAAATTCTATTAAGTAAGGTTTCTGCCACACTAACATTCGGCGAAAACCGAATATGCCAAGTCTGTTAAACGAAAAACGTTACGGAGAATCAAAGTTATACCAAATAGAGGAAACCCGTTTCTCTAGATGCACGCATGATACCTACGTCCAAAGAAACAAAGAATCCTTTCCTGGCAGATGTCCGAGATTCATCGGATGATGACGAGTTCCTTAAGATGGAGTTATTAGTTCTCATGGCTGTCCATGGAATCCCCAATAGTCTCCTCCAGCACCACATGTTCAAGGCATTTTCCCGTGTTCACGGAAAAAATATTTCCACAATATTTAGAATGGAGTTTCTTCGATGGATATAGGCAGCGTTTCTGCTTATTTAATAGCTAAGCACTTGTCGGTGTAGCTCAAAGTAGGCCCTTCATCTACTCCGATCCCAACAAAGATTTGACATCTCGATACATTTCATCATCTCGATGTGGTGTTGGAGGCTAATGGCGAAAATTAGCTGGAGAGAGAGGGTAACCAATTAAGAAGTGCTGAATAGAGTGGGGCAAACCAGGTAGTTAGTGAGAAACTTAGAAAATAGAAGAGGGAAGATGATAGGGCACCTCATACGACATGACAAGTTCATACTCAATATAGGCAGCTAGTTAGACCTTATTTTTTCCCGCGACTTTATCCGCAAGGAACTTATTTTCACCCTTGAATGGAAACATCAAATATCCATTTCATTCCCAATAAGAATGTTCTTCCAATCCAATCTGTATAATGTTATACAGATTGGATATTTATTTCTTATTATAATTAAAAGTACTTATGCTACGGTACCCTAGTGGTTCAGGCATGTGGCTGTCGTCAAGTGGCGGTCGTGGGTTCGAATCCCGGCTCGTAACAATGAGTTTTTCGGAACTTATGTACGGAATATTTACCGTTAACTTTTCGGTGAGGGAAAACATCGTGAGGAAACCGATCTAATCCCAAAAAGGTCTAATTTCCCCCCTGGGTTAGGAGGTCCGATGACGTCTTCACGAACCAGAAAACACTAAGTTTTAATATATATTCAGCCAAAAAAAAATAGTTTTACAAAGATCGAGAGTTCATTTCTTTATTACAATCAGTGCACGATTCAACATAAATAATTGTGTTTTTTTTTTATCACTGGCAGCTTAAAACAATGTGTACCAATAATAAAAAAACAGGCACAATATTTTACCCGTCAAAATACTTTTAACCAGCGACACCCACGTCCTAAATCAAATCGAATACCTATTTCTTACAAATCCGTAAACCCAATTAGTGGCAGTGTAATAAAGTGAACCTAAATACTTTTATTTCGTTGGCGAATTCTCGCTTGAAATATTCCCCTTAGTAAGCAAAACAAAAGAAATTCCTAAAACCAGCATCACGATTACTAGTAACAACTAAGTTTAAACTTTATTTGCTAGGTTTAAGGCTGTGTTTACCGGTACATGTTAGAAGTAGATATGCGCTTGCTTAAGTTAGTGTTTGAAAAGAGAAATACATTTTCTGTCTGGCTATGAAACGAAACGATACGACCTTCTCACTAGTCATAACTTCCAACTAGGAGCGTGTGTCCATTAAACATGCAAACGTGGTCAAATGACGGTTCTTCTGAATCCTTAATTTCATTATATGTTTATATGTTTCAGAATACTTTTATGGAAGGAATTACTAATTCTAAGACACAAAGACAAACGGATGTCAATTAAAAATACTAATCACCTATAAGTATACTATCTACAGTAACGAAAAATCATTATGTCAACACGGCACCTAGGTCACTATGTTTTTTTTACTATTATGCATTTTTATTACGTTTACTACCCAAGATTAAGGTAACACTTTGCTTTCCTGGAGACCAAGTTTATTGATATCCAATGTCTATTCCTATTTTCATTACTTTATTATATGGTTTCTGTTAGAATTAAAGAGCAGATCAAATAATTGAATATCAAAGATATGTTTAATAAAAATAATGTATATAAAAAAGCAAAAGTGCACTAATATAATATTAAGATGTAAATGGTTTATAAGCGTCAAAAATAATAGAACCAATCAATAATGTCTCTCACATCAGCTCTAAAAAAATATTATAATAGCCAGAGACAGCAACTGATCACCAAAGTACAATATACAGCTAAAATATACGAGATAGTTATATCAGGGGCCTCCCTGCCTACGTCAAATCATGTGCATAGGCGCAACACCGAGACAATGGGAACACGCACGCCCGGTGATTGTCAAATAAAAGAACGCAGAACGGAATTGCGAGCAAATACGTTGGACGCTCTGAGGTGAGGGCGAAATTAGATTTACGAGTTCCAGAATTTTTTGGAACTCATCTACGGAACTTTGGGATCAGTTTCGGGGCGCATTATCATATAAATGTGGAGGTGACGCAAAAATATGGGGAGTTCCACCTGGAGCGCGTAAATACGTGATCTAAATCTTTAGCGGTGTGTGAAGGGAGTTGGGATGAGTTGTGCGAGTTTCTCAAGTGCCGTGGGTCCGATGCTTGACGGGAATTAGTCAAGTTTTCGAGTCATGTCATAAGTGTATTTATCGTATAGCATTTTAGGCACCAGATTGAATAGCCTGTAAAATATTTTGAACGAAAATAAAGATTCAGATTAGCCTTTTCCAAGTACTTGTAGTCCAGTAATTTTATTGACAACTTGTATGGAAAAAAGGTCAAATTTGATATTAGTGTAACATTTCCGAGCATATTTCCCATAGATCTCGAGAACTTTTGGTAATATTCCCGGGTTGGCAGATCACTATTCCTATCACATAGTTGTTATGATACTTTATATTAATTTATAAAAGAGTAGGCCAAAAAATCGGCTTTATAGTCGTTTCGATAGCTACACGTCCATCAGCAAGAATTGTCATACAAGACACGTATCTATATCTGTATGACCAATTTCCGTGTTCTTGCATCAGTGATTACAGCATTTCCTTCCGAAAACAATATTACAACGCATCTTATTTCGAAGCCTTGAGGTTTATCTGACTTAAGAGTATTTGATTGAAATCCAATTTACATTTCTCGTGCGCTGCGTTCGACGTTCATCACAACGCTTAAAAACCCATGCGCGCTTAAATGTCAATACGATTTCAATCTGTACGTATCTATGTAGGTAGGACCTCCTCTGTTAATTATTCAATTATATTGAATTAATTAGATCGACAGAGCCGTTTTACACAGACTATCACACTTAAGAGCTGTTTCGTCTCCTGCATTATTGATGTTCGAATATTGAAGGGTTAATGAACGGGGGTAAGAAAGTGGTTATTGTTCATTTCGTTTGAATTGCACTCAAGAGCAAAGAAAACAGGGGACCAATTTGAGATGAATTATCGTCACGTCAACGGCTTGTTTTAGAAAAAATCGAGCTTTTCCCTGCCTGCCTCAGAAGGAGGGTCATATTTTTCACACCTTTATTCGGAAAAGTAAGTTTTGCTCCACGACGAGAGGGATCAAAATGCTACTTTTCTGTTCAAACTACTTTTTTAATTTATTAATTAGCATGTAGCATTTATGCAATGTGCCAATTGAACACAGATCTTAATAAAATAATCGATTGTAATTTCATCGTAATCGATTAAAGAAGAACATATTTCAAGTTTTAACTTTAACAACGTTTAAATACATAGTCAAATCACAATTTTTATTTTATTAAGGAAGGCTTCTTTCGGGATTTTTAAATGTAATCTTTGCCGATAAAAAAATACTATTTTTTGAAACTTGAAGTCATATATCTTTGTATGATGCCCAATTACCCTTTGGGATTAAGTTTTTAACAAAAAATCAGCCGTAAGTAACGTAAGTTTGGCCCAATTTCGTCAAGCCAAGTCCAAAAAACTAGCAGATTCTATTATTATTGGCAATGATAGATTCCCTTGAAAAAGGTAAAACTATACATTCTGACTACTATTGTTCCCTCGTCGGAGAAGTCATAACCAAACTCAAATGGAGTTGGGCAGGACATATTAACAGGCAGCGTGACGGTAGGAACGGATTGGTGGCCACTAACAGGAAAAAGAAGCGTCGGTCGTCCACCAGCACGATGGGTTGACGACGTAAACAAGACCGCGGGTCATCTCAGGATGAGACTAGCACGGGACCGGGATAAGTGGCGTACTCGAAGAGAGGCTTATGCTCAGCAGTGGGCGATTAAAGGCTGAAAACGATGATGATGATTGTTCTTACGACGTTTGCGTGAGGAAATGAAAATAAAAAGGCCTGGTATGATATCAAAGAAAGTCTTGTTCCACCAAGACAACGCCCCCGTCCACACAGCAGCGAAAGCAATGGCACAGATTCGTAATTGTGAGTTTGAATTGTTGCCGCACCCATGCACCCTACTCGCCTGATTTGCCCCTTCCGACTATCATCTTTTCCCAAACCTAAAAAAAAAAACACTTGGGAGGTCATCAATTTTCCACGGATATGGAGGTGCAAGAAGCTGTAACTGCGTATTTTGATGACCTGGAAGATTATTTTTCTACACGGAGTAATGAAATAAGAGGCAAGATGACAAAAGTGTATGGATGTTTTTGGAGACTACGTAGAAACTTAAATTTGTTATAAGTATAGTTTTCATTTTACAGGTAAGGCTCAAAACTTTTCAATTCACCCTCGTATGTGTGTGGACAAGAACATTCTGTTTCACGGTTTACAGTCCAAACGGCTTGATTGATTTTGATATATGAGGTGTCGTTGAATTCCCAATAATCGTGAGTGACATAGGCTTCATCTTTTGATTTCACTTGTTTGTGTATAGAAAAACGTTATATAGCGTGACATTTCAAACATATGGTGCAAATATTAAACTACATAGTCGATTTCAAATCAAAGTATACTCCATACTAGGCACAAAATAGTGTTATAAAGGCTACAAAGGGGCTCAGCATTATGTTTAACAGAGTGCCTACAACGCAATAAGGCGCGCGGATTAAGCTATAATATTATATTAAACTACTCGTACGTAAGCGCTTTGACGCCTTATTAATGATATTCTCGTGTACGTCTTGTGTACGTACTACAAAATCGATGTCCTCTCATTTAGTTAACAAAAATCGCGGCTCCGATATATAGGGGCATCAAAAATTTGTGTATTCAATTAGCATGCGTTTGTGAGAACTTGCATTAAAAAATATATATTCATAAGCACTTTACTTAAATGGGAACATTGTAAAGTGTTTATGAATATATTTCAAAAAAAGTTATAATTCAAAAGTAAAAGTATTTTTTTATACAAACTGAATACCTACCTACTTAATTGTCGTCAGAAAACTGACACTGAGTTAATTTTTGTTTAACTACTTACGCTAATCGGTTACACAATGGTTTCAAAATGCCGATTGTTACAAGCCTTGCTGAATTTCGGGCTAAACCGATTTGTGTAAGATTCATATATTCATATTTATATTCATTAATTTATGATTTATTTATTTACACACACACAGCTCGAAAGGAATCCTCCAACTATATAGTGCAAAATGTAAGCCTAGCCTAGCTTAGAGACTGGGGTATTGACAAGTTGAGACACAGATAAGTTGGCACTGTGGTATCGAATCGGTACAACGCTCAAACTGTCATCAGGTTGACAACCGGCAGGTTGATCACGTAATGCATTGTACGAACGTTAGAAAGATCAATTTGTATATGGAATAGTGACAGTTGAGTTGTCCTAACGCGCGTTCAAAACGTTACGTGATTATCCCTCAGAGTTCAATAGAATGCTGTCGAGTACAATAGGGGTGTAGACTCGAAAATTATTATTACTCCAAAAGAAAGAAGACAAAAAAATATGCCTAGTGACGAAAATCCCATTCATATATCTCAAAGAATTACGAAGCTACAACCGTTTTAATATTGCTTAAATAATAGCTAATAGGCTGTCGGGAGGCCACGCCGACGGCGGCGCCGCACACGACGGTGCGCGGCACGTTGCCGTCTCTTAGTGACGTCACAATCTAGAGGCGTCATCGTTTCATATGAAGTTGCGTTTTGCAAAAAAGGGACAGAACATACCCCTTCTTAAAACTTTGGACACTTATAACTTCGTGATTATTTAACCTTTTGCGTTGTTTTTTCTCCATTTGACTACATTTTTAATCCTTTTTCGAGAAAATATGACATTATTGATGATTTTATTTAGTGTCTACATTCCTATTGTGAGCATGTTGTCGTTATTTAGTCCCTTAGAGGAAGACACATAGAGGAGCTCTATGCAGCTAAACAGTGAGCTCCATAGGAGTCGTCAACGCGTTGCCAATCCATTTACATTTTTTATTTTTATTTATTTATTTCATGACCATGGGTTTACATTTTAAAGATTCGTTGTGTTGACAGCAAAATGTTGTTGCTAAATATAGGTTCCTCACTCTCAACACGGCGTATCATCATCATCATCATATCAGCCGAAAAACGTCCACTGCTGGGCATAGGCTTGCACCAAAGAGTGCCATTTCCGCGACCTTGATTACGTCATAAACCCACGCTGCGCCTTCCGGTACGTGATCACCAATCGAGAACCTTTCCAAACCAACGGCCATCGGTTCGACGTGCAATACCCACTGCCACTTAAGTTTAGCGATTTGGAGAGCTCGGTTCCTTAGTTCTCCTGTGGATAGCCTTATTTCTGATGCGATCATGCAGAGAAACTCCCAGTACAGCCTTCTCCATTGCCGAAGGTGACTTTGAACACTGCGTCTGCTCGGGACAATTACTGGTGGTATTATGTCTGCGAATTCTGTGAGGTACTCGTACTTCCAATAGGGGTACTCCTAATGTGAGCGAGGTTCGGCTGTGGTCTACCTCTCAAAAATCATGTGCGATGCACTTAGTCTGCATGCCGACAACGACAAAAGCTGGAGTGTGGTATTGGAGTCACACAATTCTGAAAATAATTATGGATGTGTTTAAGTAATTTATGTTTAGTTAATAATAACACTCTCACGGCAAATAATAACATTCTTCCGATGGTAGGTATCGGTAGAACATGATATAAGTATTTTTTTAAATTCAGAAATGTTTATGAAACTATGTCGCGTGTCGGATAGATTTCTAAAGGTTGTCCTTTATATGGAAGCATTTCCTTTAATACAACACAACAATAAGATATTATTTATCGCACACCAAATGAAAATATTGCACAGAATTAAAGGGTCTATACCCGAATTACACATCCCTTTAAACAATTATATCCCCATTGGCGAATAATAAAAATATACCTTTCCCGTACTGGGGATTAACGTGGGATAGTTTCGGGCCGGGAAAATTGCAAGTGGGGTCGTTCCCCCGGGTGCCCCGGCGTGGGGTGGGACTTAATGGTATTTATAATGCCCGGGTCCTGGGATTAGCTGGTACGTGCCTGCGGACTTGTTAAGCGGTGTGTATTGATATTTTTTTAAGAGTAATTCGAGTACACGGAATATATTTGTATAGGGCTACCGTCGTTTACCGCTCTAGGGCTTAATTATTCTGAAATGCGTGAGCTGTTTTTCCTGCTTATGAAGTAAGATAAATATGAGGTGGTTTTAGTTTTATGGTGGTTTATGCGCTGATCAATGCATATTTGTACAAATAATGAGTTTTGTAGAAAAACTAAAACTGAACTGATTTCATAAAATGGTCAGGGAAGGATTTTATCTTTATGTGAAATCTAACACATTTCATTAAAAGTTTTAATTTGAACTAAAATAGCGAGAAATATGTATGATGAATGTAAATACTTTATTGTACATAAGACACATAGGTAAAACAAATACAGACGGAATAGGTTAATATTATACATTGATTTACTTAGATCTATAGACATACGCTTTAACGCCTTTCCAGAGTCATTATACGTGCATGTACTGAAAGTAATAAATTTACGACCACAATTCACATCTCATTCATCTCAACTAACTAACCCAAACTAGTAAATACTGAATGAACCTGCCCTCACGTGGTGAAACGGTCATTAAAACTTAGTACAATGGAGATAAGATAATTCAATAAGCCACTCGACCCGTAACTTGAACAATATTTTACGCGGTATGTGGGTAGTTTCACTCCCAATCGAAACGACGTAACCTAGCACCGTCACAGAACACTTCATGCGTTCCGACAATGGCACGGAGTTCGTGGGCGCTATTATTTATATGGTGAATTTGCAATGTTAATTAATCCTATCCTGGTGATATTAGATATTTGGGAGATGTTTTCGCGGATCGACGGGTTATGGAGGAATTGATAATTGAGTGAAAATAATTTGCAGAAAGTTGTTTTATTTTATATCGTTTTTTGAATCAAGACTGAAGACTGCCTTCGACCAAAAAAAATGATACTAGTTACGTTAAGTATGCACAAAAACACGTCGTAACAGTTGCGCAATAATTTCTGACCTCGCAGTGGTATTCGGATATTTCTAACCATATTTGCTCTCAGGTGTATTTCACAGCGAATTGTATTCAGGTCTTGACAGGAATGATATATACCTATGCTTATGAATAGTTACATATATAATATATAATATATATATTTAAGGATTCTATCTCTCTCGGCGTTTTTTTATATGAAAGTTCGCGCTCTGGCGCTCAGCGCACTGGCTTAAATATTTCAGGTTTGATGTGCATGGAAGGGAGGGAGGACGCGCGATCTATGTCATTTTGATCCAATTTCGGTTATGTTAGGCGGACTGCTTGATATCTCAATATACGTCACGTCAACACCTTGAACCTAAAAGATTAACGTGCTTTCCACTACTACCAATCTCGATAAACCTTGTCAAACAATTTGTCCACTCTTCACAATTCATCAATGTACATCGTAACACAGCCGTCAATTCAAAACACCGTAATACTACAATGCCGGTTTCGAACAAAAGAAGTGTTCGGTTCGTTAAACCTCGCAGACGGTGTACGTCGAAGAACGAGTTCTGTCGATATCGTCAGCGAACTTTCTAGACGTCGTTATCGTGAACCAGCTGCTCGATTTTCCGCCCGTTGGATGATTAATTAAACCAACTAACACTCTAAAGCCTTCTGAAACAACGTCGGTTACAATAACCGTATTATACCTTAAGACGCTATGAATAGAAGCGTTTATTGGGTGGATGGGTGCAATAAAATTTATATTAGATACAGGTTGTAATGATTTATTAGTCGGATTTAAGTCTGGGTTGTTTTAAGTGGGGTTGTGGATGGATGCCACTGTGGTTAAGTAGCTTTAATTAAAATAACTCGACGTGATTTCATTGGTTTAAGTTTACTTTCACAGGAGAATGGTAACGTGTAACATGCGACAATTTTGTTATATGAGGTAATATAACTTTTAGTCTGACTGCGGCGTCCTTTTAGTCTTACTTACTTACATACATACCTACATACATACATATATACATACTTAAATAACTAACTAATACAATGTATACGTTGCTTATTGGTTATTATAGTTTTCCAAGTGTGTTAGGGCAAAACGCTACTCAATATCCGACAGTGATTAAACTTTCTTTAAACGTAATGAACGCATCGACCGGTTAATTAACTGGTTAATTAATAATAAATGTCACCGCCACGTCATGACTATTATATTACATCATTTGATGATTCAGTTGCTATATCAGCAAAGTGTTATAAGTATAGACCAATATTTGAAAAGACGCCACAAAGCTTTTAAACTGTATTTGTCAAAAATTTCATTTTTGTACAGCTTTTGTGGCTGACTGTACTATTTTGCATAGTCACCCCACTAACGTTTCGATGAACCCAAACACGGGCTATGACCACCTTATGTCCATCATCAGCTCAGCTCAGTGCTGACGTAATTTTGCGTAGTCGTCGAATTTACATTCAAATATCTCAACAAATTACGATGCTACAACCGTTTTAATGTTGCTTGTTAGAGAGAGAAAACGCTGGCAGATCGTGACGTCACGATCCTCGAGCGCTTTAGTGAATGACAATCGTCCAGGAAAAGGGCCACAACATACCTCCTCTTAAAACTGGAGATTTATAACTTTGTGATTATTTAACCTCTTGCTTTGCTTTTTTCTCCATTTGACTACATTCTTAATCCTTTTTCAAGAAGATATATCATTATTGATTATTTTATTTAGTGTACACCCCTATTATTTGCAAATTTTGAAAGACAACTTACATATTTATACAACTTTGCTACTAAAAACAATGCAAGTTTATATAAAGCTTAAAAATGAAGGCAGTATAAATAACAAAGTCAATGTAAATCCGCAATAAAAGCTATAATTAAACCGTATTTCAGGGCTTTTGTTTCAATAATTGTAAGTCTGAAATTGAATAAATAAATGATAACAAGGTCTCCGCTCAAACCTAGAACAGCGTTTTGCATCAAAGCTATTCTCAAAGATTAATTCACGAGATCGTCTCCAACAGCGATACCTGCACTTGAGACTACTCATCAATAAACAGCACAAGGCATGTCAAAGGACGTCTGCTTCAGTCAAGTGCAGTCTTGGCCGTATTGGGACGTCTCGTTGGCTGCTGTTTGTTATATTAAAACTTCACAGGATTCAAGCTGAACGTTTGAAGCTGCATTTGAAATAAAATCTGTAAGTCTCTGGTGTAGGTATCGCAACGATTTAAGGCGGTAGTTTGCAGTTGTTACAGACCACTAGGTTAAGTGGTCGGTGGCAAATGTATACTAATAAAACTAATTATTAAATAATTAATAACTGATAATTGACTTACGATTTCTTTAATATAATAATATACACTTTTTTTCGGACATAAAATCACGATCACCCCGAATCCCCGAATCCCGACTGAATTGTAATACTAAAACATTGATGGATTACTTTGTCTGAAATAAATGCTCTTTTTTATATTTTTCTACATTATCCATAGTGTTGGTAACATTTCTTAATGGTTAAGGTTAGTAAGCGTAAAACTATGTAAATTTTACTAGACAGTGGTTGGTGGTTGAAAATAGTGTCCACTGCCCGGCAATAATTAGAATAAAGAGAAAAACACTTCAAAAACGGCTACACCTTTATCCGATCCAATAATCTTGGATTGGACAATCGTAGAGTACAGCAACGGCTTTTAAAATGCTGTTGGAGCTTTGCCCCACACGACCTAAAACCGATACGATCTTCTTCCGCATGATCGTCTGGAAACTGAATTGAATGTTATGTGTATTTTGTGTATTACTGAATTTTATAATCATTAACTCATTACTAATATTAGTAAGTACTTACTAACAACAACGATCTAAGTTGGTCTGTGAATAAATGGATTTATTCATCTATACATCTGGGGGTCGATTAGAGACTTTTGATTCCCATTCTAATTTAATTATACATGTGCTTTAGCGCGCTTGCTTGAATTCTTGTAGGGACGAGCGTTGCAACAAATTGATATCAACTTGGAATGCGATATTACGAATCCTGAAATCTACACAATGTCACAGGCGTCATAGAGGCTATTAAATCCCAAAATGATTGCGTGTTATGAAACCCTTTACGAGCAGGTGCGATGAAATAATACATTACTGACCTAGGGCGGTAAAACAGAGAATGTCTCAGATCGCTGGTATATGACGCCCGAACCGAAGGGAAGGCCGATAAATATACGATCTTACGCTTTATTGATTACCGCTTGTGGTGAGTTCAAAGTTTCAGGACTCCTTCGGGCTAGAAAGTGGGATTTTCCGCTCGGTAGCGGGTGGTAATTGCCACTTTATGGTCAAGTGTGACGTAATAGAATCAAAAAGTATCCCTTAAACTGCAACATAAGTTAAGGTATATTTATTTGAAACTAGTTGACAAAAGCGATTAGTCTATTTTGATGCAGTATCGTCATCCAATTAACGACCGTGTTCCACAATGGCTTTCCTTGAAATCGCATGACGATTAACACACGATTTTTATACTCATACTCATACTCATTTATTCATAATATTATATAAATTACATGTCATAGATTATGAATCATAAAGCCAACGAAGCAAACTAAGTTATATTCTTCAGCTTGGGCCGAAAATCGTTTATATCCCGGATGTCCCGCTCTCCCGCTGTTCTCTACAGGTCGCATTTCACAACCGATTCCCGAGTTTTTTTTAGCAGGATTTGTTAAAAGACAGGCTGGCGAGTTCTACAGCTCACAAAACCACTAGTTCTATATGGAGCAGGGTATAGAGGTTCTTTGTACGGTTTCGTGCCCACGAAATTCAGTTGCATCAATCGGTTTAGACAGCGCGCTGACTGGGGGATGCTGCACAAAGAACAACCGCGCAGAGTGTACTAATAAACTTCCATTATTTATTATATATTTATTTATTTAAATTATGCAACAAAGGCCCATATTACAAATACCTTAAAGACAAAAACACACTATTACTGCGATGTGTTGCCCAATTTCGTATTTATATAAGCTTCAGTCTGAAGGCCATACATGTACCCATTTATCTGTAACTCCTTCATACGGTAAAGGAAATTACCGACTGGCCACGCAGCAGGAGTAAAAACTACTTTAAAAAAGACCCGATTTGTGATGTTATTGGCTTGATTAACGTCATTTCTATTTACAAAAATTTACGAAAATCATTCATGACTTGTCTAACTAGATTATTTTGGTTTCAGGTAAGTGATATACCTATATCAAAAGCCTAGCTGAAATACTGTGGTAAGTGATCGTGATTTGCGCATATAGCAGGCGTACAATTGGTCTATGGTTGCTATTGGTGCCATATTAGCATCATTTTTCATCAATGTTTCAGTTAATCATTTTTTCATCTATGGTTTACTTGCCACCATGGTTCTCTAGTTTAGCTAGTTTCGTTTATGTGATGTACGCGCACAGAGTGCAAGAGTTCACTAATATAAATAGCGAATACAAGGTAAGAAAGGCAGGACCTAGCTGTTCTGGACGTCCATAGACGTTGGCCTAGATGGGCAAAGTCGTAACTGGGAGCTATTCCTTAGGTTACACTCAATTACATTTTTTTTAATGCTTTTGATTTATACTAATCGACTGTTTGTCATTGAACGAATAGTCATTGAGAAAACTTTCAGGACTGTTATTTTCCAAACTTTTATCTTTAAGGCAACAGTGAATTGGGTATTACTGAGCCTGTGAGATACACCTTGAGCTTTGCTATCACTCTTTGTCAGGGAGTAGATAAAGTAAAGTCTTGGGTCAATTGGTCAGTTCACTAAAAAAAGACTAGTTGTTTTAGTAAGGTAGAGCACAGTGGAACGTCATATCGCTCATATTTGGAGCAGCCCAACTGGGGCAGTAAAAAAACAATAAAGGTTTGACAACGCGTTTGTGATTCTTCTGGAGTTTCAGGCATCTATAGGCTACAGTGTCAGCTTACCATCAGTCAGTCTGTAAGCTTATATAAGTATAAAAAAGTCTACACGGGAGTTTACCTTCTGTGAGCTCGTCCTCTCTCTGCCCGCACGGGCGGGGAGGGCCGTACCTGCGCAAGCCGAACCGTATTGATTATTCGCCGGTTCACTTTCACCACTGTTTTAATGTTGCTATGAATGTTTTTAATACCGCCTCCGGGCGATGCAATAGCTCATGGACGAGGCGACGAGGCTAGATCGTAGCTTCGAATCGCGATAAAGTAGTACGACCACAGATATTTTAGTTCTGAGTTCACCTTTTATGTCTTTAAGCATTTGTTTATTTATATACCTACTGTATTTGTCTTTTGTTTTATTTTCACAACTGCTTTAACCGATGCAGTAAATAGCTCATGGACGAGGCAAAGAGGCCGGATAGAAAGTTTGAATCCAGATAACGTACGACCACGGATATTTTAGTTCCGAGTTAACGATATATGTATGCCCGTATTCATAAACGTTTAGCTAAATTCTATTAAATATATTCTGAAAAACTCGTTAGTTTTATCTATTATTTTGTCATTTGTGTTAATGAAAAAGAGGACAAAACACATTTCAGTTGACAGAGGTATGTTATTTTTTTTATAAATGAATGTGTATTTATATGATATAGGTGTATCATTATTTTGGTTAATTCACCCCTGTTTTAATCGCCTACGAGAGATGCAATGTTTCATAGACGAGGCAACGGGTCTGGGTCGTCGGGTACCTATCGGTGTGGCAAAGATAGAATTGAAATTTCGTATTATCGGCGATAAAATAGTCGTATTTGGTTTCATCCTCGATTGTTTGCAATTTAAATTCTATTCTCAACTTGCTTGGCCACTTGAAAAGCAGTTGATTATCGTTTTGTGAGGAAACCGTGTTTATAAATGTATCTATTTAAATATTTAATCATCATTTGATATTTAAAAAAGTCAAAGCCATCAAGTGGCTGACGGATTCTAAAATTAATTTATAGTTGTATTTATCCTGTTTCTGTTTTCCATAAATGCCACGATTCAATAAATAAATCAAATCAAATCAAATAATTTATTGCACTCATGTTAGTATACAGTTCAACATGAACCCTGTAAGGGCACGGCAATAAAATAACTTATAATTTAAGTAATAATCATTATATCGTGTTAAAAAACTAATTAAATGAAATAACAAAAAGTATAAAAATTCGGATTTTATAAAAAGATAAAACTACACATTATTTAGAAATTAAATTAAAAATGTCACAATAATTAATTAATAATAATTCATAATATTTGTTGGCTACAATTGCAAAACGACTTCGCTCACCTACATCAATTCAATTAGAGTTATCACTTAAGTATTCGTTGACTGAGTAGTAAGCTTTTTTAACTAGAAATCTACTTAAAGCTCTCTTAAATTCTAGAACAGTTTCTTTATCCTTGATATCACTAGGTAGATGATTAAAAATTCTTGGCGCCATTCCTATAATACTTATTGACATAAGTCCCGTTTTAGATGGTGCTGCACACAACTTGTTTCGTAATCTTCTACCTACTTGATAAACAAATAATTAAATATTTAGTAAAAACTTATCTTAGTCTAGGAGTGGGTTAAATTGTGTATGCAATCTTTACCGCCTGTTTTTCTTTTAAGTACAATAATACAATACAAATATTATTTAATGGGCGCCAAAAGAAGTAAAAACAACGCAAGGATCTACTAGGAACATTTAGTTAGGTATGTACCTACCTAACGAATGTGGCCGTTAAATTTCATAGCTTTCATTGAGTTTTAGTTTTGTTTGCGTAAGTTTCTTCGTATCACAAGTGATCAGAACGGCTTATATGTTTTGATCATAATGTTAACGACTAGTTATACTGAATAGCGACATAATAGGTAAAGCTATTCAATAGATTATAGAACTGCGTACGGTATGCTACCAAAAATTCCAAGTCTAATCACTAATACATATTTCCAAGCCGAAATATCATCTTTATATAGGTGAAATTCCACCTATAACGCAAAGTACGTTACCGATCTCGTTACGAGGGCGGAAATTAACGTTTCCTACCATGGATAGCTTCCCGCAATACATAACCGTACTTACTTTGCCGGCGTCCGATCCCGAACAAAATTTCCGTAGCAAAATCAACCTTATTATCTTTTTGTTTAGTCTGAAAGCCGGTTGCATTTTATAAGCGAGATATGCGATTGGAAAAGTAAGATATTGTGATACATAGCAAGCATAAATAAATGCTAACGTATTCGAATATGTAACAAGGTATAATGAATATGTTGTTGCCTAGTCACTTTTTATCTCGTTTGCAACAAAGGTATTTATTGTTGGGGTTGTTGTGGGTGTACATGTTTTGTAGATTATAATAGGTACTAAATAAATACTATTTTGCTCATGTGTCACAAATACTTAAAAGGTACAAAAATATGGTTACTAAAGAGCGATCTCTTCTAGAGAATCTTGAATGTTAGGGTTTGAATACAATGCTACTAATATTATAAATGCGAAAGTTTGGATGTTTGTTACTCAATCACGCTTGAACGGCTCAACCAATTCGGATTAAATTTAGCACAATGATAGTTTAAAGCCTGGATTATAAGATAGAATATTGTTTATTCCAGGTTCACGAAGGCAAAGTTGCGGGCGGAAGCTAGTGAATACGTAAATATACTTAATATCTACACTGCAAACTGCTACAGTTTTCAGTGCAGATATACTAGAATATAAGTGAATAGGTATTTTCTGGGTATGCATGTAACATCCTCGACCTCATTATTGTAGGGTGTGATAATGAAGTTTCATCACTATGTAGCCTTTTCTGTAAATGACTCTATACAAAAAAAAAACACTCCTTTTCGTTGGACATAAATTAATATCAATGTCAGCTTTAGACTCGGTTGTTCCAAATCGTCGGTAATAATAAGAAACGTTCGTTATCATCTGATTTTATGGGAACTTTGACGGTTTTCTATATAACAACTGAATTAATATAAACTAATTTGAAGAAGTTGTGGCTTTCCAATGACTTGTGAATTGGTTGAATATAGTATTTATTTATTTATTGTATATTTGCGATATATATAGTGTGTATTATATTTTATACTGTATATTTATATATGTATTGGCATGTTTTTATTTGTCTAGAATTAATACCTATTAGGTTTTGTTTTCATTTTCTCTGTGTTTTTGTACACGGTATAAGTTTGCCTATCTCGGTCTACCTACCTCCCTCTCAATTGCTCAAAGGTTAGCTGGAAGAGATCCCTTATAGGGATAAGTTCGCCTTTGTACTTTGATCTATTGTGTGACATGTATATTCTTTAACCTGTTATTGTGTACAATAAAGTGCTTACATACATACATACATACAACTGCCGGCGCCATATTTAACGTTTACCGGCCTGTGGAATGTGATTGATGCTACTAGCCCTAAGGGCGGGTTGCGCCAACTTACGATTACCGACCGATCAACGTTAAATACGGCGCCGACAGCTGTCATTCCATAGGAACTTGTCAAACTTTCATACATTCAGATTTTAACGAACACCGCTCACGATTACAGACGGTTTGGTGCAACTCACGCTTAGTCTGCATAGCAGGTTGAAAAATAAAAATGAAAATTTGGTCACTTTTATCATTTCACTGCTCTATGTACGAGGAACTACCTAGTTGAGCACGGAATTGAGAACTCAGTTAAAATCAAACTCAACCAAACTTCTACGGACGTCCTGACGTGCCCTTTTATCACGAGAAAAGACAAGGGATTTCACGGAAATAATAAGTTAAAAAAACCCTCCTTTAGATCTTAATATCGGCCGGGGCAACACGTGACTGGGTTCCGTAATTTTATTATACACCGTTTTATGTACTAGGTCTAATGAAGATGCGGAGTGCTGCTTTCAGATAATGTGGTCTGGTGGGTGGTTTAGTTTGAGGAGTAAGGGTTTTTGTGAGGATGATCGGAAAAGTATGTGATACTCGGAAACGCTCAGCAATATTCTAACGACGCCCTATCGACGCAACAAAATTACATGACTAATTCAGTCTTTTGCGCCTTTTCTTGTCATATATTGTAGTAGGCGGCTGTACTTATCGAGGTTAAAGGCAGATGTTTAATCTTTCGATTTTCGTGACTTCCAGAGGAGCCGACGACTCTCAAAATTTCATATGTCAAAATTAGTTTATATTATTATAATAAATATTAACATGTTTCATTAACATAAATCACTCTTAAAATAAGAAACACGAAGAACGAAAATATAGATAAGTAGGTAATAATTACATGTATATGTACTAAACGACATAAACATTATTATCGACATTGGGACCCCTTGGCCCCATCACGCAGGCAGCATTCCCGCACCGGATTGCGATAGCCTGTTGCCATTATTTTCAGTATGGACCTAGAGGTTACAAGTGTCATAAGTGTGTGCGTTTTTCAGTTAATTGAGAGATACTTAAGTAATTGGATATTGCATTGCAACTTATTGCTCACTTTTGCCTACCTAGTAAAGAAAACAATTTTACCCTTAAAGGGGATTCAATAAAAGTCGCAACATTGTACCTAATATTTTAGACTTGGCCCTCGTCTTTGTTCCTTAGGAAAAAACATGGACTCCTTTTTTACACGAATAAGTTCAGGTTGCTGTAATTATTGCATGAAAATTGCAAAAGTTATTCATAATTTTTAATTACTTGATATTTCTATAACCTTAGTTTTATTATGAAGAGTAACGTTTTCGTAGAAATTTTAATGATTCCCTAATCTCCATGCTCAGATCAAAGCCAAGTTTAAAATTCAACGCGCCACTTCTGTTTTATTAATCTCCTACAACTTTGAGCAATATAGGTAGGTACCTTTTACTAAAAAGATGGCCATAAAAAAGGTGAGCGAACCAAAATTAAATTCGCCAGCCAACTTGAAGTAGGCATTACAGATTATTTATTCCGGATCTTTACAATTTTGCCAAACTTTATTTGCGTCCGCATTGGTCTTTATTACTCTTAACTTAAGCTTGGAACTTGCGTGAAGGTTGTATGATTTTGTAATTGCTGCTTACCTGTCAGGGGTCAATTCTGTTCGTGTAATGAATTTGGGCCCTACATTTGTTTCATTATGCCCCTGCGTTGTGTAGATCAGTATGCTCCGTTGTTTTAATGATGGGGCGAGTATTTGATCTGGAATGATTAGTCGGTACGCGAGCTCGATGTCGATTTAATTTCCATTTTAATCCCCTCTATATGTGTTTGGGGGTAGCTAATTAGTAATACATGGTTTCAGATTCCACCTAATAACATGTATTATGAAGAATTATTGTCTTCAATAAATCGAATAAGATCTCTGTTTATTTTATACCCGCAACCGAGATCTATTCTTAAAAGTTTAATTATTCCACTCCAAAAACAGTTTATCAGTCAATCTCATTCCTGTCCTGTCAGCCACTCTCATTCACCATTCTCTATCTTTCCTTGTTTTTCTTCTTGTTAATTCTCACTTTTCCATTCCATCCTCTATCACTGTAAGTACTGCATTCGTTCCTACACATATTTGTTTTGGGAGATATATGCAGGTACTCATTCAAAACCATTTTTTTACCCATCCATACTCGTTACGAGAATTGATTCTACGACCTCCATTTGAACTCCTACATCAGTGGTCATAATATTAATGATCATTAAGTCCGAGCCATTTGTTCTGAAAACTAAGCACAATAAAACCTATATATTGTTTTAAACTTCATCTCTCGGGACTGACCCTGAAGATTATTAGGGGTGTGTCCCAGGGCACGTAGTGTAAGTAACTCGGTCCTTCTGAAAATGGCTTGGCCAGACTTGGCTGGTTTCTTTATATACAATATGTTACTGGTATGTAATACATTTGTACAGTTTATAATGTGATCTCAATTTATGACCTTTTACGTTCGTATCTTGCCCGCAGCCTCTTCCGCGTGAACTCGTGTAGGTAGTTCTCCAAATTCATTTATTTTTCGTATAATTGTACTTCATTTTATTTCGCTTCCGTCTTGTTACGAATGATATAGAATATTTTCCGTCTACGACGATTTTTCGAATATTTTTTTTTTTTAATTCTCATCTAGAAACCGGCCGCAAACATTAAAAAAAACGCGGTTTAATAAAGTTTTTATCAGGCCATGAAGTGTTTTTCTGAAGCAATTTCCTCTTCCAAACATCACTAGTAAATAATTTAATTTATGAACTCATCTTTCATAAAAATTACCCATCGCTGCCGTGGAATACCTATTTTATGCTCCTAAAGTTATTTTCATTTATTTTCAATTTTCCGTATTTATGATCGCAAGGAATGACTAGTATTTAGAGCTTGGTACGTTCAAGATTGTCCCAGAGAGGACAGACTATGTACAATATCGACTATTATAAGATTATTATAAATATGGTACTTAAATGTAAAACATTTTTCTGTAAATTACCGGAATATTCACATTAAACGTCATATACCATCGCCAACACGGTTAACTGACCATCCGTGCACTTTATGTGCATTTTAATAAGGTTCAATATAAATACAGGATGGTCAGTTATATGTGTTGGCGTTTGTACCAAAGTACTATTTAGAAAATAAAAGTACTTACTGCATGGTCACACTACATGAATTACTCATATATACACTTGTGTATATTCACTTCTTCTTGAATCATGAAAGCCGATGTGAACTAGCTCAATAGAGCTAGAGAGGAAGTTTATATACATAAATGAAAAATAAATATAGATAAATAAAGAGTGGGTTTTATTACAGGCAATCGGACAATGACAGATGTCATCCATCTAATCTATCTCTACTTAGATGTTTATAATCATAACACCCAAGCAAGTAATATTATCAAATGAATATTAATATGCACCAAAAACTTGGTGTAGCGCTTAGCCGCTACATTACTTTTTTCACGGTGAAAGAATTAATATTTTAATTGTACCTATTAATTTAATATGCATCGTGAAAACAGTGAATGGTTGGTTCTTTCTTTTCTCCCGTGGTATTATTGAGAGGAAAATATTTAATAAAGACGTATTTCTTTGAAGCGGCGCGATTCCTTTTTCCCTGAGTATTGTTTAGGAATAGATTTGGTTGCTGAGTTTCCAGCAGGACTAAGGAAACTCGAGCTCGAAGACTTGGTAAAAAAAAACTCCAAAACAATCTCATTCTAATAGTCTAGTAAAACACACACTGTATTATAAATTTTATTGAATATCTTATCTAATTTTCTTTTAAGTCTTTTTCATTTCATCATCCAATTCATGCAATGTAGAAATGTATTTTGGTCTCCTGCGGTACAGGCAAATCCGGTACCGGCATTTATACTACGTGTAAACGATTTCCTAAATATATGTGTCTATCTATGTCTTATGTAATTCACGCCTTAATATAATAATAAATTAACGAGGATCAAGACGAGCTGTCAAACTTTTACATACATACATTCATGCCTTTATCCCTATAAGGGGTAGGCAGAGCACATTAAACTTGTGTTCACGTACCACTTTTAGCAAAAAAAAACCCTGTAAAACGGAAAAGTGATGCCATAACCTTGCTTGCTTTCGGAATTTAAAAAAGGTAGTCTAAATTGCTTTCAATTTTTCTTTATCAAAGAAGTCCATACTTCGCTTGGCAACCACAGTTGCCACCATCAGTTTAGGGGTGGGCGAAATTGGCAACTGTGGTTGCCACAAGCAAGTGAGTGGTTAAAATGATGCCAATTATGGTTCTGTTACACTCACGTAGGTACTAGGTACTAACTGCCACTACTGGCGCGGCCGCGAGAACATTCATCTTAAAGGAGAACTCCTGAAGTATTGGAAACATGTCGCCTATCACATTAATCGAAATAGTAGTACTGGTGTATCTGTGATCTCAAGAACTTGCAAGCCTGCCGTTATTCAACAAACAATCTTCACAAAAAATCTTTATAGTTAACGAATTTTCCCAACAATCGATAGAAAAATGCGACCCGTAGAGTAGAGGAGAACGGCGGGAAAGCTGGACATCCGGACATACCAACGATTTTCGCCCCAAGCCGAAGCATAGAACTTCGTTCGCTTCGCTCCGAGGAGTTCAATTAGGCAACAAAAATTTCGTAACGGTACGCTCGTAGCCGATAACATGCGAATAACCGTATGTAGAGGAAGGCGCCTACGAGCATTCTTCAAGATGCACAGAAGAAATCCGAGGAGTAATTTGCCCGAACCATATTTATTATGAAATTTCAAAATTCCGAACGCCGCCGCCTCAGATTAGTTGATGGAATATAAAATCAATATGTTAGATTTGGTCCCGAAAAATCAAAAATTACTCCAGCGAAACATGGTTTTCTCCGCTTTCTATGAAATTCAGAAAAATATGCTTCCAGACAAATAACTGTTCGATTTTATGTAGTGTACCCATCCGTTAAAGTACTATTCATTGCATCACTATTTAAAATGAATCGTTTAAAAATGCTTCCGATAGCCTCTTGAGATCACTTAATGCAAAACAAACCACAAAACATTTTATCGCCAAGCAATCCTCTTAAAGTGACAAACAAATATGGTGGAACTTAATAAGTTGCCACAACGACACCTGTAACGCCTGTCCGTTCAAACTAAGCAGACCGCTATCCCCCTGACACGGTCGTAGAAGGCAGTTTCTCCTTAATTCAGTCGTGACACACCTTGCAAATGGGCATATAATTAGGATTTAGTTTTCGTGGCTGACACAGGATGTGGACCTTCGAGGCACGAATAAAAGGTGTAAAGAAAAAGTTAGCACGACAGTGGGAAGTTGTAGTTACTTATAAAATATGCTTTATTGAAGGTTGGGGTAAGATCTGTTAGGTAAGTACATCAAACTTGCTCTTGCACGTACAGGTGTACTTGTATAACATAATTTTCTATAAAATATTGGGGATTTCTTAGGCTCTAATATTAATTGGATGTAATCATAAATGTGCAACAAACCTATTTTAGCTAAATTGCCGATAAAATTCGTTTGACTTAATCAGTTACTTTGATAATTGTGTCCGTAAGAAAGGGATAAACACCTCCCTCTTCCTCCTTAAATCCTCCTTATTCATAGTTCTTAAAATTAAGTATTACGATTAAGGAGGAAAGTCTAAGGTTATTTACCGAGCCCTTTTTCATAAAACTTGTTAATCTTTGTTAACTAAAATTTGATGTCTCTTTTATTAAGAGAGATAAGAATAAACGAATTTTAACCAAAACAGATTTGATGAACGTTTAGAAAAATCAGAAAAAAGAGATCGCGTATTAAACAAAATTTATCAAATTTGCTTAACAAGAGCCCGATATACGAAATTACTGAAATATGATACTAACTGTGATGGTTTTAGAATTTTTTGAGCTAACTAGGAACTATTTAGTGATGTTTTACATGATACTTAGTGTTGAGTTACATTATTTGTATTTGTCCTTCAATATTTTTCGAAGCTCTTAAATCAAGTCCCTCTCGTTGATCTGTCAGGGCCCACATGGCCCGGATTAGGTCTCGCCCTCGCATTTCGGCCTTTGTCTTATCTCAAACTCTAATTTGTAAGTAAAAGTCCTACGCGGACGCGTTTTTGTGAAGAGCACGAAAAGTCAAAATTATTAGAAAAATGGTATTTCATATGTTTCATCGAAACTGTATCATCTTTCATCGTGTTTCCTCATTTATTTTTTCTTCGTCTGCATTAGTGTAGGTATAACATTGTTTTGCAGATTTATTATTTGCTTATTTCTTTTATACATTTATATCAATAATGCAATGAAAAAAATCAATTTAGATGCTAATACACCATAGGTCAGTTGGACCTTTTGTATATTTAAAACGTTGCGGGATGACCGGAAATAGAAATAACTGGAATATTTTCGTAGAGGAAAAACGTCAGCAACACTCGGTATCCAAACATATTGTTGCCATTTAAATGTGTAATAAAGATGTTCATTTATATTTTCACATTCTACCGTTCTATTGATGATTGCCATCGATGAGTTAGTCCATCAGGGCGTGAAGGCAGATATCCATATTCAATTGTAAGTTTTACTTCAAATGTGAAAGTACACAGACATTATAGCATTGCTGTATTTGATAGTTTAACATTAGGCTACAGCAAAGCATTCGACTATGTAATTCGCACATCTGGGGATGACTTGTACCTAAAGATGTCACCTCCGCTTTAGTACGCGTCTTGCGCCACAAGGAAGGACGAGTACACACAATAAGCAAGACGCCGAGGTGTCGTCCCTCGGTCCTCACGCTTCGTCGCGCCGGCGGGGGCAGGGAGTCCCGCAAGGAGCCACCCTCGGCCCCCTTTGATAATTTATTATTGAAACCTTGCTTCTATTCTTTCCTTTTGTAATATTGTCTCCACTCGCTCCTTATTTCTTCCGGTCTAATTTGTTTATAATTTTTGTTTTGATGTTTTCTTATTGAACACGTCTCTTTATTGTTGTTTTGGCTTTCGGATATGCGTTCAATATTATAAATGAATATTCCATAGCTCAAAATTTCAAACTTATTAAGACAATAACAACTAAGATTTCAGTTCAGTTCAAATGTCGTAAAAGTGATTTGCGAAATTTCATGCAGCATACTTTTTAAACGCGTGATAAACGATTAACATGAAACTATATAATGATAGTTCTTTGTATTTGGATGAAATTTTGTACGAGGGCAGTTTATAGCCTGGATTCAAATAACCACTCACTTACTTTCGGATTTTAAAAAAGGTAGCCTAAATTGCTTTCAATTTTTCTTTATCAAAGAAGTCCATTCACTTGGCAACCACAGTTGCCACCATCAGTTTGGGGGTGCGCGAAACTGGCAACTGTGGTTGCCACAAGCAAGTGAGTGGACAAAGGATAGTTTTATCCTGGGTCTACGCAGACGAAGTTGTGGGCGGAAGATTATTATAAAACCCATAATGTCATGATTCATAAATACTTTTGCCATTGTTTTATGTTATTTATGTTATAAAAAACCAATGAAAAATCAAAGAAAACTGTTACAACTGACTGACGAAATTAATTCTAATTGTTAAAAAACAGTTGGTTTTCACTTGATAGAAATTGAAATTATGAAATGCAGCATTAAATTATCAATTTTTAGGGTTTCGTAGTCAACAAGGAACCCTTAGTTTTTGTTACTACAAATCATAACGCGCTTTATATTTTTATATAAAGTATGTCAGTTCTAGAGAAACAGATTATATTTGAAAACGCCTATAATGCACACGTGTTCGGGTTAATTAGGTTACTTGCTCTAATTAAACGACATTCATTAAATGTTCTGAGGGGATATTAACTATGAAACGATTATAACATTGTGCGGGAATACTAATTGGCTTAGTGGATTCACTGTGTAACTACTATCCATAATATTATTCAAACGTTAATGTTACATTTATTAACTATGCATAATAAAATAATGTACCTGTATGCTATTTGCCTTTTTTGCGTTTTACAATCAGAGTTTCATAAAAGTCACCTACGCTTACCTACGCTTTAAAAAAGCGTTTTTCATCCTTTTTTTTCCACTTAGGCTTAAACCAGAAATATAACGGTATTTTTCCGTAATCCAAGGCGTAAAGTAAATATTTACGCAATTGAAATGCGTGGAGCAAACATTTTTCCCCTAAACTTGGTCGAAACTCGTTTTGATTCCCGTCGAGTGCTCGCGAAAAATTTAATAAAAACATCACCTGGTAGCTCTTTCCATATTATTAAAAGTATTTATGTGTATAGGGACGCCGTGGCGGCCTAACATGCGGCAAATGACAATCTTGTATCCCTTTTTCCCCTTGAGATTCGTTATTGTTTTTATTTCTCATTCTTCGAAGTATATTGTAGTAGTACATTGTAGTAGTTTATTGGCAGTGTAAGCTCAACAAATACAATAGTAAGTTTCTGACAAAAATTTCATTTTTGGTACCAGCTTTTATTGCCGACTGTACTTTTCTGTATACCATCATCAACTGTTCATTGAGACGATTCTAACGCGCCCAAAGTTGGGTTGGGTTGGTGGGGTTATATGGTTTTATCACGGAGTTCCTATGGCCACCTTCTGTCTCCATCATCAAAGCAGCTCGATGGTACCGTAATATTGAATTGTCATCCAAACTATACTTATACCCAAAATTTCAGCTCAATCGGTCACCGGGAAGTGGGTCAAATTTAACTTGCAAGATTTGACGGACAACTTACATACATACTTACTTTTATACTTACATACGAACAAGTCAAGTTAATATAAAGCTTGTAAAAACATCTGCATTACATTTCTTTTTATTTATTCTTATTTGTAGGTTGCAATGTGTCTCGATGTGAAGTCACATCCACATCCAATCACACGCGTCCTACATCCGTTGGAGGACATCCCTATACAAAGTTACACTAAGGGTTCAACAATGCGGCTCGTTTGATAGATTGCCTCATTGTACATCCGAATACACGTGGGTTTATTGGTTTGATTCTCTAGTTTTGTTTCAACGGTCAGTATTCGCGGAAGGAGAGATGTTTTTCCGTTTTTGCATGGGTACGCTATACCAAAGTTAACGCAACGAATGGCAAAAGAAGTGTTTTGTGGTGATGCATTCACATTATTGCCCTTATACAGGTACGGTGGAGAAGTATGTCAACACAGGTTGCATTGGGATGCAACCAAGACCAACACATTGTGTACCAAGACCCGTCTCATACTCCACGGGACTAATGACATCCCGTTCGGTCTGTTGCCATCGTTTCTTAGAATGCCAGACGGCTCTAAAACAGCCGGCACATTGGCCGATGCAAGACACCGCCGAGTAATGTCATTAAGTGCAGCATGCCTTGAGAAGCGACCCGTTCTGGATTGAAACAAGTTATTCTTTTTGAGAAACTTTAGAACAGCTATAATTTAAATAAATCAAAATTGAACTCGTGTACTTAATTAATCCTTAACAATGTTCTAAAAATAACAGCGAATTGTTGCGTCAAATTATACCCAACAAACGATTGAATTACCAAAGGAGCTCCTAATGAAAGTTCTATTAAGTCGAAATCCTAACAAATACCTTTGTAGGTTGTGGGTACAAGCGCCTTAATAAGAGGAAAACGGCAATCAGCAGAGGTTAACTCGATTTGCTTGCTTGTTCTCCCTGCCTGCTGATTGGACCGGATCCTATTGATTTTATCGCGTTCATTCAACTTCGTAAAGTTTGTAAGCCTGATTAAAACATTAGTTACATTTGTTTACTTAATTTTTTTATTATTTCCCTTATCTATCTTTGTTATTATTAATTACATTAATGTTACTCCTATTCAAGCCATTTTTAGGTTTTCATTCGATTATATTGTTTGTACCATTTCAAAATGTACATTGCATTTCAACCATCTAACTGCGATGATAAGATAAAATACGTCTTGCTGTCTAAAGTAATTTTATGTTTTTATGTTTTTTTATCAGGTTTCCGTAGTCAACAATGAACCCTTACAAGTCTTTATTACTATAGGAGTAAGGATGTGTTACGATATATTTGGCTACTTTGGCTGCTACCAACTATATGAGGCTGACTGTACCCAACGCTGCCGATTTTTATTAATGTTTTAATCAATTACTTTACCTAATTTATTAACCATAATGTTTTATTTTGATCTAAATGGTTTTCTGGATAACCATTTTTTTTTTATGAGGAATGTTTTTTTAAATATTTAGCGGTACCCTACCCAGGCCCACCTATATTTTTTATATAATAATCAAGCACGTAGGTTCCCTAGAAAACCTATCATCCCACAAATTTTACAAATATTTCAGGCACTCCCTACACACATTAAGTTGTAATACTCGGGCCAATTGGTTTTGAATCGCATAGCTGAAATGTAATTACTAAGCCCAAATAATCCCGATTTACCACATATAGCTATACGCTAGATTTTGGCTTTAACTTTAAATCCTACAATGGTAGCAGTGCGCTCCGCGGCGCCATTGAAGCCGGCCGTCCTGACATAAACAGTTCCTGTCCCTGATTTGATATGGAGTACCGATAGCATGAGAACCGGCAAGTTTTTTGCGTCCAAAATATCTTTTACTGACCTTGCATAATTGATTTGTGTACAATTTTAAATGTTCAATTTTACTCGCCCTGACATAGGGATATCCCAGCAAACATCATATCTCTGTCTTTCACAATGAGGATGATAGAGAATTGAACTGTATAGTCATGACCTTGGGCGTGTCACATTCAGTGAGTTGAATACAATTTAATTTTTTCTTAGAATATTGCAAATATTATTCCGTGAAAACAAATAGCTTTTTTAAAGAAAGACGTGTGCTTATTTTACTGAAATATTGATTCTGTATTTATTCTTGTTCGACGAGGGAGCGAAGCGAAGGAAGCTAGTTCACTGTTACAGATTGGCCGAAAATTCTTTCATATTTCCGGTTATTTCTCAACCAATTCCCAAATTCTTTCATATTTCTGGTTATTTCTCAACCTATTCCCAAATTCTTTAATATTTCCGGTTATTTCTCAACCGATTCCCAATGTTTTCCATATTTCCGGTTATTTCTCAACTGATTCCCAAATCTTTCCATATTTCCGGTTATTTCTTAACCGATTCCCTTAAAGTTTTTCCTTCCTTCCAGTTGCGCTGCTTCAAATATGAAATGAAGAGAAATAATTTATTATACGGTTAGAAGATCTTAAAAATAATAAGTAATCCAACGTATTCAACCTGGATGCAGCTGTGCGAAACTATGCGAAGTCAATTTATTTTTAAATTTTATAGTCAAACATTTTACGATGTCAAGACTTAAATAACAACCCTTACTATTATGAGCTATTAACTAATATTATTTGACAAGAAAGTAATAGGAACGTAACTACGTTCCTATTACTTTCTTGTCAAATACTCCTTAGTGCTATAAAAACATTGTTCATGCAGCCATTTTTGGTCAAACTAACTTTGAAAGAGGTCATGTTACATACTCGTATTAGGTATAAGAAATATATTTGGCAAAAATTAATTTTGTTTTTAACCCCTGACGCAAAGAGATGGGTGTTATAAGTTTAACGTGTCTGTCTGTGTATCTGTGTATCTGTCTGTGGTATCGTAGCTCCCAAACGGATGGACCGATTTGAATATGGTTTTTTGTGTGGATCATAGATAATTTTATCCCAAGTATTCTTAGCCATGTTTTATGAAAATCTGTTCAGCCGTTTTTGAGATATTGGACTTTGAAATGAAAATGTCGGGGGTTTTTCAACTTTTCTGATTTAAGCAGTAACGCTGCTAACGAAATTATAAATTTTCCTTTAAGAGTCCGCAGTAAGCTCGATCGATTCCCCATACAAACGTAGTTACGCTCTCATTTTAAAAGTACGTATTGGATTGTAACAAAGCTTTGCATGTACAATTATATGAGGTATATCTAGATCTGTAATTAGTTTATGTAGCTTCAGATACCATAGTAAAAAAAATACAGCGAATTTAAGTTTTACATACAAAACTAGTTTTTGCTGTATTTCGTTTGTTTTATAAACTGGAACCATATAAACTAATTACAGACATAGATATTGCTCATGTGATTGTACATGCAAAGTTTCGTCACAATCCATCACGTAGTTTTAAAATGAGAGCGTAACTACGTTTGTATGGGAAGGTGAAATTCGGCCGAGGTTACTGCGGACTCTTAATTTAAATTTTTGTTTGGCAGATCTGCAGGGAGGCATAGGTATATTGAGCACATGCCTTTTACTGATGCGCGAGATTCCATTCTGCTGTGCCCTCCCGCTCTCAACAACTACTGCCACTACTGGCAACGGCATGAAGTGAAATACCAGTTTCATTCAAAAAACGAATGCGTTGCGAACTGAGGCTCTAGTATAAGTTTTACCGGGTTTATCGTCAAATTGTCGACACTCACTTCAAAGTCAACGTTTCATGTATTTTCATTTCGTCGACAATTCAGTTCGTAGAATGGTCATTACAAGTAATTTTAAATCGTATATTTTTACTTGTCAGATGATTCATTACCTAACTACCTAACTGATTTGACCTAATCTGGTTAAACCCCGCCCTGTAATCAGTTGTTGTTTGTTTTTGTAATGTTGTAATAAAATTTCGAACAAATGAAATTTGTTATTTTGTTATTCTGCCATTTAAAATTCATACAAATCATAATGAATCATTTGCCAAATAATATTTAGTCAGTTATTCCATGAAATAATAAAAATTGGAATGATCTGGTCATGAAATAAAATTACACAAAACAATAATTCGAGAACTAAATGTTACTTCAAACGTTTTCGATGAAATAAAATTCGATGAAAAGTTTGTCGACAAAACAAGGGACACCCGTTTTACCGAAACAAACCTTCACGATCGCGTTTGCGTTTTACTCTCAATTTGTATGGGATTTGTCAGCTAAACGCGAAAGCGGTCGATAACGTTTTGTTTCGGTAAAACTTATACTATAGCCTCTGAAACATGCTGATAACCTCTCAGTTTTGCAATCACTACTAAATCGTGAAATTCATCGGCATCAAACCCCACACACTCGCAATTGTTTCTAAATGTTCACCGGATATTCAGCTCTAGCTTTATTGGATTTAAGTCGTGTTTTAAACGCCTTTTTTGAGTAGACGCGAGTTTCTGAAAGTAGTTTTGTCGAATAGCATCGTTAATACAGCAGGTAATTACATAGCGGGCGTTTCCAGACAAATTCATGCACTGCGGTTCAACGGCGGTTCAACCCCTAACTGTGTTTCGCGTCTCTTCAATTATGAGCCTGTATTACTATGAAATGGAATGTAAAATGGCCATAGATTCTATGATTGGACAGCTCATTAAGAATTCCGATGCCATTTGTGATTATTCCGCTATACTAAAGTGACTAGTCTATTTATCTATATTTCATTCGTTTTATATTGCCTCCTACTAGCAACGAATTTATTTCAACTTCTCCGCTACCCAAACTTTGTCTGGAAGAGATCGCTCTTTAGTAATATGACTGCCTGTTATATAGCGCTACTTTTAAGACCATTATCCTGTATTAGTTTCCACTAAGTTTTATCGAAAAACTTATGTACGAATTAACAGTAGGTAGCTTTTTGGTGAAGGAAAACATTGTTAGGAAACCGGTCTAATGGTTTGGTAGGTCAGATGGCAGTCGCTTCCGTGGAACTAGTACCTAACGCCTACGCGCCAAATCTTGGAATTAGGTACCAAAGCGGACTCCGGGCTCGTCTAGGGCGCTACCGGGAAAAACCCTAGGAAGCTGATCTTGTAATGTAACTATTAGTGTCATATGTTGAGGTGTGCAATTAAATACAGAGTATTTGTATTGTGCTGTATTTCAAACGAATGTTGAGTTTCAGCCTCGCTGTCAACACAATTCATCAAAACATGTTAGGTATAATTAGATTCTGTTGATTAAGTTAAACTTACAATTTACTTTAGCTATTGTAGTTGGCCAAATCAATCCAAATTCATGAATTAGAGGTTAATGTATTCAATGATTATTTGGTGGCCGTATTTGTTGATTACAACTAATATGTACCTATCTTTATTTAGTAAATGCTTTATCATTCTTACTATATAGTTGTTAAACTGGTTTTAAAATCTTTTTACATACCTACCTAGTTATAATTTCAATGTTGTCCATCTTAAAAACTTATTTATGTTTTTCCGAGTATGTCCAATTATTTATTTGTCACTCTCTTTTCCAAATCATTATGCTAAGCCTGTCACTGGACACTGGGAGCCAGGAAGCCAGGCAACTGTTTTGTATTGTAGACTCATATGGTCGTAAATGCGTGCTAGGGATGAAGGTTTATGTCCGTTTGGAAGTGAGAGGCAGTGTTGGCCCCAATCGCTCGTGTCGCTTGAAACGTTTGTATGGTAGTTCGTATTAAGAGTAGTTTTTTCTTTAAAGTTATTTAACACATTCACTACCTAAAATTTCTAGGGGCTGCGCTCGTAGCCGATCCCGTAGTTTTTTCCGTATGTAGCGGAAAGGGACTAAGGCGTAAGCGCCTGCTAGACGGGTTCCTTTCACTGAATGTGTAAAAGATTATTTTCAATGCAAGCTTCACTAGCAGCCAATGAAGAATTCCTACTTCTGACTGTTTCAAATTACCTATAATAATTGTATTATTTATTATTTATTTATCATTTTTAAAAATGACAAAAACGGAACCCTTATAGTTTCGTCATGTCCGTCTGTCCGTATGTCACAGGCAATTTACTCGAAAACTATAAGGTGTATTTGAGTAAAATTTGGCAGATAGGTGTATTTTGTTAGCCGCTACATAGTTTTCTAATGAAATTACTAAATAATATATTTTTTAGGGGTGACTCCATACATGTGACTG
Organism: Epinotia bilunana; assembly: GCA_947049275.1. Taxonomy (NCBI): domain Eukaryota; kingdom Metazoa; phylum Arthropoda; class Insecta; order Lepidoptera; family Tortricidae; genus Epinotia; species Epinotia bilunana. The sequence continues at coordinate 3,293,616 of OX346266.1, read as the reverse complement.
TGCAAGTCAATAAAAATATATTGTATGTCTACGAGTGGTACATCAATCGATAGGCTTTTCAAAATAAATAGAAGGATTCTCAGCATTTTTTTTGATTTAGGTACCTAAATATAATCGAAGATTATTGCCCCCCTTTTGCTATTAGATTTGCCACCACAACCTTAGTAATAGATATTGTAAGATAAAAATGTTCAGAAGGTCAGAAAATCGAGATACTACCTAATGTTAACAAGTTGATGTTTTGCTAAGATCAATCGTATAAGGACGAGCCAATGCATTCATATTGATAACGTTATTATTTCTTTTCATGCGACCATCAACAATTTCAATCGCCCACATTTTCTATTTATCTCCAACTAAATAGAACCTATTTATTTCTCGCGGAACGTTTTTCCTCAATCGCGGGAATAAGGTGGAAATTTCCCCTCTTTGGGCGAAATCCCCCGATTCCCGGAAAACTTGGCAATCGGCTATTCAAAGGGAAATTATTTCGCGTGCAATTATTGGGCCGTGAGAGTAGGGATAGCAGGAAGGGGTTAGAAAGTGTGTGTCGAAGCGCTTAATTGATAAAAAGACAAGCCGACGCCTTTGAAGAAGCATTTTTTTGGATTTAAGCCGATAAGAACGTTAACAAACACATGTACACAATTAATGTTACTACGGGCGACATGTTTTGAACTCTTCAGGATGTTCGGTGTGTTGTCTCGGCCGTGCCGCCCGCACCATGCCGTCCGAAACATGCCGGCCGTAGTTAGACCGTGTAATTGTTAGTAATAATCCTAAACTAGACTCATGATTGGTCAAAGGGTTGCCGAGATTTTGCTGTGTTATTACACTTCCTACCCCCAAGATGTGAATAAAAAGAATATGTAGCTTATATCCTTTACCTGCAGCCTTCAAAGTACTTGGTTCAGACCATTATGTATTAAGCTCAGGCTTAATACATAATCAATTTAAAGACATCAAAATTGGTCAAGTAATTTAGGGGTGAAAAGGTAACAGCCAGACAATATCTTTAAGTATGTGTGTCGTTTTCGAAATTAAGTAATCGCGTAGCTATAAATCGCTCGTTGCTAATATGCCGCATTCCTAAAATACCAGATTTTGCAAAATGTCGGATTATCAATATATCACACTTTGGGCTTACCATATTCCCGTTACACCAGGTTATAAAGTTGAAAAGTACTCATGGAACTATGTACTTATATCGAATGTCCTAAATTGCAGGTATATTGGTAATGTGATATATCAAGAATGTGGTATTTTGCAAAATCTGGTATTTCGGGAATGCGGTATAGTAGCAACGAGCGCTATAAATTTGACATATACAAAGACAGTAACTATGCCCCTGTCTCTTCTAGCATTTCTACCCACTGCCGACCCCGGGGGCCCCCACTGAGGTTCAATCGCTTGATTAATACAAAGTCGTCTATTATTTTAATTGAGGTATCTGAGTTCGACGATTTGTTACAATTACAATTAATAATTTTCCGGATGGTACGGAAAGTTGGAGATTTTATGTGCGTTTACAAAATTATACCTACGACTGATTCAAAATTGTGGAAATTACTGTAGAATTTACCTCTAGCTTCGAGTTGCTTCTTATGTAACCTACAAAGAGATAAAACTGTGACCAGTAGAAGTGGCGAGCCTGTCTTTATTATTTTACTAGCCGCGGCGTCGCCCGCGTGGTTATAGGAAAATGCTACATATTGAATTATCCCGTGGGAATTAGATATTTCCCGCTGGAAAAAATAGCCTATGTCACTCTCCAGCTTCTAAACTATCTCCATACAAAAAACCACATCAATACGACGCTCCGTTGCGACGTTAAAGAAAGACAAACAAACACACACACACACTTTCGCATTTATAATATTAGTAAGGATTTCCAAAAACTGAATCTACAATATATTGATTCTTCAACTATCACGATTCTCACATATATTTTTTACTAAAAGGGTGGGTTGCAAAAGTTTGTACATAGTTAAGGGTCTTAATCTAATCTATTCTTTAACTTTTATCCATTGTGTAACGAAAGTTACCGATACAAAATGTATGGGTAATTGACGTTATACAATGGAAAAAAGTTAAAGCGTAGATTAGATTAAAGCTAATAACTATGTACAATAATTTTGCAATCCACCCAAAAGGGATTGCAAAATCCTGTATAATTAACTTATTTCTTTTAATCGGTTGAGAGATGCAACCTAGTGGAGAACAGCCGGACGTCTGGATACCCAGACATACGATTTTTTTCTCCTACGCTGAAATGGAGAACTTCGTTCGCTGCGTTCCCTCGTCCAATGAGCCTACGGGCGAAAATGAAGAGGACATATAATAGCCTCTTAAGAAACTGTCTTTAGATAACATTTTATTTTCATCATAGTGAAGTATCATAGGCATTAACAATACAATACAATACAATACAATACAATACAATACAATACAAATACTCTTTATTGCACAACTTAAAACATGAATCAAATAGACACAACAACTTATAAAAAATAGATGTTAACAACAGGCGGTCTTATCGCTCAAGAGCGATCTCTTCCAGACAGCCTTTAGGTAGCGGAGAAATAGCAACAAAAAATTACAAAATATGTAGGTGGAAAAATTGGAAGTAAACGAACATACACAATTTCATCAAAAATAAAAAAGAGCCCTGTTGAAACACTATCTCGATAGTATTTAAATACCTAAATACCTAATATCTTATATCTAGTTACCTATCCACTTTATACAACGTCATTTAAAGCTGTTCTTACTTCTTAAGACTTTACTAATTATATAGACTGATTAGGACTTTACCACTTTATATAGACTCATTATCATTAAGACCACCTCAAATGATATAGACTCTTGGATCCCACAGTCAAACTGTGCAAACAGTTTTGTGGGACGTTGTATTTAGTTTTAAGTCATTGTACAGTGTTTTACTGAAATAATAAATAAATAATAATAATCAATAATAAACATACATACATAAAGCATACAAATAAACATACAAGCATACAAAGTTACGCTTTAACTTTGTATGCTTGGTCTTCTTATAAATAAATTAATTAATTAAAGTTGGATCGTTCCTCTCAAAGACATCCCACCGTCTGGTTTTATACCCGAAGAAGTAAATTTCAATACCTCGCTCCAGAAAGAGAAACTTCGCCCCAAATACCTATATGTCGATGCTGGAAACAAAACACGGCCGGCAAGTTTCCTAAAAAGAGTCGTAATGACGGGCAAAAATCCTTTTCATCTCGAAGTCCCGCGCAGGAAATGAAGACCGCAACTTGCGGCCAATTTGTACCGGGCTACGATGCGAGCGCCAAGGAATACGGTACACCTTTTAACTTTTAGTGGACCTTTTGGAGTTTTCTTTGAAGGCACCCTTTCTTCCTGTTTAGTCTAACTTGCCAAAAATTATGATTTGATATTCGGTCTATGACCAAAATTCATATTACTATGTTTTACGCGTTATCTTTTTTGAATTAATATTACCTTATAAATATCAATCTATTTATTTACAAATAATTCAGAACATACTAAAGTAATAATAATAAACTAATTTAAAAATAAAATATAATAGCCTCTTCTCTCGAAACTAAATCTAAAAAAGGCCCCTGCGGCATTGTGCCGAAGATGCTGGCAGCATTACCTCGCTGAATAGCTAAGCTAATTCTTTGTGCGAGATAACTGCAAGCCCTTCGGTCACCGGTGGCATCTGTAAGCCTCTTCGATATCTCTTTAAAGAGGCTTAGGGCTCCAGGGCCCCACGGGCCAAGGGTCTCGACGCCAAAAGGCACGAAATTATATTCAGCGCCCAGACCACTATACTTGCCCACCTTCGCAGCTTCGGCTGCCTCTGCTGCAGCTGCTGCCCTCATAGAGGTACGGTGGAGATGCGACGGGGCTAGTGTGTCAACACAGGTTGCATCCCACACCAGGACCCGACCCAAACTCCACGGGACCAATGACATCCCGTCCGGTCTCTTGCCATCGTTTCTTAGAATGCCAGAAGGCTCTAAAACAGTCGGCACGTTGGCCGATGCAAGAGATCGACGAATGATGTCATTAAGGGCAGCATGCCTTGAGAAGCGACCCGCACTTTTCTGGCAGGAGAGCCCGTGGTTCAAATATTTAGTAAGCTGATCACATTAGCTTGTTCGTTCACCAAGATAAAAAGAGACGGTGACCTGGGGGCATTTACTTTTTATAGGTTGACTTTATAATATACACTCACCGGCAGTAAATTTGGCCCAAACACTTGTCGTGATTTCAAACTGTAAATTGAATAGATTAAATAATGTTTTAAATAATTAAATGCATTTTTATAATTTGGGCCAAATTTATTGCCGGTGAGTATAGTTTAGTAATATTATTATGTTATTTGTTTTTGTAATTAATATTATAATCAAGTATTCAAGTAGTTTATTGCAATCATGTTGTTACTGTAATATTGTTCATAGTTGACACGTGTTCTTCGTTTTTATTGAACTTTGAAATGAAAATATCGGGGGTTTTCAAACCTTTTTAAGTTGTTAAATATTTGAAACCGCTTCAACATCTTCGTACATCGCCGGCGCACCGCGAAACTTTCGGCTCGGGGAAATTAGCTAGCGAAATACTTTCACGAGATCATCTGTTTGCCTACACCAGCTCTCCAACGTACCTACTGCCGGCTAACTGTGTAACGTGCAGTCGGACACAGTTGCTCATTTTACTACCTTTTCACATTACTAGTTAACGAATTCATACCGCTGTCATTTTTGAACGAGCCAGCGAAGGTAACGAATTCTTTAGTATGTCCGGATGGCCGGCTGTTCTGTCCAACAGGTCGCATTTCTCGACCGATTCGCGTGAAATTTATGAACATGTTCAATCATTATGGTTTTTTGTCGATTCTGATTTTCGAAAAAAAAAGAAAAATGCTTGCGTATTCTGCAGCTCACAGACCCACTAGTACTGAGTTAATAACTGTGCTCACGGTGTCGTCATCAGCGCTTCACACGGTATCATAGTCTTGTTACGGGTAAAAACACAGATGTTATCTGCGATAAAAACCCATCACCAATTTGTACTCTCTTTAATGTAATTTAACACAAAAGCGATGTGAACCGACCGTGAAACAATTAAAAATTTACAACAGTTTAACTGGTTGAAACTTACGCGGGAAGTTTTTAGCAGACTGTACGTGTCAACCAGCTTAGTCATTTATGTGTGTTTGTAAATATAATATACAGTGAAGTAAGTATGGCATATGAGCTTAGGGTTCCACGGCATTTTTTCAGTAATATAATATTATAATTATAATCCTACTAATATTATAAATGCGAAAGTTTCGATGTTTGGATGTCTGTTACTCAATCACGCTTAAACGGCTGAACCGATTTGAATTAAATTTTGCACGAAGATAGTTTATAGCCTGGATTAAAATAGGTATAGGATAGTTTTTATCCCGGGTCCACGCGGACGAAGTCGCGGGCGGAAGCTAGTAATAAATATCATAAATGTGAAAGTGTGTGTCTGTCTGTCTGTCTGTCTGTCTGTTATCTCATCACGTTTAAACCGCTGAACCGATTGAGAGTTAAGCAGTTTATTATATAACTGTACTCCTGCATAACTTTATCACTCTCTTACCGTTGGCAACGTTTTTGTCTGCGGCAACACTGCGTGGTCTTTCCTTCGACTACTCCGTTTTATTATTTCGTGTCTCAGTATAAATGTTATTTCACAGTGTATCCTTTTCGTTAATATTTTTTTAAAGTAATAAACACGTATTGTATGTAAGTATGTAGTTGTTTGAGGTTCATCATTTTTGTGTCTTTGTTTTTTTTTTGTGGGAGTTAAATAATCATAATTGAACAACATTTTGATAATTTTATTTTGTGTCATTTGTAAGGTTTTTAAGTTTCAATTAAATACATTAAATGTGGCTTGACTAAAGAATTATATATATTTTGACGTGCTCGATAATATAACTATACGACCATACACTTCGAATATCGATACAGGGGCACCATGATTATGGTGGATGCCGTACCTATCAGCATGGCTATCACACGACGGACGAGCTGTGTCGCGGCGACATAGACTATTCGTCTCTTTCTAACCGTTGTAACTAGAATGAGACGGATAGCCTATCTCGCCGCGAGACAGCTCGCGGGCCGTCCATAGCCTTGCTGAAGTTTAAGTTTCTCGCATCATATTAGTGGCGTTAGGATATTTAATTCACGAGCACGCCCCACTGCTACAGTAACACTGAAAAAACATTTATGGCAGTGAGACATCTCTTTTACAACGCGTATTACAAAGAAATCAAGCGAGGCCACGGAATAAAATATAACCTATGTCCATCTTAAAAGTCTACTCTAAAAAAAAGTTGAAAGAGTTTTTGAGTCAGATGAGTAGTTCTGGAGATAAGTCCCTACATACAAACTAACAGAGCTACAACTTCACAGAGCCAATCACTCACTTCACCTCTTTATAATATCGAATAATATTATTCTAAAATTGGTTAAAATGGAAATTAAAAAAAAATATTCGCCACGAGCGGGATTTGAACACCGTGACCTCAGGAAATCATCCATCGCTCTTATTCAGCTGAGCTACCCTGGGCTCCGTTAGTAGTGACGATTGATTCAATCTCTTCCACTCTTCTATTTACACCTTAGGGAGGGTCGAAGCGACATCTAATGCGAAGTTGTTACAACTTCTGATAAGGCACCAACGTTTCAAGGTTCATTGAGAATCGTTAGTAACAATGGGCTACCCCATATTAACAGTAAATGTTTACTAAGCAGAAACTTCCGCTATCGAGATTCTAAATTTCGATCGAAGTGGAAAATTTAAAAATATTTTTTTCTCAGTCGAAGAATTTCGTTAGCGGTCGTTTCTGCATAGAAAACATTAAATATTATTTATTCAGATCCAATACCCGTATGCCATCATGATTAAAAATGCTGGCCACTTACAAGGATTCCCGACCGAACCCTAGTACTCAAATACGTTGTAATTCATTAACCTGCGGCGTAAACGTGGCGCGAGCGCACGTGCCGCGCGTGCGCAGCGGTGAAGCGCGGTTCCGGTGGGAACGGGCCTTTATGTCATACGGTATTCATAAGGTAGACAGCTTGTATTATAACGACAGATGATACATAATAAAGGCTGTCCCAGAAGTAAAGAGACAATTTTCAAAGTCTTACTGACTGAAAATTTTATTATAAGGAAAAAATGTTTTTGTGTCACTGCGTCTATGGTTGCGTTATCTGTCATATAAAGTGGGAATTTCGTTATTGCATTCAATTTTTTCAATATATAACAAAGTTTTTGCTGTTAGGGTTGTTCTATTTTACGAGTCACATAATAAAAAGGATACAGTAAATCACTTTCTTCAAGAAGGAGCTAGACAAACTAGTATATATAGAATAATAAGACGTTATGAAGAAACGGGAGAGGTTAGTTTTAAGAAGATTCCGGAAAGAGATAGGTCAGTGATGGTACCTCGAAATGTAAATCGAGTTAAATCGATTTTTGATAAGACTGCTTCAATCTCCGTCCGAGTGACAGCGGATAAATTACAAATATCGAAGTCGTCTGTCGCCAGAATGAAAAGGAATGATCTAGGTTTGCAAACATATGTGAAACAATCAGCTCCTAAATACATGAAGGACCAAGAGGAACGTGCCAAAAGTGGGTGCCGAAGAGATTATAGCAGTCAATTCAGAAAAGTACTCGTTATTGACGATGAAACTCATGTCCCGGCAGATCCCAACGATGTTCCTGGAAAGCAGTATTTCCATTCAACCAGTCGTAACGATGTGACATACGACCAAAAAATTGTACATAAAGCACAACAAATTTTGCACAACATTTTTAGTATGGCAAGCTATAGACGAATTTGGTAATGTCTCCTAGCCATACATTACTTCAGCCTCAATGAGCGGAAAATTGTATCTGAATGAATGCATTATTAAATGGTTGATACCTTTCATAGACAAGCATCATTCCAGAGATAAGGTTATCTTTTGGTCGGACATGGCAACGTTCCACTACGCTACTGACGTTACTCGGTACTTAGAGTGTGAAGAAATCGACTTTGTACGTTAAGAAAAAAACGCTCCAAATGTACCACAAGCTCGCGGTATCGAGATGTTTTGGTCCCTATGTAAAAGAGAATATAAGAAACAAACCGAAATCCTTAAAAGCTTTTAAGCAACGATGGACCAGATTGTCATAACAAGGGTTTACCATTGAATTGCCGACAAACATTTCATCGAATATTATTTCAAAGACAACGTTTCAAGTATTTTCATTTCATCGACAAGTTATTCCGTCGAATACTCGATACTAGGTAATTTGCACCGAGGTCTTTTAATTGGTAGTTGACTTATTACAATAAAATTCATGTCATGGCTTTTCATTTCGAGTTTTTTTTATTCATTTTTTTTACTTGTAATAATATTTATTCCGCATAAAATTATTTCAATTGGTAATATTTCGTTGTCGAAACTAAACGCACTCACGTCAGTAAGCTCTGCGAGATTATAGATATGTGGGTAGTTTCAGATATGAAATTGTTTATCTGTACGAATGGTTGGCCGTATGAAGTGATTTAATTACTTGTGTATATTATTGCATTGTGAAAAATGAGTGATACAGAGGAGACAGTTGCGTGCGAAGTATTTAAATCGAATAGAGGAGCGTTAAAGCTGTATGTAGACGGTTTCACGTATAACAGGAATAGGTCCCGAAATGGTAATTTTTACTGGTGCTGTGAAATGTATCACAACAATATTTATAAGTGCAATGCAACTGTAAATACCATTGTTAAGGAGTTGTTTACATATTATTTATCAATTGTCATGATGATCAGAGCTCGCGTGCCATCTTGTCATAGCCGTGCAGCGGGTCAACGCCACCCCGCTGCGCGGGGTGTCTATTTCTTGTCTGAGGGACACAAGTGAACCCTAACCTAACCGACCTAAAACAGATTTCGCTTATGACAAGCCATTTTTGTCGACCCTGATATTTTTTGTAATAAACGATTTACACCAATGATTCTTAGTTTTATTATACATACAATAATACATAATTAACTACATAATTTGAATAGTGTATAAATGTGCAGTAGGACATATAAAATTGTATTAAAGTAATATGTCGAAGAAATGAATTGCAATGTTATGTAGTTGTGCCAATTAAGATAATTTGAAACAAACCAGCTATTAAGTAATATTCGTTGAATAGTATTTCTACGTAGTAAGATAAATTTAAATGAATAGTAGTTGAAATAAAATAACGCCAAACAATATTACTAGTACTAAAGTTTCGATGAATCGTTGTCGATGAAATAATATTCGATGAAAAGGTTGTCGACAAAACAAGGGTACACCCATAACAAGTGGCTGAAAAATCTGGAACAGCCGTAATGCGGCGTGCCGTCAAAAATCTAAGAAAAATTGCTTTTAAAGGTGTCGTGGGTGCAAATTTAATATAAACTTTATAATTTAATTACTTTTGTTACAACATTCAACCAATGTTATAACTTTTATTGTTTACTATATTTTAAATATTTTAAAATAAAATTGTCTCTACTTCTGGGACAGCCCAGTATGACGCGATGTTTTTAGCATATTGATATCACTAAATAAAAATCTACTTCCAAGTTGTCAGTGCGGTATCAGTAGGTATCATTTATTATATAAAATCTGGGTGACATCAGTATGCTCTGAGTAAAGTATGAAATACGGCAATACCGATTCCGCCCACCAAATCCGGAAGTGGCCTTATACTTCAGGGTGAAATCGCATGGTTCGGTATATTTTCGTGACAAACATCCTTAGGCGGTCTTCACACTGCCGCTGCAGCACGATTCGCAACTTTGTATATGCCAGTACCTCAGTTTGGAGGTATACAAAATCCGCACGGTACCACAAACTGAACCGCACCTCCATCCGGCGAAATTTGTACGCGTCGGGTAGCGGCGGCAGTGTGTGACACTTCTTATATCGCTATTGCGGAGTAAACGGGGTATTCGGCGGCACCATACACGAGTCGGAACATGCTCAAATATAAACATAATATCGCGTTAGATACATAGAATGAAAATAATTTACACATAATATTTGCACAATTTGGACAATCTTACACAAATCGACCTAGTCCCAAACTAAGCAAAGCTTGTACTATGGGTACTAAACGACGATAACCATACTTATATACATATGTAAATAAATACTTAAATACATAGAAAGTATCTATGACTCAGGAACTAGAATTCGCGCTCATCACACAAATAAATGCCCTTACCGGGATTCGAACCCGGGACCTCTAGCTTCGGTCACTATCAACTAGGCAAAAAAAAGGTTTCTCCATAGGGGGCCTAGACAAGGTTACAATGACAGATGTTAACGAAAAGTGTTTCGTCGGCATCTGTCAATTCCCCTACATTTTTTGAGAGGGAGAGGAGGGCCTTAGCCATCAGGGCAAATATGATAGCTCGCAGGTTCAGCCGGTGTACAGCGCAAGTTAAAATAACATTATTTCGTGCGTTCTGTACATCTCTGTACACCTGCAGCTTGTGGACAAGGTACACGCAGCGGGCTATTAACGCCATGCGCGTGCAGTACAATGATGCGTTCAGGGTACTGTTGCGGCTGCCTCGCTACTGCAGTGCGTCGGGCATGTTCGCGGACGCGCACGTGGACGGTTTCCACGCGACGCTGCGCAAGCGCTGCGCCGTGACGCTCCGCAGAGTGCGCGACAGCCGCCACAGTCTCCTGACCGTTGTGGCCGACAGATGGGACAGTGGCCTGACACGGCATTGGTCCTCTCTGCATTTAAGCCTAGTATATAAGAATATTATTTAAGTTAACCTTAGTATTCGTTTTTATTTTAGGTGCCTTAAAACAAAATATGGACAAAATTTGTCTGAAATAAATGCATTTTATTTTGATTTATTTTATTATTTTCTATTGCCGTAAGCAATTGCAACCTTGTGACGGGGCCAGGTATGAGCATTCCCATATTCATCTTGACACGTCCCGTCTCGCACTGTTGAACGCTTCGCCCGTCTAGAAACAAAGTCTCACTTCTATCCATTCTGAGCTACTACAAATAATTTATTTAAAGACCAGCCATGTTAATAGAAGCAGCAACCCTCTCAATAAAGTGCAGTTAAACTTTTTACGCGCATCCTGCCACCATGTGCAAATGAGACCAAAAAAGCGGCGCTTGCGACGGTGCGGAAGAACAATCAAAGATGGCGGCTAATTAGGCCTAGCTCGATTATTCACAGCAAAGGGCAATATGGGCGGAATTCTTAATGTGATTTGTAATTGGAATCACATTTGCATAATTGTTTGGTCGTGGTGCGGAAAATAAAATGTAAATATGAAAATATATGTAACATGTTATTTGTACCTATTTTATCCTTTCAACACGAGGAAGAGATCTTCACAGTGTTAAAAACTCAGGCGTGTAACCCCAAGTTCTTAAAATTTTGCGCCTAAATGCGTTTTTACCGTCCCCGTGTGGTATCGGATTAGAATTTCACCACCCCCTTTCTTCCCGTGGTTGTCGTAAAAGTCGACTAAGGGAGTAGGGTTGAAGTGTGTTGCGGGCGATGGGCTAGCGCACCCATCACTGCGATAACACATGTTAAAAAAAAATTGACGATCTTATTCCTAGATTTATGCTAAAAGTGGCGCTGGAACATAATTCCCTTTTGGGGCTTGAATGTATGTTTGTATATAAATGCGTTTTAGCTTACTAATAACCTACTGCGTACCAGTGTAAGATCTCCAGTTACGTATTGTTATCACGAATAGTGGGTTCAAGATATACTAGGATAAGTAGCAAAACAAGTTGTGAGTAGCATAGCTGGCTGCTGTGTCCCTCTTCCACGGCCTATTTGTGGGGGCCTGGAGTTCATAAAATTGGCGACATTTTTTTTCTTTATATAAAATACTGTCCAGCGATTACCTGATGGTAAGAGATGACAGTCTAATATGAAGCTCACTGGTTCAAATAGCCTATTCACTCTTGTTTTCGAGGCACCTAGATCGTAGTTCTCAAGTATCAAGAAAATATCATTACCTCGACATTGTTTTATGTAGGTACAGATTACTTCTTTTGCTTTCATCATACCCTTCTGCCTCAAAACATTTAATTGGACACTAAACGTTAGAAATTAGCATAAAGCGTGCCACGCCATGCGTGGTGGCATTTTGAATCAATTTGCGCCGGGTTCGCGGCTCGGTGGACACCCAATATGGCGCGCACGTGCATGTCCATTTTTTTTTAATGATAATCGCACCGGGGATAGAGACAGTGAGACATTCTTTGTCAAGCAATTGATTTTTTTCGTGATCATTTAGTATTATTATACACTTCCAATTTCTGAAGAAAACCTGTAGGTTAATACCTACAGGTTTTCTTACAGCAGTATAATTACTGCTAACTACATCGAGCAAAAATGAAGGCACGAAGAAACATGTAATCGTGATCGACTTCCATCGACCCCTATCCAACACGATTACTTTTTTTCTTTATTCATCTTTGAATGGTCCTGACATAAAAGTACATGCAAAGTAGAATTTTCTAACATAAAAATATGACCATTTTGTTCATAAATTATGCTGTTTAATATTTTTCTCAATGCCGTCCTCCGATGCTATGTTACTAAAAGTAATTGGGACCAAAAGCACAGACTTTCCCCTCTATTTCTTCTCAAAAACGAATCAAAGCGCATAAAAAATATGCCACGGTTCCGTCTGGAAAATCCCACAGTATTTTTGCAAGGAAAACCTTTATTCACTTTGCAAGTTTTCCCTCTTTAGAATGATTCCTTTTTTTTGTTTCTGAGAAATGCACCCGCAGCCTGCTAAAATAAAGTTGGCCTCAGGTAATTAGTTACTTTTCTTAGGGAACCTGCACACGTAGCAACTTTTACCGTACACTGCGAGACAAATTCAGGGTATAATGAATGTAAATATAATCTGCTGTGCAGGTGAAATTTTATCTCATGGCTATTTCGATAACTTGCGCATAAAATATGTCGCATGCCTCTTATGTCAGCGGATTAAGATTTCAGTACATATTTGTGGGAGGATTAAATCGATATAGATATATTTGTACTCGACTGTGCGTTAGACGCAAAATGTTTAAGACCGTTTTAATAATTTGGTCGTTTTCAGTTTTACTGAGGTAGTTGGATTTGCGTAAGATTGTCACCTAATAATTATTTATTTATTTATCATTGTGCTATTCCTGAAGTCCAGGGCAGCTCCAAATTATTATATTTGAAGCAAGTTAAGGAATAGACGAATAATGTGAACAAATGTGCAAGCTATCTCGTTTCAAACTTGATTGTGACCGTTAGTGAAAAATAGACAACATGGTCATATGTATTTATAAAAAGTAGCAGACGACACTTTTTTGTCACCAGTCATTGATACTATTTTCACAGTACGACAGTGGCCTATAATACTCAGGACAAGCTATACGTGTTGCCACAATGAGGGGCGGAACGGGTCCTATGCAGCTAAATAAATGGTTTATTTACCGCAACTTCATACTAAATCAGTTGCGGCAAATAAAAAAAAGTGGAACTATCACAAGAACAACGAATGATATTTCCCTTTCTGTCACACTTATTGAGATTTGTATGCTACCATCTCGCTCGGACGTGGCATTATTGTATACGATGCGAGACGAAAAATCTACGCTCTTCTGTCTAATTGGCACAGTGCGAGTGGGACAGGAGCCGCTGCGTCGGGCGCGACGCGGTTAGACAGCAAGTTTTGTTAGCCCCCTAACGTCTTGTTTTATCGGCCGACAGTGGCTGTTTTTTCCCTGTCTTACGCGCCATAACGAGCGAGTTTCGCCTCGTTAACAGTTTGACGTAACGAGTTCTTTCAACGGAGCCCTTCGGACACTTCTGATATGTCATGGTGTGAGGTGCAGTCATGGCTAAATGGAGTTGGAAGCGAGGCAGGGGAATACAGTCGCGAACAATAAGTCCGTATTAAGTGCAGCTTATACTTGCCATTTTACTAGCTTTTATTTAACTTGACCTGTTCGTCTGTTTGCTCGTTTGTCAGTTTGTTATAAGTGTGTTATTTATAATGAGGGACAAAGCTTGAAACTGAATTTTGAACCAGTTAACCTAAATCGATTGAACTGAAATTTTGGGTATAAGTAAGTATTTTTAGTTTGAATGACAATTCAGTATTATGGTAAAAGCTTGTACCAAAAATGTTTTTTCACTGAAACTTATTTTAATTGACATATATATATATATATCATACTCGTAACAGCACATTTCTGATATAGCTTGTCGCGCGAGGCATTCTCTCGGCAAGATGACGTAGGAAAGAATAGGGCTAGACTTCTGAGTTCTCTTTTTATTTGTGTATTTTTTTGTAGTCATCGGCATCGAAGAGTAAGTGAACTATGATGAGATTGAGGATGTTCGGTTTGGGCAGCGTTACCGGGGTATGAATATAATACGCCAAGACTCTGTATATAATGCACCGTATATTTATGGAAACACCCTATTTTATACATGTTGGATTATCGCTGATACAAGCAATATGCGTTTATGTAGCAGTAAACTATTGTGTTACTGCTAAACACTAAATGTGGCCAATTGCCATACTACATAAGCCTGTGTACCATGAATATGAATATAAAAGTATTTTAACATGAACACGCAATCTATAGCTGACAGGTTGATGTTTAAAAAAAATCATATCTGTATTCCCAATAGGCCCGTCAGCAAGGAGGAACAGAATTATTTTTTGCAAAGGTTTCTTTTTATCTGAAAGTAAATTGGCGATTCGATAAGCCTCAAATCCATATTTATGCCCAGAGCTAGTAATCGAAAAATATGATATTGATAATAAATTCACGATTGAGTTTACGTCTTAAATGTCACGACAGGCGACATGTTTGAAACTATTCAGGAGTTCTTCTTCAGGATTAGTTAATACGTGAGTTCAACCGTAAAGTGATTAGTAGTATTTTAGACATGTCTCACGAAAGTTTAAATTCAATTAGAAAGTTATTCATGTTTTCATACAAAGTAAGCAGAAAACTGATTTATTTATTTATTTATAATAAAAATGCGTCTATACTACAGTCTCCCAAAATGATAGCGTAGCAAATTATTAACACAACAAATATAGGGTACATACTAAATAATTCTAAGTTTTGAAATAACATGAGTTTTGAAATAACAATAGTATGAGTTGGAAACCACATATCCAAAGGTTATCTAAAGCCCTATCATCCTTTATCTATGCCCTCAACCACCTTAAGCGCGCAACAGACCTTAAAACTGTGCTATTTATATAGCTACAAAGCTATAGGTACTTCCCTCTTAACACCGAATCTTCAAATTGCGCATAACACCGAATCCGCAAAGGTTCAGCAATGCGCAGACCATTTTGGCTTTGCAAGTCACGACATCTACTTACTATCAGGCAAACGGTGCTTCGCATACGAGTCCAGGACAAAGAATTATAATCGGCTGTCAGAAACGCCTATTTATTACCACTTTTAGTTAGCCACCCTGTATACAAACAGTCGTGACTGCTGTTATAATTTCAAATTCTATAGATTTCCATTCAATTTAGACACTCAGTTGGTAAACGGTTTTCGGCACTTTATTTTTCTTTAGTTTAGATTATGCCTTCTCAGCTAAAGCCAGCTTGAATAAGAAAACTGAATGGTTTGTTATAAAGCCTTGAATATTTCAGCCATTACGGATTAGTAAGATATAAACATTAATTCGTTTTATGGAAATTGTGAAAGTGTTCAAGAAGAATGGTGGTATTCAGATTTAACTTTTATTGATGTAATTATTATACTCAAACCCGAACTCAATGTATGTTATTTTAATGTTTTGCTTGTGGTATAATATCAAGTTATCGCGTTTTCTTATTACCTATTAATTTTACATTCTGACATATTTTAATCCTTAGGGTAGGTCAGGTCAAGAGTACCCTAAACGAGCATGTATGAAGAATGTCATGAAAGTGAATGAAGCAAGAAAGGTTTGTCAAGATCGTACCAAGTGAAAACCCATCTCTGCCTACCCCTCCGGTAAACAGGCCTGATTATGTTTGGGTGTATGCCCGAAATGAGAGCATTGCGCAGTATGTGTGGGGTGAGTCTGAGGGATAGAATAAGAAATAGTCTGATAAGAGAGAGATGAGGAGTGACTAAAGATGTAGTCACGAAAATTGAGAAGGGCATGAGAAGATGTTATGGGCATGTAGAGAGGATGGATGAAAGAAGATCAACAAAGAGAGTGTATGAGGGAAAACTTTATGGTACAGTCAAGGGCGCCAATATGTATTCACTCAGTTTCATAAATACGTATACTACAACCTTAATCATCATCATCATCATATCAGCCGAAAGACGTCCACTGCTGGACATAGGCCTCCCCTAAAGAGTGCCACAATGGACCGACGACCGCTGGGGCGGAAAGGTTCTCGAGTGGCGACCACGTACCAGAAGGCGCAGCGTGGGTAGGCCCCCCACAAGGTGGACTGATGACCTGGTAAAGGTCGCGGGAGTCCGCTGGATGCGGGTGGCGCAGGACCGGTCATTGTGGCACTACAACCTTACTGTTGCAGAAATAAAGTATGCCTACATATTTTTGAGACTTTGTGGTGTATACATATTGTTGCCCTTGACTGTACAGTTGGAAGGGGAAGACCTCGTCCAACTTTTTCCGACCAAGTCGGGGAAATCGAAGAAAGGTCAGGTCAAGAGTACCCTAAGCCGACGAGCATGTATGCAGAATGTAATGAAAGTGAGTGAAGCAAGAAAGGTTTGTCAAGATCGTAGCAAGGGGATTTTTTTTATTACGTATATTTGACCACTATCTCGCCTGATGGTAGGTGATGATGAGGTCGAGGGTGTTACATGCTTACCTAGATAGTGCCTATTCACTCTCGTCTTGAAAAGACGATATTGAATCCGTGATATCTGCCTATTCCTCCGGGAAATAGGCGTGATTATATGTATGTATGTATGTGTATGCCCGTTCCCTCTCTCATCCATGAGAGGAGGCACGTGCCAAGCAGAGTGACGTTTAATCAATCAATCAATCAAATATTTTATTGCATACATGTTGTTACAAAAGCAGGTGACAAATCCTATAACAGACTCAAACATGCACCCTGTAAGGGCATCACAATATTTATAAACTATCTTAAAACTAAAACTAAAAACTAAAAGATTTTAATTGACATATAGTAATTTATAAGGCTTTCTGAGCCAATATATATATATATAACAGGAGACTCGATGCGATTTAATTTAATTACTTTTCATTTAAAAATTCTTGTACAGAGTAATACGCTTTATTAATTAGATAAAGTTTTAGCTCAGTTTTAAATCTGTGATTGTTAGTGTCTTCCTAAATTATTTTTGGGATCTTATTAAATATATTAACGGACATAGCAAAGGGGCTGGTATGTATCATTTTCATGTTGGAACTTGGTCGGGCAAGTCCTGTATTGGAGCGCAGATATGAAGGACGAGTGTAAGTGGATAAAGGTGTAAGTTATTTTTCACAAAAACGCTTACTTCTAAAATATATATTGATGGTAGGGTTAGGATTTTATGTTTTATAAAGTATTCTTTGCAACTAGTCATATTATCTATATTCGAAATTATTCTAAGACATCGCTTTTGAAGTATAAACAACTTTTTGAAATCAGTACTGTTTCCCCACAGCACAATACCGTACTATCGACAACACAGCTAACTGACCATCGTGCATCGGTGCACCTTAACTGCATTGTAATAGGGTTCTATATAAACACAGGATGGTCAGTTAACAGTGTTGTCGTTTGTACTGAAGCCATGCATTTTTTAACCGACTTCAAAAAAAAGGAGGAGGTTCTCAATTCGGTTGTATTTTTTATTTTTTATTTTTTCAATGTTTGTTACCTCAGAACTCCGTCATTGATGAGCCGATTCATAATTTTTTTTTTTGTTTGTAAGTATATGCATCCAGGTGGGTCCCATTTTTTTGAAAATTTTATTGGATGATGGGATCCATGAGGAATTGAGGGAACTCCTCAATTATATTAGGCACGCGTGTAGTGATTTTGGTATTTTCTATTATAACTCGTGTATTTACATCCGGAAATCATAAATTGGTGGAGTGGAATTGATGATGAAGACCACAGATGACTTATGGAATTCCTCAATTATGTACTTAAAAGTACAAAATTACCTATATCACAGATTCTGATAAGATTCCGTTGAAATTGCAACTAATGAAGTGCCAAGGGTGATCGTTGTGGAATTGACGGAAGTCCTCAAATATTATCGGGTCACATACAGCGATTGGGTTTTTTCTATAATAATCAACGCATTTGCTCTCGGAAATCAGTTCATGAGGTAAAGAAATGTTCTCGTGGCTTGGCGGAGTACTAAATTGAAGTCGGTTAAAACTTTGTTTTTAAAGTAAATTATATATTATAGGCTGATGAAAATAATGATGGATCATGTTGATGTTTGCGTGTGTTAATTTTTCTGATATCCTCCTAAGGTCCAGCATACAATACAAAATGGCATTGAAATTGGGATCGTGTTGTGTCGGAAATAGACTTGACTTTCGTTCGTTTTAAAAGTGCCCGAAACAAAACTAATGCAACACTATTCCAGTTGAATATAATTTAAATTCCTTCGGCAGAATAAGTCCTATGAGTAGGCCCATGGGCCTTAGGAGGATAAAGTTAAACTCGTAACTGCCGGGGAGTGGTTAGCCCTCAAAATATTCCGTACTCGGGTGTTTCATATTTTCACAATATTTCTGAACACTTCGCTATGGGGCGTCCATTATTTACGTCCGGCGTTTTTATAAATTTTCTGTTCCCCCCTTCGCCTCTGGTGACATTTCGTGAGATTTAGCTTATCCCCCTCCCCCAAACCACGTGAGATTTTTCGAAATGAGTTGGGTTTATCAAAAAAAAAAAACTTTACTAGTATTTATCTCGTTAAATAATAATTTACGATTTGGCCATATTTTTGTGAACATGTTCTACTTAATTTATTTTCTCGAAATTTTACACTGTTTCTTGCGTAAAAAAAATTACCTGATATTGGCACACACCCCCCTTCTCCCCAAAGTAAGATAAGATGAGATTCAGGTCGATCTCCTCCCTCCTTAAAAGTCTCACGTAATTAATGGACGCCCCTATATCGGCTACATCGTAGAGCAAACTATTCCAACATTGTTCGCATCCCGTCAGTTTTCAACAACGCTGTGCCTCCATTGTGCGGCAAATTATTCAATTCATATTCGATCCTTTTTGAATACCCTTTACCTTACAGAAGTAAATGTTTTTCCGATTTTTTGTTTCTCCGAAAGTGGTTTGCCGTAGTTTGTTGGCGCTATTTTCATTAACTTTTAAAATTCAAACTCAAACGTTTATTCACTATATACAATTAAAAGATGCGCATATATAAAAAACGATGGTGGAAACCTTGTCACGAAGAACGAGCTCAGAAACTCAGTTTTTAAAATGTTGTGTGTTTTTATTTATTAGCATGTTCCTGGCGCTCAATTTCTTAAGTAGCATATTACTGCATTGTGCCCCTGGATTGATTAGGTTTAGTTTCATTTGTTTTTATAAATCTAAGTGACAACCTTATTTTAAGCATTACGTTTTAGAAAAATCTAAAAGACAACCTATTTTAAAAGTAATGTTAAGGCAAATGTTTTTCTGTAAACTTACTACATATTTATCAAATAATAAGTATCATACTCTGTAACACACGTGTTTTGGCGTGAATGGCCAAGTCCGTCGTTACAAACACAATTCATATTCTCTATAATTCAGACTACGTTTTATTACTTTAAAAGAAGAAGGCAAAAAATTATGCCTAGTGACGAAAATCCCATTCAGATCTCAAAAAATTACGAAGCTAAATTACGAAACAACCGTTTTAATCGTTCGTTTATTATAGAGAGAAAACGCTCGGGGACCGTGACGTCGCAATCCTTGAGCTTCATAGTAAATGACAATCGTTTCATTTGAAGATGCGTTTTGCGGAAAAGGGACAGAATATACAAGTCAACACCCCTGTTCCAATTAAATTATAGTGGCACGAAATAGAGGCCCGGTTCAAACCTTCAAACTCCGGTTATTGTTTAACAATTTTGTTCAAGTCTTGTTCTGCGATAGACGTATCTATTACGAACTTGTACCGCGTCCTGATATGAGATAATATTAGTGTTGTAGAAGTATTTATCGATTTGTTTTTCAACTATGAGGGCTGTCTGATTATAAGAATACATAATCTTATGACAACATAAAATAAAAAAGTAACACTACCGACACAACACATAAATAAATACCTACCTAAATAAATAAATATAAGGGGGCAAAGCCCCATAGTAATTAAGCTCAGTAAGCCCTGAGTTTTGGGTACTAGTCGACGATATATATAATAGATATAAATAAAATAACCTGACCATTTACCTGTTATTGTGTACAATAAAGTGCTACATCGGTACGTACTTTGAGACATCCATGACTCAGGAATAAATATACATGCTAATCATGCAAATAAAATGCCTCTCACCGGGATTCGAACCTAGGACCTCTAACTTTGCGTGCAGATTCACTACCAATCAGGCTAAAGCGGTCGTTAAATATAGCTAAGAACTTTGGTAGCTGTAAATTTACTCTTGGACACTAAAAAAATGCCTATTTTTCTAATCTTTCTA
This sequence comes from Epinotia bilunana, assembly GCA_947049275.1. Taxonomy (NCBI): domain Eukaryota; kingdom Metazoa; phylum Arthropoda; class Insecta; order Lepidoptera; family Tortricidae; genus Epinotia; species Epinotia bilunana. The sequence continues at coordinate 3,272,852 of OX346266.1, read as the reverse complement.
GATCCAATACTTGTTCAGCCGTTTGGGAGTTACGATGCCTCAGACAGGCATACAAACACGCAGATATACAGTTATATCTGTAACCCCTCGGGGGTTAAAGTAGCCACAGGACATGGGGTTAAAATAGCAACAATAGATACATTAACGTTATGTACGATTCCCACCCGCGGTAGCCGAACGCGTTTTAGTAGAGTGCAGGGCTGTTATTCGCTGCGCGCTAATGCGGCTCACCCCGCCGGTCACCCGTCACGAAACTCGAGCTCTACCTACGCTTAGTTACTACGCATCGCGGTGTCAAGATATATTTGTGGGTAAGCGTTGAGGTGAGCTAAAGGCGATGCCTTGATTTGAGTCGAACACGCCCCCTAGACAGACACGCTGATGCCTTCCGCGCACGAGGAAAAGAGATGTAACACTCTTCGGGAATGGCTTTTTTGGACCAATTTCGATAAATACCTAACTTAGAGACGTTTTATTTAAATTTCATAAATTGAGATTTTAGATGAGATAAAATACTATAATATTAACTTTATTGTGTCGTAAAATAGTGTATAGTTTGAGTAGGCTAAGTAAAAAAAGGAAAATACAGACCTAACTTTGGAATTTTTTTCTATCGAGGAAATTTTAAGCAATCATGTATCGATAAAATCAGATAAACAATCATATAGTTAAAGAATCATATATCTGAAAATCAGACCTTATTGTTTCTTAGTCTAGTCAGAACGGCGTTTCAAAGCACGCGATAATTTCCAATGCACAGCCTTAAAGCAAGTTACAGAATAGGGGTCAGAATCAGAAGGCAAAAGCCGGCGGAGTCCGCAAATCAAATATGAAATGTAACATCTGTATTGAAGCTTTAAATTCTTTCAGCAGCTTGTAAAATGCGCTCAGGCGCGCTCGGGTCCGGCCCGGTCGGTGACAATTGTACAATGTACTCGCACAAGTAGAAGCTACGATAGCCTAGTGGTTCAAGCATACGGCTATCAAGCGGCGGTCGCGGGTGTGAATCCCGGCTCGTACTAATGAGTTTTTCGAAACTTCGGAACATTTACCGTTAGCTTTTCGGTGAAGGAAAACATCGCGAGGAAACCGGTCTAATCCCAATAAGGTCTAGTTATCCCTCTGGATAGGAAGGTCAGATGGTGGTTGCTTTAGTAAAATTAGTGCGTATGCCAAATCTCCCCTCGGGCTCCTTTATGGCACAACCGGGAATAGCGCGAGGAGCTGGAAATGTTCTCTTAAATTAATTAAAGTTAGGACGCTTCTCATATTTCTTTGGCAGTATTAAACTCGTTTATTTGAGTACTGTTTTAGTAACATTCATTTCAAGGTATGGGTCAAATGGATACCGCTCTTTTTTAGTTTACGTTCCCTTTATTGCCTCCCTCGACACATTTGTTTTTATTACTCTGTTGTAGTAAAATGATGTTGTTTTATGGTTTTACTGTTTTACAACTAAGCTGGGATTTAAAGACAACCTTTTGAAATCACGATGCCGTGGGTTAAAGAGATTTTACTCTAGAGGAACGTGTTTCATTGCTGTGATTTTGTGTCTCATTATATACCGATTATTATAAAATGTTTTGAAAATTACGCATTGTTTAATACATAGACAGGTTCAAGTTGTTTCACAAAATATTTTTTAAGTAGCAATAGATTAAAGTAAAACTATATAAAGTAGTGGCTCTGTGACCTATAGAATACGAGAGCCTATATTTTTCCAAAAAAAATTTTTTTTTGAGAGTGATTGCAAAAAAATACTCTTTCATTATCGAACCTGATCAGAAAATTTCACGAGAATCGGTTGAGAAATGCGATCTGTAGAGGAGACCAGCGGAAAAGCGAGCCTTCCGGACATACAAACGATTTTCGGCCCAAGCCGAAGCATAGCACTTCGTTCGCATCGCTCGTTCGATAATAGGTACTTAGGTAGTTATACTACTTTATTTTTTAGTTTATTTACACTACTAACATTTTTAGGGTTCCGTACCCAAAGGGTAAAAACGGGACCCTATTACTAAGACTTCGCTGTCCGTCCGTCTGTCTGTCACCAAGCTGTATCTCAAGAACCGCGATAGCTAGAAAGTTGAAATTTTCACATATGATGTATTTCTGTTGCCGCTACGAGTATAACAACAAATACTAAAAACAAAATAAAATAAATATTTAAGGGAGGCTCCCATACAACAAACGTGTATTTTTTGCCGTTTTGTCTGTCGCCATGCTGTGTCTCAAGAACCGCGATAGCTAGACATTTGAAATTTTCACAAATTATGTATTTCTGTTTCCGCTATAACAACAAATATTAAAAACTTTTTTTACTGTTTTTATAGATAATGGTACGGAACCCTTCGTGCGCGAGTCCGACTCGCACTTGGCCGGTTTTTATTCTTGTTGTCATCACGGCGGTTGCTGGAAAGCACAGCCTCTTCAAATGCGATCCCACACATGGCATCAAATCGCTTTCCGTTCAGGGGCTCAAAACTTGTTTATATAAAGAAATGGCATGAGGTAAGCTTTTGGCGCGGGTGCTGACTGCCTCCCGCGACAAGTCTATGTCCATACGATACGCGACAATAGTATAGTTAAGGTAGTGTGCGCAGCGCAAGACTTGCGTCGTCAAGAAGGTACCAATTTCACTGCACAATATATACATAAAAAAATCTGAAATTGAACACTGCATCGATGTCAGACAGCGTGCTGCAACGAATTGACATTTTAAAATATGTAACGATGCCTAAATTGAAAACTATTTCGGTAGTTATGTTAACAGACCCCTCTTTTCAGAAAACATTTTTCTAGCAACTAAATCATAATATGGCGACCCACTTGAAAAAAAAATGTTGTCAATTGACTTTGCGTGTCCACTCTAACGTGCAAATAATACGAAACCCATTTCAATTCAATACATTTAGTTAAACAGACCTGGGTGAAGATTGCACATCCTGTGAGGCAAAAACTAAACGCTGAGCATTTCCTTGACGGTCGAACACACCGGCCGTTACGTGAGAACTCTCACGAGTGTGGACTCTTCCACTTGGTCCGACATTCTTGTAGAACGTGGTGTCGACACGGCCAAGTTGAGTAGCTATTCTCATCCCGCGATTAGAATGGGACTGGAATAGCTGTCAGTTTATAATTAGATTATTATTATTATTCATATGTTTTTTTTGTTATATTATAAAACTGTCACCTCGAATCCCATTCTAATTGCGAGTTGATAATGCTAAAGTAGTTATTTCTTGTTATTTGTATTTTTGAATAACACCTTGACAAATATGCGGTAATTTAAATGTAAAGAAAAAAAATCGGACAAGTGCGTGTCGGGCCACGCACAGTGTAGGGTTTCGTAGTTGCCTGTCTTTCTTAGTTACATCGACACGCTAAATGGTAATGGTTGCGTCGGCCGAATTTGTACGAAAGTTGGACTTTCTAATTCAATTTTAAGTTGGTCGATTATTACTCGATAAATAGTTATGCCTACTTAGCCGTGACTCGAACAAAAATTTGGGCTTTAAAGCCCAATATCTCAAAAACGAATCCCTAATTTGAAAAATCGTTTTAAAAAACCCATAATGTTTTTGAAGAGGCTATCCAACGATACCCCACACAATTTTTCTTCAAGATTTTATTGTGCTGTTTTGTCGGCGTAATTGATTTATAAACCCATGCCGAATTATAGTTTTCTAGTAGTAATGGTTACTGAGCTAAGCCGAAGACGGACGGACAGACGGGCGGACGGACGGACGGGGAGACGAACATGGCGAAACTATAAGGGTTCCTTGTTCCTAAAAAAGTTAGCTAGCTAATAAACCTACCTTACTATCCCAGGAGAAAACTTGCGTTCGTTTGACATAGTTTACTTTTACTATGAGTTCCGGTTCCTAACTATATGTATATGTATAATTTACTACTTCTTCGACTAAAATAACGCTCCGGGTATTGCATGGGCTCTATACCGAGGTTATCTCGTGGGAGTACAGTATCTTTAAGTTCCTTAAAAAAATAGTTATCGTTTTTTAGAATGTCAACAATAAAACTTACTATTACTAAATATAATAAATAATATTACGAGACAATCCTACACCAATCAACAATGAAATAGAATAGAAAATAGAAAGCCCAATAAGGCTTGCGATATGGGTATTAGACGACAACACTCGTATATTCAATAGATATAAATACTAAAGTACAAAGAAAACATTCAAGACTCAGAAACAAATATTCATGCACATCACACACATATTGGTTCGTGTCGGCAACAGTGGAGAGCCTCAATCCAATCCGTCGATCGTTAGCGATCGGAAAACTCTTCGGACGTTAGATTGGAGCGGGTTCAATGGTTTCGTGGGAATAACCTAGGTCTCTATAGACCTTAGGTCTTTTATGTCCATTCGCTTGACTAAATGCCCGGTTTTCCTGAATGGCACTGGTCAGCGGGGATGCTCATTGCAGTCGGCCTTGTGTTGAGCTAATATTGCCTCCATAAAGCAACGAAAAAAAATTACAGCCAATCTGTTGATGCGGAACGGGTTTGTGTGATGTTATTTCGCTGGCGCTGACCTCTCCTGCACCGGAAAACTACTGCAAGAATGGACGTGTACAAAGTTCATTTATTTCACACACACACATATTATATACATATATACATGAAGTTTAATTCAGCGCCCTCTATTAAATGCATCGTGACTTCGTTCGTAATGTGCTTCACTGCCAATCTACAAATGACATAATTGAAATACATGCGAACGAGGATTTTCACGTGATTATGTCGTAGAATAATGTATTGTCTGAGGTGGCTGTGGTAAAAAAGGAAAATAAGGACACAAATTAGCAATTTATTTTCGACGGTAAACTTTTCAACAATCTTGTTTTGGATTCTGGCAAACAACAAAAAAGAAGAAGATAAATAATGAAAATTATTACTTTTCTTTCCTAGTTCCCTTGAAAGGTATAATTCTATACTCCATGTCTCTGACGTCTCTGACGGCACTAAGTTCCTTCTCTTAACTCTAGTTTTGTTTAATTTGATCGGATAATATTACGATACTGAACCGATGTTGATAAATGTGGTGGGCGAATATTCAGCGTTTTGAAGGCGTTCTTTTGTCGTCCTTGTCGTCGACAGGAAATACTATTAAAGGATACAAATATCAGAGTCCACTTTTGATGAAAACGTAAGCCAATGTCGCTACTGCGTCTTTTTGATTAAAGTTTTCGCGGTATGTTTTACCTCTGCTGAAATAATCTTGAGGCGACAATGACATTAGAACCGAGCGGTTCAAACGCCAGGAGATTCGCCCAGGTATCAATCCATTCGAAATTATGCTTCGGGTCACACAGGCCATTAGTATAGAAAAAAAACGGTTTTTTTTCAGTTCGTTTTCTGCAGTCAGGGTGCAGTTTATTGAACTTTTTTATTTGACTTTGTTTTAGTCGTGTAAAATCAATGCAGTTTAACATTCCGTGGTATTTTGATTAAAATTCTTTGTAAAGGAACTTCTTTGACTGACATGTTAAATACTTACATTTTTAAATACAATACAACACTTTTGTCTTGTATGTATGTAATACATGCAAATACTTTATTGTACACAAGACGTTGTACACATATAAACAACAAAGGTTAAGTAGGTACAAAAAGCGTACGTATCCCGGTAAGGGATCTCTTTCATTTAACCTTTGAGCAATTGAGACGAGATCGGGAACTTACGGATACACAAACTAACATGTGTATAGAGACGTTATTACATGCCTCGTCATGGAAACACGCAAGCATTTATGTGTGGCCAATGTTGACTAACGGAAACCTTCATTAGCACAGAATTGTATTTTTTTTACCGTTAATTTGTCCAAGCCAAACCCTCATAATGGTCCGTACCTTCGTTGGGGGCCAATCGTGAAGGGTCCGAAACTGCATCCTCATCGGAACCATGTCGATATCCATTAGTGATCGACCCCCATGTCCGTAATGACGCAGAAACTATTTAATAGTGTTTTTTTCTTCGATAATGCTGGGCCGGAATTTCAAATCGTGATAAATAAAGTAAGGATAAAACCGGTTATAATCGCGAATCGATAACAAATACGAAATAAATCGTTGAATTAGGACGTCTACTCACCTACCTGTAGTCTAGCTAGTCAATCCGATGCCCCAGAAGGCCACTAAGTGGGCATGGTAGGTTCAAAATTATTATCTATCCCGTATCCAGACTTATGATTGCGTTACATGATGGCTTTAATCTGCAACGCTTGGACATAGCATTAGATGCAAATAAGTAGAACCAACGCATTGTAAGTAAGCTTGATGAAGATATATCTAAACCCGTCGGCGTACGAATTCGACTGATCGTGTCAATAGTCTGTCAAATAGTCAAACATTTTCCACGTATGATCTCCGTCCTCGCAAGTCAACTAAGTCTTGTTTTTAGGGTTCCGTAGTCAACAAGGAACCCTTATAGTTTCGCCATGTGCGTCTGTCCGTCTGCGGCTTAGCTCGGTAACCCTTAGAAAACTGTAATTAGTTAAAACTGTAGTTAGATTTATATACCCATGTATATAAATCAATTACGCCGACAAAACAGTAGAATGAAATCTTGTTTTTTTTTTATAACTTATAGGCGATAAACTTGAGATGTACTTAGAAAGGCTAACTATTCGTCCAAATTCGGTCGACGCAACCGCACCATTTAGTTGACGCGCGCGTGTGTATGTAGCTGAGACATACAGGCAACTACCGAACCCTACACTGCGCGTGGCCAGAGACGCACTTGGCCGATTTTTCCCTTTGGATTGGAAGGTCAGATGCTTTCGTAAAATCTTGGGATAAGGTGCCCCAGGCTCCTTTAAAGTACAACTGCGAAAACATTTGGAGGATGACGATCACCGTTTTCGCGATAAAGCCGATCAAGAGAGCTTTAGCTTTAAATGTAGACAAAATAAGTTTCTGTCAAAATTATCGATAAGAATTTTGGTACAAGCTTTTATTTCCGACTGTACTTTTCTGTATACCATCATCAACTACTCATTGAGACGATTCTAACGAGCTCAAACTCGATGGGGTTATGTGGTTTCATTATGGAGTTCCTATGGCCACCTTCTAGCTCCACGTCATCATAATATTGTATTGTCACGCGATTTATACTTGCATGCAAAATTTCAGCTCAGTCGAAAACCGGAAAGTGGATCTTTAACTTGCAAGATTTGATTACAGACGGGACGGGTGAAAGTAAATAAAAACTTGTAAAATATTTGGTACTGGCTGGCTGGTGTTCGCTGGTATGTTTTTACAGTGCTTAATTGATGTTCGTAACTGGCAATTAGTGTCCCGTTTCGTGGGCTCATCCATTACTCAAATAAAGGCCGATTGTATATCAGAGGTCCGGATCGGCTAAACAACAATGAATCAAAGGCGGTCGATGGTATCTGAAATGCGGGTCCTGTTGATAACCCCCTAAAAGCCTTCGAAACGAGTGTGCTGTTGGCTGACAGTTAATTATTTGGTTTAGGGGCTGTTTACACATTAATTAGTGATTAGATTAGTGAGAGTCCACATGATATGATATGATTTATTTATCTCATAGTATACAATTTCACTTAAAACACTTAATAAATTTTAGGGATTTATATTGCGATCGTCAGTTATTTTACATTTCAAATTTCATTATATTTTAAAAATATAACAAATAATGAACGTACAAAGGATACTTGCAAAATAGAACACACTGCTATTCTATGAACTCGTACTAAAAACGAATCAAAGCGTAATAGAATTAGTCTCTCGTCGTCAAAATAACTGAGAAATCGTTGGAAAGAAAAAAACTGTCTGAGCCGAATATTTTCGACTTTATCGTGATGAAGGCAACCATATAGTGCGAAAATTATAGTGATCTCAAGATTTCCCATTTTAAGTCGGTAGTGTCGGTACTATCATTAATAGGGGTGTGATGTGATCTAAGTTTTTTTTACGATGCTAATGGCATCCAGTTTTTGGATAGGAACAAATGTTTATATGGGAATAACTGCAATAAAAGAACATAAAACCCAAAAAAATGTGTCAAAGCCTTCTTACTAATTTATATAAAAGTATGACGTCACAGTATGCCATTTGTACTAATCGTTGGATGGAAAATCAAGTAAATTGCTTTTTCGTTCGCGAAATACTGCATTTAGGTTCACAAGGTGTTATACAATTGGGTTTCTAGAAAGGCGAAAGGGTTCTGTTGTATCACTCAGTTTCGTAATGCTATGTATGACTACATAAATTATATTAAAGATGTCGCGACTAGTCAATAACATTGTCCAATATTATTTGTGACCAATTAGTTAATAAAAGTAGATCATCATACAGCAAAAGCGCTAAAAATACTTCATATTATTTTATTATTTAAAAATTACACAGATATCTAAGAATTATCTCTTCATAATTGGGTTCTGAGGATCTAGTATAAGTTTTACCGAAACAAAACGTTACGATCGCGTTTGCGTTTTAGCCTCAATTTTGCTTCTTTAAAACTTATACTAGAGCCTCAGGTAGTTTCCAGACGTATGGCAACAAGTAATCCAGTATCAATATACTTTTACATTTTCATTATCGTCACAGCCTAATTTATATTTTTCCATTGCCCAGGGCCGAGAAAGACGTGAAACTTCCCTAGAAGAGCTCCGACAGCACATCATCAATAGCTACATCCCTCTAGGCAGGCGGTTTATGGTGCTCTTCCCCGAAGGAGGCTTCCTGCACAAGCGGAGAGAAATCAGCCACAGGTAAGTTCACTTACAAGCAGAGCTACGACTCATACGGCTGCACATCATCAACAGCTGCATCCCTCTAGGCAGGCGGTTTATGGTGCTCTTCTCCGAAGGAGGCTTCCTGCACAAGTGGAGAGAAATCAGCCACAGGTAAGTTCACTTACAAGCTCCTATTGCACATCATCAACAGCGACATCCCTCTCGGACGGTGGTTTATGATTATGATGCTCTTTCTGAAAGCTTCCTGCACAAGCGGGGAGAAATCAGCCAGAGGTTCTTTAACAAGGTAGATGTGAAGATTCTCTACATGAAATACGACTGCACATAACATTATCAACATCAGAGAGAAATCAGTCAGAGGTAAGTTCACTTACAAGGTAGACGTGAAGCTTCTCTAGATGAGCTCCGGTGGCACATCATCAACAGCACATCCCGCTTGAACGGCGTTTCAAGGTGCTCTTTCCCAAAAGCGGCCTTCTCCACTAGCGGAGAGAAATCACTATCAGACAGAGGTCAGTTCACTAACAAACCGCTGGCTGCAGCAATTTTAATTTTATGACACTGAGATCTTCAATTTATTTATGTTGCAAAATGATAACAAAATAGACGTTCTGTGGCGTAATAATAGTCATAAAGAAACCGAGTTGCACTCCGGGAGTGCCGGCAGAAGTGAAAACTCAATGACATTTTAACAGTTTTTCGATCAGATCACGTGTCCATCTTACGAATTTTCAATCTCTCGAATCTTACGGTCACGTGACATCTTACGGTCACGTGACCTGTGGCGAGTTTAACAATTTTTCCCCATCACAAATGTGCACAGCGCCTCTTAAGAAGTTTTCACTTCAATAAGTCGGTATTTCCAGTTAAGACTTGTAAAATTATAACTTACTTCGAATGGGTGACTTGTTTATGAATTTTATTAACAATGTGACATAATTAATCCATGTGCAGGTTTGCGGAGAAGAACAATTTGCCAAAACTCGAGTACGTGTCACTGCCCCGCGCTGGGGCCATGAAGGTGATCATGGATGAAATCGGGCCGCTCAGGGCAAGCACCTCCAGCGCACCCGTTAACGACACCAGTAAAAAAGGTACATAAATTTATACAATACTCGGTTTAAGCCGCGACTTCGTCCGCGTATAGCCGCCCTTAGGGGTTTATACTACGCCTATATGAAATCTAATAGCAAATATACATACTATACTATACTGGTTTACACAGGCGCAGCGCATCGAGCAGCGCACTTCCGTAAAAACGTCAACTGGCCTTTTTACTCGTCTATGGGATAAAAACTATCCTATGTCCTTCCCGGTGTGTCAAACTATATCCATACCGAATTTCATCTAAATCGGAAGAAAGAGAAAGATAAACTACTGCCCATTCCCTCTCATCCAGAGAAAGACAGTGTCCAGCAGTGGGACGAATATAAGCTGGTGATGATACAAATATTTGTATATATTTGCATATCTTTCTATAATTTTCCGTATCGTTTCTTTCAGATAAAAATGTCACCCGAAAGTCAACCACCGCCGTGTATAAGACCAGCGAGCATCTGGAATGGGTTCTTGACGTGACCATCGCTTACCCCGACCGGATTCCGCTGCATCTCACGGATGTGGTCGCCGGCATCCGACCGCCCTGCAGCGTCAGGCTGCATTACAGAATGTATCCGATCACTGAGGTGAGATCTATCGCGACGCGTCTTGGGTTATACAGATTTAAGAAAGCAAGAAAGAAATAAAATATTTATTCGTGACAAAAATATATAAAAATAGTCTCTAGACACATACGCACATACACATTTGCCACGAAATAGTCACAACTGAGGGTAATGCTGGCAGGGCAAGCGCTGGTCTTCCGTTGTGGCCATTCGGTGAATCACGGAGCAATGACGCCACGATTGCACCCTTTTTTACATCAAAAATAAAACAAGTACATTCTATTAAAAAAGCAAATTGAGTGAAACAATAGTCTTTCCTGTGCATGGTCAATTGTTAAGAGTCCGCAGTAAACTCGGCCGAATTTCACCTTCCCATACAAACGTAGTTACGCTCTCATTTTAAAACTACGTGTTGGATTGTGGCGAAACTTTGCATATACATTGACATGAGGTATATCTATGTCTGTAATTATTTTATATGGTTCCAGTGTATAAAACAAACGAAATACAGCAAAAACAAGTTTTGTTTGAAAAACTTAAATTCGCTATATTTTTTTACTGTGGTATCTAAAGCTACATTAACTAATAACAGACATAGATATACCTCATGTCATTGTATATGCAAAGTTTTGTTATAATCCAACACGTAGTTTTAAAATGAGAGCGTAACTACGTTTGTATGGAGAATCGAGCTTACTGCGGTCTCTTAAGAGCTTCAGTGCACATAAAAAATTTCTGGTTGCATGAAATCATGTCAGAGGAGAAGCCGTTTATGCGGAATAAGAGTCCAACCGAAAATTGGGCTATTACACCATTCTAATTTTTGAAAACTAACCGAAACTCAATGATGTTGAGACGCAATTATGAATTAAATAAGTAATTTCGAAAAAGTTCCTTGCACATGTTTCGTGACGTTCGACGGATAGACTTTTTGCAGTAACTCTATATTTCTTACAAAAGGCTAGTGAGTCCTGAGATTTTTTACGATGCCATTCGGACCAATTTTTGTAGAGGAACAAATGTTCGTATGGGGGTGAAAATAAAAAAAAAGTACATAGTTAAGGGCCTTAGTCTAATCTACGCTTTAACCTTTCTCATTTTAGTAACGACAATTACCCATGTAAAATGTATGGGTAATTGACGTTACTAAAATGAGAAAAGTTAAAGCGTAGATTAGATTAAGGCCCTTAACTATGTACGTTTTGTTTGATCTTCACCCATGGGAGCAAGCACAATTAAAGAAAATTGAGTCAAAGACGGACCTCAGTTGCGACCGCCGAAATGATCATACTAATTGACATAGAAGTATGACGTCACAGTGCTATTTGTAGTAATCTTTGTATGGAAAATCAAGTAAATTGCTGTTTCGTTCACGAAATACTGCGTCCATAAATTATTATACAATTTTGTTTCTATAAAAGCGTTAGGATTCTATTTAGTAGCTTTAAATTTACTGTTGGACAGTAAAAAAATGCATATATTTTCTAAACCATCAAGGTCCATCTTGTAACGTATAGTTATTTACTCTTTACCACCAGGCTTCTGTATGTAATATATGCTTTGTATTAATACGGTCTTTATAGAAATACAATCTTGAGTTGAGTTATATGTTTTAATCCATGTAATCAATTACTCAAAGAGTACACCTGAATGTCTGTCTATTTAGACCAGCTATCCAGTACTGGCTCACCACCAGGCAGCTTGACCCATATTTATATATTCCGCTAAAATATGTGTATAATATATGATATATGTCTGTATAATATATGTCTGTCCAACAGACAGTAGTCCATGTTGCCAGCAGCATAACTAGCGTGTTTATTAAAACGCTACACATCTTTTTATGATTTTAATTATATTTTGCAATTTATACTTTATTACAATAATTTGATGGTTTACTATCCATTAACAACTACGTTATTAATTTTACCATACGATATAAGAAGGTTCTCGTGTTATTTCCCCTAAGCGACTTTAGGGCAATTTGACTTCTATTTGATTCTTCCAGCCTTTTTAGGGTTCCGTACCCAAAGAGGAACAACGGGGCCCTATTACGAAGACTTCGCTGTCCGTCCGTCTGTCTGTCACCAGGCTGTATCTCAAGAACCGCGATAGCTAGACAGTTGAAATTTTCTCAGATGATGTATTTCTGTTGCCGCTTTAACAGCAAATACTAAAAACAAAATAAAATAAGTATTTAAGGGGGGCTCCCATACAAAAAACGTGTTTTTTTTTTGCCGTTTTGTCTGTCACCATTCTGTATCTCAAGAACGGCGATAGCTAGACAGTTGAAATTTTCTCAGATGATGTATTTCTGTTGCCGCTTTAACAGCAAATACTAAAAACAAAATAAAATAAGTATTTAAGGGGGGCTCCCATACAAAAAACGTGTTTTTTTGCCGTTTTGTCTGTCACCATTCTGTATCTCAAGAACGGCGATAGTTAGACAGTTGAAATTTTCTCAGATGATGTATTTCTGTTGCCGCTATAACAACAAATACAAAAACAAAATAAAATAAATATTTAAGGGGGCTCCCATACAACAAACGTGTTTTTATTTTTTGCCGTTTTTATAGATAATGGTACGTAACCCTCCGTGCCCGAGTCCGACTCGCACTTGGCCGGCTTTTTCATACTGAGAAGATAAAATCATAGTCATTGGAATACCGTATTTATAAAATTGCCTGGTAACCTGCGATTCCTTGGAAAACACAATGAGCATTCCTTTAATCATAGAGAAAATAGTGCGAATCGTTTTTGCATTTTCCAGTCAATTTATATAAAAAACTAGGCGATTGAAATGCTTATCTTTTTGTACCGCAGGTACCAGCCGATTCAGAAGGTATGACCCAGTGGCTGTACGAGAGATTCATAGAAAAGGACAAGATGCTTGAAGAGTACTACAGGACCGGTACATTCCCGACGACGTCCGACGCTCAAGCCGTCGTCCGACAGGTCAGACAGGACAACCTGCGGTATTTAATAGTCCACCTCTTCTTCATAGCGTCGACATATGTGCAATACAAGCTGTTCCACTCCATTTGGAGTTGGATATGGTAACACGGATTATCTCGGAACGGATTTCTGGAGATTTGATTGTTTTTTGTTTTGTGTGCACGATTGAGTAGGTTGGGTTAAAGTGGATATATTCTTTTTTGTTTATAAAAGAAGGATACGTAAATTGAAAAGGGGTAACAGGTTTGTACCCTTTTAAACCATTTTATCTAGAACAGGTGATTAATAACGTAGGAAATCTTTCCACGTGTCACGGCTTTCAGAAAATGTATTGCCAATATTTTTCGGTAGTGTCAAACAATAATTTTATATGAGCACATGTAGATATTTTAACAAAATGGAGGACCAAATACTAATATGATGCACCAATCGTAACAGGTGGAGTTAATGATTTCTTTAGTTATGACTCAAACACAAAAATTGTTGGGCATTTTTCGTAAATAAATTAATCAGTGACAAAGCAAACAATTAAACTTTATTAATAATAATTTAAAATAGCAAAAACACCAACCTTATCGTCACCCTATTCAACAAGACTTGGTCTGTAGCTTAAAGTGACAGTTGAACGTACCAATTAGGGTGACCATGAGACTCAGTTTTCTTTAAATTAACGTCATAATAAAGAACCTTTACATGTTTGAACTAAAATTAAACAGTAAAAAACACATATTTCTGTTCAGGACTTGGGATTCAACCTGCATGTACATCCCAATTTGTATGTGATACTTACTTAAATATTTTGGGCAGCCTTTTATACATTTCCAATAAATAACAGAATGGGTACTTTAATGATGGCATAGTTTTCGTAATTAATATAAATATGCATAATTTGAGTAGTTTTATCTGAAAAAGCTAGTTATATCATGAAATAATCCTCTATTTTAGCTTTATTACTTGCTTCTATTGCTTTAACATTCAAGATATTAAAACAATAGCTTTCGTTCAATTTAGTTTAATTACAAGTTGAAGTTGTTGCGAAATAATATTTATTTTTCGTGGCCCGTTACCCTTTTATTAATGGACGAATAATATTCTTCTTTCGCCAAATGTTATGATGAAAGCATCAAAGAGACGGGAATAAATCCAATTTAACCCAACACAAATAAACACTCAAATTTATTGCGTCTCACTGTTATGTGAAATTAGTGTTTTCGTATTTTTTATGATTCGAATTTATGCGATTTCAAAACATCGAAATATTTTTGTGTATAAAGTACTAAAACGTATGCTTGTGGAACTGATACAAACCATGAACATCCCATTGAATTTTCATGCTTAACCCATTCAACGCTATTCACCTCTCACGTGAGTCAGAGGGCTACCGGTGGTTTTTACTTCATATGCAGAATATGCAATTAAAAGGTGCTGATACACTTGTAATGAGCATTTTAGCAAATGTTTACCTGCAATGTAACATTTGCCAAAATGTCTAATCAAACAAACAGGCACACAAAATGAACAGGAGCATTTTAACGAGCGTTCTAGCGAGCATTCTAGCGAGACGACAGTAAATTTGCATCGAGCTGTTTGCCGAGTCGAGCAATAGCAGAGTAGACTCAAAAAGTCTAATTGCTTCAAAAGAGAGAAGGTAAAAAAATATGTCTAATGACGAAAATCCCATTCAGATATCTCAAAAAATTACGAAGCTACAACCGTTTTAATGTTAGTTGTTAGAGAGAGTAAACGCTAGCAGATCGTGATCCTCGAGCGTCATTGTAAATGACAATCGCTTCATATGAAGGTGCGTTTTGCGGAAAAGGGACAGAACATACGCCCTCTTAAAACTTTGGACACTTATTACTCTGTGATTATTTAACCTCTTGCGTTGTTTTCTTCTCCATTTGATTGAGATTCTTAATCCTTTTTAAGAGAATTATACCGTTACTGTTTTTTTTTATGTCTACACTCCTGTTTTATTATTGTTGCGCCGCCGGTCCTCTTCGCCCGCGCCTCCCGCACGCCATTTACTAGAGCGTTCGCTAGAATTAGCGTAATTTAGCTAACTATTTGCTTGGACCCGTTCGTTATTCAGTTCGACAAATTTATAAACGGCGATTGCTCGATGTTCTATTACATGTGAAAGCTAGTTTATCAGCAACTCAAGCTGCTACAGTAAAGCGTTATCTATATATATATAAACGTAAAAATCCTGACTGACTGACTGACTGACTGACTGACTGACTGACTGACTGACTGACTGACTGGCTGGCTGGCTGACTCACTCACTTGAATCAACGCCCAGCCCAAACCGTTGAACCTAGAAAGCGGATTTTTTTTCACAAAAGGGAGTTTATATAACGGAAACTAAGAAGGAATTTTTGAAAATTCCACCCTCAAGGGGGTAAAAAGGGGGTTGAAAGTTTGTATGGGGATGGAGTAAAGTTTTAAGTGAGTGACTTGAAACTTTGTGTATGGACTCCTTATTACAATAGGAGAAAAGTAATTTTAGAGTTTTGAAAAAACCCACCCCTAAGCGGGTTAACTAGGGTTGTAAAGATTGTATGGGGAAACTGTTTTCTGAGGTTTAAAATTAAACTTTATTTTAGGATTAGATTCCTTATCACGACGATAAAAACGAGTTCCAGAGAAGCTAGTAAGCGTATATATCTAGATTAGCAGTGAATGGGTTAACATAACTAACTTTTTACTCAAATGTGAACAAAAAATACGAGCTGCGTTCATAAAAATATTGATTTGGAATGGCTGTTGACTGTTCCCTCTCTCAAAACTGATATAATAATTTAAAAGGTATCCTTTGTTATGTTAAATTGATAACTGTAATATTGGAACTGATCTGAAAATGATCGAACAAAATGGAAAATAGACCTTTGCGTCTGTATCTCACCGAGGCAGATGCTTTACCACGCATTTGACATGTGCAGTATTCAGTTAAGAGATATTAATAAAACGAAATTTTAGGAATAGTTTTGAGAGAGTCCAAGTTAATGATGTACATGGGACCAAGTCGAAAACATATGATGTTTTGAAGTCATTAATTTCCTGTTTTGTTTTTTGCGGTTATCGATTGTTTCATCGGTTTATTTACCATTTTAAGGTGCGACCACACCGCTGCTCAAAATACGCACTGTAAAACGCAGCAAAATGTATGAAGAATACGTGACGCATACGACACGTCAACGCGTATACGCAGCGTTAAGCACCGGTGTGGTCGCTCCCTTAGGTGTTATTTTTGCTGGATATGACGTTAGAACAATGGTGTAGGTAAAAAAAGTTACGAATAGGTCACGGGCCTCTTGCATGTGGTTGTGGACTATTTGAATAGATGTTTGTTTTGTTAGTGTTGCAAATTTAAAATTTGCAATACTATTTGTCTTTACAGGAGCCCCGCTATTCTGCAACTTGTTTTTACCTCACCTCACCCGTCACCTCTAATGTATCTTGACGCCTGGAGGAACTAAGCGTAATCAGAGCTCCAGTTTTGTTAGGCGTGACGGGTGAGCTAAGGCCAATGACCGCGTTCAGAAAAACAACCCTGGTCGATTTCGTAACGCTTCGGACGTACGTTAGGTACAGTTGATTTAACTTAACGTTCTTTCGATAGGTTACGCAATTAACTCTCAGGTTACAAGTATATACAAGAGAATAATGTTTTTAAAGCCAAGGATAGAAATTGTTCCTATACCTAGCTTAGTGGCATGAGTAGTCGCAATAGGGTGTTTGACAACAGTGAAAATAATAGATTTTTTTCATTAGCAACAGATAAACATTACGAAAATTCCTGGAAAGTATCAATATTTCATATATATGCTTCCTATTTTAAGATTTCTTAAATTCATAAAAACTAACAACAAGGACGTTGTATGATTGTGACGTCACAGGCAAGTGATCCCCACAAAGTCCAAACTAACGGAGCATTTTTGACGTTTCATAAAAAGAAGCCGTTTTGACTTTTGTCAAATACCGTATTAATACGGGTATGTGTATAGAAAGGAGTATATACTGTAAGGCTCCTCTATCTATAAACATGCAAAAATGAGAGACATGCATCGTTGACTCTTATCAGATTTATTGCTCACGAGTTGTTGTTTTTTTAGAGGCGTTATTTGCAGAATAAACGTTATCATAATAATTTACAAAATAACATAATTATTACACTCACAATCGATAGCCAGCAAAGTGGAAGTACATTTTTATTTTAGCCAATAATTTTAAGTCTTGTATGTCTGTGCGATAATCTTAATTGTTGTTTTCTTTAGCTTTATGTCCTTACAACGTTACCTCGAGTAGATAATACATGCCGAGGGCATGGTCACTTACCTGGTCACATTTGGACGCTGTCTCTGTTTACCTCCATAGTGTCGGAAAGAGCAAGCGTCATTGATGTCAGAGTAGTGAGTGTTAGTTACGTTGATTTAATCAAAGTGTGCTGTGACTTATCAGTCATTATGTAAGTTAACTTCTTAGAATAAGACTATCACTACGCTGAACCAAACTATAAGAGGCGTGTTACAAAACTCGATAAATTAAGAATTATCGAGTTTACTTATAACATACGCTTTTGTGACAATAAAAGTAAACAAATAGCCCTATCCTTTCGTGTCGTTTAAACCTTTCACTTTCAATTTTAACATTTAATACAAATGATTTCGCCTGTCCGAACTTTGAATTTAAAAAAAGCTTTTTTATACAAAAGGATTCTCGGAGTAGATTGCGCCGAGAATTCGTAATGGGGTGACTTGACGCCGGCGTTTGCTGGAAATAAATCGTGCGAATTAAAGGCTCACCTTTTTGGTAATATCTTCGGTTAAGTTTATATTAACTGTATTGCCATACTACATTTCCACCAGTACCGGACTGTGGAAGTTTTATCTTTGATAGTTTTTTTATACCAATAATAATATGTAGCACTTGACTGTGCTGGGGATACAGGCTCATAATTTAAAAAAAATGCCATAGCTATGTATATAGGAGAAATAGATAGATAGCGACGAAAACAATCTTAACTTTTTATCTATTTCTTTTTCAACATGGCGTGCTTGACGTATAAAGAACTTCAAAAACATATTTTCTGATCAGACGCCGTCCTCCAAGGAAAGAAAGGTTTTGACCCATCCATGTCTAAATTAGGGTTTAAGTTACTATAATAATAAGAATAAGATTACTTGATGTTAAGGATCACTTTTTCTCGTAATACAAAGATAGAAATTGATTTTACTATTTTCATATCAGTTTTTATTTTCCCGATTGCAAGTAAATATTCCAAAATTCTACAGTAAAAAAGAACAAATAGGTACATACTTGAGAGCTAATTTTATATATTTTAGCAATATATACTGTTCCAAACAGATATTCTAACAAGTATAGAAATGTATATTCTTAATTAACTAATCGTTTTGTATTTTTTGTGGTAAAAATATGCCAAAACTGTTGACCGTAAGTGCCTAGGCTTATTTATATGAGTACCGGAGTAAATTGAGGGCTTATCAAATTTTAAAATAAAAAATGTAAATACACTAAATTACTAAGTGTTTGATGTGTATAAATGTATAAAATATTTATAAAACTAAGTCCAAAAATGCTGCTGTGAACTGTTAGGAAATTTTGTGTGTGGATTTGCCTTAAGGCCCCTTTTCATTAGGTACTTAACTAATGAATCTTTATGGTTTCAAGCTAACCTATGAAATTCCCATTTTTGCTTATGACTAGAAATAATTATTTGCAAATGCAATTTTAATTCGCTTTAGGTGCCTATTGTGAAATGACAATAGACACCTAAAGTGACTGAAAGCAAATGATCTGGTATAGCAGACATAGTGCACGTATGTCTCGCGTTTGTTATCAAACTTTGCATTTATGAAGAACACAAACACATAAAGCATGTATAAATTAAAACAATAATTTAACATAGTGCACCTAGTGAGAACGTATTTTTTATACTTCTCAATTAAGCTATGAATTAACCTAAAGCATTGACAAAATTTAAAACTATCGCTCGCAAAAGTATTCATAATAATCCATACAAAAAAATATATCAAAGGGATATTTCTGCTATCTCATTCTACTCTCAAGCTAAATCCAGTTTTAAGACGCTGTAGATTTTGTATGACTTTCATAATAAATACTATAAGATTAAAATAAGTAATTAGGTATATTCAGAAGCAATGAAGATAACTCATAAATTTCAGACCAAGTTCCTTTTATCCAAAAGTGTGCCTTTTCATGATACCGAATATTATAAGTACGTTTTTCCTACAATAAACACGTAATTTTGTCATAAAAATTATATTTAATAAGTATCAATCGCACTTACTTCTATAGTCGCAAATGTATTAAAAACCCACCAGTTTAATTACAATGTTTTTATAATAACATATTGAGGTAAATTGATAATATTTAATAGATAGCCTTTTACCTCAGTTGGCTTAAAGGATATTGAAATAATCTTTTTCGAGGCAATTAAATGTACATAAATGTATCCATATCATAGTGTACAATTGACACCTAACAATAGTTCGAGATTAAAACTGTTTTTAAAGATGACCATCTACCAGAGTGCTGAGCTGAGCTCAATATATATTATACAAGTGACACAGCTGTCAACCATGCGAGGTGTCAAATACATGACAGATTAGCACATCTGGTGGCAGGGATCGGAACCGGTTTTTTGCAAAAACCTCGAAATAACCACATATCTCGAGATATTTTATATTTCATATGTAGGACTCAGTTGTGTTTTGAGGTAACGACTGCGTATTATTAGATTGCCCAATTAGAAATGAAATAGTTAACAAAGAACGAAAAAATAACGTTTTCGTTCCCATACAATAAATACCGGTTTCCGATCCCTGTCTGGTGGTGGATGCTTACCCTAAAACATGACTAAATCTCATATCATTAGGAAGTAGCCTTATTCAGCTTGCGATAAAAATATTTTTCCTCAAGTGTTACTGCTTACAGTATGATCTAAAATTATCGGTATTGTTGTATTTAACCAAATATGTATTCTTTCCAATACTTGCTGCAAATATAAAGTAACAAACTTCGCGTTTATACAAATAACAAATAAATCTTCAATTTATATTCGATACTTAACATTTGAACTAGTTAAACGCATTTTATTTGTTGTTCAATTATCAGTTTTAGCATAGAATTATTATATTGTTGCATAAATGGTGAAACTTTCAGTGGTAATAAAAAACGTATAGGTACTTTCTCAGAAAAAACATTATTCATAATCATATTTTTATCAAAAATACTTTAGGAAATCCATGTTGCTGAAAACCTGACACAATCCCTCGATTGTGTCCTGTTTTCAGCAATAATCCTCACATAAGCACAAATTTTATGCAATATTGCAAATTATTCAATTTAATATTGGACAGCGGCTAAATTTTTAAGAGACGATTCATGGTAAAAACTGGTAACGACATTTAAAAAAAGGGTAAGCCCATCGTTTAATATATGTTTGGGCATTTCGAGAGTAGTTATTACCAATTAAGGGCTGAAAAAATTGGTAACGAAATATGAAAATTAAAAGCATGAATTCACTGACGTATTTAATTGGCTCAGACTATTGTAGTAATCATCATATAACCTTTACATGTATTTGACGCTTGTGAGACCTTACTTTTGTAACGACAGTCATTCTATAGTACATTTACTGGTAAGTATAACATACAGGTTACCTGCTCTCATCCACTACTACCTATAAAGTTCAAAATGGAGGACTTGCAGCTAGAGATGGGTAAATACCGAGTATATTCCCAGTATTTACCCGAGTATGGCACAGGTTAAAAGGTTAAAACGAGATGTTAAATATATCGACTACTTTCTATTCATGTGACTGTGCTTTTTGGTAAATAATAATTTGCTTCTCCTTGTTACTTTAGTCCTAAATTAGTTTCACTAATAATGTTTGTTACATGTAACCTATAATGCAGTTTTTCTTAAATAGTAAACTTTATAGGACTATTTCAAAACAAACCTAACCGACCTATTTGATGATATTCAATTAAACCCGAAAAGTTCACTGGTTCGAAGAAAAATTTATTAGGTATTGTGAAACATTTGGTAAATGAAAGATTAGGCCAAAAGTTAGTAGGTCAAGTGACAGGACCTCTAAATAATAATTTTAACTTAAGTGTGATAGTATGGCCATCTAAATGTTGTTATTTTCTTTAGCTTGCGTCTAAGTTTTTTTTCTTAATTTTAGTTAGCCGTTATGTTGCGATGCTTCGTACGAATGTGCGATTTGTAGATATATTATTTGATTCTGTTGACTTAAGACTTGTTTTTGTAATTGTAATTATCTTTTTCTTCGAGTGGGTTTAACTGTTCGGTTAGACTTAGAAACGTAAATCGTTTTAATCTCTAATTCACAACGCGAAATCTGTGTATATATGTATTTTTTTGAAGAGCCCCTGTGCTAAGACCTGATATAGTGTTCAAACTCCTTAATTGATATTGTGTACGCTCAACTGTAGTATAAAACGTTCTTGGTCATACATAGGAGTACATTTTTATGTCAATGGATCAAGGTGTGTATACATATTTATGACTAATGTACCGATGCTCTGAAAAAACTTGCTAAGTGAAGCTTGATTTGTTTGTAAATGTTGTTCACCCACTCTGTGGAAGTAGATGATAAATTTCCGGTCGATCAAGTATGTTATGCAACGAAACGCCAGATGTAAAACGTTTAAAATAGATAGTTCAAGTCAAAAGAAGCCTCCACATCTACATATATACGTTACGTAAAACACACATGCCTTTATTTATAAACGTCCATTCCACCTATTTTAGTTAGAATTTGTTTGTCTTTATCGATCACTTTAACATGTATGTTTGTGAGAAAAGGACAAAACACATTTTAGCTAACTTAAGTTTGTAAAGTTTTATGAATAAAGGGGATTGACCTGACGAAGTCGGCTGCTGCGGTTTGTATAACGTTAGGGCTAAATCGTACTCGGGGTCGGTCTTACCCCGTGTCATCTTTTTGCGTTTATAGTTCAATCCTACACACTCGTTGCATTCCGTCTTCGATGACCAATCTAGTGTATCTTTTGAACGTTGACGGGACGACAGGGAAGTTGTATATGAGTGATATAGATAGGTTTTAAGAAAAAAGCTAAACTGGACTTTGTTTAAGGTACATAATGAGATTTCATTTAAGTACAAGTGAGTTTTGTTTGTTAGCCATAGATAGTAATTGTTTTCCTTTTTATGTGTAAGGCGTCTTTAAATTTTTGTTGACGAAGTGTACGGATTTTGTAAAATAATGCACTTTTTTGTAATATTTATATTCATATGAATCGAAATGTAAACCTTTTATATGGAAATTCTATGCGGGGATTACCATTTTCATCTATTGGCTATTCACCGAAGCGTTCATTGTGTTTATTTGGAGTAGGTACTTTTTAGTCAACGAGAAGGGATCTTAGTTTCTTTATTTCTCTCTCTCGCTGACAAGGTATAAAGGGGTGAAAGCGTCATTTGGCGCTGTGTAGTCATCCAAGTTCTGTGTGTTGTCAAAATAAAGTAAACTAAGGTCATTGAGGGTAATTCCGTTGGCCCGTTATGATCGTACACAAACTTTTGCATCCTCTCAAAGAACAGTATGTGGGTGCTATCTGTGTCAATAAGGAATAGATATTTCTTTGGTATCTGTTAAGTTCCAATTTTTTTTTATCAGATAGCGTATTTTTCATAAAGTTGACCCAAAATGTCATATTACAGTACCTAATTTAATATAATGTAACATCCAAGATATGAAATTGTCTTCATTGATCTTATGTCGCTCTTACCCCACTTGACCTGAAGTGACTAAAACGCAAGCTAGAAATCTTAAATAGACATTTAAATACTTTTAACGCTTCAATCAGGCTATTAATAAAATAATAAAACAAAAGCTGCATTACAAATAGCGCTGGTAACTTGAATACTGGCCCATGACTCGTATACTTCGTATGTACGTGTGCTTGCTTGGGTTTGCTGTGAATATGTATACGGGCGTTGTTACACAGTTGTCAACAATAAAGCACGTTAGTGGCATCGAGTAGTTTCATTTTTAATTTTCCCAACGTTATGTCCGCCGCACCGCTCTCGCTTCCCCTATCTACAATGCAACTGCGAAACTTTTTGAACGCGCGTTACGACGTCTCGCCAGTCATTTTCACCTTCAAAATATGACTTTTGATATATCCTGACGCTCCTCGTAAAGGCACGCAATTACCTCACAGAAAAAAACAAGTATAAACATTATATTATCTTTGACGCTGGCCGTGCTATTAATAACGTATATTATAACTTGGGCAATTCCAAAATCGAGTGAGATGACATACCTACCTGTTCCGAACGTATGGCGCCCCATTCAAGCCGTGGCTAATTGAAAGTCGATGACGTGACGCGACGGGCCGGAACGGACAGGGGTCCGCAACAGACGGTTCGATCTGAGCCCGGCCAAATATATACCACAAATGCACGCATTACAATAATGCGTGACGAGAAATCGTGCAGTCACCCACAATATGAGCTTACTGTGGGGCTAGTTCGATTTGATTAAAATGGTACCTTAATATTTATTTATTTAGATAAACTATAAATACTAAGCTACGAGTAAGACAGATAATCTTGCGTCTTTTGTCTGGTCAGATATTGATGCAGGTGACCGTTCGTTTTGATGATCAATGTGACAATTGCCTTATGAAACAAATACAGCGAAACCGTATTAAGAATAGCGATGTGCTGTTCCCGGGAATATTCCCCGGCACGTCACTAATTAGGAGGCAGTGGCGGGGATGAGAAATGGATCAGATGAGAGGTGAGTGAATACCGGGAATCAAATAAATATAAAGGGTAGATGAGCGTTTCTCAAAAAAAATGCCACTATTATTAATTGTACTTCAAGGATTTTTTTTTAAACTATTTCCACTCAGAATCAGGAGCTCTTTCGACCCTGGTAGGACAAAAAACTGTCCCAAAGATATTTTTCCTATTGTGTTACCATTTACCCTACACTTTGTATGGTGGTAACACAATAGGAAAGTTCAAAAATGTATGAAAATTTTGGGACACTTTTTTTCTCCTATCGGGATGGAAACACATCGTGATTTTGAGTAGAAATAACATAAAAGTTGCAGAAAATCTCCGAAAAAATGTAGTGGCATTTTTTTTGAGAAACGCTCAGATCATACCCAAATTGAACTAGCATCTTAGTAAACTTAAAAATGCTTGTGTTATGTTAATGTGTAGTAGACGACGTATTTAATAGATACCTGTAAATAATAAGATATATTTAATAGGTGCCCGCCCACTAGCCAGCAGCCTGCTAAACAGGTCGTCAAGAGAAGTACATATAATGGATATTTATTTATCTCCAGTTCTTCTCATAGCACAGACTGCCAAAGCAAAATTTTCACGTGGTTTTGTGCATGGATTTTAAATAAATGGTATAGAGATTAAATTCTCTACAAAATGAGCGACTCATATATACGGAACCCATGATATTTTTTAAGGGAGCTAATATTTCCCTGTGTCACGGTTAACATGATTATGTACGCCGGTCCATATGTCTCCTGGCTCAAAGGGTGCTTTCCCTTAGGGTTTTTCAAGCACTGTTGGGTAGTACTCAACTGTACTCAAATTTTAGAGTCCGTAAAACATGGTTACTTACTCGATCTTGATTTTAAAATAGGACGTACATCATTTTGCATTAAGTAAATAGTAATCATCACTTAATTAATAATTTATGGCAATGATTTCCATTGAACCGAAAGTGAGCGCAAAATTTTACTTACTTTATTTATAAAAACCTAAATTACGAGTAAATTATACATATGTGTGTTTATAATAATTGATTAGTACCTAAGTATGTCACTTCCCAACCCTATCATCAGAATTCTTATGCCATAAATAAGAATCTTCTATTTCCAATATTGGTCCTGAAATAAGACAGAGCTTCCCGAGGATGCGTTGTGTTGAGAGCGAGAGAATTTGTTCCTTCAGCTGTCAACACGGCGAATCCTCAAACATATCTAGGGTCGGCAACGCCCATGGTACTCCTTTGGCGTTGCATGCGTCTATAGGCTGCGGTGTCCGCAAACCATCAGGCGGGCCGTACGCTTGTTTGCCATGGTCCTTTTTGAAGGCGGTTAAAACAACGCTCGTCGATATTTAATGTACCCTGTATGCTATAACAGCATGACATGTTTGTCGCAGAATAAATAATAATAATAAATAAATGTTTACGGACAATCTTACACAAATCGACCTAATCCCAAACTAACCAAAGCTTGTACATACTATGAGTACCTACTGGACGACGATAAACATTCATATATAGATAAATAAATACTTAAATACAGATAAAAACATACAGGACTCATGAACAAATATTCGTGCTCATCACACAAATAAATGCCCTTACGAACCCAGGACCTCTTAGGTTCGTAGGCGGGGTCACAACCAACTAGGGTACGTAAACCGGTCATCAAAGGTGAATGCAGGCACTTTGTCGATAAGATTTTCGTTCGTCAATCAAAATAAATATTTATTTATTTATTTAAACTTTATTGCGCAAACATATAAAAGCGCACTTAATGCCTTGAGGCATTATGAGGCAGATTAATATTAAGGGTAGAACGTGTAAGAGCCCGCATGGGACTAGCGGTATTATAGTTACGATACACTGAGCAATTTTTGACACCCCTTGATATTATACTGACTTAGCTCCGTCCTGTGGGTTTGCTCGGAATATGAGATCAGTAGCGCCCCTAAGGGTAATTTTGTATATGTAAAAAACTTATTGACCTGCCACTCCAAACCCTCATCTGAAAATATCTTTACGTCATACCTGGGGGCTGTCTATAACATTAGTCAATAGTATTTATTGCGTAAACATTGGTCATCATCTAATAGAGGTCTTTAATAAGAAAATTCGTTACACTAAGTTTTGCCTTTCGGCATATAAAAACATGCTACATACTAACGTAAAGTGTTTCCTGAAATGTTTCTCACTAAGAACATAGAACAGTTAAACTAAAGTAGTAATATTGTGCGAAATATTGCCTACTGCCACGACTTTTTACATGCCCATCAGGTCAGTAATAATAATAATAATTCTTTATTGGACAGGCAAGACACCCTTAAAATGTACAGCAAAGTAAAAGCAAAATACAGTAAGTAAGTAAAATTTTTATTCAATATAAATTCATGGCGAACGCTTTTTGGATGTCATATTTTTTACATATATACTTTAATTTAATACAAGAGGTAACTTAAGTAATGGCATTAACATTTGTCCATATTCCTTATCTGGTAAATATTCGTCCTATCTATAATAAGCTCTATTTTGCAAAGTTTTTTATTCTCAGACATGTCGAAAACATGATCTGGTAACTTGTTGTAGTAGCATGTACAGACGACAAATGACTTTTGAACTCTACTTGCCCCCCAAAACCCCACCCCAGCAGTGGTTGCATGTATACCTATAATTGACGAATAAAGTTTTCAGCTTTCTAGTAGGTCATTGAGCTAAGCCGCAGACGGACAGACGGACATGGCGAAACTATTGGTTCCTTGTTGACTACGGAACACTAAATAAGGCTTGACCCTAAGACCGTTTTCACATTATCCGATACGATGTCGGGATTGTCGGGTGTCGGACGCCGATAGCCGATTTCCGATAGTTGACGGGCGTCCGATGGCCGATGTGATCAAATCGCAACCTAGTGACGAGGTATTTAAGACTCAACTTAAGAATCTATTAATAGAAAATTGTTATTAGGTACTCGGTAGACGAATTCCTTGACGACAAAAATGTAGTATTATATAAACTACAATAAAAATAGGACATACTTATGATTTTAGGTAGTTCGCTTAATAATAATGTAATGAATAATAATAATAATAAATATTTAGGGACAATCTTACACAAATCGACCTAGTCTCAAATTAAGCAAAGCTTGTACAATGGGTACTAGACGATGATATACATACTTATATAGATAAATAAATACTTAAATACATAGGAAAACATCCATAACTCAGGAACAAATATTCATGTTCATATACGGGATTCGAACCCGGGACCTCCGGCTTCGTAGACAGGGTCACTACCAACTAGGCTGCAGAGGTCGTCAAACAAAAATATAAATTAAATGAATGTACAATACCTTAACTCGCACCATCTCGTGCAGCACGAGGAATGAGAGCATCTTCACAGCGCACTGGCGTACTTCTAACTCCTCGTCGCTTAAGCTGTCAAAAATTATATCGATTGATTACTAGCAGATCCCACCAGTTTCTCTCCATACAAAGCGTCTTAGATCTCAGACATGAAATTATTGCAATAGAATGCGGTCACTAACTAAAGCTTTTGACATAGATATACTTAATTTATTTGACATATACCCTAAATGTAAATAATCAAGTAGGTTAAGTTTTCCGGTGGTGTCTGACCACGAAACTGTACAAATTTTGACATTTCCTGTTGATAACATAGGAAAGCCACCTTTATGTTTCTATCGCTATAATTTACTTTAAAAACAAAGTTTTAACCGACTTCAATTTAGTACTCCGCCAAGCCACGAGAACATTTCTTTTCCAATTTACCTCATGAACTGATTTCCGAGAGCAAATGCGTTGATTATTATAGAAAAAAACCCAATCGCTGTATGTGACCCGATAATATTTGAGGACTTCCGTCAATTCCACAAGGATCACCCTTGGCACTTCATTAGTTGCTATTTCAACGGAATATTATCAGAATCTGTGATATACTTTTGTACTTTTAAGTACATAATTGAGGAATTCCATAAGTCATCTGTGGTCTTCATCATCAATTCCACTCCACCAATTTATGATTTCCGGATGTAAATACACGAGTTATAATAGAAAATACCAAAATCACTACACGCGTGCCTAATATAATTGAGGAGTTCCCTCAATTCCTCATGGATCCCATCATCCAATTGAATTTTCAAAAAAATGGGACCCACCTGGAAGCATAAACTTACAAACAAAAAAAAATTTATGAATCGGCTCATCAATGACGGAGTTCTGAGGTAACAAACATTGAAAAAAAAAATACAACCGAATTGAGAACCTCCTCCTTTTTTTGAAGTCGGTTAATAAAAGAGACTACATTCCAGAAAACATCAAAAAATTTGACGACTGCCTTGCTAGTTTATCCTGGTCTGATGTATACCATAAAGATGACGCATCAGTGGCCTTGAAACAATTCCATGCGACGTTCACTCTTTTTTACAAACTATGTTTCCCAATTACTAGGATAAAAACAAGGGTTTCAAGGTTTACAAGGGGTATCAAGCAATCCGTAAAAACAGAGGTGTTTGCGGTTTAACTACTACACGAAATGCAAAAACCATACTGGTTATTTACACAGTAAGGTCAAATATAATAATTACTCTAAGATTTTAAAACGATGCATCCACCACGCTCAAAAAACACGAACGTTAATTATGTAAGTAGATCTAAAAACATAAGTAAGGCAACATCGGACGTCATTAAAAATGTAACTAATAAGTCTAATTCAATCGATGCTAATTTACAGAAACTAGTCATTAATAATAATGAAGTTCTAAATCCAACTGACATTGCAAATTCTTTTAATATTTTTTATATTAATTTGACTAATTTGAATACTAATAATACATTTAAACCTGACCTTTCACTATTCAATGCAAGTAACGCTAAGATATTCCTAGCCCCGACGGATGAAAATGAAATATGTAAAATCATCAATAACCTTAATTCCACAAACTCTGTCGGTTATGATGAAGTCCAAACGAACATAATTAAAGGTTGTAGACAAACAATTGCTGCCGTTTTAAGCTACTTAATGAATTTATCGTTCACAAACGGTGTCTTTCCGGAATCTCTGAAAATATCCTTAATGAAACAACTGTACAAAAAAGGTTGTAAAGAATGTGTAGAAAACTACCGGCCTATCTCATTTCTTCCCGTTATCTCAAAACTATTTGAAAAAGAATTCCATGCACGTTTAACATCATTTCTTAACAAGTTCAGAATCATTAAAACTGAACAATTTGGGCTTCAGAGAGGGAAATCAACGACATTAGCTGCCTTCACCTTAACAAATAATATTCTTAGTTACATGAATAGAAACGTGCCCGTAACTGCCATATTTTTCGACATGAGCCGTGCATTTGATTTTGTCTGCCATGAAACGCTTTTGGCCAAATGCGAGCTGTATGGTATAAGAGGTGTAGCCAATGAATGGCTCAAGGACTATTTGCATGGCAGGACACAATTTGTGGAAATAACTCAAATTGATCCTTCTAATCCGTGGTTGCTTATAAGTCTTCCACTAAAATAAACGGAGTCGGAGTACTACAAGGGAGTATTATGGGTTCCCTTTTATTTTTATTATACGTTAACGATCTACCAAATGTAACTAACTTTGCCTGTACTCTTTTTGCCGACGATATATCCATTGTTATACCATGTAGTGATGCTAGATCTTATAATAGTGACATAAATATGTCAATTACTAATATTGTAACATGGTTGCGTAGAAATAATTTGAATGTAAATATTGATAAGACTACATTTATACAATTTGTAAATAGAAATGGCAATAAACGCCCACTAAAAGTAACTTTTGAAGACCAGACCTTAACAGAATCCTGTAATACGAATTTTTTAGGCATATGGCTTGACGATGAATGTTCTTGGAGGGATCACACTAATAAATTATGCAATAAAATAAACTCGTTTGCATATGCTTTATGGAAACTTGCAAAAGTTACCTCAAGAGAAACTGCAATACAGGCATATCACGGGTATGTTGGGTCCCTTCTGAGATATGCCATCCTTCTTTAACGATACTACTAGCGGCCTCTCTCGACAAGCGGACGTACTAAAATAGTACCGAATTCGCCAGAAGATGTCGCTGTCCCGTCCGATAGCATTCCTGCTACGCGCTGCTAAGATTTTTCCAGACCCCGTAGCATGGACGGTCTTATCACACGATAAGTGACAAGATAGAGCGTCCGTCACTGGCTGATACCGTTCAATAGAACGAGGCGGACGTTCTATCTTGTCACTTATCGCGTGATAAGGCCGACCATGATACGGGGTCTGAATTGGTTAGGCTCGCCGGCTGGAATTTGTTTTGTATCGATTCCTAGGGACTGATTATTATTGGTTATTGCCCCCTGCTTCCCTTGCCGGAACTACGTACATATAACCAGTCATAGTCTTATATCGTGCATCCACTCCAGTACTCTCTCTCCCTCTCTTACTGGCTGGGGAACACGTCGCTTCACCATTGTATTAATTTCATTCTCGTGCAAGTTTAATATACGCCTTTGCCTTACGCCGCATCTTTCTCTACGCCCCGCACGCACCCTCGCTACAACTGGCAGCCCAACGTTAGGCGTAGCGACCTCACGCACACCGGGAGGTGCAGTGCCCTATGAAGGACGAAGCTGAGCCAGCGGTGTCCATACCATCCAAGTCTTCACCGACCACGCCGACGCGCAGACCCTCAGGCCCCAAACTAGTGATCAAACCCAGACCAGCACGGAAAGCACGACAGTCCGCGAACATGGCTGTAACGCTCACGGACGCCCAGTTTAAGCGCATGATGGCGGCTATGTCACCGAGAAGTGGATCCCTGACACTCTGTACTCTCACCTACGACGGTACAAAGGAAACCGACGTCGTAGAAGCGTTCCTGACGGCCGCCAACACATACAAGCGAGCCGAGCGCATATCGGATGAGGATGCTCTCACAGGTCTTCCACTCCTCCTTAAGGACGCCGCAGCGACATGGTGGCAGGGCATGCGCGACAAAATCGTCACTTGGGAGGACTTCCAAGAGCGTTTGCGTAGGACCTTTGCACCCAAGAAACCAGCGTACCTCATATGCATGGAGATCACAAGCGTCCAAGGTAACTCAAGCCATGCAAAACGAGTGCTAAAATCGCAAAAACAATGCATCAGATCTATCTACAACTTGGACATTCTCACATCCAGTAAACCGTTATTTAGAGAATTAAAAATATTAACTGTGCCAAGTATGTATGTATATGAAATTTGTGTATTTGTTAAACTTCATCCAGAATTTTTCAACAAAAAAAGTGACATATGCTAACCCGAGGTACCCAAATCGTCTTGCTATACCACCTAAAAAGACTCAATTATATGGCAAGAACGCATATTGTATGGCAATTGGTATTTATAATAGGTTACATGATGACATTAAAGAATTACCATTTAACATATTTAAATCAAAACTAAGAATTTTTTTTATACAGGAATCATTTTATTCTGTGAATGATTACTTTGATTATTATAAAACTTAAATTTTTTATTAAGACTTAATTAATGGAATTTGAATTTTAATTGACATTATACCCGTATTGTACATCCATTATGATTA
Source organism: Epinotia bilunana (assembly GCA_947049275.1). Classification (NCBI taxonomy): domain Eukaryota; kingdom Metazoa; phylum Arthropoda; class Insecta; order Lepidoptera; family Tortricidae; genus Epinotia; species Epinotia bilunana. The sequence goes on along the minus strand of OX346266.1, from coordinate 3,241,034 downwards.
ATTTATATTTTATTAGTTAAATTCAATTTTTTGCATGCCAGGTGCTGGTGAAATGTGTGTTTCTCTGTGATATATGCATACCATCTTCTGTACCACGTTTTACGCAAAATAAAATACTTTACTTAACTTACTTTACGTCGGTTTACGTCTAGAATTAATATTGTAATTTATTGTGTGCCCTTACAGGGTGTCATGAATTGACTTAACTAAAAATGTACCACCTTATTATGTATGCATGGCAAAACAATGAATAAATGAATATGAATATGAATACGTTTTATGTCGTATCGGCGTCCGTCACGGATATCGTGTCGGATAATGTGAAAAAGCTCTAAGCCTGACTTATTATCGCGATTCACGCGACACAGGGTGAGTGCGAGTAACTGTGGAGTAGTTCAATTGTATCTACAATATTTTGCAGGGACCAATGTCACATAATTATGTTTACGTTTATGCTCCACACCCTCCCTGCCTACCCAACAATAATACAACTTACCAATATGCCCAGGAAATTGTCGGAAGCTCGAATCGTTCACACCTGTAAATAACGTCTTCAACACCCAAAAGCATACAGAGTTACTCACTTACCTTTCCTTTTATGTATCGGAAGATTTTGCTTCAAATGTGATCTTTATTGACGTGGATTAAGGTTGCTTTTGAAAGTAAACGAGAACGAAATATACGAGGTTTTTCAAGTTCGCAGTCATTACAACGTCGCCAGTTTTACATCGATTGAAAGTAGTGTGAACTAGATGTGGCTTTATGATGTAAGCCCGCCCGCGACTTCGTCTGCGTAGACCCGGGATAGAAACTATCCTATAGTTGAATCTAGACTATAAACTATCTTTGTGTGTTTCATCCAAATCGGTTGAGGCGTTTAAGCGTGATTGACTAACAAACATCCAAACATCTAAACATTCACATTTGTATTATTAGTAGATTTGGGCCAATCATTATTTTTTCTTGCTCTTTGCCATGGTGACGTCTCCTGGGTCACTACTTAAACTATGATTTTATGGGGATTAAATCCATTAAACAGGTGTTTTTGCCATATTGGTAAACCCATTCCATCGTGGAGCATATCGTAGGAGTACAATTTATAGTATTTTTTCTAAGAAACTCGGTTACTGTTGTCTCCTGACTTACAGGGAGATAATAATTTCAAGAAACAGTTAATTGACCCATTTCATCAAAAAATATCAGTTTTTATTTATCGTATGGCATTATCAATGTATTTCGAACCGTGAGATCTTCGAAAAGACAGTACGTTTGCCAAGTCAGTTTAATAAACAAATAAATAAAGTGTACAAAACATACCAATGATATGAAAAAATAAAAAATAAAAATAAATAAATACTTAAATTTTTTCGGACAATGTCGCACAAATCGACTTAGTCTCAAACTAAGCAAAGCTTGTATTATGGGTACTAGACGACGATAAACATACTTATATAGATAAATAAATACTTAAATACATAGAAAACATCCATAACTCAGGAACAAATATTCGCGTTATTAATATTTATTATATTTATATTTATTTATTTATTATCTATATAAAGAAAACACATTCGTTTTCTCACTTGATTTCTAGTTTTAAAAAGCAATGTAAAACCGAATGTAAATAGAATTTCGTACACTTTTTTTGAAAAAGTGCAAATAATGCTTAAAAAAGTTTACGTAACTACGCTTTAATTATTTCCATTTGTATAACGAGAACTTTTTTAATATTTATATTTTACGGGTTAACTTTGTTGGAACATGTATGAAGTTCGTATATGGCCCAATACATCTAAACTTTCTGTATTAGGTTTTTACAGATTAAGACAGATGTCACCATTGATTGTTTACTTTTATGAGTTCGGGCCGCATGTAGTGCGGCCCATTTCATTCACATTGCCCATTGCGTTCACAATAAATTCACAGAACAGATAAGGTGTCTTAATGAATATCCCGGCTTCTCCAACAAACTTTCGTTCTTTTATGTCGTTTTCCATGATTATACATCTTTGTTCAATACTTGTGTTCTGGGAAAATCATATTCGAGACTGGCAGAAGATTTTATATTGACAATGGAAAATTGTGTCTCTATTTTTAGGGTTCCGTAGTCAACAAGGAACCCTTATAGTTTCGCCATGTCTGTTCGTCCGTCTTCGGTATAGCTCAGTAACCATTACTACTAGAAAATTGTGATTCGGCATGGGTATATAAATCAATCACGCCGACAAAACAATACAATAAAATATTGAAAAAAAAATTTTTTTAGGGTACCTCCCGGACACCTAAAGCGGGGATGTAATTTTTTTTCTCGTGAAACCCATAGTGTGGGGTATCGTTGGATAGCTCGTTCAAAAATATTATGGGTTTTCAAAACCACTTTTAAGATCAGTGATAAGTTTGCGAGATATTGGGCTTTAAAGCCCTAATTTTAGTTCGAGTCATGTGTCCCCCGCCCCTGCCTGCTAAATGGCTACTACCGGGGATGTGAAAAAATTCGTGGTAGTAGTAAGTACATATAATGAATTTAACCCGGCGAGCATGATGTGAAAAAAAGTTACATCAAGTATGAGGCATGAGTACCGTGAAATAGTTTTAATTAATTTCATTTATTTTTTTGTGATGTATAATTGTTTAATAATGTATTATTTAATGGATTTAAATCAAAGACAAATTTTAATCATGAAATTATCTTTATTTATTTCGAGTTTACCTTATCCTATGTAATTATAGGAACAACATTTTCGAGGTTTACAAAAATCGACAAATAAACAAAATAAACAGTATTTAGAATAAAAATCAACTTTTAACTAAAATATAATGAGATCCTCTCATTAAAAAGCCATAACAATATTTTTTTATTGTAAATTATGTTTAATTACTGCCATCGACATCATAACAATTTCCGCACATGAAATTAGTATGCTCCATACATATGGGCTTGCTGCAAGCTTTACAGGAATGTTTGGTTTTTCAGTCCTTCTTGTCGGGAATAAAAAGCAAATCAAATAAACCCAAGTCATTGAAACCTTGAAAGTAACTAAGAATAATTAAAAACAGATATATAATTATCTACGTAAAAAAAATACGTCCAAAATGACGCAGGGTGTAACATACCCGAAGCAGGTCCATGCACGAATATTCCGGCCGACGCCTCGCGTCGCACTGCGGTCACGCCACTATCCCCTCCCGCACATCCCTACCTCCAGCTACTGAGCGGGCTAGTGTTGCCAGGCAAAGATTTAAAAAATGCCGACACTTTTTAATAATGTCAGGGTATGACATATCCTGGGTCATGCTCGCCGGGTTAAAAGGAAAGCTATCACGAACAAGTAGGCATAAGTATTTACCGAGTAATAGTCGACCAACTTAATGTGTAATTGAAAAGGCCAATTTTCGTACAAATTCGGCCGACGCAACCGCACCGCACGTCGTCGTAACTAAGACAGACAGGCAACTACGGAACCCTACACTGCACGTGGCCCGACACGCACTTGGCCGGTTTTCATACATATTTTTAATGCCTCTGATGAATTAGATAGATACGTGTTGTTCTTGCGAATACAAATCTCAAAGTAAAAAGATACAGATAAAGACGAAGAATTTTAACGGAAAAGCTTTTGTTGTTGTTGTTTTTCATTCGATTAAAAAAAACTATACTATTTCCTATCATGGTTAATTACATTTTGATGCCAATTTTTCTCACATAGTGACAAGAAGTTAAGCGTTATTACTCTGCAACCGCTTATAATAGCATCTTGAGACTGTTTTAATGCTCGCTCTAATATAATTGCCTCTCCAGTTGAGCACCCAATATGTCTGTATATAAGGCTTAAGGGTTCCATAGTAAGCCGGAGTGCAGACTAACGTAAGCAGTTACACGGGGCTGTGCAAGTATGTGTTAATTTCGCCTTGTAGGTCTACTTCTACAAACTATTATAAACGTGCACTCTTCGTATATACAAGTATGAAAATAAGACGTCCGTCGAAATTTGCAAACTATCTTTCATTGAACCACTTGCTGGTACCTGATTCAGATTTTTGGCACAGGTTCCCATCTTATTTGGGCGTTCGGCGACTACTCGGAAAGGAAAGGGACGCAGTTATGCGTTGGAATGCGATGGCAGTATGTCTTTCTCCATCTAACGCATAGTTGCGTCCTGTATGATGGGGCTATGATGGCCCATTGTGTAGAGCAGCCTTAAGAGCAACCGCTCTACACACACAGCGACTCATCATCATCATATAAGCCGACAAACGTCCACTGCTGGACATACGCCTCCCCCAAAGAGTGCCACAATGACCGGTCCTGCGCTACCCGCATCCAGCGGTCTCCCGCGACCTTTCCAGGTCATTAGTCCGCCTTTGTAAAATATATTCTTTAACCGACCTTCAACAGCCACATGTCAATGTGGCATGATTGTGGGTAGGACCCCTATATTTTTGTAGGACTCGGCAGATCTTCAATTCTAGTGCTAATATAAAGTAAAAAAAAAAAGTTTTATTGATATACATAAATAGCCGCCAAACTGTTATATTTAGTCTTATTTAACCGGTACTAATATCCGGCTTTAATTACCGATTTCATACTTATTTAAAGTCCCTTATTTATTGAAAGAAGATGGGTTAGTAAATTCGGACAGTGAAAGCGCCAAATCGGTAAACAATTAATTTTTTTTTCATTGTCACCGCTCGTGACATTTGCATGAAATATTATTCAAACACACTCGAATATTCGCGGGGCGTGTGTAAGAGTACAATATCGACAAGTCATAAGCGGCAGCGACTAGTTAAAAACTAGGTTGAAGGTCACCGTCCGCTGCCAGCTGGTAAGCGCGTAATTTAAAATGCGCCTTAACAATTTACATTAACTTAATTAAATTAAAACTATTTTAACTCTAAAGAAGGACCTCGAACCACTGTACCGAGGATGCTGGCTGCATTTCCTCGCTGAATTGCACTGCTGATACCTTACCACCTACCTACTACCTCATCATATCATCATATCAGCCGAAAGACGTCCACTGCTGGACATAGGCCTCCCCCAAAGAGTGCCAAAGTGACCGGTCCTGCGCCACCCGCATCCAGCGGACTCCAGCAACCTTTACCAGGTCATCAGTCCACCATGCGGGGGGCCTACCCACGCCGCGCCTTCCGGTTCGTGGTCGCCACTCGAGAACCCTTCCGCCCCAACGGCCATCGGTTCTACGTGCTATGTGCCCCGCCCACTGCCACTTAAGTTTAGCGATTCGGAGGGCTATATCGGTTACCTTGGTTCTGCTGCGGATAGCCTCATTTCTGATGCGATCACGCAGAGACACCCCCAACATAGCCCTCTCCATAGCCCTTTGGGTGACTTTGAGCCTTCTTATGAGGCCCATAGTAAGCGACCACGTTTCAGTGCCATATGTCATCACTGGCAACACACACTGGTCAAAGACTCTCGTCTTGAGACACTGCGGAATATTGGAAGAAAAGATGTGCCGTAGCTTCCCGAACGCTGCCCAGCCGAGTCGGATTCGACGATTGACCTCTTTTTCGAAGTTGGACCTACCTAACTGGATAGTTTGTCCTAGGTATACATAATCGTCTACAACTTCGAGTGTAAAGTGTCCGATTGTAATGGGAGTTGGTACTACATGGGTATTTGACATGATCTTCGTCTTTATTGAGGATTGATATTACTACCTACTACCTACCTACACCAAAAAAATGCCGCTGCATTTCAGAAAATGTCAATTTCTACAGCAACGTCTCTGATATCAAATGAAAGCTTATTAAAAGAACTATTTCATACAAAAGCTATAGTAGTTAAAATTATAATAAATGGGGTATGATATCATATATATATCATAATATCCACCACAATCTACCATTTTCTAACTGCTTTGTGCGTCCATTTTCAAACTTGACTGTACCTACTGTTTTTCCCGCGCTCCGCTTATCGCTTCCGCGCGTCAGGGATTTCCTGATAAGTTCCGTGTGCGGAAATCGCGCGAACAAACAACCGTGCCGCGGAATGGCCGCAAGATGTTTGTTCCGAATGTTTTGGTGCAGACTCCACGGTCGGCGTGGTGGCGTAGGTCGTTCAACTCGATACAGAGACGTTGTAACTTAAGGGCGGGTTGCATCGACTACATTTAACTGATCGGTTGACGTCACACCTGGCCCCTATTTCGCCAAATCGACAACTGTCGCCTGACAATAACAATTCGCTTTACATGGCTGCGTCAACAGGTTAATTTGGTTGCTGGATAGCTTATTGACCCAGCAATGTACGTGGAATTGTCATTGTCAGGTGACAATTGTCAAGGTGGGTAAATAGGGCCCAGGCCTATCCCATTGTCAATTTGGCGCGAAACCAAGTTTGTCTATATAATATGGTAACCTCCTGTGGAAGGGCTGTACTGCCTATCACACTCAATGACGTTTCATATATAAGTAGGTACGTTCCGTTTTACGTAGTAATGACATATTTTCATTCAATGGCACACCGATATATACTAATCTCAATTTTACAACCTCGTGCTAACATGAAGAGAGTAACCCCATTGTAAAATATGAATTCAATATTTATTAATATTTATTATTTACTATTGCATAATTTTATTATCATATCGATAGTTCATTTAGGAACTAAATTAGTGATCAATTTGGATATTCCGTTATGTTGTACGTTAACAACCCTACCTCACTATATGATTGTCTATTGCATAAAAATTACAGCAGCTAAAGTCATCACTTAAACACACCACGCAGTGGACCTTCTGTACCCTTAGGTATTATGAATTATTATGTGGTTAAACAAGGCGCCGGCAGCGTTAATCTCATAGATAACTGTTACACTTCCCATACAATACCGGCGGCTCAGCTGTTTCAAACCATCGGTATTCGTATCGTATTTATTATAAAAAAAAATAAAAAAAACTTTTATTTCCGACATTTTTTTTGTAAAAAATTATAATTAAAAACCGGCCAAGTGCGAGTCGGACTCGCGTACGAAGGGTTCTGTACCATTATCTATAAAAACAGTTAAAAAAAAAGTTTGTTGTATGGGAGCACCCCTTAATATTTATCTATTTTGTTTTTAGTATTTGTTGTTATAGCGGCAACAGAAATACATCATCTGTGAAAATTTCAACTGTCTAGCTATCGCGGTTCTTGAGATACAGCTTGGTGACAGACAGACGGACGGACAGCGAAGTCTTAGTAATAGGGTCCCGTTTTTACCCTTTGGGTACGGAACCCTAAAAAAATAGTGTTACTAAACAAAGTAACTTAACAGCTAATAAAATTAATATCGGCCTGGGGGCACGCACCGGAGCGCGCGCCTCGTCTAGAGCTGGGTCGTTTCGACTTTTCCGTAACCGTTTTTTTTAAATCACAAAAATATCTAGTTTCTCCGTGCGTTGCCGCCGTCGCCGGTTTGCCAAACGAAGTGAAACGAAACGGTTCGAGTTGCGTTTTCACGTTTTGCATTGCAACCGTTGCGTGCGACTGTCGCCTTCTACTCTTGGCTCCTCGTCATCGTTTTTATAAAAACGGTTTGTGGTTCTAGCCACAAACTGTTTTTCCGTTACTGTACGAGAAACTGTTTTTGAAAACGCTTACGGGAAAAAACGCCCAGCTCTAGCCTCGTCCCAGTACCGTTTCATCGGGCAGTCCACCCGTTCAGCAAGCGATGTCAGGATGCTGTTGGTACTACCCCGTACCCTCCGCATGAGCGATGCCACCCGCTGCGCATTATTGTGTGGAATCGCGGCACGCCATTATGCTATCTCACTTAAAATGTGCAATATGCACACATAGCACGTAGAACCGATGGCCGTTGGGGCGGAAAGATTCTCGAGTGGCGACCACGTATCGGAAGGCGCGGTGTGGGTAGGCCCCCCACAAGGTGCACTGATGACCTGGTAAAGGTTGCTGGAGTCCGCTGGATGCGGGTGGCGCAGGACCGGTCACTTTGGCACTCTTTGGGGGAGGCCTATGTCCAGCAGTGGACGTCTTTCGGCTGATAATTATGATGATGATGATGATGACTTAAAATGAATTTTTTTCCTCGCAAATGTGATGAAGAAATCAACAAATTCGAGTCTTTGCTTTCTACGTTGGGCTTCTAATAGACACTCGTTCGTATATAATAAGTTTCTGTCAAGAACTTAATTTTTGGTACAAGCTTTTATTGCTGACTGTACCTTTTCTGTATACCATCATCAACTACTCGTTGAGACGATTCTAACGAGTTCAAACTCAACGGCGTTACGTCGGTTAAATACTGAATTCCCATGGCCACCTTCCGTGTCCATCATCAGATCAGGTCGATGATACCATAATATTGAATTGTCATCCAAACTATTATATATTACCCAAATTTCAGCTCAAACGGATAACGGCAAGTGAATCAGAATTTTGACGGACAACTTACTTACCTACTTACATAACTATACATATCGATCGATACATACGAACAGGTCAAGTTAATATAAAGCTTGTAAAAATCACTGACGGACCTATTTAAAATATACTATTCTGACCAAGGAACACATTGCATACTTCAAACCGAGCACGTAAATACGTTGAAATACGATTGAAATGTTATTACGGCTAACTTAAACCCCCTAGTCAAAAAGTCGCTCTTTTAAAGTAGTAAGGACTAGATGAGCGTTTCTCAAAAAAAATGCCACTATTATTAATTGTACTTATAGGAATTTTATGTTAACTATTTCCACTCAGAATCAGGAGCTCTTTCGACCCTGGTAGGACAAAAAACTGTCCCAAAGATATTTTTCCTATTGTGTTACCATTTACCATACACTTTGTATGGTGGTAACGCAATAGGAAAGTTCAAAAATGTATGAACATTTTGGGACACTTTTTTTCTCCTATTGGGATGGAAAGATCGTGATTTTGAGTAGAAATAACATAAAAGTTGCAGAAAATCTCCGAAAAAATGTAGTGGCATTTTTTTTGAGAAACGCTCAGATACTTTATTTGATATGTACATGATATATAATGGGGAAGACCAAGGCTAAGTTACATGAAACAAATAAAAGAAAAAGTAGCAGTCACGTCGTATAAAGAGGTCATTTCAAGGAGGCGGCGCTGAACAGTGTCAGATGGAGGGCGCTACACCGACAAGATTCTAACTCTAACTCTTAAATTTATGACGATTATGATCTATAATGGCGTATCACATGATCAGAATTTCTGTACCAGAAACTAATAATTTTCACACCAAACCGTGGACACTCCAGTCCGAGTTGATCTCCCGCATATCCGCAGGGCGACGTCACATCTCGTTGGCGACAAATACTCATTAGCGGCTGTCCGGCCCCCGCCCGAAGAGTTGACACCGATAACGTAATGAAGGTAATATCCGTTGTTTTTGTGCGATTTATCCCAAATTATTGTCACCCTCGTCAAAGGTGTAGTTAACCCGGACTGCAGGGACTAATTTTGTTGCTTTATATTTATTTTTTATCGTCCTGTTTTGATATGGCTTGATAGTGATTTAGTGCTTGTCACTTAAATGGGTCTATCAAGAAAATCTCGTACAAATATTACATAAATGGTAAGTATAGGTAGGTATATTAACGTACTTCTAATGATCGGCACCCTGTTGTTCGCCTTTAGTTTGCACAAGACTGCGGTCGAGATAGAATAATAGAGACCCGTCTATTTCTTACTGTTCTGTATCTCTTATCATTGATTTACCAATTAACCATTAGTTACGAGTTGCATTGGCCACGCTTGCAACAAACGAATACCCATGATTTTAACCAACTTTACTAGCCGGAAAGTCATCATGGAGAACTGTCAAACTTCCCATACAAACAGATTTTAACGAACACAACATAGGATTACTGGAAGTTTGAATCACCCTTGCGTTACTTCCAAATCCTTCCACCACGCGTACTCATAACAACATAATCAGTTCACTATAATCAGATCGGCAGTGTGGCCAACACGACTAAACAAACATTGATGATAACCGCCAATGTTTGTTCAAAATTCCGTTAATTTGCCCAAAGACAAATAATCCAGCCCATGGCCTGAAACAGTTTGTTTGGCAACTATTGTGTTGATTTTGTGTTGGTTTAGGCTTTGATTCAATACAAGCCATATTAATTATACAATCTAGTTTCATGATTCATGGAAATCAGTGCTTTCAAAAACTTGATTGTAGTTAGTAAGTTGTTATCCGGATACTATACTCGTAAATGCGAAAGTTTGGATGTTTGTAGCTTCAACGGCTTAACCGATTTGGTTGGAATTTTTCACGAATATAGTTAGCCTGGAATAAAATAAAAGATAGGTTTTATCCCGGTTCCACGCAGACGAAGTCACGGGCGGAAGCTAGTATATACATATATCTTAATAGTAGAACCGATGGCCGTTGGGGCGGAAAGGTTCTCGAGTGGCAACGTGCCAGAAGGCGCAGCCTGGGTAGACCAGACCTCCAATAAGGTGGATTGATGACCTGGTAAAGGTTGCGGGATGCGAGTGGCGCAGGACCGGATATTGTTGTACTCTTTGGGGGAGACCTATATACAAACAACAGTGGACGTCTTTATTCAAAAAGGAAGAATTAAATAGGGGCACTATTCGCCACGCGGCCGAATTGAGAACGATATGAAATGGCTGATAGCTTACCATAAAGTTGTGTCATCATTCTCCTGGCGTTATGCCCGGTTGTGCCCTAAAGGAGCCCGGGGTCCGGTTTGACACCTGATCCCAATATAGTTTTTACGAAAGCAACTGCCTTCTCACCTTCCAACCCAGAGGGAAAACTAGACCTTATTGGGATTCGTTAGACCGGTTTCCTAACGATGTTTTCCTTCATCGAAAAGCTAACGTAAATATTCCGTACATAAGTTCCGAAAAACTCATTGGTATATACAAGCCGGGATTCGAACCCACGAACCCGCTTGACAGCCGCATGCCTGAACCACTAGGCTACCGTAGCTTTTTCCTTTTCACCGCCAAAGACGGCCATTCACGTCATCGGAAAATCGTGCCGTTCGCTCCCCTGACGCCAGCCATAAAATAAAGATAATAATTCCAAACATTATAAAAGAGCTCTAGAAGTGGTTTTTATTAGTTTTTGGATGGTCGTCATTTCACGTAGGTGGCCATAAAATAAAGATAATAATACCAAGCATAGAAAAAGAGTTCTAGAAGTGGTTTTTGGACGGTCGTCATTTGACGTCGGTGGCGTCCTTGGCACGGCGAGTCTCTTCGGCAGCTGACGGTCAATAGTTTGTGTTTTTTATACACTAACCGTATAGCTTACCGACCTTACCGTAAGGTTGTGTATGTGTATAACCACTTAATTTAGGCGGGTAACTATGTTTTTGACACAACCTCGTTTCAAATACAAAATACGCTTACGGCCATTCCCAACAATTTATTTATTTGTTTATTTATTGACAAATACATTTACGTGACATTACAGTAATAACCAATGCGTCACGAAACTAAAAACAACAAATAATACTATTTAGGCGACGAAACGGCGTGGCCCCGTTGCATCGTCATCTCCGGTGTAGGATTCGGCAGATAATCAATCCAGGGATAGTTTTCCTTACCAGCAGTTACGTTTTGACACATTTTCTACGTAATCTGTCAAAATGTAACTGCTGGTAAGGAAAACTATCCGTGGATTGATTATTGGGAATGGCCGTTATCCAAGCTACATGCTGCTAACAAACAGTACCTTCCGACAAAGATCGGCTCAAACTGTTGCCAGACACTTAGTTGCCTCAGCGCCTGTCGAATAAAACGCTCTCGCCCGCTTGCTTTATTGCTGTTGAATTTTTAACAGGCGCACGACTTATTGGCCTGCCTTCGGAAATATTTCAATGTCTAAAGCTGTAGAAAATTCAGTAGACTAGTATTTGGTATTCAACTGCAACGTTATACTCTTATTATATAAGTCCTGGCTTAAGAGTTCGCGGGTTTTAAGGGCTTCCGTTTTATAACAACAACAGATATATAAAAGTTTTTTTGTCAGTCTTTATGTCATTCATTGTCATAGACTAGACAAAGCCTAGGAGAAGATCACTTCTCCTAGGCTTTGGACAAGATTTATTCTGTATACTAAATGCCTTGGTTAATTTAATAAAACGGTTCGAGGGACCGGAGCACCTTCCTTCTCGTATTGCAAAGAACCCATGAAAACCCGCGGCATAAAATATAGCTTATAACTATAATCATCCAGAAAGTCTCAAAACAGGTAAAAGAACTTTTGAAATCGTATAGTCGGTTTCTCACTCATTACATACAAACTTACAATTATATCTACACTATGTACACTATAAAAATTAAACTAATATTATAAATGCGAAAGTTTGGATGTTTGAATGTTTAGATGTTTGTATGTTTGTTACTCAATCACGCCTAAACGGCTTAACCGATTTGGATGAAATTTTGCACGAAGATAGTTTATAGCCTGGATTAAAATATACGATAGTTTTTATCCCGGGCCCACGCAGACGAAGTCGCGGGCGGAAGCTAGTATAATAATAATAGTAATATTTATAAAGAGGAAAGATTTCATTGTTTGTTTGTTTATTTGTATTGAATAGGCTCCGAAGCTACTGGACCGATTTGAAAAAAAATTTTACCATTTGAAGCCTACATTATCCCTGTCCAAGTCCAGTATATCACCTCCTTAAGTTTCTACATCATTATTCCGAACACCCTCTATAATAGCAACCAATATTCTCGCCTGCCTCTATAGAATAGAATAACATTTATTCACGACAACAACACATACTCATTTAATTTCTTCTCTTTCTTGACGGAAGAAAGAGAATAAATTAAATGAGGGCGCCACTTTCTACGTAACTGTCACATTATTCGACGTAATAGCAACAATTTAGTATGGTATTCATAAATCACAAATTCAGAAGAGAAAACAACTTTGCCACAAAACGGTTCCACCTCAGCGTTGTGCCGGCCCGGTGGCCAGCGCTGGTCTTCCGATGGAACCATCCGGTGATTGTTATGCCGTGGAATTTTAAACTACCACAAAAGTAATAATAATAGTAATATAAAACAAAAAACAAATTTCCGAACGCAACCATAAACGCGCCAACCGACTATAGTAAAAACTACTTCATAAACCCTCTAATAAAACCGACACAGTTTCCTCGACCTAATCCCACGAGGCAATTAGAATAACGCCTAACGAGGCGCATTCTCGTCACGTCGTTGTCTCGTCAACTCGTCGCAACTCGACTTGTGCTATCGTAAACACCGTGTTTACGCTAGGGGGTGGATTTGACTGGACCTGTTGAATTGGAGTCAGGGTGGAATCGCGCACGCTCGTTTTCTCACTTGCTCCAGAACGAGAGCGCGCAGTAAAGTATAATTCTTACTCATAAACAAAATTATACGGTTAACTCACGTTTCAATGTTCTTCAAGTGACACTGCCGCGATAACACTCCTCCTGAAGAGTTCGAAACATGCCGCCCGTAGTTACATTTAATACGTGAGTTTAACCGGGTAGGTTGGTTAAGTTTATGGTTCAACTTTATGGTGTAATTATTAGTAGGTATTATTTCAACATGTCTCAAGATTTTTTTATCATTTTTCATCCAGCAGATGTATCCCAAAAGAAGGCCGGAGTCTGCTTCCAACCCGAGTACAGTAGCCGTAGACTCTAGTTTTTACAGAAGCGACTGCTATCTGACCTTTGAAACTACACCTGCTGAAGCAACCTTCAAGCCTTCAAGAAAAGAGCGTACTCCCATCTTAAAGGCCGGCAACGCACCTACAACTCTTCTGGTGTTGTAAGTGTCCATGGGCGTCGATTATCGCTTACCATCAGGTGATTCGACTGCTCGTTTGCCTCCTATATTATAAAAAAAAAGCAGCCATTTTCTTCAAGTTGGTCGCCGCACGTTGCGCGCTTTCTACAGTGGAAAGGCGCCGGTAGTCGGCCGTATTCGGTGACCGATGGTTGCTGTCACGTATGTATGTGACCGCAGTAGCGACAGGCTTATTGATAATAGTCATTGTTTAAAGCAGTTTGAAACAAGATTGGGGAGGCGGGAACAGATGACTTTTTTGCCATCAGGCGCAAAATAGTAGGGTCACTTCTGAAACGAGTGCGTCGCAGCAGCAACGGTCATCTGAGGGTGTTGGCAGAGCGCCTCGACTGCCCACTCACTCGCTACTGGGTGGAAGAGGCTATTGGCAGGACCAAGGTGACAGACGGTTGCTGTTTAAAACAGTTTGTAACAAGATCGGGGAGGCGGGAACAGATTACTTTTTTGCCATCAGGCGCAAAATAGTAGGGTCACTGCTGAAACGAGTGCGTGGCAGCAGCAACGGTCATCTGAGGGTGTTGGCAGAGCGCCTCGACTGCCCACTCACTCGCTACTGGGTGGAAGTGGCAGGACCAAGTTGAGCAGGTTGTTTGCCTTGCATGTTCCTGACTAAGGCTATCCAAGCCTATTTTATTTACTCTTAAGTTTATTTATTTTTTCCATTTTTAATTGTTATACTAACATAGTTATAAGGATACTGTATACTAACGATCTATGGATCAATTTGGTCTGAAGATAAAAAGATTTATTATTAACTAGCTTCCGCCCACGACTTCGTCCGCGTGGACCCGGAATAAAAACTATCCTTTATTTTAATCCAGGCTATAAACTATCTTCGTGCAAAATTTCATTCAAATCGGTTCAGCCGTTTAAGCGTGACTGAGTAACAAACATCCAAACATCCAAAAACATCCAAACATCTAAACTTTTTGGCATTCATAATTATTACTAGCTTCCGCCCGCGACTTCGTCCGCGTGGACCCGGGATAAAAACTATCCTATTTTTTAATCCAGGCTATAAACTATCTTCGTGCAAAATTTCACTCAAATCGGTTTAGCCGTTTAAGCGTGATTGAGTAACAAACATCCAAACATCTAAACTTTCGCATTTATAATATTAGTAGGATTATTAATAAGTATCGTCAAGTGAGTGGGTATGACTGTTAGACATTTTGGGATAAGCGGAGGCTCATCACATCATCATCCTGGCGTTATTCCCGGTTGTGCTGCTGTAACCTAGCCCGGGATCCGCTTTGACACTTAGTCGCAAGATTTGGCATAGGCACTAGTTTTACGAAAGCGACTGCCATCTGCTGACCTTCCAACCAAGAGGAAAAACTAGACCATATTGGGATTAGAACGGTTTTCTCACGATGTTTCAGTCACTGAAAAGCTAACGGTATATATTCTGTTCCGAAAAGCCCATTGGTCCATTTTTAGGGTTCCGTAGTCAACAAGGAACCCTTGTAGTTTCGCCTTGTCCGTCTGTCCGTCCGTCCGCCCGTCTTCGGCTTAGCTCAGTAACCATTACTACTAGAAAGCTGTGATTCGGCATGGGTATATAAATCAATCACGCCGACAAAACAATGCAAGCAAAATCTAGAAAAATAAATTTTTTAGGGTACCTCCCCTACACCTAAAGCGGGGATGTATTTTGTATGTATATAATAGTCCACCAATTTAATGTGTACTTGGAAAGGCCAATTTTCGTACAAATTCGGCTGATGCAATCGCACCGCACGTCGATGTAACTAAGACAGACATGCAACTAAGGAACCCTACACTTCGCGTGGCCCGAACCGCACTTGGCCGGTTTTTTTTCTGTTGTAGATCCGATTGAATCGCGATGCTAACTACAACGTTGTCTCTTTAGGTGTCTCGAGTTTTGGTCCTTTGGAGCCCAGTTGCCGATGAATTATACTGCAATTTGGCTAAACGGTCGACTTTAACGGCGGCTTCCTCACTCAACGGAGCGGCTTCCTCACTAAGCATGGAGATTCAGCCAGCATCATCCGTGAATTGCCACAGGGGCCAATAAAAAAAAACAGAAGACGCACCCATAATGGCATAGCAGTGGCTATTTGCTCTGTTTATATAAGTAGGAGTAAAGTAGTCATGTCATGTGACTTAGTGACTAAAGTCGCCAGAGCTCCCTAAAGCGACGTTCTCACGAGGCGATTTTAGTTGATCAACTTTTAATTGATCAAGAAAAATCGGTCTGAGGCTCTAGTATAAGTTTTAACGAAACAAAACGTTACGATCGCGTTTGCGTTTTACCCTCAATTTGTATGGGATTTGACAGCTAAACGCAAACGCGGTCGTAACGTTTTGTTTCGGTAAAACTTATACTAGAGCCTCTGAATTGTGTTCTCACGCTCGCAATATAATCGGACCGAACGGGCAGTTGCTTCATAATGTCGTGCGAACATGTATCCGCGAAATAAGAAATATTTTAATTGACGAACTGAGACTTGTTTTGCGGAAGGAAATATTAAGAAAAAAACGCTTTGGGTGAGGGCTTGGGTCTTAAGAAGGAATCAATTAGGAGCCTCACAAACGCTTCTAAGAGAACTAGCGAACGAAGACATATAGTAGGATACCGTAACCACCTGCGTATGAGCGAGGATAACTCCCAAGAACTTCTAGCTAAAATAAAAGGTCTATTTTTATGAAGGTCGAGTGTCTGATTCCAGAGACACTCCTGCTGCTGATATAAGTCCAGAAACTTCATTGTTGTGGCATCAGTCCGCTTTACCACCTTTTTGTTGTCATTTTGGCCGCACGCACTCACTTTTGACAGCAAACAATACTGCCACCACAGATAAAAATCGGTTTCAACTTGAAAGGAACGTTCTCACGTGCGATAAGTTGTGGCTTGCACGGTGACGTCATCAAATTGAACCGACTTAGTGCCAAAAGTTGAGAGGGAGTCAACTTTTTGTTGTTTAATAAGAGTTGATCAACTTTTATTGAAAACATGTTCTCATTAGCGATTGCCATTCAATTCGTGAACCGATTTAAGTTGATCAACTGAAAATCGCCTCGTGAGAACGCCGCTTAGACCGCTGCGTTCTTGAGAATGATTTGTCTTGTTGTCAATGTTGTCATCACCAACGTAGGTAGTCATCAATAAAGGGTCGTCACACCCACCGCTTACCGTCATACAAGCAACTAACTGCCAAACCGAATCTCAGTTCAATACATCTTGTCAAATAGAGCCTTAGAAAAAATTGGATGACTGTCACTCGGGATTTTAACGATCAGAAGCCGCCAAGCCGAAGTTGAAGGAGATTTTCGGCTCCATCACAAAACGGTTTATTTTTACAAGAGACACGCGTTGGTTATGATTTTATTCATTTGCGCTGCTTTCGTGTTTTGAATATGATTTGGAGCAGAATATTAAAATGTGGGACAAATACATTTTACGCACAACACAAATACACATCTACGGCTTGGCTGATGGTAAGCAGACATCGTAGCCTATGGACGTGTGCGACTTGCAACTCAGAGACGCGTTGCCGACCCGTTTAAAAGTAGAGGAAGCTTATTACTATGTATCAATTTATTAAATCGTCTTTGTGTATACGCGTCCTTAAGCATGATGCTCCAAAATGGATATACCTATGAATGATTGAAAATGTACATCTATACTAATAATCAGGGATCGGAACCGGTTTTTTGCAAAAACCTCTAAATAACCACTTATCACTCAGTCGTGTGTCGAGTTGAGTTGTGTTTTGAGGTAACGATTGCGTATTATTAGATTGCCCAATTAGAAATGAAAAAAATAACAAAGAACGAAAAAATTACGTTTTCGTTCCCATACAAAAAATACCGGTTTCCGATCCCTGACGGGTTAATATCCTGAACCCCTCTATCCGATTTCAAAAATTCGTTTGTGTCGAATGGACTCTCAGGATGGACAAATGCTATATTAATCCCGCTGGTTTTCCTGCGTTCTTTGTAATACGCGGGCGAAACCGCGCGGGCGGCTAGTGTTAAATAACAATGTTGTTTGCAAAATAGAGAGCCAGGAGAAAAACATTGTTACTGCAAACTTGTTACTGCAACTTGTTACTGCAACTTGTTACTGCAACATTTTTCATCAAGCTCTTTAAAAAACTATGCATAGCCAGGGGCGGCTCACTGCGTGATTACGTCGCACCAATACAAGTATAGTCAAAAGCAAAAGTAGATGATCATTTTAGTACCTTGTCACTTTCACTGCTTTGACGCATCCCAATTGTCGCAGTATTGTTACGTTAAGTGCGACAAAGTACTAAGATTATCATCTATATTTGCTGTTGACTGTACATGCCTTCCGGCCTGGGCTTGATGCTAGCGCAGCTATGGCACGCACGCAGCGTTGCATGCGATAGAAAGGGATGGCCACGTTTAGGCTCGTTCGGTATGCCTAACCTATACCTAGCGGATGGTAGTAGGGGAACGCGCGTCGACGGCACGTGAACAAAACACAGTCTGCATAGGCCTTAAGCCGGGGATTTATTTAGTCTGTGGTTCATTATTAAGCATGATTTTGATTCCACGCAAACTTTTCACACATTATTCCAGCTACTTTAGGCTCACTCAAGCTAAGTGCAGGGAGTCCGGTCTAGTCTATTTCGAGCGAAATATGACAAGCGAGAAGCGACAGTCACCGGTCATATGCGATTTGTCAAGGACAATACATTACGAGATTAGTGCGATCGAACGATTGCGATTTATTTTACACAAATAGATGGGAAAAGCGTGATGGGTACTAGACGACGATATACAATCCTACTATCCTACTTAATATTATAAATGCGAAAGTTTAGATGTTTGGATGTTTGTTACTCAATCAAGCTTAAACGGCTCAACCAATTTGGGTGAAATTTTGCAAGAAGATAGTGTATAATCTGGATTGAAATATAGGATAGTTTTTATCCCGGATGCACGCAGACGAAATCGCGGGCAGAAGCTAGTCCTTAAATACATAGAAAACATCCATGAATCAGGAACAAAATATCCGTGCTCATCACACAAATAAATGCTCTTACCGGGATTCAAATCTGGGACCTCCGGCTTTGTAGGCGGCAAGTATTGTAACCGGTTCTTTTTTGTATGGGAATGTAACCGTAATTTTTTCATTCTTTGTTAATTGTGTCAATCAACTTTTTCTTGACCCTTAGTTTTTTCTTCATTATCAAGTTACCACAAGCAAGATTTTGATTCCACGCACACTTTTCACACATTATTCCAGCTACTTTAGGCTCACTCAAGCTAAGTGCAGGGAGTCCGGTCTAGTCTATTTCGAGCGAAATATGACAAGCGAGAAGCGACAGTCACCGGTCAAATGCGATTTGTCAAGGACAATACATTACGAGATTAGTGCGATCGAACGATTGCGATTTTTTATAACTTTTACTTGACCCTTGGTTTTTTCTTCATTATCAAGTTACCACAACATGTGTATTTGATAAGATGTATAAGTTCATATAGCTAGATGAACAGTCTATTTGAACATATATCATTTGCATCACACAAGAAATGTATTCTAGCGGAAAACATGGTTGTCCAGGTGACAAACCACAATTTTCATACAAATCGGGGGACATTTAACGTCCGCTGGACAAGCGGTGAAATTAAGGGATAAAGAATATTTTTTTAATACAGTTGTCATGTGGTTTCACGCTGTAATTCATTGAGTAAGGAATCCAACAACAATTAACCACAGCAGACATCGTATTTTCTTGTTATCTCCTTTTAAACAGCAAATAGTAGAAACGGGGAGGACACTAAAAAGTTGATTCACCCAATTATTTCATTTCTTAATTGGGCAATCTAATAATACGCAGTAGTTACTTCAAAACACAACTGAGTACTACATATGAAGTATAAAATAGTTCCAGATATGTGGTTATTTCGAGGTTTTTTGCAAAAAACCGGTTACAATCCCTGGTAGGCGGGGTCACTACCAACTAGGGTAAAGAGGTCAAATTCTACATATATTGCTTATTTTTCTTCCTTACACGACATTGCTCATTTGATCATACAACATAAAGTACCTATTGTCTGTTTTTTTCAATTGGGACAGATTAACGACAAAAGCAAACGGAGAAGTTTAGTCCAGCAGGTCGATCACGTAACGCATTGTACGCACGTTAGTTACATCTAAATGTCAAATTTTATATGAAAAAATGTCAGCTAAACTGTCATAACGCGCGTATGAAACGCTACGTGATTACGAATTAGTCTAATTACCCTTCTGTTCTACACGAACATGGTTGAAAAAGGCCAAACATGATAATGATGACGTCTTTTAAACGTAATGTCAAAAGCATGTCATAAGATAAACGATTACATCATGGATAGGTATATTTGGCAGTGATAAACTCCTGCACTAGAAACCTATCGCAAAATAAATAAATAGGCTTTCTACAGGTAGAAAGGGCAGGGCGCAGATTTTATGCGTCACAAGCGACGTATATCTCCAGCTTCAGAAACACCTCCATTATTTATTGTGCTAACGCCAATAGATATTAGAACAGAGCT
The DNA here is from genome assembly GCA_947049275.1 of Epinotia bilunana. NCBI lineage: Eukaryota > Metazoa > Arthropoda > Insecta > Lepidoptera > Tortricidae > Epinotia > Epinotia bilunana. Next base: position 3,220,667 of record OX346266.1, on the reverse strand, counting down.
GGGAGGAGAGGAGATCCCGAGTAGGAGCGGTATTGGCGCCACCGCCGGCGCCGTCCGCGGATGCGCTCGCGGCGTGCGGGCCGTCTGCGCCCGCGGCCTCGGAGCGCGCTGCGGGCGCGTCTCTGCCGCCGGTTACGAGTTTTCTGCTCTACTTACGATATACTTAAGCCGTTCTTTTAACAAATACAAAAATATGTTTTGGTTCTTATAGGGGAGGTATGTTATATATATGTATGTGAGGGTAGTGGGTAGGGTAAGTGCATGCAGACGGTGGCTGCGCCCTCCGTCATTTTAATAGATACATAAACCAGTTCGTAATTGACTGCCCGTGGTGTCACTTGTGCCCCTCCGATCCATATTTAACAGTGGCACACAGGCTACAGGCTACAGGCTACAGGCTATAGGCTACAGGCTACAGGCAGCAATGTAATTGTATAATTCTCTGATACCGAAATTATACCTGCATTGTATGCCTCGCCGAGTTTTTTATGCCGGTTCTTCTCGAGGCAGATGTTTTCTTTCCAACCCGGTAGTTTATCGACATTCATAGGTGCATGTAATATGCCTAAATTGAAGAAACTTTGACTTTGAATAACATCCATAGCAGTAGATAGCGTGTAAACGGCCTAAGCATTACTTTTCTTCTCAAGGCTGAGAAACGCCGGACCAAATGATAGTCAGCCTTTTTAGGGTTCCGTAGTCACCAAGGAATTTTAGTTTTGCCATGTCCATTTACGGCTTAGCTCAGCACCCTTTCTACTAGAAATATATATAATATATAATTCGGCATGGCTTATATAAATGAAGTAATCACACCGTCAAAATGGTAGATTATTTTTTTAGGTGTTAGATAGCTCGTTAAAAATATAATTTAAAAGACTTTATTAAAATAATTTTCAATTCAGAGATGCGTTTGTGTGATGTTGGGCTTTAAAGCCTTGATTTTTATTAGTCAAGTATCCCCCTTTCCCCTATGCCGGCTAAATTACTAGGTTTATCTCCCGCTCGATAACATGGCCGAGGCGTTGTTCAAAAAGGAAAAAACAATGTAATATCGGATTGCCTCTCCAGATTACCGAACCATGTGGCTCGTCAATCGGAAACAGAAGAAGTTGGTATGAAAGGTGCTATTGTTAGCAATAGGCAGACCGCTATACTCAGTCCTCGCTTGCGCGACGCGCGGGAGCGGAGGTAGGACGATAACGGGGCGTGGGCGGCGGCAGGCGCCCCTTGTAAAATAGAGCAGAAATAAATCACGTAGGTACCTAATGGTTGATTCTGTTATTTTACCAACACCATCAGTTCATTGTTACATGGCGACCCTGCCATTTAGAATACGAGTCTCACAATTGGGCGTATGCAGCGTCACAGTAAATATATTGGCTAAAGCAGTATCTGAATATTTTTTAAGACACGGTATACGTGCGGCACGCGGACTGATGAACCGTCGACTGCCCTTACTTCCACTTAAGTTTATTGTATAGCAACGCATGTCTACATGAGTGATTCTTTCGCATAAATCGCTGTAAGCGGTTTTCAACTGCGTTGTCGCAGGTCATAAAGCGTTTGAATGCGACAAAAATGCTAGATGCAGCTTTTGGACGCTTTGATCCCAAAACAGTGTTTCGGTGTTAGGCTCCCGGAGCCGGGAATCTGACTTGTGTTAAATCCTAGCTCGACTGAATGCGTCTAATCGATATAACAAACTCAATTACTTTGATCTAGTAACCCCACACGCAATCCCATCGCTCTGATAGAGCGTGATCCTAACTCGGTAGAACACATATTTTGGTCAGCTGACGTAACGAATGCGTCAATGTAATTTGGCATTGCATTTTACTCTCAGTAATCGATTTTTATATCTTCTAAACATACAACAACTATTAATACCTCAGCTCCGTAATCAATTAAGCCGCTAAACAGAAACGAAAAACCTCCATTTCATTAATGTCAGTTTTCGAAAAACCTCCGCACGACAAAGTTTACCGAAAGTTGCAGAACTATCCCGGCGCGATGTTCCTTTATATACGTAGTCCGTAACTATTGGCTGCGGTTGAGTTTCGCCGACGGGGGTTTGGTGCAAGTTTCAAGATTAAGTATTATGCTGCCGGTATTTTTGCTTTTGTTTTTTATTGTTTATGTTCTAGGTATACTGCTACCGCTTTTAATAATTATTATTGAGGGAGACAAGGCATTTACAGCGAACTGATTAAGTTCAGGTGGTGGAGAGTGTGGTGTATGTAGGCCAGCCCTAATACAAACACCACGCTCTCTCCAAAAGATGGCGTCCGAAAAATAGATCTGTAAATTGTGTGCTCTCACAAATAAAACTGCAATTAATTAATTTGCGGGTGTTATTGAGATTCTACAGCCTGTACTAAACTGAGAGCAAGAAGTCCAAATTAAAGGTTTGCCAACGCGCTATGGAGCTCGGTAGACACCTAAAGGTGTCAAAAGGAGAGATCGGATCCGAAACACTACACTGCGGTTCAAAACACGCGTTGCTGTCGTGGGTGCAAAAACGGTCAGGCTCAAGTGCTACTGGGACGGCCACCCGGGCGACGCAGACGGGGTCGAGCTAGACGGTAATGGCGGTACAATATGGATACATTCCTGAGTAAAAAAACCCACAATTTGTCTACTAGGTTCAAAGGTTGACTGGTAGAGAATGCTTACGGCATTAAGTTCGCCTTTCGTACGATAAGTTGTTCTTTTGTGCAATAAGATTAAATAAATAAATAATTGGGCGTAAGAAGCGCATGGAGATCACCGGGAGAGGTCTTTGCTCAACAGTGGGACACTCAATAGTATCATTAAAAAGAATGGCAGAGAAACGAATAGAAGGGAATTAGTCCACCGACAAAAGCTATTCATTGTATTTCTATATGCTCCGAGTATCAAGGGACCTCCAGATCGATATATGTATGTAAGTGACCGTCAAACAATGTTGATGGGAATCGAGCCCTGTGTCGAAAACCGTTGACATCGCTCGAATGATTAGATCACTAAAGGTAGGGCAGGTGCTCAGAGGTAGAGGAAGACGCAATAGAATATTAAGTCCGCAGTAAGCTCGGCCGAATTTCACCTTCCCATACAAATGTAGTTACGCTCTCATTTTAAAACTACGTGTTGGATTGTGACGAAATTTTGCATATACAATGACATGAGGTATATCTATGTCTGTAATTGGTTTATAGAGCTTCAAATACTATAGTAAAAAAATACAGCGAATTTAAGTTTTTCATACAAAACTTGTTTCCGCTGTATTTCATTTGTTTTATAAACTGGAACCATATAAAATAATTACAGGCATAGATATACATTATGTCAATGTATATGCAAAGTTTCGTCACAGTCCAACACGTAGTTGGAAGATTTTTTAGATAAAATACGTAACAGTTAGACAGAATATTGAATTAGAAATGATATCTTGTATCACAAGTATAGACTTAAAACAAATTTTAGAGAGAAAATTGCAAATTAATAACACTCCATGCTAAACGAGCCGAGAATATGGATTGTGACGTCAACTAGTTTATGCCCGTTTTAATATAGAGCGTTGTTGGTGGGTGCCGGCGCGTGCAGATGGCTATAACATCAGAAAAAAAAACAAGAAAGTTTTAATAGTTGATATTCCTCTGGATTAAACTTACCCATAAAAAGAAAAAAATATACACATCTATATCCTATTTATTCGCGAACACAAAACGCCTAAATCCAATAACTTGGACCCGACATCCGAAAAGAGATCAAAGCGTGCCGTCCACGACGTCATTAAATTACGTCGACGTGGAAGCAAACTTGCTCTTGCATCCCACATCACTTCTCCTACCTGGTAATAAAACTTAATTTCCCATGATCCCGAGTTCCGGGTAACTTTGTACGAACATACGTGATTGTCTACTGGAGGCTTGCTCCGCGCTAGTTTCTTTTGATCCCTTAATAAGATGGGAAATGGAAATATAATTATAACATAAATATTAAGGAAACGTTAGGCTTTTCATCCTTAGAAAGTTCGATTTCGGGACCAGCTTGTCGTATATTTCCTTTTCCAAAGTCGAACATTAATACTGACATGAAAATATAATACCTACTATGTGTATGTCTCAGACAGAATGAGCACTACAAAGAGATCGATACGGCTAAAGTTACAAAAAACTTATACGATTTTTTATAATGTTATATAGAATAGGGTATAAAAAAGTACCTACCACTGGACCAAGCGGCGTGTGTCGCCAGCCTTTCCATGTCGACCGAGTCCGCTTTAAGTAGACATTATCTCAATATACTTACCTAGTTAGTTCTAACGATTTATAAGGTACATATATAAAACCTTCGTAGTGTAATTTTGGGGTCACGTTTTCTGCCAACAAAGGATACTTTAAGGTTATGAAAGATAATGAACACTCAAAGTACCTATCTATAAAATTAGATACATCTGTGCCACTAGCAGAACTGAGACACCAAGACGCGACGCGATAGACGAGAAAATCTTCTAATGCTCTCTTTCTAATTTGCTGTGTGCGAGGGAAACATGAGCAGTTTACCACAGATATGCTTTCTGAAACGAACGCTCTGTTCAGACACTTGTCAAAAAATCTTTTTTTTTTTATACAACGACGGTGGCAAACGCGTACGGCCCGCCAGATGGTAAGCGGACACCGCAGCCTATAAACGCATGCAACTCCAAAGGAGTAACATGGGCGTTGATATGTTTGAGGATTCGCCGTGTTGACAGCAGAAGGAACAAATTCCCTCGCTCTCAATACAACGCATCCTCGGGAGCTCTGGCGACCTTGCTCACCTCCAGGAACACAACACTACTACAGAGCAAGTAGTAGTGTTATTATAGCTGTGGTCTTCAGCAAGGCGGAGGCAGTTCTCCAGTTGGGCTGCTCCAAATTCGAGCACGATGATATTTCGCTGTGCCCTACCACACCTATTCTTAATTGTAAGGCCCTCATCATCATAAAATTAAGAGCCGGGCTGTTGTCGGTGGAGTAATCGCCATTCTGTACTTGTCTCTGCCATTGTCATGAGCTCCTGATACGACATTACATTAACTTTCTCTTTAGCTTGATTCTTAAATTTACGTCAAGACGTGCGTTTTATGGGCCAAGGTCTTCCCCTGCCTCTCCTTCATTTTATCTTTCCTTCATTTATGTCCCAGTATTTTAACGGTCATTCCAAATAATCAATCCACGGATAGTTTTCCTTACCAGCAGTTACATTTTGACAGATTGCCCATAAAAAATGTGTCAAATGTAAAAGGAAAACTATCCGTGGATTGATTATTGGGAATGGCCGTAAGTCCATACTACAGTTATATTTAATGTTAATCAATGAACAAGACACGTTAATAAAATGATAAAATAGTATTTTATACAATCGTTATATAATGTATGCTTTTTCAGTAGAGTACCACGTTTAGGCCACGAAGCTTGCCGAGTCGAAGTCTTAACTCAAACGTTAAAGTCGACGAGTATAAAAATAACTTAATACAGCACCCAAAATATAGAAAACACTATAGTAACTATTACATCATCATCCTTCTAGCGTTATTCCCGGTTTTGCCCCTACAGGAGCTCGGGGTCTGCTTTAACACCTAATCCCAAGATTTGGCATAGGCACTAGTTTTACGAAAGCGACTGCCATCTGACCTTCAAACCCAGAGGGAAAAGTAGACCTTATTGGGATTAGACCAGTTTCCTCACGATGCTTTCATTCACCGAAAAGCTAACGGTAAATAATCCGTACATAAGTTCCGAAAAACACATTGCTATACGAGCCCGGGTTTGATTTGAACCCACGACCGCCGCATGACAGCCGCATGCCTTAAACACTGGGCTACCGTAGCTTTTTTTTCTTATCCTTATTACAAAGGCACCTTAAACTGCAGGGACTTCATTTAAAAAACCGACCAAGTGCGAGTCGAACTCGCGCGCCCAGGGTTCCGTACAAACCTGTAGGTATATGTGATAACTTTAAAATTATTAAAAATATTTTTATTATATGATGTAACTAAAAAATTACGGTTTTCGCAATTTTTCCTTTATCTGTGCTATAAGACGTTGCTTCGTACCAAATTTCAAGATTCTGAGTTCACGGGAAGTACCTACCCTTTAGGTTTTGATTCCCTTGCGAGTTTCAAAAATTTGCGGAAAGCGGCATGTTTATGGCTGTATCTTTGGATTGAGTTGGCTTAGAAGTTTGATTTTTCACAGCTCCAACGGACAGTAGACCTGAGTATTTGGTATAAATTTTAGCTTGATACCACCACGCATTCCAGGGAAAAAGGGTCTTGACAGACGCACGGACGGACGGACAACAAAGTGATCCTATAAGGGTTCCGTTTTTTCCTTTTGAGGTACGGAACCCTAAAGCCTACCATTATATATTGACCTCTGATTAAGCACATTTTGTTACTAACCCTGGGGTCAAATCACGCTGGTATTTATCATACAGCCAAGTAAAAACCATTTTATGAACAGGGCAGTAGTAGCCTCCAGAATAAAGACTGTTCCTGGTCTTGCCTTTTACAAAGTTGAGTCTAGTAATTAGTTTTTAATGAGTTGGACTACACTTTTTCTCTAAGATTAACTTTTTATAGCCATAATCTCATGAGATCTATTCGTACAGATTTTGAAATTGTAGCGGAATTTAAAAGTGGTTCACATTTCGTCCTTCCAGGGCTGCATTCCGAAATGTATAACACACGTTATGAAACAGTGGGTAAATGCCTTTATGGTAAATTCTGTCACATTTTAAAATCTCGATTCAGACCAATAATACAGTAATATGTATGTATAGACAAATAGAGTAAAAGCACATACTACTTATATAATGTAAAAGCTAGTGAGACTGTTATATGTAGGGAGAGAGTGGGGTAGATGTGTTCCTGTTATTCTAACCTACTTTTTTTAAAGATCCTAACCTCTATATTCGACGTTGGCTATATTTTATTTCCGCGGTTCCCCTCTTTACTTTGCAATACGTGGGCGGGAACCTGTTATGTTATAAATTAACCCTTAAGTGGTAAACGGCATATGAAACAAAAACGATTGTGTTCTGACTGATTTACGATTCAAATTTGAAGTTCAGATAGGGTTGTCAAAATAGTTAAAGGGTTAACCCATCTTTTATTCATATGAAATGTCTCATGCAACCAATTTTTTCTTAGTTTATCAGACTATCCTTGTCCAGGCGGACAATAATAATTCAGTTTTCTTCGAATAACACATTTATTGAAAACTAGCACGTAAATTTATTATTATGAGAAAATAGCTCCGCGCGACAATGCGCTTGATACTGAGTACTGACCCCGTATCATGGTCGGCCTTATCACGCGATAAGTGACAAGATAGGCGCGTCGTTTCGTTCTATCGAACGGTGTCAGCCTGTGACGGACGCTCTGTCTTGTCACTTATCGTGTGATAAAGCCGACCGTGATACGGGGTCTGTGGGCGTAGCATGGTTGCCATTTTATCACTTATCGTTGTGGTAAAGACGCCCATCACGCTCTGACAAGTATGCGAGTGCGAGAGCGACGGATGCCTTTTCCACAACGATAAGTGATAAAATGGCAACCGTGCTACGCCCGCTGGTGTGGCTCGCCGACTGTTGGTGCGATCTGTCCTCTCGCGCCCGACCCCCGCCGTCGTCCGATGCCCGCGCGCACAATCCTACCTAACAAAACTTGGATGCCGTCACGTGCATGTAAACATGTACCTATATATGTGTCCTTAATCACCAACTGTTGACGATCCCTATTGTTGGACAGACAAGTGAATTAAATCTGCACTCGTATAGACCCGTGTCTCCAAGGGCCCGATGCAATTTAAATGCAAATATGAATTCCATGCAATTAGGAATGATACTTTTGGACGCATTGTGGTGACGCACGCCACGGTAATTATGAGAATTGTTGAATTTTAATTGTTATCGGAAAACAAGCAAGATGTGAAAAAGTACAAGCTTATACAGTACGATTACTGTTAGTTAAGACCTGACAGATGGATTGCCTTAATTTAATTTTCAACTTTAATCTTATACAAATAAAATAGTTATTACTAAATCGGTAGATGTGGATGTATTCTGAAAAATGCTTTATCTATATGAAGTTAAAGTTGAAAATTAAATGAAGGCAATCCATCTGTCAGGTCTTAACTAACAGTAAACGTACTGTACCAGGGTCATAACTCATAAAGGTGTTGCATTAAAAGTTTATATATTATATATATATATATATTAGTAATAAAATCCTGAGTCATGAATGTTTTCTATGTATTTAAGTATTTATTTATCTATATAAGTATGTTTATCGTCGTCTAGTACCCATAGTACAAGCTTTGCTTAGTTTGGTACTAGGTCGATTTGTGTAAGATGGTCCCCCCCCTAATATTTATTATATTTATATTAATTAAATTTATAAAATACATAAATATATGATATGTGCGTTATCGAGTTATAATTACACCGCGACACGACACGAAATGAATTACATTGCTCGTGGCCGTCGAGACGCCCACGCGGCCACGACGGTGACTGCATTTACGAGTACCTATACCTCAAAATGTTCTCTTTTTTCGCGGATTTCTGTTCCTTGTTTTATATATCCAGTCATTCATACGTACGTACATTCACTCATTCATTCGGACTGCTCACTCTCTTACTCCCGGTCTAGCGTTTGTACAACATTTAGTCGTGCATTTAAAAGTATAATAAATAAATAAGTGTGTTTCCGAAAGTGCACTGTTATTAATGAATTACCACCCACAACGGGACACAAAGCAATTTTTCCTCTTAACCTTAGAACTATTTTTCCATTATTAATTACAAAAACATTTATAAACATTTGTATAGGGTGTATATATAGCACAAGAAAAACAAGGTACCTATCTAGACTTGAGTTTATAATAAAATCAATATGGCATGTCAACCTACTGACAATACCTATGGAACACTTTTGTTTGTTGAACTAAACGCTGCTTATTCTATCGCAGTGTGTACTCCACAACCCCGCAAATCGCATACATTATCGCTTCCCGCCGTCATTTGCATCTGTTATTACGTCCATTGCCGTCGAGATTTCTTAATAATGCCGCGCCTAGGGTGAAAATAGCTTGTTTGCATTTAATCTCGCATTTCTGAAGTGGGTAAACGTCCCCTTCGCATTTTTGGCGCGGCAACACACGGTATTTGTTGCCAATTTGACACCTTTAGGGTTATTTCTGAGGAATGCTGGTGATATAAGTTCATTATGCTAGTTTATTAAGGCGATGTAAGTAGGAGATAATCATTTATCACATTTTAATAAAAAAAAAACTACTAAGTAGTTAGTGCATACTTTTGTACAAAATTATTTGATAAATAAGTATATCTATTAGATTTTTGATTTGTTATCTCGAAATGGACGTCACTAAACCTAAAATAAAGAATAAAGTGACTGTGAACTGTAGAACTCGCGAAACCGCTGTTTTTTTTTACTTTCTCAAAAAATCTATATAATCATTGTACCTGCCCTGCTCCCAAAATTTTACGAATTGGTTGTTAAATGCTTTGCTGTAGAGGAGAACCACTGGACAGCGGGATATCGGACATACGCACTATTTTTGGCCCGAGCTGAAGCATAGAACTTCGTTCGCTTCGCTCGCTCTTTCAAAAAGCATTTCAGCCAAGGTCACCTTACGGGGTTTGCTTACCCGCATATCAATTCGCGTTACGCAGAGGTTAGGTTGTATTTGCCGTTAGATGGCGCTGTACAACTGCGTCGATTTCTGCATCGCGCTATTAAGATTTTTCCTACGATAATGACCCCTGGCAGGCCAGGCCCAATAAGCACAATACTGCATTATAGGATGTAAAAAAAGTGAAAAAGTCCACATCGGTAACTTTAGCATTTATGCAGACTTATTAGAGTACACTCCAACTACAATAGCTGAAAATGACGCTTTGGCCTGTATAGTAATGCTATTATGTGCATCACGGAGACAACACTGTAATGTTGCAAGCGTTAGTATAGGTATACAGTTCAGTATTATACAGCTCTTAGAAATCAATAGTACTGTAAGCAGCAAATTAGCATTTTTGTGGACTTAAACTAAGCTATATTCTGAGTTGAAGGCCAAAAGTGAACCCTTATAACGCCTGCATTTTAAGAAAGAACATGTGAACTACTATAATGGCTTCAATTAACAATGATATAATGCGCCTTGCTCTTAATACTCGTAAACAGCTTCTTACACGCAATCTTATAATAGCACTTATAACGACCACATGTTCACTATGAGTGAATATATATGATGCTAAATTACAGCAAACTGCTTTAAATTAGGTCACATGTTACGCATGATCCCGGTTGGAGCTTAATACTTGTACTAGCGTTGGTAATTAATCTGCTGATGCAGTTTAATATGATCTAGAAGACTCCTTTTTTCAGCGCCTCATAAGTACTATCCTGCAGTTATAATCGCCGCCAGCATTGCGATATTGAGGTGCCAAGTGGAAAAATAAACGGCGAACTGGCGGAATACGCCGAAAAATTAATTTCGGTTCACTGATTAAAATACTCGTATGTGCGTACATGTTACCCGCTATTAAGCCTTAAATGAATCTGTGGCTGACTTGTTTCACACAAAAACTACTCGTGTCAGCTCGTTACTGGTTTATGTACCACAAGTGGATTCTTAAACAGCCCATAGCATTTAATTGTGATTAATAACCGAAAACAAATATTTTTGACCGCATAACACAAACACTGTCACGAAAAGTTCACGCAAACGTTTACAATGAGTGAAAATAATGGATTGTAGGAGTGAAATATATTCACAATGTTGCCACTTGTGATTCCTCAACTCCATAGAAGCGTTAAAAAGATCCTGCCCGGCAGTTTGTGCTGAAAAATAGGTAACACAAACTGTTAATCGGCCATTGTGCTGTATAATATGTAACACATACACTAATAATCAGTCAATGTTCAGCTCTTAGGGTGACTGTTACCTTTAATAATGCTGATATAACGCCATGAGTCACAGTTATTCAGCTAACAGCTGTTTAATTTGTGCCCAAATCAGAGTTATATCAGCTTTAGAGGCGCCTCTAACGCTCTTATTCAGCAGGCTTGGGAGACACAATAGTATAATAGTAGGTGCCTACGCCTGGTTGTCGCCCCCCTGGCCCTGTCTCAGTTAAGCGGACGTTCCAAGGTCCACCATATACTACTCAAATATTCCTTGACAAGGAATGGAGCATGCTCTGCTGAGTTGAACAATCTAAGCTATACAAGACGATGTCAAGATTAAAATTACCCTAAAACATTTAAAATCCTTGTAATGCAAAACTCTCATTATTCTCAAAGAAAATAACGTAACAGTAGCCGATCACAAGTTAAGTATTCAGCATTGTCATGGAAAACAATGCCTTTCGCCTCGCCTCGCGAAACACAGGCAAAAACCTGAGGGGGCAACAGATTAGTCGTATTTAACAGAAAGTTCACTATGTAGTTAATTGCCTGAAACAATCGTACTTCAATTTAAGACATTTTTCTATATTAGGGGACAATCTTACACATATTGACATAGTCCCAAACTAAGCAAAGCTTGTACTAAATATACGAAGATAAACATACGTATAAGTATAGATAAGTAAGTACTTCCAGGTCCGTGCCTCCACACAATCTCGAACTTAATGCAAGGAGCGCTTAACACCATAAATAAATGGTGCAAAGAGAATGACCTGTCCATCAATGCGAGCAAAACAGTACTAGTGCCCTTTACAAAAAAAAGGAAACTAGACAAGCTCGCCAAACTAAAACTGAATGGACAGGAAATAACATACTCAAATGAGGTCAAGTACCTAGGGGTTACCTTTGACCAAAGGCTAACTTGGAACGCTCATTTGAATAGCACAAAGCAAAAATGTGGACTTGCTGTCAAATGGCAGGAGCAAGATGGGGCATAAGACCCAAAATTGCTTTGTGGCTTTACACAGCGGTAGTGAGGCCTGTAATCACATACGCCTCTGCAGTCTGGTGTAACAAAGCCAACCAAAAGACAGCCATCACAAAGTTAAGCAGTCTACAGCGTACAGCTTGCTTAACAGCAACAGGAGCTTTATGCTCAACACCGGGGGCAGCCTTGGATGCACTGCTCGATCTAACGCCACTTCACCTGCATGTGCAAAAGGAGGCGAAGCAGTGCATCTATAGGATATGCACACTAACAAGGCCAAAATGGCGCTCTCAAGTGCTTACCAAACTAGAGGCCCTTGTCTTTGATAACAAAAAACTAAGCATGTCCACTGACGACACTTACGTGGAATGCAAATTCACCAAACTGTATAGGTACACAGTGGAAATACCTCCGAGAGACAAATGGCTAAACGACCAAATGGACTTTAAGGAGGGAAGCCACGTGTGGTACACTGATGGATCTAAAAAGGGTGATGATGTTGGATGTGGTATCTACGGTGAGAGGCCAAAGCTCAAAGCTAGCGTCAGCATGGGGAAAGATGCCTCAATCTATCAGGCTGAACTCTTCGCAATAAATAAATGCGTGGAGATCAATCTTGAGAGAAACCTAAGAAACCAATACGTCTACATCAACTCAGACAGCCAAGCTGCTCTGCTGGCACTGGAATCCCTAGAGTCCTACTCTAAACTAGTCCAGAACTGTAAAAACAATTTAAACACCCTGGCCAATACCAACAAAGTCATACTTAGATGGGTACCAGGACATTCCGACATAGTTGGGAATGAAAAAGCAGATGAACTTGCAAGGAAGGGCGCGGACACAACCCTGGTCGGCCCAGAACCGTTCTGTGGTATCACAAAACGGAAAGCATATTCTCTGCTACACAACACAGAAAAATCAGAGGCAATAAAGCTGTGGAAGTTCGCCAAAGGACAAAAACATCCTAAAGCCTTGATTAAAGGATACAATAACAAACTGTCTAAAGAGCTACTGCAACTCAGAAGGCACAAAACCTGCGCAGTAACGAGAATTCTGACAGGACATTGCAAATTAAACAAGCACCTGTTTCAAATGGGTATGAAACAGGACGCAACTTGCAGGTTCTGCCAGGAGACGGAGGAAACAGCAATGCATATTCTCTGCTCCTGCGGACCACTCATGCACAAAAGAAGTATCTACCTAGGGCGGCACGTAGTGCACCCAGAAGAGGTACAACATATCACCGCCCTGGAACTTCTTAGAGGCAACGGGTCTAAACGGTGAAATATAAACAAAGGGCTGCAACAATAGATCACGTGCTGGTCGAAGCGGCATATAAAGGCCCACAATAACACAATAATAATAATAAGTACTTAAATACACTGAAAACATCAATCAGGAACAAATATTCGTGCTCATCTCACAAATAAATGCCCTTACCGGGATTCGAACCTAGGACCTCTTGCTTCGTAGTCGCTCGCTTGATTTCAACCACAGTTGCCACCATCAGTTTAGGGGTGCGCGAAATTGGCAACTGTGGTTGCCACAAGCAAGTGATTGGGTAGGCAGGGTCACTACCAACTAGGCTAAAGCGGTATCATACATAAATGTACAGAATGGAGTAGAACACTTAATAATGCATTTTATTTTTATTCCATACTGTACTTTTTCAGCAGACAATTGGTTCAAATGAAAATACATACGAATTAAATAAATAGAACGTACGTGCGACGCAGTGCTCGATTTATCAAGTCAAGAGCTGTTCAAAAGAAAAAACATATTGACATACTAAACTTAAAATTAGGAGCCCTTACTGGAGTACATACTCGACGTGGCTATGAAGCCTTTAACTAATTTACATATGGTACAATACAAACATACACACATGACATAATGGCACTGAAACGTGGTCGCTTACTATGGGCCTCATAAGAAGGCTCAAAGTCACCCAAAGGGCTATGGAGAGGGCTATGTTGGGAGTTTCTCTGCGTGATCGCATCAGAAATGAGGCTATCCGCAGCAGAACCAAGGTAACCGATATAGCCTTCCGTATCGCTAAACTTAAGTGGGCGGGGCTCATAGCACGTAGAACCGATGGCCGTTGGAGCGGAAAGGTTTTCGAGTGGCGACCACGTACCGGAAGGCGTGGCGTGGGTAGGCCCCCCACAAGGTGGACTGATGACCTGGTAAAGGTTGCTGGAGTCCGCTGGATCCGGGTGGCGCAGGACCGGTCACTTTGGCACTCTTTGGGGGACTCTTTCGGGCCAGCTGGAAGCCCAAACAGGCTGGCCCTGACCTCTAATATATATAATACTTTTTATCCCGGGAATCGTCCCCAAAGAGGCGAAAGTTTGTATGGAGCTGCGAAGTAAACAAGTTCTAAGGAAAAGCCTGACAGGAGGTGCACGCTCTCCTGGATGCAGAATCTATCGTGGACAGAGAATAGTGTGTCGGAAAAGAGAACCGAAATTGCCAGTTCACTGTATTTCACGTGACTGTACATATGCTTAGTAAAGTTTTTAAACATAATAGTGAGTACTAACATAATACTGAGACCATTGTAGAGATCGGCAAATGTGGGAGTTGCGGCGTTTATTGGTGCCCGGTGAACTAATTACTTAGAATAAGTTGTGCATTGAATAACCCAACGGGTAAGTTACCCGATACATTAAACAAACAAAATGACTTTCAGATGACTTTGAGTTATTTAAAACGCTTCGTAATAATTAAGCAGTTTCCTATTAGGGTCACTCCGCGTTCGGCTGTTGAAAGGCTATTGTTGAAGATATTTAATGATTAGTTAAATCAATATAAAATCCTGCAACATGATATTTTTTAAACCCCGACGCCAAGTTATATCTGTGTATATTCTGTTTTCATTAACTGACATGGTTTTAAGTACTTTTTGTCATCTAAACTATAGTATCCGTAAAACCAAGTGGCGAGTCAGGCAATAAAAGTCAGTACTATTGTTGCACGGCCCGCTCCATAAGGCAGCGCAGGTGCGAAAGTGCATGATCCAATGATTTACGGCCTGACTCGCCACTTGGTTTTGCGGATACTATAAAACAAACTGTCTGTCTGTGACATCATTGCTCACAAACGAATCCGAGTGTGGAATTGTCGGTCAAGTTGGTTCGAAGATGTTTTTAGAGACGGGAGTTTTACATTTGATTTCATCCTTGCTAGATCAGTAGAAATCCAGGGGGGCGACCTTTGCACTACAGGGGAATAAACTAACACTAATAAAATCCTTCTGTGGTCAGAATGATTACTGTTAGTTACGTCAAATCAAAGTAATAAAATAATTCTGTTTGTCTCGCATAATTAAATTAAATATTACCAATGTTAACGCGATTTGCATGAACCTCACTTTACAGGCCGGTAAACTTTTGGCGCCCGCATCTGTCATCAGTTCATCACGTAGAAAACTGACAAAAATCCCATGCAATTAGACTTTAACGGACGTCATTTTGTATTCAGATACTTATTTTACTGTTTAATATGTGTGTCTTGTGTGTTTATATATCATTCTTTCTGGCTTTCTTGGATACAATTTACAGTTTAAACCAACCGTATATATATACTGCGTGGAACGGAACGATGGACTTTCTCGCAAGAGGGTAATTATACTAATTATTGAGCGCTAGTATGTCACATTTTCCAGATAAACTATTTTTTTTGACGCGTTTTTTTTTACATTTGTATGGAGCTCGTCGCTCCAGTCGGCCAACGCTCCATACAAAGGTATCTCGCTCCATATAAACTCTTGCGGGAAAGTCCATCGTTCCGTTCCACGCAGTATAAGATTTCTGGCATACTCGGCAGCAACATCTGGAGAAAAATTGGTTTTAATTGTACAATCGCTGGATCTCGGTAGAGTCCGCCCACCACCGCACCCCGGCGCCAAACTTTTTAATTAAGAAATATTGACGTTTTTTCGAAGTTTGATGGCCGACTGGGTTGACTTGAATTATTTTAATTGACGAATCGTCCGCTCATCGCCGTCAAAGAGTTTTTAATCAATCAAAAATAGACCGTTGTTAATCCATAATAATTTGGTGAGCGATTTCGATCAAATATTTTCGTTTGAAAGGTCTGATTAATAAATTGATGAGTCTGCCGCCTGATTTAGTAAAAATAGATCAGTTATTATTGCATAATATAATATCAGAATTTCCATAGAAAAATAAAATTATTGTATATTTACAAAGTTGAACAATAATACTATAATCACACTGTTAAACTCGCGTATTAAATGACACTACAGGCAACATGTTTCGAACTCTTCGGGCGATCTTCTTTCTGCGAAGACCTAACGACTTTTATTCTATCTAATAAGTAACATGTTTTTGTCAATCAATGTTTTATTTATTTTCATTTCAATGCTGGCCAATCTACGGATAAAAAAATCTTTTCTCTCTTTTGAAATGTAGACAGCTTCCCGGTGCCGGGCGTAGTGACGCCGGATCACCAGCAGTTATACTTATGTTACAAAATCGAGAATTTTACTTTTTTTTATTATAGTTTTCAAATTAATTGGCACTTGGCAAGCAATTGTAGTAATGTATGTACTATTGACACGGGCCATTATTCTTATGTCAAGTTTTCGGCTTCAACGACGGGGCAGCTCTACCCAACATCGCCCCCTAACCCCCACCCCCCCTACATTTATTTTATTTATTTATTTATTTATTAAAACATGTAAACATGACATTACAGTATAACCAATGCGTCATGAAACGACATATACAAAAGACAAAAAATAAACACATATAATTACATTGGTACAGTTGATTGCCTGTCATCCATCTCCTCACAGAAGCTCAGACATTCACCGCACACATACATCCATACAACTGTCCGTTCTTTTTTTATACTTGTTGTAAATATCTATTTGATCTATACTTATTCTTATGTCAATGTCATAAATACTTTGACAGGAAAAACTATCTGTAACGCCGACAAAAGGATTAAAACTTGTAAACTTTGATTGCTGATATATATCGGGATATGAAAACTAAATAAAAGTTTTTACTAAACTGAGTATTTGTATTTGTGTGGCAGCCGAAACCTCATGAATTTCCTTTTATATCCACACAATTCTAAGGGAGAGTTCAGTTAATATCGGAAACATTTTTAAAATTTCTCTTGGTCTGGAAGGATTATAGACGTTTTGAGGTAAGTCCTAGAAATATACGATAGGCTATTTCGAGTATCGAGTTTATCACGATATTTTATGTAATACATTCTTACAATAAGCGAATCACATTACATAACGTAGCCCGAACATTAGTTTTTCACAATTCTTGTTAAATATAAAACCCTTTGTTCGATGTGCCTATTGGCAAAGGCCTCCAACTCCTTCAAATATTTTCTATCTCTCGCCACTCTTGTGCATAACTAGTAGCCTGCAGTTAGTTTTATTTCTCCTTTCCACCTCGTGACTTGGCGACCTCTTGCTCTTTTGCCGTCTCTTGGATACCACATGATGATTTTCTGACTCCACTTCTCTAACTTGCTTCGTACAGCGTGTCCAGCCCATCTTCATTTCTGCTTGTCTATACTACACTCGCGGGCAAAGAATACGGGTCGGTAAAATACCGTCATATTTCCTAAAATAGTGCGTAAGAGGTTGTACAGTTAATCCTGTCATGATCTTCATTTAATTTTACATATAAACTGCTAATAGCAGTAAAAAATATAACGTTACCAGGTTTAAATCGGACTCGTAAAAACCCATGAAAAAAAACAACGTTAACGGAGCGGGATATCGCAAAAATCGTGAATAGAATAGAATAGAATAGAATAGAATTTTATTGTTTAACCGTGTTACATAGATGGTATAAAATATTACAAGGCCCCAACGGTTACCCATTTCGGGTGTACAATATTTGCTTAAAACGAAGGAAAGAAGGAAGGAAGGAGGAAGGGGTGGGGTGATTTTTGGATATCGATATTTTTATGAGAGGATCCAGGAAATTGTTAATACAGTTGGGTATTGTAAAGAATAGCATATTATGTAAATAAAACAAGTATTAAATATTTAAAAAAACCTATTGCAGTTATTTAATTTAGGGTGACCCGTATTCTTTGCCCGCGAGTGTAGTTAGGATGTCCACGTTGGTCTAGATAAGGAAATACTCGGAAGATCTCTCTCGTATAAGATCATCGCTCATCACTAATTTATGGCGGAGCTCCATACAAACTCAATAAACATGTACTTAGACGTTTACGAATGAAACATGGTGCGAAAGTTGGATGTTTGTTACTCAATCACGCTTAAACGACTCAAGCGATTTGGATGAATTTTACACGAAGATAGTTTATAGCCTGGATTAAAATATAGGGTAGTTTTTATCCCGGGGCCACGCAGGCAGTCATGTAGTACTAATAATTACACGGTTAAACTCACGTATTCAATGTCACTACGGGCGTCTTGTTTCG
Organism: Epinotia bilunana; assembly: GCA_947049275.1. Taxonomy (NCBI): domain Eukaryota; kingdom Metazoa; phylum Arthropoda; class Insecta; order Lepidoptera; family Tortricidae; genus Epinotia; species Epinotia bilunana. The sequence continues at coordinate 3,202,272 of OX346266.1, read as the reverse complement.
AACTCTTCGGGAGTTCTTGTCCAGGATGAGTATTTTTGCGTCAGTGTCACTTGAAGGACTGACACGTGTCATTGGTTAACCGTGTAATTATTACCTATGTTATTACTTTAAACATGAATCACGAAAGTTTGAAAACGAGACTTTTTTACACATACTTTTTTACTTATAGCTGTGTTCTCGTTCATTGTGAGTTCGAAACACGTGGAAAGATTTATGAATGTACGCTCTATCCTGTAACCGCGAATTTTTTACGAATAAATTCTCCTTTACCGAATTTTTGCGTTATTTGAGTGACAGGTATAGTGATTTTTATTGTCATTTTTTAGCGTAACCGACGTTACTGAGGACGCAGAACAAGCGAAAAAGATTTCAATGAATTTAGCGTGGTCCAATATATTCCTTCCTTTTTTGGATAAACATCATTGTCATACAGTTGACGTCTCCTGGCATTTTATGCTATAAAATGGTCTAAATTAATTTAATTATTCAATGTTACGAGCCTAACAGGCACAGAAGTCAGCGGTGCAGGCCTGCGAGTGTAGGCGGCACTTAAGAAGACCTAAATCAGCTGTTTTCAAGGCAAACATCCCCCAGCTCGCCTTTGAAAGATCGCCATATCTGACGTTTGTGTATACAAAAGTTTCACAAGAAGCGTTTCTAACGGCAACCAGACTTCCCTGCGCCAGTATTGGCCAAGTGACTGCGTTTCCAAGGGAAACACCGAGCTACGCCTGCGCCTTTGAAAAGTTTCGCCTTAGTGTCATATATTTTTCTTGTTTATAATTATTTTGACAGACAATTTGTGATATTAATAATTAGTTTTGGATTGTAATAGTTTTTAAATTTCTTACGAATTTAGGTTCAGTGTTTGTATATTACTTTTATATCGTGCCTGTTGCTTCCGATGGCATGTTGCGTGTGCAGCAAAACATTTACAACAACAAGAGGCCTACACATACACCAGTCTCGCATTCATCAGGTTCGTATTCTTCCCGCCACTTCTACTCCAAGTCCCGTAAACCTCAGTATCTCATCAGTCACAGCGACTCCTCTTCACGTTCTCCTCGGCCGGCTCAAACAATCAACGTCCCTAATAAAACGCGTGCCACGTGGTGCGAGATCAACGTTGGCACAAGCACTTACCGATACTGTAAATATCTGTGTTCGGGACAATACCACCGAGAAATGGCACAACCTTCTAACTTTTTCATATAAAATTCTGCACGTTGCCGAAGATAAAGCAAATAACATTTCCCTGACCCAAAAAATTAAAAACAATATTCAAACGGCTAATTTACCCACCCCCAAACTACATCCTAGATCCCATACAAATAAATATGATTTATTTGACAAGGTCGAGGAGAAAATTCACGACGGAGACCTTAAGGGAGCGACTCGACTTCTCTTTTCAAGCGATACTTTTTTGTAGACCCTCCAACCGACTCATCAGCCTGTATTCATGCAACTGAGCGAGATGTATTAGCAGCCCTCGCATCCTTCCCTAAGGGTTCGGCGTCTGGCCTGGACGGCATCTCCCCACAGCACCTCATAGACCTCTCCAGTCACGGCACGGGCGTTGCTGGTGAGCAGCTTATTAAAAGCATCACCAAGCTGGTAAATCTTATGCTCCAGGGAGATGTCTGCCAAGAAGTAACGCCTGTGATATACGGGGCGAATCTCATAGCCCTCACTAAGAAGGATGGTGGGGTGCGCCCTATTGCAGTAGGGTCAACCTTCCGCCGTTTGGCTGCCAAAGTCTGCGTGCGTCTCACACGTTCAAAATTACAAGCCCTCTTTGAACCCATACAGGTTGGCTTCGGAACCCGCGGGGGCTGCGAGGCTGCGGTTCATGCCGTGCGCACCTTTGTGCACAGCAGCTCATGTGAGGTACTTATGAAATTAGATGTCAAAAATGCTTTTAATTCGGTCAACCGGGACACCCTGCTAAACGAAATTAAACTTCATGTTCCGGAAATGTACAACTTTATGCTCCAATGTTATCACTCACCTTCTAAATTAATGCACAAAAACAATGAGATTCTTTCGGCAGTGGGTTGTCAGCAGGGTGATCCCCTCGGTCCAGCCATTTTTAGTTTAGCTATTAATTCGGTAATTCACAGCCTAAATTCGAAATTAAATGTATGGTACCTCGACGATGGAACCCTAGGAGGTGATTCACAGACTGTTCTGGCAGATTTAGTCCAAATTAAAAACAAACTCGCAGATATTGGCCTCGAATTAAACCTAAACAAATGCGAGTTGTATATTTCTGATATAGTGGATTCGTCATCGGCTTCACAAATTATACAAAATTTCAACATCATTTCCGCAAACATACAAATCATGCCTAAAGAAAGTTTACATCTCTTAGGTTCACCCATCTTTGATGAAGCCATCCCACCCCTTTTGAGTAAATCTATTTCCAAATTTAAAGACCATTCGGACCGCCTTACCAAAATTAGCAGTCACTCTGCTCTTTTTGTCTTAAAATTTTGTTTACTCATCCCCAAATTTACGTACCTGCTACGCTGCTGCCCCGTTTGGAAATACCCCCATCTTATCCAACCTATCGATCTTCTTTTAAAATTCCAAATAGAATCAATTCTTAACATCCGTCTCAGCGAGCAGGCATGGACCCAAGCCTCCTTACCGATAAGGTACGGTGGTTTGGGTACTCGCAAAATCTCCAGTATTGCTCTGCCGGCATTCTTGGCTTCTATCCATAGCACCTCAGATCTCGCAGGTAAGATCCTTAAGGCCTCCCCGGCTACAAACTGCGAGATTGCGTGCCTGGTTGAAGCCTCCAATGCCTGGCTGGCTGGACCGAGCCCAAATTATCCGTCCCGACCTAAAATACAAAGGGCCTGGGATACCATAGCCTCTATTTCAGTCAGAAATTCACTCATCGACGACGCGACAGGCAGGGATCGAGCCAGACTTTTGGCTGTATCCAGTCCAGAGTCAGGACACTGGCTACATGCATACCCATCGCCTAATACCGGAACATTCATAGACCCGTCCATACTCCGTATAGCCGTCGGTCTCCGGCTCGGGTCAGAGGTTTGTGTCGCCCACAGCTGCGCATCCTGTGGGGCCGCCGTAGACTGCTTCGGCCACCACGGACTCGCCTGTTCCTCAGGCGCCGGCCGCCTGTCCCGCCATGCCGCTCTCAACGACATCCTTAGAAGGGCGCTCGTCAGTGCCAATGTTCCCGCAACTCTGGAGCCCCAGATCGTGCGGAGCGATGGTAAGCGCCCCGACGGGATGTCGTTGATTCCGTGGAAGATGGGACGTGCGCTGGTGTGGGACGCCACTTGCGCTGACACCTTGGCTGCGTCCTATCTTCTTTCGACTAGCAGACGTGCTGGCGCGGCGGCAGATACGCGGGAACGAGCAAAGGCGGTGAAGTACAGTTGTCTCGGCACCCTGTACGAGTTCGTTCCGTTTGGTGTCGAGACCCTTGGATCGTGGGGTAAAGGCGCGCGTGGGCTTCACGGGGCGCTCAGCAAACGCCTGAAGGAGGCAACAGGCGACCCTCGCGCGGGCAGCTTTCTCGCGCAAAGACTTGCAATCGCAATTCAGCGCGGGAATGCTGCCTGCGTGATGGGTACCCTGCCAAAGGGTCCAAATTTAGGAATTATTTAGTTTTAGTTAGGTCGTTTTTAAGTTAGTTTTAGTTTTAATTTTAAATCTAGTTTTAATGTACTTTTGTATTTTATATATCTTAAGTTATTATGTTAATAAATAATTATGTCATTCCTTGTGATCTACTGCATATTTATCGCTCTGATATCGATATCGTTATATCGGCATAGGAATTTCCCCAAAGCTGCGACCACGTCGGTAAGTAAACCCTTAATAGGATTTTGATCTTCCGTCTGCGCTAAGCAGTATGAAATATTATGTACTAGTTCCTATAAAGCCTTCGTATTAAGGAAAATTACACGGGAGATACCCAATAGCTATTCCAATACCAAAGAATAGTGGGAAGTACAAAAGAAAATGGAAGTGGAAGCTATTGTAGCGTAGTCAAGCGCGCGGCTGTCAAATAGAGGTCATGGGTTCGAATCCCGGCTCTTTTCGGGGTGGGGGCGTATAATTAGGATCATCATCATCATCATATCAGCCGAAAGACGTCCACTGCTGGACATAGGCCTCCCCCAAAGAGTGCCAAAGTGACCGGTCCTGCGCCACCCTAACCAGCGGACTCCAGCAACCTTTACCAGGTCATCAGTCCACCTTGTGGGGGGCCTACCCACGCCGCGCCTTCCAGTACGTGGTCGCCACTCGAGAACCTTTCCGCCCCAACGGCCATCGGTTCTACGTGCTATATGACGTGCTATAATTAGGATAGGAAAAGGCAATGGTATTATGTTTAAAAACTTTACTAAGGACTGCTCTACAGCATAGTTACAAAGTCACGTGAAATACGAGTACAGTGAACTGGCAATTTCGGTTCTCTTTTCCGACACACTATTCTCCGTCCACGATAGATTCTGCATCCAGGAGAGCGTGCACCTTCTGTCAGGCTTTTCCTTAGAACTTGTTTACATCGCAGCTCCATACAAACTTTCGCCTCTTTGGGGATGATTCCCGGTATAAAAAGTATTATATATATTAGAGGCCAGGGCCAGCCTGTTTGGGCTTCCAGCTGGCCCGATGAGGGCGCTCCTAGCGGGCTTGGCCAAGCCCGCATAGGATGCGTAAGCGAGGGACCGCATAAGATGAGGAGTACCGGTATTGCGGTTCTTCGTTTTTCCTATCTTCTGATGCGGCCGAGGCGCGATCGCAGGGGGAGAGGCGTGTTGGTATAACGGTCCGCCACTCTCCCTACTCCCCCTACGAACTCGGTGGGGCCTTTCCGCTGCAACGGCATTGGTGGGACCGCAAGAGGACGAGGAATGCCGTTATAACGATGCGCCGCTTTCCCTATCTGCGGCCGAGACGCGGTCGGTAGCGGAACCACCGACCTGATCCGCCACCGGGTGCTGGATTTTCCGCACCCATGATCTCCTCGTAGTGGACTCAGGGGGATCCGCTACTGAACAGGTGGAGATCGAGGAGGCAGGCGTGTCAAAACATCTGGGGCGTCACGTGGAGCCTCCGGGCATCCGCCATGGAGCCGCTTGTGGGCGACTGCCGCCGGCGGGGCCGCGGATGTGTGGGGGCAAGTGGGGGGTTTGAGTGGGTACACCGTGTGTTGGTGGATGATTAAAACCACTAAAACTTTTAATGAACGTTTTAATGAACGTTTAATTAGTTGAAATTCTTAATTTAGCGTAGAGCTGTACCGTACGGTAAGAGAGTTGGATGAGAAGAGAAAAAGGTGACCGAGTGACCGGAATGTAGTATTACAATAATCATTCAAAATGACCTATTCGGTGTGTCACTCGTTTAAAAATAATTTACAAATGATTTCGTTCAGAAACATAATCCCGGAAGGGGGTTAATAGTGGTTAAATGGTTTCTACACATCACAATTAAATTGCCTATATGCTGTATTTATTATTAACTAATTATTCTTTGAATACTAATACAATATAATTATATGCATTAAATGCAGCTAACTAATATTTTACCTTTTAATGGCAATAGTTGAGATCAAACATTCAGTCATATGCTACTAGTTACTTAAATTCTTATAGTTTACATTTCTATGGGCAAGACACATATTTTATTTAAAGCTCTCGTTGTACTGTTCCCATTGGGAAGCTTCAAATCTACAACTCTTACTTTTTTGTCTGCACCATAATAAATTTTGGTGACTCTAGCCACTGGCCATTGCAGGGGACTACAATTAATATCTCTTAACAATACTAAGCTATCTATTTCTATATTGGGCTGGACATTGTGCCACTTAGGACGGCTATTCAACAAGCTTAAGTATTGTTTATGCCAAGCTTTCCAAAAATGTTGCTGCATTTGGGTGCAGCGACGCCACAAACGCAATCTGTTTTGCGGTATTGCAGTTACATCTGGTTCTGGTATAGCATTCATGGGTCTATGGATTAAGAAATGTCCAGGAGATAAGTATGAAAAATCTGATGAGTCTCTGGAAAGCTGTGTTATGGGCCTAGAGTTAAGAATCCCTTCTGCCATTATTATGATTGTGTTAAATTCTTCATAAGTAAATAAACTGTTACCTATTACACGTTTGAAGTGTTTCTTAGAGCTTTTTACAGCAGCTTCCCATAAACCTCCAAATGTGGGTGAATAACTGGGAATATAATTGAATTGTATGTTGTTAGCAACAGCATAATGCATCACCGCATTTTGGTGCTCTTTAGAGCATTTGGACAATTCTTTATCCGCTCCTTTAAATGTTTGTGCATTGTCAGAAAATATTTTTGTGGGATATCCACGCCTAGATATAAATCTTTTTAAAGCTGCAATAAATGCCGGAGTTGTCATGTCCGATACTAGTTCTAAGTGTATTGCCTTAGTAGCAAAGCATACAAAGACGCAGACATAACCTTTCGTTAGAATACTATTTCTTAATGTGGATTGTTTGATGTTGAACGGTCCACAGTAGTCAATTTCGACAACTTCAAACACTTTGGCTTCATTTACTCTATCGTAGGGCAAGGATCCCATAAGCTGTGAGGCAGCTTGAGTTTTGAATCTATAACATGTAATACATTTTCCAATTACTTTTGCAACTTCCTTATTACAATTTATGATCCAATATTTTTGAGAAAGACTGCTAATAGCATCTTTTAATCCTCCATGCAGCAACAACATGTGCTCATATTCAATTATTAAGCCAGTTAAAAAACACTTTTTTGGTAGGATTATAGGATGTTTTTGAGCATAAGGAATTGTTGCATTTTGCAGCCTCCCTGACACTCTTAAAACATTGTGAGCATCTAAGAACGGGGCTAAGTTTTTAACATGAGTTTTAATAGGTAAGTTGTGTTTAATACAATATATTTCTTGTTTGAAATATTCATGTTGCAATATTGATATAATTTTATATCTAGATTGTTGCATTTCACACACAGTTAAATGGCCTTTCATTTTATTATCTTTACTTTTACAGTTATTATAAAATCTTAGTATCCATGCAACTACTCTTTGCAATTTAGTCCATGATGAATACTTTGTAAACATTTCAGGCTCTTTTGGTTCTGGTGCAACAATCAAACATGCATGCTGTCTATCAACACTCTCTTTAAAGTAGTCTGAGGTATTGATAACTTGTGACGGTTGAGGACGATAATCATCATCCAAAAAGTCAGATGGACCGTGCCACCACAGTTGGTTCTTAGAGAGGTCGAGAGGGTCGCATCCCCTAGACAGACAGTCTGCAGGATTGTCTGTTCCACTGATATGACACCATGTACAGTCGGATGTTATTTCTTTTATAACATTAACTCTATTTTTTACATATGCAGGCAATTTTTCCTTGTTTGACATGATCCAAGACAGAGTTACAAGTGAATCAGACAATAAGTATTTAGCTTCAATTCTAACTTTTAAAATTGACTTAATTTTAGTGTACAATTTTGCTAAAATTAGTGCAGAATTAAGCTCAAGTTTCGGTACAGTCAATTCATTTCGAATTGGTGCGACTCTGGACTTGCTACATAATAGCCTCATTGAAACATTGCCATTGTAGATACATCGTATATACAAACATGCACCATATGACTTAAGTGAGGCATCACAGAAGCCCACAATCTCTACATGACCCTTGTTCGGGATGACATTTCTTTGTACCTTCATAACCGGCATGTTCAATATATTGTTGTAAAACTTACACCATCGCTTTAAGAATTCATCTGGTATGGGAGAGTCCCACAATAGGTTTTCCTTCCAAAGGTCTTGTAGAAATTGTTTTGCTTTTACAATTACTGGTCCTGCCAGACCCAAGGGATCAAAAAAGGAACCTATGAAGCTGAGTATGGAGCGCTTATTCCATTTTTGAACATGTTTGTTAGGGTAGCTGATTTTGAACTCATCATGGTGGGTGTCAAACACCACACCTAAAGCTTTTAGATCAGTTTTCATGCAGAGCTCATGGTCGTCTGCATAATGGTTTTCAGATGGGATGCTGGCCAGCAATTGAGGTTCGTTTGCTGCCCATTTGTGCAAATGCATATCGGCATAGGACAGTAGAGTGATTAATTGATCTCTTACCTCCAAGGCATCTGTGATGGAATCGGCTCCAAAGAGAGCATCATCAACATACATTGCTGTGCGGATCACCTCTGCTGCTTTTGGAAGCTCCGCTTCATACCTGGCTGCCAGCTCCTCCAAGCATCTTGTTGCCAGAAAACTTGAACTTCGGAGTCCATAGGTCACTGTCTGTAATTGAATAACTATTAATTCATGGTTATCATTTCGCCATAAAATATTTTGTAAATGGTGAAACTTGGGATCTATTCTTATGGCCCTGTACATGTTTTGTATATCCGCTAACATCACATACCTGTGTTCTCTGAATGATATCAGTATATCAAACAAGTCCTTTTGAATTTTTTCACCATTAAGTAAAACGTCATTAAGACTGTTATGCTGTTTGGATGCTTTTGTATTTCCATTAAAGACAATTCTAACCTTATTCGTTTTACGATCCTCCCTAATTACAGGTAAATGCTGCATGAAATACAGCTTTTGTTTGTGATCATTTGTTAGCGGCAAGATTTTGGCATGACCTAGATCAATATATAGGCTAATGAATTCTTTATATCTGGTTTTCAAATCTGTATCCATTTCTAATCGCTTTTCTATGCAATTTAGTGTTTTGACTGCCATTGGAAACGTGTTACCTAAATTGAGTTGGTCCATGGGCTGAGCCAGAGGAAGAGACACCTGAAATTTATTATTTATTAACTGTACAGAGTTCTTGAACTCGGCTTCACAGGAGTTCTGCTTTGCTGTAACCTCCTTTGTCGTTTCGGGGACAATTTCTGTTTCCCAAAACTTTGTTAGGAGGTGGTCTATATTGACATTTGCCTCATGGTTAGCCACATGCAAGGCAACATGATGGCAATTAGCATATCCATTTTGACATGGTGATTCACCCGACAGTATTGAACCAAATTCTGTACTGATGAGATAGAGCTCAGTATTTGAGATCTTGGTTTTGCTGGGTAGTAGTATTTTAAAGAAAACCTCAGCTGATAACAAGAATGAGATGTCACCCGGAACTAAACAATCATTGTCTGCTAGTACAACAGAATCCGGTAATGTGATATTGCTTTTATCTATTTTGTTTTGAGGTAATTGTGTTGTTATTTTATCAACCAAAGAGCATGTTACTTGACAGCTGAAATTGGAATGCATTGACTCAAATTTTGCATTCACAGACTGTGAAGTGTGTTTGGATTGACAACCTAAAGCTGAAATGTTGAGTTTGTTGTTAGTAGGCTGCAGGTTAAGTGATTTGGCAAGGTCATTTGTCATAAAGGAAACTTGGCTGCCGCTGTCAACCAGACCTCTAGCTACTGTGTAATTTGCACCATCTTGTCCGAAGATTTTTACTTTGACAGTAGGTAATATGACAGCATTGTTTGACTTGGCATGGCAATTGCTAACACTTGGCTCACACTCAACATGCAGTAATGTGTTGTGAGTTTTGCTCTGGCATTTGGAGCATTTGAAGTGAAATTTACATTTGTTTTTGTGCATACCTAGGCATATCTTGCATAAGCTGTATTTGGAAGCAAGCTCTGCTCTCTCACTTGATGATTGTGCTGCAAATGTGGGGCAGCAATATAATTTGTGAGATGTTGCTTTACAGCATAGGCAAGAAGGTACCACATTGTTGGCCATGTTAGTCACTTTAATATTTTTATTAGGAAAGGAATAAGACGACTTACCCTCACTTTGCTTGCTCTCCTCGAAACTGCTTGCTCTTTTCTCAGTAAAAACCAAGAAATCTTCTAGAGAAGGCAATTTGCTATTGTCTCTCTCCTGATGGAAAGCTCTGCATGAAAATTGATCCACCTTTTTCAAAAGAATTGTTAAAATCATTAAATCCCACTCCTCTGTAGGCTGTCCCAATGCCTTAAGGGCTCCTATGTGCTGTCGCGTTGTTGCAACTAGCTCCCTTAAGCTACTGGCAGTACCTTTGTTGAGAGGCTGTGTTTCAATTAAGGCTTGGATGTGGTTTGTTATGACCAGAAATTTGTTGTCATACCGAAGCTTGAGTAGTTCCCTAGCCTTAAGATACGATTCACCTGTTAAAGGAAGCCCTTCTATTAATGCTAAGGCTTCACCTTTTAAATATTTCTTGAAATAGAAAAGTTTTTGCACAGGCTGTAATTTCACACACGAGTCGATGACTGCATCAAACAGTTCCATAAATGTCATGTATTTGGCGTAATCCTTTCCATCGAACGCCGGGATTTCTATTTCTGGAAGACGCATACTGCTGCCGCTGTTCACCTCCATGCTGGATGCAGACGCGACGCTCGAAATTTTACTTTGCAGTAACTTCCTTAGCTGGGATATGGCCTCAATGCATCTGTCTTCTTCCTGGTCATTATCGAAATTTGATGTGTCTTCTGTTACGATTGCCAGCTGTATTGTAAGATCATTGTATTTGGTAAGTGTTGCTTCAGCCTGTTGCAGTCTTATCTTTATTGTATCTATGTCCAAGGTTTCTGTTGATTCACTCAAAAGTTTGTGAATTTTCGTTGTGGAACCTTTGCACCATGCTATTTGTGCTTTAATTCTTTGGGTCGTTTCTTGCACAGACTCCTTTTCGCCCATTTTGTCGTATTATAGTAGCTTGTTAGGTTATGTAAACAATTGAAGCTGAGTTGTCAAACTTGACAGCGTCATGAATGTCAGATTCGAATTACGTTTTGCACTGAATGAGTGATCGAATGTTGCGACCGTAACTTCAACTTGTATTGCTCGTTCGTTCTTGCTCTTGACTTGAATTATAATATTATAAAAAATGGCGAACGTTGCTGCTTGAATTCAGAGAAATGCGGTTTTCGTCGCTGTCCTTGATTTAGTATTCGGGTAATTAGGAGCCCGATGCTTTTTAGATTTACTTGACCGGCACTTGAACACGAGATGACGATTTCACTAAAAATTTGAACTTTTCAGCCAATTTTATTGCACTTGTTTCGGCACCATTTATGTTGGTGGATGATTAAAACCACTAAAACTTTTAATGAACGTTTTAATGAACGTTTAATTAGTTGAAATTCTTAATTTAGCGTAGAGCTGTACCGTACGGTAAGAGAGTTGGATGAGAAGAGAAAAAGGTGACCGAGTGACCGGAATGTAGTATTACAATAATCATTCAAAATGACCTATTCGGTGTGTCACTCGTTTAAAAATAATTTACAAATGATTTCGTTCAGAAACACCGTGGGTCTCATCAGCTCATACGGGAGTCCCACATTACCACTTGCACTTGGGTCACCCCCTGCCCGGGTGGTATGCGTAACGCATTTTATAAACAAAAATAAATATCTATCTATCATCACGGATTACCGCTTAGCCGTTTTTGTGTGATTGAGTAAGAAAAATTTAAACTTTCGCATTTATAATCTAAGTAGGATAGTAAGATATAAACATTTTGACGCTTAATGTATTTGTGCATTATAAATAAATTGAGTATGAGTAAGGTCGTAAAAACATGTTCTTCTACAACCGAACACCCTACATGTAAACAATTGAAACCCACTAATCGATACACGGCAAGAAAACACGCACTTTGGAAGCTTAGGCGACACCCCTAATTTCAAAAGCATTCGAAATCGTACGTTTACATAATACCCCCTACCAAAGCTTTGTGAGGCACATTATATACCGGCTCTTAAGTCTGTGGTAGAAGGTTGAATTTTGTTTGCCAATTTATTTGTATGGAGGGTAGTTTAATTGAAACTTAGTTGGGGTTTGTTGGCAAGTTCTTTCGAGGATTATGGTGGTTGTGGGAGATGTAAAGAAAACAAAACACCCCTGAACTTTATTAAAGAGAACGGTATCTTTCCTTTTTTTTGTTATTCACATATTCATATCGAACACTAAAACTCGAGATTAAGACCTAGTTTTTAGTAAGTATCAGGTATTATTACAACTCCAATTTTTTTTGTAACTGAAATCTTCTTTAGCGGCGCTGTGCAATTTTTGGGATGGATGGGGAAAAATTGTAAACTCGCCACAGGTATCACGTGACCGTAAATGGTGAGAGATTCGGGACGAGTCTTGGTGGCGGGGGGGGGGGGGGGGACCGATGCCGTAGTACTATCGACAACACAGCTAACATCCGCACCAGGTGCACCTTAATTGCATTGTAATAAGGTTTTATATAAACACAGGATGGTCAGTTAACAGTGTTGTCGTTTGTACGAGACTGGCTGCTCCATTCGAGTTAGCGAGAAAAAGGGCGCAAACGCCATGCAATCCGCGGCGCTTACTCGTTCAGCCGACACACAATAAGTTCTCACGCGCTAATTCGCAAGTGAAATAGTTTACTTCTGTCGTTACGGTATTCGTCGATTCGAAATGTCAAAATGTTCAAGTTTTCACTTCTGCCGGCACTCCCGGAATGCAACCCGGTCTTTTTTAAAAGCTTTTATTTAACTTGCAATGTATGTAATTTGTTCGGGTGGAATCTTTGAACTCAATTTTGAAGTACTTAGATATCTTCAACCGATTGAGCTGAAATGTTGTATACACGTTTAGTTTGGATGACAATGCACGATAAGGTACGTGACGTCATTCTAAATCCAATATGGCGGACCATCCAAGATGGCGGAATAGTTATTTTTAATGCGCTTCTACAATATGGGTATGAAATGAAAAGGCTCGTTGAGAGCAACTCGAGAATAATGTGACGTCATTCTGTACAGTCTCACCACTGTACATTTTTCCGTTTACGTTAAACAACCTACTTCATCATCAACCTACTTTAGGCCGCGCTATAATATGACATTCTGAAGTAAAAACTGTCGTGCGATAAGCAGGGAACAGCCAACAAGTCTAACTATTTTGTATCTTAAAAGTAATAAATCAGTTTAATAACAATATCTTAACTTCTCTGTTCTCTCAACGCACTCCAACACAACAACAAATTACTGGGCTAACTGGCTCATACATAATGGTCCTTCGAACGTAAACAGGTATGTGGTGTTTTCTGTGACTTTATTGCGATAACGATTCGGTTTGCTGGCTTCCCACAAGCGGGTTCCACCAGTAAATTGAGAAGGCGCACATATCGTGTATAGAGTGCAGGGGCACTGTTTGCCTGTGCGAACTAGTGTGGCCGAATAAGACCATAGCGCGGCCGCAACGTAAACGGAAAAATGTACAGTGGTGAGACTGTACACATTCTAAATCCAATTTTCTTGTATTAATAAACTGATTTATGTAAAATCTGCTAAGTTTAAATTAATAAATTTTCAATTAATTATATATTGATCATCGCGACAAGCTTTTATGAGTTAAAATTTCAAAGGAAAATTTTATTTTCTTCTTTTTAGAGCGTTTAAATAAAAGCTTTTTTTTAAAGTTTTTTTGCTTTTAATTTTTTTTTTTAGGTGTCTTAACGTGGGAGTTTCGATCAAATTTTAAGTGATATGAAACAAGAAAATAAATGAAAAAAAACATCGTCTGTACCGGCAAAATACAGAGGGCACAAGTCCGAGTTGTCTTGGGCTTCAGACGATTTGTTCTCTGTATCCTACCGATCAGGTATCATATTATATATATTACATTTGTATATGATATTTATGTAATATTAAATAATAATATGTAAATGTATAAACGGCTCAGGACAGTATTGTATTATAAATACAATACTGCGTTCTAAAACTCAGGTAGCTGACGTAGCTCACACAGCCGCCAAACTTAATCGGGACTGGGCCGGGCACGTCTGCCGCATGCCAGAAACGTTATGGACTACAATTACCACCAAGTGGGTCCGAACCGAATACGGCGCCGCGGTAGACCACGTTGGAGATGGCGAGACGGGCTTGACGTCTTTGATGAAGACTGGTGGGAATCTGCCCAGGACAGGGATATGTGGAAGAATAAGAGGGAGGCCTTTGCCCAGCAGTGGGACACTTAAGGCTAATAATATAAAGCTTAATATGTAAATCCTTACTAATATTATAAATGCGAAAGTGTGTGTGTTTGTCCTTCTTTCACGTCCTTCTTCACACAACGGAGCGTCGTATTGATGTGATTTTTTGTATGGAGATAGTTTAGAAGCTGGAGAGTGACATAGGCTACTTTTTTCACCGGGAAAATTCAATATGTTACATTTTCCTATAACCACATGGGCGAAGCCGCGGGCATCAGCTTGTGTATTATATAACATTAAACTGCAATTAATTGTATGATTTATCGTTTTCATATCCCGCACCAGCTAAAATTATTTTCTGTTTGGCCCAAAAGTTAACTGGTAGAAAATGCCTCATGACATTAAGTTCGCCTTTTGTATTTGCAATTTGTTACTGTGGAATCAATTTAGTAAGCAGTGGTTAATACTTGGAATATCGCAAGTCCTATTAATGCAAAGAAGGGGATGGTTGCATGTTTTCAGCTTCTTTTGTACTGATTTCTGATCAGATTCGAATCCCGGAAAGGGCAAAGTGTGATGAGCATATATCATTATTTCTGAGTCTTAGATGTTTTTTATGTATTGAAATATTTCTTTATATTAAATATATCGTCGGCTAGAATCCATAAGACAATTAGTGAGCTTACTATGGGGTTAGTTCGATTTATGTAAGATTGTCCCCCTACTATTTATTGTATAATTATTTATTTATCTTCCATGTCACTACACTTATTTATTTGCATCAAGAAACAAGGCCCACATTCACAAATACCCCATAGACAAACACATATCGTTTTACATAAATAACACAATAACACGTTAAGTCGCATCGGCGCGCATTTTCTGGGTGTCGAATAACTGGCCTCGAAACCGAGTATAATGTACCTACTCGGTTTCGATATCATGCTGGCGACTGTACCTACTCGTGAAATAGTTGAGCATCTGATCGCACCGTCTGCTGACTGATAGTTAGAGGGAGTTCAAAGGCAAATTCAGTCAACAAATACCTATTTGCCGTAAAGTTTGTCATTTCGCGTATGGGGGCGGTGTCTGCCACTTGGAGCCTTTTATTTTGCTGCAGATTTACGAAAAGCTCATGCGCGCGGGAACACATAAAAATTCCGAAGTCATTAGTTCGAAAGCATACATATAGACAAAATTTGGACGCAGATCATTAATAGAATACATAAATAGGTTAGGTAAGGTTAGTAGAATATCCCGAAAAATCAATAAATCCTTCAGCGGAACATGGTTATCGGATTATGAAATTCAGAAAAAATATTCTTCGGAATTATGTAGTGTACTCGTTTAACATGTATTCATCATCATATCAGCCGTAAGACATAGGCCTCTACAGTGTGCCACAATTTTCAACTTTTACCAGGGCATCAGTCCACCTTGGGGGTCTCCCCACGCTGCGCCTGCCTACGTGTTCGACACCTTTTCCGACAGCCATCGGTTCTACGTGCAATGTTACTAACGATACTCAATGTAATTTAATACGTTGGTGCCGTCTCAGTAGTTGTAATAACTTCGCGGTAGATGTCGCTACGAGCCTCTCTAAAGCGTAATTAAATTACTAATTAGAAGAGTGGAAGAATTGAAAGATTCGTGGCTACTGGCGGAGCCCACGGTAGCACAGTTGGATAAGAGCAATGGACGGATTCCATAGGTTCAAATCCCCCTCGTAGCGAATTAATTTTTGAATTTTCCACTTGATCGAAATTCATAATTTCTGATTCGTATGCTTAGTAAACATTTACAGTTTAAGTTCGTCATGGAGCCAAGTGGAGCACAACCCATGACGAGGGAGTGAAGGAAGGTGGAACTCTCTATTAATTATATTACACGGTTGTGACAGCTCTCGAGGAAGTTTATTAACTCGCTGCTCGCGAAGCAACCCACAGAAAGATTGGCATTCACCGTCCGACATCTGTAAAATTATGAGTATTTTGAATGCCAGCTGCTCGCGCAGATACCCGCGGAAAGATGACATGTGTAAAAGAAATATGCACGTAATTTAGGCATGCCCACCCACACATGTAAAATTTGAGATTGGAACCTCCTGGCTGAAACAAAGGTCATGCATTTCAATTGTGATGGCTTGTAGGTTGCATCATTTTCCTTAAGTTACTTCCAATTATGAGTAGGAATATTGAATGCTAGCTGCTCTCTTGAATACTAGAAACAACCCACGGAAAGACGTCCGACCCACGTCCGACACCTGTAAAAGCAAATTTTGAATACTAACAGTACCTACCCTATCTATCCTACCCTACTACAGATATTACATCGTCTTTATTTTTAGTATAGAAGACTAGTTGCACGCGTGGCTCTGCTCGCGTACTATGCTGAACGCAAACGAAGCCGTTTCCCAATTTGTTAAAGAAAAAATGTAGGATTTCGTACATCTGAAATAGAAAGTAAAAATATACACTTTTTTCTGAAATCGACCCTTTGACCGATATTTAAAATAGATCCGTATTTTCCCAAAGAGCTTTTAACAATTACAATTTTTTTCCCCTTTTCATCTGTCTCGATACGAAATTTTAGTGAGTATATTTATAGCCAGCTTTAAATTGATTACTTACTCTGCTTCCAGCCTGACAGTGAATATTCATGTGTAGTCATGCGAACATATGAGCATTAACATTTAAATATATGAACGGAGTTCCAAATTCAAAAGTTACTTTTTAAAGTACTCAACGGGGCACCGTTGTATGCGAAAAGTTTTTTTACGTCAAGGTACGCATGATGGGTTTGAGTTTTGTTTTTGATACGATTTCTTTTATAAAAAGTGTAGGTGCTTCCTAGTCTACTAACATTAAAATCACATTTAATAGTAGGTAAGTTTGGATGTTTGTTATCCAATCACGCAAAAGCAACTAAACGGATTTTGATGAAATTTTACGTAATGAATGATCCTTTGTATGTATGTATGTAAGCACTTTATTGTACACAATAACAGGTTAAAGAATATACACGTCACACAATAGATCAAAGTACAAAGGCGAACTTATCCCTATAAGGGATCTCTTCCAGCTAACCTTTGAGCAATTGAGAGGAAGGTAGGTAGACCGAGATAGGCAAACTTATACCGTGTACAAAAACACAGAGAAAATGAAAACAAAACCTAATAGGTATTAATTCTAGACAAATAAAAACATGCCAATACATATATAAATATACAGTATAAAATATAATACACACTATATATATCGCAAATATACAATAAATAAATAAATACTATATTCAACCAATTCACAAGTCATTGGAAAGCCACAACTTCTTCAAATTCATCTTAAGTGACGCAACAGACCGCGACTGTCTCAGCGACAAAGGCAACTCATTCCACAACTTAACAGCGTGCGCGGTAAAAGATCTGGAGTATGTTCGCGTCTTTCTAGACGGTACAGCAAGAGTAAGGTTAGCACCCGACCGCAAGCGGTGGCCACTGCCGTCTGCCATATAGTTAAACCGCTCAGAAAGATAAGGAGGGGAAGTAGGGCTGAACAGTGTGTTGAAAAGTAATGACAGGATATGCACGTCCCTGCGCCGGCGAATCGGTAACCATCGAAGCTTAGAGCGGAATTCAGAGATATGATCATACTTGCGTAGACCAAAAATATATCCGATACATACATTTTGCAGGCGCTCCAGCCTATCAAGCAGCTCCTCGTTGAGGTCCAGAAACGCAATATCACCATAGTCCAGAAGAGGAAGCAAAAGAGATTGAGTAAGGGTCAACTTGGTATGAAGTGGAAGGAAATTCTGGAGACGCCTAAGGGAGTGAAGGGATCTAAAGATCCTCTGACTCACCTCAGCTATATGGGGTGACCAAGAAAGCGTCTGATCCATGGTGATACCCAAATTCCTGACAGTAGAGGAAAAAGGAATAGAAATTCCATCAAAAAGGATGTCAGGCACCACCACCTCTGAGAGCTTATTTACATAGTAAGGACTACCAATAACAATCGCTTGCGATTTCTTTGCATTAATTTGTAAACCAAACTTACACGCCCAGCAGCGTATCGACTCAAGGTTTCGATTGACTTCCGAGATTAATGAGGAGATCTCATCCACAGTAGCCGCTGCATAAATCTGTTGGTCATCTGCGTAAAGGTGATATGATGTAGTTAGGGATTCGGTGATACTATTTATGAAAACAGAGAACAATAATGGAGAAAGCACACCTCCCTGGGGAACGCCAGCGGAGAGTTCGCACCACTCGGACATCTTGTCATCGAACATAACGCGCTGGCGCCTGCCAAAGAGGTAGCTGCGAAACCAGGATAAGGGAGTTTCAGAAATGTTAAGAGAGCGGAGAATACCTAGCAGAATATCAAAATCTACCGTATTAAAAGCACTGCTAAAATCAAGAAGAACAAGGGCAGTAAGCTTTTTGGATTCAATATTGAGACGAATGTCATCGGTGACGTTAACTAAAGCGGTGACCGTGCTATGCCCGGGGCGGAATCCGGATTGGAAAGGATTAAACAAAGAATTTCTGTTAAGGTGTGAAAGGAGACGACGATTAACATAATGTTCAATGATCTTTGACAAAACTGGGAGAATAGAAATAGGGCGGTATTGAGTGAAAGATACAGCATTAGGGGCTTTGTAACCTGGAACATAGGATAAGTATTTTTAATCCCGAAGATCGTCTCTCAATGGTATAAAATTGGGATTGGAAGTTGATAGGGGAGTGTTCACGCGGACGAAGTAGCGGGCAATGCTAGTTTTCTCATAAAGGATTTCTTCGGGGGAACCTATCTATCGCATACCAAATTTCATCTGAATAAGGTACTGGTCGCTGGATGCGGGTGGCGCAGGACCGGTCACTTTGGCACTCTTTGGGGGAGGCCTATGTCCAGCAGTGGACGTCTTTCGGCTGATATGATGATGATGAAGGTACTGGTCCCACAGCCGGTGAGTAAGCGATGAGCTATCGGCTATTTTGTCGCCCAAGAAACGAACAAAAGATAATCGCTCCCGTGTAAATAAAAGAGAGATATACACATATTTATAGTTCATCGCTGGCTGTTCAATGCTGCCAGCGAGGACTCGACTCTCTTCACTAGTTGATAGCAGCGATAAAAGCTATCAACGAGAAAAATTGGTTAGCGGTCCTTGGCGATTAACGCTTGGCGATCAGAGCGATTATTCTACCGTACAACTGAGCGAGCTGAGCGCACTTGAACACTCGCTTATAGCCGAGCGACAAAACTATCGAAACTATACACTCGCTTCTCGCCGCTCGCCTACTCGTTTATCGCTCGTTGCCAGCGGTGGGACCAGTGCCTTAGCGTGGTATAAAGTAACTTCCCCATAATTTTGAACGAGCGAGCAAACCGAACGAAATTCTCTATTTCAGCTTGGGCCAAATTTATTTCGTATGTCCGGATGTCCGGTTTTCCCGCTGTCCAGCTGTTCGCCTCTACTGACCCCGTATCATGGTCGGCCTTATCACGCGGTAAGTGACAAGATGATACGGGGTCTGGTCGATGTTCTGTTTGTATGTTACGGTATGTCACAAAAATTCTTTGAATAGGGCCCGTAATGCCCCAGTGCCAAATAGGCCAGTCATTGACAGTTAAAATAAAGAAAAACCGGCCAAGAGCGTGTCGGGCCACGCTCAGTGTCGGGTTCCGTAGCCCGTTCCGTGAACCGAATGTATGAGCAAGAGCTACCCAACAATATATCAAACGTTAGGGTTGAAATGAAAAAAAAACACTCCCCACGTTACGTATATGGGAGGTACAGTAATAAAAAAAAATGTTCACTTTTTAGTTTTACCACTTTGTCGGCGTAATTGATTTACATATTAGTACCAAATTTCAGCTTTCTAGTGCTAACAGTTACTGAGATTATCCGCGGACAGACGGACAGACAAAGCGAAACTATAAGGGTTCCTAGTCGACTACGGAACCCTAAAAAAACGACTTTTTTGTGGTTACTAGTTATAGTTAAGGGCTTATGTTTATATATAACTAGCTTTCGCCTGCGACTGCGTCCGCGTGGATCCGGGACAAAAACTATCCTTTATTTTAATCCAGGCTTTAAACTATCTTCGTGCATAATTTAATCCAAATCTGTTGGGCCGTTTAAGCGTGATTGAATAACAAACATCCGAACATCTAAACTTTCCCATTTATTATGTTAATATTGTTTTATTTTATTTATTTATTTTATGTATTTATTTATTTGAGTCAGGCAACAAGGCCCATATTTACAAATAACTTACAGACTAACATACATAACAATATACAAAACTTATAACGTAACAAAATAACACGTTAAGATGGCAACGCTCGGCGCAAGTTCTGGGTGTCAAATAGCCGGCCTCGAAATCCGCGTTAAACTACACCCTTCGGCCAGGTCTCCTCCTTCATATTTTATAGTAGGATATGTTTTTATTGCATAGAATTATAGAAAAACCGATCCCGTTTATGCGGATATCCGCAGAAGAGACGCTGACCTAAACCTGACAATGACCCAATATCACATTTTATAATATTGCAATTTTAGCAATATACCTAATTTCAATGTATACATTTTAGTTTAGCGATTCCGCGGGCATACAGTCTCCACGGCGGCGGCGAAACACTAGACGGCAACGTGACGGACTTACCAACCGAAAGGGATATATTCAGTAATAGGATTGCTGAAGTCCTGCTACTCTGTGTGCTTGGTGGGTAGTAAGAAACAGACAGTGTCGCTACTTTTCGAAAAGACAGTGACGCTACTTTTCGTAAAGACAGTGACGCTACTTTTCGAAAAGACAGTGACGCTACTTTTTAAACAGACAGTGACGCTACTTTTCGAAAAGACAGTGACGCTACTTTTTAAACAGACAGTGACGCTACTTTTCGAAAAGACAGTGACGCTACTTTTTAAACAGACAGTGACGCTACTTTTTAAACAGACAGTGACGCTACTTTTCGAAAAGACAGTGACGCTACTTTTTAAACAGACAGTGACGCTACTTTTTAAACAGACAGTGACGCTACTTTTCGAACAGACAGTGATGCCAAGACTGCATCATCCGTTTTGTGGAAATGATGGACCGAGCTTGGGCGTAGGCATAAAGGAGGGGACAAATTGCACAAAAGATCCCACTGGGCCCTCATCTAGATATGATAGTTGGGGCGGCTTGTTGAATATCCAAATGGAACGGCCATGAATGTCAGAATTCAACGTTGATGCATCTGCGTCCATTCATTTGGACGCATCCACTTGTCTCAAAGGCAAATGACGCGCTACTGGATGTCGAAACAAAACACACATACATTATGTTCAACCATATTGGAAGAATAGAATAGAGACTCACACACACATACACACATAAGTGACAAGGATGTAAGCATAGACAATACCAGTGGGAACGAGATACAATATCAAATCTCCGCGTATAGGCTTTTTGTGTTTGTCACCAGCTTGTTTGTCACCACCTGTCAAAATATTGTACTGAAACTGACTTCACCGATATAACACGACTAAATTATAAACGACACCAGACGTCAAGTATGTCTTCTGATACTTCTCAATTTAGCAAGGTCAATTCACCATCGTCCCTTTCTATTAAATCCACTACTCGTATCTTACGAATTCAAACGTTTATGGTAATGCCCAGCTGCACGATTACGTCAAGACGGCGCGCGGACTCAAGTGTTCTCATTAAAATGAGACGGATAATCTATCTCGCCGCGATACAGCTCGCGCGCTCTCGTGCCAAACGTACTGGGTTACTTAAAGACTTATTTAAAGACGGCGCGCGGGCTGTGTCGCGGCGAGATAGACTATCCGTCTCTTTCCAAGCGTTCTCATTAGAAAGAGATGGATAACAATCTATCTCGCAGCGACACAGCTCGCGCATTCTCGTGCTAAGCGCGCTGGGTTTAGGTACATTGGCAATCCTGTTTATAAAATCGATGGCGATACGTCCTACCACTCGTTTTTACAGGGCCACGTAACACAGGAGTGTCGAGGCGAATTTCTTATATGAAATGTTTTCAGATAACATAATAATAGGTGCCATACAAGTATTGTACGTACAGTCAATTCCGGCTGAGGCTACGTGTTCGAGAATTCCAATGAAACGGTACAGTCGCCGTCAGATATATCGGAGCGGCCAAAGTGCTCACAAATATCTGAACACATCTCTAATGCCTCGACAATAGAGACGTGTTCAGATATTTGTGAGCACTCTGACCGCGCCGATATATCTGACGGCGACTGTACCTTTCATTGATGATTAATTGAATTGGTTGAGATGAAAGTGGCCCTATATAAACTTGTACAACACAAAGGGATAGGATCTAAATGTGTATATAGGATGTATAGCTGGAAAAGATGGTTCACTGCTCACCATATCCCCACCGATTTGTCTTTTTATTTTTCCCCAAATAATTACACAAACGCTGTGTAATACAAACACAAATCGTCGCCAAACTGCAAGGCAGTTGGTTGGCGAATTTACTCTTTACAGTCCCTTTATACCTCTTGTATAATCTTTGCTCCTGTGTATTACAAGAAATGAAAAGTAAGTTAACACGCTAAACTATTTAACCCATTGTATGCACAAACTACTTCAACCTTACACTTGACATTATTGTTTGATTTGGCCGAATTGCATTAAAGTAGTTCATTCCAAAACATCTGTAGAAGTCATGGCAATAGAGAGATCTCTCAGGGACCGAAGTCCCAATGAGAGTTGTTTGGAGTTTATATATATGCAAAGTGATCTATGAAACTTCTACAGCGCGATGCAGAACACGTCAGATTCGACAGCTGACAGGAGTGACGCCACACATCTGTATTCTCCAAGTTAGAAGATCGAAATTCTGAGGACAGTTAAAACTACGTCGGCCAGCTTAAACAATGTCAACTGTATAACTATTATAAACACCATTTTAATAAAATAATTTGTTTCGTTAAGAAGTGGTAATTTATATCAGCGCCATCTCTCTCGTTAATCTAAAACTACCTGATATGGTTCGATTAGAATGGAGCGAGCGCATAGCTCGCCCGTTAGAGTGGTCCTAGAAGGCTGTAAGCCTTTCAAGAGAATATAGGGAGGTCGCTATTCGTAGCGGGAATATATTTAGTTGAATGATACGCGACTTCCGTCACTGTCCTCGTAGCTTAGTGCTCAAAGCACTCTAGCGTTAATAGAGAGATCACAGGTTCGAGTCCTGTCGGGCGCTACAGACGAAGATGGTTTATTTATCCATTATATTCTTTCTCTATCGTATCATATCGTTTAAAATATGATCGGGTAACTTCCTCGTTAAAAATAACACGAAACAAAAATATTTAATAAAATAATTGTGGTTTCCTTAAAAAGTGTATTATAAACACCGTTGTGTTGAACCGTTACAAACGTGCACAACAACACTTTGATACCCAGAGTGCCAAGATTTGATTTATTTTTATCCAAGCCTATAGTTATAGATACTCTAATACTTACATACCTTTTTTTTGTTCCAGGTTGCCCA
This sequence comes from Epinotia bilunana, assembly GCA_947049275.1. Lineage (NCBI taxonomy): Eukaryota > Metazoa > Arthropoda > Insecta > Lepidoptera > Tortricidae > Epinotia > Epinotia bilunana. The sequence continues at coordinate 3,178,746 of OX346266.1, read as the reverse complement.
TCGACTATTACCTATTACCCATGCCTTGCCCGGATCGACTCTGGGACATTATAATCTGACTAAATTGTGTTAGTCACAATCATTACTTTCTTTATTGACGGCCTATTAAATTGTTGCTTCGGTCGCGAAATACTGCGTTTTGGGTCCATAGTTGTCATACAATTTTGTTTCAATAAAAGCGTGAGGATTCTATTGGCAGCTTTAAATTCACAAGTGGAAAAAGAAAAAAAGAAAAGTCAAAACTTTATGCCATTTATTTTTATGATTTTAATTATATTTTGTAATGTCTTTATTACAATAAATTAATGGTTTACTATCCATTTATCACACGCTACGTTATCAATTTTAACGTGAGGAAACCCCTATTCGAATGCCCAGCGTATGACCCCCATGATGTAGGTAGGTACATTCCGCAAATTACAAAACGAAAACTACCCTATAACGCAAATCGTTCTAAATCTTTTCACCTGGCACTCGGACATTACACGTTACCCGAGAGGACCATTTGGGCCCCAATCAGCCCGTCCCATTTACAGTTTGACAGTTTAAATGACAGTTGTGCCGAACTCGCGGCGGCCATTACAACTTTCAACATTCGGTCGCTTTGCGTGGTAACGTTGTTATTTGTTGGTTTGCAATATAGATTACTAGTTTCTGCCCGCGAATCCGTCGGCGTGGAACTCGTTTATTATTTTTTATTCGTCGTAGCTCCATAATTTTCCCCCCTTTAGGGGATGATTTCCGGGACATTAACTGTCCTATGTCCTTTCCCGGGACTCAAACTATCTCTATACCAAACTTCATCTAAATTGGTTTAGCGGTTTAAGAGGAAACACTAAGGTCGAGATAATTGAGAGATAGGTATTTGTAAAATCTATTGCTGTCGCGCCAACCATTAGCCTCCCGCCGCAGAGCGCCATAGAGGCAACTGCAAGGCTTAGCAAGCGACGGCGCGCGAGCTCTCTCGATTTTTCTCGCACTATCCGTCTCTCTCTTATTAGAACACTTAGAAGAAGAAGAGGTATAGTGCGATAAAAATCGAGGTATGTCGCGGCCGTCGTGTGCTAGACGTGCAGCAGCTTGGACCGAAAATACCTATTAAAATTAGATAAAATCAACGTTTCGTAGTCCCCTAATTTCTTCTCCACAACTTTACCTATTTAAGTGACAATTTTTTTTAATAAAAAAAAAGGCTGGCCGCGTTCCTATGTTTTCCTTTTTTTAAATAATCTTATAGTCAAAATTGATTTCTGGATGTTTGAAATATGCTCTACTGCCATTATCCAGGGAGAAAAGAGGGGACTACGTTTCTGTGGAAAAACAGCCCTTGTGTTTAAGCCTGAAGAGGTAATAGACAGACAAACAAACAAACAAACAAACAGCCAGAAAGACAGACAGATAGACTTTCGCATTTATAATATTAGTACATATAGATTAGCTGCTCGCGCGACTTCGTTTGTCACTTAAACTACCTAGCGTCCTATCCCTAAAATAAAAACCACCTGTGCGCTTCTAAAACATATATTAACCTAAAGAAATATAAATGATATTAAAATTAACTTGACTTGGCCAATAGATCGTCTAGTGTCTACGTTATGATCCGAGCAACCTAAATTCTTTTATGTGTAGCAAATTAGACTTTGACTCCTTCCTACCTACTCAACCCTACGTACACCTACTGCATCCTAGTTCAAGAAAATAATCATGTAATAAATAAAATTTGTTTTTGGTTACTAAACCCCAACCAGATCCTACCGTGGCCGGTTAACGTAATGGTAGCTTTATCAATATTTTCTCAACATGTAATATTTTCTTAAATCAAAGCATTGATTTCTTTATATACCAAAACATTGCCTCAACTTATAATCATATCATCAAATCAGACAACAAAACAACCTAGCTAGCTAATTCTTATTATTATTGTTGTATGAAAGATTCCCTGTCATCCATACTATGCTACCATTTCCGTCTGGATGTGGGTCTGACCATCTAGCTAATTAAATACCCATTTATTATATTTTGTTTATAATAGGTATTCCTAACACTGAATTTACCTGTGCTTCGTACCTAATTTCTGATGAGAAGAAGCACTCAACAAACTCATCAGATCTAACAATTGAATATTATTTCATTCAAGGAAAATTATGTATTAAGGCATTATTCCACCCTTTACATAGAGACTAATGTATCCATTAGATTCCTATAAACTGCTATAGTGAAGATATTTGTAATACTGAGGTATACCGTCCATTAAATATGAAATATTGAACCTAAAGTTTACCCTAAATACTTCATGAGTATATTCCACTCATGATAATTCGATACCTTAGTATTAGACATAATGGACTGCTCCGCTTGCCATTAGCCTAGAATCATTTAATCTTTTTGAAACAATTCTGATATCCTAATCATAACTGGAAGTATAATACCTTGACAACAATATGCAATACAATTATTACACCTTTAATATTTCATATGTAATAATATACGGAACCCAATACTACTGATCCACACATATTCAGTTACTCATGATTGCGATTAAACCTTCAAATAAATGCTATTTGATTTGTAAACCTTCATTCAATTATCCATCCCTAAAAATAGTATTCCTAATACCCTTTTACGGTGACTCTATACCTAAGCCTACCTACCACTGAATCCTAATCTACTGTATGCAAAACTCCCATGATTACTTTTATTAACGTTATGTGATGTGTATGTACTAAGCTAGGGATCTAAGCTGTAAATCGTTCGGAAGGCTAGTCCGAGAATGCAACCTAGAGCCTGTGTAATGTACATTTCACAACGTGTCCGTGGACTTCAGGGTTCTGTGAAATGCACGCCCTATTTTATAACATATAAATATATATTCAATAAAAGAACAAGCCTTAAGCACACACAAGACCTCAACGAGTGGATAACAATCCTAGCGATCGACTTATGGGAAATGGCGATCTTCTCGCTTCAGCCTGTGGCCAACCTTAAGACGAGTGAGAGGCCCATCAAAGATAGGCTACACCATCTGTGTTGTTAAAAAGATGGTATCAGGCTTCTCTCAAACCTGGCCTACTACTAACAGGATCCCGAAGTGTGTCTCCTTGTCACCGTCAGGGGAAATGCACTTCGTTAAGTTGACCATGCAACTAGGACATTGATCTGGTTCAAAATAATAATAATATCATCTAAAATAAACCCAAAATCTAATAGAAAGTTAAATAGTTCATTACTATGCAAGGTAATTGCACAATACTGAACCTTAGAATAAACTCAGAATCTAATAAGTAGTGGAATAGTTCATTACTATGCAAAGCAATCGCACAATATTGAACCTTCCCGCCACAACAATAATGTATCAACGAATGTTTACGTTACGAATTTAAGCTCGACCCAGAGTCAATGACAACCCGACAGTTCGCTAGAGAAAGAATGCCCCGTCTACTCGGTGTGACGGTCTTATATAGACTAAAAAGGTCTGAATCGCTTGATTGGCTCGAAGCGCACGATCTGCATCATTCGCTCGACGTGCTTGACGTAAACGAAATTATACCTTACAATCATTAATTTATTCCCTATTGGAATCAACTTTACTCATTGTGCGTAGTGTTTGCGCCAGCATCGTAGCGACAACACGTGTTTAATTTACTGAGAAATATGAAAATATTATTTTTGTTACGTACAAACGTCGATGAAACTATGTACTATTATATTCTATTCAGGTGTCCATATAATTTCGATTCATATCCAATGATGATGACGATTAATGTATTAATCTTTATTATATTGTATTATTGCTTCATTTAGCATTCATTAAAGACCATAATAGAGCTATAGGCATAGTTCTAGTTACACGTTCACGTATTACAAAGCACACAGGGACCTAAACCCGAGGCATAAATATGTCCAACCCTACATGCAAACTCACAAACACAACGTAACAGAATTTTCCTTATTAATATAGAAGTCGACTCGTCTCATGAATGAGAGGGAAGGGGCAATAATCCCCACGCTAACATAAAATTATAAAGATAGATTTTCCTGTTAATAATGCTATAGATCACCAATGTTACTTACTTACACTTAGTACAAATACTTAGTACTTAATACACAAGTTAACAACTCTGTAATTCGTTGATTTAGGTATCTGAATAACTTAAAATCACTAGTATCGTAATTCTGACAAATGCAGGGGAATTGTTTAACATTACGCCATCTCATTCACACCTATAAAACATTTGCAAAGGGCAGAAGTAGGCTTAAGATTATCATATTCAGGCTGTATCCTCTTTCTAACTGAGGAGTCATTTTGTTTTGATACATTTCCTTTTCGTCATTCTTATCAAGCTGTTTTCATGCCTATAACGGCCAGCAGACGTAGCATGGTTGACATTTTATCACTTATCGTAGTCGATAAGACATCCGCCTTAATAGATCGTCACTCCCGCATTCATTAAGTAAGTACATTATCTGAAATAATATTTTTTTTTTCCAGAAGGTGACGGGTGTGTTATCCATAACGATAAGCTATAAAATGGTCACGACTTGAGGGCAGTGACAGCGGTGAGCGAAAAGCGGCCGAAATAAATGCACACAGACAAGTTTAGTGGAGCAGGCCACGATCCACGAACCTACAATAACTTTGCACAATATTTTTATGCCGCAATATAATTGAACTACCCCTTGCGATCAAACGATCAATCATCATCATCATATCAGCCGAAAGACGTCCACTGCTGGACATAGGCCTCCCCCAAAGAGTGCCACAATGACCGGTCCTGCGCCATCCGCATCCAGCGGACTCCCGCGACCTTTACCAGGTCATTAGTCCACCTTGTGGGGGGCCTACCCACGCTGCGCCTTCCGGTACGTGGTCGCCACTCGAGAACCTTTCCGCCTCAACGGCCATCAGTTCTACGTGCAATGTGCCCCAGCCTACGTGCAGTGTGTGTTGCCAGTGATGACGTATGGCACGGAAACGTGGTCGCTTACTATGGGCCTCATAAGAAGGCTCAAAATTACCCAAAGGGCAATGGAGAGGGCTATGTTGGGAGTTTCTCTGCGCGATCGCATCAGAAATGAGGCTATCCGCAGCAGAACCAAGGTAACCGATATAGCCCTCCGAATCGCTAAACTTAAGTGGCAGTGGGCGGTGCACATTGCACGTAGAAACGATCAATATTATCACACAAAAACTACGCAATAACTTTGGTGCGTCCTCATGGCGGCTAAACTATAGACTAAAAATATTGTGCAATACTGTTCCTAGACGATACAATAAAAAAGATGGTGCAATAAAAATGAAACTAGCTCAAACTTTTGTTCAATCATTGCGCAATCTTCAATACTAACCCTAAACGGTCAAAAACATTGCACAATTCGTAACTTTGTGCAATTGAATTGATCGTTAAGGGCCGGCCTAAACTCGAGCGGCCGGCGGCAGTGGGGCGCGGCGCGATCAGCGTAGGTAACAAATGTACGGGATAAGTAGGTGACGATGCCACGAAAGCTATAACCACACACTAGTCACAGATTAAATTATAGATACCTACTTATGTGTGGCAGATGTTTGTGCTGTTGACTGTACAGAAGGTCCTCTGAGGCGCTACCGCGAAGCGAAAACGAATTTCATTCGTGTATATCTCTGTCGCTCGATTAGAAAGTGTGACAAAGAGGGAGATACACGAACGAACTTCGGGATGGATTAAGGCAAAAATATCCAGTAATGTAGCCTTCTTTAATACATTATGAAACAATATACAATTTAATCAGAAACGTCGGTTGATGTATCTTAAGATATTTGTAAAACGGAGATTTTAATTGTTTAGCAATTTAAACTAATGAACTCAACGCACTAAACTTTTACGCTTTTATTAATTTATCAAGAAACAAGAGTTATATTTCATAATGTACTTTAAAAACAAAGTTTTAACCGACTTCATTTAGTACTCCGCCAAGCTACGAGAACATTTCCACATTTCTTTTCCAATTTACCACATGAACTGATTTCCGAGAGCAAATGCGTTGATTATTAGAAAAAAAAACCCAATCGCTGTATGTGACCCGATAATATTTGAGGACTTCTGTCGATTCTACAAGGATCACCCTTGGCAGTTCATTAGATGCTATTTCAACGAAATCTTATCAGAATCTGTGATATACTTTTGTACTTTTAAGTACATAATTAGAAATTCCATAAGTCATCTGTGGTCTTCATCATCAATTCCACTCCACCAATTTATGATTTCCGGATGTAAATACACGAGTTATAACAGAAAATACCAAAATCACTACACGCGTGCCTAATATGATTGAGGAGTTCCCTCAATTCCTCATGGATCCCATCATCCAATTGAATTTTCAAAAAAATGGGACCCACCTGGAAGCATATACTTACAAACAAAAATAATAATTTTACGAATCGGCTCATCAATGACGGAGTTCTGAGGTAACAAACATTGAAAAAAAAATGATAAAAAATATAGTAGTTAATATAAAAATAGTAGTTAGTTAATTTACTTAGGATAAGAAGGATATAATTTTGACTGTGTTTCTTCATAGGTTAAGTTTTTTATCGAAGACAATACACATATTTCTTACTATTGTAATGTTCCAGAGAGTACATACCAATTTCTTTGTTTATGGATATATCATATTAAATTCATTCAGATTACAATTTCGTTTTATTTAGATATTAGTACAACAATGTAGACATAGTTTTTTTATCTTTGAAAAAAAAGGCCTAGTAGCGAATCGCATCAAAAACGAACGCGACCAAAGCCGAATCGTTCCAGTAACATAATATCTTCATAGAATATTGAATAATTCGGTATCTAAGGTTACTATCGTTCTATTGGGGTTTGCAACATCAGTATACGGCTTTTCGGAGCAAGATACCATACATTTACCCGGGGAACTTTTCGTATTTTTTTAGCTTGTAAGGGGTAACCTTTGATGCAGATATTTTGAATAGGAGGTAGGTAGATAACAACCGTTTGTTTTACATACATACATACTGAATTGAAAAATATAATGATCCGAGCCTCATTCGAACCGGTGACCACAGGCATTGGCCCGTCGCTACTAACCAACTGAGCTATCGGAACAATCTGTATCGGCCACTAAATCTTTCAATCAGTTCCTGCTTGCCTGTTGTGGTGCAGTGGTGGTGGTGGTCGCATAAAAAAAAAAAAAACATTTATACATTTTGTTAGCAGCTGCTACTGCTGTACTGTTTAATCCAAACACTCAAATAATGATCTTAGCACACCTTTGAAAGAAAATCACACATTTAGGCGTCGAGGAACTTATACAGATAATGAAACATCCAGATAGATAGGTTGATGTAGTTTTAGATACTGATCTGACTGTAGAATTTATATTACAATACAATACAATACAAATACTCTTTATTGCACACCTCACACAAACAGCAGTTAAAAAGAAAAACAATACAATAACATGTAGGTAGAGGTAGACAACAGGCGGTCTTATCGCTGAAGAGCGAGCGAGTTATATTATACATACTTGTGTAAAAAAAACTGATACGAAACTGGGTTCTGTAACACAGGGTTTCCTAGCTCAGGACGCAGGCCCAAGGTCGTGATATGCATATTGTGTTTCATTTGTACAATACACTTTTTAGTTACTTTTTTCATCCCTTTTGATGGTATCTAAACCTATAGATCACGTGAACTTAAAGGGGTTTGAGTGTGTTGTCATTTCTTTAGATGGGCGGCCACTCGTTTAATTGGTAATATTATGATAGATCTATTTTAAACAAACATATTTTGTTATGAAATGTAATACTCTAAAATGCATCGGAGCTTAGATATCAAGTCATATTAAAAACTTATAAACAAAACTTAAAACTTAAATATCTCGGCTCCGATATTGTTTAACGCGTTTAATTTTAAATAACTATACGTATTAGAAGGTCCTCTAGAAGATTATTACAAAAATATGGCCGCTGCAAAAAATAAAAACGGCAATTTTTCTCATACAAGGTTACCCAATGCCCTTTGTGTCTACATCCCAAAGTTCTTTCCACTATACTGGCGTCGTGATTTTCCCCATAGTCGACAAGTAAGGAACACCAATGAGCCTAGTTTAATATCGTTCGAAGCAACACTGATCCTCCGGGTCATAAATAATAAGTGCGAGATTGATGGAGTCATGACGAACTTATGAAGACAAATACTCCCCTTTTGGGCCCATTTATCAGTCAGGTCATCACGGGCCTAGTAGAAGTTTAAAAAATATATTCAAAAAATAAAGATCTACTGTGTACCATCAAAGTTTATGATCTCATTGAGTAAACGAACTTTGAGTATGTACAGTTGAGTTTCACATATGGGATTATATTCTGGAGAAACTCCGCTGACTGGAAAGTACTTAGAACGCTCTCAAAAAATATTGGCTGTATTAAAACTAAAACTAACTCGTAACTTTAATACTACCTACAGTCACGATAGCATAAAAACCTTGCGATTAAAGCACTGACCTGAATTAGATAACAATTAGTATGATGAGCCCTGAAAATGCCATTTTATCCTAGAAACCATTAAAAATAGGCTATGATTTTTTATCAAACAATAAGGAAGAATAATTCGTAGCTAATATTTTCAATATACAATCAATAAAAGGAATATTTTTAACCAACCAGTAGAACGTAGCTCAAAGCAAAATGGCATCACTACTCAAAGAACCCTAGATGAAAATTCCAGATAAATATTATGAGAATGCTTACTATCTAAAAATAACATTTGGTTCTGAATATTCCATAATCTACCGTAACCTCTACGAGCCGGCCAATTCCCTGGTGAATATAATTTTAGAGTTCCGTAAGAAAAGCCTACCTACTACTAAGTAAATCACAATCACAAATAGAACCAGTCCCAAACTAACTATTTTGTGTACGGCGATACAACATACTTTCATAATACACACACACTGAAATAGATATAAAACGGGGTACGGCCTTATTTGGCACCGATGTTTGACTTCCTGCCTTGCACAGCTAAACTGTGGAATGGATTGTCGCCTGCGGTATTTCCGGACCGATACGACCTTCAAACCTTCAAGAAAAGAGCGTACCCATCCCATCTTAAAGGCCGGCAACGCACTCACAACACCTCTGGTGTTGCAGGTGCCCTTGGGTTGGGTGGCGGTAATCGCTTACCATCAGGTGATCCGTCTGCTCCTTTGCCTCCTATAACATAAAAAAAAGCTATTCAAGTTTAGAATTTTCTCGGTTTTTAGTCGGTGTGTGGATTTGGGCGGTTTTGAATTCTAGTTATATGGAACTAGAATTCAAAACCACCCAAATCCAGTGAATGAACAGCAGTGTTCATTCACCTGCTTTATTATTTTTGACAAATTTTATCTTCAGTGGTAGTAATAAGATTATTTTTTGTTAACATAATTACAAAAGGTTTTATTTTTATTTAGTTAGTGACTGACAGTCATAATCATAATTATAATGACAACATAGAGTCTGTTCAGATATTACCCCAAAAGTCAGACGAGCAAAACTTTATTTACTAAAGTATACATATACAAAATGATATTAAACTAATTATAATAAATTACAATTAGAAAAATGTATCAAAATTTTGCCCTTTAGGCAGGGTGCCCATCACACAGGCAGCATTCCCGCGCTGAATAGCAATCGCTATTCTTTGGGCGAGAAAGCTGCCTGCCCGAGGGTCACCCGTAGCCTCCCTTAACCGCTTACTGATCTCCTTGTGGAGCTTACGCGCGTTTCTTCCCCAAGGGCCGAGTGTCTCGACGCCAAAATCGTATTGGGCGCCGAGACAGCTATACTTCCCGACCTTGGATCTCTCTCGGGCATCCGCCGCTGCCCCGGCTTGCTTGGACGTGCCCGGCAAGTAGGACGCTGCCAGCGTATCAGCACAGGTAGCGTCCCACACCAGTGCACGGCCCATCCGCCAGGGGATTAAAGACATCCCGTCTGGACGCTTGCCATCATCTCGTACAATGCGAGGCTCAAGAGCGCAGGGGACGCAGGCGCTGGCAAGCGCCCTTCTCAGGATGTCATTGAGCGCAGCGTGACGGGACAAGCGGCCGGCGCCCGAGGAGCAGGCGAGTCCATGGTGACCGAAGCGATCTACCGCGGCTCCACAGGAGATGCAGTTGTGGTCCACGCACACATCAACTCTGACGCGGAGAGCAACTGCAATTCGGAGTGTGCCTGGGTCAATGAAGCTACCTAAGTTAGGTGAGGGGTAGGCGTGAAGCCATTGCCCCGACTCTGGTCTGGCTGCTGCCAACAGCCTGGCTCGGTCCCGGCCAGACGAAGAGTCGATCAACGACTTTATGGTAGCGGCGGAAGCTAACGAGTCCCAAGCCCTTTGTAATTTTGGTCTTGATGGCAAAGTTGGGTTCGGTCCTGCTAGCCAGGCGTTCCTAGCATCAACCAAGCACGCGATCTCGCAGTTTGCAGTCGTTGAGACTTTAAGGATTTTACCTGCGAGATCTTGCGTGCTGTGAGTTGATGATAAGAAAGCCGGCAAAGCTACGCTCGAGATTTTTCGAGTTCCCAAACCGCCATATCTTATGGGTAGACATACCTGAGACCAAGCCTGTTCGCTGAATTTAACATTAAGAATTGATTCTAGTATGGACTTCAATAGGGTATCAGTAGAAAGGACTAGATTGGGAAATTTCCAAATAGGGCAACAACGGAGAAGGTACGTAAATTTAGGAACGAGTAGGCAAAATTTTAGAATGAATAAGGCTGAGTGAGAGCTTATTTTGACTAAACGTTCAGTTATTTTGGAATTTTGAGATTGATTTATCTAAAACAGACGGAATAGCCTCGTCAAAAATGGGTGATCCAAGGAGGTACAGGCTGTCTTTAGACAAAATTTTAAGGTTTGGAGCTATGTTTTTAAAACCTACTATAATTTGAGAAGCCACAAAAGGATCCGTTTTTTCGGAAATGTAAAGTTCACATTTATCGAAATTTAGTGTCAGTCCAATATCATCAAATTTTTGTATAATTTTGGATAAATCTGCCAGGACGGATTGAGACTTACCGCCAAAAGTGCCATCGTCTAGGTACCAAACGTTTAGGTCGGAAGAAAGACTGTGGATGATTGGGTTGATGGCGAGACTAAACAGGGCTGGACCCAGGGGATCCCCCTGCTGGCAGCCTACGGCTGAAAGGATTTCGTTGTCTTTGTGAAGTAACTTGGATGGGGCATGGTAACATTGTAATAAAAAGTTATATATTTCTGGTATATGGTTTCGTGTCTCATTCAGCAAAGTGTCCCTATTAACAGAGTTAAAAGCGTTTTTAACGTCTATTTTCAATAGAACCTCACACAGGTCAGTTTGTACAAAGGTACGCACAGCGTGAACTGCGGCCTCGCAGCCGCCTCGAGTTCCAAAACCAACCTGTGTGGGCTCGAAAAGTTTTTGTAATTTAGAACGGGTGTGTCTTACGCAGATTTTGGCTGCAAGACGCCGAAAGGTAAAGCCAACAGCAATAGGGCGCACGCCAGCATCCTTCTTTGTGAGGGCAATCAAGTTAGCTCCATAAAGTATCGGCGTCACATCTTGGCATACATCACCCAGGAGCATAAAGTTTACCAGTTTTGTAATGCTTACTGTCAGCTGTTCACCGGCTACCCCAGAGCCGTAGCTGGTGAGGTCTAAAAGGTGTTGAGGGGTGATACCGTCTAAACCTGACGCCGACCCTTTGGGGAAGGATGCGAGGGCGGCCACTACGTAGCGCCCTGTAGCGTGGAGACACATCGAAGGATCTGATGGAGGGTCAACAAAGAAAGGGGTCAAAGGGCCTGGGGGATGCTTTGATTGTAACGCGGCAGCGGTTTCGGGAGTGTCGGGGGCGATGGTATCATAAGTGAAGAGGAGCCGTGCCGCCCCATTAAGATCACCATCCTGCAATTTCTCTTCAACCTTTTTACACAAGTTATACGATTTACCTCTAGTTTGTAAAGGCCGTGATAAGGTTTTATTTGTATATCGATGGTCCAGTGTTCAAACAAACCTTATTTTCGAACATGAATAAGATTCATTCATTGGTTTATAGATACCCAGTAAATGAACATCGAACCCATTTTATATCTAAAATCTCACTTAATGAAATATAAATAAAATTTCAGTAAGATGGGTATTTATCGAAGTTTTTCCAAAAAAGCCATTCCCGAAGAGTACTGTTCCATCTCTTTTTATCGTGCGCGGAAGGCATAAGCGTGTCTCTGTCAAGGGGGCGTGGTCGACTCGAATCAAGGCATCCCCTGACAAGTAAGGTGCCTCTTGTATGTACATAGTTGTTACGTGTTCGAAAACACATTACGTATATGAAGTAACATAAATAAAATAAATGCCTATTTGAACCATCAACAACTACATGGAAGTATAAGTTTTTCTCCTAGATGACTACTTACTCGTATAACATCTACGGAACCAATTTAGTTTTTTCAAGTCTTACCGTCCTTTCCAGGCTAAAGTACGGAGATATTCATCATTTTAGATGGGGGCGTAGCCCCGCGAAAAATAAGGCGTCTTTTATATTGCATAGCTGTTTACTGTTTACATTTATTTAATACTAGCTTCTGCCCGCGACTCTGTCCGCGTGGAATTCGTTTATATCGCAGGTCTATACTAACTTTCACACACATTTCATCCACCTATAGGGTGATTTTCGGGATAAAAACTATCCTATGATATAAAAATTATCCTTCCACGGGACTCAAACTATCTCTATACCCATCTAAATTCAGTTGGTTTGGTTCAGCGGTTTAAGCGTGAGGAGGTAACAGACCAATTAACAGGCACACAGATAGACAGACATACAAAACGCTTTTATAATATTTGTATGGAATGACGTTGTCATAAACAAAATGTATAAATATGAGAGCACTTTATTGAACACAATTGTTGAAACATTATAAGATTAAAGTACAAACACAACGGTGAACTTATCCCTATAAGGGATTAATTTATTTATGTATTAAGTACAACCACATCATACATATTACATTTCACTTAAAGCTAATAGTATATTAGTAGGTATTCATTTCTGATATATACAACAATTATGGACATATACAACAAAAGGGATCTCTTCGAGCTTAAGCTTTGAGCAATTGAGTGGAAAGTAGGTCAAACGAGATAGATAAACTTACGCCAAATGTATTTACTTGGCGTCAATACCGTCAAAAAAAACTAGAGGACAATTCACGAAATAAAAAGTCGTTTAAAAAGTACACATTATATACCTAATGATTGATGATTGATTGATGATAAATGTCATGTTTTGATGATAATCAAAACATGACATTTTAAACTTGAATCAAACCTGAATAAATTATTAATATGTTTATATTAATAAATATATTTACTTTACTACTTTATTACCATTGCTTGTCTGTTTGTCAATGCTGATGGGGATTATTTTCAACTACAAGACAAAAGGGGCACAGTACAGAAATCTCTTGTATCAACCTCGATGTGCAATGCCTACTATGCATATCAACATAATAATAACTTACCAGACGAAATTAAACTTTTGCGCAATTTATAATTTAGAACAAAATTTACGAAATGGCTCCGTGAACATTGTTTTTACTCTGTGAATATTCCTTATAGGGATATTGCACGAAAATCATTTTATTAGAACATAAATGGTAATTGTTAATCTATTTTGAATGTAAATTGTGGATTTATTGTTTTTTTTTCTAATATTATTAATAGTGTTACTTGTGATTATGAATAATTGGCTATTATGCTACTATTTGCAAATAAACTATAATGTACTAACTTCACTATGTAAACTGTAATGTTTAACTGTAATGTGCTTTATACAAGCAAAGATATTATACCCGATAAAAAATACAAAAAGCAAAAATGACCCGAGGAGGATTTGAACCTCCGACTACCTCTACTGAAACAGCTGGGATGCTCTGACCGCTAAGCTACCGGGTCGATGCGTCTTAGCGTCGAAATTAGGCTACATAACGTCAAGGTTACGTCGTACTCTAAATTGTGCATATTTTAGGATGGCTTGGGCGCTTTAGGGCTTTTATCGCCTCCTCTCTGAATAAATGCACGCTATACTTAATGTATGAGGCGATAGTGGTGACAATAAATAATTAATAAATAACTATTTATTATTATTAGGGTACAATCTTACCATAGGGCCCGTATCTAGTAAGCTCAATAAGGCTTGTAATATGTGACTACACGACGGTATATGTATACCTAACAAATATAAATACTAAAATACACAGAAATAATACAAGACGGCATACAAATATATGTCCTGGATTTCAACTATAAGGCCCTTCAGTTTTGCAGAACGCAGAACTAGTGCCTATGGCAAATCTTGGGATTAGATGTCAAAGCGGACCTCGGGCTCCTTTAGGGCACAACCGGGAACACAACACACACAACAATTATGTAGAAGGCTGATGATGAGGTTGCTACCTACCCTCTAGGCCCAAATGGATTGGGTCAATCAATCATTTTTTATGTTATTATGTCCTGATAACCACACGACAACATGACAGTTTCATAGAAAATATGTCACTACAAACTGAGATAAATATACAAATAACAAGGAATTTAAAATTTCACTTCACCCAAACGTCACAGTTTTAAAAAGTGATTCAGGGTACGTTACCGTAGCAACTAGCGATAGCGCCAGAAGAAAGTGAGCTCAACAACAGTTATACCCAGCACAAAAATCCGCGCGTCAAATCGTTATTGCCAACAAAAAGCTATGCGGGGCTAGTTTGGGGCGAAAAGGCCGGAATACCGGCCGGGACGGCAATAACATAATTTCCAATTGGCCGATTGTTCAGTCCTACGGAAGCGAAATTAATATCGCTTCCGTTTGTAACATCTGACGTGTGTAGGCTGGCCGCACACGGTTAAGGCCTGTTTGAAATTAAAAAGAAAAAAAAAGAAAAAGTTAATAACTAAGTTATTGATATACATCAATAACTTATATACATGTAGGTCTATATATATATATATATATATATATATATGTATATATATGTATTTATATCAGTGTATATTCTTTCTTATAATAAGTTAAGTGGTTCATATTCTGTTTTTCTGTTTTACCTACTCAAATCATAATTGTGATTATTTTGCATTCGTCTCCACCACCCAAAGGTTGTCTGGAAAAGATAGCTTTTTAGCGATAAGACCGCCTGTTGTCGACCATTGTTTATGTTTAATTCACCTCCGTTTTTCCATTATGTACTATTTCTGGTGAGCAATCACTACATAGTATAAAACAAAGTCGCTTCCCGCTGTCTGTCCCTGTATGCTTAGATCTTTAAAACTACGCAACGGATTTTGGTGCGGTTTTTAGGGTTCCGTACCTCAAAAGGAAAAAACGGAATCCTTATAGGATCACTCGTGCGTCTTTCGGTCCATCACAGCCTATTTTCTCCGAAACTACTGAACCAATTACGTTGAAATTTGGTACACATATGTAAGTTTGTGACCCAAAGAGGAAAATGTAACGCAAACAAATGAATTTTAAACCATGGGGCCTCTTTTGAGAGGGAAATGAGAAAATTAAAAAATAAAGTTTTGCATATACTATTGTGTTACATATCAAATGAAAGAGCTCATTGTGTGCATAATTTTTTGTAATTTTAAAATAATTAGTTTAGAAATTATTTAAGAAATCAGTCAAAAAATGACCAACCCCCCCCCCCTTTCCTGTCATTGTGGCACTCTTTGGGGGAGGCCTATGTCCAGCAGTGGACGTCTTTCGGCTGATATGATGATGATTTAATTTCGTACCTAAATAATAAATAGACAATAATAATAGAAGCTGTTAGGATAGGATAATATAATGTATTTATATTTTGCATGTTTTGTAATTGATTTTACATTCATATTCATACGGTAAAAATCCTAATAAAATAAAAAATAAATCTTATTAACGCTGTGTTCATTATAATAATTATAATGATAATTCATTTCATTTAATTCAGTCATCTAAGACCCATATAACGACTAATATATGTACATACAAATATTAAAATATTTTTTTAGACACCATATAGGCGACATAACGGTCTGGCTCCGCTGCGTAGTAGGCTCCGATTTACCGATGTAGATAATATGTACCGGCATTCAAAATAAATAACGTAATAATAATTTTACCTGGTTTATTTTATTTGAACACTAGCTTCTGCCCGCAACTCCGTCCGCGTGGAACTCGTTTATATCGTAGCTCCATACAAACTTTTATATACCTCCTCAGGGGATGACTCCGGGGATAATAACTATCCTATGTCCTTCCCCGGGATTCAAACTATCTACATACCAAATTTCATCTCAATCGGTTCAGCGATTTAAGCGTGAAGAGGTCACAGACCTACAGAAACCCTTTCGCATTTATAATTAGTACGGTACGGATACTTAAGTTAAGTATACATACTGGGACAAAAAAATCTTAGGGTGCATAATATGGTGCATAACTACTTACAGATTTATTTTATTAACCTCGCGTGCAACCGGCCTAAAATGTCAACGCCTTTGTAACATTGCCATACAGACGTCACATTTCGAACGACCCGCATTTTAAGGTGCGAAGCCAATTTCGTCGTCACTTGTTTTATTTTGTTGTTACTTATGCTGATTTGTATACGTGTCATTTGTTTTACTATGTGACGTCACATTTCAAACCACCCCCATTTTAAGGTGCTCAGGCAATTTAGTTGCCATTTGTTTCAATTTGTGCTGGTGTACTTCATTTGTTTTACTTTGTGGACTGGGACAGGGCGATACATTTATAGTATGGATTATTTTCCTAGACCGAACTTCTCATCTCTTTGTTTCTAGTAATAAGCAACTGTCTTTAATTGTTAAGAGTCCGCAGTAAGCTCGGCCGAATTTCACCTTCCCATACAAACGTATTTACGCTCTCATTTTAAAACGACGTGTTTGATTGTGACAATACTTTGCATATATAATGACAAGAGGTATATCTATGTCTGTAATTAGTTTATATGGTTCCAGTTCATAAAACAAACGAAATACAGCAAAAACAAGTTTTGTATGAAAAACTTAAATTCGCTGTATTTTTTTCCTATGGTATCTGAAGCTACATAAACTAATTAAAGACATCGATATACCTCATGTCATTGTACATGCAAAGTTTCGTTACAATCCAAGATGTAGTTTTAAAATGAGAGTGTAACTACGTTTGTATGGAGAATCGAGCTTACTGCGGACTCCTAAAAAGTTGTATCAACACTTTTTCAAGCACAATGCGGGTTTATGTCGGAAAGGAGGTCCCCATTAAAAATTACTCAGCAATGTTGACCGTTTTGTACTTAAAACATTAATACTAAGTACTTTGAATGAACAATAGTCACTATTCGATTAAAGTATTGATTAGACATGGCTTCTTCTTTCGAAGCGTTCGTGACACGTGATAAAACAATTGCTTTGTGTGGGACCGATGGGTCTTAAGATAAGATCCGTTCTAGAAAAAAAACCGTACTGTATACTTTTGCACCTTATTCCTTTCTAATGAGGCGAGAAGTGTACAGCTAGGCGTATTAATATACAAAAAATAAGGACATAAATATCTGTACACGCCTTTATGACATTGAAAATAGAGATATGTACTGATAATTATGTGATTATTTATAGACGTAATTGAATACCCCTTATTGTACCTACTTATACATATATTTGACGTCATCAAAACGGGCCGAAACATGCAAACAAACATATTTTGTGATTAATAGGAGCATTGTCGTACATGTTTTATGCATGCTTTTCTTCCCCTCGCTACGCGCCGCTGTCTGTTTCTCTGTAGGACTATATTTATTTATTTAAACTTTATTGCACATAGCCAAAATAATGTAAAATTGGTGGACTTAATGCCAAATGGCGTTCTCAACCATAAGGCCAAACAGAGACACTTAAAATTGGTGCAGAGTAAATGATCAACGTTTAGAGCGCTATATTGGTAGTTAGCTGCAGAAATGTCTACAATGCTATTAGAGTTTAGCAAACAAAAGCTGCCCCCCTATTCTGTACTTAACTTCTTTTAAGCTTTAAGCTCGCCTCAACGCTCACCCACAAATATATCTTGACACCGCAATGCGTAGTAACTAAAGATCGTTATCAACGTGTACTTTTCGTAGCACAGGGTATGGTTGGCAGAAAAAGCAAATACATTTGAATATTCACTTTTGTTCTTAACTATAAAATAAATACTTACCTTCTTAGGATTACACCTCTAGATATAACTCTTTACGGTACAAAACCTAATATCCGCCCTAATATATTTTTAAAACAATTTACGTCAAATGACATTAAATATCATAAAAATACAACTCTAGTTAAAAAAAAATGCTGCTTCATAATGTAATATAATAATAATATATATAATGAAATCAAGACGGTGATCAATGCTTTAGATTCACGTGAAGCAAGAACAATTGTCGACGCAAAGAAAATTTTTCGTGATCGCAATTTAAAATCAGAGTTATTGTTCATTGACACAAACTTCAACATTATCGCAAAGTCGATTCATTTGCTGGAGGATCCAAAACTAGAACTTAAATGTTCATTAAAAATTGTCTCTGATTTGATAAAAAAAAATGGCAAAGTTGCGATTACATCCCACGGGCAAGGAAGTTTATTTGAAAATAAAAAATGTCCTGAAGAAAAACCCCGGTTACAGTACTGTAAAAGTCGTGCAGCAGCTGATTGAAGGCAAAGAGGTGGATATGCCGGAGGGCGTCAATAAAAATTGTGTGCAATATTTTAAAGACAAAGTACCTTCCTGTGACTTCTGTTAACGTAGAAAGGTCATTTAGCAATTTAAAATGGATTTTTTCCAATCGACGTGAACGACTGACAGCCAAATCTGTTGAACAAATTTTAGTCGTTTATTCGGTATAATTTGGATAAGTGTTTATAAATATGTATATAAATATCATAATTTGTGAAAGATACATCTAATGTTTATAAATTATAATACTTGTGTATTTATTTTTTTGTCAACCATACTTTGCTACCAATACAGCACGTTGATAACGATCATTAGTAGTAACTAAGCGTTGGTAGAGGTCTATTTTCGTGCCGGTGACCGGCGGGGTGAGCCGCATTACCGCGTAGCGAATAACAGCCCCCAGGTGAGGACGTAAAGCGCAGTTAGCGATAATTACGCGGCTACCCTAATCGTCATTCTCATATGTTTTGACTATCAAGGTTGCCGTGTACAGGGGTAATAGCATACGTACATAAATATCTGTACACGCCCTTATGAAATTGACATTAGAGTCCTCTACAGACATGTATGTACGTATATTAATACCCGTATATATTGTACACGTAGATAAATTACTAACATTAATGTGATTGCCATATTTTCTCCATATATTTTGATGTATAGTGATATTTATTTGCAAAGCGAAAAAAGACTGTCACGTTTCAGGTCTCTAAACAAGAGAAGTCTACGGCAAATGTTTATTACGCTAGCTTCTGAAAAGAATATTCGTCTATTTTTTTCATGGTAGCAAAAACACTTAAGTATTTATTGGAAATAATACCTATTTCAGAAAGCAGATCACAATTTTAATAGCTTACTAATATCGAAAAACGGGGCTAAATATACTTCTGTGTAAAATTTTGATCATAACTTATCTAAGAAAAAGATGTTTCACTCAGAAAAAAACAAGCTCGCTGTATTACACGCTCATAACAACATTAGTCGCTGCTTGTGCTTAAGAAATATGAGCTAATAAGTCTGAGAGAGGCGCTTCATCTGGAGACACGTGATGTTGGCGCTGTGATAAATTGTCCGAAACTCGGCGCGCATAGGAAACAGAGGCACACAATATATTGTAACAGCTAAGCCACTAGCATTATCTTGGAAATAAAGTGGCAAATCTACGATATCTGCATTTCGATCATGTAACGCATAGTACGCGCGTCAGGTAGATATAAACGTCACTTTTTGTATGGGAAAATGACAGTTGACTTTGTGCGTTTGAAAAGTTACATAATCACCCCTCTGGGGGGAGGAGAAGGTCTTTATATAGCAACCTTCTCTTCCCTAACTCATAATTATTTGACCATAGAGATATAATTTATTATCATCATTAAATCTCTGCTGCGCTGGAGAATTTACATCTCCATTTTGTTTTACTAGCCCGTGACTTCCTCTGCTGCGCGGAGCCGGGATAACAATTATTCTTCACTAGCTCTGCCCGCGACTCCGTCCGCGTGGAACTCGTTTATATCCTAGCTCGGCTCGATACAAACTTTCATCCCCCATTTCACCCCCTCAGGGGAAGATTTCCGGGATAAAAACCATCCTATGTCCTTCCCCGGAATTCCAACTATCTCCATACCAAATTTCATCTCAATCTGTTCAGTGTGTTTAAGCGTGAAGAGGTAACAGACAGACAGACAGACAGACACACTTTCGCATTTATAATATTAGCATGGATTTTAATCCAGGCTGTAAACCGTATTCGTGCAAAATTTGCTCGAAATCGGCTGAGCCGTTTAAGCGTGATTGAGTAACAAACATCCAAGCTTTCGCATTTATAATATTAGTAGGATACATTTTTAACGATGAAGACTCTTTACATCTCTTTATTCTGTATAAGTTTTTTGTAATACTATAATGGACCCGGAGAATCTAAACACTCTCTGCAAATGTATGCCCAGGTATTTTTTTACGTTTTCATTGTTGCTATAGACTAATGGCCGATTCCAATAATCAATCCACCGATAGTTTTCCTTACCAACAGTTACATTTTGACACATTTTCTATGGTTAATCTGTCAAAATGTAACTGCCGGTAAGGAAAACTATTGGCGAAATGATTATGGGAACCTGCCATAAGACTAGACCTCTACCCTACCTAAGCGTGGTTACTACGAATCGCTGCGTCTAGATATACAACGTGTAACAAAAATAACGACAAAACCGTTTAAGGTCATAACAGGTATCGTGTTCTGATAAGAGAAAAAGAAAATATAAAAAAAATAATTTTTTTTCGTTATACATTGTATTTTGTGGGTGGTGAGCTTCAAACAGAATAATAGCAAGACTGTGATCAAAGGTGACGTGTGGTTTAGTAGCGGTGTGGTGTATGTTTAAGATGAGTTGTTTCAAAATTATTTAAATCGGAAAAAATATCATGACTTCAAATGTGATCCAAAAGTACTGAATTTTGACATCACGATATCGTAGCATGTAATGTAACTCATTTAGTATCTTTGTAGAACAATTTGTTTTATTTTAAATGTAAAATAATGTTGACAGTATTCCAGTTAAATAAAAGAAGCCAGGTATACTGTTTTTTTCTTTTTTTTGTAAAACCCCTTGGAACTGATTGCTGATTGGCTTAATAATCCACCGTTGAATTGTTTGCTCCTAGTACAGGCCACACCTTGTATATATATTTTTAATTTAAGTAGGCCATTTAACAAACGGCGGAAAATTAGATCTGCTAGTGAAGATCTAAGCCCCATTTTGATGTCTTTGAAGTTTGTGAAAAATATATTAAGTTAATATTGCCTGTAAACGTGAAAGGTTCCAAGCTGCTTTCGCTACGATAACTACGAGAATTACTACTTTTGAACAGATTTCAATAAGAAAGAGTTTCTCAATATTTTCGCCATGATGATTATGACGCCGAAAATATGCTTGTAGTTGAAATTTTCTTTGCTGGCCGAAATTTCATAAAAACTGTCATTTGATTTCTAATCGAAAGCTTGGGTGTTAAAGTTGCTTATTAAACGGGTGAGTTTGATACAACTCGAATATTTTTAAGTAAACACTTTTGCACTTGACTCCGTCCTAATAAGGCTTGTTCACGAAAAAAGTAGCCACTGTTGTATAATTCAGGTTTTCAATGTTTTTTTTTTAAGAAATGGGTTTACCTTGTTTTACCGACAAATGTTTCATCGATCGTATGTTTCGATTTTTTTTATTTCATTGAAACTATTTTTTTCCAGAATTAGGAAAATTTTCAGGATTGTTATAAAACAAACCTAACCTAACCTCATTCTACAGAATTACTTTTTAGCTGTACCTAAAAAGTTCTCAGTGACGAAAATACGATAAAATGAATATTCGGCAAAACAATGAAAGAAAGAAAGAAAGAAAACATTTATTCGTGGACCAAACAATGGGTATAAAAAACAAAACACAGTAACGTAAAAGTAGCAGGGTCCACGAAATGGCCCCGACTCAGCATGGTGCTAACCTAGGAGGCCAGCGCTGGTCTTCCGTCGGAACCTTTACATGAGTTACCTCCTGGAAGGCAACACAAAACAAATACCTACGCTAAACATATTTTAAAGAGTACATAGGTATCTTAAGTAAAAATAAGCAGTATGTAAGTGCGATAGAGATAGAGATATCCGAACTTCGACATTCGAAGTTCGTGGTTATAGCTCAGAGTGGCACGGCAGATTGCAGCGTGTGAACGCGTCGCCAAACTATGCATATACAATTGAATACACCAAAAAAGCCTACAGCGCACTGCGCGTCCAGTATACGTACAATAACGCCTTCAGGGGGTTGTTGGGGCTGCCCTGGCGCTGCAGCGCGTCAGGAATGTTCGCTGCGTGGAGAACCGACGGTTTCCAAGCCGTGATGCGCAAGCGGGTGGCGTCCCTGGGCGAGCGCGTGCGGCGCAGTACCAACACCCTCCTGAAGGTGATCGCTGAGAGAATGGACAGCCCTATCCTCGCGCACTGGATGTCCTTGCATGTCAATTGTAATTATAATTATACTTTCTACTAACACACCTAAGATATGTTATTACTAACAGAATATGGATGTACTTGTATAATTAATAAATGCTTTCATTTCATTCGGTAAAACGTTTTTCGGTGAAATAAGGGGACACCAGTTTCATCCCGTTATTTCGATGGTATCCTCAGGCCACCGTCTTTTCGGTAAACCGGTATTAGAAAATGGGTATATCCACACACTGGTGGTTGTATACTCTGGACGTAATCGGTTGATCTGATGAAGGAATCATAATGACACAAGTATACCAATTTGAGTATTGTGTGCCTCTGAAAAGTAGAATTCTTAAATGATAGATGATTTTCCTAAGGTTTTAGAAGACATTAACAAGTAGGTAGGTAGGTCTAGGTAGTGTGTACATGTATTATCTCACTTTTTATTTATGTTTATTTATCTTTCGCCTGTTCCAATACTGTAGGTAGTTTATTTATTACATTTGTATGACGTTTCCGTGAGTCACTGACGGTGCTGGCTGAAAATCAGCGCTGCAGATGTCTGACACCTCAGCATAATGCTGAGCCAGTGTCCGATTCACTGCCGCAGAGACACACTTGTTTCATGTTTTATCTGTTTTCTGTTTTTTGAGTATTTTATTGTTTAACACGTGTGTCCTGTGTGTTTGTGAATAAATGTATCTTTCTTTCTTTCTTTCTTTCTTTCTTTAAGTAAGTGGGATTTAAGGCGCCGTAGGTTCAGCGAAGTTAAGCGAACAGTTTTTGAAACAATATAATGCATCTGTTTATAATAATATGGTTTCAAAAAAATACGATTAGTAATCTTGAGGCTTTTCTACAGCGAGATCAGTGATTCGAAACATGATTAAGCAATTTTCGCTTGATAGAAAAAAATCACGAACATGGGTCTAAAATACACTTAAAATATTCGTAACAAATTATGCATTTAAGCTAAAAATATTAAAATGGGTTTTAAAAATCGGCAATATCATTGCTTGAGAGAACTCAGTGATTCGTTTTTTATTTATATAAAGCGGCCAAAAAAATTAAATCAAAAAACATGATATCCGCGCTTCCATCCTCGGCACGCACTTCCATCTCGCTCACGCTTATGCTCAGTGAGAGGGAGAGAACTGTTAGTTTGTGTTCGTGTGGAGCCTCCATACAAACTTAATAAGATACCTAAAGTTACTTAACTTCTCTCAGCGTGTAATAATTAGTTTTAGGCATAACACAATATTATTTTTGTGTAATGAGCTTCTGGGAGGAGGAGGTTTTCCCTAAGGACTACTGTTTGGGCTTTTACAAGAAAGGAATGTATAACAACGTACATGTGACACCCTTGGAGGTGCAAGGTCCATAGGCAACGTTGATCGCTTTACCATCAGGCGGGCCGTAAGCTTGTTTGCGACCGTCGTGGTGTTAAAAAAAAACTCGGCCGAAACTGGCAATAGACAAAAAATGGTAAATTCATTTCACAATTTGATGATTTGATATTGATAATAGATTATAAACTAACAAAAAATAATGCATTACATTGTATGCGGATTTGGCAATATACAATTTTTCTTTAATCCATACTAATATTATAAATGTGAAAGTGTGTCTGTCTGTCTGTCTGTCTGTCTGTCTGTCTGTATGTTACCTCTTCACGCTTAAACCGCTGAACCGATATTGAGATGAAATTTGGTATGGAGATAGTTTGAATCCAGGGGCCTACCCCTGTGTCCTAACACAGGATAGTTTTTAGCCCGAAAATCATTCCCTGAGGGGGTGAAATGGGGGCTGAAAGTTTGTATCGAGCACGATATAAACGAGTTCCACGCGGACGGAGTCGCGGGCAGAAGCTAGTATTAAATATATCTATACCTATTTATGATTACCCAGCTTACTTTTATAAGATCTGAAATCCTTTTGTCTTGGACATTGGAAGATTCGATACCTAATTACTTATTATCCAATTATATAGAATAATATTTATTTGAGCCATCGGAGTCTTGAAGATTTTGTTTCTCCCATGATATTCGGCTCGAACATTGTCTTTAGTGTCGGAGGCCAAGATCCGTTTTGGGTCGTTGCGCCACAGATGTAAGTAAATAATAATTATTTGAACAATAGTTGATATCTATTTTGAATAAGAAATAAAACATACTATAGTAATCAAAACGGATAGTTACTAATCTAAACTTAACCATTTCAGTAGCCAATCAATTGTTTACAAAATTTTCAAAGAGATACACTAATTGTTAATTATAATGACTGTATCTACTTGATAATTTTGTCATTACAAATTGTAATGAGAAACTTAATTACCTTTATCTACACCTTTGAGTTCTATTTCACGCCAAAAGTATCGCTTTCCATTCCATGTGATTTTGCAATAAAACAATTGAAAGTTTCAAATACAGTTGAAGTTTTGAAAGTTTAAATAATTTCGTTGTGCCGTAAGAATATTTTGCCAAATAAAATGTACGTACGGTATTTGATTGAAGTCGCTTCTTTTTATGAGACGGCAAACACGCTCCATTGGTATGGAATTTGTAGCGATTACTCGCTTGTAGTCAAAATCAAAGAAAGTCCTTATGGTTAGTCTTTATGAATTTAAAAATCTTAAAATAGCAAACATAAATAAAAGATTGATACTTTCCTAGGATTTTCGCAATGTCCATCTGGTGCTAATGAAAAAACAATTTATTTTCGCTATATATGCGAAGTGTGTCTGTCTATTACCTCTTCACGCTTTAACCGCTAAACTGAATTACTTAGATGAAAAGTATGGAGATAGGTTGAATCCCGGGGAACGATATCGGATAGATTTTATCCTGGAAATCATCTTTTATGAGGATGAAGTGGAGGGTGAAAGTTTGTATGGAGTTACGATTTAAACGTGTTCCACGCGGACGGAGTCGCCGACAGAAGCTAGTATTTTCATAAGTGTTTGCGTCAACAATCATTCATTTTTAGAATAACTATGCTAGCCTTAATATTTTGATCTCGCACTAACAAATGTGACTTGCAAAACTTGCTTGAAAAATTACAATGTAGTCTGAAAGATGATTTTGATCCTTTGCCAAAACGAGGCTAGCATCTAGATAATCTAGTTTGCGCCAATACAACTAGCGTTGTTGGAGTTTCAGTCTTGCCATTTCAATGCGACGTTATTGTTATGAAATGATATAATCACTTAAGAGTCCCTAGAAAGCTTTACTCTCCATACAAACTTAGTTTGGTTCTCATTTTAAAACGGCACGCTAGGTTAACATGAAACTTTGTATAAAACAACAGGATTGGCAATGTTTAAGGAGGAAACTCTTTCTTTATTATATTCGTTATTCCAGGTCACCGTTATAAAATGAAAGCCAAACTACGTTTGTATGGGGAGCCGACGTATGTCGAGATTCCTGGGGCATCTTAAAGAGGATATCTGAATGTCTTTGAATCTAGTACAACTTGGTAGGATTGGCTTCCCACGTAACCCAAGGAGACCAGGGGGGCTAGCACAACTGACGCGGCGCCGCGACGCGAGTCGAGAGAGATCTACCCTCCTCTTTCGAATTTGCACGGTGCTAGTGAGACAGGGGACGCTCAGTCGCGCGTGAAGCGACTTGTCGACGAGTTGTGCTAGACGTACTGACCCTAAGATGAGATACACCGTGTCAAATATATTTGCATACAACTATAAAATATCATAAAAATAACTACGCGATGCCAAATGATATGAAAACTGTATTATATTAAAATAAAACTAATATCAAATAATTACAATAAATGTTTGGGAATTACTCCGCCTTTAAGTTTCCGAACCAGGGTTAAACGTTTCTCAAACCCGTCACATGCGGCACGCACTACCTCCATAGGCATTTCATCCCAAATACGCACGATATTTTTTTTTAATTGGTCCACATTTGATATTTTATAATTATTCAGCTTAGACAGCATATATGACCATACAAAAAAATCCAAAGGATTTAAATCCGGAGAGCTGGGAGGCCATTCATTCTTGAATCTTGGGTAAGAAATCAGTTAAATTTGCCTTACACCAGGCTTGGACGCTGTTTGCGGTATGGGAAGGTGCTCCATCCTGTTGAAAAATAGAATAGTCCTCTCCAAACATGCGTTGCAGATTTGGAGCAACAACTTTCTCGCCAGAACTTCGGTTTTGTAATACTCAGCGTTGATTTTAACACCCTTATCGATGAATATCAAAGGAAGTTTGCCCCGCTTACACACTGCTCCCCAAACCATTACCGAGGGGGCACCCTGAAATCTTGGAACGTATTTCTGATTCTCTGGAATGTCTGCCATCTGGGCTGCCCACAACCGATCGTTTTGAGCATTGTGGGGTTGTTCTAAAACAAACAGTTTTTCATCTGAGAAGACAAACTCATCCCCAGCATGCCACGAAAGTATTGTATTTGATCGCTGGACCCTCTTCTGCTTAGACGCCTGGGAAAGTCCATGAACTGTACGTTTCTTGTACGCGTAACACCCGAGATCATGTCTCAAAATGTTATGGGCAGACCCCCTTGAAATTTTCAATTCGGCTGCTAGTTTTCGAATAGAGCGATGGGTTTTACGTCTAATTCGCTCCCTCACAATTTTAACTACCTGATCTGTTCTCGCTGATCGCGGCCGACCAGATCTCTTTCGATCTTCTGTTGAGGAGGTCTCTTTAAATCGTTTTAATGTTTTATATACAAAATCACGTTTGATCCCAAGAGATTTCATCGCTTTGAAAATGTCACTAGCGCACTCACCGTTGCGGTATTTGGTAACAATAATTTCTCGAAATTGCTTCATCGTGTTTTACACATGAATGAAATATGGTAGACATTTGAAATGACTGTATTTTTAACCGACTTCAAACAAAAGGAGGAGGTTCTCAATTCGGTTGTATTTTTTTTTTTTTTTTCAATGTTTGTTACCTCAGAACTCCGTCATTGATGAGCCGATTCATAATTTTTTTTTTGTTTGTAAGTATATGCTTCCAGGTGGGTCCCATTTTTTTAAAAATTCAATTGGATGATGGGATCCATGAGGAATTGAGGGAACTCCTCAATTATATTAGGCACGCGTGTAGTGATTTTGGTATTTTCTATTATAACTCGTGTATTTACATCCGGAAATCATAAATTGGTGGAGTGGAATTGATGATGAAGACCACAGATGACTTATGGAATTCCTCAATTGTGTACTTAAAAGTACAAAAGTATATCACAGATTCTGATAAGATTCCGTTGAAATAGCAACTAATGAAGTGCCAAGGGTGATCCTTGTGGAATCGACGGAAGTCCTCAAATATTATCGGGTCACATACAGCGATTGGGTTTTTTTCTCTAATAATCAATGCATTTGCTCTCGGAAATCAGTTCATGAGGTAAATTGGAAAAGAAATGTTCATGGCTTGGCGGAGTACTAAATTTGAAGTCGGTTAAAACTTTGTTTTTAACGTAAATTATGTTTCTGTACATATATATTTAAATTTTAAAAAAATAACTATTTATTTGCAGCTTCATGTATTTTATACCAGTTCGAAACATATTGTATCCAAACTTATTGGACACGGTGTAAATACAAGACAAAAAAAATCGACCGCTCAGTCGCAAAAAATTATACATACATGTGGGGTTGGTACTTTTTGATGACTTTGTATGATGCTGGCTGTTATATGATGAATAAGTAAACGATCGAACGTAGTTTGAATAGTTTTAGAACCGTGAATGATTTAACGTATGATTGAGTTTGTAAGACGATCGGTACGAATGAAGACGTATATTCTGTAAATAAATACGATTTTATTTAGTTCTCGAGTTTTCCCTGCCATCCCACTCTACATTTGGGGGCTCGTCCGGGATCCAGGGAAAATTACGCGACTACGAAGATACGACGACGACGACGACGATGACGGAACTACGGCGAGAAAACGACGAAGACTTAAGACGAAAGTAAGTAAAAGAAAACGGAAGATGGAGAAGACGATGGATGTTTACATCAAATTTTAACGTTGCCCTTGTTTACGGCGGAGGACGGCTTTGAGGTGGAAGCATTTATAAAAGAAGTCGAAGAGAAGTCTCTACTATATAAGTGGACGGAGCGGCAGCAATTTTTAATCGCCAAAAAGAGGTTCGACGGTACGGCGGCTCTCTGGTTACGCTCTGAGGATTCCTTCCGAGACTGGGAAGAACTGAAGTACGCGATACGAAGGGAATTTAGCAACGATGATTTTAGCGCAGAACATATGCCTGAAAATCATAAAGATTACAACATTGACGACGAGTTATTGACACACGACAGCGACGCGCAGCCCTTTACGCAAAAATTGTCAACATTGTCGGAGGTTGCGCTAAGCGCTGAACAGAAAAAAGAAGAAAACATGGATATGACATTTGACATCACGTGTCAAAATGAAAATAATGAAATTTTCTCGAAGCAGCAAGAACAGTATATGATTGAAGACGCAGCCAACAACGAAAACAGTTCCATTGTGTTAAATACTGCAGAAGACGTGCAAGACGTGCTACGATACAAGCAAACTCACGATTGCGAAGTTAAAAGAAGCATGTGGAACCATACGTCGCGGTTGCAGCGGTTCTCTCGAGTGGAGTACTACAACACCGTTGACTCTGGCAAGAGTTCTCACCACGACGCGGATGGTGATAGCTTCGATGGGAATACGATCAAAAACGACCCATCAAGATTCTACGAAGCGGGCACGACGACGCTATTTGGATGTGTTTACGACGATTTACTATATTTTTGGAAGTACAGATATTGTTTATTTGGTGTGTTAATGAGTATTTAGTGGATTTCTGATGTATTTTTGTATCACGGTGTAAATATAATGTGTTATGACGACGTAAGTAAGATGAGTGCTGACGACGGGTAAGTGAGGTGACTGAAGGTGCATGACTGAGGACAGTTCATGATTGCAGGATGGCCGAGTGTGGGATTGGTACTTTTTGATGACTGTATGATGCTGGCTGTTAGATGATGAATAAGTAAACGATCGAACGTGGTTTGAATAGTTTTAGAACCGTGAATGATTTGACGTATGATTGAGTTTGTAAGACGATCGGTACGAATGAAGACGTATATTATGTAAATAAATACGATTTTATATAGTTCTCGAGTTTTCCCTGCCATCCCACTCTACATACATACATAATAATCATGCCTATTGCCAGAGAGGTAGAGAGAGATCACGGATTTCCACTTGCTACGATGACTTGACCAGAAGGCTGGCTAAAAGCCTCGCCCAGATGATCAGCGTTGCCAGTCAACGTGGCAATGCTGCCAGCCTTCTGGGCACACTACCACCTGGCAGCGACCTGGGGCAAATTTTTTACCTTTAGTTTTAGTTTTATGTTCCTAAATGTGTGTCCTTGATATATGAAATAAATAAATATTAATCGCAATTAAATAATTACAGAAATAATAATCAACGATCTTGAACTTTCTTGCTTCATTCACTTTCATGACATTCTGCATACATGCTCGTCGGTTTAGGGTACTTTAGACCTGACCTTTCTTTAGGATCTCTCCTGATTTGGTCCGAAAAACTTCGTCGAGGTCGTCCCATTCCAACTGTACCATGCACTTTTCCCTCATACACTCTCTTTGTTAATCTTCCTTCGTCCATTCTCTCTAAATGCCCAAACCATCTTAGCATGCCATCGACATAAAATCTTAATCGCAAAAAATCAAATCAAATTAATCATCGACGCCAAAAGATTTTGAAGAATCCTGTTTTATTCTTGTTGTTTGAAAACTCGGTACGAGTAATCGGATTCTGGTAAACAGGATACCCCATAAATCTAGACTTAGAAAAGAAAGTTGTTAGCAATATTGTAGGGATTCAGTTTCATTGTTGTCCAATTTAGTTCGAAATAAGGGATAAAATAGGCTGTTAAATTGCTAGGATGTTTATAATTTGCTCAGTTAGTTCGGTTTTTGCCGCTGTTAATGATCGCTTACTATTTGTCATATAAGTATGTAATCGAAGTGTATTTCTTTATCAGGAACAAGTTCTTCTCTAGAGCTTCTTCCTGCCTTTTTTCTCTTTATTTAAGGACCTTGTTACACAAGTGATCATGTCGCTCCGTTATAAACAATATGACATCATCCTCCTAGCGTTGTTCCCGGTTGTGCCCCTAAAGGAGCCCGGGGTCCGCTGTGACACCTAATCCCAAGATTTGGCATAGGCACTAGTTTTACGAAAGCGACTGCCATCTGACCTTCCAACCCAGAGGGAAAACTAGACCTTATTGGGATTAGACCGGTTTCCTCACGATGTTTTCCTTCACCGAAAAGCTAACGGTAAATATTCCGTACATAAGTTCCGAAAAACTCATTGGTACGAGCCGGTATTCGAACCCACGACCGCCGCTTGACAGCCGCATGCCTGAACCACTAGGCTACCGTAGCTCTCAATCAACAATATGACATATTTTTTATAATTACGAATTATTCTATTGACTACGCACTTTGAGCTAACTGCAATAGTGCTGTGGCCGCGTCTGACAACGGGGTAGCCAGGGCCCTATTGAGAGGTCCCGACATCATAGCTGGTGTTAAATGCCAGACGTCCTGACAGCTTCGCTTGGGACACATTGCCATTATACTTTACATTATAACATAATCTTGGCGAGGCGGAATCGATGCATTGAATCACACAATTAAATAAGGCTGTAGGCTCATGTCAAAATTGATAACGTAGTGTTGCTATATGGATAGAAAACCACACAATTATTGTTATAAAGTATAAATTAAAAAGATAATTAAAATTATAATAAGATATGGAGCTTGAAATTATAGAAAAAATATGCATTATTTTTTTATTGCACAAGAGTACATTTTAAGCTACCAATAAAATCCTCACGCTTTTATAGAAAAAAAATTGTATGACAACTATGGACATAAACGCAGTATTTCGGGACCGAAATAGCAATTTACTTCAATTTCCATGCAACGATTAGATCAAAACTTCATACGTGACGTCATACATTTTACATTTATGACAATTACCTAGTATGGAGCGTGTCCGCCAGCGAGCCGTCTTTGACAAAAAAAATTTCGGTACTATTTATGTTCTTTAATTGTAGTTACTCCCGTACAAACATTTGTTCCTCCCCAAAAACTGGTTCGAATGGCATTGTAATAAAATCTTAGGTCACAATATTATTGGGAAAGGCATGCGCGTTCGTGTACCAACACCCACTGCGAACCGAACTTTTTCTCAAGATCTTCATATCGTCACCAGACTGTCAGTCCCAATATTGCCGGAACTGCTAATTTTCTCTAGCAACACCAAATTTGTCAGCTTGTCACAATACTTTAACAGTAGAACCCCACAATAAACAAAAAGGGCCTTCAAGCAAATTGAAATCAACCTCGCCTCTGAAGATAAATTATTAAATCAAAAATTTTGCTGATCAACAGAGTCAACAGCACCCTGAATTAAATTATACCCCGAGGGGTCAATTATACCCAGATTAGTCGGATTGGTATGCCTTTTGTCGCCGAGTCGCTTCCACACGCACAAATTTATTTGTTACAATGATTTTACCAAACAACTCATACCAATATCATTTCAAACTATCAAATCAAACAGATCTTCTGGCTGTTGCATTGTACCTGTAATCGTCATTCGTGAATGCCCAATTTTAGGGCATTCACGACCACTTAAGCATGCCGAATGGACTGCTCCATGTTACGCACCGCGAGTATAATTTACTACTGACCGCTACTGCAGGCCGCGCCAGTGTGTTGCAAGCTTAATTGTGAGTTGGCCGTGAAACAGCCTGTTATAGAAGAGTTTTCAACTCGTCAAATGGGGCAAGTTGGCACGGCGTGGTTAATCTCGCACCCTTTTACAACTGTGGCAGCCGTATTCTGGAATAGAGTATGATGTTAGCCCTAAATAGTATGCATTTTAAACACAGACCCCCCAAATGTTGTAGCTTTTTTTCTGTTTAAATCTATATGTATATACCTAGAATATTTTTATAAATACATTCCTAATAAAAGCCTTTTTGGTAACGTGCATTGCATTGTCAACCAAGTACAAAACGTGAATGACAATCGACTTTCAATAAGTACAGTCGCGGGATGAAGAGGTTCGTCACTTTTGGACTTTTACACCATTAGAATAAAGTCAAAAAGTGACAAACCATTTCTTTCTTCGACCAAACATGGATAAATGAAGTGAACTTACTATTGGACGCCAGTGGACAGCGGGGCGAAGAACGGCAGTTCATACATTCGAGCGACTTCAATGTTTGCGCAGCCGCTCGTCGCCCCGCTGCCCGCGGCGTCCAGTCCGTGGCCTTAGATTTGAAACGAATAATAATAAAGACAGAGAGCGGCAGACTACAAACTACATAAATACGTATTCATTTCTTTCACTTTATTACAAACCATCTTCTCATTGACTCCTTCTCTGCTTTCACTTTTTCTGTAATCGTCTGTATCATTACCTATCCTGTCCTGCTCGTCTATACTAATAATTAAGAGTAAGTCTGTGAAATGAAGTTTGTATGTAAGGGCATAATCTTCGAAACTTCTCACCCGATTTTTCAAAATCGTTCACCCGTATATATTGAATGGATTTTCGTGATGGATTTATATCCATATCTATACTTACCAGTGGCGGCGCGTGACAATTCTCAATGAAAAAAAAAGTTATGAAAGAGTTTAGATTGGTGGAAAACTGGAAACTATAGGCTTGGCTATAAAAAAAATTTAGGCAAGCCCGTGGGAATCGGCTTGTGTACGCGCTCCGCCACTGTTACTAATATTATAATTGCGAAAATGTGTCTGTCTGTCTGTCTGTCAGTTACCTTTAATATTCGCAGTCATTAAAGGGATGCCTTGATTCGAGTCGACCACGCCCCCTAGACAGAGACACGCTTATGCCTTCCGCGAACAAGAAAAAGAGATGCAACACTCGCACACGCGTTTTTGGACAAATTTCGATGAATACCTAACTTAGTGAAGTTTTATTTATATTTCATTAAGTGAGATTTTATTTTAGATGAGATACAATACTAAGTATAATATTAACTTGATTGTGTCGTAAAATAATGTATTGTTTGAGTAGGCTGAGTAAAAAAAGGAAACTAAAGACCCAACATTGGAATTTTAAGCAATCATGTATCGATTAAATTAGATAAACAATCATAATAATTATAGTCAAGAATCATATATCTGAAAATCTTTTGTTCCTTAATCTAGTCAAAACGGCGATTCAAAGCACGCGATAATTTCCAATTTACCCCCTCAAGATTAAACTTAGTATTATTCGTTTTCACGGGAATCATCCCCTGAGAGGGGAATTGGGGGTGAACGTTTGTATGGAGCTACGATATCCACGAGTTCCACGCGGACGGGGTCGCGGGCAGAAGCAGGTAGGATATATTTTATCCCAGGCTCGCCGGCTCGGCTCCCCGGCCTAGATTCTTTGTAATAGGAGCGCGAGCAATCTGTGATAAAGTTATCAAAAATTCTAAAATTTCCGTGTTTTGAAGCATCAGAATACGTCCGCCCATGCCTGGCGTGGAGCCAGATCTTCTGATCTCAAGTTCGCAGCACCTGCGGGCCGGAGTTGCTGCTCGAATATTAATGTTCAGATACTGTTTAACACTTTATTCTAAACTTTACGATTTTGCCGAAATGACGGGACCAAAACCGTGAATCTTTGTTTTGCGAACAATCTGTAAACTTAATCTGTTCAGCGCCTAATGGCACAGCATAACAGAGCAAGCAGATAACAAAAAAAGCAGCCTACATATACGTTCCAATGCTGGGCAAAGGCTTCCTCTCATGGATGAGAAGTCAGTAGTAGACTTTAGATACCCTTGAATTTCTTCGCAGATGTATGCCGGTTTCCTCACGATGTTTTTCCTTCACCAAAATGCTAACGGTAAATATCCCGTACATTCCCAAAAACTCATTGGTACGAGCCGAGATTCAAACCCACGACCGCCACTTAACAGCCGCATGAACCACTACGCTACGTTAGCTTATCTGGGGGCCTAGACAAGGTTACAATCGACAAGCGCTAACGCCAATAGAAAACTAATAGAATGTATGGGAATGAGATGTTAACGAAAAGTGTTTCGTCGGCATCTGTAATTCCCCTACATTTTATTATTTTCTATTGGCGTTAGCGCTTGTCGATTGTAACCTTGTCTACGGCCCCAGAGCTGCTAGTTTGTCGAGATATCGTCTGATCTGATTTTATTCTCAATTTCGCGTGCTTTCATGGAAAAAAAGGAAGATTCCAGTTCTGACTGATCACATTCCTGTGATGCCAGTGACGCCTATGAAAATCATTATTTACTCCACTACATCAATCAGTGTTAAATTCAATTCACTTCTAAATAACTAAAAAGTAGACTAACGTAATAGATAACATCAGAAACGTAAAAGCTTGCGAGGATATTGGCGACTTTATCAAGCAATAATGGGTTTACATAAAAAAAAAAACGGTGCTTAAACATCAGACTATCGTATAAATATCGAAACGCACATCTAGGAAAAAATATATTTTATTGACTGCTCTAGTATATGCTATTTTTTTGGATAAATTCTTATAATGACTGCTATCGCATGCCACCGGTTGCTGGGTGTATATGGCTCTAACTATACAACTGTTAATACTATAATGTACCTGCATTCTAGCAAATAAATGTATTTCATTTCATTATGTGTATGATCGAAGTTACGGGCGAATGTTACTCAGTCATAATAAATCTGGAATCGCAGTTCGAAATTTAAAAACTCCCGAAACTCGGTAATCTGAAATGAAATTCGAGAATAATATAAGACAAACAACCTTAAAGCGAACAGTGTCGCTGCCGTCATTTCTGACGCGTCGGAGGGGCTGAAACTTTTTGATTAATTACATCTCCCCCGACTTGGAAATATTGCCGCATTCCAGGTGTATGGGGCTTATGAAAGTATAGACAGGACTGACTTTCGTGAACTAAAGGTGAATTCCGTGGACCGCGGCCGATCGCAGCCGCGAACGATCGATCGCTTGCGACTGACGCGCGTGGCATGCGGCAGTGTATCAAGATGCTGCACGCGTCTGTCGAAGACTTTGCAGGTCGCGCGCGGCTGCGATTGGGCGCGATGCACGAAATTACACCTTTAGGGCGGGTTGCGCTAACTTCCTTATTAGGCCTCTCACAGACTGTAGCCTGCGGTGGCGGTCAATAGTACATTTGAGAGCTAATTACAAGTTTAGTATTGTCCGCCGCGGCCAGGCCGCGCTAGTGTGATGCGGGCTTCACAGACCGATCAACACACGGAGTACGCCCAACATACAATCTTACATTTCACAGACATTACTCGTACCTCTTTAATATTACTACAGCTTTGCTTGGTGCACAATATTAGGACGATTAACCTAGAGAAGGTAAGACAGGGTCACTTCTGCATAAGATTGGCTTAGGGAGGGTTGGCGTGAATGAAGGGAGGCATATACTCAGCAGTAAAATTGAAGCTTTAATCGACGGGTCGACTCCTCTCGGACGTGGACGGCTGCGCTCGGCTATCTTCGCATCTGACCGGCTTTTGCCTACCTATTGCACTCTATTAAAACGCGGTCGGGTGCCGCGGGGTACCCATTGCGATGCGGCGCCACGCGACCCGGCCCGACCCGTTCGGTGAAAATCGTACATTATGCTATCTAAACTCCAATGCCATATCTATTAATCGCCAGGTCTATGGTCCGTGAGCTTGGCGCGACTTTCCTGTTTATTACCTGACATGTTTGAAATACCTGTTTTATTGTAGGGAGGGGGGCGAGATGGAATTTTCCTCACCATTATTATTGGTTTATTTATATTTTTAGCCATACGGGCTAAAGTTTTGCCAAAAGGAATATTATAATAGCGTTATCAAGTCAATATAAAATTGGTGTTTTGGAACTGGCAATATTACCGGTAACACAAACCGACGGCAGTATTCCTGAAAATGAGAATATTGCTAACGACACGTTTAGTAAGTGTTCTGCAGTGGATGCTTCAGTTCAGGGGGTTCCAAGCAGGTCATTTTAAGATTTGACGACCGCTTTAGCCTAGTTGGTAGTGACCCTGCCTACGAAGCAAGAGGTCCTGGGTTCGAATCCCGGTAAGGGCATTTTTTTGTGTGATGGGCACGAATATTTGTTCCTGAGTAATGGATGTTTTATAAGTATTTATATAAGTATGTTTATCGTCGTCTATTACCCATAGTACAAGCTTTGCTTAGTTTGGGACTAGGTCGATTGGAGTAAGATTGTAAAAAAATAATTACAAGTTCCGTTTGGGTCACTTTACTCTGATCACAACACTACATACAAACACAAAATGGTTTATTTAAGAGTCCGCAGTAAGCTCGGCCGAATTTCACCTTCCCATACAAACGTAGTTACGCTCTCATTTTAAAACTACGTGTTGGATTGTAACGAAACTTTCCATATACAATGACATGAGGTATATCTATGTCTGTAATTAGTTTATATGGTTCCAGTTTACAAAACAAACGAAATATAGCAAAAAAAAGTTTTGTATGAAAAACATAAACTCGCTGTATTTTTTTTACTATGGTATCTGGTATAAACTAATTACAGACCTGGATATACCTCATGTCATTGTACAGTCACAAAGATATGTTTACACTTTTGCACCTTACCGCCTTGTAATAAGGTGCAAAAGGGTAAACGTATCTTTGTCCTCGACTGTACATGCAAAGTTTTAAAATGACAGTGTAACTACGTTTGTATGGAGAATCGAACTTTCTGCGGACTCTTAACACCTCGCTTAGCCTCTCGCGCGTCCCGTCGGCGTGATACCCCTGTACCCGCGCGCCGCGCAGCCGAGGGTTGGGTGGAGCGGTCGACCTATAGAGACGGACGCTGGTCCCTCAGTCTCAACACAACCACACTTCTCCACACCACTAGGACCATAAGTATTTACCACACCACAATAATGAATGCATCATCATCATCATATCAGCCGAAAGACGTCCACTGCTGGACATAGGCCTCCCCCAAAGAGAGCCACAATGACCGGTCCGGCGCCACCCGCATCCAGCGGACTCCAGCAACCTTTACCAGGCCATCAGTCCACGTCCCTTGTGGGTCCTTGAGAAGTCCCTTGTGGGTGGCCTACCCATACCGCGCCTTCCGGTACGTGGTCGCCACTCGAGAACCTTTCCGCCCCATCGGCCATCGGTTCTACGTGCTTTATACCCCCCAATGATAGGTACAACACGTCATTCTTACAGAACAATTAGTGGCGTTATATGGCTGCGACTTTTGAGATACCCCCCCTTGCCCTTCCTTTTTGTAATGAGTCACTAATGTTAGTGGGGGATAACTGTTAATGCCATTACTTAAGTTACCTCTTATATTAAAATATATATGTAAAAATATGACATTCAAAAAGTGTTCGCTATGAATTTATATTGAATGAAAATTTTACTCACTCACTACTATTACTCGCGTCCGCAGGAGCTACCTACCACAACCCCGCATGTGTCCCCTGGGTGGTGCTAAAGATTGGCAAACTTTAAAGGCGAAAGTATGCCATACGATTAAATAAAAATGAGAGTTAACCCTAACCGCATAAAAACACATTCTTCTTCAAAGCAATATCGTTTATCTTGTCCGGCGTCCAGTGTCCCGTGTCTGGTGTCCGTCCCGCTGCGTCGCATTTCTCAACCGATTATCGTGAAATTTTGTGAGTTAGTTCATTAATTAACATACACAATTTTTAGTCGAGTCACTTTTTTTTTAATAACTTGCCGTCGATTTCAAAATTTCACAGCCACTATTTTATTCGCGCTGTAATCAAGTTAAAACAGCCCACCCTAAATACTACAAAGCACCGACCACTACTTCATAGCACCCGTCTTTAGAAATATCGACACAAAATTCTTTCTACCCTTAGAGTAGGTGAATTTACTGGTTAAGAGTATTTTCTAAGCACCGGCGCAACCATACTTGAAGTGAAGCGGACCAGGCTATATATTTCCTTAATGCAATATATATGCTGACTTGCCGGCTGTGTTACAGATACAAGAGAGAAGATAATGCACTAAATACTACCTTGGATGACTTTTTCTCAACTAAACTTGTATAGTTTTTTTTTTTGTAATAAATTCAATAACGTAGTTTTCTTCTTTTTCTTCTCCTTAGTCGTTTCCTCATTGCTGAGGGTCATGACTACCACAAACGTCTTGCACCACCTGCCTCCAAGCACTTCTATTTTGCACCATCCGCAGGCAAGCCTGAGCGCTGGTTCCGGCTGAAGCTTTTACGGAGTCTATACACCGGATAGGCGCTCTATAATGTAGTTTTAAGCTTCTAATAATTTTATTGTAAGTTTCTGTTGCGCCCCATCGGGTTATCATGTAACTGTATGTGATAGAATTAATAAACGAATACGAATGCTACATGCGACGGAGATAGTCTGAAAGTGAAAACAACTTGTGCTGAATTTTAATTTCAGAACTGAATGGATGACTTTGATGTTGACATCAATACTCTTTTCTTTCTTACTCTTACATTAGGTACATTGTATTCTCTTTCGCTCTCGCACTCGTGGTACTGTAAATCTCATAAAGGTAGTCTTGTCCAGTGAACTGCGCAATGAGGCAAATATAAGAACCCCCAGAAATAATTGAACGAGCGAGCGAAGCGAAAAAATTACAGAATAGGGGGGCTGCTTGGGCAAAAAATATTTCGAATGTCCGGCGTCTGTCCGGCTGTTTCTCTACAGATAGCAATTTCTCAACCGATTCTCGTAAAATTTTGTGAGCGGGTTTTATATATATTTTACGTAGTTTTTTTTGTCGATTCATTTATTCGAATTCATTTTAACGACAGGCTCGTGAGTTCTACAGCTCCAATAGTGTTCAATCTACGTCAAACGTTTTGACATGATTATTAGCACTTCATAAGAGCTTGAATAACGTGGATGAAAAACAAATAACTTAAAGCAGGCACGATTTTGTAAAATATTGTGGTCAGCATCAAGTTTCATGTCATCCTCAAAACAGTTCTTCTAACTCTGTCGCCAAACGATCTCACTGATTAATTTCCTCGAGTGGGTCCGCTGATTTCTAAGCTGTGACAAAGCAGAGTAATTGTGAGAATTGATGTTAGCAATTTAACACAACGCTTGGATTAAATAAAATCTCTACTGAGGATAAAGTGGATCTTTTTGCCCGTTTAACTTTTTTTCTCATTTAAGGTGATTTAAAAAGGCTATGGATGCGTAATTAAAATAAGCCAGTCATGCAGAAATAACGGTAATTTCTTCGTGTATCAGCTTACTAGCTTCTGCT
This sequence comes from Epinotia bilunana, assembly GCA_947049275.1. Lineage (NCBI taxonomy): Eukaryota > Metazoa > Arthropoda > Insecta > Lepidoptera > Tortricidae > Epinotia > Epinotia bilunana. Next base: position 3,138,646 of record OX346266.1, on the reverse strand, counting down.
CACGACTCCGTCCGCGTGGATCTCATATCTTAGCTCCTTAAAAATGTTTACCCCCCATTTACCCCCTATCCTATGTCCTTTCTCGAGACTCAAATTATCTCGGTCTATACCAAATTTCATCCAAATCGGTCAGCGGTTTAAGCGTGAAGAATTAACAGATAGACAGACAGACGGACAGACATGCAGACGCACTTTCGCATTTATAATATTAGTATGGGTGAAATTATTTAGCAAGAGTAGGTAAGTTATTGAGTGTTAGAGTAGCTTTTGCACCTAAAACCTAGCCATTGGGGTAGAAATGTGAAAATAGCGACCACTTACTGCTACCCGCCACAAGGACTGATGCCCTGGGCTGTTATTCGGAGCGCGCTAATGCACCTCACGTCACCCTCAGCCCGTCACGGCTAACGGAACTAGACGGCCCCGCTATTCTGTAACTTGTTTTAGCCCCCTGCTTACGCTTAGTTACTACGAGTCGCGGCGTCAAGATATATTTATAAATGGATGAACGGTGAGGTGAGGTAAAAACAAGTTACAGAATAGCGGGGCTGGTAAATGCGGGCGGAGCAGAAATGATTATCCAAAAAAAAAACAATGTATTTAAATCTATACATGAACTGTGATTAATGTTTGAGCGTCATCACATCAGCCGCAAGACATCCACTGCTGGGCTTAGGCCTCTCCCAAAGAGTGCCATAATGACTGATTCTGTGCCAGCCTCACCCAGCGTACTCCCGCGAGCTTCGCCAGGGTATCAGTCGACCTTGTCTACCCACGATGTTTATTCTTCAATTGGCTAATTTCGCTGAACTGACATGAAACTAAGGCTATGCTTTTATAATAAGGATAATTTTACAAGCTTTTATTTATTAACTTGCAATATAGGTTTTATGTACTTAACTAAGTTTTTGTCGGGTGGAATCTTGAAACTCAATTTTGGAGCAGATATCTTCAACCGATTGTACTGACATTTTGGGTTTAAGTATAACTTTGTTGACAATTCAATATTATGGTACCATCGAGCTGATCTGATGATGGAGACAGCAGGTGGCCAATAGGGTATTTGACAACAGTGAAAAAAATTTTTTTTTCATTACCAGCAGATTAACATTACGAAAATACTCGAAAAGTATCAATCTTTCATATATGTTTGCTATTTTAAGATTTTTAAATACATAAAAACTAACAATAAGGACGAAGTTTGATTGTGACGTCACAAGCAAGTAATCCTTACCAATTCCATACTAACGGAGCATTTTTGACGTTTCACAAAAAGATGCTGATTTGACTTTTGTCGAATACCGTATTGGCCATGGGAATTCATTTATTATTATTTATTATTTCAGTAAAGCACTGTTGACTTAAAGCACAATGACTTAAAACCACATACAACGTCCCACAAAACTGTTTGCATAGTTTGACTGTGGGATCCAAGAATCTATATAATTTGAGGTAGTCTTAATGATAATGAGTCTATATAAAGTGGTAAAGTCCTAATCAGTCTATATAATCCGTCAAGTCTTAAGAAGTTAAAACAGCTTTAAATGATGTTGTATAAAGTGGATAGGTAACTATAGATATAAGATATTAGGTATTTAAGTATTTAAATATTAATAGTAATTTTTCAGGACTTATCACACGTACCTAACCGCGTTGAATTTGAATTGGCTCGTTAGAATCGTCCCAATAAGTAGTTGATGATGGTAGACAGAAAAGTACAGTTGTCAATAAAAGCTTGTACCAAAAATGTTTTTTTTGAAAGAAACTTATTTACTGTCCCCAAGTGTGTCAAGTACGTACTCATCTTAATAATATAAAGCTGTCAAATACGTTTATTCATCTGTTAACAAGTTGTCCAACAGTTTCGACGACCGCTTTAGCCGAGTTGGTAGTGATCCTGCCTACGAAGCAAGAGGTTTTGGATTCGAATCCCGCTAAGGCCATTTATTTATTTAAACTTTATTGTACAAATAAGAAGTACAAATGGCGGACTTAATGCCTTAAGGCATTTGTTTGTGTGATGAGCACGAATATTTGTTCCTGAGTCATGGATATTTTCTATGTATTTAAGTATTTATTTATCTAAGTGTATAAGTATGTTTATCGTCGTCTAGTACCCATAGCATATACAAGCTTTGCTTAACTTGGGACTAGATTGATTTGTGTAAGATTATCCCCTAATATTTATTTATTTATTCATATTTACATTGTTTTTAATATATATATTTTTAACATACGCATGACATATAGGTACATGTAAATGTTATGTTTTAGCTGTATAGTTACGCTGTGTGCTTAATTTATAATATCCCGGTATTTCCAACATTTTCCTTCATCTTAAAAGATTTTAAAGCTCTGAATAAAAATATTTACCTATCGATAACTTAATTGAGTAATCGTAAAGTAAATCTACCACCCGCTGTGTTTTTTGGCCAAACTCCAAACGATTCCTGTAGTAACAACATCAAAGAGGAATTTGAAAATAAAGATGAATTAAAAAAAACTGCTTTTCATCGCAAAATCAAATTAGTAGAATCGGACGGCAAAATAACAAAAAGGAAAATTGAGGAGGAAAAAGATTGTTTGAAATATAAAATGGATTACCTTTCTACACAAAATCGTGAGGTCTAAAGGTTGGCTTTGATATAAATTGAGTTTGATTGCTTATTTCCAGGAATCGTTGTTTTTTTGCGAACTTACGGTGAGCCTAAGCTGATCTGAGCGGTCCTAAAGCTTTGGATTACTAAGTTCCTAGTTATTCAATACACAAATTAATTAGTTTCTTTATGTTAACATTTATACTACAATGTTACTATTATGCGAATAGTGTGGAGTATTTTATCAAATGATTGCAATACAACAGTGTTAAATATGAGCGCTGCCCGTCGCCCCCACGCGTGGCGCACCGCCACCGCTTGAAGTATTGGCCCAGCCCATAAGACTGGACCTTCCCTGATTTGAAGACACTCATTGTTTATCATTTTATTTCTAACATTTATTAACAATTGTTGTGCCCTAAAGGAGCCCGTTGTCCTCTTTGACACCTAATCCCAAGATTTGGCATAGGCACTAGATTTACGAAAGCCATACCACCTGACCTTCCAACTGAGAGGGAAACCTAAATTTATTGGGATTAGACCGATTTCCTCACGATGTTTTCCTCCACCGAAAAGCTAACGATAAATATACCGTACATACGTTCCGGAAAATTCATTGGTACGAGCCGGGATTCGAACCCACAACCGCCGCTTGACAGCCGCATGCCTGAACCACTAGGCTAGCTATTTAGAATGTAATATTTTACAATCAATACAAAAACGCAGTGCAACCAATCGCGAGCAAAATGTTTAGTATGTGAGCGAAGCGAATTGCTGTTGCGAATTGTTGCTAACCAGCAGCTTTACTTTAAGGCACTGGTCCCACCGCCGGCTAGTAAGCTAGAAAAGTTGGGGGAGTAACGGTTCATTGCGTGCTGACCAGGCGCAGTGTGATCAATCGACCTTTACAGATCCGCAATGTAATGCTACTCGCCCAACTTTTCTAGCTTACTAGCCGGCGGTGGGACCAGTGCCTAAGGCTCCTAAACTGAACCTATCCTATCATCTATGTATGGCTACGAGTATGTGCTTCCGCAGCCATTCTGTTGTAAATAAGAAAGATACTCTGACTGGCACTTTGTCACGCTAACCAAGCTATTGTGATGAAAGGCGTGTGTTAGCTAAAGTCTTTGGCGGTCTTGGTCAAAAGCTACTTCTTTTAAGAAATCAACCACCTTGAGAAAGGGTTGGGTACTGACAAGCCGAGTCCCACGCGAGCAGAGCTGCAGGCATAGTTACTAGTTCTATACTATACTTAAAGCGTCGTGAGAATAAAATTATTATTAAATGTCTAATTGTGCTTTATCATTATTCGATAAGTCTGTCGATACAAAGTATGCGGGTGTTCCCCGCAGACGGAAAACATACATTCAAGAGGACTCCCGTCCGGTGAAAATCCCGAACCAGAATGTGGACGCCATCAACCAGTGAAATCAAATGCCCGAATGTGAGCCCTAATGCATGCGTTTTGGAAATCTCCGCCTGGAGCCCTAACAGACCCAATGGCCGTTCTTTGGCCGTTTTTGCAATTGCGATCGGCAACCAGCATGTCTATCATGAGACGGCCGCGACATACTCTCGATTTTTCTCGCATCGCACTATACCTCTTGTTATGAGTGTTCTTATAAGAGAGAGACGGATAGTGCGAGAAAAATCGAGAGAGCTCGCGCGCCGTGCAGCACGTCTATATCATGAGACGGCCGCGACATACTCTCGATTTTTCTCTTGTTCTAAGCGTTCTTATAAGAGAGAGTCGGATAGTGCGAGAAAAATCGAGAGTATGTCGCAGCCGTCTCATGATAGACGTGCACGTGCGAGTTAAGAACTTTTATTATTTGTTAAACTTTGAATGTTTATTCTTAGTACGAAACTAGCTGCGACCATTTTCCTCTTGATTCGAATGCTTCGACGGAGCCCCGCCGAGCGGGACTCCTATTTCTGCGCGATTGGCCTTCGGGCATCTGAAGCTACCTAACGAACCTAACCTACCTAGCCTATTAGTAGTAGTGTTTCGCGGCAGCAGCAGATTTCCTAAACGGATTTTCCTTCGTGCGCAACTGGTTGCGAAAAAATAATAATTAATCTAATTTCGCAGCTGGTTTCAAAATTGACAAACGGTTGCAAAAACGGCCGGAAGAGAGAAAGTGCGCCAAAAATAACATATAACTTAAAACGGACCAACCTTAGTGCAGACTAACGCGAACGCCCTCGAAAAGAAAAGTAATTTCCTTCCGACAATAAAGAGACGTCATAAACGAAAAAAAAACATAAACACGTTCCAGGTAGACATGTTTAATCTTCGCTCATCAACAGCATCTGCCGTCTCCGAAATATGTGGCGGGTGATATAAAAATGGTGAATAAAATTGGAAATAAGCGGATACAGGCGGTTGTAAAACCTGTATATTGCAAATAGGCCGTAAAGAGAAACGGATGCTGTAGACGACTTGGGAGCAGTGAGGGCAGACGGGACAGTGGTTCAAAGGTTACGAGAACAATCATCATCATCATGATCATAATCATATCAGCCGAAAGACGTCCACTGCTGGACATAGGCCTCCCCCAAGGAGTGCCAAAGTGACCGGTCCTGCGCCACCCGCATCCAGCGGACTCCAGCAACCTTTACCATCAGTCCACCTTATGGGGGGCCTACCCACGCCGCGCCTAAACTTAAGTGGCAGTGGGCGGGGCACATAGCACGTAGAACCGATGGCCGTTGGGGCGAAAAGGTTCTCGAGTGGCGACCACGTACCGGAAGACGCGAACAATATTCCGTTGCTATTACGCTAAAAAACCGGAATGTTCTATTATTAGTGGTGATGAGATGGATATTTGCGTATTTTTGCAAGCCCCCTCTCCCCGCTCTGAGCTCATTGGTGATGATTTGCTGTAATTAGGGTTTCTGCTCGAGAATTCTCGAGGCGAGATATATCGAGAAATTTGCCCTTCGTCGAGACGGGAAAAAAACTCAATGCCTCGAAATAAATCTCTTGTGAAAAGTTAAAAAACACGCGTACTTATAACACGTGATATGTGTAGCTTAGCTTATCGCATCGACGGCGCCTGCACCCCGTGGTGTATGTTAGTAGTTATTGCGTGCGGTTGCATTTTATTTGTGTTGTCATAGACATAGTGAATGTTCTGCCTTTTGCTCTTAAATACGTTCATACTTAGGTTTAATTTTATCAGTTAGATTTACGACCAACAAATGATTTTAAATCAATTTTACTGTAAGACTGTAACTGATGGTAGATTTAAGATTAAGCCCGAGTTCAGACTGGCGGGAACCGCGTGGTTCCAGAATCGTGCGATTCCCGCGCGGTTCCATATTTACATGAAAATGTTCCAAAGCGTTCAGACATAACCGCGCGGTTTGAATAACCGCGCGGTTGCCGCCAACCAACCGCGAGAAAACACAATCGCGCGGGGCCCGCGCGATTTCAATACTCGAGAGAGAACGTTCAGTTGCGTTTGCGTCGCGGATGCCGCGCGGTTTTGACGTCACATAAAGTCACATTCCAGGAGGCCACGCGCTCGCTCGCAATGGATCGAGGAGATCGCTTCGACACCGAGACACCGAAACTAAACTCCAATCGCTAAATAACCGCGGTGTCTGAATAGTACACATTTTTACGTTTCAAACCGCGCGGGAATCGCGCTATTTTGGAACCGCGCAGTTCCCGCCAGTCTGAACGCGCTCTTAGTTGGTTAGTTCTGCCGCCTTAAGGAGAAAAACCATGACTAACAATTTTTGCGAAATTGAGTTATTGTCACCCTCGCAATCTGGAAAAAAACTGTGATTTTTCTATCTCGCAGTTTTTTCTGTATCTCTAATAGGTCACCAGTTAAACAAGCATGTTAGCTCGACAGTGAATTATTTGAACATCAATTAAAAAAGGCCATTTTGACAGCTGTACCTGCAGATAAGACCAACACTCAAATAACTAGAAATTTTATAAAAAAAGCATTTCCGTTATTTGAGTCTACTGGGTAACGAACACCTACTCTGGAAAAAATGTACAAAGCTGTAACGACTATTAAACCGACATCTACGGAGAATGAGCGTGTTTTCTCTTTATCGGGAAACATTTGTAACTAAAATAAGGAACCGCCTGTCAGATGACGCTGTTAATGCTCTTGTTTTTCTAAAAGCCTATTTTATAATTATAATATAAGGCAAAATAATTGATTCTGATTTTTAATGTTGATTATCTTGCGGGTTACGGATTAGTTAAATAGAAAGACTTTGATTTGATGTTATCAACATAATATTTGGGTGGCGCAGGACCGGTCACTTTGGCACTCTTTGGGGGAGGCCTATGTCCAGCAGTGGACGTCTTTTGGCTGATATGATGATTAAGTTACCAGGAATCTGTTTACTCCAAGATAACAGTTTTTATAGTTATCTCTACAATATTAGAAAACTTGTTGATTTTATTTTACCATTTTTTTTATTTCTTGTTGATTATTAAGTGACATTTATGTTGACTAAAAATTTATCATTACTTAATTATCGATGTCACCAACGCTTCGTATGAGTCTGATTAGTAATAAAGCAATTTTTGTTTTAAAATATGGTGTTTTATTGAAACTTTGAAAATTTCTCGATATACTCGAGAAACTCGAGAAATCCTGGTCGAGAATTCCCGTGCCTCGAGAAATGAAAAAGGTCGAGAAACCAGAAACCCTAGCTGTAATTCTTTGCTATTGCTGTGGATAAGATGTCGCGTTCTGACGAGTATGCGCATGCGAGAGCGATAGTGACGGATGTCTGGATGATGGAGCATTTATTTATTTAAGTACTTGACGACCGGTTAGCCAAGTGGGGAAGGTCCTGGGTTCGAATCCCGGTAAGAGCAAATATTTGTGTGATGAGCATGAATATTTGCTTCTGAGTCATGTAAGTGTTCTATGTATTTAAGTATTTATACCTATTATATATATCGTTGTCTAGTACCCATAACACAAGCCTTACTGAGCTTACTATGGGACTAGGTCGATTTGTGTAACATTGTCCACTAATATTTATTTTATTATTTATTTATTTATTTATCGTATTTAGACCCGTAAAATCTTCGAAAAAACCTACTTATGTGTTCCTCAGAACTGTCTGTATGTAAAGAAAGACACGCGTAATACAGATTGTCTCTTCTGTTCAACTATGCATTCTTCATGATTCCCCTCCAGGCCGCTTCTCCAAGCACTTCTCGGGGGTAGTTTTACTGTGCTCGGGGGAAAACTTCCTCGTTGGGGGTCAGGCTTTCTGTACCCTTTATTTTAGGAAGGAATGGACTTCTGATGGCTACTGAAATACCTACAAGTTTTTGGAATTTTTAGGGTTGAGGATTGAACATTTTCATGAAAAATATACTTACTGCGTTGCTTTGGTACAAACAGTCGACTGCAAAGAGATCGATACGGTCAACGTTACGAAAATATGTATACACGACCTTAACGTGAAGGCAATAAAGTCGTGTATACATATTTTTGTAACTTTGACCGTATTCATCTCTTTGTATTTGACTGTACGCGAATTAGTGGAGTCAGTTTCTAGTACTGTTGCAAATTTTCTAGTTTGGTTCATCGTTTTCGTATTCTATTCACGCGCTCACGTATTTGACACGCTACATCGGTACGCGTGGAAGAGAGTGCGAAACATATGGCAATGTGAAACAAATGCGAAGCGATCAACAGCAGTAGACCTCCAGGTATGAGTATACAAAGTTCCTGCTACAAAGTTCCACAGCATTACACCTAAAAAGCCTACTCGAGCGTTAACTAACAATACCAATAGGGAAAGTCGTTACGCGTGAAATTTTCACCTTATACCCTAACACGGGTAAGTACATAAAAGACGTAACTTGATTCTTTATTATCGTCGCTTACGCCATTTTTCCTAAAAACAGGGGCTTCCAAAAGGCATGTTTCAATAGGTAATGAGTAGCTGTTACGTCATTTTGTCCAGTGAGGACCAAGTTTCGAAGCGCCAAGTTTCGTCGGTTGGCCGAAAAGTTGCCCATTGACTGCCGAAAACTCTATAAATGTGCGGCGTGTTATGTTTCTTAATGCGGTTTAGCTTTAATGAATGAATTATGGACTGACTTCTAATGATTATTTATCGTATGGCTAATTTAGTTTCTCTACTTCAAAGATGGACAGTTTTCAATTACGCTACCGCGTCTTCTGTTAAAGTTGTAAAATCCTCCACTTGCCCGAGGTATTTGGTTAGAGGACAGTCAAACACTTTGAGGTACTCTGAGGTACGTCTGCTCAGGAGCTCCACACTGGCGTGGAGCTCCTGAGCAGACGTACCTCAGAGTACCTTTTTGGTGCCAATCACTGACTGACTTCAAATAATCAACTGTATTTGACAGGCTTTAATAAAGAATGAGCTAACTAACTATGTACCTCGTGGTACGGGTTAAGCAACGTTAGCTGTCCCGGTTGTTGTCGATGAGAGCATTAGTTAATGCGAGGTACAAGGTAGTCAAATGGTTTAAAAACTTCTAACAGTCAAGTTACTTAAGTCTTACCCCATCAAAGTACAATTTTCTCTTTGGATTGGCCAAGCTTTTCAATTGACAATTGCCAGCTAAAAAATGGCAATTTGTTGTACATTTCTGACTCGACAACTAACGATCCCCAGCGACAATCTTCGTGAAAACTCAAAAATGTATGGGCAATCGTAATAATCGTCAGGTGACGATTGTCAAGTTAAGGCCGGATGGCAGTCGCTTTCGAAAAACAAACTTACTGACTACTTCTCTCCTTAACACTTCTTTCTAATTCTTCTACTTACGGATCTGAAACAGGCTCATTAAGGGTGGGTTGCACCGACCGTCTGTAATCGTAATAGGTGGTCGTTAAAATCCGACTGTATGGAAAGTTTGACATGTATCTTTGGGATGACAGCTGCCGGCGGGCGCCATATTTAACGTTGATCGGTCTGTAATCGTATGTTGGTGCAACCCGCCGAAAGATATCAAGATCGCTCCAAAATTTATGCTCTTGAGATGTGGTGCCATCATCTCTTGCAAATCCCCTGGACAACTCCGAAAAACGTCTTAATTCCAAAAAAGCATGCACCATGAGAGGAGGCCTGTGCCCCCTGTGTGGTATTATTATTATGAACCAACGGCATTCAGAATTCATAATTTACTTTGAAAACAAAGTTTTAACCGACTTCAATTTAGTACTCCGCCAAGCCACGAGAACATTTCTTTTCCAATTTACCTCATGAACTGATTTCTGAGAGCAAATGCGTTGATTATTATAGAAAAAAACCCAATCGCTGTATGTGACCCGATAATATTTGAGACTTCCGTCAATTTCACAAGGATCACCCTTGGCACTTCATTAGTTGCTGGTTCTGAGGTAACAAACATTGAAAAAAATAATAATAATAATACAACCGAATTGAGAACCTCCTCCTTTTTTTTGAAGTCGGTTAAAAATAGGACTGTTAGCTGATATGAGAATGTCAATTGACTGATTGATGACTTCCAATTGATTGAGAATTTTGGTACGGAGCACTAAAAGCTACTGTGACGTCGTCTACTTCGATACAAATCTTTTTTCAACAAAACATTTGCTTTGTGAACGCAAACGCACTCGTATTTCCCCTGTTACCTTGATACATCCATGTTTCAATGAACGTTGGCAATTAAAAAATGCACTTAAAAATGCATTGTATCTCAGACATGATTATGTTTGTGTATGGAACCCTAAAAATTCCGCAACAGAGCGCAATTGGCAATTACGACGCAACACGTAGCCTGGAGGTTCATTGATGCAAAGCTTGTTAGACGCTCGTCTGCGGGGGCTAGGCGCGGGTGCCGGTCGTGCGATTGAAAATGGCACGTTTGGCGGTGGTTAACTTTGGACTGATCAGTGCCAAGGAAATTAAGTTCTTTGGAACTCTCAGAAATTGATAAAGCTAATTAATCAAATACGTTCTCGTGTAGTCAGTGACCCTTGGAATTCCTATGGAATTCATTTCCAGCCCACAAGTCGTAGCCCTAATATGCATTCATTATGGGCACATGATACATCCATAAAGCCGAGGTAAAGGCAACACATAATCCGAAGAGAAATTTTTCCAAAAGCATATTATATCGCTTAGCGGATAATGGCTTCCACTATTTTTAAATTTCGGAATAATGATACTCATACTTATACTGTTATACTCATAATATTTATTGCATATCACATGCTTTTGGACATATGGCTCTTCGGTATTTTTTATGTGCACCCTGTCCGCAGATTGCAGCAAAATGTCTCAGCAAAATAAAATCGTTATAGATAAAATTCTCCAATTATTTTAATAAATTGCAAGAGTCAACCGAGGAAGCGCGGATCCCAATGGATCACAGGAATGGTCACAGTGAGATTTTGTAGCCGGGAATAGCCGCTAAAAGTAAAAAAAAACCGGCCAAGTGCGAGTCGGACTCGAGCACGAAGGGTTCCTCCCTTATCTATAAAAACGGCATAAAAATCACGTCACACATCAGCCTCGTGACAGCCGGACAGATGGACGGACGGCCGGCCAGCGGAGTCTTAGTAATATGGTCCCTTTTTACCGTTTGGGTACGAAACCCTTAAAACACCCTGTAGTTAATCTAGTGGAGCACATTATATTATATTGAATACAATAATTTGAGGACCACTAAGCCTAATAAAATACAGGATGTTATATGTTTCCCACTTAAATCACCTGGGTGATCATTATTGATTTGTCCGTCTGTTAAAAGTTATTTTTATACTCGTCGACCTTAATGTTTCTAAACTTAAATCACATACTTTTTACCATGGAGCTCCCAACTCAACATTTTATAACTGTTGAGACAACTAAAATGAAATTGACCAATCACGTGGCGCCTTTACTGAACTATAATGTATTTGACCAATAGGACACCGTCATGAGAAAGTCAAAAGGTAATAGGGATCAACGCACAAAAATAAAAAAGCCGTTGGTTGCACTTCGTTTTCAATAGATTACCAAGTTTGTTTAATTAGTTCAGTTGACTCGTAGAAAAAGTCAATACTTTTTACAATTATACAATAGTTATATAATTAGCTTTTTAAGTCTCGTACCTTAATTAGGCCACTTAGCAAGCTTCGTGGCCTAAACGTGGTACTCGACTGAACGACTGCATAAAATACTATTATGATAGCGGTCTTTTTTTATTTGTATGGACTGTGAGACTATATGAGCCATACAGTCCATACTTATTGAAGTTTTCGCATTTATAATGATGTGTATTGACACATAATTATAAATGCGAAAATAATTCTGTCTGTCTGTACATAACCTTTTCACACTTAAACCGCTTAACCGACTTAGATGTGGTAGTTTGAGAAATGAGACCCAGGGTGAACATGGTTCTTATCTCGGAAATCATCCCTTGTTGGGATAAAAGGGGATTGGAAGTTTCTATGCGATTGCGATAGTTGAAATTCAACAATTAGACCACAGGAGTGTTCTGATAAGAAAAAACAGAAAAATATTTTTTTTGATGGAGCTTTTCGCCCCAGTAGGCCAACGCTCCATCCATAAAAAAATCGCGTCAAAAATTTTTTTTCTGATTTTTCTTATCAGGACATGATACCTGTTGAGCCCTTGATCGGTTCACACCCCATTTTTGGTACACTTTGTATGCTCCTTTGCTTTCCACTGTCATTGTAGAAACGACTTCCACGTTCTCTCTCACAGATGTTTAACTAGCACAGTGACTAAAAAATGTACAAATAAATATTTGCAGACAATCTTACACAAATCGACCTAGTCCCAAACTAAGAAAAGCATGTAGTATGGGTACTAGACGACGATAAACATACTTATATAGCTAAATAAAATACTTAAATACATAGAAAATATTCATGACTCGGGAACAAATATTGGGGCTCATCATACAAATAAATGGCCTTACCGGTATTCCAACCCAGGACCTTCCGCTTCGTAGGCAGGGTCACTACCAACTAGGCTAAAGCGGTCGTTGCGTTTTAAAACCGCACATAATATTATTTAAATCATTAATCCGTTTCAAAGAAACGCCAGCCTAATTCGCGACGAGAGAGGGGAAACCACCTGCGCAGGGGGCGGCCAGACGTCAGCTATCGATTATTCGAGAGCGACTCTTTCCAGGCCCAGCCACTACTTGCGTTTCCTTTACTCACATTACAAACCTCATTTTGTATCTTAAACCACCGTCATAAAGCTCAAATTCCTTATACAACCAATAAATCACTTCAGCTCATCCGTGCATATACAATCGCATTTAATGTACCGTTAATTTTGAAACTTAATTTCGTCTATTTAAAGTCGCTTGTTGCTTGCAAGGATAGATAAATCACATGTTATGAGTAAATCTATTAGAAGTACGTAAAATTTTCACGGTATGATTTCAGGCGATTCAATTTACGATACAGGAACTTTGTTATACGAGTACTCTTGTTGGTAGTTTTTTTTAATAGGGGTTACAACAGTAGAAGTTAAATTGGACGAGCTTTAGAGGTTCTGTTTCACAGACAATTTTCATAGACGTAAAATAAGGGTTCCTGCATCCGGTAATTAACAGTGGGACACTCCAAAAGTCTACCAAAAAAAATGGTGTTGAAATTGAAACAATGTTTATTTATAACTAGGGATTTTGGGCATCTCAGTCAATAGGGGATTCTTTCGTTAATGAGAGTTTCTCAAAAAAAATGCCACTACATTTTTTCGGAGATTTTCTGCTACTTTTATGTTATTTCTACTCAAAATCACGATGTCTTTCTATCCTAATAGGAGAAAAAAAGTGTCCCAAAATGTTCATACATTTTTGAACTTTCCTATTGTGTTACCACCATACAAAGTGTATGGTAAATGGTAACACAATAGGAAAAATATCTTTGGGACAGTTTTTTGTCCTACCAGGGTCGAAAGAGCTCCTGATTCTGAGTGGAAATAGTTAACATAAAATTCCTATAAGTACAATTAATAATAGTGGATTTTTTTTTTGAGAAACGCTCTAATAGGGATGTTCATTGATAGTCAAATCAATGCCTTTTAACCGACTTCAAAAAAGGAGGTTATATATGTTCCACTGTATGTGTTTTTTAGAATAAAATAGATTTTAACGTATAGTCACCGATTTCTCGGTCAATTATGGACTAATTTTCAAAATTGTTTTTTTATTGAATCAGTATACTTCTGAAGTGGTTCCATTGTCACAAAGCCAGGATCTGATGATCGGATCCCGGGGTTATTGACGGCAACCCTCGAATCACCACGAGTCAATGATTTCAGTTTGTTATATTACAACTCAGTGAAACATGGACCTTGACCCAGAAAGATACAGAGATATTAGAAGCGTTGGAGATGTGGTGTTGTGGTGGTGAGACTAACCAGGCAGCTCATGAGAAACTTAAATAATAGAAGAGGGAAGATGATAGGGCACCTCATACGACATGACAAGTTCATACTCAATATAATTGAAGGAAAGATAGAGGGGAAGCGAGGAGAGAGAAAGACGAGAGAAAGACCTAAATTAAACTACATTAAGCAGCTCAAAAAAAGACTTGATGTTAGGTCGTATCGAGATGTCAAAGAGGTTTCCTGGGATTGGAGTAAATGGAGGGCCTACTTTGAGCTACACCGACAAGAGCTTAGCTCTGAAATAAGCAGAAGAAGAGAGATATTATAACTAGTCTACATATTTACTCTCAGAATTTGCAAGTTTGGTGAAGTGGAACTGATGATGAAGAGCACATATGACTTATGGAACTCCTCAATAATGTTAAGTACGTCAGAGATTCTGATATGATTCCATTGTAGTAGCAACTAATGAAGTTTCAAATTAAATGTATATTGTTACTGAATAAATAACTATGAACTATGAACTGTGAGCGCCAATGGAATCGACAGAACTCCAAATATTATTGGCCGAGCGTTTCTCAAAAAAAATGCCACTAAATTTTTTCGGAGATTTTCTGCAACTTTCATGTTATTTCTACTCAAAATCACGATGTCTTTCCATCCCAATAGGAGAAAAAAAGTGTCCCAAAATGTTCATACATTTTTGAACTTTCCTATTGTGTTATCACCATACAAAGTGTATGGTAAATGGTAACACAATAGGAAAAATATCTTTGGGACAGTTTTTTGTCCTACCAGGGTCGTGATTCTGAGTGGAAATAGTTAACATAAAATTCCTAGAAGTACAATTAATAATAGTGGCATTTTTTTTGAGAAACGCTCGGCCCACATAAATATAATTATAGCGACTTGGGTTTTTTCTGTAATCATCAACGCATTTGCTCTTGGAAAGCAGTTCATGTGGTAAAGGTGAAAGGAAATGTTCAAGTACGAGTATGTGGCTAGGCGAAATACTGAATTGAAGTCGGTTCAAACCATGTTTTTAAAGTAAATTATGAAACACCAAAGAGGTTCTGTTAGTATTAAAGTAAAAACAAGTGAAGTCACGATTGTCTATAGGCGTAATTTTTTTGATGCTTTGGAATTAAAAACTCTTTAAAATATGATATACTAGGTACTTTCCGCCCGCGACTTCGTCTGCGTGAACCCGGGATATATACTATCCTTTATTTTGGTCCGGGTTATAATTATAAACCATCTTTGTGCAAAATTTCATCCAGATCGGTTGAACCGTTTAACGTGATTGAGTGACATACATCCAAACTTTTGCATTTATAATATTAGTAGGATAAGTTAAATAAAACCATCACGCTTCGACTTATTTAGACCGAATAATTAAAGATAGGATGCTTATTGGTAATGTTGTCTTATCAACCTGCCGTACTATGGTACCTTTCTCCAGGGGGATAGGCAGAGATAACAGATTCTCACTTACTACGATCTTGTTGTATGCTACATTTTCCACTTCTTCTTCATCGCCTAAATGAACACCATGCACTACAATCCACCCCTGAGCAACGCCCGAATTGAAATGAACAAATGAAGTCAGCGTACCTACAAACTGCATCAAAGCCGAGCTCAGCTAAGTCAAATTGCTGTAATCTCCTCTAAGCCTGTTGTGATAGGCTCGACGGTTCATTAAGTGGAGACTTACAGTCTTAACTCGATCTTGAGAGACTTTAACGTTTCAGCAAGCCCGTAGTGGATTTTACAACGCTAAGGGATTGGAGCCGTGATGGAAAACTAAGTATCGGTTGGAGCTGAGACTGAATTAGTTTGCTAAATTATATTAATATTGTACATTTTAAATGAGATTTAGGTTGAAAGAGGATTTACTCTTTATCTGACTATAGTCGTTTATTTTTTATTTTGACGAGCTCTGTACCCTGCCGGAGGTCCTGGGTTCGAATCCCGGTAAGGGCATTTATTTGTGTAATGAGCATGAATATTTGTTCCTAAGTCATGGATGTATTTAAGTATTTGTTTATATAAATTATAAGTATGTATATCGTCGTCTAGTACCCGTAGTAAAAGCTTTGCTTAGTTTGGGACTAGGTCGATTTGTGTTAGATTGTCCCCAAATATTTTAATTTATTTATTTTATTTATAGCAAAGTCAAAAGGAACAGATGATTTTGGTAGTCTGTTTTTGTTCGTATTTTGTTTACGCGTACACAAATTCTACTTATAGCGTAATATATAATAATAGTGTAATAGCTAGGAACCTGATCTGATTCCGTCCTCGGTTATATTCACATTACTGTTGATTATTTGTCATCATCACCATCATATCAGCCGAAAGACGTCCACTGCTGGACATAGGCCTCCCCCAAAGAGTGTCAAAGTGACCGGACCTGCTCCACCCGCATCCAGCGGACTCCCGCGACCGACCGCGGCGATTATTTATACAATGAGCAAAACGAGCATGGCTATTTCACTTAGTTTCATCGTTAGGCTAGATCTATATAAGTCAGAGATTGTCAGTTATATTAAATTTTACTTTTATCTCATTAAACGCAACACAACTGTCCAGCACTTTGCGAAATGGTAAATTTTTAACTCAACGCGAATTAGACCTTTTTGTACCGTTGATATATATTTACTTAAGCAAAAGCTCCGGAAGGGTAAAAAGCTCATTGTCCACAAAAAGCCCCGGACGTCGACTGATGTATGCCATTGTCTGTGTAATTAATTGTCGTTACCCTGTCCGGGAAAAAAGTTTGTCTGACTGTTACTCAATTATGGAGCCCAAATCGCTCTGTGGAATTAAGCGTTCATTTACAACCGGTTTAGCCTAGTTGGTAGTGACCCTGCCTGAGAAGCTAGAGGTACCGGGCTCCAATCCCGGAAAGGGACAGGCCGCACGGAGGCCACGAGCCGCTGCACCACGCTGCCGTCCGCTGTCCGGACCGTTCTGTACACACATGGCTGTGGAGTGACACTGGTGATGTTTACCGAGCGGCAGCGTCATCTCCTGCGCGGTCATGCCCTGGCGGCGCCACACGTCGGCCGGGATCCAGCGCGCGCCGTGCTGCATGGGCCGCACGGAGGCCACGGGCCGCTGCACCACGCTGCCGTCCGCTGTCCGGACCGTTCTGTACACACATGGCTGTGGAGTGACACTGGTGATGTTTACCGAGTGGCAGCGCCATCTCATATGTTTATCGATTTGTGTGATGAGCACGAAATTTGCGGGCAAACGATTTGGGATGGTTGTCTTCACGAGGGTAGCCATGAGCCCCTGACTCATGTATTTAATTATCTATGACTTAAAAGACCCCAAAATAACACTAAATGACGAGCAAGAGACATGTGCAAGCTGCTGATGCCACCATGTAGGACATCATTGTTCAGGAAAAATTATTATGTTATGAGTATTCAAGTTTACAATAAGATACCATGTGAAATAAGATTATTACCTAACAGAATGTTTGAAACCAAATTAAAGAAATGGTTAAGAGACAAATGTTTTTATACTCTGTGTGAATTTGAAAACAATAATGAATAGACATACATATTTTAGACGTTATTTAGATTAATTTTATTAGATATTACATTAAACATTGACATTTTATTAGATAAATTATTATACTAGACATTATATATTGACATCAACTACATGTAATAACGTTTGCATGCCATATTGGCTAAACATGTGATACTTCATTAATTAATTATATACCTACACCAACTGTAACAACCATGTTTACGCAAATAAATAATTTCATTTCATTTCATATCATATGTAAGTATGTTTATCGTCGTCTAGTACCCATAGTACAAGCTTTGCTTAGTTTGGGACTAGGCCGATTTGTGTAGGATTGTCCGCATTTTTTTTAATACGTCCTACCTGGTACCGGAAAATCGCAGTCATAATAACATAACTACTTGTTGTTATGTTATTATGACCAGTGTGGTGACGGGTTAGAACAGCACCACCCCCTTTCTTCCTGTGGGTGTCGTAAGAGTTGTACTAAGGGAACAGGGTTGAAGTGTGTTGTGGGCGATGGGCTATCAATCGGCGATATCACATTTTATCGATTTTGCTAAATGTGGCACTGGAACATAAGTTCCATGTGCTCTGCTTACCCCTTTTGGGAATTAAAGCGTGAATATACAGGGTGTATCAAAAATGGGATGTGAACCGATCAAGGGCATGTTCGGTAGCGTATTGTGATTCCAAAAATGCATTGTTTTTTTTTGTTTACATAGAAATGTTTGTTTTTGTTTACATTACAGTCTTTATTTTTGTGGACATTGCTTGTGTACGCCATCAAAAACGTAAAAGCTGTCACCTGCGTGTCAAAGAAACATACCTACACAAAACATTTGTTTTTATAACACAGCTGTGCGCGCAGCGGCTGAAAATGAAAGAAACCCTCCCACCCTTCACCCTCGCGGGGGAATGTTGTCATACACAAGCAATGTCAACAAAAACAAAGATATATAAAATATATATATATAAATATAAGGGGACAATCTTACACAAATCGACCTAGTCCCATAGTAAGCTCAGTACGGCTTGTGTTATGGGTACTAGACGACGATAGATAATAGTAATAATAGATATAAACACTTAAATACATAGAAAACATCCATGACTCAGAAACAAATATTTATGCTCATCACATAAATATTTGCCCTTACCGGGATTCAAACCCGGGACCTTCAGCTTCAGATGTCAATGTAAACAAAAATAATCAACAAAAAAAAAAATTAACAAATGCATATTTGGAATCGCAATGCGCTCACGAATATACCATTGCTAGGTTCACACCCCATTTTTGATACAACCTGTATGTATGTATGTATGTATGCCTGTCATGATGTTGTGTTCCTGGCGGCGAGGAAGGTCGTCGAAGCCGCCCTTTGTTCAGAGTAAAGTGCCTGTAGGTATTAGTTTCTTGTTAAGATCTTATCACCACAGTTCACTCACACCTAGCAATGTGTCCGTGGGTTGCTATTTCTTCGTAGCAAGGAAAAAGTCAGTCATAATTATAGTACACACATCGAAGTCATGTTCACATTTATGTCACTTTGATATTAAATTATATGCACTAGCTTCTGCCCGCGAATTCATCCGCGTGGAACTCGTAGCTTAGCTCCAAACAAACTTTCACCCCCTCCCCCGTTTTCACCCCCTTGGGAATTATTTTCGGAATTCGATCTATCTCCATTACACATCTCATTCCGCGACCCCGTCCGCGTGGAACTCGTTTATCCATACTAATATTATAAATGCAAAAGTGTGTCTGTCTGTCTGTTACCTCTTCACGCTTAAACCGCTGAACCGATTTAGATATAATTTTGTATAGAGATACTTTGTGTCCCGGGAAAGGACTAAGAATAGTTATTATCCCGGAAATCATCCCTTCAGGGGGTGAAATGGGGTTGAAAGTTTGTTTGGAGCTACGATAAACGAGCTCCACGCGGCCGGAGTCGCGGGCATAAGCTAGTTTATGATATTTATGCACTAGTTGCCCGTACGGATCCACCCACGTATAACAGCGATACCAGACAGTTCTTTATATTGGTGAGATTTTTAAATCAGATGAGGAGTTTCGTTTAACCACCGACAATTAAGTTTGTAACTTACCATTTTTTAAATCCAAACTCGCGTGTAGCAGACAATACCTCTTTATTAATAGCAATCGATTTTCAATGTTCATTAAAGAAATGTATTTGTAAACTTGCGTAGAGGTGTAGAGCGAGAAAAGGAGGCTATAAGAATGCGTATTCCATCACCAAACTTCTCACAAGGAACCCTCAAAACTATCTTGCGGAATAGCTATTCGCAAAACTATCACCGGGAGCAAGGACACAGGATGTCCCAAAATTATAGGTAACAATAATATTAAGTCTCGGCTGTAAAATGTGATTCACAAAAAAGTTGACGACCACTCCGATCTAATTGGTACTGAAGCCGGCGGTCCCGGGTTCGAATCTTGGTAAATTGGCCGTCAATAGAATTTGCTAACTATGTAAACAAACCGCCATAGGAAAGAAAATTTCAATATGGCGGTTTGTTTACAGTTAGCAAATTAAAAAAAAAACTTAGGGGACAATCTTACACAAATCGACCTAGTCCCAAACTAAGCAAAGCTTGTACTATGGGTACTAGCCGACGATAAACATACTTATATAGATAAATAAATACTTAAATACATAGAAAACATCCATGACTCAGAACAAATATTCGTGCTCATCACACAAATAAAAGCCCTTACCGGGATTCGAACCCCGGACCTCTTGTTTCATTGCCTCTTGCTCCCTCGAACATGGGCCGGGATAATCCCGGACACCTCTTCTATCTTCGTACTTAGCGCGGCGTGGCTCGTTGCTGCTGAATGAGTGCCACGAAGAGTTGGTCGATGCGCTGCGTTGGTTTACTGATAGCCTTGGCTAGGGTAGGGCCTGTAGCCATCTGCGGTTGCTTGTTGCGGCTCTGGTGCTGGTGGCGCGCTGCTAGTGACGCGCTGCAGGTGCCGTTGCAGCATCTCTAGCAGGATCTCTGGCAGGATCTCTATGAAAAATGTCCTGCCAGGCCTGGCTTATGTCGCCATAAAGTGTGAGACGTTCAGGGTAGTTAATGACTACTCGAGACTTTGGTTGGAAAAGCAGAATGGAAATCATGCGTGGGCGCACGGCGCAAGGTTGTGACTGACATATGTTATCGCAATGCGCTCTTTACATTGTCGTGATTTATTAATTAGTTACATATGGAAAATAGATATTCATTGTCTATCAGCTGTGGCTTCGCTCTCCACTAGACAGGGTCACTACCAACTAGGCTACTGACGGCCACTTTAATGGTATTTTGTTCGTGTTATGAGCACGAATATTTGTGAATTTGTTGAGTCGTAGATATTTTCTATGTATTTAAGTATTTATTTTTCTATGTAGGTAATATGTTTATCGATTTCTAGTAGCCAAAGTACAAGCTTTGCTTAATTTGGGCATCGATTGATATTAGGCTACACCCTAATGTTTATTTATTTATTTATTTAACTTGCTATCAATGATGTAAATGACTACAGATTTATAACCGTCGTATTCGTCATCGTATTATTTGGAAATGGTAGGCAACCATTTCCAAATAATCAATTTTATAGTCTTACGAATGTATCTTGAATGGAATGAGTTGCTCACAGAAAATCAGTATGCCTACCCTACAGGCAGCCAAAGTCTACGGCCAAGGCGGCAAATCAAATTATTGATTGTATCATGACTGGACTTGACGAAAGATACAAGATAGCCGGCATACTATGTGATTTATCCCAGGCACTCGATGTTATTAGCCACCAATTACTATTATCCAAATTAAACATTACGGTATCGAAAGTCCGCCCATCACCTGTTTGCATCGTTCTTAGGTGCCCGTAAGCAAGTTGTAAAAATGGCAACAAACGGCAAAACACTTGTTTCTGGTTTGGTTTTTTTTTTTAAGTTTTTCAATAGACAGTGCCCTGACCTGGGACGACCACATACAGGAGGTTAGCTCAAAACTAGGACGAGCGTGTTAAGCGTTAGGCAGGCTAGCAAAAACTGCAACGCGCAGCTATTTCGCGACCGTCCACAGCCTACTGACTTATGGCGCGGAGATATGGGCCCGTGCCGCGGACTCTCAACGTGTGTTCCATATGCAAAAGCGGGCGGTAAGATCAGTAGTGGGAATATCCAGCGACGCCTCTTGTAAGAGCGTTTTCAAGGACCTAGGAATCCGTACATTACCTAGCGATCTCATATACCAAGCGGCATTATTCACACACTTGAATATTAATTTATTGAAGCGTCAGGGCCAAAACGCCAGCCGCCCTCTCCGTAAGGACAAATACCACTACCGCCTCAGAACGCCGAGTCACCAGTTATCGAAGTCTGTACGGTCCGTCTACATAATGGGCCCGACAGTGTACAATAGGCTACCTCAATATATCAGAGGTGCAGCTACCACCGCGGCATTAAGAATACGCAAGTGGCTGCTTGATTTAAAACTTGATTTATGATTAGCCCGCAAAAACACAACCTCACTCGACGAGTTCTCACAAGCTACTGAGTAAGGCTACGAGTAAATGCGACGCGCAGTGTGGGCACCTATATAACCTATTTTCTACTAAAAATAGCAATGTTGCCATAAATCTGTAAATGATTACCCCCACGAATGAAAATGTTCACGTGTTGCTTTTTGGGCAAAGATACCCTGGAGGGCAATTTTGGACCATTTGACGGTACCACTTATACTATATTTGACATGGTTAATTTAATTTAAATTGATTAATAATTTGCTTATGTTCTAGTTTTTATTTTGACGATCATTATAAGTTATCAATATGATTTATTTTGACTTTAACATTCAATTATTTTGTAATATAATGTGCATAATAACGTTGTATTGTGCCTGCGACATTTCATTCAATTATTATTATATTAATTATTTAACGATAATTAAGTAAGTTCGTGTAAATTAGCTTAACGTTTTTTATTTATTAACAATATATTTACACGGCATTACAGACATGCTAAAGTTACCTTACAATGTAAATTATTTTTATGAAATAAATAATAATATATTATCTAAATCTAATACAGGCAATATGAGCCGAGGTTGCGGATGCAGATGCGAATGTCTGCAACATCCCTGGATTGATTTTTTATGGAGCAACCTGTATATGTCGTCCTGAAACAAATGACAATATAATCGGAGTCAACACAAAAAGTGCTCAAGCGAGCAAATATTTACTATGATTTCGATGTCAGCGAGATTGGGCACGCTCTCGCATGTGAGCGATCTCGCTCCATGACTGAAACACGTCACTAAACTAATATTTGGCGCTTGTAGGGGGAAATGTTTGATGACTTGTTGTTTGGTAAATAAGAACATTACTGTGTAGGTGCCTATTTACTGTTTGCTTTATTGTTGGGACGCGTACGAAATAGTACAAAAATGATCGTCAAGACGTTTTTCAACCAGGTCTCATTTTACCAACTGTCAAGGTTATAAAAACTGGTGGCTCAACAAGTAAGCCTGTCATATTATTATTCTTATTTTTATATCGGAAGTTACTATAAAGAAAAACTATGCAAAGTGTAACAAAAATGGGGTATGAACCGATAAAGGGCTTAACAGGTATCGCGTTCTGATAAGAAAAGAAAGAAAAAAAACCGAACCTACTCACAAAATTTCACGAGAATTGGTTGAGAAATGCGACCTGTGTAGAGGAGAACAGTGGGAAAGCATCCGGACATCTGGACATACAAACGATTTTCGGTCCAAGCTGAATCATACAACTTCGCTCGCTTTGCTCCTTCGTTCAACAAAAATTAATACGATGAAGACATTTTTCAGCCAGGCTCCTATTTCCATAACTGTGAAAATGAAAAAGGCCTCGGTATTAATTGATGCCTCAGACGAGACCACAGGGTTGCCACCTCCTTTGCCACGCGACTAAGTCAGGGGACCGATTTTTGACTTTCGAGCGTTCGACTCTTTCACTCGAAAACTGACAAAAATGATGAAATGCTATTTTGAACTGACGATAGAAAAAACGAGCGGTATTGACAACTCGTATTCAATTCTATCGGTAGAAAGTAAGTGCCTGTGATAATGACACTACAATAGCATTTCTTTTATTTAATTTTCGAGCGCTCGAAAGTCAAAAATCGGCCCCCTGGTGCAGTGCAGAAGCATTGCCTCTATAGCGTCTGGCCAGAGAAAGATGAGCCTTTTTTATATGGCAACAGTAATTTATCATTGTCAAAAGTGTCAAACGTGTTAAATTAGTATGATGTCCTAATAATATGGGCGCATACAACTTAATCATATATATGTCCCATCCCATAACTCTTATAATAATAATAATAAATACTCTTTATTGCACCACAACAGGAGAGAAACATCTTACAAAAAAAAATGCTTAATAAACAATGGTAACAACAGGCGGTCTTATCGCTTTAAAGCGATCTCAGCGGATCTTATGTCAGCGGATTAAGGTTTTGGTACTTATTTATGAGAGGATGTTATCGATACGTATTTTTGCACTTGACTGTACCTAAGATAGTAACTATTCCATAATAAATTGGACTGTGTTTGCTTTGAGAATTACATGGTGGCTTACTGCTAATATTATTCACATTGAAGAATATCATATAAAGTTCAATTAAGAGTGGTTTAGATTGTTCTCCTTAGTATAAAGTAGAATGAAAGTAAAGAGTTTTATTTCATATAATTTTACTTCCGTCTGCTTGATCAGTTGAATTGTGTGAATTTAGAAAAATAATAATTTTTCAAACAATGATGTACATACGCTTCCATTGACGACGCGAAACTGAAGCAAGTTGGTGCAATTGACTCAGTTTTAGTGTGCCACTTTTCGAGCGCTTATAACCTATGATCTACCTCTTTTTATTACATCACTGTGTTCAAATATCATTATTATTCTATCGCGTAATAACAGTGTAATAACAGTGTTGCAACACGCTGTTTTGTTTTAATTTCCGCGCTTTTCTATGCTCATGTAACCCTGGCCAGACTAGCGTCTTACAGCGCGGTGCTCCATGCGTAGGAGCGAGGTCGAAGCGCAGCCTCTCGCTTCCACGAGCACACCGCTGCCGCTGTACTGGACGTACGCGTGACCAAGCCGTTAGGGACCATGCATTTATTAAGTTCGTAGAGTTGGTACCGCGAACAAAACTACGAAAAAAAAGTTTACCTATTTTCCCTAGCGGCTGTGGACCCAGTTTGTTCCCACGCACAGTCTACGGCGAATTGTCTTTGTTAGGTTATTTAGTGGCGGTGAGGGTCGCCGAAGCTTCTGAGGATGGTCCTATGTTCACGGTGAATGACCTACAGTTGCTTACTCGTACCATTTAAGCTTTAAACAGACACTTCTAAAGTTGATAGTATCCATAGTCGGCGATGTCTTTTTACCACCAGACGGGCCGTACACTGGTTTGCCTCAATCGTGGTAGGGTTGTTTCGCCGGTTACGCGACCACCTTCGGTTGGCGACCACTTCACTGACTAGGCTTCTTTAACTAAAGATATTATCATTTCAAAATACAAAATACATCAAAATCAATTACCGTTATGGATTCAAATGGGTGATTATTAATTATGTTGGTATTTAGAATTAATGTATTTTTAATAAGATTTAAATCTAAACAACTTTCAGTTCATTTTGAATTCAGTTTTGTGAATATTTTTTTTTCCTATTTGAAACTATTTGAGACAATTTTAAATGCGCTACTTCTGCGACGTGTAAAAGTGAAGAGTAAAGCCTATAGCATTCAAGAAAAAAGAATACGTGGAACTACTTCAGGCACGCTACAGTCGATGCAATTTGTCACACCAACTTGCTATGGTCGGAATGAAAAGTATGTATCGCTGTCTCACTTCACCAACAAGAGCGAAAAGCCACGATTCCATTTGTCTTATTTGACAGAAAATGCCATCTCTAGAAGATCGCTTTGATTGTTGTCTCTTTCATTCTGATTTTGAAGGACAGATACTTAAAAGCCAGACATTATTTTATCCTTTCTAACCAAGTGTCATTTTCAATGCTTTTACGTAGTGGACTGTGGCTGTGAGTGTGGATAGCGCCTATGATGATTAAAAGTATTAACTTAAGTACTGTAACTCGCTGGAAGCTAGACTGTAGAGACCGATTCTGCAAGTTCACCTTCGAGTTCAGTTCGGTGGAATATAGCTGAATCATTTCGTATAGACATCATAAGCGCACTTAAAAACGTAACAAGGTCTACCTTTCTCTCCGAGTAGAAAATTCATATGGCAGTCGCTTTTGTAAAGCGAGTGCAGTGCCTACGCCAAATCTTGGGTTACGGCATTATAGCGGACTCCGAGCTTCTTTATGATGGAACTGGGAAAATTGTAAGGAGGACGATGAATTAATACAACTCACGATGGTAATTAGTAACATATAGTAAAAACAAATATTATCCTCCAAAACCGCTCATTTTACAGACAAAAAAAAGCAACAGTAGATAATCATTTTGTTAGCTATGTATTGTATTTCGTGTCATAAAGAATAACTTATGTCAGCGGATATAGGTTATTAAAAAATAAAAATGTACAAACATGGAGTGACGACGGCAATGACAAAAAGAAAAGATGGGGCGGAGGGGCAGGTTGGTTGTAAAATCTTGCTTAGTTTAGAATTCTTGCTCCGTCTTCGCAATCGAAGGCTTTGATGTGTCTTCTGATGCCTACTTATACACTATTTTCAACACATTTGCTCGTAACGTACCTCTTATCATGTCGCTTTTAGGCTCATAATCCTGGGTATTAAACACGCGTGTTTAATAACATTACGACACTCGTGTGTTTTGGGGTATACAGATTACGTGATTTTACCCCAATTTGTCAGTACAACATGTCGAAGTCATAATTGGATGTAGCGTACAGATGTAACAATCCGACCACAATTTCTCAGTACAACTCGTTTGACAGTTGGATCAGCAGCGCAACATGCCTCCAGACGATAGCAATTAGTCAGCTTCTGATAAATTGGGACTGACAAATCATGACAATCATGTATATACCCCATTTGGCACCTTGCAGCAAGATGTATGCATGAACACGGTGCATTCTTAAATTAACCGGGTTGTACAGAATTTACAGCTTTTTTTAATTCTCGGCAAATGGATTCTTACTCGACTAAACAAATTAAATCCTTTTTGTTCATTAATTGACTATTTATTTTTGGATATGATATAGAAACGTTTAATTTAGTATAACTATTCACTTTTGATCATTTTAAAACGAAAATATTTATTTTATTTTGTATTGGCTGGTTAGAGATTTCATCTAAGTCTGGCTTAACACATGCGCGCGCACCACTACGCAAACTTCACGAAAAAAACTGTTGGACGCCATTATAGGTTATTTCAAAAAATATTTGTAAACATTGTTTATGCGTGTTTGGTTATTATAAAAACAAATTACTCGTGGTGACTAGAAAAGTGATAAATAGAATGGACGCCACTGGAAATTCTTGGCGATGTACAATATGTGAGTAAAGAAAATAACTTGGGAGGCCTATAAAATTTTCATCTTATGAAAACGAATTTTCCTAGCAAAATGTGTTCAAAATCGTCGTATGAAACGCGTGAGCTTTGATAATTACATCAGAGGCGGAATTATTCACGTGAGCCGCATCACTTGTTTCATAATATACTATTTCAAAGTTGGTCGCAAACCAGTTAAGAGGTGGTCGCAAACCGACGAAAGCGGTCGCTATATAGCGAATTCTCTATTTTGGGACCTTTTATATTTTTTTGACTAATCTATAGATGAAAGTGCTATATTTTATTGTTGGTTTTAAAACGATTATACTCCGGGCCTATACGAATGCCATCTATTATGCGTGTACATATAATATAGTAGATTAGTATATATTTACTAATCTAAAGTGACCAACTCGGCTAAGTGGTCACTAACCGGCGAACCGACCCTACCAATAATGTTGTTTGTGGCCGTATGAAAGAATTTGTTCATTCCATTTTGCATTTTGTTTAAAGCGCCAGCTAGTGGAGAGTAGTGGAACTCTTAAGTTCTCTATATCGCTGCCCTGGACGCAGCGTCTTATAAATTGTTAAACGGAACGCTTGGTGCCAGTTTCCATTTTACACCGCTGGATGGCGGTACTGTACTATAGTTAATTGAAGTTTTCTCGTTTTCTTAGTAGAGTCCTAAGGTATATACCTACGTAACTATTAAAAAAATGCTTACGGCTGAATGTTTGTTTAGGATCTGCGGCTTTGGACACTCTAATAGCAAATATACTAGTGGTTCTGTGAAGGGGCTATTCATAAATTACGTCATTTCATGGGGTGGGGGGGGGGGGGGGGCTGGCCATTGGATGACCATAGTCATTTTATTAGGAGGAGATGGGTCCATTTCAAGGAATAACAGGATGATGATAGGGGCGGTCAAAAATCGTCAAAAAACGACTTTCAGATTTTTATTTTGAAAATACTTTATTCCAAAAATAACTGTATAAATATTAAATCTGCTCACAAACTTTCACGAGAAACGGTTGAGACATACAACATGACATACGAAATAATTTTTACCCAAGCTAAACGGAGAGCTTCGTTCGCTTCGTTCGCTTGTTCAACAATTAGACCACTACGCCTGTGGTCTAATTGTTTAATTTCAACTATCGCAATCGCATAGAAACTTCCACTCCCCTTTTATCCCAACAAGGGATGATTTCCGAGATAAGAACCATGTTCACCCTGGGTCTCATTTCTCAAACTACCACATCTAAGTCGGTTAAGCGGTTAAAGTGTGAAAAGGTTATGTACAGACAGAGAATTATTTTCGCATTTATAATTATGTGTCAATACACATAATTATAAATGCGAAAACTTCAATAAGTATGGACTGTATGGCTCATTTAGTCTCACAGTCCATACAAATAAAAAAGACCCCTATCTTATGATACTGAAAAAGCATACATTATATAACGATTGCATAAAATACTATTATTAGTATTTTATGCAATCGTTATATAATGTATGCTTTTTCAGTCGAGTACCACGTTTAGGCCACGAAGCTTGCTAAGTGGCCTAATTAAGGCGAGACTTAAAAGCTAATTATATAACTATTGTATACAATACTTTTTCTACGAGTCAACTGAACTAATTAAACAAACTTGGTTTCTATTGAAAACGAAGTGCAACCAACGGCTTTTTCTTTTTGTGTGTTGATGTCTATTTACCTTTCAACTTTCTCATGACGGCGTCCTATTGGTCAAATACATTATAGTTCAGTAAAGGCGCCACGTGATTGGTCAATTTCATTTTAATTGTCTCAACAGTTATGAAATGTTGAGTTGGGAGCTCCATAGTAAAAAGTATGTGATTTAAGTTAGGTGTACGAAGTCTTAATTCAAACATTAAGGTCGACGAGTATATTTTTTTTTTTAATACGATTTGCACCCCTGTAATAAACATTACGTTTCGTGCCTGAAATACTTTACAACACTACAAACTAAATCGCATTAATACGTCTAATTGCATCATGGTAATTTAAACCTTGATTCGACTGCCATTGAGTTTACTATCGAATTAGTGTTATTGTGTGAATACATTTGTTTCAAGCGCACATCACCGCTCTAACGACCATGCAAAATCGGTTAAAATCTCGTCTTTAGCTCATATCATTGATCAAATTACAGCAGCATGTTATTAAATCAATTAGTTTGGTAATTTATCCATCTCATTAAGATTACCGTGCGGTGAGCGAAGCGGAAAGATGTTTTATCTATTGAAAGTATTTTTTTATCGTGTGTAAAGAACCGTGGTTATTATATTACGGTCAAATATATTGAACTGGGGGTGAATCACCGGAATTCATGTTTGCCACAACATAGTTAGCATAAATATCTGACACGACTCTAATAGGGGTGTTGTACACTTAATAAAATAATCAATAATGATGTATTTACTTGAGAAAGGACTGAGAATGTAAGTCAAATGGAGAAAAAAACGACGCATCAGGTTAAATAATCACAGTTATAAGTGTGCAAACTTTTAATGTTCTGTCCCTTTTCCGCAAAACGCACCTTCATATGAAACGGTTATCATTTACTACTCTCAATAATCTTGACGTCACGATCTGCTAGCGTTTTCTCTCGCTAACATCATCATCTTCCTAGCGTTATTCCCGGTTGTGCCCCTAAAAGAGCCTGGGGTCGCTTTGATACTAGTGCATGCTCCCGGGATTTTTCAAGATACTGAGTACCGGTACTGACGGGGAAAATCCCGGTTCTTCGGTACTTCGGAGTAATAGCACCTTGTATTTAAAATTTTAATGATAAATTATTTAAATTAAACCCCGAAAATGAAGAGTTACTAACACCAAGACCAACATCAACCATTTATTAATATCTCGGGTTCTAATTAACGTAGAATCACAAACTTTGTGACGAAATATACATATTTGGGGTCAAGGAATTCAACTAGATATTTTTTAGAGTCGAGCTCCCAAAGGATATCAAACGGAACCCTGTTCCTAAGCTTCCGCTGTCCATCCGGCTGTCTGCGTATCAGCAATAGCTAGACTGTTCAAATTTTCACAGAATTAGTTTTACTATTGCTGCTTTAACATACATTCAGAAAAAATATAAATAAATTATAAATTAAACAGTGCTCTCATACATGAAAAGTAATTTTATGGCGGTTTTTTTGCCCGCCCATATCAATAGGTATATCTCTAGAACCGTAATATGTAGACACTTGAATTTTCCGTAGATGATGTATTACTATAATAAATCAAGAAGGCAAAAAAATATGCCTTATGACGAAAATCCCATTCAAGTAAAACTAGTGCCTATGCCAAATCTTGGGATTAGGTATCAAGTAACTATACATCACCATAAAGCCGATTTTAGAATTAAGAAATTCAAAGAGTTAAGGTAACCTGCAAAGATGACTGGTAATGGAATCCAATCCAAAGCTTTTCCCCGCGACTTCGTCCGTTTGTCACTCGTTTATAAATATATCGTACCTCCATCATCTTCCGCCCGCCATTTCAGCCCTTAGGGGATGACTTCCGGGTTTAAAAGTGTAGGCATGCTATGTTCTATCTCGGAATGAAAACTAGTTATCTTAATGCCCACTGTAAAAAATTAAGGAAACTCCGGGTCTTATTTGTAAGCAATATCTATATAACCCTTTTTTGTAAACGACTGTTTGTTTCTTAAATAAATAAATTTCATTTCAGTCGACTCAGCGGTATAGGCATGAAAAGGTATCAAACAGACAGACACAATTAGTATATTGCCCCAATTTTTCGATAAAAAAAACTAAATGAATCTGTTAGTCAATACGGCGTGCTTCCAGGCCCATTCCAATCAAATTCAACATCCCGGAATGAAGTCCCTGATGAACAATAAAAATACAAGTCATGACGGTTTCCAAACCATCTAACATAGGTAATCGGCATTTCTATCTACAAGACAATTACATAATGTCAAACTTTGAAGCGTAATTTGACTCCTTTTAAAATGCCGTCATTTGGTTAAGTAGTTACTCTAAGAAGCAATTGTTAACCAGGGTATAAGAGACGAGAGTTGTATGTCATTAGAGTCAAATCTCTCAATATAAAACGATGACGACGCATTTAATCCGTGACAAACTGCGTGACACGTGGAAAGAACGAGCGATGAGTAAAATTTAAAATGGTGCTGTTCGGGAAATAATGAATAATGTGTGAGAAAAAGAAAAAAGAAAGAAAGAAGATTTTTATTCACTGCACAAAAGAAACAGAGACAAAAGGAGTAGACATACAATAAAATAGACACATATTGTGAGGACATTTTTACGTGTTTTTGCGTTTTAATACTTTCGTTCCTTAAGCCGAAACGCACCGACAGAGCGACGGAGCGACGCGGCGCGGAGGCAGTACCGGTTGTAATGTTCGAACTAATATGAAAGGGTCCACACAGAATACCGCACCGAGCCGCGCCGCTCTGTGCGGATCCTCTCATATTAGCTCGAACATTACAACCGGTAAGTTATAGATAATTAGTTATGGGCCCCTTCGGGGCCCAACTTGGAAAGATAGGTAAGGAAAAAAAAAATTACAACCGGTACCACTTCCGCCCGCGCCGCGCTGCTTCGCCACCGCTGTCAGTGCGTTTCGGCCTTTAGAGTTAGCTGTAAAAGATGTGGTCTTTTTATGTCAGTGTGTATGTAGGTTCACTAATGTTTGACCAAAAAATTATTGACAAATGGTAATTTGACAAACAACGTTTCACCTAATGATCATTTGGCAAACGAGACATTTGACAAAAGTATCATCTTACAAAAACTCACTTAGCAAATGATCAATTAGCAAACACTACACTTGGTAAATGGGTTAAATAATAAAATGTCAATTGACCTTTTTCATTTCAGCAAATAATATGATTCGCAAATTAAGCATTTGTCCAAATGTCATTTGACAAAATGTTATTTCATAAAAAGAACTTCTTTAAAAATAGTCGGTTCTGGCGCTTCGCCGGCCGCTGCCGCGGCACGCTCGCTTCGCTCGCACCTAACCTAACCTAACCTTTTTTTTTTTTTTTTGTTTAGGGGGGGAAAATGCGTTACGCATACCACCCGGGTGCAGGGGGTGACCCGAGTGGTTATGTGGGACTCCCGTATGAGCTTATGAGACCCACGGTGTACCCACTAAAAACCCCCCCACTTGCCGCCTCGCCGCCATGTGGCGAGGTTACGGGAACGCTTGCGCACACATCCGCAACCCCGCCGGCGGCAGCCGCCCACAAGCGGCTCCTCACGGATGCCCTGAGGCCCTCCACGTGAGGCGCGCCAGATGTTAGGACGCGCCTGCCTGCTCGATCTCCACCTGTACAGTAGCGGATCCCCCCTGAGTCCGCTACGAGGAGATCGTGGGTGCAGAAAAATCCAGCACCCGGTGGCGGATCAGGTCTGTGGTTCCGCCACCGACCACGTCTCGGCCGCAGAGGATAGGGAAAGCGGCGCACCGTAATACCGGCATTCCTCTTCCTCTGCGGTCCCACCAATGCCGTTTCGGCGGAACGGCCCCGCCAAGTTCGCAGGGGGTAGGGAGAGTGGCGCACCGTAATACCAACACGCCTCTCCCCCTGCGATCCCGCCTCGGCCGCAGAAGATAGGGAGAACGGTGAACCGCAATACCGGCACTCCTCTTCTTCTACGGCCCCTCCCTTACGCATCCTAAGCGGGCTTTGCTAAGCCCGCTAGGAGCGCCCTCCTCGGGCCAGCCGGCGGCCCAAACAGGCCGGCCCGGGGTGCCTCTTAGCTTCACCGTGGGTGACCAGTCCACGGTTACTAAGCCCCCCCGCCCCAACAAGGCGGGCACCCTCGGGGGGGAACCTAACCTAACCTAACCTAACCTAACCTAACCTAACCTAACCTAGAAGGCCAGCGCTGGTCTTCCGTCGGAACCTTTACATGAGTTACCTCCTGGAAGGCAACACAAAACAAATACCTACGCTAAAACATATTTTAAAGAATACATAGGTATCCCAAGTAAAAATAAGCAGCATGTAAGTGCGATAGAGATAGAGATATCCGAACTTCGACATTCGAAGTTCGTGGTTATAGCTCAGAGTGGCACGGCAGATTGCAGCACGTTGCAATACGTTGTTTGTCAAGTGTAATTTTGCCAAACGACTTTTGTTCAAACGGCAGGACACCACAGTTACCAGCACCAATATCTGCCATAACAAAGCGGGCATAAATATCTGACAAACCCTTACGGCCCTAGAAATATAGTCGTGTCAGATATTTATGCGCCCTTTGTTGTGGCACATATTAATGCTGGTGACTGCACTTACAAATCGTAAGTACTTAATTTTTTTGCCAACGAAAAATGTTTATCAGTATTCCATAGATGAGTTTCATGCACATTCAGACAATTTTGACCAAAATAATGCTACATTTTAAAAGATAAGTGGAATCTCGATATTGTCGAGATTAATCGAGATCTCGTCGATTTGGCTGACGAGATCACGAATCGCTAATCTCGTCAACAGAATTTTAACGCGAGATCTCAAGTCTCGGCTCTAGACTGCATTTCCCGGTAGTACGAAAATACAGTCGCACTTATTATCACTAACATAACCTTACTTAAAAACGATATGCTCTCTCACCTCAAAATAGGATTATACCATTTGTTGTCTCATCTCCATGCCTGTGTGTATGCAGTATCTATAGCCCGGATCGTGCGCGCGCGCCGCCCTACATCCCTCCACCGTCACGTACAACAACAACCTCGCTTTGTTCTCTTTGAGCCACCTGCTCCGGGTAATTACTTTGTTCTTCATTTTGTGATCTGTTTAAAGAAATTAAAAGTGAATGACACCTCATGATCGGATTTCCCGCTGCAACGCAGGGTGAATCTAGGACTTACCTGCGTTTGTTTTTGGAGGACAATATGATTCTGATTATAGTACATGCAATAATTGATATAAAAGAAGGTAATTTATTAAACATATTTGACAGAACTACTACAGAAATAATGTTACAACTAAATCCTACATATTTAACATATTTACAAATTGCCTACAATATAGTCCACCAGGTCGGCGTTTGCGGTAGGGTGCCCATAAGGCTGGCTACGTTTCCTCGCTGAATGGCGATGTCAATTCTTTGACCGTGGAACAAGCCGGCCCTATGGTCAGCCGTGTGCTCGAAGAGCCGTTTTTTTAGGTCCTGGTATAATTTCTGGGCGTCTGGACCCCACGGGCTGAGCGTCTCTACTGCGAAAGCCGCAAACACATGGTTGCCTGCGAGGCCCGTATATTTGCGGCATTTGGCAGCCTCTGCTGATGCTGCCGCTGCACCCGCCCTCTGCGAAGTGGTGGGCAGGTGGGAGGGAGCCAATGTGTCGACGCAGGTGGCGTCCCAGACTAGAAGTCATCCCACTTGCCACGTAATGAGCGTCATACCGTCGGACCTCTTACCATTGTGGTGGCCAAGTCGATCTACTTCCACGCCGCAGGGGCAGCGATGGAGGACCACTGTGTTGGAGCCCAGGCGGAGGCCGACAGCTAATCTCAGGGAGTTGTTATCCAGTAGTGTCGCGTTGGGCCGAAGGGTAGGCGTGGAGCCAGAATCCGGACTCTTTTTCTGAACAAGCCAGGAGCCGGGCTTTTTCGGAGGCTGACGAGCCGAAGTCCAGTCATGGACCTGGCAGCAGAGTGGTTCATCCCAGATTCTTTGGACTCCTTTGCAGATTAGCAGCTCTTTACCGGGACAGTCCATTTTCCATGCGTTCTATTGATATAAAATAATTTCATTATATAGGTATAAATGTTTGCTAAATAACTTTGTTAAAACTGATCTGCCAAATAGCCTAAGCAGCCTAATAACTAATATCATCATTCTCACTAGCATTTTTTAACGAGATCGCGAGATTTTTGTCATATCGTATAAATATAAATATTAATATTTAATAACCTGCCGTGTTGCACCGTGAAATCCGGTCACATCAGTATCTGTTCAGAGGCTCAAGTATGTTTTACCGAAACAAAACGTTACGACCGCGTTTGCGTTTAGCTGTCAAATCCCATAAAAATTGAGGGTAAAACGCAAACGCGATCGTTACGTTTTGTTTCGGTAAAACTAGAGCCTCAGGAGTTGGACGATTCGATCGAACACTAGTATAGGTATATACCGCTCGAATCATATCACATCCGTTTAATTTTGCCGGTGCCGTATAAAAAATGTTGATTTGTTCGTAGTCCTGCAGGTCGATCACGTAACTTTTCCAACGCGCGTTTGGACAGTCCAACTGTAATTTTTCTATATAAAATTGACATACAATGCGTCACGTGATCGATCAGCTGGTTACTTAACAAAAAGTTACGATCCAGACGCGATAAAAGTAGATGAACAACAATACACACTCAATGATAAGTAAACAATAATATACTTATCATTGAGTGTGTATTGTTGTTTATCTACTTTTATCGCGTCTGGATCGTAAAACCTACACTTTTCCACCTATAGGTGGAAAAGTGTAGGTTTACGATACTTTTTTTAAGACCGCCTGTTGTTAATACCTTCTATTTTTAACTTTGTAGGTCCTGTATTTGATTCATGTATTGAGGTGTGCAATAAAGACATACTTATTTTTATTGCACTCCTCAATACATCATTTTTATAATAATAATAATAATTTTAAATAAATGATTGGCAACACGTAACAAAACAATCAAAAACGTATAATCTTAGGTATTAATTAATCTAAGCTTATATATAGTAAGGAGGTATTATTATTATCTCTAAACATTGAAAAACATGTTGGCCAAAGGTACCAACCTCATTTGCTGGCTGGGTTGCCCAGCGCTGATTTTCAGTTAGGCCTTTTCCTTTTTTTGGAAGTGTAAATATTTGGTATTTTTTTCAGGATGCGCTGTGCAATTTGCCGTTAGGTATGTAATAAGAATAATAACATTTTAATAATGGAAAGAAAAATAAATTAAAGTATGTTTGTGTCTGTATGGATGGTGTGAGTAGTAGGTATATGTTTATGGTAGCAGTATTATGTGGTTCAGTGTGTGAGTGCATTTAATAATTATTCTTCTCTTTTATTGATATTTGCTGAAACCCCTGTCTAATTAGATGAGATTCGGGTCGACCTCCCCCCCCGGACGTCTCACGTAATTAATGAACCACCCTCATGAATTAGAGATAATGTCGAAAAGTGCGTACGTGTTTATGATAATCTTCTCTTCTTTGTTTAATTCATACAAACGTACATACATGGCTGTTAGGTTTCGCATTGGTTCGTAAAGTCCTGACCCACAGCCAACCGCGCGTGTTCTGAATTTGATTATGGAGAATTCGCTTTCTATGGCTTCGTATGCAATGCGCGCGCATTTCATTATAGTCCGCAAGCCCACTCCCAATACACCTACGTCATATGACAACACGATAA
The DNA here is from genome assembly GCA_947049275.1 of Epinotia bilunana. Classification (NCBI taxonomy): domain Eukaryota; kingdom Metazoa; phylum Arthropoda; class Insecta; order Lepidoptera; family Tortricidae; genus Epinotia; species Epinotia bilunana. Next base: position 3,102,183 of record OX346266.1, on the reverse strand, counting down.
CATGCATGGCAGCAGTTATCAATAAAGTTTAATTGTTTGCTTTTAGTTATTGCAATGAATTTGCCCTAAAATACTACTTGCTCTGTAGTAGTGTTGTGTTCCTGGAGGTGAGCAAGGTCGCCAGAGCTCCCGAGGATGCGTTGTGTTGAGAGCGAGGGAATTTGTTCCTTCAGCTGTCAACACGGCGAATCCTCAAACATTATCAAGGGTCGGCGACGCCCATGTTACTCCTTTGGAGTTGCATGCGTCTATAGGCTGCGGTGTCCGCTTACCATCAGGCGGGCCGTACGCTTGTTTGCCACCGTCGTTGCATAAAAAAAAAAACTGCGATAGAAACAAAAATTTGAATTAATGAATGAATGATGATTTATTTGAAACACACAGCTCAACAACATTATATCTTGCTTAAAACTAGTGAAAAACAAACGAAATTTTCTGTTTACGACTTGGGGTTCACCCTGTATATATAACTATAATGCATGTGTAATGACAGTTATTTTATTACTGCCATAGTAATAGTTCTTTATTAAGCATCATTTGTCTTGAACACTCGTTTCAACTCATTTCCAAAATTGCGAGATTAAGGGGCTCCTAGCTCCCAATGACCTTCGATCTGTAAACTCTTGGTTTTTTCGTGTTTTTTTTTTCTTATCGTATTAACAACAAGGTTTACTGAAATAGTATCCTAATTGAGCTTCAAACAAAACTTACAGTTTTCGGGATATATGGCACCAAATATTGGCAATTTTAGGCCAAAAAAACAGTTTTTTGGACGTAACTTTTGTGAAAATTAGTTAAAAATAAAAATCTGGTGGGTTGATAGACGTCAATAAGAAACAGATATGTAGATATTATAACATCATACCTACACTACATCTCTAGACATAAGTACATAAATGTACATAAATTATCAAATGAGGACGGCACAAACATCCACACTCACACACAATCACTCACTTACCATAAAAAATGTATTCTAATCTTACCATATTTAGAAATAACATAAAATAATTATGTAAGTATAGCTAGATATTATTTAATATCAGAGACCTGGTTAGAGGAATATTAAACTGGCATCTGTATTTAACGTTTCGAATGAATATTTGTACTGTACACTTGAATAATTGTTTTGGTTACCTACGAGACAGGCTACGCCTAGTGTAGGAGCCAGTGTAAACATTACCGGAATGTATACTAGTACATATTTCCGTTTTGTATTTCTATGTAGTTTGTTAACTTCTTATGTACAATAAAGAAAGAAATAAATAAATAAAAATAAAAGAAACCAGATATACCTACTAATTACTACATATATAATAAAGATGATAATGATAACCGACTGTAAGTCAGTGTTCTATGGAGAACGGTGATTGTCGTGTACTATCAAGCGCACACGCTCTTTTGCTGCGCTTGCGCTGGCAATGATATAAAACAGGCCTCTGGAGGTGTACTTTTTAACCGACTTCAGAAAAGGCGGAGGTTCTCAATTCGTTGGAATCATTATATGTATGTTCACCTACTCGAAAACGCCGAACCGAAATCGAGAGAACTTTTCAAATGTTATGGGCACATTTGAAGCGATTTGGGCACTGATTTGAAGTCGGTTATAACTTCTATTGTTATCTGCAGAGTGTACCAAAATTGGGGTGTGAACCGATCAAGGGCATAACAGGTATCGTGTTCTGATAAGAAAAACCTAAAAAACGGCGACCTGCTTCATACAAATGTAAAAAAAATATCTTTTAGTTTTTTGTTATCAGAACACGATACCTGTTATGCCCTTGATCGGTCTACACCCCATTTTTGGTACATTCTATTTCACCTCACAGTATTGGGTGACACTATTATATTTCACTAGCTGCTCACGCGGCTCCGGCTACGTATTGCAAAGAAAGGACAAACTGGCGGTATTTAATAAGTCTACCTAAGTTTAGTATGTACCTTCACATAAAATATACGAATGAAAGTGTTTATGAAATCGGATGTGCAGTTTCAGAGATCACCCCCTATATACAAACGTACGTGCTTACAAACTTACAAAGCTACAGACTAACATCTACCAGACATTACCTCTTTATTATTGGCAAATATATTAATATGAAAAATATATTAATCTTCATAAAACAAAAATTGGACAACTCCATAAAAAGTTATGCGTGGTCATACATAAAAAAAATATATAAGCGTTGACTTGAGAACCTCCTTCGTTTTTTTCGTCGGTTAAAAATAAAGCTATCGTGCCAGTAAGATTAAAAAAAAATTTTTTTTGGTATGTTTTAATGTTTAGTTTGGGCCAAAAACGCAACGGTACGATTGCCCCACTTAATAATATATACTTTTTTTTTTACTAGGATTGTAACTAAAACCAACACTGTAAATGAATACTTACCGGTTTAAATTTAAATTTTAGTGAAAAAACAAGGAAACAAAAATTTACTTCCTACTACGGCGATAGGCTATATACCAGTAAAGTTGCCACCATTTATACATATTTTTAACTAGGATAGTAACCAAACCAATAATGTTAATACTTACTAGTTTTAAAAGTAGCAAAAATTTCATTACCGAATATATAGTACGGAATATCATTTGATATTTACCGTTAGCTTCTCGGTGAAGGAAAAACATCGTGAGGAAACCTGCATACATCCACGAAGAAATTCAAAGGTGTATGTGAAGTCCCCAACCCGCACTGGGCCAGCGTGGGGACTACTGCCCGTTCCCTCTCATCCATGAGAGGAGGCCTGTGCCCAGCAGTGGGATGGTATATAGGCTGATTTATTATTTATTAAAAAATAAATTACAGGTGATTTTATGTAACTCTTTTAAACTGCAAGGAACTACACTTATGTTGAGATTTTACATGCTGTGCTTAAAAACGAATTAGCCTTATATTTTTTATGTGTGAGGGGGACACAGAACAAACAGTTAACTCGTTTAGTGTTATTGCGTGGAACTTCGAAACGTAATGCATTTAAGAAATATGGGGAGTCTATTACATTATCAACGATTTGATATAAAAACATTTGATCTTTTAATGTGCGACGGTCTTCGAGACCTTCTTGAATTATCGACTTCTTGAATTATCGAATAGAGATTTAGAAATATATTCTTTATTTGCCCAAATGCCTTAAAAACTTATTCTAGGGAGAATTGAGTTAACATATACTTTTATTGTGGGTTCCAAACGGTCGATGCATATTCTAGAATAGGTCTAGAATATGCATCGGTATTTCGAAAAAGTGAAAAAACTACGTAATTAACGAACCTACTCGTACTCACAAAATTTCACGAGTAGGTATTGGTTGAGAAAAGCGACCTGTCGAGGAGGGCAGCTGGAAAGCGAGCCATCCGGCCATCTGGACATATAAACGAATTTCGGCTAAAGCTGAAGCATAGAACTTCGTTAGCTTCGCTCCCTCGTTCGATAAACTCATATTGTTCAATCAAATCTTTTTACGCTAAATATGCAAATTCAATTCACTTTCTAAGTACAAAGATATCATCAAGATCATTGGCCCGTGGCACAAATTGCTCTTAAATTACATCCCCAGGTATTTGCAAGTAGCTTGTTGAATCGAGGTTTTTTGCGAGACGAGTTCTCAAGCTCACGGACGATGTACAATATAGTTCCCACCACGGCGTGCTCAATAACGATGATACAATTTCCGAGTACCAAAGATCTAAAAAGTTTTTTTCTTAATTTGCTCAACTGGGATTGGGCCGGTCACGGCTGCCGCATGCATCCGGAACCCGGATCATTCTCCTAGCGTTGTTGGCACCTGAACCAATTTGACGGACGCACTAAAGCGTTTGCGATCTAAATACAAAGCCGAGGGAAAACTAGATGGATCCTATTGTGTTACATAGTTTCATCTTATTCCAGCATGCAGTTCTAAAATGAAAACAAACTACGTTCGTATGGAGAGTCGTGCGTCGTGAGTACTCTTAAGTTTGAACTTAAGAGGCCGCGTAAGCTGGGCCGAATTTCACCTTCCAATACAAAGGGAGTATCGTTCTCATTTTAAAATTACGTGTTGGAATGTATATAATTAGACTATATGGTTCCAGTTTATAAAACAAACGAAATACAGCAAAAACAAGTTATGTATGAAAAACTTAAATTCGCTGTATTTTTTTTTACTATATTATCTGAAGCTTTATAAACTAATTACAGACCTGGATATACCTCATGTCATTGTACATGCAAATATTCGTTACAATCCAACACGTAGTTTTAAAATGAGAGCGTAACTACGTTTGTATGGAGAATCGAGCTTACTGCGGAGTCATAACAGTCGCCATAATATTTGAACGTTATCGTCGCCACTCCCATGTTTATACGCAATGTTTGACCGGCACAAGCCAATATAGATCCAATGCTCTCACTGCTTTAGATTTCCATCATTAGCATAAGAAATCAGTGCAATGCAATCAGTCACTTCATAGGTACGGGTAGGTTCGAATGGTACAGCCTATTTGCATTGATTATCATTGCGTATTCATATTCAATAATGATTTCAATGTAAGTATAATAGTTTTTAATAATTATTTCGAGGTTCTCGAGTGGCGACCACGTACCGGAAGGCGCAGAGTGGGTAGGCCCCCCACTAGGTGGACTGATGACCTGGTAAAGGTCGCGGGACTCCGCTGGATGCGGGTGGCGCAGGACCGGTCATTGTGGCACTCTTTGGGGGAGGCCTATGTCCAGCAGTGGGCGTCTTTCGGCTGATATGATGATGATGATGATGAATTATTTCGAAGCTGGTGATCCCAGGTTTGGATCCCGGTAAGAGCATTCTGTCCGAGTCTTGGATGTTTCGTATGTATTCAAAGTAAGTACCTATATTTTCGTCTATACCAGCTTTTCTACTTTGGGGATTAGCTCGATTTTTGTGAGATTGTTCCTTAATTTTATTTATTTATTTACTAGACGTAACGTAGACCTTCTTAAGGCGACTATTGCCCCCAAAATTTTGTCTCGCTTGCTCACTGATGTTCAATATTACGCTTTTCACCCGCAGCCGGACCAACGTGCGAAACTTGAATAAAAATTCATAGTGTCAAAACGAACAATGATTCCAAATATCAGATTCTAGATTACCTACCAATAATTACCAATATTTTTTTAAGAACTGTGTTAATTAATTTTTTTATTAAGCAGTTACGCTGCTAACGAAATTATAAATTTTAAATTAAAGGTACAATTGGAATCCGGCTCGGAGCATTAAATTTTTAAATTTTTCCTTTAATTTAAAATTTATAACTGTGTTAATATTTGTGGTTTAGAAGCAATAGCAAGTTTTAAGTTGAATACAGTCACTATATCATTGAATGATTGAATGAATGAATGGTTTATTCATAATGAATATATGGTACATAAGGTCTTAAATATCTATACATGTTTCTTCCCATAATATGTATATTCAGCCAGGTCAGGCATATGAAAACATAGGTCAGTGATTTGATCACTCAGTCAATAGACCGGGATAAAATTACATTTAAATTAAGTAATCACATAATTATAGCATACTAGTGATCTAATAGTAAATATTAAACATTATTTTATCGCATGCTTCATTATTAGCCACACTAAGTTAGATTGATATATATAAGTAACATTGATAAATTTCTAATTAAATTAAACAATAATAACAGTCCAATTTTATTCTATGTCACATGCTTCGTCAAATTTATAATTAAAAAATTCATTGTTCACCCTCACCTCTTTTGTTTTGACATGAGATTGACAGTATTAAGTATCAGGCCAGTGTTGGACGCTGGGACGTTTACCTTAGTTGACGTAAGGGCCAAGTATTCTAAAAATGCATTCTAAGCAAAGGTCGAAAAACTGAGGTCCTTAAACTCTTCATAGAGTCTATACAAATACATCTCTGTAGGTACCTAATTGTTTATTAGTCAGATATTATAGGAACTCTTTACATCTCTGTATTAGCTATATTTATTTATATTAATCTGGAGACAATACATCACCCGCTGCATGCTGCCCAGGTGTGTAGGGTTGTTGCTCATTACCAAATGTTTTATTATATGAATGCTTATTGTTGACTTGTGAAACCCCATGTGGCTTACTTGCAGAAACATTTGATTTCATACAAAAAAGTAGAATAGCCGGGGTGGGTCAATATTGATTGGACTCTGGGAACATTCAAACAGGCATCCATTCATGCGATCGTATATACCCGTTAGTTCTTCGTGGAGGCAGAGATGGCTCTTGTGCATAAAGGCTTAGATGGGTCGCCATCCTATCAAAACCGCTGGTTTATCTATATACAGTCACGGGTATTAATATACGTAGATAAATAAGGACAGATATCTCTGCATAGGACTCTATTGTCAATCAAATTCAAATTCATTTATTCATAATTAACAATACAAATGTCAGGAATATTCTAAAAAAAACCATTATAAGTACAACTAGTTAATACAATAATACATAATTAATAATAATCATTAAGTCAACAACAAATAATATTAAAATAAAATTATTAAAACGATATTCATAAATTCGTCTGAGCTATAGAATGTGTGCTCGAGAAACTATTTTTTTAGTTTTTCTTTTGAAAATCATTAGGGCCGGAGCCGACGTGCTTGTCTCAACTTGTATTAAAGGCGTGTACAGATATTTATATTCTTATTTATGTACGTACTAGCTTCCGCGCGCGCCTTCTCCTTCGTGGACCTAAGATAAAAACTATCCTATATTTTAATCCAGGCTATAAAATATCTTCGTGCAAAATCTCATCCAAACGGTTGAGCCGCTTAAGAAACACAACTTAACAAACATTCAATTATCCAAACTTTCGCATTTACAGTGGGATATTAACTACCTAACCTGATTTCTTCAACCAACCGATCAATTTCATACACCATAAAGAATTTCAAAAAGAATAAAACTTACCCGTTTTTAAAAGATTTTTACTCTATTGCATTCAACATGTAATTAAATAAGATCAGCACAATGTCTTCTCAATTTGTGCGTGTACGCAGTTTTTGTTTATTTTACTAAAGAAATCACTTTCAAACGCAACAACAAAAGCTTGAAAAAAAACTGATACTCGAGGCAAAGTATCAAAACAAACCACACGTCTTAAGTACTGGGAAAGTGAACTATGCTTTCGAGAAACGTTGGAAAATATACTTAGTTTACTGTAATATAGGGTAGATTTTCTGCTGTATTGTGGTTGGTAAAGCATGAAGCACGCCTTGGAAGTTGAACAACCATTGAAGTATCAGCAAGAGTTGAAGGCAGACGTTACTTTGTTTTTAAAGTTTTTTTTTTAAGTGCGTGCTTGGATTTTTAATGTGACATTTCATGAATTAAAAAGTGCAATTTTGAGCGCCGGCTATATTTGGTAAGTGTTGTGCTTATCTGTGTTGACATTTACCCGCCTTTTTCTATAAAGGGTATGGAAATTAAGGAAACTTTTTTATTAGACTCAAATATTTAAATAGCGGTTTGACACGGTTAATGTTATACGAATAAAATGTGGATCAAAAATAAAAAAAAAAACCTTATTAGATTTTTTGATACAAACATTTTTATTATGTAACTAATTTTTAAAAAGATGTCACCGACTGAAATATTTTTTGTAATTCTTTTATTTACACTGACACTTTCGTTTGTAATTTTGGACAAAAAAATAGTTCAATATCAAATATACCAGCTTCTGTTTCATCTTTATGGGCTAAACAGGTTACGTAACTTTAGGGTAGGCACAAAGAGAACATATTTAGAGTATAAATCTAATAATTAAATCGGCCAAAGAACTCGTAAATACCATGATACCTACCTAAGATTTTTAACCAATTAAACCTAACAGTGGAACAAAGAACTAGCAAACAGGTATTTGAACAAAGGCTGAAAACAATACTTTTAGATAAATCAATTCAGAAGTAGATATATAACAGTACATTACTGCAGAGGCCGTGAAGTAAGGGATTGCTGGACGAGTTTGGAGTAGACGGCCGAGTCGTAGATGAGGCCGGATACAACGAGTCCAGCAATCCCTGTTCCGGCCGAGGATTTTATAGTGCTTTTCTCAAACGATATGAGGAAATATTTAAATTAAAATAAATACAAGGCCCAAGGTAATCAATTCAATAACCGGTAATTTGCCGCCTTTTTTATTTTTTAAACATGCCATTTGAACAAGCCGTTCGAACACCATGTTTAACCGCACATAAGTATAGTATACCATAGATTTCGTTTCTTTTTATGTCGCAAGTATGCTTACAGAGTCTAGTGGTGGTTGGCAGTATGTAATTTTTCCTTTGTTGGTTTAATATTAGTAAGCAAATTTAAAAAGTTAGAATAGCGGACAATAATGGTTTTACTTAGGGTTTTCTTACATTACTTCTTGGCGTGAAAACAAGAAGAAATGTAGGGAGCCTTAAACAAGAAAGTTCATGTCTTCATTTCGTGATATTAACGCATATATTTCCGAGCATGTTTGAGAAAAAAAAATTAATATTTTCTACTTGCACGTACGTAACGTACTAGCGGCAACACACTTAGCTGACTATTTGATGGACTTTAAGCCGTTGTAACAGGGTCCACAAATGAACGGTTGAGTGTGCTGTCGATTGTACACTAAGTTCATTGTCATTAAAGTTGTTAAAGTAGATAATTTAGTAAATAGGTAGATAACACAACCATGTTTAAAGTTAAGAAAACTACCCTCAGTTTGGCGATCAGGAAATGTATACGTATAGCTGAGATGTTTTTTTGAAAAAAAAACACTATATTTTCATTCAGGCTTTAAACTATCTTCCTGCTAAATTCCATCCAAATCAGTACAGCCGTTTTAGCGTGATTGAGTAACAAACATTCAAATATCTATATAAACGTCCAAACTTTCGCATTTATAATTATTACTAGCTTCCGCCCGCGACTTCGTCTGCGTGGACCCAAGATAAAAACGATCCTATATTTTAATTCAGGCTATAAGCTATCTAGGTACAAAATTTCATCCAAATCGGTTAAGCCGTTTTAGCGTGATTGAGTAACAAACATCTAAACATCCAAACATTCACATTTATAATATTAGTAGGATAAGAAGTAGGATAGGATTGGGAGCTACGGTAGCCTAGTGGTTCAGGCATGCGGCTGTCAAGCGGCGGTCGTGGGTTCGAATCCCGGCTCGTACCAATGAGTTTTTTGGAACTTATGTACGAAATATTTACCGTTAGCTTTTCGGTGAAAGAACACATCGTGAGGAAACCGGTCTAATCCCAATAAGGTATAGTTTTCCCTCTGGGTTGGAAGGTTAGATGGCAGTCGCTTTCGTAAAACTAGTGCCTATGCCAAATCTTGGGGGTTAGGTGTCAAAGCGGACCCCGGGCTCCTTTCGGGGCACAACCGGGAATAACGCTAGGAGGATGATGAGTAGGGTAGGATTTGGACATGTCCCAAGTAAAAGCGTGGAGATTAAAGACTACTAAATCCTACTATCCTACTAATAATATAAACGCGAAAGTTTAGATGTTTAAATATAGGATAGTTTTTATCCCGGGTCCACGCGGACGAAGTCGCGGGCGGAAGCTAGTAATATTATAAATGCGAAAGTTTAGATGTTTGGATGTTTGTTACTCAATCACGCTTAAACGGCTGAACCGATTTGAATGAATTGTTGCACTAAGATAGTTTATAGCCTGGATTAAAATATAGGATAGTTTTTATCCCGAGCCCACGCAGACGAATACAGTCTAGTTATAATCTCAAATTCCCTTATAAGTATTTACTTAGAAAATTTTATTATATCCTGCCATTACGGGCCCCGGTTTGAACCATGCTATAAAACGGTGGCAGCAATTATTTAACCAGCCCAGTTGCCGCCATTACGAGATTACCATCGAGAGCACCCGCCGAGACTATCGCGGCTATACAAAGTACCAAGTCAAGTACTATATACAGGATGGGGAATTTAAGTTGAACTGAAAAGGTATGTTAGGGTTCCGTACCTCAAAAGGAAAAAACGGAACGCTTATAGGTTCAATTTGCTGTCCGTCTCTCTGTCTTTCAATACCCTCTATCTCGATAACGCGTGGAGGTATCGTGTTGAAATTAAAACCATATAGGTAATACGTCCATAAGTCGTGTGTAAGTCAACAGTTCCTTGAAGCTGTGAAAAAATCTAGCTTGTACTAGTACAGGGAATCAAGTGCGGAACCCTCGGTGCGCGAGCCAGAATCCGCGGCAGCCTCGGAGTTTGCGACGTAGCCGAGAAGCTCCAGGGGCCGTAGACAAGGTTACAAAGTGTACAATCCTACTAATATCATAAATGCGAAAGTTTAGATGTTTGGATGTTTGTTACTCAATCACGCTTAAACGGCTGAACCGATTTGAATGAAATTTTGCACCAAGAAAGTTTATAGCTTGGATTAAAATATAGGATAGTTTTTATCCCGGGTCCACGCGGACGAAGTCGCGGGCGGAAGCTATTATTTAATAAACCGGACGAGTGCGAGATGAATTTGCCCAATCGGCAAGCGCTGACGCCAATAGAAAACTAATAAAATGTAGGGGAATGACAGATGCCGACGAAACACTTTTCGTTAACATCGTCATTCCCATACATTTCATTAGTTTTCTATTGGCGTTAGCGCTTGTCGATTGTAACCTTGACTAGGCCCCCAGTTCTTCCTTGGTTCCGTCACGTCTCTCTCGGGTCATTTGACTACGTAGGGCACAATACGTTGGCCTAGTCTTCGACTGCCCTCGACCCCGCGGCAGCCCTAAGAAGCGATGATGTAGTGAAGGTCGACATGAGCCAAGGCCCACAAAGGAAGACGCCCATCAGGATCGTGCAAAGTGAAGGAAAGCGAGTAGAAAAGCGGGCCCCGGCAAAGGCCGGGATAACGCTATAGGTAGACCGCTTAAATCAGTCCTCGCTTGTGCCCTGCCCGCGCAGGCGAGGACTGAATTAAGCGGTCTACTCACAGGTAGAAGAAGATTATGACGGTGTCCCGTGCGTAACAAACATCACAATCTCAAAGCGTAAAAGTCCATGTTTTTTTAATTATTTTACTTTCTACTTAGGTCAATTTTATACAGTGTCCTACCATTTCATTCCATCCAATGATAAACATAAAACGTATAGGATATTCATAACTGAGTTGAACTGTTAGTACCCGTTTTTATCTTCGAAGAAAAATAAAAATCGTAACAAAATAAAGACAGATTTTAGAAAAAAAATACTTATTTGCCCACCCTGTACTTAAAAACCTGCCAGAAAATAAGTAATAGTACTAAGGTTCTGCTATCCTTATAATTTTGGAATTCAACATACTGTCAAACCGTTGTATAAAAAAACATTGCAACAATTGGTAACAAAAAAGGAAAAACAAACGCTAACTTATTTAACTTGCTAACTATGTACAAACTTTTCTAGAAATGCTCGTATCCGCATTTTACAAAGATATAGCTCATTTCTGTGTAGGTGATCATCCAAATATTGGCAAAACGGTGCCGTGACCTCCTTAAATCCTACGTAACAAATCATGCACATCTTTATACTGGTTCCTGTTGACTTATTCAAGAGTCATCAGATGTACCATGAATAGAATAGAACTAGTGGCTATGTGAGCTGGAATTCCTATAAACTGACTCGATAAAAACATCAATATAATTAACAAACCTGCTCACAAAATTTCACGAGAATCAGTTAAGAAATGCGACATGTAGATGAGAACAGCGAGACAGACACCGGACAGAAACGATTTTTAGCCCTAGCTGAAGCATAGAACTTCGTTCGCTTCGCTCCCTCGTTTGATAATATCCCGAAGCATTACATTAACAACCGATATCTATTTACTTTTATTTCTGACGTTTCGACACGGGTGTGTGATGTGCTTTATAAAATTTGTTGAACGGGTAGTGAATATTTTGAGATAGGGACGGGATACGTACTGGAAGAGAGGCCTATGCTGTAGTGGGCCATTATGGGCTGAAAATGATGATGATGATGAATTAATGTTTCACATTCCACATTTTTGTAGATATCTCCTTATCTCCTTTGACAGCTATCTGGGGCATCACACATCAGTCATCTGAGACCGCGAACAGTGTAACCCAAGCTAAATAAAGGGTCAAGTAATATTTTGTCCGACTACGGCAGAGCCGGAAGGAAGGAATATGATTTTAGAAAACTATGCGTGTTCCATGGCGTTTAAGATACTGAATCGATTTTGATGAATAAGGTACCAATCGATTTAAAATTATGCTTCGGTTGACCTCAGTTAGTTTTCTGTACTCAGGATACAGATTTTTTACCTTTATATGCTTGTTAATAATAATTATTTTCTAAAGATGTACCGACTAATCGCCGACTAGTCGGGTAAGCCGATTATCCGGTCACATTTATCGTCGGCGAATAGTCGGCTAAAGACACCGAATATTCGGCACCAAATGAATTACTGCAAAAAAAAATGCCCACACCTCCTTTAGCCGCAGAAGCGAGCCACGAAGCGTATCTAAACGACAAGCATAATTAAATCTATCAACATTCTAATAAGTTTAACATATCATTCTAACCGCTAATAGGCGCACAACAATGCCTAGACACGTCATCCGCTAATGCAGACGGAACACCAATCGCTTCCGAGGCGAAAACATGCAAATAAAACCTTTTTGCTAAACTGCTACGTATCAAAATCAAATGCAAAATACAGAATGCAAGAGGCAAAATTTATAGCGGCCAGTATCATGCATATGCATTACATTCTACAATATAATTTGTACCTGGAAACGCTCTCTCTGATGAATAAAGTATAGCTCTTATTATCGAAGTACTGTGGTAAGGTTATTTTTTTATTTATTGCGCCTAATATCCAAAGTTGCAGTATTAACAAGTAGTTTACGCATCTTAGACGATTTTATGACTATAGAATAATTACATATGTTATGAAATGGCACTTATTTAAGCGTGAACTGACATTACGACTTACGACGTTACGACCAAGTATGTTACCTGTGAGGAATTGTACACACCACATAATATGCGTATATTGTTAAAGACGTTCTCGAACCTATTCATTGATACATTACGAGATTGTAGTAGTATTTATTGATGCTGGGGCAGTGTATCTCTTGAACCGTAATAGGTAGGCACTTGTCTGCAGATAATGTATTACTATAACTGCTATAATAACAAATAATAAAAGTATAATAAAATTAACAGACTACTTATTAGTGACCCACTAGTGGCTTAATAACGGTATGGTATCCTTTGTTAATTTCCTGACCGCAAATACATATACTTAAACACCAAGTTTGTGATTGTAAGTGATTGAAACTCGAGATAAATCACCTGTAATTCAAAATGACAGCCATAAAAAAAGATGGCCGACGGAGGAGTTGGTGCCCATCAATAACTTATTGTACCTAACCACTTAGTAATTACCTGAAAAAAAATGGTGTTTTTTACCGGCGTGTCCACATTTACGACAAATTGTTCCAGCAATTTGCCCCACTAAGAGTCCCACGAGCCAAATATTGAGTTTAAACGGTATAAAAGTACCTTGGGGAGGCATATGTCCAGCAATGGACATGATGATATGATGATGATGATAACAGTACCAGCTGCCTGTGCTTCTGCGGTCGCGTATTACAAAGAAGACAGACGGACCCGCGGGCTAAAAATAGCATATTATGTCCATTCCGAAGGTATTACATTTTTATTTATCGGAGTAAAGTTCCGGAGATTATATAATCTACACATAAACCTACATAGTCACAAACAATAAATTCTCTTCTTCTTTAATTTATGACCCTTTTTGCTAAAATATTCTTTGTATTCCTGTTCAATTTGACAGGATTGTGAATCTTAAGTGGGTCTCAAATTAAAGTTCGTGACTGTACATTACCTGGGCAGGACAGGCAGCGTGACGGTAGGTGGACCAAAACGTTAACGGATTGGTGGCCACTTATAGGAATAATAACGTTGGTCGTCCACCAGCTCGATGGGTTGACTACGTAAAAATGACCGCGGGTCATTTCTGGATGAGACTAGCACGGGACCGAGATAATTTGGCGTACTCATAGAGCAGTGGACGATTACAGGCTGAAAATGAAGATGATGATGTGACGAGTACTTGTCTGGAAGGGACTGATTTCGGTTACGGTTTTACCGGTATAAAACCGGTATTCCATTACGGTACCGTAATGGTGTAAAGGTTATGCGCGCCGCGCCCACATAACGGTACCATAACCGTTTTGAAATATCGGTTACCGTTATCAATTTAAAGGTAACCGATACATTTGTAATACCGTTTCGAAACCGGTATTATAAAGGTTACCGAAAAAATAATCGAACTTACGCTGACACAGACAACTTCTTCCAATAGGAACGAACGAACGAATTAGAACAGTATCAGAACAGAACCGACAAAACTGAAAGACAAAACGGCAGCGCCGGCGGTTTGGCAACGACGCCGAAATCGAAGTATTGGTAACCTTTAAGAAGCGGTTGCGGTACCGAAAAGAATTAAGATTACAGTTATATTTCGACGGCGAAATATAAAGGTCCGCTACCGAAACCGCTATTTGAAAACCGATATGACGTATCGGTTTTCATATATCATATCGGTTATAAAACATACCGGTATTTTTCGGTAATTTATACAAAATTACAAGCGTACTTACTAGGTACAAATTAGGATCACTTATTTTTTACATGACTTAATCAAACTGTTATATTTTCAGAACATACCTATTACGTAGTTGAAATATATTGAAACTTCATACGGAAGCAATGCATACAAAATGTCTAACCATACTATTTATATGGTTTGTTTATGATCAACAACTTCAATAAGAGATGGCGATATAACCATTTTTAATTGCCTTCATATAAACATTTTATAAACAACTGGCTTCCGCAACACTTGCGCAATACAAATATTTTAGCAAAATAAAATATAAGTGAATGTTGTTGTTTTATGAGCATGTCTAAGTAGAATAGCTTTGTGTTAACTAAGTACTACGTTAATAAAGACATTCTTGATTTTTTTTCTTTTTTTGTTACTTTTTTTCAATAGATACTGAACTTTCTAATACTTGATAATTAATGTTCTATTATGTCTATACTTTATTATAAGAATCTCAAACCACTGAAATAAAAATTGCTAAAAAAAGTAACTAAATAGGAACATTAAAAGAATGTCTTAATTGACGTATTTAATGAACACTATACTATTGTAGTTAGAGTACAAACTGCTCTTATCCTCAAAGAATACAAATAAAGTGAGAAAAGATTTTCCTTGCCAAGGTCTTTACGTCATTGACATAAGGTTGAATCTCACCTGACTTGTGTAAAAGGTATTTTTTTCACTATCTTAGGTAGCTGTAATAATGGGTTTATGAGATAACCTTTTTAAAAGTCTCATAACGTGCTCTAAGCTTCGTCAGTATCACGATATACACGCGAAAGTTTGTAAGGATGTTTGGATGTCTGTTATTTTTTTCCCACAAAAACTCGGTTCCGAAAAACTCGTTGGTACGAGCCGGGAATGGGGCCCACGAGCGCCGCTTGACAGCATGCCTGAACCACTTGGCTACCATAGCTTGTCATAGTTTATTATAACCTACATCCATTTTTATTACAAGCTTTTATTTAACTTGCCCTGTTAGTATATGTATGTTAGTATGGGACAAATCTTGCAAGTTAAATTTGACCCACTTCCCGGTGACCGATTGAGCTGAAATTTTGGGTATAAGTATAGTTTGGATGACAATTCAATATTATGGTACCATCGAGCTGATCTGATGATGGAGACAGAAGGTGGCCATGTGAATCCAGTACTTAACCGACGTAACCCCGTTGAGTTTGGGTTCGTTAAATGTCTCAACGAGTAGTTGACGATGGTATACGGAAAAGTACAGTCGGCAATAAAAGCTTGTACCAAAAATGATTTTTTTGACAGGAACTCATTAAATACTATACCTATGTTCTCGTGTGGTGTCCCGTTCGTGTTCCTATATGGAATGGATTCACCCCTTTTTCCCGTGATTATCGTAAGAGTCGACGCTATGGGCTAGCAAGTCTAGCAAGTCTAGCAACCTATTACTGCCATATCACACTTCTCCATCTTTAAACCTACAATTACTATTAGTAGCACTGAAACATACATTTTATGCACTCGGGCTTTGTCCATTACTCCATGATCTCCGGTGAACGCCGATTATCTCTGTATGTATATTTGCATGTAAGGTTGAAGTTATGTGTCAACTAATACCATACAATACCATTTACTTGTTCACTAAAAGAAATATAAATAACACAAGGACCTTACGCTATCAAACAGTGGACAATGGGGTGTCAATTATGTTTATTACGTATGCAGCGAAATAATAATATTTATATCTTGAGAAACGTATTTTATAAGTCTCCATTGTTGTCGTGATCCTTAGAAAGCGGCTCGCCGAGAGCAGAGGCCATTGAGATCGGCTGTCTCGCTGGTGCATCGTAACTGCACTTTGAATTCAATGCAAGTGCTCAAATATACGAGAATTTGATTCTCGTGCAAATAATATACAAATAAGTAAGGGTAAATATTTGTGTGATGAGCATGAATGTTTGTTTTTGAGTCTTGTACGTTTTCTATGCAAATAAGTATTTTTATCTATTAAACACATCGTCGTCTAATACCCATAATACAAGTCTTATTGAACTTACAATGGGTCTAGTTCGATGTGTGTACGATTCTCCCTTTTTTTTTTTTTTATATACATGCTTTTATAGTAACAAATTCTGTAATTTATTACTTTTACATAAAACATTTGGTCGATCTTTTATACCTTATTTATGCTAAAAGTGCGCTGGAACATACGTTTCATGTGCTCTGCCTACCCCTTTTGGGAATAAAAGCGTGAATGTATGTATGAATGTATGTACATAAAACATATTTGAGCGGTGATCAAAGACCGTGCGAAATTCACACAAGAAAATTTACTACTAAGAAAAATATTATCATATGTAAAAATATATTATATTTGTTTTCAATAAACACGAATACTTTTGCATAAAATCGTTATCAGTGAAATTTAGAGGTCAGTTGCAAGATGATAATTCAGAAGAGAGAGGGTATAGGTTTCGGAAATGGTTCACACTCTGAATACGGACCCTATCCAATGAAAATGCCCTGTGTTTGTACAATCCCCGAGGACGCGCCCTATATACACTGCTTCATATGCAAATGACTTGAATTAGTCAGAATCAGGAGTTGAACCCAAGACTGTCAGCTTCGCAGGCAAGGTACTCAATAGACTAAACCAGTAATTGATGACCCACAAGACAACGCTGTTCTTTAAAAAACCTCTCAAAATATGACATTGAAATTGAAACCAAAAACTCTAGTATAAAACAATGTTACTCTATTTAAATCATCGTGACAGACTCGACTCTTATTTTCTTTAGACGACTATTTTCGTCCCAAATTGGCTGCCAGTCGTGCGTCTACTGCCCTCGATGCTAACCGTATGGCTAATCGAGATATAAACGAAAGTGCAAGAAAATTCGAGATATGGTAACAGAGTTATTAACTCCTGGAGAGAAATGTTGTCATTTTCTCCTCCAATTCAACTCAAAATAGTACATTACTGCAGCGCCCGGAAAATAGTGATTGCCTACCAAGTAGACATAGACGGACGAGCGTAGCAAGAGGCCAGATAGGGATACGCGGCCGGCAATCCCTTTTCACACCGAGCTTCTCTCAAACATGCAATGAAATAAATAAAAAACACCCAGTTTTTTTAATGGTTGTACGCCACGATGTTGGGTCACAAATTGATACTGAAACAAAACAAGGTCGCTTTGCATGCTTAGGCCTCCCAATTTGTGTGAAATTCTATTATTACGGATCTCTCGTCGCGCCGCACCCGAAACAAGATACTTCGAAGCCTATTATAAAGAACACGTCAATATTTCATTGCATGTTTGAAAAAAAATCATTCTTGGCAGGACCTTTAATTGCAAAATGTACTTTTTTGCACAATAATCATCTATCTATTGCCAATATTAGGAAGGTTCAATTGAGTGTTTTTATAATATTTATTCTATTGGCATCCAAATGTAACGTGTACCTACGCTTTTACCGAAACCGGAAAGATGTATACAACATAATTCTAAGAAATTATTGTGTACACTAGTTTTCGTAGTGACTGCCGTCTGGACTAGCCATAGCGTCTGAACTATGTAGTCCTCAGGATAAGAGGCAATTATATTCAGTGAGCACCTTAAACAATCGTCAGGTCTGTGCTTTTCCCTTGCTTGCTGTTACATGATCTTCTGGCAAAATAAGAGATCACCCGAACCCTAGGGCTTAAGAGTTGGGCCAGTGTTCCCTAACAAACTGTTGATATGTTATGTAAGTACAGTAAATTGTAAAAATATGGGTGCATGCAAGTCAGCGAATTAAGGTTTCGGTATATATTTATGAGAGGATTAAATCGATACATTTTTTTAACCTTGACTGACTACTGCATTCGGAAGAGAAATTGTATCAATTTCTCCTTATCTTATTCAGGCTGCATCGCTTGCTACCTGGTTATAACAATATACTGACATTGCGACTCAATTAGGAAATTAGTTATCTGCTGACAAATTCAGTTAATATATTGCAAAGCGATAATGAAGTCCTTTCAGGTGATCTTTATGGCCTGCTCTCCGCTCGGAACGGCCATGTTTTCACTTTCCTCGGAGATCGCGATCTAGGGCTCGCCTCGCTTAAATTGAATAAACGTGGAATTATTTTATTCAGTGCTAGCTTCAGCCCGCGACTCCGTCCGCGTGGAGTGGAACTCGTTTGTATCGTAGCTCCATAGAAATGTTAACCCCCAATTTCACCCCCTTAGGGGATTCCCTAGGACTCAAATTTCATTTCATCTCAATCAGTTCAGCGGTTTAGGCGTGAAGATGTAACAGACAGACAGACAGAAAGACAGGCAGACACACTTTCGCATTTATAATATTAGTATGGATATGGATATGGATTTTACTTGTATTTGTACATACTTATGAAAACTGGTTGGTTACCTGTGGTGGCCAAGTGAACAGACGATTATATTCAATAATTTGAGAAATGAATGTCTTATGTAGGTACAAACAACAACACTATTAATTGACCATTCTGTGTTTATATAGAACCTTATTACAATGCACTTAAGGTGCACCGATGGTTAGTAAGCTGTGTTGTCGATAGTATGTCTAAAGAAACAAATGAACAAACATGAGATTGTTCAAAAAATTTAAATTGTAGCTGAAAGCTAACTACTAAGCTAAATATAATTTAAATACATTGCATGAAATCCTTCAGTACATTTTCTCCGTACTTTCCACCTGAAATAAATTTTTGATTTATTTTCGTGTTATTCATGCACATACCACCAGTATATACAACAAGTCACAACACATTGTTATTACACCTATTATAATCATGTTGACAATACAATGCCTACTTTTGAGACGTTTACTGCGTTCTCACAATTTCGTCTCGTTTTAACAACAAGGGAAAGGCACATTGTAGAATTAAATGTTTCCATAACAGGCCCGAGTTCGTTTTACTTCAGTATTTTATAGCCACAAGAAACAGTAAAAGCTTGTACGAGGTAGTAAAAAGTTTAAGATTCTGCTTCGTCGAGTATTTTGCTCCATTTTAAATAAAACCAGCGCACCCGTAGTTGTGACGATGTTCCCTACATCTTATTAATAAAACTTAATAAAACTCTGTTAGCTAAAATGTATTTTGCCTTTCTCACAATCAAACCTCGAAGTGACGAATAAAGGCAAACAGATTTGACGGCGATTTAGCTAAAATAGGTTTAATAAACTTTCATGAATAAGCCCATTAGAATTTTTATTTTATTATATAGGAGGCAAACGAGCACTCGAATCACCTGATGGTAAGCGATAATCGACGCCCATGGACACTTACAACACCAGAGGAGTTGTAGGTGTAGGCTGTAGTAGAATGTAAAGTTATGGATCTGAAAATTACATTTATTTAAACGTGTGTTAATTTAATTAATAGATTTGATAATCGGCTTTCGGTAATGTAAGAACTTAAACTATCAAGTTTAGATTTTGTATACATTCTTCAGAATCTTAAACCTCTTATGTAACATTCAAACTCTGCGGTTATCTGATGTGTCCAGATACTGCTTGAATTTCCCCTAATCATAACTGTCACATTGTTAAAATGACATAATAATCATCATGTCTTCTCTCTTTCAGTCACGTCATCGGAAATCATCCTGCCATCGTTAAGTGGAAAGCGACAAACAAATTACCTAAGGAAATTACAATTTCTTATGAACATTGCACTCATATTGTTGCGATCACTGATGAAACGTGTCGTAATTGAGACATATGGCTCGGAAACCGCAATTACACTAAAATGATTGATACAAAAACACATTAGCAGATGCCGAGAGCAGAAAGGAAGGAATATATCAACGGTGTAAACGAAGCGATAGCCGCAATTGAAACGAAATAGGTTAACGACCAAGTAATGCCAGTATGGGCGAATCTAACCATTATTACGAGAGGTTATCGTAGATATTAATGGCAATAACCCACAGTTCAAAGGTGCTTTGACTTATGTAATTGTGGATCGTGACTGAAGAGATGTGAATTCAAGAGGAATGGCGGCAAGAGTTGGCGGAATCTGCGCGGCGGAGGATGCTGAGGGGTAAGTTGTTAGATATTTATATAGTTGTGTATATACATGTATATACATGGCAATATTATCTACGCATGACAAAAAAACTGACTGTACTTACTGGTAACTAGTATTGGCCCGCGACTTCGTCCGCGTGAACTCCCGTATCAACTGCCATCCCCAATGATATCCCTTTAAAGGATGATTATGGGGATAAAAAGTAGGTTAGGTATACACTATCCCCATGCCGAATGTCGCGGTTTAGAGTAACTTTTCTCAGTCAAAATGGTATTGCCTTGTATTTTGAATTTCTCAAACTGCCGCAAAAAAAATATCTAATAATTTTTAGGAATATTTTTTACTGGTCGTTCGAAACACTAGAAAGCATATCCCGTATAGGTACAAAGCTATTCTTGTCTTTAGGGGAAAACACGGTGACCATTTCAAGAATCTCGGATTTTTCTTGTTTTTGTTAGTTTATAATTATTTATTTATTTAGGTTTGCCAATATGTGTAATACTAATTATTAATTAAAGACAGAATAGATTGCTTGAGTATTTTCCCCATTACAGGCAAACACTTACAAAATATTACTTAATCTAAGTAGTACGCTTGTACATGCTGCGTTTAGAAAAACAAGGTAGAGTAAAAAGTAACAAATTGTCGGCGAATTCTCAAATTAATTTCAGAGTCTACGTGATAAAATCTCTGTAAAATAAATGACGTGACTATTTGTAAACGATTATAGTGTCCCTATGCTGGGCAAAGGGGAGGTCTCCCGACTTCCTCTCGTCCGTTTGAGCAATCTCTGGCCAATCTTTACCAAATGCGTCCAGGTCGTCCCGCCATCTCTGTCTCGCCCTGCCACGTCACGGAAAATTAAGTGTACTTAAATAATTGTGAACACCGTTAAACTACAAACAGTACGCTTCTTAGAAAATAAAATCTAGCTCAGGCTTTCGAACGGATTTAGGCGCGGCGGGAAAGTCTCCGAGCGTCTAAACCGGATCGGTCTATATTTGAGGTAATTCTCTAAAATTCCCGTTTCAATAGGCGTCTTCAAAAATAGAGTTTATGCACATCAGTGCAAAGTCTACTTTAGAAGTATAGCTTTGTTTGATGTTATTTTCTGAAAGATACACTTGGTCGTGTTTATGTACACGGTCGCTGATCTAATTTAGGATGATTGCGGTTTCAATCGAACGGATTACGTCACGAGTTTGTCAGAAGTTTTCTATTAATTTTGAGTTTAGAAACCTGATGAAGATATGATCTATTACGTTAGCTGAGATTGAAAAACTTAATATTTTTTAACATTGGTTAAGCTTGAAGGTACAATTCACCGAACCAGATGTAAGCAACAAGTTTGAGGCTGCGGAGATGTGTTTTCGTATATTTGGCACTTCGCATGCTTGACTGCTAGGTGTATTTATGTGCGCCCGGGCATTAAAATACGGCTGCAGTATTCTCTGCCTGTCGTACAAGGCTACTGAAAGGGGTTCTCGGGGTCAAACTCGTAGAGTATTCCAGTGTATACCTAAACTTCCCCGCGTGGTCGTGCCGGAGGCTTCCCCTGAATTTTCCCCAGGCGACCCTCCAACCACGCAATTCGACCGCTATATTGGGTCCGTCCTATTATAGCAACAGTCAGGTAAAAAAAAGGGTTCATGGGGTGCTACACGGTTACAGTTGGGGGCTACAATCGTTGAAAAAAAAGGAAGGACCCACAGAGAAATGACGCTAGGGCGGCACTGGGGCGTTCCGTAGGAGATCCCAGAGCAGTCCGAAGTGGGTCGAGGAAGTCCATAGGGGGGCTTTTAGTCGGTGTAAGTCCGTCGTAGCCTCCGCGCTGTCCCCGTGGCGGATGGATAAAGAATATTCCTCCCATGGAAGAAAATAAAAAAGAGGTGTATTTGTGAAAACACAGTTGCGCACGACTGGTGGATATGAATATCCACCAGAAACCTAAAATTAATATAACCTGCACAATTTATGACGGGCAGGATGCAATCTCGCATACTCAAAAACTGTGCGAGATTGAGTATCTACTGATCTGTAAACCTGTGACGTGGCTATGATATCGATTGAAAACATTAATTATTTTTACTAAACGCGACTTAATCGCGTGTAATTTATAAAACTTATTCATTTACCTTTTAGAGAGGGTAGTTCGGAAAACCCGCGCAGCAAGATGTTGATACCCGCTTAAGCCAGTTCGTCCCGCGACCAAGGATGTTGCGACACATCCGAAACGTCGAGAAGCCTCAGAGGTAAATAAATAAGTTAATTATACGCGATTAAATCCCGTTTAGTAAAAAATATGAGTGAGAATTGTGAAAGTTTAAATCAACATAATAGTATTGTCGACACATTTAACTAGATAATTAACCAGCCTATGTGACATATGTTAAATCTACTATAAGTTTTTCAAACCTGACTGATTTGTGCAATTGTGATTTCGGAGATTAGATTAGGTCAAAATTAGAAAAACAATTGAAAACATGGTAAAGGACAATTAAAAATTACCTCTCTCAAATTATTGATGTTGAATGTTCTAAAAAATATTTGCATGCTAGTAGAATAGGCTACCTTTGTCAACTACCGCCTAATGACACTGATGTATCTACACCTACATAGTTTGGTAAAAAGTCTAAAAAATAATAGAGGCGCTACTATTGCTCATATGGCCACACGAATAGAACGACCAAGAGATTTTGATACTTCACTTTTTACAAGGACATTATTTAAATTTGGTTGCTAATTTAGAAAATTGGGTAAGGCCGTTATTTCTTGTTCCTTATTAAGCAGTTTAACTCGTCCACATTTTAATTACTTCCAGTGTGTTGTAACTAGAACTATGCCTATGGCTCTATTATGGTCTTTAATGAATGCTAAATGAAGCAATAATACAGTATAATAAAGATTAATACATTAATCGTCATCATCATTGGATATGAATCGAAATTATATGGACACCTGAATAGAATATAATAGTACATAGTTTCATCGACGTTTGTACGTAACAAAACGTAATATTTTCATATTTCTCAGTAAATTAAACACGTGTTGTCGCTACGATGCTGGCGCAAACACTACGCGCGATGCGTAAAGTTGGTTCCAATAGGGAATAAATACGTACGCGCACGATTGAAAGCAAACCTTAAGTTAATGATTGTAAGGTATAATTTCGTTTACGTCAAGCACATCGAGCGAATGATGCAGATCAAGCGCTTCGAGCCAATCAAGCGATTCAGACCTTTTTAGTCTATATAAGACCGTCACACCGAGTAGACGGGGATTCTTTCTCTAGCGAACTGTCGGATTGTCATTGACTCTGGGTCGAGCTTAAATTCGTAACGTAAACATTCGTTGATACATTATTGTCGTAGCGGGAAGGTTCAATATTGTGCCATTGCTTTGCATAGTAATGAACTATTCCACTACTTATTAGATTCTGAGTTTATTCTAAGGTTCAGTATTGTGCAATTACCTTGCATAGTAATGAACTATTTAACTTTCTATTAGATGTTGGGTTTATTTTAGATAATTTTATTATCATTTTGAACCAGATCAATGTCCTAGTTGCATGGTCAACTTAACGAAGTGCATTTCCCCTGACGGTGACAAGGAGACACACTTCGGGATCCTGTTAGTAGTAGGCCAGGTTTGAGAGAAGCCTGGTACCATCTTTTTAACAACACAGATGGTGTAGCCTATCTTTGATGGGCCTCTCACTCGTCTTAAGGTTGGCCACAGGCTGAAGCGAGAAGATCGCCATTTCCCATAAGTCGATCGCTAGGATTGTTATCCACTCGTTGAGGTCTTGTGTGTGCTTAAGGCTTGTTCTTTTATTAAATATATATTTATATGTGATAAAATAGGGCGTGCATTTCACAGAACCCTTAAGTCCACGGACACGTTGTGAAATGTACATTACACAGGCTCTAGGTTACATTCTCGGACTAGCCTTCTGAACGATTTACAGCTTAGGTCCCTAGCTTAGAACATACACATCACATAACGTTAAAAGTAATGATGGGAGTTTTGCATAGAATAGTTTAGGATTTAGTGGTAGGTAGGCTTAGGAATAGAGTCAAACACCGTAATAGGGTATTAGGAATACTATTCTTAGGGATGGATAGTAGAATGAAGGTTTACAAATCAAATAGCATTTATTTGAAGGTTTAATTGCAATCATGAGTAACTGAATAGGAATTACTTATTGTGTGTGGATCAGTAATATTGGGTTCCGTATATTATTACATATGAAATATTAAAGGTGTAATAATTGTATTGCATATTGTTGTCAAGGTATTATACTTCCAGTTATGATTAGGATATCAGAATTGTTTCAAAAAGATGAAATGATTCTAGGCTAATGGCAAGCGGAGCAGTCCATTATGTCTAATAATAAGGTATCGAATTATCATGAGTGGAATATACTCATGAAGTATTTAGGGTAAACTTCAGGTTCAATATTTCATATTTAATGAACGGTATACCTCAGTATTATAAATATCTTCATTATAGCAGGTTTATAGGAATCTAATGGATACATTAGTCTCTATGTAAAGGGTGGAATAATGCCTTAAAACATAATTTTCCTTGAATGAAATAATATTCAATTGTTATTTCTGATGAGTTTGTTGAGTGCTTCTTCTCATCAGAAATTAGGTACGAAGCACAGGTAAATTCAAAATGTTAGGAATACCTATTATAAACAAAATATAATAAAATGGGTATTTAATTAGCTAGATGGCCAGACCCACATCCAGACGGAAATGGTAGCATAGTATGGAGGAAAGAGAATCTTCCATACAATAATAATAATAAACAATTAGCTAGCTAGGTTGGTTTGTTGTCTGATTTGATGATATGATTATAAGTTGAGGCAATGTTTTGGTATATAAAGAAATCAATGCTTTGATTTAAGAAAATATTACATGTTGAGAAAATATTGATAAAGCTATCATTACGTTAACCGGCCACGGTAGGATCTGGTTGGGGTTTAGTAACCAAAAACAAATTTTATTTATTACATGATTATTTTCTTGAACTAGGATGCAGTAGGTGTACGTAGGGTTGAGTAGGTAGGAAGGAGTCAAAGTCTAATTTGCTACACATAAAAGAATTTAGGTTGCTCGGATCATAACGTAGACACTAGACGATCTATTGGCCAAGTCAAGTTAATTTTAATATCATTTATATTTCTTTAGGTTAATATATGTTTTAGAAGCGCACAGGTGGTTTTCATTTTAGGGATAGGACGCTAGGTAGTTTAAGTGACATTTTGGCGCCGTGACCAGGATTTACATTATTGCATATGAGTGGTCACAAAGTAACCAAAAAATTAGTTACATTTCTTCTGTGCGATGGCCAAGAGGTTAGAGTAGCCTTTTTTTGGCTACATTTTGTTGGCGTGGAATGGAAATGTGTGCTTATTTGGATTTTGACTCTTCCTACTAGTAACTTGAACGCAACAAGCAGTATGATTTATTGATACGCCTTCGTAATTAAATACAACGAATAGTTAATGCAAATAATCGATGTGTATGGTTCTCCTGAGTTACACGCGTTCGTGGGCTGCGGTGGCTGCTTGTTGTCGGCCGGGTCATGCGTTTGTTAATTAACGTAGTATTACGCAACTATTCGTTATTCTGCCGTAGTGCTTTAACTGCATCTAAAAGAAAATATACAAATAAATAGATGTATATTAATATTTGATGGGTCATTTAAATTTTATGTACGAACGGTCTCGAGTCTAAAACTATAGGGGGCGTGGGGGCGTGGGGGCGTTTATTCTGTTTAGTGCGCATATGTGTAGACGTTTGTGTTTACATATATGTTCACAAATTTGTAAACAATAGAAGGTTGCTTGCTACAAACGAGATCAAGATGGTTAGACCAACAAGGAGGAGTGTCGCTACGGCAAAATTGAAAGAGACTGAACGAGCTGAAAATATAGAACGTCGCAGGAAGCCAGCTAGGAGAGTGATAAAAAAGCAAAATACTGGAAAAGGATTATTTTACAATCTTCTAAGACGAACAGAACAAAAGATGACTACAGCCTTAGGACAGTTGAGAGGCGAATTACAACCAGTGCTTGGAAGCGTAGGAGGCGAGCAGGAACAAGTCACCAGTACAAACGATAGAAGTGAGATCGTCGTCACCCAACCAAACCCGGAAGTAGTACAACCGAATGTAGAAGAGAAAAGGACCGTTATCTACAACATAAAAAATGTTAACGTGGATCGACCAAAGTTCGGTAAAACGCCGACACACCCGGTGACCTTCTTGGAGGATTTAGATATATATCTCATGAAAGTGGCAACGGACGGACACGAGCTTGAGACAGCAATTGAATGTCTAGAAGGAGCAGCGAGAGATTGGGCTCGGGTATATAAAGATAGATGGAATAACGTAGCTGACTTTAAATCGGACTTCCTGAAATCATATTGGGGAAGTTACGAGCAGAATGAATTAAGGCGCAGTATTGTACATGGCACGTGGGACAGGATCAAGGAGCCCTTGATGGCAAATTATTTTATCAAAATAGTAGGCCAGACTAAAATGCTCAGCTATTCTATGTCCGAAGAACAGCTGATCTCTGACATTATTCGGCATTTTCCACGATATGTACAACAGAGTTTTATTACCTCTAACTCGAAAACAATATTAGAGACCGCCGAGTTCCTCAGGTCAATGGACGAGGTGAATAAACAGGACTTCAAACAATCGAACAGCACCAATTCAGCAAAACCTGATAAAACGAAAAAACAGACTCAATATGGAAATTGGCGACGTCCGGAGGCGTATGGTCAAGGAAACGTAACAACGATAATTCAAGATGAAGAGGCGGAAAACTAGTTAGGGCTGTCCAGATGGTCCCCGGATCAGCTTTTGAAAATAGGGGCAAAGTTTTAAGAATGATGAATTTAATGAATTGGGTGCCAGGTCAATTATTAGGAATTAATGACAAGGGTTTGCGGTTTCCATTAGATATTAAAGTGACTAGTGGAAACCCTGGCGAGGGATTAGGATATAGTAGGTTAGAAAAGGTGACTGTACTAGGTCTTAGCGATGTCGTTAACACTTTAAAATTAAAGGGAGAGCAAGCTCATTTATTAGGAGATCATTTAGTAACATCGGTATTTGAAGAAGTAAATGAGAATGTAGAACAAACTTTATTTAAATCAGAGGTAATCATTCGAGTACGAGATTATGATATTGTTGCATTGTTGGACACCGGAAGCGATATAACGTGCATTTCTCTTGAATTATGGGAGGAACTACGGCAAAAATACCCTAAAACACCCGTAATTCCAATAAAACCATTTCAGATCAAATCAGCGTCGGGACATAAAAGTAAAGATATAAAACAAATGATTTTATTACCTGTAGGTATAAACAATATAATGATGGAAGTAAATTTCGTAGTTATTCCCAACTTAAGCTTTCCATTAATACTAGGGTTTGATTGGCTTAAAAAACATGAAGTTTTAATAAAACTAAAGAAAAATGAATGCGGGGTAAGCATTCAACATAAAGACATCCAGGTGTGGGTACCGTTTCATAAGCGAGAGGATGAGATAGAATTAGGAAATCAATGCTGTGTTAAAAAAATGGAAGAACATAAGGCAAACCTCACTTACAAGACAGGAATTTCTTTGGAAAAGAACGAAAAGCAATTATTAGAGTCAGTATTGGCTACATACAAGAAATTGTTCGATTTAAAATTGGGGCGAGCCAATTGTTATAAGCACATTATTAAAATGGAAAAACATACACCAATCGTAAAAAAGTCATATCCGATACCATACGCGTACAGGGAAAAGGTTGAACATAAACTGTTAGAATTAGAATCACAGGGTATAATAAGTAGATCTCAAACGGAATATTGCAGTCCATTAACGTTTACTTTGAAAAAGGATGGGACAATTAGAATCTTATTGGATGCGAGGGAAATAAATAAATACATGATCGCGGAAACAGAGAAGCCAGCTTCACAATTGGACGTTTTGAATTCCTTTCATGGCGCGAATTTTATCAGCGTAATCGATCTGAACAATGCCTATTTTCAAATATCAATATCACAAGATAGTAAAAAATATACCGGTTTTAGTTTTAACGGCAAATCATATGTCTATAACGTATTGCCACAAGGACTTAAGACTTCTGTAGGAAGCTTCTGTAGGGCGCTAGATAAGATATTAGGACACGACGTACGCGAATTTTGCGTAAATTATCTGGATGACTTAGCAATTATAACCACCGGATCACTTGAACAGCATTTAGAACACATCAGTATAGTATTGGGGAAATTGGAAAAGGCAGGTTTAACATGTAATTTAGAAAAATGCAAGTTTATGTGCAAGGAAGTAAAAATGCTGGGATATATAATATCTACAGACGGAATAAAAACAGACCCGGACAAAATTAAAGCCATACAGGATTTTCCGGTTCCAAAAAAGATCAAACAACTAAGAGCATTTTTAGGATTATGCAATTTTTACCGGCGATTCATACCGAGTTATAATGAATACATACAACCTCTGTGTGAATTATTAAAAAATAATGTTTCATGGCATTGGGAGTCAAAGGAACAGGAAGCCTTTGAGAATATAAAAGAAAGTTTCATAAACGTGATCCAATTACACCATCCTGATTTTAGAAAACCATACTATTTACAAACAGATTGCTCCGGCATAGGATTAGCAGGAGTATTATATCAGTTAGATAAAGATGGGAATATGAGGATCCTAGGATTTCATAGCAAGTCTCTGAAGGGGGCCCAGTTGAACTATACAGTCACTGAAAAAGAATTTTACGCTATAATTCAGTGTTTGGAAAAGTTTGAAACGTATTTACGTGGATCAAAGGTGATAATTCAAACAGATCACAAAGCTTTGACATTTGTAAAGAACTGGAAATTGTACAATGCTAGAGTTATTCGTTGGGTACATTATCTGGAACAGTTTCAGTATAAGGTCGAGCACATTAAAGGAAAAGAAAATATAGGCGCAGATATACTGTCTAGGTATCCGCCTCAAACAGACTTGTTACAGGAGGACAAGGTACGATTACCTGAAATTTTGTATACTGAATCGAAACCAAACAAGGATTTAATCAGTAAATTGAAAAAAATTAAAGAACTACAAAGAAATGATTTGGAAATAGACGAAATATTACAAAGATTAGAGAATAACGATTGCTCAGATAAGATAGGTAGGATCACTCAAAAATGTTCATTGGAAAATGGAGTATTATATTTTACTCCCCATGACACTCAAAAAAAGGTTATATATTTACCCAATATATTAGTAAATGACGTAATAAAACAGGTGCACTTAGAAATGGGACACCAGGGGGCGTATAAAGTGATTAAGTACATCAAAGACCGATTTTACTGGAAAGGCATTACTCGAGAAGTGAGAAAATTGATCAGATCATGTCACGTATGTCAGATGGCCAAAAGTGATAACATAAAACATGTAGGACCATGTCAATCAATAGTAACAAAAGACATTGGAGATTTAGTTATGGCAGACCTTTATGGACCTTTACCATCAGGGCGCTTTGGGATGACTTACATTCTTGCAGTTCAGGATTCTTTCAGCAAATTCATTAAGGTGTATGCATTACGTAAAGCATCAGCGTCATCTGTAGTAGGAAAAATGCGTCATTTTATCAAAATAATTCACCCAAAAGCGATACTTACTGACAATGGATCACAGTTCATAAGCAGTCAATGGAGGAAGTTTATGAAAGATAAGGGGGTAAAAACTATGTATACAACAGTTCGAAATCCTAGGCCAAATATTGTTGAAAGATTTAATCGGATTCTCGGGATATTGTTTAGGATTTATTGTGAAAAACGACATGTAAGTTGGGTGGAAATATTACCAAAAATAGAACGTTTGTATAATAATACTTTCCACGATAGTACCGGATTTACACCTTGTGAAATAATGTATGGCCAACCTACTGAATTAACATTCGATAAGGAAGTCATACAACATATGACGAAGAATATAGCAGACATAAGAGAAAAGGCAAGGGAAAACTTGAAAAAAGCGGCTGAAAACCGACAAGCTAAATTCAATCAAACGTTTAGATTGATTCAGTATCAAATAGGGGACTGGGTTAAAATTAGAAAGGTAAACAAATCAAATGCTCAGCAAAAAATTACAAAAAAGTTTGAAGCGCTTTATGAGGGACCGTATGTTATTGCAGCCGTTCTCTATCAGAATGCGTATGTTTTGGTAGATCCTTACACAAACAAAGTTCGGGGAAAATTTAATACTATACATTTGTCTAGGTATTATAAAAATGATTGATTGATAAAGCTGATTCGGGGAGCATTCGATATGTTTATTCGATAATAAAGAGTATTGTTATATCATGATAATTAAAATATTACCAAATAAAAGTTAATTTAAATGTTATCATCTAGGAATAGACTATTTAAAGAATGTTTTAAAATTATATGTAAAAACATTATAATTAGTATAAGACTAGTAGATCTATCATATAAATCATTTTAAATTTTTCTATATTTGTAAAATGTTAATTAATAATAAAAGGGTATATATATCTGTAAATATCTACATACTTACCTTAGGATAGTAGAGTTTAGACTAAACATTAGGTTCCTATTTCAAATATAGATAAATGCTATGAATGCTATAAATTGATGAAAGTAATTTTCATATACTTACAATTAAAGATTACATAAGTTGGTAACGAAGTGAAGCGAAGATTATTAATCAGGAACATTCATTACTGAAATTGTAAAAAATTAAAGATTAGATTTAAGTTTAAAACAATGTACTATAGTTAAGATGTATGATCATACGAAAAGGGGTGATTTTGTAGTTATATTTAATTTTTTATAATAAAGAAAAAAAAACTGGTATAATTATGTAGCTAGTGGCCAATCCCCATCCAGAAGCAGACAGTAGCAAAGTTTGTAAGTAAGTATGCATGAGGAACTCATACAATAACATTTAATTTAGCTAGCTAGGGCTCTTAATAAAATGATACATTAATGATATTAACAGACAAAAAATATTTTTTACAAAAAAAAAAGGGTTTTCTATTAAACATATAGACTCGCTACTGTTGCTGTAACAGGCCTTATTAGGGCTGGTAGGGGATGTTTATACCAAAATATTTTTTTGTTTATTTTAATTTTCCTTTGTGGTAGAATTGTATTCACAATATATGAATACATAGGAATAAAGGAGTAACATTCAAGTACCATTCAAAATAAAAGAATCTACAATCAACCTGCATGTCGGGGTAAATCTTGGAAATCTACTTTCTTGCTCGCTTAGAATATCATGAAAATAGTTCAAGTAGAGAACTTAATGTAACATAGGGTAGTGGAAATATATACCTGTATGAGAGTCAATACAACATATTTTCATGCATGTGAAATGAATAATTAGAATGTAAAATAAAATAAATTGTTTTGACCCTCCGGTGACAAATATCAAACAAGTTCAAATAAATTTATATAGAGACTACAGGTATATAAAACCAATAGGTCTATTATAACTATATACTTGCTGTACTTACATTTATAATCATTCATACACTGATATAGGATAGTGGTTAATCATCCCTGGATCATCAGGGTAAAACTAAGTTTTTCAAGTGTTCATTACCAATAGAATAATCAGCTTTTGTGTAAATTCTTCATTTGAAAGAGCATCATCTTCAGAAAGAGAGACACGATAAAAGCATATAAAAAAATAAAAAAATAAAAACGTTTACTTATTTTGAAGAATGGATTATACAAATTTCTTTGAAAGCAAGTATCATATTACACTACACTAATCTTAGGAATGTTAGTCATTATATAAAGTAGTAAGACAGTCAGAGGACAGAAAGTCTAATTTCAGTTTATAATTTTAAGTTCATTAGAAGTATCTACTCTTAAACAATAATGGAAAAGGGACAAACTATTTTTTTACAGCTAACTAGATTTTTGTTGAATTGAGCTTTGTAATGTTTATATTGTCAGAAAAATAAATATTGCTCTTATTAGGAGAATAATAATTAATTTGGAAAGAAAACTTTTGACATTTGGGGTTTAGGAAACGATCAGAAATAGTACATACCTAATGGAAATTATTTATTCTACTTCATCAAGGTTCTGAAAAAAAAAGGAAAGCCGTAATTGGTACTTAGAATCTTATATAGAAACGCATTATTTTTAAGAATACATACCAAGTGGTCAAGAGTAAGCTCTGCGTTGTCCGGTATATGGATAGCAACTACATCGTCCTGTGATGATGGTATGGGATCACTTGTCAAGCTGTCATTCACTTTCGTATTTGGAGAATTATGTGACAATGATGGAGTTGGGCAAGAAATGTCAGGATTAGGACTCTGAAAGGAAAGTAAAATAAATTAAAGCGCAAGAAATACATTATTATTTAATGAAACCGGAATTATTTTTTTTTACTTACTGATACGAGGAAAGAGATGAGATCAGGTGAATTAAGCTGAAAAGAAATTAAAAATAAATCAATGTCAGGGGCAAAATTTATGTAAGAAAATCAATATACTACGTGTTTTTGACAATGTATAGTAAATACATAGAGTTTTACTTGCGTCAATAAGTCTGAATCAAGTCCTTGAGTATCATCAACACTGGCATTTTCTATTGTGAAGTCATCAAATAATGTTTGAACGTCGCTTATTTGATTATTTTCGTTAAATAATGTCTGAAATTATAATAATGAGCAGGAATGTCATGAAATTATACAGTATCATAATATAATAAAAAAAAAAAAAAAACTTCAATACCGAATTTTGGATTATGTTTTCCAGCTCAATAGAGATTGTATTAAAAGGTTCTGAATAATAGATTGGATTTAAGTCAGTTAATACGACTTCGTTTGGATTGTTGTTGTTATTAATGTCAGAGGAATGTGTTAATTTGCTTTGTTTGCGCTGTGGAAAATATTGTTAATCGTTAATTATCAAATCTAAGAGATCATAAATATCAATAAAAGGAAAGAAAAGTAGACATTTCGGGAACTTAATAAAATAGAAAATAATAAATGTTAACGATTTACTCACCTGATTATAGCTTAGACGATTCTTAAAGAGTCTTATTTTATGGTTCAACCATTGAAGAGTATAGTTGGTTTCGGAACGCAAATTACATATACTAAGTAAATTTAGTTTCGCTTCTTGTGTTAATCTTCGGTCCCGATAGTTGAAATCATTTTTGTCCCATATAATGGGAAATTTACGTATTAAACTTTCAATAGATTCGGACATGTTAGAAAAACACTTGATAAAATTGAAGATCAAATTACTAGTTAGGAATGTAAACAAAACCATAGACAATCTAATACTTAGCAGATAAGCCGCATCCAGACGTTCGAGCGTGTCGGACTGCATGCAGTACAACGTGTGATTTCGGACCATTTAGGCAATTGCAGATTGCGCTGTCTGGCACGATCTAAGTTACCGTACTAGATTGTCTTTCTCAAACATCGTTCGTTAATAAAAGTATAAATAATAAATATATATATCTAAAATTGTAACAAAGATTATTAATTATCATAAATAATGAATCATCATAATTATAAATTAAGAATTTATAAACGATTGTCTATGGTTTGAACAAACAGGTACTCTATACAATTATAGATGACGCGATATGTAGTAAGTTTATTTTCATAGATGGCAACACCAGCCATCAACTAAGGGATTTTTCAGGTGAAGTTGAAAATATACATTCATGTTTACAAGATAAGATAAAATATATTCAAGAGATTTAATTATTTATTATAGAGATTTAATATTGGAAATTCATCATCATCATAAATCGCAGTAAATGAAAAAAGAAGATACACATTTCCGAACGTGTTGTCCCAAAGTCGAGTGCAAGTGCAAGTGTCAAAAGAAAGAGATGTCGTTCGTCGAACCTTAAAATTGTCAGAAAAACTTTATTTTGCATATTAATTCTGGTCTGTTTTTGGATTAAAATGGATTAAAATAAGAAAAAGTGTATGATGCGTTTTCAACAAAATAATAATGGAAGTATAGGGGACTTCAGCCAGTAACATTATGTGGGTTTCACAATAATTCCAAGGTATATTAGTATGTGAAGTGGAAACTCTAGTTTTGGGTGTATTATTAGTGTTGGTTGTTATAAGGAGCTTGTTTATTCTTCATCACAAGTACCGACAGACATTATTTCTTAAAGTTGAAACAATAGTGTACCTATTCTACTAAAGTTTTAAAGTAAAAATAACACAGAAACATAAGTTATAGTGCATTTAAGGAGATGGTATAAATGATTTTATGATAAGCATAAAGCATTTTATTAAATGTCAATCTAGTTTTATGTATCTTTTAATACAAATAGGTTATTTAAATTTAAATTGATATTGATACAAGTTCAGACAAAAATTGACCGGTGAATTTGGCTAAAGTAAATATGCAGCATAGATTATAAATAGAAAGTAGATATAATATGAACAACTTATATATATTATAAATGCATAGATATAAATAATGAAATTTAAAATTTTGAATATATAATTCATTACATCCGAGGTGGATAGAACGCTAATATTTATTTGAAATTTATAGGGTAATAAATTAATCATAGTGTAGTCTGGATGCATAATGAATAGAAATTGGTTTCATATAGTGTTGCAGTTATAAATTTTATAATGCATCTAAAAAAGAAACATAATTAATTAATCATAATTTTATTTAATTATTATTGAAATTGAATGTTGTGTAAGTATAGACACTATTTTACTGAAAAGGAGTTACAGGGCATTTTATATGTGTATTATAATACATAGAATATAATATATAGAATTTTAAATTCTGTTGCATTATTTGGCATTCATTGAAGGAAAAGGCTTGAAAATTTAATAATTATTAAGAATAATTAAAGAATAATTGCAGACTTAGCAGTGATAGTATGCATTGTTGCATTGATTACATATCTGGAACTTTGGCTGTCTGTAATAATCAAGTGAACAAGCGAATGAGGAAGTGAAGCAAGTGCTTGAGTGTATGATTTACTCTGAGATGATCAAAGTAAGGTGATGTGAGAAAAGAGTGTGCAGATTTGAGGGAAGTTTTGTGAGAATGGGTTGTTGCAAATAGGCAAATGTTAGATGGTAATCAACCTGGATTTGTTGGTATTTGGAGGAATCACAATAACACATTTTAGTCAGTAAAATCTTATCCGTAGGTTAAGAATCGTATTACGATTAGCCCGTTTCATGGGAGTTTTTACTGACTACACACTGCACAGACGCTGAGACTAAATTGGTATACACACCACATTTTGAAGAAGGATATTTGACATCAATTCAAAAATGATTTGGGAATGTACGTTCATTTCATGAAAATTATACACATTACTTGAAAGTTACCTATTTTAAGTTGATAGTTTCTCTTTAATGTAATGAACTTAATAACTATTTTAACAGATATTTTCATAAGTTCCTTGGTCGATGATGAGAGGTTATCTTTGATAAAATAACAATGGTTTGATTGATACAAAGTAAGACTACTTTTCATCCTAGTGATGACATGTTCATTATAATAGAGGAGTTGTGGTACAATAATTGGGATACAAGTTTAGGTTTTATTTCTCTAGAACATTATACATTTTAGATAATTATGAATAATTATCATAGTTAATCGCATTTTGAACTTTAATGTTCTGATAGTCATTTCATTTTATTATTGGAATAGTATTTAATGATGAATGCTGATGTCGGGGCATTGAGGTGATAAATGTCGGGTTAACTAAGTTTATAAATGAACATTTTATATATTGGGGTGGATAGGAGTCTGAAATCAAATATCTGATTCAAACATGTGACACACTCCAAGAAAACTTGATTGAAAAAAGTGATGACGTATCGAGATTTGGTTCGAATTTTAATTAATGAGAAATGAACATCTCAATACTTACATAAAGATTTTTTCTGGTTTGCGTGGAGAGTTTTTGTGGGATCATTCATGTCCGAACAATGTGGATCGAATCCGAGGATGCCCAGCCAGGTCCAAAGATTCAGTTTGATACTGCAAACTCGGAACGATAGGTTCTACAGCCTCACAACCTGTACTTCGGGCAAATGGGAAAGAATTGGGTCAAGGGTTTTCATGGGTCATTATTGAAGTTCAAAGAACTAAGTTTCATACCAAATGACTAACAATCAATGAGTATTGGTTAAACACACACCACACACGCACACGTTTAAAATGGGGGGCTATGCTAACAAATCTAGGAAATGTTGTCTAGAATAGTAGTTCGAGGATTCTCCGTGAATTAAATGTAATTACACGTCTAATCCTCGAGGGGGCGAATTATGTAACTAGAACTATGCCTATGGCTCTATTATGGTCTTTAATGAATGCTAAATGAAGCAATAATACAGTATAATAAAGATTAATACATTAATCGTCATCATCATTGGATATGAATCGAAATTATATGGACACCTGAATAGAATATAATAGTACATAGTTTCATCGACGTTTGTACGTAACAAAACGTAATATTTTCATATTTCTCAGTAAATTAAACACGTGTTGTCGCTACGATGCTGGCGCAAACACTACGCGCGATGCGTAAAGTTGGTTCCAATAGGGAATAAATACGTACGCGCACGATTGAAAGCAAACCTTAAGTTAATGATTGTAAGGTATAATTTCGTTTACGTCAAGCACATCGAGCGAATGATGCAGATCAAGCGCTTCGAGCCAATCAAGCGATTCAGACCTTTTTAGTCTATATAAGACCGTCACACCGAGTAGACGGGGATTCTTTCTCTAGCGAACTGTCGGATTGTCATTGACTCTGGGTCGAGCTTAAATTCGTAACGTAAACATTCGTTGATACATTATTGTCGTAGCGGGAAGGTTCAATATTGTGCCATTGCTTTGCATAGTAATGAACTATTCCACTACTTATTAGATTCTGAGTTTATTCTAAGGTTCAGTATTGTGCAATTACCTTGCATAGTAATGAACTATTTAACTTTCTATTAGATGTTGGGTTTATTTTAGATAATTTTATTATCATTTTGAACCAGATCAATGTCCTAGTTGCATGGTCAACTTAACGAAGTGCATTTCCCCTGACGGTGACAAGGAGACACACTTCGGGATCCTGTTAGTAGTAGGCCAGGTTTGAGAGAAGCCTGGTACCATCTTTTTAACAACACAGATGGTGTAGCCTATCTTTGATGGGCCTCTCACTCGTCTTAAGGTTGGCCACAGGCTGAAGCGAGAAGATCGCCATTTCCCATAAGTCGATCGCTAGGATTGTTATCCACTCGTTGAGGTCTTGTGTGTGCTTAAGGCTTGTTCTTTTATTAAATATATATTTATATGTGATAAAATAGGGCGTGCATTTCACAGAACCCTTAAGTCCACGGACACGTTGTGAAATGTACATTACACAGGCTCTAGGTTACATTCTCGGACTAGCCTTCTGAACGATTTACAGCTTAGGTCCCTAGCTTAGAACATACACATCACATAACGTTAAAAGTAATGATGGGAGTTTTGCATAGAATAGTTTAGGATTTAGTGGTAGGTAGGCTTAGGAATAGAGTCAAACACCGTAATAGGGTATTAGGAATACTATTCTTAGGGATGGATAGTAGAATGAAGGTTTACAAATCAAATAGCATTTATTTGAAGGTTTAATTGCAATCATGAGTAACTGAATAGGAATTACTTATTGTGTGTGGATCAGTAATATTGGGTTCCGTATATTATTACATATGAAATATTAAAGGTGTAATAATTGTATTGCATATTGTTGTCAAGGTATTATACTTCCAGTTATGATTAGGATATCAGAATTGTTTCAAAAAGATGAAATGATTCTAGGCTAATGGCAAGCGGAGCAGTCCATTATGTCTAATAATAAGGTATCGAATTATCATGAGTGGAATATACTCATGAAGTATTTAGGGTAAACTTCAGGTTCAATATTTCATATTTAATGAACGGTATACCTCAGTATTATAAATATCTTCATTATAGCAGGTTTATAGGAATCTAATGGATACATTAGTCTCTATGTAAAGGGTGGAATAATGCCTTAAAACATAATTTTCCTTGAATGAAATAATATTCAATTGTTATTTCTGATGAGTTTGTTGAGTGCTTCTTCTCATCAGAAATTAGGTACGAAGCACAGGTAAATTCAAAATGTTAGGAATACCTATTATAAACAAAATATAATAAAATGGGTATTTAATTAGCTAGATGGCCAGACCCACATCCAGACGGAAATGGTAGCATAGTATGGAGGAAAGAGAATCTTCCATACAATAATAATAATAAACAATTAGCTAGCTAGGTTGGTTTGTTGTCTGATTTGATGATATGATTATAAGTTGAGGCAATGTTTTGGTATATAAAGAAATCAATGCTTTGATTTAAGAAAATATTACATGTTGAGAAAATATTGATAAAGCTATCATTACGTTAACCGGCCACGGTAGGATCTGGTTGGGGTTTAGTAACCAAAAACAAATTTTATTTATTACATGATTATTTTCTTGAACTAGGATGCAGTAGGTGTACGTAGGGTTGAGTAGGTAGGAAGGAGTCAAAGTCTAATTTGCTAACACCGTAATAGGGTATTAGGAATACTATTCTTAGGGATGGATAGTAGAATGAAGGTTTACAAATCAAATAGCATTTATTTGAAGGTTTAATTGCAATCATGAGTAACTGAATAGGAATTACTTATTGTGTGTGGATCAGTAATATTGGGTTCCGTATATTATTACATATGAAATATTAAAGGTGTAATAATTGTATTGCATATTGTTGTCAAGGTATTATACTTCCAGTTATGATTAGGATATCAGAATTGTTTCAAAAAGATGAAATGATTCTAGGCTAATGGCAAGCGGAGCAGTCCATTATGTCTAATAATAAGGTATCGAATTATCATGAGTGGAATATACTCATGAAGTATTTAGGGTAAACTTCAGGTTCAATATTTCATATTTAATGAACGGTATACCTCAGTATTATAAATATCTTCATTATAGCAGGTTTATAGGAATCTAATGGATACATTAGTCTCTATGTAAAGGGTGGAATAATGCCTTAAAACATAATTTTCCTTGAATGAAATAATATTCAATTGTTATTTCTGATGAGTTTGTTGAGTGCTTCTTCTCATCAGAAATTAGGTACGAAGCACAGGTAAATTCAAAATGTTAGGAATACCTATTATAAACAAAATATAATAAAATGGGTATTTAATTAGCTAGATGGCCAGACCCACATCCAGACGGAAATGGTAGCATAGTATGGAGGAAAGAGAATCTTCCATACAATAATAATAATAAACAATTAGCTAGCTAGGTTGGTTTGTATTAAAGGTGTAATAATTGTATTGCATATTGTTGTCAAGGTATTATACTTCCAGTTATGATTAGGATATCAGAATTGTTTCAAAAAGATGAAATGATTCTAGGCTAATGGCAAGCGGAGCAGTCCATTATGTCTAATAATAAGGTATCGAATTATCATGAGTGGAATATACTCATGAAGTATTTAGGGTAAACTTCAGGTTCAATATTTCATATTTAATGAACGGTATACCTCAGTATTATAAATATCTTCATTATAGCAGGTTTATAGGAATCTAATGGATACATTAGTCTCTATGTAAAGGGTGGAATAATGCCTTAAAACATAATTTTCCTTGAATGAAATAATATTCAATTGTTATTTCTGATGAGTTTGTTGAGTGCTTCTTCTCATCAGAAATTAGGTACGAAGCACAGGTAAATTCAAAATGTTAGGAATACCTATTATAAACAAAATATAATAAAATGGGTATTTAATTAGCTAGATGGCCAGACCCACATCCAGACGGAAATGGTAGCATAGTATGGAGGAAAGAGAATCTTCCATACAATAATAATAATAAACAATTAGCTAGCTAGGTTGGTTTGTTGTCTGATTTGATGATATGATTATAAGTTGAGGCAATGTTTTGGTATATAAAGAAATCAATGCTTTGATTTAAGAAAATATTACATGTTGAGAAAATATTGATAAAGCTATCATTACGTTAACCGGCCACGGTAGGATCTGGTTGGGGTTTAGTAACCAAAAACAAATTTTATTTATTACATGATTATTTTCTTGAACTAGGATGCAGTAGGTGTACGTAGGGTTGAGTAGGTAGGAAGGAGTCAAAGTCTAATTTGCTACACATAAAAGAATTTAGGTTGCTCGGATCATAACGTAGACACTAGACGATCTATTGGCCAAGTCAAGTTAATTTTAATATCATTTATATTTCTTTAGGTTAATATATGTTTTAGAAGCGCACAGGTGGTTTTCATTTTAGGGATAGGACGCTAGGTAGTTTAAGTGACAGTGTTGCGAATATTAGTAATTGGCGTAACACACTGGAAGTGATTAAAATGTGGACTATACATGTACAAATATGTAGAGACTAACAAACTCACAAACATTACCTCTATAAAATGTTAATGTAGACAGAATGCTAGTAATTTAAATACAAGTTTTGTTTACCATGTCTATTAAATAGTATAATATTAAGTTTCTTCTGCCTCCAAATAGTGCACTCCGTTTACAATTATACTCAATTATACTCAATTATACTCAATTAAAACACTTAAAATTCATCAAATATATTGCAAGTAGGTAATAAGCTGGTTTTATGTAAACATAACCTTTAAAATGCACTGCGTAAACAAGACGAAAATGAGTTTGGAATAAATAAAATTTGTAAAACCATTCATTATTTAACACTTATTAGCAGTCTACAATAATTACAAATTGCTAAAGCAATTGCAATTGGTAAAGGTTGCTGGAGTCCGCTGGATGCGGGTGGCGCAGGACCGTTCACTTTGGCACTCTTTGGGGGAGGCCTATGTCCAGCAGTGGACGTCTTTCGGCTGATATGATGAATTATTACAACCCTGTCATTCCAGCAGTTCGTCTATAAACATTGTCCAATTCCGACAAAATTAATCCGGTATGAAGACATCATTTCTATCCTACTAATTATAAATGCGAGAGTTTGGATGTTTAGGTGTTTGGATGTTTGTTACTCAATCACGCTTAAACGGCTCAACCGATTTAGATGAAATTTTGCACGGAGATAGTTTATAACCTGGCTTCAAATATAGGTTAGTTTTTATCCCGGGTCCACGCAGACGAAGTCGCGGGCGGAAGCTAGTACATTATAAATTACTACCCGAGCGGAACTGCGTATTTGTCTTGCTCAATGTATGGAATTTTTGCTGCATTTGAATGTTAATAAATCCGAGAAATTTAATAAATACGTTAAAATAACAACATAAAATGACAACACGTGCTAGTAGACGTAAATACCATATGACAAGTTTAACAAAGTTACCGGGGTCGAAAAAAAATAGTTCCGTTTCTAGACTTGGTTGCCAAGCTGTATTCTATGCAAATAAATGATATTCAATACAATATAATTGAATAGACTATTCAACAACTCGTTTACTCTATTAGGTCGCCTTGTCTTAATAACTGGGCCCGATTCTGGATTAAAATGTACACCACAAGAATTTCGCCACTTCCATTTTACTAGGGATCTTCTTTCCTTCGGTAATTAGGACGACTGGAGTCGCGGCCCTGCCTCATTACGATATCAACTCTCAAAACTGTAGAAATCC
The DNA here is from genome assembly GCA_947049275.1 of Epinotia bilunana. Taxonomy (NCBI): domain Eukaryota; kingdom Metazoa; phylum Arthropoda; class Insecta; order Lepidoptera; family Tortricidae; genus Epinotia; species Epinotia bilunana. The sequence goes on along the minus strand of OX346266.1, from coordinate 3,059,788 downwards.
CTTAAGAAACGACAGACCCAGCTGAAATATAGTACATTTCTTTTAGACATGGTAGTAATAAAACCATTGTCAAATTACTTGAAGAGTATGTTTTACATATTTTTAAGCGGACACTTTAATACGCGGACCATTGTTACGAAAATATTTTGCCTATTTGGTAAGAGAAAGTCATGTCTTCTATGCGATTTACAAACTGTCCCGACTGATTTAACCGTCTAATGTAGCTTGACCTCGTGAGTCATACCAACTATGGGAAATCGGAGGTCTAACTAGGCTGGATACACTGAAGCGGTTTGTCGGAAAGTAAGATGGGTCTTTGTCTTAATAAGGCACGATATCCCGAAGTCGGAAACCCAGCCATGCAAGTAATAACACACCGAGAAAATTATTACGGATTCTTCGCATTCCAGTTTAGACCTTAATGTATATAATATTAGTGTACATGTTCGTACATAGCTACATAGCTTTGTTTACGAAAACTTTTAACTATTTTGACCCTAATGCCAAGATTGCCAGCTGCATAAAATGTCGTCAGTGATGCTCAAAAATATCTTGAGACTAGCTTCTGCCCGCGACTCTGTCCGCGTGGATGTCGTTTATATCGTAGCTCCATACAAACTTCCCATTCTAGGGAAGTAGGGGGTTAGAAAGAGACAAAAAGTAGCCTATGTCACTCTCCATCCCTTCAACTATCTCCACTTAAAAAAACACGTCAATTCGTCGCTCCGTTTTGCCGTGAAAGACGGACAAACAAACACACACTCACTTTCCCATTTATAATATTAGTATGGATTGACTGAAAGTATTGGGTGAGTTTGGGTTCATGATAAGAAGGATCATACTGGACGACTTTCCCATGGGACTAACCACGGAATCGCGAAAAAGAAGCGCTGATTAAGAGTTAAGTGTAAGTTAATTGAGAGTTAATGTAGCAAACAATGTACGACCAGACGGCATCTTGACAGTCATATAGATGAACGAGCGAGCGAAGTGAACGGAACTGTTAAAATTTTTTTTTTGCTCCAGGCAACAAAGCAAGGCCCATATTTACCTTACGTGGGGGTCTAACCACGCTGCGCCTTCCGGTACGTGATTGCCACTCGAGAACCTTTCCGCCCCAACGGCCATAGGTTCTACGTGCTATATCGCCCACTGTCACTTAAGTATAGCGATTCGGTTCTGCTGCGGATAGCCTCATTTCTGATGCGATCACGGAAAGAAACTCCCAAGCCCTCTCTCCCACTTATGAGGCCCAAAGTAAGCGACCACGTTTCAGTGCCATAAGTCATCACTGGCAACACACTGCGGAATATTGGAAGAAACGATGTGCAGTAGCTTCCCTAACGCAGCCCAGTCGAGTCGGATTCAACGGTTGACCTCTTTCTCGAAGTTGAATCTACCTAATTGGACAGTCTGTCATAGGTATACCATAATCGTCTACAACTTCAAACGTAAGGTTTCCGATTGTAATGGAAGTTGGTATAACATGGGCATTTGACATGATCTTCGTCTTATCCATGTTCATTCTTAGAGCAACTCGCTCGGAAGCTTTATTGAGGTCATCGAGCATCGTACTTCAGTCCTCCGTGGGTCTCATCCAAGACTCCAAGACAAGATATCGTCAGCAAAGCGAAGGCGATCACGCAGAGAAACTCCCAGCAGAGCCCTCTTCATTGCCCTTTGGGTGACTTTGAGCCTTCTTATGAGGCCCATATAGGTCGCGGGAGTCCGCTGGATGCGGGTGGCGCAGGACCAGTCATAGAGGCACTCTTGAGGGAGGCCTATGCTATACATATGAGTCATATGACATACAGTGGACGCTATTCTGCTGATATGATGATGAAATACTTTAATGTAGATAATTATCGTTAGCGTAGCAAATCAAATTGTTTAAAAGCATCTTCCTAGTGTCAACTGCAAGTTATTAGCCTATTTCTTAGGCCCCTCTGCAACCAAGCGGGCTAAGATCATTAAAATAAAAAAAAGACGAGCGGCATGGGCCCTAAAGAAAGGGCTTGCGAAACTGGAATGCGGAGATTAGGTTTATTTTTGAAGAGTTTGGTTGGTATTTTGTTCCACCTTACGAAAGGTTTGAGGTGATTTGATGGATAACTAAATCGACCCAAGCAAGTACATAATAAAGAAGAAAACCAAACCAAAATACTTTTATTGTAGGTACTAAAGTAGGTCAGGTGTGCATCGTAACTGTTGTTCATAGTAGAATTCGTTCAGTTTTATCTAAATCCTACTAATATTTTAAATGCGAAAGTTTGGATGTTTAGATGTTTGTTTGTTACTCAATCACGCTTAAACTGCTCAACCGATTTGGATGAAATTTTGCACGAAAATATTTTATAGCTTGGATTAAAATAAATAATAGTTTTTATCCCGGGTCCACGCAGACGAAGTCGTGAGCAGAAGCCAGAAAGCAAAAGAAAAAACCTGTCCCAAGAAACAAAATTCGGCCGTGAAAATTTGTACTTTTTAAACGAGCGAGCGAAGCGAACGAAACTGGTCAATGCTTCAGCTTGCGCTGAAAATCTTTCGTATGTCCGGTGCCCGTAGGTATGTCCCGCTGTCCAGCTGTTCTTCTCTACAGGTATTTCTCAACCGATTCTTGTGAAATATTGAGAGCAGATTCAATAATTATGTACCTAGGTATATAGGGTATATAGGTAGGTATATGCTCTCTAGTCGTTCTAGTGTTAGATTTAATGTCATTTTATATCTTGGTAGAGATTACATAGGTACTAACTGTTATAAATAACGTCTATTGCGAAACCCCACAATCCACCATGAAGACTTTCGCTTAAGGTCACAATAGCACTGGAAAATCGTTCAGATTGTGATAAATCCAATATAACTGGTTATTTCACCGTGGAAAGTGCTCCGAAGCGATTTACATCGCTTTCTTGCGAGTTACTGCTGTTATAAATTATTATAACATACCATGTATGAATAAAATGTGTAGCATCCTTATTCGATAGGATTAGAGTTCAAAATTGAAGCTTAGGAATTTAATAGTGTATTGTGCTGCTAAAATTATAAAGAAGGAATGGAATAGTACATTACTACAGAGGCCGGGAAGTAAGGGGTTGCCGGCCGAGTACATATAGACGTACGTACGGATAGTTATGAGGCTGGCAACCCCTTTTCACACCGAGGTATGTATAGTGCTTTTCTCAATCATGCAATGGAATAAATAAATAAAACTCCAAGAAATCACACTTTAATTTTCATGGCTTAACGCCGTGATGCTGTGCCATTATATCGTGGAATGGAAATTAAAAAAGACCATCCTGCAGGCCTAGGCCTTCAATTTTGTATGAAATGCCATTACGGATCTCTCGTCTCGCTGCGCCCGAAACGTGACACTTCGAAGCCCATTATGAAGAACACAACGTCAATATTTCATTGCATGTTTGAGAAAATGTAACAGTAAACTAGGTACTTACTTATTTCTGTTATTTATTTTGCTAGGAGACATGAAAAGTTTTTTAGAAAAATGCTAAACGTTTAGAGAGAAACGAAGAGAAGAAAAAGGGGTAGTGATGTCAAGAAAACAAAACCCTATATTTAGTGTCCATCGAACACTGTGTTTACACTGTTTACACAACAATACATGATGTGAAGAAATCCAACAAATACTGTTTTATAAAACCTTACTACCTCTTTGATAATAACGCCACCTATCGGCTGTATGTCGTAAACAGCAGTACAGCGCCGTCTAGCGTCAAATGGCAGAACTGGGTGAAAGTGAACGTTGTTGCCGACTGCGGCACTGCTCTATGCTGCTGCTACACTTCATCGTGCAGCCGCTTTACCATAGATGGCGCTAAAAATAATTTTAGAAGCAAAATTATTATGCTTTCATTACGTTCATCTAATATATCAAATATCACATAAATACTAATGGCGTTATTATAACTTAATTCATGTCATAATAGTATTTTATGTAACTGTTGTATAAGGGGGGGTCTTAAAACGCGAGTATCGTGGGTTGCGATCGATGCGAGCCTTGGCGAGCATCGCAATTAAAGACGCCACGAGCGTTTTGAGACCAGTTATACCTACACCATTGCATACAATACTTTTTCTACGAAGAATTTTAAATAAATTGCATTATTTAGACTTTTCAGTACGTCTTCAGAGTTTCGCCGTCAGAACGTACACTTTTGTCTTCACAAACACGAACAAAATCTTAATAGTTCAGGAGTTACAGTTTAAATTATGCAATTTCACCAGTAGACGTCTTCAGATGATATATCAATATGTTGAACTGGAAATTCAGCGTTTAATTGTCGATTGGGAACCCTTAATTGTGACCCTGGGGTGTGAAACGAGTTTTTTTGTAGTAGGAGCCATGCTTGTTATGAAAAAAATGCTGCACTTTAGTACGAGTCTGCAAGTCGCTTGGCACAGTAGCAAGGACGGAACTGCGGCGCTACCACGAACTTCGAAAGTCGAAGTTCGGGTATTTCCATTTCTATCGCACGCCATTACTCGAGTGACAGGGATGCATGTATATTACAAACTTCGACTTTCGAAGTTCGTGGTAGCGCCGCTGAGTGATTAGACCCGCAGCAGTGGAAGTTTCACCCCTTAGGAAAAGAGATGCCGCCACTTCTTCAAAATAAAAACAAAAAATTGTACATGCTAAAGGAAAATTCAAAATGTTTAATATCTCAACTGAAAGCTCATTATATACATCACTCATAAAAAAATAAAAAATATATAAAGCAAAATCTTTTGGCAGATGAAATGATAGTTTTTATTTTATTTCATTAAAAACATGTATGCAACATTAATGTTTAAATATTTAAGTAATATTACTGGGTGAATAACAAGTTTTTTTTTTGTAAGTAATTTATGCAATGCGCTTCCATATGAGATATAAAACATTGAAATTGATCCATTGGTTTAGCTTGTACAGTTTATAAAAATATTTTTCAAATAAATGGCGCGTACTTTTAAGTTTTGATATTTCGTGCACTATGAAAGGTATTGGAGTCATTTTTTTTATATTACTTGGTATATACCCAGCACTTACTCACAAATTTAAACATAAATGTTGTATTTTTTTTTAAATGAAATCATGTAAAAAGTAACAATTCAGTACAGAAAAAACTTAATAGTATACTATTTTCTGCCAATAGTTTTGGTTTATATATATATATATATATATACATATATATATTTTTTCTAAGTGACGTATATAATGACGTGCGTCACGTATAATATGCATAGATATAGTAAATACAATTATACGACATCAATTATAGGATATATTGCGATATAAAAAACTTTTGGGGGCTCAAATTTTGCATACTTGTTACCAATACAAAGTACATCGAAAAAAAATTACAAGCCAAAACTCGCTGTAGGCAGATTCACTTATTAGCTTCACTTAGCTTATCCTGGCATGGCCTTTGTTTTTTATAAGTATTCGTTTAGATTGTACAATTTTCTGAAATATTTTTCCAAGAAGTGGCGCCATCTCTGTTCCTAAGGGTTGAAACTTCCGCTGCTGCGGGTGCAATCGCTTCTCTTAGTCCCCACTATCACTGTGCAAAGCGGCTTGCTTTCATCACAGTGCAGCATTCGACCAAAAAATCGCCATAACAAGTATGACAACTTATAGATATACAATGTTCAAGTTATGGATTACGCTCCCGATATTTCAAAAAGAGTTAGTAAGGCCACCTTCCATCTCCATCAACAGATCAACTCCATGGTTTTATAATATTGCATTGTAATCAAATTAAGTGCATTGTCATACAACATCCACAAAGTTAAACGTATTGTTCGCAAGAAATCTGCCATCTAGCGAGTTTCAGTATGACTATCACTTCAGACATTGCGATTCGTGAACACCCCTGAGCGTTATGCCGCCCTAGTATAAGCAGCGAAAACTCGAACCCTTAGCATAGAAATGAACCCTGTGAACGCTGCCATCTAGGGGCTAGCCAAAAAACATCGCGGATGGACTGCAAACTCTTGCAAAGCTATGTTTTCCTAGTAACCCGGAACAAAGTGTTTTGCAGCAATCGACTCGGAACAATCAGTTTTGTTTTACGGAGCTAATTAAATTAGCATGCAACAAATAATAGTAACCCGTAGCCATTGACTCCCAAACTTACAACGCGCACGGATTCACTACAAGTCGGGAAAATACTGCCACATTATTTGACATATTTTTATCTTCCTGCCTTGTATTCTGTAACACAGTTTCGGACAGGTTTTAAATAGGCCCATAATAGTCGCCTGATAGCTTTTCCACATTTCACACATAATGTCAATAAGTTGCACACACGCGATTTTTTTTTGAGAAGTCACGAACCAATCGACCTCAGGTACTTGTAGTTATATTGGAGACCCTACAAAATAACAACAATGGAGGCACATCCCCAAAATTTCACAGCAATGTTGTTTCAAGAGAGCCATTCTATGAGGATTTGGAATTGTATACTGAAAACAAAGCTTTACGTTTATGCTTCCCTGGTACTCGCGTCAGCGAAAACCTCCAGCCATTTTGGTGTGACATCCAATCAAATTCATTACAAAAATAAGAATTAAGTGTGTACTTTCTATGAAAGTTATCAGTTAGAAATAAAACGCATCATCGTGCGTGCGCTTATAAAAAGTATAACGTTGCAAATACTAAAGAAATATGCAAAAGTTTTTAACTAATTTTAAAATACAACCTTTTATTCGGTACAATCCTTAAGAGGAAGTGTACCTTTGGAATACTAGGTACTCGTCCATACAAAAAGAGAAAACGTTCTTCCACTTCCAAATATTTTCCAATCTCAATGATTTTCAGTACAAAGTAGTGTTATTATACCTACTTACTGTTACTGTCACTGTCATAATGATTTAAAAAAGCTTTTAAAAGCAAATTCAACGATGGACAAAACTAGAATCGGAAAAAATCTTCTAGGTAATACTGATAGTTTTCCATGGATTCAATGGATTGATAATGATAGATGATCCTCTCATATGAATCCATACCATCCAATCGCTTCCTAATAGGACACAGATCACCTAGAACTAGACCTAAATAGGTATTAAATCATCAACTCGCTCGGTAGGTCGAATATAGCATATTATCTGACTATTACAGGACTAAGATTATAAGCCGAAGTACCTTTTGCCAAATAAATTAACTATCAAACAAGCTCGTCGACACAACTGTCGACCAAAGAGCGTCCTCGCTCAACATATTAAGGGCCGGCGCTCACTGACGGCACCGCACGGCGTGTCATGGCAAAGGATTTGGTTACTAATCAAGTTATTTTGAATCTCATTTCAATGAGTTTAGAATTCATGTTACTTTATTTCGATTCCACGATGGCGCGAAATGACGCGACGTGCCGCGGGATGCTGCGGCATGACGCGACGCGCCGCGGGATAAAGTAACATGAATTCTAAACTCATTGAAATGAGATTCAAAATAACTTGATTAGTAATAAAATCCTTTGCCATGACACGCCGTGCCGTGCCGGCAGTGAGCGCCGGCCCTAAGAGTCCGCAGTAAGCTCGGCCGAATTTTACCTTGCCATACAAACGTAGTTACGCTCTCATTTTAAAACTACGTCTTGGATTGTAACGAAACTTTGCATTAGTTTAAATATGGTTCCAGTTTATAAAACAAATGAAATACAGCAAAAACATGTTCAACAGTTTTGTATGAAAAACTTAAGTTCGCTGTATGTTTTTACTATGGCATCTGAAGCTACATAAACTAATTACAGCCATAGATATACCTCATATCATTGTACATGCAAAGTTTCGTTACAATCCGACACGTAGTTTTAAAATGAGAGCGTAACTACGTTTGTATGGAGAATCGAGCTTACTGCGGACTCTTAATATTGCGATTCAGCGAGGTAATGCTGCCAGCATCTTTGGCTCGATGCCGCAGGGGCCTTATCTAAATGTTTTTTAGTTTCTAAGTTTAGTGTTAATGTTTTGTAAATGTAAGTAGTATTTTATTATTTATTTTGGTTTATACATAGATAAATAAATTAACTAGACTACAGGAATCATAAAAAAACGTAAACATGACGTTCTCAAATAGGACATTGATCACCTAGGTCTAAATGGGTCATTAACTGGTCCGGTAAGTGGCACGGACCGTTGCGGCGCGCGCGCCGCCAGTCGTCGTATGCGATCGTGCGCGTGCGCGTGTGTTCAGACGTTTCTTTAACGGTAAGTTGTTTATTATTTTTTTATATCCCAACGGAAAAAAAACCGTGTTTAAAAACTACTTATACCGGAGTAACGATGATCTTGTAGTAATAAAACTGTAGAAAAAAATAAAAAAAAACGACTTTTTCCAGAATTTACTGGTAGAGAATGCTTATGGCAGAAAGTCCTTCCCTTGTACGAAGTTTCTTTTGTGGAACGAAAATTAAATAAAAAAGTAAAAATAAACAAATAATCGTGGTTTATTGTCACTTCGTGTGTTAATTTTCGTGAAATAATTTTGTAAATATTGCTCAAGTCATAAAAGCGGAAGAAAATGTTAACAACTGATAACAATAATTTAGGTATGATATAATAAACATAAAAGAGCATCCCAGTTCCAAAAAGCATGAAATGGCGTCAAATAATTAAAACAAGGTCCTCTTTGTAATTGACAATACATTAGAATAATATATACAGTGCGATACCGGTAAGCGGGCTTTCTTTTAAGTAGGGCAAATTAAAGTAGTTCTTCAACTTAATCATGAACTTAATTCAAATATTTAACTATAATTCCGACTTCATAAATTTTCTAACAAAATTTAAATTGCCAGCAATGTACAGCAAAGTAAATTGACTAGTAAGTGAGAATGACAGCTCTTCATACTTTGTTTATTACGGCGTCATACACCTAGTACATTGAAGGTTTGGATTTTGGAAATATAATTGTGCAGTTAATTAACGTAATTATGATTTGCAAATACATGCAAACAATAGCTTATGGAACATATATTACTAGTTTAAATAAATGCCCGCGTCCCGGTAACACACGGTATAACTACCTACCTATAAAACTTTACAAACATTAAATCCGGAAAAACTACGATGATAATTATAAATACCTAACTTAAAAAAATAACGAATTTGAGAAACACTTTCAATCACGAGACCAAAATTTATTTACAACGGACACGATTAATAATTTACTTTTAACCATACGTTAAAATTATACAGCTCTCAAATTGTTCATAACTTCAAGGATACTTTTGAGTTTCTAAGGCCGTATCATCATCATACAGCCGAAAGTCGTCCACTGCGGCACTGCATATAGTTTTCTTCAATTTGTATCTACATCGTGAAAAATCAAAAATAATACCCATCTAAAAAATGTCACTGCGGCACTTGAAGAGGCGCCCGTGAGGATATCAAAAACCCTTTTTACTGAATAAATGCCACTAACGTGTTTTAGCAGGCGCGTTTAATTAATCACTTAACTACTATTGTTTAATAATACTCTATTAATTTAATAAACACTTTTCAGTCAGTATTTTTAACTTAGTAATTACTAACATAACTTAGGTTGACGTGGTAATAGAAGTTTTTACTGACGAGGACGGTGCACGCACGAAATGTTTATGTCCGACTAGCTTCCGCCTGCGACTTTGTCTGCGTGGACCCGGGATTAAATCATTCTTATATTTTAATTCTTTATAGCCTGAATCTGAATCTTCGTGCAAAATCTCACCCAAATCGGTTGAGCCGATTAAGTGTGATTGAGTAACAAACATCTAAACATCCAAACTTTCGCATTTATAATATTAGTAGGATTTATAATATAAGTAGGGTACTATTTACGAGAAGTTTCATGACAGTTTTTCTGTTGCATGAAAAGCGATAGCACCCATTTAACGTTAATTAGATCCATTACAGACTTCACACCAAAAGGCCAGTAATTGACAGCAGTAAAAATATTTTTTCTTACATTCCTTATCAAAGAAATCTCTGAAAACATCACGCTTTTTTACGTATGTAAGATATATGAACGCTAATTGGCCATAGAAAATCGAAACGTTCCTATTTCTATAGAAACTTGACACAAGCAGATACCTATTTAAAAATAAATGCAGATTTTACCATCAGTCAAAACACCCCTATTACGTTCAATAAATGTAATTGCATATGTTACCTGTAATAAATCTGAAAACTATAAACTTACGCACCGAAATATGATTACCACTGCGTTACCTAACTTAGTTTTCTTTGTGATAGGTGTTATCTTTTATCATTGCTGCAGCTACTTCATATTAATTACCCAGAATTAAAAATCAAGCTTTAGTTCCTTGTCTACACATTTTATTTATTTTTATGAAGTTGGATTAATTTATACTAATTGACATCCTTATTGTACGATGTGAGGTTTTCAAAGATAGAGGTTTCAATTTTGAAGTCTTTTTATATTTCGCATGCGAACGCAGATCTGCGAACGAGATCTTTTTTTAGAACTAATTGTCATTGCATACGGTAGATTAAACATACTTATTCTAATGTCTCATTTGTATTAGTTTCAAAGTACTGTGCGAGATGAAAAATTAATACTGACTTGAGTAGCAGTAATAACGATTTACAGTTCATCACCGTTCTATTCATGATGGCTAGGGCTGAAATTATTTTTTAACTGTAGTTAATTTTTATTTTTATTTTCACCTTCCCATACAAACGTAGTTACGCTCTCATTTTAAAACTTCGTGTTGGATTGTAACGAAACTTTGCATATATAATGACATGATGTATATCTATGTCTGTAATTAGTTTATATGGTTCCAGTTTATAAAACAAACGAAATAAAGCAAAAACTAGTTTTGTATGAAAAACTTAATTTTTTACTATGGTATCTGAAACGACATAAAATAATTACAGAGATAGATATACCTTATGTCATTGTACATGCAAAGTTTCGTTACAATCCAACACGTAGTTTTAAAATGAGAGCGTAACTACGTTTGTATGGACAATCGAGCTTACTGCGGACTCTTAAGACTACAGATTGCGATCTGATATCTTCCTGTTGATACAACTTGTTTCCATCGGTTTTATTGGTGACTATCCCTACTACTTCATAGCTGCTTCTTTATTCTTGCTTCTTTTCATCCTAACCTGATCGGTTCACCTCATCGGAGTACAACTCCATTGTTTCACTAAATTGTTATTATTTCAATGAATGTTAATTAACCGACTTGGATGGAGGAGGTTCTCAATTCGGTTTTTTTATGTCTTTACGTTATTTAAGAACCTGTTTGTACGATATTTTTTTTCATTTGAAAGTATATGCTAAAATTCCAGTTTCAAAAATATAAGGCACGCGTGTTGTAAGTTTCTATTATAACTCCTGTATTTACGCCCAGGAATCACAAAGTTTATGTAGTTGAATTGATAATGAAGATGAATAATAGAACTACTCAATTATATACCTTATCTTATCTTATCAAGATGAGGGCCCTTTCACATGCACTTCGACCCAGCGGGATCTTTTGTGCATTTGCCCCAATTATATACCTACTTAAAACTATAAAAGTACAATACAATACAATACAAATACTCTTAATTGCACATCTCAAAACATGAATCAAATAAACATAACAACTTAAAAAAAGACTTTATCAACAGACGGTCTTATCGCTAACTTCTCTTCCAGACAACCTTCACACAGACAGCCTTAACAAATATTACAAAGTGGCAAAATTGGAAGTAAACTAACTTACAACATACACAAATACATCAATAATAAACATAAACACATAAAGCATACAAATAAACATACTTACATAAATACTTATAAATATAGTGTTAACCATAAAGTATTACGTCACAGGTTTTGATATGATTCCGTGGAAATAGCAACTAATGGAGTGCTAAAGGTGATCCTGAGATCCTTTTAGGAATCGACGGAATTCCTCAAATACTACAGTGCTTTGGATTTTTTCTTTAATAATCAACGCAATTGTATATAGCTTAGGGGAGTACCTACTGAATTTAATTCGGTTAAAACTTTGTTTTCATTAATGTAGCTAATCATTTGACTACGTATTTTTAGTAAAGAAAGTTAGCTTTCCTTATATTATTTTGCTCAGGAATAATAATTGATATCGTCCAATTAAATATCCCTAACCGGTTGCAATCGTAATATTAGCTATCCATAACTATGTCGTAAACAAATGAAAGTGGCCCTCGAACGCCCTAGAGAGAGCAACCTTAATTTTCTAGAACAGAGTGGAAACACAACACCACAGAGCTAACAACTTGACAGAATGCACTTGGTACTTTCACCCTATCTGCATACTGTTACACTGCATTGGCGCAGGTGCAACTGCTTCTTAATTTAGTTACACTTAATCTGGTAATATATTAGCATTTAAATTTATTAATGTACGTGTTACTGGTACCACCATCATACATCCTCCTAGCGTTATTCCCGGTTGTGCCCTAAAGGAACCCGGGGTCCGCTTTGCCATCTAAGCCCAGGATTGGCATAGACAATAGTTTTACGAAAGCGACTGCCATCTGACCTTCCAACCTGAAGGAACCAGCATGCGTCTGTGAAGAAACTCAAAGGTGTTTGTGAAGTCCGCAACCCGCACTACACTATCAATAATTAATACCAATCTTTTTTTTTCTTTTTATATTTATTGTATGTATTTGTTGCTTTGGGCCTTAGATGCCTGAAAAACAAATTTCATATAACAATGTAATAGCTTACGCTGGCAAATTGTAAACGAATGTCTCTACCATGTTAAACGTCATCAACCACTCGAAAAGTTCTAAATCAATGATACAGTTTTCATTAACCTGACACTTGATACCTAGAGACGTATGCAGTATGTATAAAGTTTATATCAAATTAAATTATATAAGTACCTAGTCTTTTTTTGGGCTAAATAACAGTTTTTCGTAGTGTGTTGTCCTGGTTACGTCTGGAAATTTAAAAACCATGATTTTGCGGTTCTATTTCTAAACATGCGTGTTTGTAACAATGGTGAACCCATTTTATGGTTGGATATCTGATACACAAAATGCATGCTAGAAATCTATGTATCTATATTTTTTAAAGGATATCTGTGACCTTTGTTTCCTGATGAATCTATTTATTTTATGACCTGATTATTTTATTTGATAAATTAATTAACAACTCGCTACACACAACACAATAAATAGAATAATGTGTTATAAGTTAGCTATAGATATGCTGTGCCATTACAGGGTCCATTGTAAGACATTGTATATTATATGTGACATCTATACTGTACAGTCAAGTGCAAAAATATGTATCGATAACATCCTCTCATAAATAAGTACCAAAACCTCAATCCGCTGGCATAAGAGTTATGGGACATATTTATGAGTAAGTTTTATGCCCCCATGTTTTTACACTTGACTGTACCATGGTTGCAATAAGGAATTATGAATTATGATTTACCAAAGCAGAATAATAAGACGGAAAAGATTGCTTATCAGTGATGCAACCAAGTTCATGATAGTGAATGAAAGTGCCTAATCCATGTTAACGAGCTCCTGACCCTAAGTGTTGCACCAAAAGTGATGGTACATTATGTAAGCTCACTAGACATTTCGTCACTCGTGACCGCAAAGCTCCCATTATTAGTGTCGATATGTTCCGAATTGGCGAGGTCTAATTGAATTTTAGAGGATGTGCTATTTCATTATTTTTGATTACTGTCAATTTGGTTGTTCAGTGCATGGCTGATTTTTGGTAGATGATATGATGGTGATATCAAATTAAATAAATAGCTGACCGCATAAAATATATTTAGAAACTAACAATCAGCGCCTCATTTGTATAATACCTCTTGATACAGCGACGGTGACAAACAAGCATACGGTTCGCCTGTGGTAAGCGGACACCGCAGCCTATAGACGCATGCAACTCCAAAGGAGTAACATGGGCGTTGCCGACCCTTGATATGTTTGAGGATTCACCGTGTTGACAGCTGAAGGAACAAATTCCCTCGCTCTCAACACAACGCATCCTCGGGAGCTTTAATATCGGATATCTGATGTACAGTCAACGAGATATAATAATATTTCGTAACACACCCTTATTCTAAGAGTAATAAAAACGTGTACTGAAAGATTTGGCTACCTTGGCTGCCGCTAACTATATGACGCTGATTGTACATGTGTCAATCCTAATAAAGATCACCGTATTTGATAAAAACCTTGAGATTAGATCAAGTTAATACACACAGCTTACATATTTATTACATCATTCCTTAAATTATAAATAGTCTTAGCATCCCTTCAGTTGGATGAAAAATCTAAAATCTTTAGGGGAGCCTCAGGGCCACCTTGTGATTTTGTGTTTTACCTAACGGTTCACCTACACCTAAAATACAAAACATCAATGAAAGCATGATTGTCAAACGGATGAAGACAAAACAACCGTCCTTTCAGCCTGCAGATGGTAATGGAACAAAGGTACCCATTTATTTAAGGCAAAGTGTGTCAAATACCGATCAGTGCGTACTAACGGAACTCTAACTTGAGACAATGACGTGACACCGTTCTAATAAACGATCACGCTTGACATAATTCTATTAATGGATCGTGTTGGTATTGGTGTTGAGAAAGGAACAAAGAAAACTAAAACAAACTCTGATGGAAGATAAGAAAATAAGGAACACGTTGTCTTTTGAATAATTGAGAATGGTTTTTAAGCAGGAGAATTTAATCTAGAGAAACAATTAAAATAGAAACAACTATAATAGGAAAATTATTCCTTTCACGATGCACAAATTGAGTGGCGATTCAAATATCGCAGAGCACGCAACTTAAATTGGAGATACTCGTCATATGGACTTGTCTGAAGTCGATCAATATCAATATTAAACATAGTTCAACTTGAACATATTCAATATGACTATGGACGTAGCCTCGCCATATCTAAAGCAAGAAATTTAGAGAAAGCTACTGCATATATACTTACTCCCAAGTAACTAACAGCTAGGTATAGATATTTAATTGTCTGGATTAAGGCTATCTGATAAGTTAGTGCAGCCTTTCTCCTATCTTAACATATTACTTTGTCGACGACGACAGCCGGTCAAATTAAAATTATGTATTTTTTGATTGATTTGCATGAGTGTCTGATTAAAGCATTTGTCCAACTTACAAACTAAGAAAGTAAATGTTAAATCTTTACTCGAACTGCGGTACAGTGGGTTGCAACGATTTAGATGTGGCTGTAAGCAAAATATGTATTTTGAATGATTTCTGTTAATACACTCAAGAGCAGAAGTTTCGGGTGCACTTTGTATAGAATTTCAGTACAAACTGTACCCGAAACTTTTGCTCTTGACTGTATTAGTTGGCATCACATCTTTCAAAAAATGAAGTCATAAATCACGTTTTATGATAGTGAAGATACTTTTGAAGAAACGTAAATTATAGTAACATATTATGTGACCGATAAAGGAAAAAAATATAAATACTACATTGTGCGAAAAGTTGTCACTTTTTTTTCATTATACTGTTATGAAAAAACTTTTGGCGTCATATTTGACGGTTACTTTTCAGTATCGGAATCACGCTAACACGACATATGACTTGCTATTTCTTGTTCGTTATCATCGGTTAATCTTCCAACAAAAGCACCGGTGTTCCACGTCTCTGTCTTTCTTCCCTTCTAACAAGATCTATTATGTCCCCTACTGTCAAGTATCATGGAAAATATACTTTCGAGGGATTTTAGTTTTGGATGTAACTTCGACATTTTTGCTCAAAATGCATATTTTGCAATAATCGGTCCCCATTTATATTTTTGTATTGTGATTTCAAAATGGGTCTAATTAGGTTATCGCTAACGCTTATATTAATAAGCAATTACCATCTAATCACTGTAAATATCCATATATCGAGTAACTCAGTGGTTGAGTGACCACTGAGTTACTCGATATTTTATTACTTTATTATGTGAAGAAATGGTATTTATCACTACATAGCCATACCAGCTGAAATATTAATTTAATCTACTTATCAATATATTCTCTTTTAAGTAGTTTCATATAGTATTATATTATTTTCTAACAATAGAAAAAGGGCATCCAAAAATATAATACAATTTCCTATTCTTTAAATGCGATAGCGAAATGACTTCAAATGATGTGTTGTCATATAATCAAATTCATTAAATGTCAAAATGGTTATGTGACTTCGTCAAATTGCATTGTACCGAAAGCAATTATTTCAAAATTGATTAATAACATAGCAAAATCATAACAGGAAACGAAAAAGGCAATCCATGCGTTCCAAAACTATATTTACTTGACTTCATCGAGTATCATAAAAACAATTCGCAATATCGACTTTAATGGATCGTAATAGAAGTGACAAAAGTAAAGCATGAAGGTGACATGAAGCGTAAAATGACATAAAGTGGAAAGTGTTTCCGTCTGCGATGAACCAAGTGTTGCACGTAAATTGTCATCTATTGCATCGTGATGCCTATAAAGTGTATGGTGTTTGACGGATTGGCGTTGCTGTAATGTTTTACGGCTATTTGGCTTGGATGCGTTTTCTTTTATTGCATAGTATATTGACAGTAGGTTGATGGAGTCCGCTGGATGCGGGTGGCGCAGGACCACTTTGGCACTCTTTGGGAGAGGCCTATGTCCAGCAGTGGACGTCTTTCGGCTGATATGATGATATTGATAAACATTATTGAGTTTAAAGTGAGAATTTTGTATAACCTGGTTGACTGCGTTCTTTTTCTTACAAAAATAATAACATTTTATTTTGCCTGTCTGCCGAAAGAGATATATAAACAAAGGAGCTTTAGTCATTTTATTGGAGTTAGGAAATATACGTATTTTTGAAGGACATAATTAAAGTTGGTAAACAGATAAAACTTTTATATTCGCTTTTTGTTTGTTTTGCTCCAATTCCTATTTAAAACACAACGGTAATCATTTTGATCGAAATATTTTGTTAGAGTGGCTCTTGCTTGCTTTAGTGAGATATCCTGTTAGAAATCTACTGGAATTAATGATTATCGTCCTTATTCATTAAGCTGTCTTGTGTAATTTAGGTTTTGTAGCTTTTTTAACGGTTTTTTTTTACTAAAATATGTGTAATGTTGACTAAGGTCATAATTATTCATTAAACCACAATAACTATGAATGTTTGTCATTAAATAAATTTCTTTCACGTTACTTTAGACTGATGATACTCTCTATACAATTTTTCATAATTAAATTCCATCAAATCTACCACTGTGTTGCACTAGAAATAAAACATTCATCAATAATAAAATAACTTGTCATATAAATGCACTTAATTATTTTATTTATTAGCAGCTTTTAAGATAATTACAATTTAAATAAAATGCTTAGTAACCATATTTTGTTTATGCTTACAAGTATTATGATTTTATTTTTAATTAAAGCTGATTTGTAGTAGAAATGTTCACATTGCAATGCCAATACTTCTGATCTAACCTCATTTGGGGTCAGTTATGATACAAAAATATTTATGTCTGAAAAATTATATATTATGATACACTTTGGTATTAAAAAACTACATCTAGATGTGTGGGTATGGTAAAATGGTGGCGGCCTTGATATTTCTACTCCTCACTTCATTTTCGGTATCTTAAGTCCGTCTGGAGCGGTCGAATGTTTTATTTAGAATGATTTAGTTATTCAAAATGTGATAAAACGGTCGATCAGTCTTACATCGATTCTGACGATTATATTTCGTATTAACGTGATAAGGTTGGTTATACCTGGAATGTGATACTGACAATGATAGGTGCCACTGTGGCAGTGAAATTTCTTGGTAGATTTGATGAAATTTAATCATGGTTCTGGGTATAACCCCCTTAATCATTAACCTAATAATGCCTATTTCAAGGTGACAAAAGGTTTCAATTTTAACGGCATTTAAGCTAAACTTTGTTTTTTAAACGTTTATGGATACGGCCATAAGTATATTTCCTTCCTACTTATCAAAACCATTCCAACAATCGTTTGAGAAATTGAAACAGATAGCTTGGAAGTGCCAACGAGAACGCATTCCACCGCGCACGCGCTGCAGTTACACTATTAACATAATGATCGAGCGAATGTCTGCGAGGGACAGGCGTTAGCGGTACCATGCCATCCACAGGATTGTATATTTATAGATGAGTTAGATCATCGGTTTCCAGCCTGGAAGTAACCAGAACCACCGCAGCGTGGGCAAAAATGGCAATTCTTGGCGGGTAACCTATAACAAGACTTGGTGTCTTAAATGTAAATATAAGAAAGGAGTTAAACGGAACTGGTGATAACATATGTTTCTCTAATACATCACTAGGGTAATGATAATAAAAAGGTCAGGTTTTTTTTTACGAAATGCATTCCAACGTTGAATAAAAATGTTTTTATCACGGAGTTAATCCACTAAGGGGCTGAAATGTAGGGCGGAAGTTTGTATGGAGGTACGATATTTATAAACGAGTTTCACGAGTATGGAGTCGCGGGCAGAAGCTAGTATACATATCATCTAAAAATGTATGGGGTATTTCAATACAAAAATATAACATCATTAGGAACCATCCAATTTTTCTTTATTAAAGAAGTCCATACTTAGCTTGGCAACCACAGTTGCTACCATCAGTTTAGGGGTGCGCGAAATTGGCAACTGTGGTAGCCACAAGCAAGTGAGTGGATAATATAAATGCACAAATAAGTACTAACAATATCATGAATGATGTAAGAAATCTCTAAATCGTTTAAAATCAAAGGAAAATAATGAAACAGTAACAATTTTACACTCAATATAATATATCAATAACAACAAGTCATTTCTTATGATAAAACTTGCAGCCTCAGACCAAGAAAAAAATACAGACGGAGCGATACGAACAATCAAGTGAAGCCAAATCACAGTCAAACAAAACCAAGCTACACCAAGTTTAGCACGCGCTCACGCACACATATACAAACAAAATTGCACAAAACTCTTCAGCACGAGTCGCAATGCTGTCAAGATCATCTATTTCGAGTTTTGTGCGATTTAATTTGTTTAGCGTGTGCTAAACTTGTGGGGCTTGGTTGAAAACCGGTTGGCTTCACTAGACTGTTCGTAACGCTCCGTCTGTATTTTTTTCTTGGTCGGAGCTTACAGCAGAATAAGAAATTCTTATTCATTATTGTCAACTGAACCTTCAATACTAGTTTGATGTCTTACATACAAAAATTCTTGCTGTAGCAAATATTGAATACATTGATTGTTTGGAAATTATTCATATAATTACTTTCAACGTAACGTTGTCAAGTAAACCTTTACCCTACCTTACTACTTATTTAAAAACCTGAAAGTACTACGTGCATACTACAATTAAGTTCATGAATATTAGGGTCAAATACAACCGTTAGGAGGAAAATGTAATGCTTTAAACATCATACTTAAGGGTGAAGAGGAAACCAATGATTACACTTACCACTTGAATAGTTACTCAGTAAAATACTCTTCTATTGAGGAAATTGGTATTCAAGCCGTTTGCCACTGTAGATAGACACGCAGTAATTGCAACGATAACTATGTAGCTGTAGATAATGGAATTGCCAATGACACATACGAGAAAGTTCGTTTTAGTGTTAATTTGTAAGAAGCAAGCAAGCTGTTGTAAAATAATGACTCATACGAAGCTTCATCAAGGTCATTGAAAGGGATACAATGTTTATATTATTAGTCATTGGGATATTAAGTCTTTGTTTTTGACCACAAATTTTCTAAAGTAATTGATAATCAATAGCAACCACACGACGAATTTGGTGGCATTTTTGAGTGTGAAGATATAATATACAATCGCCAAATTGCCTTAACGGCTGTCACGCTAACGGACCGAAAAACCCAAAAAGCCTGTTTCAGTTATCGAGGTCAGTAATGCCATACACAAACAACCACGCACGAACCAGTTGACGGTCAGGGCCGCACGGTCGTTCAACTTCCTTCCTATCCACTGAAGACAGACCCCTCATCCCTGTTATAATAAAATACGCTAACGTTCCAGTTTAATTGGACACTGTATTGCATCGTACGGAAACATCGCTTACTCGAAATCCATTGAATTCTTCCCGAGGAAAAGCGTCTTTGACGCAAAGCAAAGACGGTAGTGTATAGCTATGCCATGAATGGTATTGTTTCCCATCGCAAGTCGCAGCAGGCGAGAGTACGCTGTATCCGAGTGGTTACTTTTTCTATGGTGAGATTAGAACAACTCTGATGAGTAAGTCAGTAAATAATTTTGAGGAACACGTAGCTTTAGTTACAAATCTGAATCACTAATGCACATTTTGAATTCTAATTCACGCGCCACAATTTTAAACCATAAATTCGTACATTTAACTGAACTGGAAGAATATTGTGTTATAAAACGACACTATTTTTATGCTAGCTGCAAAAAAATATAGAGAAACAAAAAAAGCAGCAAATAAAAAAAGTTGCAAAACAAAAATTACTTTTCTTGTCACGTAAAGTAGCGAGTAGCAAAACAATGATTCACATGGATATTTTTTAACCGCCCAATGGCCCGCAAAACGTTTGCATGGTGTCCCGGAACTTTATTCTTAACATTATATATTGTGTTTACATTTTATTTTATCTTTATTTTTATTTTATTTTAATGTTTGTAATGAACTAAATATAGGGCATGTAAATTGTATGTACGAAGACATTGATTATGATTATGATTATTATAAACCGCTCCTAAAAAGTCTAATGTTATAGTACTTAAATTAAATATCTTGGAGAATCTTTGAACTACACACTTATTCAATTGAATGTTTAAGTGTTCGAGTTTGAGTTTTAAATTGAATGTTTCCATGATAGTGTCAAAACGTGAAAGGGTAGAAGATCATAGTCAGTTTATTTAACAATTCACGGAATCCCGAAAGTAGGCTGAATTTTAAATCAATTTATATGAATGATCGTAGCCTTCTTATGCATCATTACATATTTATATTTACGTTAATGCGGCATCCCACGCCTATAACGGTATTCTCGTACCCGTACACAGCTAACGATAGTACCCGTACACAGATAACGGAACCGTTTTTCTCGCTTCCTTTATTCTGTAACTTGTTCTCCATAATCTATTTTATTTTTGATCTTTGTGCTTTATAAATTTGTTTTTGATGGTCTCTAATTTAACGCTGACTTTGGATTTGGTATTAATAGTTTTCTTTTATGAAAATAGCATTTAATAAGTTATGGGACAAATCGAATCCATAACTACAGCATTTTTATTAATAAAATACTGTGTATTAGCTAATTCATGAATATTTGGATTTAATACTTTCTCATAATATGTTAAACTCAAACTAAAAACTCGAACTCAAAATATCGCGATAATTAATGCCATTTCTCATTACATTAGTGTGGCCTCAGCATTACAGAATCAATGTTGGATTTCATAGCATTGATTAGATAGTTTTGTTAAAAGCATAATTTATTATTCAAACTAAATAAGGCGGATATAATAAAATTTACTCCGAATCAGTGTAAAGCATATTTACACTAACTCAAGTCTAATTCTTAGTTCTAATTTTATTTTTATTTTGATAGGTATTTTTTAAGATTCTTGTATTTAGGTATGTTCGTTTACTTCGTTTACAAATAGTCATTTCATTTATTTTATAACCACTCACTTGCTTTCGGATTTTAAAAAGGTAGCCTAAATTGCCTTCAATTTTTCTTTATCAAAGAAGTCCATACTTCACTTGGCAACCACAGTTGCCACCATCAATTTAGGGGTGCGCGAAATTGGCAACTGTGGTTGCCACAAGCAAGTGAGTGGATAGAGATTTGTCACGTAGACTTTGAAATGAATTTTACAAGCCGCCGACAATTTATTACATTTTACTTTACCTTGTTTTTCTAAACGCAGCACGAGCTTGTACTAAGTAAATATGTATATTATGTAAGCATTAGCTTTTGTGTGCGTGCCGTGTTTGCCTGTAATTGGATGAATACTCAAACAATCTAATCTTAAATTCTGTTTAAAAAAAATCCTAAGAGTTACTTCTGTTGGTAAACCTAAATAAATAAATACATAAATGTAAAGCCATGACCCTTAAATAGAAGTTTGTATGTACCGAGGGGTCGCACATTCTCTGCAACGAACATACAGCCATATGTATGTTGCTCTCCTGGTAGATATGTTTAAAAAACCAATTTAAATTTTTGTTTCTTTACAGGTAATCTTCTATTCGAGCAAAAAATGACGCGACGGAAAAGTGTGTGTTCAAAGTGGACTTTAGTTTTATTAATAGTTATTTTATGTCAATTTGTTGACTCAAGACCTCAAGAGACAACATCGTCGTCACCGGTTAGCAATGCAACAACAAATAATGTACAAACCACAGAAAACACCACAAGGTATAGATATAGACATAAGCAACGTAGTTTAAGTACATTCAAGTTACCTATAGTCATTACCTTTTTAAACAATTCAAATATAATTAGAAACAGTCGTAATGTAAGAGATGAAAGTAATTTTAAGATTAAAGCTGCGGCACTAGTTCAAGACTCATATTCTGATGTATTTTTCAAGGATCCGCATCTAAAACAAATTAATAGCAGTTCCTCTAGGCAAAGTCGTTTACCTAAGAACAAAGTTAATGTGAATAGAAGAAACTCTTTAGACAAGAACGTTAACAAGAAAAACAGAGTTAGGGTAGTAAATCACAAAAACAGCTTGAAAGTCTCAAAACCTGCACCCGAGCATAAGCTGATGATTTCGCAGAAAAATAAACCGCCAATACGTAAAATAGTAACTAAATGGACGGACAACGCGAAATATGAAGATTTAGACTTTAATTTGAAAGCATCTATGTCCAATGAAAATAATTTTGATAGTGACGTTACGAGTACAGAGTTAAATAATGATATTTCTACTGAAGCTGCCGAAAAAGTGAGTAACTACCAAAACTTAAATAAACTTTACAATAAACTAGTAAATAATAGATATAAACCTCAACCGGAATATTCAGAAGAAACTCAAGTGTACTCGAGTAACGTTCACATAATAGATAGATACCCGTTCCCAAGCGCTAGGCCCACTTATGTTTTTACAACACCCATGCCTACACCTATAATTACAAATGTAGGTAATCCCCAGCCCTGGCCGCAACCTAGCTTTCAAAATAGTTATCGGAAAACAACAAAAAAACCTATGCAAACAAAGAGACCAATCGACAATCAGCATAACTATCATAATTCTGTGTATAATAATTATCCACAACAAAATTTTGAGGTCACGACTTTCCAACCGTCGACCGCGTACACAGATAGGATCGTCATACGACCGGAAGAGTACAGTGCGTACCCTGACGACTGCCCCACTATATTCCTTACTCTAAACAACACTTTCCAAGGACAAGGTAAAGAAGCGTGCCCTGATTTAAACATAGCTGTCAACACAAACGTCATTAACAAAAATGTTGTAATAGAATCTGAGGAGGAAGACGCAGAATTATTTCCGGGGCCTTTTGACGTACCTGTCGGTGATGACTCTGAAACTGAAAGTGCCCAAGAAAATGATTACTTTGAATCAGAAGAAAGCGAGGAACCGGAAGACGCGTCTGTAGAGGGGCAGGGGTTGACAAACTATAATGCTGCTAATGAAGAAATATTAGCAGATTCCCCGGAAGCAGGCGGCTTTGGTTCACCTAGTACAAATCTAGCATCACTACAAAAACCTGGACGACCAGATGGCGATCTTGATGACCTTTTCAGTTTTTCTGGATTCGTAGATTTCTTTCGACCTTCTTTGAATGCTTTGAGTTGGTTAGTCTCATTAAGTCCATTTAATTTTGGATTGCTTTCATTCTTTTTTTCTCCCATAGCAATGTTGTTTGCCGCTGCGTATGGTATAGCATCATTTTTCAATAGGTTGCCTTTTGCAAGAGAAGCACCTAAAGTTGTGCATGTATTTCAACCACAGTGGCAGTGGGATGATAACATTAAAACATGGCATCTCAACTCCTTTCCAGGAGATAGGAATTGGAACAATAGGATACCCAAAAACAGCAAAGAAGTTAAAAGTTCTATAAAACCCACGTGGTTTTTCAAATTAAAGGAATGGATGAAGACCGCCACTAAAGAACTAGAGGAAAAAAATGAAATGAAAAACATTCGTAGGTACAAACGTAGAAAGAGAGAGGCATGGGCAAGAAGAGTAAAATAGTTTATGCCTCATTTTTTAATGTTCGGAAATTGACATACTCGTATTTATTAAGCGGGTCGATCAAACTTTAATACCGGTGGTTAAAAAGCTAATGACTATGGGACTTTGGGTTGGATAATTATTATTTTCCGTGCCAATACATCAGTATTTATATAACGTATTATTTTGTATATTTATGTCTGTTTTAGTTATGTATTAGAACCTTAATGTATTTATTAAGATTTTGTTTTAGTAATTAAATAATAGCAACGAAGACATATTATAGAATGTAAATTATAATAGTCGTTAGATTTGTCAATGTTATCCTCCATATATCGGAATAAAACAAAGGAGAGGTGTTTAGAACTAACACGCAAATTATTACGATAAAACGGTACCACTTCGTTATAGAAAACGGTTAGTTCAGTAAGATTTTAGATCTGAGACAGAGCAAGTTCTAAAATCATATCATCATGCAAACTGTTTGCTTTTGTTTAAATATAGTTTTAATAATAATATTGACAAAGTAGTGACTTTAATCCTGTCATGATCTTGATTTGATTTTACACCTAAACTGCAAAAATAACAGAAAAAAAACGTTACCAGATTTAAATCGAATAAAAAACAACTAACGGAGCGAGGTATCGCAAAAATAATTGTTTTGGACATTTATATTTTTACGATAGGATCCCTGAAATTGCTAATACAATTGGATATTATAAATAATAATATATTATGTAAATAAAACTAGTATTAAATATTTAAAATAACTATCTTGTTACTTAGTTTAGGACGACTCAAAATTTTTGACCGCGAGAGTATTAAAAATACTCATGTCTTAAAACTTTTAAGTAAACTTTGAATCTTAACCAAAAATCTAAACGAAATATGCATGAGCAAGCTTATGCTGCTTAAAAACATATAAAGCGTACTTAAGTACTTCTAAAGGTTATACTTAAATAAAAGGGATAACTAAAAACTTAATAATTTTATTATTTTATTCAAAATTTGACATTGCAATTCAGCCCCAAATCTGCCGAGTGGAGGTAATGTTTTAAGTATCTTCAAATAAATTAACGATGATAAGTAGCACTTCGCTATCAGGCATTTAAATGGTGCAACAACTATGCGATTTTCATTACACTACGGGGCCGCGGGCTACCGAAATACGACGAATTCAATCAAATCCTGCAATGTAAAAAACAGATGTAAAACTGTAAAACTCGCACGCGAGTTGTTGCACCATGTAAAATGCCCTAAATGGAACAACAATTTGAATACTATATAAATTATGATAAAATATTGGTTGAATTGGCTGACTGTACGTGTCCGTCACCCCTTGGTTCGTTTTTTTTTTGAGAAATTGAATATATGGGTGCATTTCCGTCCTCTCTCTGTTATATTTATATTTGGCCGGGGAAAAAATCTGTTCCTATTCTGTATCCGAATGTAACATGTGTTTTAATATGGAATAAATATGTTGTTATAATATTGAAGACATTTTTACTATTGTATACTAAGCTTAAAAAATGAAAACGTTTTAAAAAGTTATATTATTCACTGCGCGTACGGTAAAACTCGCATTGTGGCCAGATGAAGACGTAAAATTGTGTACTTACCACGGGCGGTAATTCGTAAAGCCCCAGATCGCATATTAATGGCCCTCACCTTCGGTTCGGGCCACAAACAACTGCAGGCCGTTCACGAATTCACCGTCCTAGGTACGTAATGAACATTGTTTGGGCCATTTTTTTCATTAAAATACAATTAAATTTTCTTCATCAGTATTTATTCATAATCGTCAAATTTTTGATACTTTATACGATTTTAAGAAAAAAATATTTTACTCCGCGGTGGTTATTATGGTGTTATGGTGGTATTCAGTGTGTTTTATTTTCACACCATTTATTTTTGTAAATAAAGTTTTGTTACAATTCTCATGTGTTTTTATTGCCTTTAACTTTTATTCACCCAATGTGATTTTGTAAATGTAAACAGTGTGACTTGAAGCATAAATACAATTGGTACAGTCAAGTGTAAACATAAAATACAATACAAATATTCTTTATTGCTCACCAGACATACTAGATAAGTAATAGAAAAATAGAGGTAAATATAATCTCGCATAGAGATTTGCAAAACATGTAATTTAGTAAAGTACTTTACTGAAATAAATAGATTTTATACAAGCTCTTCACGAGTCCTACATAAGTCCCACAGCTATTATGTCAGCGGATTAAGGTTACAGTGCATATTTATGAGAGGATTAAATTGATACATATTTTTGCACAGGTAACATTCAAAATTCAATCTTATGTCCTTGTCATAAAGACTGACAGGGAAAAGCTTTTCTCACTTTATTAATAATCCCTATGACGACGAGCAATTATATAAAGATAGTCATGGTTTATTACAAATGTTTGTGTTTTATAATGTTTTTATAAAAACGGTGCTTACCAAAATAATATAATTAAGGTAAAATGTAGTCACCATTTGAAATTATTCTTCTTTTGGTATCGCCTCGTCCAAACAGAGAGTAGGTATATTGTTTTAAGTTGAGTTTAAAACAGAGTGACAAAGCCAAAGTGTCTGCTCTATTATAACTACTTTATATTACTTTATTTTGTGATATTTATTATTTGGCTTATGTCCGGCAGTGGACGTCATTCGGTTGGTATGATGATTTATTATTGCATTTTTTTACGTATTATATAAAATTAACAATACAAATTTATTCGGGACAATCTTTCATAAATCGATCTAGTCCCAACCTAAGTTAAGCTTTTTTAACGGGTACTAGACGACTTATCGTATTGTCATAGATTAATTAAATCTTAAGTTTCTTTGGTTTTATTTTGAGTGATTCATGTTTATTTTTATCTCAATTTCAGGATTCCCACCCAAAGAACATCGGAAAATGCTACGAAAGAAGAAGTTACTACCAACAGCTCTTCCAGAGATGTCAAGACTAAAGGCGCAGGGATTGGTGACTCAATTAAGATGGTCGCCAGTCAGTTGCTAGAAAACCCCTCAAATTCGTCTGGATCAACCCCAATCGTAGCTGACACCAGGATACCTCCAAAGCTTAAAAACCAACTTGCACAAAAACATAAAATAAAGACCAGACATGAAAATGGCGAAGTGCCCGTAGAAAATGCCCACGCCGGTGTTGCTGTGCCTGTGACAATGGAAGAGTTAGAATCTGAAAATAAAGTAAGTGAAGTTTCAAGTGAATCATCCACATCGAATGAAGGTATTTCAACCTGGATTTTATTGAGTAACCCATCGAATAAAGAAAACATTACATCATCCACTGAGCCCACTAAAGTAGATGAAAGTATAAAGAAACAGAAACCGCAATCTTCTAAAAATAAAACAAAGCGCCCTCAAGTCAACAAAGTACCAGTTGTAAAACGTCCCATTATTGGTAGCATGAATAAATCTGATTTAGTGGCCGGAGGATCAGCAATAAACGAAAACGTCTACAATAAGATTAAGGATACTGTTTTGTCTAATGTTCAGAAAAACAAAAGTACATCAACTCATCGTACTACCACCCCTACAACCACCACACTTGCTACAACAACCGAACTTCCTACGACTAAGAAGGAAGTTGTTACTAAGCACCCTGCAACTCTCCCTGTAGTCAAAGTAACCTCAAAGCCAACAAAAAAGAAGAACAAAAATAAGCACAAACTCACTACTACAGAAGCACCAGTGATTAATGAGTCTGCTTTATTACCCATGGAGCCAAAGGAACAAGAAATCGAACTGGAAATTAGCACCCCAGCATCAACTACAAAGAAACCTAAGCGCAGTTCTAGCAAGAAAAAGAAGACAAAAAAACGCAAGACTACCAAACCTAAACCTGAAAGTGATAATGCCGTCGGTGAAATCAAAACTAGCAATAAAACGAAATCCAATAAGCCTTCGAAGAAACCAACTGACATTACCGGTCCAATTACCACCCAGATCTACAACTACTTCTCTAGAGAAGTGATGCCCTCCGTGGGAGTAGGCGTCATAGGTTTGGCAAGTCTGGTCGGTATAGCTAGCTACTTCTTGTATCCATTCGCTACACCAGTGAGAAGAACTTTCGAGGTTGACAAGAAAGATGATTTATATAAACATAACGCAGAAGAATATGCTAGTGATGGCAACGGGCAGGCTGAGGAAGAAATGCTTGGAACAGTACTTGCTGGGATGCCCGCTCATGCCAAACACAAGTTGAATCCATATGCTGGCCAAACCACACACACTAACAGGAATCCGTACCCTGTGAAAAAAGAACAGGATATAAGATATCGTCACGTTTCTACAAGCAACTACGAGCCAAATTACAACGTGCGCTATCCACAACAAAAAACTGGTATCGCACATGGCGCCGTATATTCTGAGCCAGTGAACTATAACCAACAACAACCACAATATGAGACACGACACGTTTTTACCACAGAAAGTAAGTACACATACGATAAAGGACCAACTGCGTACACTCCATCTTACCCAGCAGTAGAACCCATCTATGCCGCTCCTCAAACAGGCCCGTCAGCAATATCATCATATGGCAGTGACGCATCTAATGCTGTTGTCTACGGAGTGAAACCTTCAGCTGACTCGGATTTCAAACCAGTGTATCCTTTTGAAGGCCAATACTATGGTGAACAGCAACAACAACATACTACAAGCACTCCTATGACATACCCACCAACTTCAATGTATTTAGGCTCCAATAATGATCCGGAACAGCCCGATGAAACCAAATATGATGAAAATACAGGCGAAGACGAGGCTACCGCAGATAAAAAATTTGTTGTTGGAAATGTTCCAAAAGAGCTCTCAGATTCCGCCACCCCGGCCGTGGTTCCAGAGCACGGCCCAAGAAATTTGAATAGAAAAAAAAGGAGTCCAGTTTTTCAGAAGCGCAGTATTACTGGTTCCATTGAAGACATTCTAAAAGCAGCCAAGGAAAACAACAAGGATGTATTTCTTAGTAACGAAATCGATGAAGCTCTGGGACTAACTGTTAAAGATGTACCAGTGCCAACCAATCCTTCGAAACTGGAAACTGAAAATAAAACAGCTGAAATCAAAGAAGACATAGTTTCAATTTACGCAGTATCTGTTGATCCCACAGAAGAATCAAAGACCACCACAAATATCCCAGTTGCTACTGAAAAGAATGAGTTTATAGTTGAAAGTGTATCTACCCTACCGATTAACGGCAATAAGCAAGAGCCAACTACAGAAACAGATATGTCAAATGATCTTGACGTTACAACTAAAGCGTTTAAGGTGTACGAAGTATTTTCTTCAAACAGTCCAGCAGATGGAACCGAACAAACCGATACAAACGAAGCGAAAACTGAAACGACTACGGCAAAAAGTTCAATGACTGAAACTACGACTGAATTTAAGTCAGAAACTACTTCAACTATGCCATCTACTTCACCTGTTTCAGAAACAAAAGCCCCAGTCACAAGTACTTCAACGCCAAAACCTACTATTTACCCAGAAGTTATAACATACCCACCTTTGAATCAAGAAGGGGGTATTTTCACGTTTTTAAAACGTTTAATAGAATTTAAATATAGACTTGGACTAAGTATTATTCAGAATACGTCAGAATCTTTAAGTAGGTACTTAAGAAGCATGGAAGATGCGGCACAGAAAGTTGCAAACGCTTCAAAGCCCTAAGTTAGTTTAGACTTAATATATGTGCACGGCCTTTCAGTCCCATTATTAATGAATGATCATTCAGGTCCTCTCATGAGAGAGGAAAGCGAAAGAATTTAGTAGAACCACGAAATGATAAAACGGACTCATGCTGCATGAGTCAGTTTTGTCATTTCGTGGTACTTCTTGCATGTCTTTTAATGTTAAAGATTATGTGAGAAAACTATTTTTCCATATCAAATTATTTTTGATAGGTTATCACGTAATATTGATTTCGCCCGGCTCAAGGAGATTGTTTTCTCACCTGTAGTGGCTAAAGGCATTTTAGCTTAGCCTTATTGTTTTAGCAGATAATGGGTCATGTTCTATCTGTACAGACATTTCTTATTAAAATAATGATAACAAATTGTTTATTTCGACCGTTTACATACATACATACATACATACATTTACGCCTTTATTCCCAAAAGGGGTAGGCATAGCACATGAAACGTATGTTCCAGCGCGTTTATTTTTGTTAAATTAATTAACGGGGATCCTCACAATCTACACTTTTTTTTAAAATACAATGACCGCATTTTGAGTGGGGCCAAGAATTGCGGCATTATCTCTTACGCTGTTGATATTAAAGTGGTTGTTAATCTTTCAGTTGTAACAAAGAGACAGTTAACGTTCTGAATGTTTTTTTTTGGGGACGATGAGGCGTGTTTATTATTGTTCTTAGATACTCATTGATGCATTTCACGTTTCTAAATACGACTTAAGTACTACATATCACATACTATATCTCATGTACGGATATAAGAACAACTTATAAGCCTACCTACTAATAAGGGTTGTATTAAAACAGGGAAATTTACTTAAGCTATTATAATTATTTCAATAAGTTTATTGAGGCGAAAAAGTAAATATTATTATAAATTCGGAGACGGTCTTTTGTTTCTTGGAATATTGTTTGAGAAATCAACTGAATTTGTAATTAAGTACTTGCAGTTTATTACGGAATTTGTAATATCCATTTCCGACATTGCTTAATATAACTTGACTTAACTTTTCAGTTAGCGTACCCGCCTGAAAGCGTATCGGCAGTTATTTTTAAGATATTTTTTTTTTCAAAAATCAAAACCATAAAATTACCTACAATAAAAAGTATTTCCTAAAAACTCGTGAATAAGAATGTAAGACTCACTCATTTTTATTATTTGATAGTATTTAAGACATAATTTATTTTTTTTATAGGCAGGTGCCTACTTTGTAAATACCGAGGATAATAAATATAAATACTTCTTATACAGTACATTTTTATTTTGTACCTACACACCCATTTTGGTTAAAAAGCAATAAATTGTAATTACTAAATTAGAAGATAGATAGATTAGAACGCTAGGGTAGCCTAGTGGTTCGGGCATGCGGCTGTCAAGCGGCGGCCGTGGGTTCGAAACCCGACTCGTACCAATCAGTTTTTCGGAACTTATGCACGGAATATTTACCGCTAGCTTTTCGGTGAAGGAAAACATCGTGAGGAAACCGGTCTAATCCCAATAAGGTCTAGTTTTCCCTCTGAGTTGGAAGGTCAGATGGCAGTCGCTTTCGTAAAACTAGTGCCTATGCCAAAGATTAGAAGATGGACTGGCAAGAATACATTAGCTAATAACACTAACAATCGTCCAAACAAACAAACATTGCAAGTGTAATATAATAAATGCTTGTAAAAACCTTTGCGATGCCGTCAATACATTTGAGTCCTCAAGCAGCGCGAGATCCCACTAATATTATAAATTTGAGTTTGGACGTTTAGATGTTTGTTACTCAATCACGCTGAAACGGCTCAACCACGGCTCAACCGATTTGGATGAAGTTTTACACGAAGATAGTTTATAGCCTGGATGAATATAGGATAGTTTTGTCCCGGGTCCACAGACGAAGTCGCGGGCGGAAGCTGGATTAGAATAAATATTTATGAAATATTATTTAATAGATAACATTTATTTAACATCATATTATACATACTTACATACATTACACTCCTTTTCGTTGGGTAGTCGTGTATGAGCTAGACTCAGCATAACGTTAAAAAGGGTCAATCAACTTTTTCCTAACCCGAATTTTTTTCTTCATTATCAGTTACCACAACACAACATATTGTCTATTTGATAATATATGTATGTTGCACCACGCAAAAAAAGTATTCTAGCCTAAAACAAGGTTGTCCAGGGGACAGACATTTTTATACAAATCGTGGGATATTTTACGTCCGCTGGGCAACCGGTGAAATTGAGGGCAAATTATTATTTTTAATAAAGTTGGTCATGTCGTTTCACGCTATAAATAATTGAGTAAGGAATGCAGCAACAATTAACTACAGCAGGCATCGTATTTTCTTTTAATCTCCTTTTAAACGGGGAGGATAGTAAAAATTAGATTCACCCAAAAATTTATTCACTGCCGTAAGAATGCAAAACTAAAGCGCCATCTACCCATTACTAGTAATACTACAAATGTAAAGGCTTTCTATTCCAACCTGCTGAGCTATAACAGTTGCGTAGTTACTCTATTCGCCACAAGATGGCGCTGTAATAAATAGTGTCCATTTACATCAAAGCCCGGAATGATTAATGGCGTAAACACACAGGACATTCAGTGAACTACAGAAATTTCCAAACCAATTATGGAAAATTCAAGTGTGTTCCGGTGCTATGTCATAAGGACCTCAAAAGCAACAACGTTCAACGTTCTCATGAACGTTTAATATTGAACTAAGTATTACATACTTGTATACTTCGCTGCTTGCACGGCCGTTGCATTCGACAGTGCCTCTTCATTAACACAGTAAATATTACAGTATTGTATGTTTACGCGTGTGACACTTTTTATTCCTAGTCTAAACGGTCATCGTAGCTTACAGGCTGCGTTGACAGTTTTCACGCACGGGCGGGATAGCTTGCAAGTGCAGGAAACGCAAATGCGCGTTGCCGATTGCATCGCTCAACGCTCCGCCTGTTTATAAGCAAGGCCTAAGAGCACAGCAGTAACAGTCCGAGAACCGGATTACATTTGAACGGATTGAACCCTTGAATACTTACCGGCGAAGATTTCCAAAAAACATGCCATGGAGATTCTAAAACACATGCTTTAGGCGACGGGCCGATGGTGAAATAATAACACGTAGGTATTTGAACAGCTTATAATACTCACTCACACACACACACACACACGCGCACGCACACACACACACACACACACACACACACACACACACACACACACACACACACACACACACACACACACACACACACACACACACACGCACGCACGCACGCACGCACGCACGCACGCACGCACGCACGCACGCACGCACGCACGCACGCACACACGCACACAGGTAACGGCACAGAATATTCACAACATACTATTTTCACACAATATAACAAAGAACGCGCAAATATTCATAGGAAGAACATTGACAAACATAATTTACAAGAACGTAGAAAAATCAATAATCCATACTAATATTATAAATGCGAAAGTGTGTCTGTCTGTCTGTCTGTTACCTCTTCATGCTTAAACCGCTGAACCGATTGAGATGAAATTTGGTATGGAGATAGTTTTAATCCCGGGGAAGGACATAGGATAGTTTTTATCCCGAAAATCATCCCCTGAGGGGTCGAAATGGGGATGAAAGTTTGTATCGCGCTACGATATAAACGAGTTCCACGCGGACGGACTCGCGGGCAGAAGCTGATAGCGGCGGCCGGCCGGCTAGCCTGACAGCGCGCGTCCGCGTCCACCGCGGAGGTCGGTGAGCGCGTCCTGTAAATTCCCCATCCTGAGGCTCTAGTATAAGTTTTACCGAAACAAAACTTTACGATCGCGTTTGCGTTTTACCCTCAACTTGAATGGAATTTGACAGCTAAACGCGAACGCGGTCGTAACGTTTTGTTTCGGTAAAACTTATACTAGAGCCTCTGATAGCTTTGCACTCATCCACAGAATGAAATACTTACAACTCTTGAGTCAGGCACGTCGCGATACCAGTGAGTGTTGACGTGTCAACACTCACAGGTATCGCGACGTGCGTGACGTTGAACGCCATGGTCCTCAAATGGAGTTGCGTAATGTTAAAATTGATAACGTAGCTAAATGGATAGCAAACCATCAAATAATTGTAATAAACTATAAATTACAAAATATTATTTAAATACAACAAGGAAAAAACCTTGGAATTTTAGAATGAATATGCATTATTGTATAAGAGTAAATTTAAAGCAACCAATAGAAACCTTACGCTTTTATAGAAACACAATTTTACTACAATTATGGATTTATTTAGCGACCGAAACAGCAATTTACTTGATTTTTCCATGCAATGATTAGTACAAATAGCAAACTGTGCTGTGACGTTATACTTTTAAGTCAATTCGTATGAAGCGTTATGGCACCAGCAAGGTCCGTTTTTTTAATTATTTTGGGTACCTATTTATGTTCTTTAAGTGTAATTGCTCCCATACAAACATTTGTTCCTCTTCAAAAACTGGTTCGGATGGCATCGTAAGTCACAAGCTTATCACCATCCAACCATGGGACACAGGATAGCTACATTAATGTTGGCCGCAGAATGCATATCCTATGCGATCGAGCATAAGATAAATCTAGAAGTACGTAACAACGTAATTATTAAACCAAGGTTTGTATAGTTGAAATTTTCTAAACTAAGCTCATGAATGGCCATTGTACTGAGCTCATGATTGCTTTTGTTTGTGGTCCGAACAAAGGCTATTCAAGACGCGCGCGTACCTAATTTGCGAAAAAAATTAGCGCCACATAAAATGTTCTTTGAATAATGAACCTTCGGGCATCTGGAGAAACGTAACGAACCTAACCTACCTATGAGTTGGCATTTTGCGTTTTAGGCACAATGCTCGGTGGTCAAACTGCAATGTAGGCAAAACAACACACTAGTCATTTCGCGTTCTAGGCAATCCGCGTATAACCCTAAAGTTACAATAATTTCTAACAATAATAATTAACAAAGAATTTTGTGGTGTCGGGTTAAAATTTCACCACCCCCTTTCTTCCTGAGAGTGTTGTAAAGTCGAATAGGGAGCGGGGTTGAAATGTTTTGTGGGTGATGGGCAAGCTACCTATCACTGCGATATCACATTTTGTCGATTTGTGACCGACATTTATGCTAAAAGCACTGGAATATAAGTTTCATGTGTTCTGCCTACCCCTTTTGGTAATAAAAGCGTGGATCTATGTATGTATGTATGACTGTATACCCCGCGAAGGCAGTCGGAATACTGGAAATGTAGATAAGTTAAAACTAGTCCGCCACTAACCCGTACCAATGAGTCGCTGATCCCGTCCTCTAATCGGTGTGGGTGTTCCATTAATTCTAATGACTCTTCAATGTTCCGCACTCGAGTTGGAAACGCCGCGGTTTTCAGACGGTTTTAAAAACGCCGTTACCAATAAATTGAACTTGTATTGAAAGAAAGAAATTAAGTATATTTCGCAAATACAAAATTACACAATCACCATCATTTTGACACTTCGTGAAATGCGAAAAAGGAGTCAACTCAGCACAATGTCCAGACACAGAGGATGAGTCGACGCTGATATTATGTGGATCCTTGAGTTGCACGTCACAGGACTGCACTAGTCATGGAGGTTTGTTTTGGATAGCAAGATGCGCAGTGACGAACGAAAGAGACCTGCAAGAGGTGCAAGTTTTCAAACGAGCGTTAAGGAAAACTGTCCTTTTTACCAGATTGATAGTTGATATTTCCTAATGCGTCTGACTCCTACTACTACTACCAGTGGCGACTCACTCCGTGATTTGGTCGCACCGCTACAAGTACAAGTCAGCATCAAAAGTAACTGCGCAAACGAAGATGTCAAAAGTCTTTATTAGAAGGGAATAAGAGCTTTTGAAGTCTTCAATTGCGCAGTTACTTTTGATGCTGACTGTACATGCCCTTCTGGCCCCAGGGAGTATGTCAACGGTGCTACGCCACGCACGCGTTCTATCGCAGCGCGTTGCATGCGATAGAAAGGGATGGCCACGTTTAGGCTCGTTCGGCATACATAAACAGGGGATTTGTTAAAAGAGAACCTTCTGTACGTAGTACTATTATTCTGTGATACTACTCTGCGTGGTTGCACAGTTTTCAGGCGACATACCTGCTGCGCATCGAGAGCGGTGTCGTGTCGACGACGCAATACGACTTAAGTTAAGCAACGACTATTTTGTCAGTGTAGACCTAGACATTAAGTGACAGAACAGATATTTTTACAGATATTTATAGACCAGCGTTGGGATCAGGCGATCGGTGAGGCGGACCGATCATAAAATACAAACATAAGGCTAATAGGCATAGGCTAAGGCAGCGACTTGATAATAATATTTATTTATTTCAGACTTGAAATCCATAGGGTCAGTTAGTTACAATAACTTATATTACATATCTATATATACGTTGTGTAATGTTAGTACTAAAATTAATGAGACACAACAAAACATTACACAACATTACAACTTTCGCGGCGGTGCGGTGCGTGTACTCGTAATTTTACGTAACTAAATACCTGTGTGTAGTGTGTGTGTGTGTGTGTGTGTGTGTGTGTGTGTGTGTGTGTGTGTGTGTGTGTGTGTGCGCGTGCGTGCGTGCGTGTGTGCGCGCGTGTGCGTGCTTGCGTGTGTGCGTGTGTGTGTGTGTGTGTGTGTGTGTGTGTGTGTGTGTGTGTGTGTGTGTGTGTGTGTGTGTGTGTGTGTGTGTGTGACTTACATATTTCGATAGGTTTAGTTAGATCCCCAGTGTTTATGTACGTTGCTTTTTATATGTATAAAAGCATACAAAAGAACTTCCAAGGAAAAAAACACTTGCAAAATGCAAATGCGTATATTTACACATTATCGTCAAAAACGGTCCTAAACAATGAAGCCACATCGGGGTTTTATGAACCCTTCGTGGTCGGACATATCATTGTATAGTTCTTGTAGCCAACTTGCAAGCCCAACACTCTTATCCCCATATTAATAAAGTGGAATTTCGTGTAAATATTTTAGGATATCGGATTTTGGGAAAACTAGAGATAAATGTAGATTTGATGGGTGGAAATGCTTTCATCTTTAATGAATAAAGGTTAACTTGAATAATAAATGTAGGCTATTTTGGGATTTAAAGTGAAATTCGAACGCATTAGGTATATCTCTAAGCATAAGATCACGTTTATGGATGAACTAGCTTCTGCCCGCGACTCCGTCCGCGTGGGGCTCGTTTATATCGTAGCTCCATACAAATGTTCACCCTACATGTTCACCCTACATTCACATTTCACCGTCCCTTAGGGAAGTAAGTAAGTCATTTATTTTGTGAAACATATGTAAGCATACATTGCAGATACCGTAAAATGGGGTGAGTAGGGTGAAAACTAACATTGAAACCTCGATAACATTTTATTTTTACTTATACAAACTGAATGATGTATATAATAAGTGTTCCGGACGTTTGTATTTTAGTTTTTATTTTATTTTGGGTAGTTCATTTAATAACTTTGACGATAAACAGGAAAACCCACCTCACCCCGTAGTCCCTCGTAATTGGGGTGAGATGGGTTTTCATACAAAGGTGATTTTGGAAGATTCTTGGATCGTTTTTTTTATTATGAGTATTACTATAGCTCCATTTTAAATTGGAATACATTATTTTGGTAGCAGTAGCCTTAAAAAAATCATCTCACCCCCCTTTCATACCTTCTCTCCCCATTCATAACCCAACTCTCCCCGCGAACCCCACTCACCCCATTTTACGGTAATGTCTTAAATAAGGTTGGGAGTCCTCTATGTTCTATCTTGTGCCGTACAAAAATAAAATAAAATAGCAAAACAATTACAATAATAAATGGTTACATCATAGCACATGTGTTCTTATATTAAATACCTAGGTATATGTATATGTTAAACAGATTTAAAAATATCAATATTATCAACCAATAGTAAGTAGATGTCATAAAGAATTAAGATTACTGAAAGTCACCATTCAAGATTTAGAATAATAATAATAATTATTAGTTCAAAATGTCAAGAGAATTCTATTTTAAACACGACAATAAAAGTGAAATTATATAAAAATGCAATCAGACTTTATCATAAAAGAATTCACCTAGCTTGTAATCAGCTCTTTCGACCAGTTTGTTTTTCAGGTCCTCCTTTTAAATATGTGAAGATCTTGACATTTAAGAGCATCTGGTGAGAAGTTATACATTTTCGTTGTCATTCCCAATATACTTTTTCTGAGTAATACATTTGCCAGGGACCACATTTATTTTATGTCTATGCCGAATCGGTCTTCCGCTTGCGCAGGAGCATTTTAGTGGAAACAGAACCAGATTTGACTTTACAAAGTCAGTATACCTAGTGTTTTAAAATGGGGTTTACATGATTCAATTCGTTTATATTACTCTAATACATATTTTCTACGCTTTAAAAATACTTTGGATTGAGTTTTGTACTGAATTTCCCCAAAGCACTATACCGTATCGTAAAATTGACTCCACGTATCTGTAGTGTACGTAATACCTACTCTTAGCTATAATAATTATTAAATAAGTTTTATTGATTAAATGTGTTAACTTAATATAAAACTTAAAACTAAACTTAATACTAAAAACGTATTATTATATAAAGAAATCTATAATTAGGTATTTACAACATGCATTGAAATATGTAAAATTAATACTAACTAAATAACTAAACTTAATATTTACATGTAATATTTTGTACAAGCGGACAAGCAATCCTAGTTTTCATATTAGATGCGGCGACCCGTTATCTGCGCGGACGACGGCGGCCGGTGGCCGGTCGCGCGCCCGCGCCAGTACTTATGTCGCTTCGCCGCTGTGCGCACGCCGCTCGTATGCAAATTATTGTACTCGCTCTCGCTATACGCTTGCGCTCATATTAGCATTTAATTCTTGTGCTTTGTGCTTGTACTGCTTGTGACTTTCTTCTATGTGCTTTCGGATATTCTATGGCAAAATTATAAACTTTCTCCTTCTATCTTTGTACCGTGTTTGTGCAAATTAAAAGTGATTGTTGGATCATTCGGACGTTTAATTTATGCCTACGTCTGAGCCAGTACCCGACAACTACAGTGGTGACCCCGAGAAAGAACACATCATGCCAGATAACGAGCCCGAGATAAGCAGAGTTGGTGTGCGGGTACCGCCATTTTACCCCGATAAACCAGCGCTGTGGTTTATGCAGCTGGAGAGTCAATTTGTGTTGGCCAATATAACAACGGATGCCACCAAATTTCATTACGCTTTGGCCCAGCTGGATTCGGCTACAGCATCAATCGTGGAGGATATCATTACCTCACCGGCAGCGGCAGATAAGTACCAACAACTAAAAACCGAGCTCATCAAGCGGTTGTCCGTTTCGCGAGAGAAAAGGATCCACCAGCTTCTTACCAACGAAGAGTTGGGAGACCGGAAGCCGACGCAGTTCCTTCGGCATTTGAAGAGTTTGGCTGGTGCGGGCGTGCCTGAAGACTTCATGCGTTCCATATGGACCAGCAGGTTACCCACAAGTACGCAGACCATCATCGCATCCCAGTCAAGGCTGCCGTTGGACGAAGTAGCCGAGCTGGCCGACCGCATCCACGAAGTCGTCCCACCTCGACCGCAAATAGCAGCAGCATCGATGGCAGCAGCATCAACGTCATCATCAGCACCACATTCTCTGAGCCAGGAGGTAGCGGCATTATCCCAGCAGATGCAAACACTGATGGTAAAGGTAGACAGAATGTCGCGCCAGCGCGGGCGTTCAAAGACGCCTCAGAGACCAAATGGACGTGGACGCTCATCATCAGCACGAAGGTCGAACTCCAATTATAGAAAGTTTCCGACGTGCTGGTACCACCATAAGTTCGGGGATAAGGCTACTCGGTGCGTGCAGCCCTGTGATTTCGCGGGAAACGGCCGGGGCACTCTGTAATGGCGGCCGAGGACTGCCCGAGCACAGGTCGCCTAATTATAACGGACCAGAACTCAAAAACACAGTTTTTAGTAGACACCGGTAGTGACCTTTGTGTGTTCCCTCGTTCACAATTAAAAACGCGATGTCTAAAAACTGATTTAGTTTTAAGCGCAGCAAACGGCACCAAAATTGACACGTACGGTTACGTAAATTTTATTTTAAATCTAGGCTTGCGCCGTGACTATGCTTGGCGATTTATTGTTGCAGATGTGACGAGGGCGATAATAGGTGTGGATTTTTTATCGCATTATGGTCTCGTCGTCGACGTGAGGAATCAACGCCTCATCGACGGCACGACATCGCTTGCGACCCCGGCGTTGCTTGCGCGAAAATCGGTGGACGTCACTTCGGTGAAGGTAATGTCTGGTGATTCTACATATCACACTATACTCGAACACTATCCCGAAATAACACGCCCACATGGTATACACCACACACCTACTCATAGTACAGTACACCACATACGTACTACACCTGGGCCACCTGTATCGAGTACACCTCGTCGCCTGGCGCCGGACAAATTGAAGATAGCCAAGGCAGAGTTTGACGCTATGTTGAAGAGCGGCATCTGCCGGCCATCTCAGTCCCCTTGGTCTTCTCCACTACACCTGGCCCCGAAGAAGAATGATGGATGGCGTCCGTGTGGCGATTATCGCATGTTGAATGCGAGAACAATACCGGACATGTACCCAATCCGTCACATCCAGGACTTTGCACACAGTCTTTCCGGTTGTAATTTTTTTTCAACCATTGATCTAGTCAAGGCGTACAACCAGATTCCCCTGAACCCTGACGACATCGCGAAGACCGCCATTACGACGCCCTTCGGCCTTTACGAATTTCCTTACATGACGTTCGGACTTCGTAATGCCGGTCAGACGTTTCAGCGCTTCGTCGATGAGATGGTCAGGGGACTAGACTTTGTGTACGCCTACCTCGACGACTTTTTAGTTTTTTCGCAGGATCGGGAGACGCACGAGCAACACCTACATCAGCTGTTCCGCAGGCTCAAAGATTTTGGAATGGTGGTGAACGCAGCAAAGTGTGTCTTCGGCGTACCTGAGGTTACCTTCCTCGGGTACCGTATAACAGCCGAAGGAACCACACCACTGCCTTCCAAGGTCGAGGCTATCCAGAGCTTCCCTACGCCAAAGACGGTAAAAGAGTTGCGACGTTTTTTGGGGATGCTCAATTTTTACCGCAGGTTTATTCCAGGCGCGGCTACGCATCAGGCACCTCTTAACGCTCTGTTGGTAGGATCGGTGAAAGGTTCCCATCCCGTAAATTTTTCCACACAGGAGGCAGATGCGTTTCAGGCCTGTAAGGATAGTCTTTGCCAGGCAACTATGCTGGCACACCCAGACTGCCACGCGAAGCTCGCTTTGGTGACAGACGCTTCGGACGCGGCTATGGGTGCAGTACTCCAACAGTTGAGGCAGAAGGAGTGGCAGCCATTGGCATTCTTTTCACGAAAGTTGAGTCCAGCGCAGGTAAAATATTCACCCTATGATCGCGAACTTCTAGCGATTTACGAGAGTGTGAAGTATTTTCGGCATATGGTGGAGGCTCGTGACTTTACGATCTACACCGATCACAAGCCCCTCACTTTTGCCTTCCACTCTCGTAAAGAGAACTGCTCCCCACGACAGTTTAGGCACCTAGACCTGATAGCCCAGTTTACGACTGATATCAGGCATATATCAGGTAAGGATAATGTCGTGGCGGATGCACTTTCTCGCATAGAGGAGATCTCGCAACCTGTGACTGCTGAAAGAATTGCTTCTGCACAACAGACTGACCAGGAGCTTCAACAACTACGGGAAGCAGGTTCGTCACTGCGGCTGGACAAGGTAAAAATCC
The DNA here is from genome assembly GCA_947049275.1 of Epinotia bilunana. NCBI lineage: Eukaryota > Metazoa > Arthropoda > Insecta > Lepidoptera > Tortricidae > Epinotia > Epinotia bilunana. Next base: position 3,018,017 of record OX346266.1, on the reverse strand, counting down.
CTGGTTCGCTAAATTACCTGCACTGTGACGTCAGCAGCACTACCGAGAGGCCATTTATACCACAGGAGCTACGCAAGGCGGTGTTCGACAGTCTCCACTCCTTCAGCCACCCCGGCGCCAACGCCACCGCCAGACTGGTCGCGGAGCGTTACGTCTGGCCAGGAGTCAAAAAAGACTGCCGCGAGTGGGTACGTACCTGCCTAGCTTGCCAACGCTCTAAGGTCACTCGCCACGTCTCTGCCCCATTAGGTAACTTTAAAGTACCCAGGGCCAGATTGGCATTTGTCCACATAGACCTGATAGGCCCCTTACCATTGTGCCAAGGGTTTCGATATTGCCTCACAGCCGTCGACAGGTTCACACGATGGCCAGAGGCAATACCTTTGGCAGACATGACGGCCGAGACGGTGGCACGGGCATTGCTGAGCGGCTGGATATCCCGCTTTGGTTGCCCAACAGATATAGTGACGGATAGAGGACGTCAGTTTGAGTCGGCCCTATTCCAGTATTTATCAGCCATCGCAGGGTTCCAACACCGTAGGACGACAGCGTACCATCCAGCTTGTAACGGACTCGTGGAGAGATTCCACAGGCAACTTAAGGCTGCCATAACCTGCCACGGTGGTAACAGCTGGGTGGAAACACTTCCACTCGTTTTACTGGGAGTACGTAGCGCCTATAAAGAAGACATTCAGGCTTCCACGGCTGAACTTCTTTATGGTCAACCTTTGCGCCTCCCGGGAGATTTTTTCAATCCTCAGGTAGACGAGACCATTGACGTGACGGACTACATGTCACGCCTGCGAGGTTTCGTGAGAGACTTACGCCCATCACCAGCCGCACGGCACAGTGGTAGGCGAACAACCTTCGTCTTCAAAGACCTATCTTCTTCAACCTACGTTTTTCTCCGGGACGATACGATAGGCGGATCCCTAAAACCTGCGTACACCGGACCTTACGAGGTTATTGCCAGAGGTGATAAGGTCTTCAAAATAATGCTAAACGGTAAGCTGGTTTCAGTATCGATAGACCGCCTTAAGCCGGCCTTCATACTGCGTGACCCAGACACCCCACATCACACATCACCAAACAACACACATTTCCATCACTCAAGTTCACCCAAGGATCACCAGGCATTACCAAGTGCCATAAGTGACACTGTCAAAACGACGCGGTCAGGACGCCGTATTCAGTTTCCCGACTATTATCGCCCTTGACGGTCTCTGGGGAGGGGTGATGTAGTGTACGTAATACCTACTCTTAGCTATAATAATTATTAAATAAGTTTTATTGATTAAATGTGTTAACTTAATATAAAACTTAAAACTAAACTTAATACTAAAAACGTATTATTATATAAAGAAATCTATAATTAGGTATTTACAACATGCATTGAAATATGTAAAATTAATACTAACTAAATAACTAAACTTAATATTTACATGTAATATTTTGTACAAGCGGACAAGCAATCCTAGTTTTCATATTAGATGCGGCGACCCGTTATCTGCGCGGACGACGGCGGCCGGTGGCCGGTCGCGCGCCCGCGCCAGTACTTATGTCGCTTCGCCGCTGTGCGCACGCCGCTCGTATGCAAATTATTGTACTCGCTCTCGCTATACGCTTGCGCTCATATTAGCATTTAATTCTTGTGCTTTGTGCTTGTACTGCTTGTGACTTTCTTCTATGTGCTTTCGGATATTCTATGGCAAAATTATAAACTTTCTCCTTCTATCTTTGTACCGTGTTTGTGCAAATTAAAAGTGATTGTTGGATCATTCGGACGTTTAATTTATGCCTACGTCTGAGCCAGTACCCGACAACTACATATCCGTTACTAGCTTAACGCTGTTTTTTGATTAGATATTGTTGAAACTTTTTGCTAGCTTATGTGTTTATCAATATTCATATCAGCCGAAAGACGTCCACTGCTGGACATAGGCCTCCCCCAAAGAGTGCCACAATGACCGGTCCGGGAGGCTACGGCACAATTTTTGCGTCCAATATTCCGCAGTGTCTCAAGACGAGAGTCTTTGACCAGTGTGTGTTGCCAGTGATGACGTATGGCACGGAAACGTTGTCGCTTACTATGGGCCTCATAAGAAGGCTCAAAGTCACCCAAAGGGCAATGGAGAGGGCTATGTTGGGAGTTTCTCTGCGCGATCGCATCAGAAATGAGGCTATCCGCAGCAGAACCAAGGTAACCGATATAGTCCTCCGAATCGCTAAACTTAAGTGGCAGTGGGCGGGGCACCGATCTAGAACCGATGGCCGTTGGGGCGGCAAGGTTCTCGAGTGGCGGCCACGTACCGGAAGGCGCAGCGTGGGTAGGCCCCCTACAAGGTGGACTGATGACCTGGTTAAGGTCGCGGGAGTCCGCTGGATGCGGGTGGCGCAGGACCGGTCATTGTGGCACTCTTTATCAATATTAATACCTAAAAAATCGCTACATCAGTCTGTTCTACACGTTGATCTTTATATTGTTTGTCAAGATTTATAGTGTGTGATTTAGATTGATGAAATGGCATTATCTCTGTCTCGTCAATATTAATATTTAATTAATTTAGGTTCAGCTAGTCAATTACAGTCGCAAGAGTATTGTTAAGGTCAGCTTCATCATTTTTAAGGTCATTTGATGATTTGTTTGGGTACATAAACATTTTGCCATGTCAAATAATAAAGGTTCTAAAATACTACCTTGAGGAACTCTGCGCATCAGTAGACAGACAGAAAGATTTATATGGATTACGCGTGTGCCGCCTCCATTTGAAAAACATTATTAGTTTTTCAATATCAGCACCTCCCGAAAAGCAATATAGGATTTCGCATTAATAAACATAAGCAACAGGCAACCTCAAGTACCAATAATCGGTTTAGGCGGTCAGCCTGACATTCAAATCGCTTACCGGTGACTTCGCCCCAACAAACCAGTTTAATTCTGACCCCCGTTGCAACCCGTTTGTTACGGATCGAGGGGTAAAATTAGGCTGGTTGTCGCCCAATGGGATTAATTCAGATCCAATTGAATATCTCTTTGCGGATGTGTTAATCGTCGCTACAATGCCACTGACCTGAAATCAATACTAAGCGTAATGGATAATTGACTATTTAACACGCTGTAAGGTTAAATAGCGATTGAAGCGCTTAGTCTCGTTGTACAGCCGAGTTCTCCAATATCTACACGGACAACCTTTCAAAAATATCTATACAGAGACTTTATTGTTACTGACATAAGACACATGTGTAGATATTTTTGAAAGGTTGTCGGTATAGATATTGGAGAACTCGACTGTACCTGTATTTTGAACCCCCGACGCAAAAGAGTAAAAAAAAAAACTGTTTATTTCAGAGAAAGATAAATATGTTACATTTCCAGCGATAAAGGCTTAATCTTATTATTTTAAGATTTTGAATTGCCTCCTCGAATTTTAATACTTAGTATTTTTATTACATAATAAGAATTCGTAAGTGAGTGTAAGTTATCTATTAACATTTCCTTATACATTTTTACTATAAGTTTACCAGACTTTTTTGGTATCAAGTCATATGGAAGTCTATTTAAAGCGCGTGGCAATGCGTATGTCCAGACTCTTTTGCCATATTCATAAGTAAGTTTGACGTGTATCTGTGTGTCTATCTGTGGCATCGTAGTTCCTAAACAGCAGCTCGCCACTGACAATAGGTAGGTACTTTTTATATGAAATTTCCATTTCGGGAGAAAAGTTTTTCGCTAACTAAATCTTAACAAATAACTTTGAATTTCGCTATAAAAGAACAAATTAGGTGCCACAAAAGGAAAGCCTATAATGATAAGTGACAAGATAGATAGTCCGTCTCGTTCTATTTAACGGTGTCAGCCAGTGACGGACGCTCTATCTTGTCACTTATCGTGTGATAAGGCCGTCCATGCTACGGGGTCAGAAGTGACGAGCGCATTGCCAACTGATTATTGGCTTGATAACTCAGTGTGTTATTCGCCTGTGTCACGACCTTGTTTATGAACAAACAAATTAACCGTTAACAAACTATAATACAATTTGTAAGCCTGCTTTTAAGCGGTGTACCAACAAAACCTTCCAGGACTATTTTCATGCGTTACTTCGAAGTGTCTCTGCATTTCAATACGATTCGCGGGCTCGCTTCTAACGTGCGCCGAGCTGACGTGTCAGAAAAAGCGCGAGAACATAACATACTGAAATGCGACATAGATGCGAAAGAGATGAACCGAATAGAGATAGGTACTAAAGCACTAATTAGTTAGAATTACCGCGTGGACAGCACGCGTGGATGCATTTTATGGTAGTTGGATCGCTATAGTTTTAGTTCGCATTTTCGTATAGGGACAGATAATTAACGGATTTTAAAATATATTGTTTTGTTTATTTCTGGTTGGTCACTGTGTTTACTGCAGGAGAGGCAATGCGGATCCCTCATTCAACACAGCGCATCTTCGTTAGCTCTGGGGCCCTTACCCACTAGTTACTGATCATGAATATACCTACCAAAATATTCCCACCGGCTTACTTAAATTAATTTTTAGGCAAGCCTATAGTTATATACCTAAACTCTTACATACCTTTTTTAGTTCCAGGTTGTTCATCGGAAACGTTCACGCGCCGCCACTGATACCAACACTCAACAACTTTTAGTGTTGTCATGGCTGCGGTAATTTGCAAGGAGGTTCCACAATTGTGCTGATCCAAATATGAGGGCGATGACATTCCGCCGAGTGCCTCTTTGGATGCCTTGATTGCCAATCAAGGCATCCAAAACGGACATTGTCACGCCAAAATTATTGTTACAAGAGAGCAAATACAATCCTTATATGAAACACTGAAGGTTGCTTTGACAGCGGACGCCATAACACCGGGTTCTTGGCGCTGCGGACACAGCAACACACGACACCTTTAGGTGTTCTTGGCGTTCGAATGGATGTTATTATGTTTAGTGTGCCAGAATGGGAGCGTTCCAGTTCATTGGAGACAAAACCGTATTCGTTAATAAAAGCAGTCTCAGCATTAATTCATGGCGGAAAAAGGCGGCTGATTTACAAGTATAAATTTATCATGAATCTACATCCATCAAGGCTTATCTCACTGCTTTTATTAAATCGCTCGATTGCGAACAATGGTCCTTAATTTATGCGAAGCAATTTTGTACGAATTTCGAGCTGTAGTGCGAATTGTGGTGCTGATTGTACAAGTTTTCTGTTCAGTTAACAGAGAGCATTACTTACGAGGGATATGCGTGCTGAATATGTATTTTGGACGGTTTTCGACGAAGAACGAATGAGAAGGGTTTTTGACGACAATTTAAAAATATAGTTTGGCGCGCAACGGGGGGCCTAGTTTTTATTTCTTTACCTTGTATGTAACTGTTGCTGCTGAGGATAATCTTTATCAAGTATTCGTTAGTATGAACCACTCGCACTGCTACTATGAGTTCAAAGTTACTATCATGTATTTATTTTCCAATAACCGTAGTCGAAATTCTTAACATTTTCTGATCAGGATGACGAATGAAATGATACAAACAAAGCAACAAAAGAGAACCGTAAAAACAAAAGTCACAAGCAACAGTTGACCCACTCGACATTGTGCAAGTGTATAGTTCATTAAATCAACAAATTACGTGTCAAAAATCTCACCCAAAAGGGCATGAAAGCGCGTCCGCTGGATCGGAAACGTGGGGTTGGGAGTTTAATAAAATAAAATGAGAATATTATCGAATGGAGTCCCACGAGTAATGTTGCGTGCGAGGGGTGAAGAACTGCGAAAGGGGTTGAGCCATTTTTAAGTATTCCGTTAAGTATGTAAAAATACTGTAATATTTATTTTAACTACATGGAGACTCGATTCAATAAGTGCATTTTTATGCCGTACGTGTTGGAAAATCTTGTACGTTAATAGATTTAGAGTGCAGCTACGAGAATAAACGTAACCAGGCTATGTTATCAAACCAGCTCAATGAAATATTTTTTTTTTAATTTATTGATTAAGACAAAAACAAAGAATATCATTATAAAGCCCATCTAGGCAAAACCTTGGAGAGGTTTGTGTGCCGATGGGGCCTGAATGATACCAACTTCAAAGTAGCATATTTATTCTTCAATTTAGGGATATAACATGCACCTCTGAATGTCGATAAACTACAACCGATTCATAAAAAACCGGCCAAGCGCGAGTCGGACTCGCGCACGAAGGGTTCCATACCATTATCTATAAACACAGCAAAAAAAAAAGTTTGTTGTATGGGAGCCCTCTTAAATATTTATTTTATTTTGTTTTTAGTATTTATTGTTATAGCGGCAACAGAAATATATATAATTTGTGAAAATTTCAACTGTCTAGCTATTGCGGTTCTTGAGATACAGCCTGGTGACAAACAGACGGACGGACAGACAGCTAAGTCTTAGCAATAGGGTCCCGTTTTTACCCTTTCGGTACGGAACCCTAAAAAATCCTCTGCCTCGAGAAGAAGCAGCCTAAAAACTCGGAGGTATCATTTCAGTATCTCCGTACTATAAAATTACATTGCTACAGTAGAAAGTAACGATGCGCGACTTCGAATGATTCGACTAATCGAATAATTAGCGATTACTAATATGAATAATCGATTATGACATTAGTAATATACTAATGTTGATAATCGAATGACGACAACTAATTAGTAACTACTAATGGTAAACTATAGATAAGCTTGTAATGCCACGGCTCGACTAGTCGACTCCATTCAGTTCAACTACTTCAATTCGACTTGGATCGAGTCGACTCTGCGTTCATTAGTAGGGAGTGACTAATAACCGAATGATTATAAATTGAGTCGAATAAGTCGAATGATTATTATAATCGACTAATCGATTTAGTATCATTCAAAGTCGCGCATCGCTAGTAGAAAGCCTTTTAGTTATTTATTTTTGCGATAGATTACTCCTGCATCAGACAAACCCTAACCATGTTGGAATCGTTTATATTATAATAAGCTTTTGAAATAACTTTTTGGTTCACGAAAGATTTGAATTTAGAGTCGGTAAGTTCGGTAATGTAGTCGGTTTTTTGTTTACAACTGTCATCAATGTTCTATTGCTATGATACCAGGCCCCTATTTTACCAACTTGACAATTGTCACCTGACAACGACAATTCGCCGTACATTGTTGGATCCACAAGTACCCTAGGGACCACCTTAACTTCTAGAACAAGCAATGTATGGCGAATTGTCAGTGTCAGGTGACAATTGTCCAGTTGGTGAAATAGGGGCCTGGTATCATTGCAATAGAACATTGATGACAGTTGTAAAAAAAAACCGACTACATTACCGAACTTACCGACTCTAAATTCAAATTTTTCATGAACCAAAAAGTTATTTCAAAAGCTTATTATAATATAAACGATTCAAACAATATTCTCTTGCTTTTTCAATAAATAACCTGCATGTCTGCTAGGATTGCTGGGATGTACATTTGCACTTCATCATCGTCATATCAGCCGAAAGACGTCCACTGCTGGACATAGGCCTCCCCCAAAGAGTGCCACAATGACTGGTCCTGCGCCAGCCGCATCCAGCGGACTCCCGCGACCTTTACCAGGTCATCAGGACATTTGCACTTGCATGGAGTTAATGTTCTTATAGCCGCACGACAAAACCGTAAACAACAAACCACCACGGAAACAATGGTTTTGTATGTATTTATTTAGCACTCTGCCCGCGACTCCGTCCGCGTAGAAATCGTGTATAACTATAACTCCATACAAACTTTCACCACCATTTCACCCCTTATAGGATGATTTCCGGGATAAAAACTACCCCATGTCCTTACCTAGTATTCAACCTATCATCATACCAAATTTCATCTAAATGGGTTCTGCGGTTTAGCGTGAAGAGGTAACAGACAGACGGACAGACAAACACACTTCCGCATTTAAAATATTATATTGATTTCTAATAAGAAGGCTAATTGAACCGTGGAAGTAGCTCGAATTAGATTTTCAAGACTTGGTCTAAACATACGCATTACATGTTAAGTTAGTCAGAATAGCTTGTACTGGTGTTATTTTTTTAAAATGTTTATTAAATAACTCCATCCATCCCCTGTTCCACGAAAAATCCTAATGCTGCGTCAATAAATCTGTCTTCACTGTCAATACTCCAGAAATCCATTGAATCACATTGTCACTTCGGTCACATCGCCGCACCACGTGGCCGCTTGGCCACAATGAAATTTATCGAGCGCACTTCATGTATCTTTGACACCGGAGCAACAGAGCATATGTGCAATGGAACTTTGTAGTAACATACGATGTTTTTGTATTACTTAGTACATTGTGGTATTCAAAACAGTGATTGTGCGTAAGATAGCTTATTCACATACGTTTTTGTAAAAATGTGACTCGTTTGGAATTTATTGCGCTTGTTGATTTATTTTTGTTTTTTTTTTAATGGTGACCGTATTTTAAGTCATTATTATTGGACGCGTGAGCTGAATTGAAAGCGATTTATTACTCGATTGTGTGCCGTTGGCTTTGTTTATTTTAATTTTGAATAAAATTTGGACGATCCTTTACTGTAATTATATTACAATTTATCGCTGTAAAATTATGCACGACGAATATAAATTATACTTAAACCACCAGTAACTTGACAAAATGAAAACATAATTTATTATAAATCATTTTATTAAACTTGTTAAAACTTCTTCAATATAACTTGAGACGTCGGTGCCGTTAAGAAGCCTAAGTCTTCTGGTAGATGTCGCTACACGCCTCCCCAAGGCGTTGTAGGAAGGAACTGATTGAAAGATTTAGCGGCCGAGACAGATTGTTCCGATAGCTCAGTTGGTTAGTAGCGACGGGCCATGAATGCCTGCGGTTCGAATCCGGCTCGGAGCATTACATTTTTCCTTTAATTTAAAATTTATTTTATATAGTGTCTACATCCCTTTTTAGGTAATTCACACACTGTAGTACTATGACAGCTCATTAGAATCTTACGATTGGTTCAAAGGGTATCTATCATCATGGAGCGCAATCCGAAGTATAAATTGAGTCTGCCTGGGTATTATAGTATATAGTGTGTACTAAAGAATAAATAATAGAAACAAAAAACAATTATTTATTTTCCAGATGACCCACAAAGGCAATGTAAAGGTACACGGACATCTCAAATGTTTATTCTGCAAGTAGGCCACATGGGCTCTTTCACGAGTCATCAATAAACAATAACATTATACAATTTGCTATTAACTGTGCCTTTGTCATCTTCCAAATTTTACAGTAGTTCGTTCACCTTTAAGGTTATTCGACTGTGGAACTCTCTCCCTCTTCATATAAGACAAGCTAAATCTATCGGCAACTTCAAATCTCTTCTTAAAGAACATTATTTGTCTTTCCCCTAACCCTGACTGTCCTACTATTATTATTATTGGCTGACTGTTTGTTTTATATATTTTTATTTGTGTTATTTGTATATATGTATGATTGTGTGTGTATGTTTATGCTATTTATGTACGTGCATTTATATAATTATTTTGATTTTTGGCTTATTGTAATCTCTGCACCACCTACTACATAATCTAGTTTTATCTCTTTCTCCGATACCCAAAGGTTGTCTGGAAGAGATCGCTCTTCAGCGATAAGACCGCCTGTTGTCTACCTCTACCTACATGTTATTGTATTGTTTTTCTTTTTAACTGCTTTGTTTGTGTGACGTGTGCAATAAAGAGTATTTGTATTGTATTGTTGTATTGTATTATACAACATGTTGTACTGAGCAACACCCTTATAAACCTGGACACACACGCACTGGGAGATATATAGTTTCCAATGTCAGATTAAAATAAAGAAAAATAATTAGGTAGAGAGATGAAAACAGTGTCTCATGTGTTTGAATTAACTGCTTTTCTGAATATTTTATTGGAAACAATAAATGAAAATAAATATATTTTATAACATGCATTCCTTCTCCATGGCTCCGTGGCAGGTACACGTGCTTCAATGCCTTCAATACAGCGATATTAGGTTGTGACGTCATATCTTGTTGTCAATTTGCAAGAGGCGAGGCGTGTTCTTCGTATATACGCATGTCTGACTTTTCCCGACTTTGCCTGACTGTTGCCGTGTTCCTATTTTGGCACCCCGACCGTTTTTATTTCGTCCTTAAACAAGATTCATTATCCTGCTAGCATTTTTCCAAGCAGTGCTCAAACGAGCCTTGGAGCCGCTTTGGCACCTAATCCCAAGACTTGGCGTATAGACTCTGGTTGTACGACAATGACTGCCATCTGATCTTCCAGAGGGAAAACTAGACCTTATTGGGATTACATCGGTTTCCTAAGGATGTTTTCTTTCATCGAAGTCATAAATTAAAACTAAATAAAAAAAACCATCGATGTGTTTGCATATTATATCCATACTTAATATTATAAATGCGATAGTGTGTCTGTCTGTCTGTTACCTGGTCACGCTGAAACCGCTGAACCGATTTAGATGAAGTTTGCTATGTAGATAGCTTGAGTCCCGAGGAGCGACATAGGATGGTTCTTGTCGCGGAAATCATCCCCTAAGGGGGTGAAATGAGGGGTGAAAGTTTGTATGTAGCTACGATATAAACGAGCTCCACGCTAAAGGAGGCCCGAGCAGAATCTTCTTTAATATACGTGCCCTCAACGATGTAATATAAGAAGAGGGAGATAAGTTGTCTATACGAAATTCCGTGTTTAAAAATGGCTACCAAATCTGACAGCTGAGACACGTTTGTAAATACGTTTCAATTGGCGACGCGAAACTGAGGCAAGTTCGTGCTCGGTTTTTTTTTTTTTATTCAAATGAAAACTTACATACTATACAATTATATTCTCGCCAAACTGTTACGTTTGATGGCGAGACGCGCTACATTTTAATACAACTTAACTTAACCTATTAAACTCATCTTATAAGATAAATTAGGTAACAATTTCGTGGGCCCCATACCAAAGAAATTATATATATATATATGCATACATACACACACATCAATCATGAAAAGTCGAGAAGACATTCCTTTAGTCTAGTTTTTATCATAGATTTACTTAATTTAGGACTTTCTCTTAGTAAACTAATTTTATTGAATATTTTTGGTACTAGGTACTTTGAACTTCTTTTGCCATAATAGTTTTTAATTTTCGGCTGTACTATCTTTTTTTCTCTTACACTTAGTATTATATTTATTGTTAATTAATAATTTGTACGTTTCACTGTAATAATGCTCTAAACCTAAGAGGTATGTGACTTTCTTATCTATCGGTAAAATTTTACATAAGGGAAATATTTTATCATAATCTTTTTCACAATCTTTCTTAACCTTTTTACTAACTAAGAATATAATCAGCCTTGTTTGTAAATTTCGTATATCTCTAATGTATGTTATGAATGTTCACCCGTATATGACTAGACCATAGCTAATAAGTGAGTCAGCAAGGGCGTAATGTACAACCATTAGTGTTTTTAGTTAATGTTCGACTTAATTGGTAAAATTTCCCTAGCACAGATCTTAGCCTATTACAAACATCGTTTATATGCGGTTTCCAATTAAAGTTTGTGTCAATAGTTAGACCTAAATATTTGAATGTTTCCACATAGCTCAGTTAAGCACATCTACAATTACTTTTATCTGCATGCAGGCAATCGTATGTATGCCCTATTATATCCATTTTTTCTTTATTTACTTTTTTGGCTACCTGGTTATACGGCGAGTGAATGTGCACGCATTTGGTTTTCTCGAAGTTTAAGATAATTCCGTTATCATGTGCCCACTTAGTGATACTTTCCAAGTCGTCTTGTATGCACTTTTGCACCTCCGTTATATCTTTTGCAGCATAAAGTAGACACATGTCATCCGCGTACATAAACACCCGGCACCATTTCGCAACGTTTGCGACGCTGTTGACATGCATCACATATCCCACGGGACCATACGCGGATCCGGTCGGAACCCCGAGCTCCACCGCTGCATCCTGCCCCGTCTCCCCCGCGAATCTCGTGTGTATTTTCCCGCCCGACAAGAAACTTTTAAACCACTTATTCGTGGGACCACGAATTCCGCATTCATCCATCGCCTGTAATAAAATATTGTGATCCAATGTATCGAATGCCTTTTTATAGTCAATGAACAGAGCTATTAGCTGTTGACCCGAGTCTAAGCAGTCGTTCACATAGTCCGTTTGTGTGCCACTTTTGGAGTATTATAATTAATCTACTAGCTTTCGCCCGCGACTTCGTCTGCGTGGATGAAAACTATCCCATATTTTAATCCAGGCTATACACTATCTTCGTGCAAGATTTCATCCAAATCGGTTCAGCCGTTTAAGCGTGATTGAGTAACAAACATCCAAACATCTGAACATTCAAACATCTAAGCATCCAAACTTTCCCATTTATAGTATTAGGAGAAGTAGAATAGTAGAATCTGCCTCTGTTTTATATTAAATCATTGCGAGCTCTGGTTAAATGCATTTATAAGGTCTGCGCAACACCTCGAGGCCGGGAAACACACCGGCAAAACGATTTTTAGCTGTCAATCAAGCACAGCCTTGCTCCAGAGCAAGCTGCTACGCGTCTCTTCCATCAAACGTTTGGGTGGTCGACAGTCCAATCAGAACGGAAAATTTCAAAAAATGGTGAAAAACTGTAAGTGAGGCTACTATTTCTTTATTTATGCCCGAACGAAGCGAAGCGAACGTAGTTCTCAGTTTCACGTTGGGCCAAAGTTACTTCTCCTTTGTCCGGCTGATCTCCTCTACAGGCCGCATTTCGCAATCGATTCTTGTGAATTTTGGTGAGCAGGTTCCATAATTTTTTTTTTTTGCAAGTTACCAGTTTATAACCGTTCATTATTTCGTCTCTTTAAGCAAAAATGCCGTTTAAATTCGTTCGTGTTTGTGAAAAAGGAACACATTTTAGGTAAATGTATAAGGGGAATTTGTATAATACAAATACCCTATAATATTTATTGTACGAAATAAAATATGTTCTTTCAAGAGGTAGACTTAATGCGAGAAAGCATCCCTTACCAGTAAACAAATACGTGTACATATTATAATACACGAAATAGTTCTGTACAAATGCACATTTTGAATAATGAATGTCTGGGAAAAGTATTTTTTAAAGTGCATAAGTTTCTATATACCCCTATATAGGGGTATATACTAGGGAATCTACTCGTCCGATAATTATTTTCTCAGAATCCGAGTCAGGACAGCAGAATAAAAGTAGCCCCAATAGTCATTTCGGCGTTAATTTTTAGCCTATTTAGGCTAACGTATGGGGCCCACTTCATAACAACTTCTTACTTTTTGCCATATTTTTGCGAAAGCTTATACAAGATTAACAAGTTAAACCTAAAAAAAGCCCCTCGAGACATTATACCGTGGATGCTGGCGCCATTTCCTCGCTGAATTGCAATACTGATGCGTGGCGCGAGAAAACCGCCAGCACTTCGGTCACCAGCACGGCTATCCCGGGACGGCGCGCGAGCTCTCTCGATTTTTCTCGCACTATCCGGCTCTCTCTTATTAGAACAAGACGTATATTGCGAGAAAAATCGAGAGTATGTCGCGGCCGTCTCATGATAGACGTGCAGTTACATCAACCAGACGTATCGCGATTTTCGCTAATAACTAATGCGTACTGTGACTGAGGGCTTCGACGCCAATACACACGCACATACACACACGCTGCCGAGGCCTCTTATTGCGTTTCAGATTTTCGGTATTTTCCGTCGCTGCACCCGCTTTAGAAGTCCGTTGGAGGTGGGACGGTGCACTTATATTACAAGCGGTCCCTTTCTGGTCAAAGGAGTTGAAGCAGACGTGCTCTTCTAACACAAGTTACAAGCTGTTATGAAATGGGTTCTCGATACATCATCGTCATACGATCGAATATCGACTCCCGATCGAGAACCCGCAGTTAAATCAATCTGTCTGGACCAGACCCTTATCTGAGTTGACATGTCCCTAAGTATCCGCTCAAATTGCCCTTTTGGGCTGAACGATCACCTCGGGTACGGGAGATGTGTTTAAAACTACCCGAAATATCTTTTAAAGGGATTCTGGTCTACCTAAATTAGGGATGGTTGTTTCATAAGTACATATACATTTACATACAGGCCTAGCCCAGTGCTCCTGGTAACACTGTTTTATTCTGAAGTAATGCACCAAATGTGTTTTTTTATGTATAAGTAAGTTTTTATGTTTTGTGTGCTGGGTTATTGTCAGTCATTAAAACAAAACAAAATCGTCTTGTGTTTATATATAATATGTTTTAATCGCATAGAATTATAGAAGAGGCGACGCCGTTTATGCGGATTCAGAGTTGAACCAAAAATTAGGCTTTATAGCCCTTAACTTTCACAATGTCCACCGAAGAGACGCGAACCTAAATCTGACAATGACCCTGCTATAAAGATTTATTATCATTTTATCAAAAGTAATGTCAAATGCTATTTATTTACCGCCTTAAGAGCATACCATGGTTTTGTAGCGGCCAGCTTGCATTTGCAATAAATTGTTCACTATATATTGGTTTACTTATATTGGTGTAAGAGACATTTTGTTACAAATTTACAGCTTAAACGCCGTAGCTGTCACAACATTGACAGCTTTCTTGCCGTAGCTGTCACAATCAACATTGACAGTTTTCATGCCGTAGCTGTCACAATCAACATTGACAGTTTTCATGCTGTAGCTGTCACAATTACTTCTATATCATCATCATCATATTATGATCAGTCGAAAGACGTTACTGCTTAATCAACTAAAGTGCCCAGTCGATATGACAGTCAAGAGGGCTAAATCACTGTTGAATCTCTTAAAATGTCTTCCAAGACGACACTTGTCATAGAATGATTTTATAAAAAAAAGTTTTGACATTTTCTCCAAGTGTACTAAAAATGGGATCACGTGGGGCCAAGCTCAAAAAATCCCCTAACCACGAGCAATAATTATAAAATAATAGATTATTACGCAACATACAGCCCAGTACACAATTGAGTGCAAAATGCGAGCGATTACGCCCGGCGGAGCACAATAAATATTGCCAAATTTTAATTTGACGCTCGAACAAAATGCCACCGATGAGGATGCAATACCAGTGAAATACTGGCTGGTATTTTAAATGGCTTTTAAGTTCTTCATGAAAATTGAAACTGCAGCTACTGAATAGGTTGTATATTAAATTATAAAGTGCTGACTATAATACAGTGTGTGTCTTTCATAAGAACATATCCCATAAAAAACATTCCATGTAAAAAAGAGGCCAAGTCTCGAAACTCTTCCACCGTAAAAAGTTGTGAGATATTTCCTAGAGCCAAGTCTCAGGCATTATTATTAATCTTTATTTGCTTGCTAAATAAAATTCTGCAACTTGGCAATCACACAATACTACATAGATTTAGGTAAACAGAAATCCATAAATGCAGGAAAGTAGTGTAATGCCTGAGACTTGGCTCTACGAAATATCTCACAACTTTTTACGGTGGAAGAGTTTCGAGACTTGGCCTCTTTTTTTAAAGGAATGTTTTTTATGGGATCTCACTTCTTTTTGTACGTTATTGATGGTTATTGCGTTATCAATACATACGAATTATGGATTCAGTCCCATTCTTGCTTTTTCATGTTGTGACTAATTCACTGCAAATATAACGTTGTAATCCTATATGTTTATATCAATACGCAGAAAATACAAAAATAAGTATAGTAACAGAAATCTTATATCTGGCAGAGTCCAGTTAGGTGCGACGACGAGCGAAGCGAGGAGGAGCGTGTTAGGTTGACCGTGACCTAACCGAAGCCGACTTTTTAATGTAATAAAAAATTAATAATATTGTTGCCACAACATATACAACCACACATTAACATGTTACAATACAGACATACATACATACATTATGGCATATGTTGTGGTATTAAACAAAAAACAATATTATTACTGAGTAATAAAATTGTATAGTAATAAACGAAACGGAACTCAATAAAACATTTGGTAAACAATAAACAACCAAATGTATGTTATGCCAACTAAAACATTATACGACATGAAAGTAGGCGTTTTGAAAATCCTACTAATATTATAAATGCGAAAGTTTAGATGTTTGGATGTTTGGATGTTTGTTACTCAATCACGCTTAAACCGCTGAACCGATTTGAATGAAATTTTGCACGAAGATAGTTTATAGCCTGGATTAAAATATAGGATAGTTTTTATCCCGGGTCCACGCGGAAGCTAGTTACATTATAAAACACAGACCAAATGTTGAGTTGGTAACTGTTAAGTTGGCAAATGAAACAAATAAATTTGTTAAGTTGGGAACTGAACGTTCGGCAAAATAAAATTACGCGAAACGTGAGTTGGGAAGTGATAATCGGCCATACAATTTTCGGCGATAAATAAGAGAACCGTAATAGAGGTGTAGACACTAAATAAAATAATCAATAATGTCATATTTTCTCGAAATAGGATTAAAAATGTAGTCAAATGGAGAAAAAAAACAACGCAAGAGGTTAAATAATCACGAAGTTATGTGGCCAAAGTTTTAAGAAGGGGTATATTCTGTCCCTTTGTCGCAAAACGCAACTTCATATGAAACGATAACGCTTGGAGTTTGTGACGTCACTAATAGTCGTGTAGGTGCCGCCATCGACGCGGCCTGCCGCGCGCGCGTCTCGCTCTGCGGCAGCCTCGCAGATTGTGATGTCACACCGTTTGCGTTTTCTCTCTCTAACAAGCAATATTAAAACGGTGGTTGTTTCGTAATTTTTGCCTTCTTTCTTTCGGAGTAATAATAATTTTCGAGTCTACACCCGTATTGTTTGTTTCGTAGTTAATAATAAGTTTATATATTGATATGGTTGCGCCGGGCCCTCAAAATACTTGTTAAAACTAGTACATAGGTCCGTTTGGAGACTGTAAAATCTTCGCAGGTCCGTAGGTGTTAAATAAAAGAGTGGACTGTTGAATTAGGGCTGGTATAATCCAAAATAGCAAAATACAGAAAAAGTGAGTGTGTTACAGTTGCTGGGAATCGCTGAACAACGGTAAGTTTTAAAGTGGTTATTACATTG
The DNA here is from genome assembly GCA_947049275.1 of Epinotia bilunana. NCBI lineage: Eukaryota > Metazoa > Arthropoda > Insecta > Lepidoptera > Tortricidae > Epinotia > Epinotia bilunana. Next base: position 3,000,926 of record OX346266.1, on the reverse strand, counting down.
TCCGGAATTCAGTCACTGACGAGAGGGACGCCGCAATACGTTAGATACGATACGAGATATCTCGTCAGTGACTGAATTCCGGACAATGTAATAACCACTTTACGTCAGATCCTTTTGAATGCTAAACATTGCCATATGAAAATTGTACATAGTTAATTCGACTCCTTGTGAATTTTATATTATGCATTGAATATTTTACTTAAAAAGGGAATGTGGAATTAGTATTAGTGATTTTTATTACATAGAATCTAATTAATTAAACTTTAACATATGTATTATTTGTTCTCGAGAAAGAGGATTAAAAAATAATAGTTTTTAAACGTTTCTTAACATGCTGCCGGCCATGAAGTTTGAAGATCTTCAATTGTTGCTCACAGGGAGCGGGCAAGTGGTGTTGAAGGCCCGCCGAATGACACCTCGCTCGGTGCGGATATCGGCGACCCGCGCGACACCGTCAGCCCCAGGAAGGATGCGGACGACTCTGCCGAGCTGCCAAAGGAGAGGTGGCAGAGTTCTGTCTTTGACGACCACCATAACTCCGTCCTTGAGTTGACCTGCAGAATTGTGCCATTTGGTTTTCTGTTGGAGCCAGAGAATGTACTCATTAGAAAATCGGTGCCAAAACTGTTGTTTCAGAGTTTTCAACGCTGCAGCGATGAAATGTTGGATGCAGTGATCTATGGCTGAGGAACAAAATGAATAGATCTTCCTATCCGGAAGTGAGCAGGGGATAGAGATCATTTGGATCGTTTGAAATTGGCGTCAGAGACCTTGAATTTAAAATTGCCTCGATCTGAATCAGTAGTGTTGACATTTCCTCGTATGTTAAATGAGTTTAATCAAGCACTCGGCGGAGATGGTGCTTTATGGATTTGATGGCAGACTCCCATAATCCACCAAAGTGTGGAGCGTAAGCAGGGATAAATGAAAACTTGATACCTTCAGTTACGTCTGTTGAGAAGGATTCCTGGAGGATTTTAGAAAATTCGTTACAGGTACCTTGAAATGTTGTGCCGTTGTCTGAGAAAATCGTCTGAGGCTTACCCCGACGTGCAATGAATCGGCTTAAAGATGCAATGCAAGCTTCTTTTGTTAGTTCTGTGACAAGTTCGTTGCTAGTCACACAAATGCACAAATGTATGACTTGATTAAAACACTTCCTCTGCCGTTGCGGTTTGATATCATCACTGGCCCAGCATAGTCTACGCCAGTCTCAAAAAATGGATACTCGAGTTCAACACGTTCTCTCGGTACCCCATCACGGGTTAAATTGTTTTTCCGCTGAATCGAGAGCATTTGATGCACTTATACACTGTACTTTTAGCAAGATCCCTTCCGCGAATAGCCCAATACTTATGCCTGGTGGTAGCCAGCAAAAGTTGGAGACCTGCATGCATGAACCTGATGTGATTATGCCTGAATATCAACTTGCATAAATGGTGCTTAGAACTGAGCAACACTGGATGTTTGAAATCGTATTCATAGCTGGAGTTGCTCAGTCTTCCACCCACACGAATGAGATTACCTTCCCCAAGGAATGGGGAAAGTGACCGGAGATTACATTTTCGAGATAAAGGCCTGGGCTTATTAATAGATTACAATTTTTCTTGGAAAAATCATATCAATAAGTTATGTGACAAATTAAGGACGGTACTTGTAAAACTTTACCACTTAAAATCTGTACTGGATAGGAGCACGATGTTTACGTTATACTATGCGCTGGCAGACTCTCTGCTTTTTTATGGACTGGCATGCTATGGTAGGACATTTAAAACTTATCTAGACAGGGTCAAATCATTACAAATACGCTTTATGAAACTATTAGTGGACAATAAAACTAAAACACGCTGTAAAAAAAGTAATTATGAGGAATTATTCGTGGAATGCCGTATGTTGCCGGTTCATGAGGGGGTATTGCTGTTGATGGCTTTAGAGCAGTTCAATAAAAACGAATTTAAAATCAAAATAAGTCACTCTAAATTAACAAGAAAAAATAGTAAAAAAATGTTAGAGGTGCCGGCATGTGGTAATAATTATTATGGGAAGAGAAGTAGGAAGTACTTGGTCCCTAAAATATATAATGATATACCGTAAGATAAGGGAAAGTAACACATTTAGAATGTTTAAAGTTAAAGTGAAGGAGTTTTTCTTAGAAAAGATAAAATCTAAACTGGAAACGTAGTCTAAGTAAAGTTATCACGTGAGCTGTACCATTACATTAGAAAACAAAATGATGTAACTTAAGTAACTAGCTAATAGCTAAGCCTACCCATCTATTTTTTGTACGGGAGTCCCTCTGCCAACAAACTGTCCTGCAGTTTGGCAGAAGGAAATACTGTAAAACAAGGGTTGTTTAAGTGAATAAATTTTTCTTTCTTCCTTTCTTCTTAATGATTGATTTGACGACAATAGTTCTACTTCCTTGGGAAAGGAATCCTCTTGTGCCCTACGCAAAAGAAAATGACTAGAGCGTTCAAGTTCTTGATCAGAAATATTGCCGGTTTGCCTAGTTCCTGCTTCTCTGCAATTGTAGATGAATCGGAATATCAGCGCCATGACACGTGTAAGTTTTGAGAAGCTTGATGAATTTGTAAAGAGCTTAGTAAAAATGTTGTCATTTTGCTCTTGAATTACAATTGATTGTTCTACCATTTGAGGGAGGAGTTTTGAGGCCATTGTTTCCTATCTAATTGAATAAATTCCGGACCTGACCACCACAGAGTAGATTGACCTAGCCGATCAGCACTAAGACCAAGGGAAACTAAATCTGCAGGGTTTTCTTTCAACGGTACATAGAACCACTGACAGGCCGCTGTAAGTTCTTGAATTTCACTTACTCTGTGACCTGTGACGCACGAAAGTTTTGAGATTCAGAGGTGATGAGTCAATCCAACTCAAAATAATAGTTTTTAAACGTTTCTGAACAGAGACTTTCGCTAGCGTCCAACAGTTGGTGCATTGCTGTACAAGGGGCAGGGCAGGATGTTGCGAATTCTTTGCCAACTTTGTATAGTGAAAAGTGTTATGTATAATTTGAATCCTGTTTTTCTAATTACATTCTTTCGGATTCAATGTCAATCTTGTGTTTTGTCGCTGTCATATAAACCGAATTATAATGTGAATACTTGTCCGTTTTAATATTAAAACTACGTATACAAAAGGTAAATCACACTTTCATTTGTTCGCGATTACTTAAGTGTTGATTTGCGTGTTAACCTTTGTGAATCGCTGATATTGTCAAGATTAAACTATTGTGATGTTGTCTATGCTGGCTGCATTACTGGTCGTACAAAAAAGCTCATACAGCGAGTGCAAAACGCATGCATTCGTTTCTGTTTCCGAGTCCCACCCCGCTCCCATATCACTCCCTACTTGAACGCCGCTGGTCTGCTGAACATGCCTGCACGCAGACGGCTTCACCTCGCCACTCTTCTCTTTGGCATAGTGCGATCTGGGGTCCCAGCATATTTGCTGAGTAGACTTGTATGGCCCAAGAGTGCGCGTAGGTGTAAGGCGATGATTCTGGTGCCAAAGCATCGGACCGCGGCGTTTCGAGGTAGCTTCAGGTTCGCGGCGTCCAAGTGTTGGAATGATCTCCCCCCACCTATCCAAGGAGCGTCTAGCAGGTATACCTTTAGGCGCCAGCTTAAGGGCTACTTGTTGACGCTCCAAAAATCCCAACCCTAACAAATCCAGCACTTTATTTAATTTTTAACCATTTTTTTTTTTTGTAAACATCCCAACCGTTTCGCGTTTTTCACATTGTTTTTCATCCCATTGTGCTTGTGTCACATATTTAACAGATTTAGTATATAAATTATTTATTTATTATGTGTATACGTTTGTATCGGCAGTATGTTGTGTTGCGTTCCGTGGGTCACGTACGGTGCTGTCTGAAAATCAGCGCTGTAGGTGTCTTTCTGACACCTTGGCATAATGCTGAGACAGCGACCGATTCACTGCCGCGAAGACACACACATTATGTGTCAATTGTATTGTATCTGTACTCCCTTTGTCTCTGTGTGTCTTTTGTGTAGTGAATAAATGTTTTCTTTCTTTCTTTATTTCATTACACAGGATAACAGCCCTCTAGATATTTGTAATATGGGCCTTGTTGCCTGAATTAAATAAATAAATAATTAGCTCTATTCTCATCAAACTGTCCGGAAGCCTATAAATACAATACGATTTGAAGATGTCAAGCAGTCTCCCTCGAGGCTTTGGCCTATAAGCGTCACAACTTGCATATTATAGGTACGTCGTGTTATTCAAGAAAATAACGCAAATGTAAATATTTTGAGGCGTCTTCGTCACTCTAACCCTGAGGCACCCTCAGGCCTCAATAACACTACCAATCATGTCGATAGCAGAGAAGCTGAAAATATGCACCGTATGTTTATACAAATAATGTTTATTGTTGTTTCATTGTTTTTTTTATCGATACCAGAAAGTATTACATATACATATATCGCTCTCGCAGACGTCCAAGATACAGGGTCAGCCTAGTTTGGAACCTGATGCTTGTATGCTAATCTGTTTTCGCTAAATAAATTATTTGTATTTTGTATTGTATAACTTTTTAACATACATACATACATACATTCACGCCTTCATTCCCAAAAGGGGTAGGCAGAGCACATGAAACGTATATTCCAGCGCCACTTTTAGCATAAATGTGGGTATAAAAGATCGACAAAATGTGATATTGCAGTGATAGGTTGTTAGCCCATCGCCCACAACACACTTCAAACCTGGTCCCTTAGTCGACTAAATAAAAAAAATAAAAAAAAGAATTAAAGAAGGGTAAAAACTAAAGATTATATCGATTGCTTAGTTGACATCGATAAATATAAAAAAAAACATAGTGTTGAGTTGGCACTGTTCCCTAGGTTAAAGTAAATGTGAGCCAATAAAGGAACATTGGCTACATCACGATTAGGGTAAGGCAGCGAATTCAGACCAACGTGACACACCTACAGGATTAACAAATAATTAGCAACTTAGAAAAGTTGAAAGACACCCGACATTTTCATTTCAAAGAGAAAAAAAAAATTACCTACTAAGGTTTCATGTAACGTCAATGTGGAAAATAAATATATTTGTATTTGTAAAGTTCAATATCTTCAAACCGGCTGAACCGATTTTGTTGAAACGTAGCTAAGGACCATCTCGAGCACGCCAGCTTTCGGACATTAAAAAAATTAAAATCCGTCCTTTCGTTTAGTAGCTACGATGCCATAGACAGACACACAAACACACAGACATACACCCCTCTTTTTGCGTCAAGGGTTAAAAAATATGATTAGTGCAATTTCATTATCATGCCGTCATAAAGGATGTTTTACAAATTGTGTACACGAATTACCAAAATTAACTCTCCCGGTAACGTAGCTTCACTATTAAAATTTATTAAAAATGAACCAACATACTCTGACGACCCGTCCGTTAAAATGAGAAGATATTTTCATGTCGCTTTCATACACTGAATTGGGTACATAGTAATACTGGGTAAGGGTAATACCAAAACATTTAATTTATCGGAGCACTGTAATTAATTATTTAGTTGAAAGCATGATATTGAGTATATTGTACTACGAGCTTCTGCCCGCGACTCCGTCCGCGTGGAACTTGTAGCTTTCACCACCCCATTAGGGGATGATTTCCGGGATATAAAACTATCCTATGTCCTTCCCCGGACCTCAAACTATCTCTATACCATCATCGTAATCGGGTCAGTGGTTTAAGCGTGAAGGGGTAACAGACAGACAGACAGACTGACACACTTTCGATTTATAATATTAGTATGGATTGAGCCTGAAAAAATAAATGTTTACCGTTCACTTGTAAAGTTCTCAATATAACACATTCACTGCCAACAAATTCATAGCGGTACGCTCATAGGCGATGTCCTAGTTTTCCCGCTGGGTAGAGGAAAGTGGCAGTGGGCGGGCTAGATTGCACGTAGAACTTATGGCCGTTGGGGCGGAAAGGTTCTCGAGTGGCGACCACGTACCGGAAGGCGCAGCCTGGGTAGACCCTGGGGGGCTAATGATCTGGTAAAGTCGCGGGAGTCCGCTGGATGCGGGTGGCGCAGGACCAGTCATTGTGGCACTCTTTGGGGGAGGCCTATGACCAGCAGTGGACGTCTTAAGGCTGAAATTATAAGAAGACAGTGCTTACAAATAGAGGGCCTTCTAGCTCCCTGTTTCCTGGCAGTAAATTATTTTTATACGATTTGATACGGATAACAAATCATCGTCTTAAGCGCAAGACAGGAACAGGGACTTTTTGAGTACATTTCTTTCAGTGCAGACTTTTAAAGGCAACGCAACAAGTACATGTTTGGAAAAAACAAAATGAAACACTCAAACATAAACTTATATTACCTGTCCCAAATCTTGAAACATTCCGAAACAGCCCTCATTGTGCAGCAGTTAAATATACTGCTCAAAACAAAATAAGGGCCATTGTAATTATTGGACATAAACTAATTGATAAGTGGCTAATTAATGAACTCCCGTATAAGGATACGAATGTATTCTGAAGGCCGAATGTAACCTCTTTCATGCTGGAGTTCAAGCCTAAAAGCTAGAAAAAATATATATTACTGTTTAATATAATTTTCACGTAACGATCACCATACTTGTGGCGAAAGAAGAAGGCGAAAGTAAGAAAATAGGTTTCTTTTGAGTAGTATATTATAATCATCTCCCAAACTATAAAGGCAGAAGAAAAAGTCACAACATACGCAAAAAAAACCTGTTACACAGTAGAAACTTTCTTTAGTGATAAATAATAGATTTATATAAAGCTAGTATGTTTTAGCTTTGTATTTAGCTCTTCCTATTTCTGCCTGCACATACTGGGTAATGCAGGTTACATAACAATTTAATAATATATCATACTCCATGTGAGTTGCTTAAGTACTAAGTAATTGTTTGCAATACACTACCAGGGTCCATGAGACACTTTTATAATATTGTAACAACTTTGAAACTTGGAAAAGTGTAATTTATTTTAAAACCGAGGCACTTGTGTTTTTGCATTTGTAGATATTCCATTTATTATATAGTAGTCGATATCGTTTAGCCTCGAAATCCCGGGGAGTATGAAATTGGTACCGAATGTTCGTTGGAAGCCCTGGGCTGTTGTTCGCTAAGCGTTAATGCGGCTCACCCCGCCGCCGTTCACCCGTCACGAAACTATAGACCTCTACCTACGCTTAGTTACTACGCATCGCGGTGTCAAGATATATTTGCGGGTGAGTGTTGAGGTGAGCTTAAAACAAGATAGAGAATAGGGGGGCTGTTTTCGTCTTCCAAAAGCCCACGGGTTAGGGAGGACCTCGTAGAACGGCCGCTATCTTGGAAAATGGAGCTCCATTCGTAAGAAATTCAGGTTATGTTCGAAAACTACGTACTCTATGAAAACATAGTGACGAGCTCTGTAGCCTAGTTGGTAGCCCTGATCCTGCCTGCAAAGCCGGAGGTCCCGGGTTCGAGTCCCGGTAAGGGCATTTTTAGTGTGACGAGCATGAATATTTGTTCCTGACCTGAGTCATGGATGTTTTCTACTCGTATGTATTTAAGTATTTATTTATCTATAGTCCCCAAATATATTTTTTATTTATTTATAGTCCAGAGCAACATTAAAGCTGAATAAATTCTGCACAAGCCTGTAGCCTTGCTGAGAAAACGTGTCTTCTTGTAGAAAAATGCATCAACATGTGAGATTTTACCTCAATGTAGTTCAAGGGATTGTTGATGTTGTATACAAATTTGAAGCTCGGAAGGATTTCAAATAAAAATTTGATTTACGCAATGGGATATGAACTATGTTAATTTTAACATTACGGCTAAACCCAAAATGGTAATGGATTAAATTGTTCATTGAGTATTGATAGTTTGCTGCCACCTCCAGGTCAAGATGTGTGATGAATTCCAACTAATGACGTGAATCGTTGTTTATAAATTGATCATTATGAAACGTTTTTTATGAAATGATAGTCTACCTACTTACCCATCTACTGATGTCATGTTTATTGAAATCCGCCCGATAATTTAAGTGCTAGAAGCAAAGTTATGATTTCAGATTTGATGTCCACTCACGCCCGCCATATTGATTTTAATCAAACTTGATGTGCGACAACACGTCGTCAGCATTAAAAGAAATCTGACACCATCTCATTAGTTGGAATTCATCACGGTTGACTATCATTTCATAAAAAAACGTTTCATAAATGATCATTTTATAAACAACGATTCACAAACTATTCATTTCACAAACCTATCATTCCTCAAAATGCTACATCCTACCTATCATTGCTCAAATACTATAAATAATTATTTCACAAATATTCATTTAGCAAATGGTTTACTTTATCCAAATAAATCGTTTATAAAATAGGTCATTTTACAAATCGTCGACTGATAAATGATTGTTTCATAAAAGTAAATATCTTTCATATCACGGTATCTAGCGGACTGCCTAAGAAACATTCCTGTAATAAATTCATAAAAAAGTATAGTATTTAAACATAAATCGGTTTTGGCGCTTCGCCGGCCGCTGCCGCTGCACGCTCACTTCGCTCGCTCGGCTCGCGCACTGTAGGGTCGCAGTTTTTCCTAACACTCCTCCTCGCTTCGCTCGTCGTCGTACCTACACTGACTTGCCTTGAAGTAGAGTAGATAGGTAATCCACCTGTTATGTCAATACATTTTAAGACCTAAAAGTTTTTTAGGCTAGGAATGATAACTTACTTGCTAAAACACTTTGTGCTCATACAGACTTATACAATACCTGTATAGAATTATACAACTTGTGGTTTAAAACTTTATCAAGACGATCAATGATTTATTAAATAAGGTATTTACCAAACAATGCATTTGCTTAAACGTTATTTTACCAAACGTTACTTTGCCAATTGTCACGAATAATAAATGAATAATTTGTCAAATAATTATTTTTAATATGATGTTTTTTCAATTAAATGATTTGTGTAATGAACACTTTGTAAAACAATATTTTAGGAAACGAATAATTTGTTAATCGTTAGTTTGCCAAACGTTGTTTATAAAATGAATATTTGTGAAACGTTATTTATGAAATGATTGGATACCGGGTAAGTAACACGGCAGTGCTATACACTACACTAGTTGGACAATATCGACTGAACTATTACTGAAGGGTTTTATTCTCGGTTACATACAAATAAAATATTGAATGAAAGTAAAGATCTGTAGCCATTGTCCTTACGCCTACAGAGGAGCGTATTTTGCAAAATGCTTCCTTTTTAATTCTATTTTTATATTTCTTTAACTATTGGTATTTATTCAAAAACTGATATCGTACTTAAATAATTATTTCTTAAACTAGGGGCTAAAAAAGTTAAATTTTAATTTTGCTCCTTTTTAACCTAAAATAAGTGAGTTTTTTTTAATAATTAGAATCGTTTGGTACATGATTGATAACAATTCAATTCACCATATGTTGTGCGGGGGGGGGGGAGGTTGACATGATTGAAAATCAGATTCATTTAAGAAAATTGATAAAACACCTTCCGAGTTTTTTTAGTGACAATGTAATCCTAATATTATATTTTTTTACCGCAGATTGTACTATCGACAACACAGCTAACTGACCATCGGTGCACCTTAAGTGCATTGTAATAAGGTTCTATATAAACACAGGATGGTCAGTTAACAGTGTTGTCGTTTGTACTTATATTTTGCCCTTAAAAATATATTATAGCAAACTGTATGTAACTTTATGTTGACCCATAAAAAAAAACATAACTATGGACCTACGTTGCCGTAAATTTATGTTACGCGCTTAGTCTCCGACGAATTTTTATATAAGAAATGATTAGTTTAAGAAATATTATTTAAGTACGTTATCAGTTTTTGAATAAATAATTATAGTTACGCCGTCATCTTGAATGAAAAAGGAAGCATTTTGCAAAATACGCTCGTCTGTAGCAGTAAGGACTCCTAAAATATCAGTACGGGTGTCCATTTTTTAAATTCCTTTATTTTGCTTAAAACATGCCTTGGACTCTTTTTTCTATTTGCTTGAAGTAGACTTCTGGGACCGTACGAGAGTAAAGCTCAAAGTATTTTAACATATAATTTGCGTTCTTGAATAAATCACATAACAAAACGTGTGACATTATGTGAAATGTTATGTTATGTCAAGAAACATTATATCAACCGCTTCAAGCTAACAATGTCACATTACTTGACCAACTCTTAATAAATTTCCAACCCACAGGATCCCGTATGTCAGGAATAAAAGCTTCGTTGGTAGCCCCGCGTAATTTGGTGTATTCTTTGTGGGTAAATTTACCGACGGGTATTTGCAAGCCTGATCAACAACCAAATGGGATGGTGGCGTTAACACTAGTGGTGTACTCAACATCCATGTTTCAGGATTTAATCCGGCGTCCGGTGTTGGTTCCTCCATTAATTCGGAAATTTTGAGCCGATTTGGCTTACACTGGCTACTGCTATCGTAATGTTTATATCAATTTGGAATAACTGTACTGGAATGATTGATTTTAATTGTTTTCTACAAACATACATACATTCACGCCTTTATTCCCAAAAGGGGTAGGCAGAGCACATGAAACTTATGTTCCAGCGCCACTTGTAGCATAACTGTGGGTATAAAAGGTCGACAAAATGTGATTTTGCAGTGCTAGGTTGCTAGCCCATCGCCCACAACACACTTCAACCCTGCTGTGGATATTTTCTATGTATTTAAATATTAATATTTATTGAATAAATTGTCGTCTAGTCAACAACACAAGCTTTATTTAACCTTGTTATAGGGCTAGTTCGATTTGTGTAAGATTGTTTTTACATTTATTATACAGTTGTATTTCTATCAAAGTTAATGATTACACGGTTAAATAATACACCCAGGCCGCTAGAAATTGGTCAAACATAATTAACAGTCGTCTTTAGCTGGTTCAAATCATGTTTGCGTGTGGCTGTATCTATGTGTGTGAGCTTGCGTAACTTAATATAACTTTGATTGGTTGGTAGTGGCGCGGCAGTCGTGGTTACGGGTGCACGCACCCATACAACGGCAATAATAAGCGCACGCACACATACATCCACGTGCAAAGATACTCTGTGGCGCAACGACCCAAAATGGATCTTGGTGTCTGACACTAAAGACCACCAGGCAGCCCTGTCCATTTCCAATGCTGTTTCTGTCCAGTCGACGGCGGCCCGAAGTTCGTTCAAAGAGGAGTTGAACAACTACGTACTTTTAATATAGTGTTGCCATATTGTAGTAAACCATCAAATTAGTAATAATTTTTATTTGTCATTTACTCTTTATTGTAAAATAAAGAGTAAATTACAAATAAAAATATTTAAATCGTACAAAGATATAAGACTTGAACGTTTTAAATAAACATGATTAGTTTCTCGACCAAGAGCAAATTAAACATAATATATGATATGATATGATTTATTTATCTCACAATATACAATTTCACTTAAAACTATTACACTTATTTTAGGAATGTATATTGTGATTGTCAGTTATTTTACATTTTAAATTACATTACATTTTAAAAACAATAACAAATAATTAAATTAAAATTATAATAACAAATATTTTAAACGTAGTGAATGATTGACATTGATACATGTCAATAAGTTACATACAAAATGATATAAAAATAAAATCACCGTATGCGGGTCGTCATTGATCTGAGAATACGTAAACAATTCAAATTGAGTATACATTATTGATGTCAATAAAGATACAATTTAATATAAGTAATAAATCTAATTAGTGATGTCATAATACTCATCTATTGAATATAAAGGATTTTCCAATAAAAAGTTTCTTAGTCGTCTCTTAAATATTTCGATACAAGTTTCTTCTTTTAGTGCTTGGGTTAGGCGCTCGTAAAATGTCGGGCCAATGACACGCGGGTTTTTGCCTGCCAGTGCCATGCGACGTGCGACCGTTCTTAGGCGCCCCGTTGAGCGAATCACTTTATTAGAAACTTTGACTTTCGTGAATGTCGACAAGTTACTTCTAACAAACATTAAAACTTCATACAAATACAGTGCGTAGTTCGTCATAATACGGGTTTCAATAACTTATTAGATACCCCTGCATGAGTGTCTTGTTTTGACTCCAGCCATTGTACGTAGGGCGTGCTTCTGTAGTATAAGTACTCGATTGGCATCGGTTGAATACACCTTATTAATAAATAGTTGTATAACAACTATGTGATTTGTTATAAAACGGTTAGTAAGAAGATAGTACTGTGACGTCATAACACTATGTCAGTTTGTATGAGCCGTTTCGGATGTCTTTGCCCCTCGTTTTTATCTTTTTACGTGCTCTAATAGTAGCTATACCCATAAAATAATTTGATCCACTAAGAAAACTGGTGTGATTGGCGCCGTGTTTTTTGCCAAGTAGCCATTTTTTTATTTTTCTAACACGGCATCCAAATCTACGAGTAGTTGGCTATCTTGACAGCCCTGTTTCCTGCCGCAAATTGGGGGCCATTCTGATTCGTTACACTTTATGTCCAGTTGGACATAAAGGTGGTCAGTTGACCACCTCACTAGATAGGTCTAATAGACGGCCCGGGCTCGGTGCTCGGAAAACATTTGGTAAAGTATTTTCATTGCGTGCGTATTATGGAAAACAAGGAAGACGTCTGCATTATATTTCCATATGTGGCGTGATTTTGAAAACTGTATTTTATTTCTAGATACAACAAGATAGTCTCTCGTCACCACGCTCTAAGCGATATTGTCCGGAGGGCGTTCCTCTCGGCCAATATTGTATGTGTGCTCGAGTCTTCAATTGGACGGTAAAAGGCCGGATGGTTTGACCCTGGTGCCATGGCAGAAGGGTAGATGCTTTCTGTGGGGCGCCACTTGTGTAAGCACTTTCCCTACCTCGCACCTTGGTCGCACCATCGGGGCAGCAGGAGCTGCTGACGAGGCGGCTGCGGTCAGAAACCGGGACAAATACTTCACATTGGCGGATTATTAATTGGTCCTTCTTGCGGTGGAGACGATGGGTTGCTGGTGCTCAGAGGCCAGAACATTCTAGGCAGAAGTGGGGCGCCGTTTGCGACTGAGAGGGCATGACTCCCGTTCTGGGACAGTCCTGTTGCAGAGGTTGTCGATCGCAATTCAACGCGGCAATGCGACGAGTGTGATGGATGGGTAACCTTTGCGACCGGAATGACACGGGGCGGGTTATTTGACTACGTAAGTGTATTTTTATTGACATGTATTTCCATATCACTACATAGTATAAAACAAAGTCGCTTCCCGCTGTCTGTCCCCATTTTCGGCAGTTGGGTAGCCCATAGTGGCGCCTACCCACAAGCTAGCCAAGATGAGCAGCAAAAGCTGTGAAGAGACTATATACCTCCCTTTTATTGTCTATAGACAGGTTGCTATAGCCACCTTATGATTGTTATTTTTTCATGTCACTTAAGTCAAATACCGTGTCTTACAAACATTGTTATCGTTATTATTTATAGAATAATAATATCAGTTTAACTTGCATATTTCTTTAACATCATTACAAAAACTTAAAATGGTAGCAGAGCGATAAATATCCATTCTTCACGTGAATAGTTAAACTCGTGCAAAATACGACGATGCCGAAAACAACATACCACATTGAAGCTTTAGACAAGGACAACTATGATACCTGGGCAATTCAAGCTGAAGCCGTGCTGATTAAAAATAAACTCTGGAAGTACATTGATCACTCATTACCTCCAACACCAAGCACTGCGGAACTTGACGGCGACCGAGAAGCAAAAGCAGAACTTATTCTGCTCATTGCTCCCTCAGAGCTGAAAGACATCAAAAAATGTAAGTCTGCAAAAGCCCTATGGGACAAACTAAAGGAAATACATGCAAGTAAAGGACCCGCGCGTAAGGCTACTCTCCTGAAGCGGTTAATACTCACAAAACTCGAAGACAACAATGTTCGTGAACACTTGAACAGATTCATGGATACCGTAGACAAGCTGGCAGAAATGGACGTAGATATAAACGAAGATCTACTTACAATCCTGATGCTATACAGTCTGTCCTCTGAATACGAAAACTTTCGTGTAGCCATGGAGTCACGCGACGTTCTACCTAAACCGGAAGAACTTAAAATAAAAATAATTGAAGAGAGCGAAGCTCGACACCGCGACGTCGAGGTCAGTCCGCAACAACATGAAGATGAAAACGCACTTTACATTTCTTGCAAAATCTGTAAGAAATCGGGACGCAAAATCTTTCAGAAGAAGACGCACAAAATTTGCTCTAACTGCTGGAAGAAAAATAAAGACACAAATTCTAAAAGTTCCCACTACGCTGAAGAGTGTTTCCTTACTTCGAACCAATACAACAACGACGATTGGGTACTTGATAGCGGATGCTCCTCTCATATGACGTTTCAACGAGATTATTTCAAAAATATTACTCAACTTTCACGAAAACTTAACTTTGCTTCAGAACAGCACTCTACTGAAATCAAAGGTGAAGGCAGAGTTACTTTGAAAAACAAGTATGGGATAATTCATCTCGAAAACACTCTGTACGTACCGTCACTTTGCAAAAACTTGCTATCAGTGCCAAAAATGACTGAACATGGAGCTACTGTCACTTTCAACAAAGACAAAGCGCTTGTACGCAATAAGGCAGGGCGCTTGCTTATGACTGCAGAAAAGTCTAAAAGCAGTAGTCTCTATTATGTCAAATCGCAAAACGTCGAACGAAATTACGCAGCTACGCCTGAAACAATTTCAACAAATGAGAAGAAAGGCTCTATACTAGACTGGCACAGGAAGCTTGGTCATATGAACGACAAAGATCTCCATCTAGCTCTCAACAACGAGACTTTGATTGGATTAGATTTTGATAAAAAGGAATTTCTATCTGACTGCGATGCATGCATTCAAGCAAAGATGACTCAAGTGCCAAGCCCTCCGCCAAGAACAACTCCTCGAACAACTGAACGTTTGGAGATTGTCCACAGTGACGTGTGTGGTCCTGTCACATCATCTTACGGAAAAAACCGATACTTTGTCACTTTCATTGACGATTATAGTAGATATGGACGCGTCTACTTAATGAAAAACAAATCTGAAACACTTGATCATTTCAAAGTATACAAACAAGAAATGGAAAATTTTACTGGAAATAAGATTAAGCACCTGCAAACAGATAACGGCACAGAATATGTCAACGGCAAATTTCAAGCCTATCTACAGGAACATGGGATTGCAAGACGTTTGTCCGCACCCTATACAGCACACCAAAACGGTCTCGCTGAAAGGAAAAATCGGACATTACTGGAGAAAGCAAGAGCGATGCTTATCGACGCTAAAGCACCAATGCATCTATGGGCAGAAGCCATCAACACGGCAAACTATCTATCCAATAGAAGCATTAACAGTGCTATAGAAAACAGAACGCCATTCGAGAAATGGACTCTAAGAAAACCGTGCATCCATCATCTCCACACTTTTGGATCCAAAGCATTCGTGCTTCTGAAAGGCCGTGCCAAGGGTTCTAAATTTGCACCTAAGGCAATTCCAGGAGTATTCGTCGGATATTCTGATACCAGCAAGGCATACAGGGTATTTGTTCCAAAGAAACGCAAGTCATTCATTTCCAAAGATGTACGAATTCTCCAGTCAAATTTTTATTCAGAACCTGTTGAAAATATACACAATCTTACTCACTCTGTCTCGAAGTCGACTCCAAAAATTGAACTGAATATTGAGGTTGAAGATGCTCAAGTTGAAACGAGTTCAATTCCAAACGGTCCAGATTCCACTCAGCAAGCTGAAATTATTGATCAAGAACATGACACGGACGATGAACAACAAGAATTTTTCGAACTCCCTGATCATGAACATGATAACGCTGTCGAACCTGAACCCGAATTGAATGGGCATCACAGCGACGAACAGAACCAACAAGATAATGAGGACGATGTTCAAGCTGAACCTGAGCTGGAGCGATATAATCTGAGAAACAGACCAGCGATACAGCGACCACAACGGTACGATGACTTTGTACTGGAAGCTGTCGCTGACGTAGAAAATCTACCTAAGGATCCAGAAACTTACAAACAAGCTCTGGAATCTCCCTACAAAGAAAAATGGCTCGAAGCCATGCTGAGCGAGATAAATTCACTGCATGAGAACCAAACTTGGGACCTGGTGAATTTACCTAAAGGACGAAAAGCATTACCATGCAAATGGATTTATAAATTGAAAATGGACCCAGATGGCTCTATCGATAAATTTAAGGCTAGAGTTGTTGTTAAAGGTTACTCCCAACGACAAGGCGTGGACTATGACAAGACATTCAGTCCTGTGGCTCGCCTTAGCACCATACGAGCAATCATAGCGATTGCAGCTAAAGAAAATTTAAAACTACGACAATTTGATGTGGCAACAGCCTTCCTTAACGGATCAGTCAAGGAAGAAATTTATGTCAAACAACCTGAAGGCTTCCACGACGGAACTACACGCGTTTGTAAACTCAAGCGCAGCCTATATGGGTTAAAACAAGCACCACGTTGCTGGAACTCGTGTATTGCCGAATTTTTAGGAAATGATGGCTTCCAACAAAGCGAAGCAGATCCTTGCCTATATATGAGAATTAGAGGCCAGTCCAAAGTCTTAATCGGACTTTACGTTGATGATGGACTTGTGGCGTCAAATACGACCGCTGCAGCTGACGAGTTTATTGATGAACTTAAAACAAGGTTCAAGATAACTTTCAAACCTGCCTCCTATTTCCTAGGCATGGAAATAAAAACGGATAATAGAGAAATAACACTCAGTCAACAAAATTACACGAAAAAGGTTCTTGGAAAGTTCGGTATGCTGAACAGCAAACCAACGCCGACGCCCATAATCAAAGAATGTATCAACGATACAGAAGCGAGCGTAGAAAACACCCCAGTTTTTCCTTACAGACAAGCTGTCGGAGCTCTTACATACCTGGCAGTGGGAACAAGACCCGATATAGCATACGCTGTTAGCAAAGCATCAAGAAACCTGGAGACACCCACAGCGAATGACGTCATGCTAGTCAAACGGATCTTCCGTTATTTAAAAGGAACCACAGACAAAGGCCTGGTTTATCGTCACAATAAAGGAGCACCCGGAGGACTATTATGTTTTTCTGACTCAGACTTCGCTGGAGATCCACCAACTGGACGATCAACATCGGGAATAGTCTGCCTGCTTTCAGGAGCTGCTATTAGCTGGAGAAGTCAAAGGCAGACAACCATCTCAATTTCATCCACAGAAGCAGAGATAATTGCTGCTAGCGAAGCTGCACAAGAAATATTGTGGCTAAACACCCTATTAAAAGGTTTAGTTGACGTAGAAAAACCCGAGCTCTACTTAGACAACGAATCGGCTATAAAGTTATCACAGAATCCAAGATATGAATATCACAAAAGAACGAAGCATATCAAAATTAAACACCTCTTTGTTCGCGAGTGTGTAACCAATGGTGAACTACTAGTTAAACAAGTTGCATCTTGTAATCAACTAGCAGACATGCTTACTAAACCACTTTATGGTCCAAGATTGGAAGAATTGAGTAGAAAAATTGGACTAGGGTGTGAAGAGACTATATACCTCCCTTTTATTGTCTATAGACAGGTTGCTATAGCCACCTTATGATTGTTATTTTTTCATGTCACTTAAGTCAAATACCGTGTCTTACAAACATTGTTATCGTTATTATTTATAGAATAATAATATCAGTTTAACTTGCATATTTCTTTAACATCATTACAAAAACTTAAAAAAAGCCCTTCAGGCTGCGGCATAGAACCGGGCCCAAAAAAAGGTGTCTGTCCCTATGTATGCTTAGATATTTAAAATCACGCAACGGATTTTAATGTGGTTTTTTTTTAAAAGATAGTGATTCAAGAGGAAGGTACCCGTGCGAAGCCGGGGCGGGTCGCTAGTTGAATATAAATCAGGATACACATGTTTACGCGTATGTTATATCCATAGTATAGTCTGCATTAAGAAAATACCTAGCGACTCTTCAGTGTAACTGCAGTGTAAAGAAGGGCGTATTTTCATACTGAGGTAAAAATTTAACCACACATCATGAAACATCTTTGACGATAGGTAATGCATTTCTTTTCTAAAGTATATACAAGTGTATAATATGGAATCAATTGGTAATACAACATGATTTAGCAGGCAGCATGCAGATAAAATATTGCCAAATGGAATTATGGTAGAACAAAGGCTTTTTTATTTATTTATTTATGTACCGTTTTTATTTCATAATTTGCTATGTGCACTGCGCATAATCTTTTCTGCTGTGCCTTAAGGTTTGACTGGTAGAAAATGCCATAAGGCATTACTCCGCCTTTTGTACGATACGTTTTCTAGCGTAGGATAAAGTAATTAATTAATGTACGAGCACGCTCCCTACAGGCCTAAAGGCCAGCAAAACTATAAAATACTAGTTACTCTTATCATTACATGAATTTACATAAATACCTTTTACGTCACACCTGGCCATAATGCGAGTTTTACTGCACGCTGCGCGTACGGTAAAACTCGCATTGTGGCCAGGTGAAGACGTAAAATTGTGTACTCACCACGGGCGGTAATTCGTGAAGCCCCAGATGGCATATTTATGGCCCTCACCTTCGGTTCGGGCCACAAACACCTGCGATCTGCGCCTTTCACGAATTCACCGCCCTTGGTACGTAATGTACTATTAAAAATGGTTTTTGCTATAACTAGGTAATGTCACAATGTACTGTAAAATTCACATTCTGGGAAATCATTATTCACACAAAATGGCCTATTTAGTCAAAAATGTCCAATTAGAGTACAATGAAACCTAGATAATCGGAACAAATTACAGTCTGTTGGGACGAGTACCGTACAAAATTAAGGAGCTATTCATTCTATTAAAAATGTGCTACATTAACTTCAATAAGCTACTTAATTAACACATGAACTTCAGCATTTAAAATATATTTTTTCCGTTACTTCGTTCGTAGGTAAATACGCCAATTTACTGGATGGGTGCTTGCTGTTAAAAAGTTACTCGTATTATTTCTTTTATTAGATCATTTGTAATGAAAAATAACTGATAACTTTGACTTCTAACTTTCTGTCCTCAAAAAATTTGATAACATCATATTCAAAGTCAAAGTAATTTATTTTTACAGGTCGACCTACAATTAAGCACTTGCAAAATGTGATATTATATTTATTTTTGCTATTAAATTTAAATTCTCATTTCCAAATGATGTTGATCCAAAACGTTTGAAGACGATTTACTTACACACAATTAATCGGAGTCCCTTATTTTACCGGCACACGTTTCACCGAATGCATTGACTGTTTCGCCGAATTTTAATTTTATAGATTTTTTTCTCTCTTTAGATACCGTTTTAACCGTAATTGTTTAGAACCCATTAGGTTAGATTAGGTTCGTTTTATAACAATACTTACTGAAAAGTAGACTAAATCAGAAAAATAAAATGATTTCGATGAAATGAAAATTCGACGAACCGTTTGATTGTTGAAACATCCTAAAATTATCAATTCTTGGTGATTTACATGAAAACAGAGGCGGATTATCTATATAGGCACGAGGCACGCGGGTGGGGAGCGCGGGGTTCCAAAGGGGCGCGCGAAATCTTTTTCGTTATAATATGGCCACTGAGGGGCGCCTAGCCGCAGGTGCTGCCCTAGGGCGCCCTCGGTATTTGATCTGTATTAAAATGCAATAGGTAAATTGAAGGTGTTCATTTCCAATTATGTTTTGATAAACATATTTTCGTCTCAAATTAAAAGGGTAATCCTACTAACAGCACGAATGTAAAAATTCATATAAACGTCCCAGTACTCGACACTGGCTTATTACTTGACATCTTTAATCTTACTGCTTAGGGATAAGACTTAAAAACAGGGTGTCAATTATTGGAACAAAGATGTCAAACATTGGGATGTTTAGCTTTATTATTTAAAATGAGTTGGCAGAACACTTTATATAGAAAACTCCCGTGAGTCTCTGACGTATTAAAATATAAAGAAACGGGCCACTCACGTCTTTGAGGTCGAATATCGCTCGACATGTTTCGAACCCATCTTGGTCCTTATTCGTGAGCACTCGCCACACACATGGCGAGTGATATTCAAACTCAAGGCGTGAATGACCCGTTTAATTTAATTTTTAATATGGCAGAACATTCATCATATTCACCATTATTAACGGCCGCTTTGGCCTAGTTGGTAGTGACCCTGCCTACGAAGCCGGAGGAGGCCTTGGGTTCGAATCCCGGTAAGGGCATTTGTTTGTGGGATGGACGTCATGGATGTCTTCTATATATATCAGTATTTATTTATTTGTTTAAGTATATATATCGTCACCCGTAGTACAAGCTTTGCTTAGTTTGGGACTATGTCGATATGTGTAAGATTGTCCCCAAAATATATCATATCATACATAATTTTAAACCCTTTTCACATATATTATAAGTATAGACATATAGCTAACACGGCATGTCATACCGTGCCCTCGTAGGAAGGCAATAGTTTGACACGAAAGCACCCGTTTGTCTTCGGTTCTTATCGCCTAGAGACGTGACTGCAAGCGTACCCTTAACAAATTTACATACCAACCTATGTTCACCTTTATTCCTTAACTTATAATGACTGAAATCCCACGCACCGACTGCAATAGTTGCGACTTGGGGCGCCACGTTGTTTATACAGGTGTTATAGCCTGTATGTATATCTGATTAAGGTTGGTTTTAGGTTATTGGGGTGTGTCAAGGGTTTGGTAAACAGAAGTGGCCAAGTGGCGGGTGACAGATGACGTCGCTGCGAAGCTCTTTCTTGCCTTGTTTTCTAGACCCTTAACTTGATTTAGCAAATACAGATAAAAACGAATAGTTGCATTTTATATCGTGATCATTTGAAGCAATTGCTTAATTATTATTTTTTCTAAAGTATATACAAAATGATAACTAACATTAACTAAATGAAATTAATACATTAATAATTGCTTATTAGTTTACAACAATAGAAATTACCGTACAATTCTCGTACATCGAAACGTCGGTTATACGTCATTCCTATCAAGCTGGTCTTATTTGACATACATACATACTATATGCGTAATGATTCCAAGGTTAAGGCCTCCCACAGAGCGGCCTGCGGTGGCAGTGAACAGTGAACTTGTCACTATCACTATTGACCGCCACCGCAAACCGCGCCAGTGTGTTTGAGAGTGATTTGAGTCGAACACGCCCCCTAGACAGAGACACGCTGATGCCTTCCGCGCACGAGGAAAAGAGATGTAACACTTCGGGAATGGTTTATTTGGACTTTCGATAAATACCTAACTTAGAGAAGTATTATTTAAATTTAATAAAGTGAGATTTTTGATGAGATAAAATACTATGGTATTAACGTGATTGTGTCGTAAAATAATGTATCGTTTGAGTAGGCTGAGTAAAAAAAGGAAAATACAGACCCAACTTTGGATTTTATTTCTATAGAGGAAATTTTAAGCAATCATGTACCTATCGATAAAATCAGATACACAATCATATAGTCAAGAATCACATATCTGAAAATCAGACCTTATTGTTTCTTAATCTAGTCAGAACGGCGTTTCAAAGCACGCGATAATTTCCAATGCACAGCCTTAATACATACAGGCGTATTGTTTACAACACGATGCGCGAGCTCCAGTGTCCAGTGTCCGGCGCCCAGTGTCCGGCGCCCAGTGTCCGGCGTCCAGTGTCCAGTGTCCGGTGTTTGTCCCGCTGATCTCCTCTACAGGTCGCATTTCTCCACCGTTTCTCATGAAATTTTGTAAACAGGTTTGTTAATTATATAGTTTTATTTTGTCGAGTCACTTTTACGAAAAAAAGGATATAAGAGAGGCCAGTTCTGCAGCTCTCAGAGCCACTAGTGTTTTATGGAATGAGGTATAAGTATTGTTGAAATGTATGTCTTTCATGCAATGATCTCTATTCTTCTTCTATTTTTCATTCTACGACAAAAATGAATATTCAACTGCGAATAATTGATCATGGTCAACACTGTCATATGGTTGGATATAAGTGTGTATTAGAATTTATAACAAAACGAACTCTTAAGACTCTGTTAACACCAAAATGCCCTTGAGGATTCGGGATACGGCGCACACTGCCTATTTGTATCGGAGTAAGCGAGAGCGAGTGTTACTGGGAGGTTAGAAGAAAATAATACCTAAGTAAATATTGAAATAAAAAAGTGTGGATTATTTGAGGAATGACTCGTTAGCGGTTTAGGTGTAAATATGTTGACTTCATGTTTTAAATTGGAATGGAAAACCCTGAAATTCATGAGAAAACCCTGGACAACGTTCTTCTTTGTTATAATGGTTTTTCTTCATAATGTTTCTTGTTTCTTGTTACTGATTTTTTTCAAAACTGTTCTTCATTATTTTATTTGACTTGTAACCGCTTCAATCTTCTAGTCTTCGAGATATTTCTTGCTTCAATTTGCTTCACCGAATTCTTCATTTGCCTTGGTTCTCTGGCAAGGTCGCCATGAGATATGTTGAGATTGCGGAGGGATGTAGTTGTAGGTTCTAAGTAAAACCAGACATAGTTTCACCGAAGATGTTGTATTCTCGGTAGATTAAGTATAAAAAACAAGGTATACATTAGCTTATAGTACTTATAGATAGTTATTGCTTACTTGCTATATTACTCAATTACGTGCGTCATATGTTGCAGGGCGTAACGATAAGTTACCGTTAACGTGTTAATTAGGCGCATAGTACATTGCATACCAATACGTCCCGAAACAAAAAAGAAAAACTGCTTAAATAACATCAATTTCAACAAAATTCGGTCTTGTCAGTATTAAATTTCGATCACTGAGATTTATACTTTTGGAATCTCTGGTGTTAATGTTCTGTGCTTGCTAAATAGGCTGTGACTCAAGCACTGGGGCGAGAGAGATTCGTACAAACAAATAGTTCGTGTAGTCACATTAACGACTACGGAGCAGATAGCACCATCTTGGAACTAGGGATGGCAGTTGACGACAGTATACATAAATTATTATTTCATTACTAAATACGCTAAGTATTTATTATAACTTCAAAAGACAGAAGGAAAAAAATTATGCCTAATGACGAAAATCCCATTGACACAAATTACGTAGCTAAAACAATTTTAATGTTGCTTGTAAGAGAGAGTAAACGCTCAGGGATCGTGACGTCACGATCCTCGAGCGTCATAGTAAATGACAATGGTTTCATATGAAGGTGCGTTTTGCGGGAAAGGGACAGAACATTACCTCTGAAAACTTTGGACGCATCACTTTGCGGTTGTTTAACATCTTGTGTTGCTTTTCTCTCCATGTGACTACATTTTTAATACTTTTTCGAGAAAATACAACCTTTACGATTATTTAATTTAGTGTCTACACCCTTATTAACAAAAGTCATGAAAATACTCAAAACACTAATTTTTCACTTTTATTTGCTATTAAAAAAGCAATATATAAAAATCTACAAATTAACGCTGTTTAACCTTAGGAAATCGTGACGTGAATTGTCATGTGTAGCATTAGTATGAGTTTGCAGTGAGTCGCGTTTACTTTAGTCGCTAGCAACTGCGTAAACTATTAGTATGGAGAATCTATACGAGTAGTCATAGAACTAAAAAAATAATTTGTACCATGAGTCACTTATACGTTTACTTTGATCGTAATCTTTAACTCGATAGTTCGTATAGTTTACTCGATAGACGCGTATACGCCTAATAGGCAGAACGTGACGGATGTCTAGTCACACCGATTCCATGTAAAAAAGAGGCCAAGTCTCGAAACTCTTCCACCGTAAAAAGTTGTGAGATATTTCGTAGTACCCAGGTCTCAGGCATTCTTATTATTCTTCTAAATAAAATTCTGAAATTTGGCAATCACACAACTTTACTGCATTTATGGATTTTTGCATACCTAAAACTATGTAGTAACTATTATGTCATTGCCAAGTCACAAAATTTTATTCAGCTAGCAAATAAAGAATAGTTACAATGCCTGAGACTTGGTATTACTACGAATCTTATAACATGGAATGTTTTTTATGGGATCTCACTTCTTTTTGTAGGTTATTGTGTTATCAATATCCCATTCTTGATTTTTAATTTTTTGTCCCATTCACTGCAAATATAACGTTGTAATCCTATATGTTTATATGGAACTATCTAGAAAACTGGACTTAAATTGCAATTTTCTTTAGTGTTCCCTTGATTTATACAGTAAACACTAATTGTATTCTAAATTTGAAGCTTCTATGTCTGCTAGAAGTGCCTTAGATTTTTGATGATCGGTGAGTCAGTCATTGAGTGAGA
Organism: Epinotia bilunana; assembly: GCA_947049275.1. NCBI lineage: Eukaryota > Metazoa > Arthropoda > Insecta > Lepidoptera > Tortricidae > Epinotia > Epinotia bilunana. The sequence goes on along the minus strand of OX346266.1, from coordinate 2,976,500 downwards.
AAATTAAGAAACTTTGACTAGTTATAAATCTTAAACCGCTGGTTCAAATTGAATTTCATATCTAAGCAGATAATCATACATGTTTTCACTTTTATACTATGTACTGCTATGTTAAGTAAGGAAACTATAGGTCTAATTTAATATAGTACATTTCATTGTTAAAATGTATTTTGTAAATGACCGTTTGTTTCTAAAAATAATAAAATAATAATAATAATAATGATAAAAAAATTGAAATATATCTTGTTTATACAATGCGTGCTTGGTTAATGAAAATGCAGGCATTCACAACGAAGTTATAGGGGGGTCGAAAATGGCCTGAACTGCTTCGAGAAAAGGATGGTACAGCCGTGCCGATGTTTTGCTCGACTTGGCGTTGACAGAACTACGTTGCAAATGTGTGCGTGTTCTAGACACACACAATAACATATAATGCAATTGATACAATTTTTTGTTTTTTTTACAATATTCAGCCTTATCTCACAAGCACTTATCGTTTTAATTTCAATGCTAATAGCGTATGTTGGTTATGACACTACAGAATACCCGAATCGCGTAGGAGGAAAACATTAAAGAAATCTACACGTTATGCTTAAGGACATTAAGTATAACTTAGTATGCGCCGATTTTTCCACTGTTTCTAACTCAATATAACGGAATTTGTGCCAGTTTTTCACCTATAAGAACTTTCATTGGTGTAATTAAATTCATACCTGCACGTCGCGAAAATTAGCCATACAATATAATATGGATAACATTCCTTCGAACGGGTTAAATTTAATTTTTTTTTTGGAAAACTCTCTTTTGATGATTCAATAAAAGTTGTTGTTTTGAACATAAGGCAACTTATTTAGCAAGTAAAAACAACACTCTGATGAGGGTTTTCTAGAATGGGTTTTCAAAAGTTGGAAGCACAGTGGCCAGTTATCTCGCTCTTATTTAGTACAGAAGACCGCATCAATAGCAAATCTACTACATGGTAGGCGTGTAGTATTTAATTGACAGCCACACTTTTGCATTAATAATGAAAGTATGGATGCGTAATTGTTTTACAACCCTACTTGAAGATAATAATTAAACAATAGATGTCGGTAATGGTTGGTTTTAAGTACATTTCGTCATCTAAACTAAACAAACTATAGTGAGTAAGGTCGCTGCAGCTCTCGAGGATACAGGAAGACAAGGACTTGTCTTACAACTGTCTCTTGCTGTCGACATAGCGAATATCGAAAGACGTCCACTGGTCCACTGCTGGAAATAGGCCTCCCCCAAAGAATGCTACAATGACCGGTTCACGAGGTTCTCGAGTGGCGACCACATACCGGAAGGCGCAGCGTAGGTAGACCCCCCAAGATGGACTGGTGACCAGGTAAAGGTCGCGGGAGTCCGCTGGATGCGGATGGCGTAGAACCGCATGTATATAACTTAATGAAATGAAATTGCATACCGAAACTAATAGATTGAAATCTTGTTCAGAGGCTTGATGCTAACCTAACATTACTTTTAATGGGACAAATGGCGCAAACTGGTGTTCTATGGTCGTAAAGTCCACGATGAAGAGTGGTTTAAGACACTTGCAGATTAGCGAGCCAAGCGACATCAACGCGGCACCTGTTCGCCGCAGGCAAGTTACACCTGCCAGGCTTGCGGTCGTGCATGCCGCTCCCGCATTGGCTTACACAGCCATGGAAGACGTTGTCTCCCTTCTTGACACTGCTTGTATAGTCTGTAATAGACTTAAAGGCCATTGAAACTGCTTAAAAGTAATAAGTTTGCGTGGGGTAAATAAGGACCAGCGTTATTCAAATCTGAAGACTTCATTATTAATGAATATCATAATATTATTATAATAATATTATAATAATATTATTCGCCGTGCAAATTTTGGGAGGTGATTCGGTGGGTCATCTCGATCAAAATTGATCAAAAGTTGTATCCAAATCGCGAAAAAATAACCAGCTGTTTCATACAAACGGCGTGAGCTCAGCCGCCAAAATGTATGGATTTGAACGGTGAATAATATTTCACCATGTATTATCCATAAATTGATGATTGGAAACTTAGAAAGTGTATTTTATATACATACATACATACATACATACATTCATACATACATACATATAATCACGCATCTTTCCCAGAGGGGTAGGCAGAGATCACGGACCTCCATTTGCTACGATCCTGACAAACCACTTTCGCTTCACTCACTTTCATAACATTTCTCATACATGCTCGTCGGTTTAGGGTACTTTTGACCTGGCCTTTTAGTAAGATTTCTCCAATTTGATCGGAAAAAGTTCGCCTAGGTCTTCCCCTTCCAACTTACCCTTCCACTCTTCTTATATACACTCTCTTCGTTAATCTTCTTTCATCCATCCTCTCTACATTTTATATAATAACTCCTTAAGTTAAGACCGATATAACTCGCTATATAAAACTGAGCAACCGAACGTATAAAAGCGGCATTAATGATTATACGAACAGTCAATCTCCACTAAAAGCTTAATTAAATACAGTTAGGGAACAGGGACTCAAACGCGCGTCGACGGTGCGCTTAAAAAGCGCAGTCTGCACAGGCCCATACTCTGTAATTTTACAATTTCGTACCACAATGGTCCTTTAGTGCACATCTCGATAAAAACGGTCCTCTGAGCCGGATTTCAGTTCAAATACTCCTTAAATCGCGCGCAAAGCTTCATAGACCTATTTATCAGATAAGAGCCCACACATAGCTCACCAAACGCCGTTTTGCGTGAACATTCTGGAAAACGGGACGTTAAACAAAGAATAAAGTCCCATTTACACTGAGACGCGTTTATAACTCCGCAACAGTATATAACCTTGTTTTCGTCATGTTTATCGGAAAGTGAACGAAATAAATCCCCTTTTATTTTTTCGTTTAACTGTAGTTCGCAAGTGGCGAGGCTGAAATAGTAATAATTGGTGTTGAATCCTTTGTTTTTCGCATTTGTTTTTCCCTCTTTTGTTTTTGGCTAAATACAATAGCGACTGGCAGAGCTGTGATCAAGCATTGATTGTCCGCGGGCGGTGAATGTTAAATTGCGAGAATATAGATAGTTTAATTCAAACAGTTTCCAATAGTCATTGTATCTATATAAATATAACACACCTAATTCTCCAATCAAAGGTTGTCGAGTGGCAACCACGTACCGGAAGGCGCGGCGTGGGTAGAGGTAGACTGATGGCCTGGTAAAGGTCGCGGGAGTCTGGATGCTGGTGGCGCAGGACCGGTCACTATGGCTGTCCTTGGGGGAGGCCTATGTCCAGCAGTGGACGTCTTTCCGCTGATTTTAAGATGATGATGATTACACTAATTTGTCATTTGTCTGACAATGACAATTCCCCGTACATTGCTGGGTCTTAAAGTTATAGTCACTGCTATCAGACTTGTTGGTATAAATAATAGGGTCTAAGAGGATTAATGCAACAGGGAAGGCTCCTATAATGCTAAATTGAGAAGTTGTTTAAAAGTGGCTGACGGCTGATATAAACAACCTACTTAATTTGGGCGGGTAATTGTTTTTAGCCCAACAAGCTAAGCTATATAAAATCGTCTATGACACACAAAAAAAGTCTCAGTCAATTATTTAAATCTATATACGACCATATCGTTCGGTAGTGGTATTATCATTACTAATCATTACTGTGATGAGTCTGTCAATATTTTATTTCCAATTTGTTGGTGCAGAGGCGTATATCAGTAATTTGTCTGCTGTACAGTACTGACTCAAGACTGATTCACGGATGGGATGGATTAAAATTAGAAAAAATAATTAAAATAGAAACTTATTATATAAAAGACCTGGGCCTCTTGGCAGGGTGCCCATCACGCAGGCAGCATTCCCGCGCTGAACTGCGATAGCGATTCTTTGCGCGAGAAAGCTGCCGGCGCGTGGGTCGCCTGTTGCCTCTCTCAACCTTTTGCTGAGCTCCCTGTGGAGCTCCAGCGCACCCTTACCCCAAGGACTAAGTGTCTCGACGCCGAAAGCGAAGAACTGATATTGGGCGCCGAGACAGCTATATTTTGAGATCTTGAGGCGTTCTCGAGCGTCTGCCGCCGCCCCCGCACGTTTGGTAGTTGCTGGTAGGTAGGACGCCGCCAGGGTGTCAGTACAGGTGGCGTCCCACACCAGCGCATGGCCCGTCTTCCAGGGTATTAACGACATTCCATTAAAACACTGTATCCCGACTAGAGAAACGTAACTGAAAGAAAAGTATTTATCATACAAAAGGACGTGTTTTATTTATTTATTTACGCTATTTGCTAGTAGTACACAACTAGATAGGTTTCTAATCATAATTGGACGTGGTTAAAGGAAAAGGATCCAATCCACAAAATTACCAAAACATGAGTTACCAGAGAGGTGTCTGGGGCGTATATTTTCATCCAGCAAAAAAAAGCTCAGCTTACACAGTGTTTTCATATTTTAATCAACATGGGATACCATCCCACATGTATGACGGGGTAAAATAGATATTTATATTATTGAGTAATTGTATAATTATTATACAATTACTCAAAAATTTACTTTAACTTGTACGCAGTAACTGTTACGCAGTAATATAGGAAACTTTAGGCCTTATTTCTGTCCATTATTGCAAGAATTGTTTTGTATATGGCTGTTTGTTGTCTAAAAAAAAAAGGGTAGCCTATTTCTCCCGGAGCATAACTCATAAAGGAGTCGCGGCAGACCTCGCAGCCATGGCGGGACTTAGAAGGATGGGCAGGCTCCTCGGGATGCCTGGAGATGGAGGGGGGAGGCCTTTGCCCAGTAGGAGGACACCATAGGATCTTAATAAATAATGAATAATTTAAAGGTCACGAGATTCCGCTGGATGCGGGTGGCTCAGGACCGATCACTTCGGTACTCTTTGTGCGAGGCCTATGTCCAGCAGTGGACGTCTTTCGGCTGATATGATGTTGATCATGAATTATTATTTTCCAAATACAAGTAACATGATAAATCCATACTAATATTATAAATGGGAAAGTGTATGTGTGTGTTTGTTTGTCCGTCTTTCACGGCAAAATGGAGCGACGAATTGACGTGTTTTTTTAAATTGGAGATAGTTGAAGGGATGGAGAGTGACATAGGCTACTTTTTGTCTCTTTCTAACCCCTACTTCCCTAAAATGGGGGGGTGAAAGTTTGTATGGAGCTACGATATAAACGAGTTCCATGCGGACGGAGTCGCTGGCAGAAGCTAGTTCTAAATAAACTACAACTGTATTAAGTTTCATAATCTCATTCATCAATATCGGTTCAGTATCTTAAAGGCTAAGGTGGACATTAGGCTGCTAAAATTACATCTGTTCCATCCTTTGCCGTATTCGGGCAAAAAGGTACAGTCGAGGTCAAAGATATGTTTACACTTGCACCTTATTGCCTTGTAATACACTCGCGGGCAAAGAATACGGGTCGGTAAAATACCGTCATATTTTCTAAAATAGTGCGTAAGAGGTTGTACAGTTAATCCTGTCATGATCTTTATTTAATTTTACATATAAACTGCTAATAACAGTAAAAAATATAACGTTACCAGGTTTAAATCGGACTCGTAAAAACCCATGAAAAAAAAACAACGTTAACGGAGCGAGATACCGCAAAAATCGTGATTTTTGGATAGCGGTATTTTTATGATAGGATCCAGGAAATTGTTAATACAGTTGGGTATTGTAAAGAATAGCATATTATGTAAATAAAACAAGTATTAAATATTTCAAAAAACGTAATGCAGCTATTTAATTTAGGGTGACCCGTATTCTTTGCCCGCGAGTGTAGTTGTAATAAAATGCAAAAGTGTAAACATATTTTTGACCTCGACCGTACTACCGTACACCGCTTCATGTCTCAACATGAGCAGTGTCAGCAATAGGTTTCATTTTCGTAATAACTTTTTAGTGTCCATGCCAGTACGCTCTACCTACTGGCACCCTATAATGGATCACTGTTTACAATCAGCGCTGCCCTTCGTTTGGTCACTTTTTGTTATTAGGTTAAAACCTAAGGTGACAAGTGATGTTGTTTGGGATGTTTATAGGCGGTATTAGTGCTCGTAAAATGAATTGATGTGAACTATAGATAGATGGATATTATTATGCTATGCTCACTAAGAGTGATTTAGTAATTTGTACTCAGAAACCACGATATTTTTTTCATATAAACGTTCTCGATTGTTTCCTCCGCGGTGTTTGACCCTAGGTTGAGGTTTTTTTGGAATAATATCAATATTTTATTATTTTTTATAATTGCTACTTACTTATTCATGTATTCATATTCATTTCTTGCCTCATGTGGTTCACAATGGTCTTACAGGATAATACAGTTCGCAACACGAACCCAGCTAGGGCACAGCAAGTGTAACTTATAAACTAGGTATACAGCGTGGAACGGAACGATGGACTTTCCCGCAAGAGGGGGATTATTGAGCGCTAGTACGTCACATTTTCCAGATAAACTATTTTTTTTGACGCGATTTTTTTTTTACCTTTGTATGGAGCGTTGGCCGACTGGAGCGACGAGCTCCATACAAATGTAAAAAAAAAAATCGCGTCAAAAAAAAATGTTTATCTGGAAAATGTGACGTACTAGCGCCCAATAATCCCCCTCTTGCGGGAAAGTCCATCGTTCCGTTCCACGCAGTATAATATTTAGTGGCATACAAAATTAATTATTATTAGCGGCAATTACATAATATCATTAATACAGAAATTTAAAAATTAAAATAAATTAATTCATAGGCATGATTGATAATCATTAAATTGAACATGTTTCAGTTTAAGTATAGTATTTACTTGGGTCGGTTCAAAAAATGCCTAAAACGGCCTATTTTAATAGACCGCAAAAATAGACCTATTATAGAAATCCTCGTGTAGTCACGACCCTCAGTCGTGATCCAGCGGGCTTATTAAAATACCAAGTGTTCATCGATATTTGGTTTTGATTTGCAATTGTAAATTTTAGATGGGCATGTCAGTATTTTTTACAGGCTGTATTTTATTGGTAAGGTGTTTTCCCATATTTAATGATTTTGATTTAAACATCGCTGCTTTGTTGTCAATTGTAGTGAGTGACATTTTAAAATTACTTAAGTATACATATTTATCATCATCGTTTTCAGCCCGTAATCGCCCACTGCTGAGCATAGGCATCTCTTTCAATACACCACCCGTCTTTATCCTGAGCTAATATTATCCAGAAGTGACCCTCTATCTTCCTAACATCGTCCACCCATCGAGCTGGTGGACGGCCGACGCTCCTTTTATTTATTTATTACTAGCTTCCGCCCGCGACTTCGTCTAACTATCCTATATTTTAATCCAGGCTACAAACTATCCTCGTGCAAAATTTCATCCAAATCGGTTGAGCCGTTTAGGCGTGATTGAGTAACAAACATCCAAACATCTAAACATCCAAACTTTCGCATTTATAATATTAGTAGGTATATTATATATATTTTGTAAAGCCATGTACATTGTAATTAAGGTGTTACATTCAGTATTCAGGTCAGACCATGACGCCCTGCAAGGGCACACAAAACTTAATACTAGCATGCGTAAGATAAAAATATTAATAACATTTTTGCATTACATACATATTCATACTTTAATTATAAGTTTGACTTTCATTTCATAATACGTTTTTGTAATATAATAATAATAATAGATTAATTTATGTAATAATATTTTCCCGTTATTTTACGTAGAAGCTAGAAGTGGCCACCAATCTGACACCTTTTATGGCCACCTACCATCATTCTGCCTGTAAACTTAAAATAACACAACACATGTCCACAAATAAGCTAAATAAGATAATGTTTGCATAGGTCATACATTCCTGCAAAGCAATATATTAAATTCTCATACAATGTACACCTCATATTCCGAGTAGAACGTCATAAACGGATCATATTCACATATGACGGCAAATCAGGTTTACTGTATTTGATACGAGAAATGAAGTTACGTTTTACGTTTCGGATTTTACTGGGAGTTTGTGAAAATGTTTTGAAAGGGATTGACGTGGAGTTATAATATTAGCTATCCTACTTTTATTAAATACACATTGTTAAAAACATCCATTTCCTTTGACGCGCCGTGGTGTAAATTGTTATACACAATTTAGGAATAAACACATACATTCACGCCTTAATTCCTTAAACGGGTAGGCAGAGCACATGCAACTTATTTATATTCCAGTACCACTTTAAGCATAAATGAGGGTATAAAAGATCGACGCACAAAAGATAGCTAGAGACGAACGAGGGTCCCTCATTCTTAACACGACACATCCGCGGGAGCTCTGGCGACCTGACTCACCACCAGGAACACAACACCACATACCAACAGAGGTAGTGGCATTATTATTATTTTTTATTTTTATTTTTTATTTATTTATTTATTTAATGACAACAAAACGTCCAAAACGGCGTCAAAGCCGTCTGTGCGCGCCTCGGCGAATATCGATGATGCGCTGCAGAATCGCGGAAGTCTCAACAATACCCTAAAAGCATTATTGTATTGAATGCGCACGGCATTGTACGCTCGTTGAGTATATCTAACCCACAAACTTGACGTGTACAGCGATGTACAGAAAGCCCTGAATATTGTTATTTTCACCTCATCTGTACACCGAGCAAATCTGCGGGCTAGCATGTTCGCTCGGACTGACAATGCCCTGCGCTCTCTCTCCATATCTACATCGTCTTTCTGGTCATCGGTCAGCAAATGTCCTAAGTATCTAAACTGGTTTACCCTTGTGAGGGGAACACCGTTAAGAACTACAGGTGGAACAAAGAACGGACATTTACTTCCCGCCTTGAAGACCATATAATTGGTTTTACCTACATTGTACGTTAAGCCATGAGATGCCGCGTACGCCTCACATACAGCAATTAATTGACGCAATGCACTGACCGAGGGAGCCAACAGCACCATGTCATCCGCATAACTGAGGTTATTGACAAGGGTACCGTCAACAGAACAGCCAACATGCGTGCTGCTGAGTTCCTCAATCAGTGCATTCATGTACAAACTGAAGAGCAAGGGTGAGCTTAACCCCCCTTGCCTCACCCCGCACTCCAGCTTACATGGCGCCGACAACTCGCCTGCCCATTTCACACGATTCTCCTGATTTCCGTACCAGTACCTAAACAGTGATACCAACTCCGGCGGTAACCCTACACCTTCCAGTTTACGCCAAAGGATCTCATATGAAACTGTGTCGAAAGCTTTTGAGAGATCCATAAAACAAGCATAGACTGGCGTATCCCGGTCTGTGTAATACCTGACAGTATGCTTCAAACTAAGAATGGCAGCTTCCGTAGACAGACCAGGCACGAAACCAAACTGTGCATCGTGGAGCTTAATATGCCTTTTTAAATACGAGTTGAGCACACTGTCAGGTACCTTTGCTACTATCGTGGCCAAGGAGATGGGCCTATAGTTAGACTTATCCGATGTATCTCCCGTCTTACACTTCACAATAGGCACCACCAAGGTTTTGATCATGTCCCGGGGCAGGTACGAGTGACTTAAGCAGACGTTATACAGCATGGCAAGTACCCGTGGTAGGTGAACGCCGGCATAGCGCAGGTGCTCGACAGAGAGACCATCGTGGCCAGGTGATTTGCCCTTCGACATCTTATCTATAGCTAACTTGACGTCCTTGGCGAGAATCAAGGTTGTTGTCTTACTGACCTCTGTATCAAGCAGCCCGCAGGGCGGTCCCAATGGAGACTTAACTTTAAAATTGTCCTGAAAAATATTAGCTATATCTTTCGGATTAGAAACCCCATCGACACTCACAGGAGTACCAGGCTTAGCGTTCAGCTTATTGGTACACTTCCAAAAGTTCCCAAAGTCAGACTTGGCGTGGTGTGACGCTAGTAAGTCCATTTTTATTTGTTCTTGGTGGTTTTGACACCACTTTAGTCTGCCCTTAAAAACCTTTCGCGACTCAATCATGCTATTATACACAGGGCCGCTGCTTGGTTTACCGTGGGATACCCACGTATCAAAGTATAACCTGGCACTCGCGTGAGCCTCGCCCACATGTCTGTTCCAGCCTACTACCGGCCTCTTACGGCCCCTCGTACGCTTCTCGTCCCCATGAGAACAGCCCGCAGCCCGACACAATACATTTATTACATTAAAATATAGTTTGTCTATGATAGCCTTATGAGTGTTATTATTACAATGGTTACCACAACATTGCACCAACTCTGCAGGAAAATCGGTACTTTTTTTTATGGCTGCGGTCGTCTGTCAGGCGCTTCCCCAGTCAGGCTGCTCCAAATGACATTCCGCAGTACCCTTCCTCTCTAACTACATGTTCGGTGGCTTGAGTGTGGTGACGAGAGTATATTTTGCGCCTTGCGGCCACATTGAAAATCAATCATTTGACACTGAGCTTTATTTTTTTACACTATTGTATTCTGACTTGTTTTGTTATTTGAATAAACAATTTTCAATCCATATGCAATTAAATTACATATATAGTTAAAATCATAGTGTAAAAAGTTAAATATTGTGATAGATAGTTTTCTATAGAGACTCGTAAAATCGACAACACAACTAACTGACCATCCGTGCACTTTATGTGCATTTTAATAAAGGTTCTATACTACTCAAAAGAAAATAGGGTCCAAGTAGGGGGCAAGTATGGTGATCGTTACGTGAAAATTATATTAAACAGTAATGATTTTTTTTCTAGCTTTTAGACTGAAACTCTAGCTTGAAAGAGGTTAGATTCTGAAGGATACGGGAGTTCATTAATTAGCCACCTATCATTTAGTTTATGTCCAATAATTAACAATAAAATAGAAAAATGTAAATGGCCCTTATTTTGTTTTGAGCAGTATACATATATAAATACAGGATGGTCAGCTAACTGTGTTGGCGTTTGTACCTGCAGAAAAACTGTTAAAAAAGTTTGCAGGGAAATCATCATCATCATCATCATTTTCAGCCTTTAATCGCCCACTGCTGAGCATAAGCCTCTCTTCGAGCACGCCACTTATCCCGGTCCCGTGCTAGTCTCATCCAGAGATGACCCGCGGTCTTGTTTACGTCGTCAACCCATCGTGCCGGTGGACGACCGACGCTTCTTTTTCCTGTTAGTGGCCACCAATCCGTTAACGTTTTGGTCCACCTACCGTCACGCTGCCTGGCAATATGTATGCAGGGAAATGTAATAGATTAAGTATTGCATCCCATTGTTTAGTAATATTAAATAAATAAAATAAATCTGTTGCGGACCCTTCATAACGTCATAACACATTGGCGCGGGTGGAAAAGAGCGTGCGAAACATTGATTCTAAATTGAATGCGAAATGCAAGTGTCAGATTGACCCACAGCTTGTGAAATATACACGGGTCGAAATCAATACCGCTCATTAGATTTCGCTGACGCGACCTAGATGGACCCTCTCTATCGTTCGTAAATGACGAAATATGAGGAAAATTTGAATGGAACTGATTATGAAAGCGTTCGCTATAATATTATCGATAGATTTTATCCCTATCACGTAATATAATACAAACAGGTAAAAAATGTGAGGGTGTAGCTTAGACATTTTGTATGTAGAAGCAGGAGCGGTTCACTCTGTGATTTTGTCGCACCGCTACAAATACTATCGACAACACAGCTAACTGACCATCGGTGCACCTTAAGTGCATTGTAATAAGGTTCTATATAAACACCGGATGGTCAGTTAACAGTGTTGTCGTTTGTATCTGAATCTGAATCTGAATCTAAGGCTCTGCCTCTGACAGAGCGCGTTGCTGCATGCGATAGAAATGGCCACATTTAGGCACGTTAGGCCTACCTAAACAGGGATTTTCTTTAACAGAGAACCTTCAGTACGTAGTAGGTGCTTATTCAATTGAAATGTATTCACAAGTTTAGTTTATTGAAAAATGAAAAAAATTAAAAAAATTTTTTTTTTGTAAAACATAATGGGTAGAATACACAAATGTTGGGATCTCCTAGTAAGTATACATATACCTGTGACAGGAGATCTCGCTCTTCCATATCATATGCTAAGTAAACAAAAAATAACAATGTTCTTAATATGAAAAACAAATAAGATAATGTTTAATTATTAAATGGACCTTCAACACCTGAGTTTTTTTAGTTATAAAAAAAATAGGACACGCCTTAAAACGAAAGAAGCTCCTAGAACAGAACCCGAATATTGCAGGCCGATCTCGTGCCACATTGTATGTACGTCAGAGGGGTAATAAAGTAACGTTCCGAACGCTCGTAAGGACAATCGAACTGTCATTTTTACATACCTATAAAATTTGACATTTAGATCTACCTAACGTGCGTACAATGCGTTACGTGATCGACCTGCAGGTACATCTAAATGTCACTTTTTAAATGGGAAAATGACAGTTGAGTTGTCCTAACGTGCGTTCGAAAAGTTACGTGATCACCCCTTTGTTCTAAGAGCTCATGATTTGTCACGGTTGGTTGGTACGCTCGTTTAAAATTGGGTGGTTCAATCTATGAGTTAACCATTCTCGGCACGTTAAAAATGGAACTACGATTTTCAATAAGTACCTGCGTTTGCAAATGAGACTTCTTGTCTGAAGAATAGTTCTCATTAAGAATAATTAACTCTAATAAATAATAACTCTGATGTGATGGTATCCAATGAATAAAAATTAAATTCGTGATACAAAATAGCAAAATGTGAATATCTATCCATGACTCTGAGCAACTTTTATTATGGGACCAACTTTGTGTTATGCCAAAAAAATCCAACTATTTCATTAACTTTGCTCATTTTAGACTGACGAAAATATATGAACAGGTGTATTTTTTTGCATAACACAAAGTTGGTCCCATAGTAAAAATTGTTGAAATATTCACATTTTGCTATTTTGTATCACGAATAAAATTTCAGCCTGTATATTTTATAACTCATATTTAAAGGCGGAAATATATAGAGCTATTTATGTACGTGCATTAATATAATTATTTTGATTTTTGGCTTATTATAATCTCTGCACCACCTACTACATAATCTAGTTTTATCTCCGATACCCAAAGGTTGTATGGAAGAGATCGCTCTTCAGCGATAAGACCGCCTGTTCTCTACCTCTACCTACATGTTATTGTATTGTTTTTCTTTTTAACTGCTTTGTTTGTGTGAGGTGTGCAATAAAGAGTATTTGTATTGTATTGTATTGTATTGTATATCTAAATATATCTCTAGTCTTTCGCAACCCGTAATTTAAATATGGAATGTACTCGTATTAAATAATGTTTTTCTTAAAATGTTTGCTGAAATACTTAGAATAAACCCCTCTCGTGTCATGTACAGTCGAACTAAGCAAACAGGATGATCCTGCTTATATCTTCGTGCATTGATTTAGGTTGTATTTGCGGACTGCGGGACAACTGACACGTACCACAATTTCGAATGAGATCGACCTTTCTTTGGATGCATACTTATAAACAGAACATCTTGGGGACGTGATGCAAATCTAAACCGCTTGTTCTTGCCAGTTTTTGTGCCATACAAGGCTGAATAAATGTATGTGTTGGATACCTACTAATGCTGAATTAAAGTTAAAAAAACTGCAAAATCGACGAATCGACGTACAAGCGGGTTCTTAGAGCAAAGATTTTCGATCGCCATCCAAACTGATAACGCGGCAAGTCCGAAGGGGCACTTTTGCACCGGTTTCAACACGCAGAGGCTTCGACTAGGCTTAAGCTATATTAATACACTGTATTGTGTCTTTATTATAATAAATAATAATAATAATCAATAATAAATACTCTTTATTGCACCAAGACAATAGAGAAACATCATAAATGTAATACGATCATCATTTTAAGATTTAGGTAGACTCTTTTTGGGGTAGTAATTTTATTATTTTATCTAGGGTCGCCTCCTTGATTTACTTATACTACCTTAACAAATTAAGGATAAGTCCGTGATTTGTTTCATGTAATATTGTACCCACTTGAGACAGTTTTGGCAAAATACGGAGAAATCATTTTCTAATGGTAGACGGAAAAAAATCACGAATGAAGAAGTGCTGAGAAAAGGAAACTGCTAATAATAATTTAAGTAAGGGAGGGAAACTTATCGGTCACCTCGTATGATATGACGCTTGAGAGAGAGGAATGAATGGAACATGAGAAAAGAATAGGCACCGGACAAGAATTAGAACTAACATTTCAAGATAAAATGGATAAGTTTGAAGGAATCCCACATGAAAATAGTTGAACCAAACATAAGCTGACGATGATGCTAACGGTAAAATTATAGGATAGATTTGGTACCTACTGGTAAGGGTAGTATATAAAATCTTTGCAGGTCTCCTTCAGAGACAGAGACTAATTGTTAACAAGTTTGAATTTGGAATAGTTACCGTCTCTGTTTGATTGAGAAATGGCTGATAGCTTCAGATTACGTGTGGTAAGCGTGACGTTTTTTGTACACAAAACCATTATAATAATCAATGTCGATGCAACATGTGGGAAGCTGTATCCGATGCACAACCTATGCAGCCCACCGTATACCTATTGCGTCATCGGGAACCAATCAGAGACGATATCACGACATCTACGGGCTTCGTGATTGGCCGATGATTTTTGTCACGGAGCAAGGCAGGGACCACTCTGGGCATTCGCCATTCGCCTCATCATTCACGCACGCATATGTGCCTTTACTTAAATTCTATATTTTATGTACCTAAACGTGTACCTACTGTACTGTTAAAAATACTCAATTAAAAGTATTTTATGAAAAAATCGTCTGCTACATTATTGCTGCTGATCCAACTCCAATGAAGAGCTACACGCCGAACCACAGCCATATCCTCGCGCCGACAACCAACAACAAAAGCAATCAAGTATTATTTCCCGGACCTGACTGTCCTTATATAGTCCTGTAAATATAAATTTACAAAGTTAAAGTTTTAATTGATAATGAACTCTAAAGATATAAAAACCTAAAAAAGGGCAATAAAGAACCAAGAAAAAGAAAAATACCGCACAAGTAATTTAATTTTCAGTCGTTCACTGAAAACAACAAGTGAGAGCACTTGGTTTGAACTTTTGTTTGACTTTAAATTCCAAAGACCTTCCTTGGAAAATTGAAACGATTGAAGTGAATGGTAGAACTCAACTGGAGAGACAAGATATATCCGGGGCCAGTCTGCACGATGTGGCGTAAAATACGAATAATATTAATACTACTCGTGGCTCTGCGAGATGTAGAACGACGCGTGTCTTTTTCGAATTCTTTTTTATTTCTTTTTTAAACTGATTAGACAAAAGAAAACCTTGTAATTGTAGAAACTTGCTCACAAACTTTCACGAGAATCAGTTTAGAAATGCGACTTGTAGACGAGAACAGCCGGTCAGCTGGACATCCGGACATTCGAAAGAATTTTGACCCAAGGTGAAACGGAGAACTTCGTTCGCTTCGCTCCCTCGTTCAATTAAGTGTGCGTGAGTGTGCGTGACACAAAAAAAACACCATTTATGCACTTTGAAAAGAAAACGATCAGGTGACAACGCTGTGTTACCATGTGATTAGACGGAGAGCTAGCGACCAAATCGGTCATGTTGCTTCAGCTGTATTGAAACTCCGTGAACTACCCTTTCCGATAATCTTCGTGCTGACAGGCCGCGGGCGGTGGGTGCGGGTGTAGTGGGGTGGAGAAAAAAAAAGAAAAAAATGTAGGCTCAGCGACTTTCATTTTTTTTCAAACAGTTGCTCTGTACTCCCTGTGCACCAAAAAAAAAATTTAAATCGATCGGGTGGTGGGAAGGGGTTGCCAGCGCTAATTAAAAATACCAAAATAATAATAATTTTCATGTGGGCTCAGCTGTATTGGCTTTTTTTCTGACGCAGATTAATTAATATGTAAGCCCCAAAAAACAGCCACGCAAAAATGTCGGTGGAAAGATATCGAAAAAAAAATTGTTGAAATCGTTGGATTTTGTTCGAAAATGTGCTGAGGGGAAGGCAAAAGTGGACGTGGAGGGGATATTAGCCGGCGAAAGCGTCACCGATTGTGTTCGACTAACAGAGAGTAGCCGCTGTCCTCACACCCGTTGACTGGGAAAACCCGAACGTTTCCGAACGAGCATCTCTTACATAATAATTAATCTCGCGTCAGAAAAGAAGCCAATACAGCTGAGCCCACATGAAAATTATTATTATTTTGGTATTTTTAATTAACGCTCGAAACCCTTTCCCTCCACCCGATCGATTTATAAAAAATTTTGGGTGCAGAGGAAGTACAGAGCAACTGTTTGAAAAAAAAATTAAAGTCGCTGAGCCCACATTTTTTTTCTTTTTTTCCCCACCCCACTACACCCGCACTCACCGCCCGCGGCCTGCCAGCAGCACGAAGATTATCGGAAAAGGTTGTTCAGGGAAGTAGCTAACGGAGTTTCAATACAGCTGAAGCCACATGACCGATTTGGTCGCTAGCTCTTATACCAGATGTCAATCTGAAACAAACATTCACTATTTTAATTTGATTTCAACGCTTTGTCAAAATAAGCGCGCAAAGCACATTGAAATTAATTGATATTCTTCAGAAGCTGTTATTAGAATAAAATCGACTGACGTGCACACTCATGATCGTTTATTACAACATTTGGATCATAATATTGATTCAATGACGATGAACGCGGTTGGGGAACAATTATGCCACTTCGTCAGCATAAACGGGTCTTTAGAAATCAATATGGACTCGTCTCCGCGACCTAGTCTTTGTGCAGACGTCCTTAGCAGGCCGATTAAACTGTCCTAGGATTAAATACTGCGCTTAGATTAAAATACGCTATTCATTCATCCGGATTTTATTTCCAAGAACGTCGGTGATAATCTGATAGGTAATATGAAAGTAAAGTCTTACTGTTGTAAAAGGAAACAACTAATAAGATCCAAAATTTTCAGAGTTTGAGAAATTGACAACATAACAAGGTTGCTACATCACGTTTACGATACATCTTCAATTACTTGTCATTTTTATTTCTTTTGTTTTTTACCCCTGATCGTTGTAACTTAGATTCAATTAGAATATTAATTGTATGATGGCCTAAGTTCAGCAGTGGACGTCTTTCGGCTGATATGGTGATGATGTTCAATGCAGCTTGCGGTTGGCAACATTACATGGCATTCGTCAGCATATAAGCGTCTTTAGAAATCAATATGAACTAATCCACGACCTAGTTATTGTGCAGACTTCCTTAGCAGACCGATTAAACGATCCTACGATTAATTACTGCACTTTGATTTATTCTCTTATTTTTAAATACGATATTCAATTGTTGAAAAAAAAACTCATAATGTAACTCGACCTGACCGTCGTAAAATGACCAATGTAGTGCAATTTGGCGATGTTTCCTTAATTTTACATTAGCAATAAATTGTGGAATCCGTAATGTTTTTTCTAGGAAAACCATGTTATAACTGTATGATGATGGTTCATTAAATGGCTGGTGACTTCGCTTTAAGGGGATGCCTTGATTCGAGCCGACCACGCCCCCTTGACAGACACACGCTTATGCCTTACATGCACGAGAAAAAGAGATACAACGCTTTTTTTTTTAACAACAAATTTCGATAAATCCCTAACTTAGTGAAGTTTTATTTATATTTCATCAAGTGAGATTTTAGATGGGATAAAATACTATAGTTTTAACTTTATTCTGTCGTAAAGTAATGTATTGTTTGAGTAGGCTGAGTAAAAAAAAGGAAATTACAGACCCAACTTTAGATTTTTTTTCTATCGAGGAAATTTTACGCAATCTTGTATCGATTAAATCAGATAAACAATCATATAGTCATGAATCATAATATCTGAAAATCAAACCTTGTTTCTTAATCTAGTCAGAACGGCGTTTCAAAGCACGAGTTGGATTAATGTATAAATATTAAATCTATACATTAAATTAAATGTGAGTATTATAAAGCTTAAGGGCGGTAGTCTTATAAATTGTAACGGGCTCAAAATTTAATCAGAATAGCCGCTTCGCAATTATATAAACGAGGGAAAAATATTAAATATGCACAGTGAATACTATTTAATGTAACTATAAGTGATCCATTCGCTACACTACTAGGCTTTTAAGCAATTTAAAGGAGAAATAGAAAATATGTATTGTACTCACGGTGAATCAGTCATTGGTAGTATATATTTGCAATACCATTAACTCAAGGGAATTAATGGTATGCAACAACACAATAATGAATAATAAAAATACTACTGTACGACGAATTGACGTTTACCATCTTAAAGCAAAAGGTAAGGATAATATATTTATAATATAAGCAATAAAACTGTTCATATAAAAGATACTATTTATTTTAAGACACCAACACATTTTGTTTAAAATCATAATATATTCTTAAGCTTTGATCTAAAATTATTAAGCCATTTAAAACACACTTAAACTTGCATTTTACAATAAATACACCATGCAATAAAATTTAAGTAAAATAAATAGTCAGGTTACTTAACTCCGTTCGTGGCGCTGGTCACAGAACAAGTGGTCTGCTCACCCAGGTGCAGCCCCTTTTATACCTTGTTCTGTCACTCGGTGACATCAACCACTTTTGTTGTCTTACCCTCATTTATAAATCGATTTATTAATAACAATGAAATCAACGAAATAATTATAAATCCAACACGGCCATACTGACTAGTACTTCGATCTCGAAGTACAACGGTATGAATTGAGCTAAACAGAAGTTTACCTAAACCTAACTTAACACATAGTCTTAAATTACACTAGTTTTTTTTTTTTTTTTTATAATTGTCAATGACCAATTGTCCTGACATCTAAGCCCCTTCACCTGTTGCACGTGAAGTTCTGGGCAGAGATCAGACAAATGACCGTCCAACAGATAGCCAAAAGCCCTGACATGTATGCCCCGACACCTGCTGCCCGTGAAGCTAGGCATACATCAGACTAGTGACCGACCAGCATCATATTCATTTGTACATATCATTGTTTCTAACCTTACTTTGTATTTACATAGTTGATTAAGTACTATCATGCAATATTATAAGCATAGTTTGTTGTTACCCTTTTATGACACATTATATAAAACAGCATGATGATATAACAATCTTTTTTTTTGTTATTTAACGTAAGCATTTAGGAATACAGAAAATTGCGTATGTAGAAGTGCACCGTCGGCATAAAAACACCCAAACGAAGTAAGTACTCTTGTAACGTAATAATCTACTTAGGAAATCTTGTATGTAGTATCTATTATCATTCCTTCAAACGCTGTTACTCGTATCTAGAAGCTACACGAAAGTACCACTACACAAGCAATTATCTGCCATCGCTGATGAAGAACTTCTGCATAATAATAATTTAAAAATAAAAAACTGTACAATAATCATATTAATTACTATTCAGTACCTGTACTTATCATAATAAACTTAAATCTGAATCTAAATCTACCAATCCAACACGGTTAATCACGAATGACGATAGACAACCGTTTTGATTACACAAAGTCGTCTGAAGATGCGTTTAGATCGTTCCATTCACCAGGCCAATATCGCAGTTTGTCTTTTGCTACGGTTATACCCCTTAAATTACCGGTACCTCTCAAAACAAATCGGTCATTGTCTGAAATACTAATAATTAGATATGGACCTTTGAATTTAGGGCTTAATTTATGATTGCGTCTGTGGTCCTGGTTAACATAAACCATATCACCAATGTTATAGACTTTGTTGTTACGTCTTACAGAATCAAAACGCTTCTTGGACCTCTGTGCTATCAAACACAATCGTTGATATGCAATTTGCCGATCGGCTTGTAAGTTAATATTGGAAGTATTGGCATTTGCGTGTCCTAGGATGTCTGTTAATCGGGCCTGTATGCAAGGAATATTTACATTACGACCAATTAATAAATGTTCTGGTGAGAATCCAGTAGATTTTTGGACACTGGTATTAAGTGACTGCTGAACCTTCCATAAGGAGCTCGGCCAGTCTGACCCATCATCACAAGTGGTTCTAAGCATATTAACTATAGTTGAAACATAACGTTCTACTTGGCCATTGCCTCTCGGTGTACCAGTAGCAATCATGTGGTGTTCTATGTGTAGTTCTCTAAACAGTGATTTCGATACATTAGAGCTGAAATTGGTTCCACGGTCAGTTATTACTAATTGCGGTGCAAACAAAGTAAGTGTTTCTCGAATAGCAGCTGTAAACTCTTGAGAGTTAAGACTTTTTAGGGGCTTTAATATGCAAAACTTTGTGAAACCATCAATCTATATTAAAATGTGCTTGAATCCATCAGTTGAAACTGGAAATGGGCCAGCACAGTCCAGGTGCACAGTATGAAACGGTACGGCTGTTTTTATGATCGGATGCAAGTATCCTTGTTTAGGTCCTGAATGACCTTTACGCTCTATACACACGAGGCAATGTGACAGATATTTTTTTACGTAAGCTGCCATTTTGGGGAACCAGAAATTTTCACGTAATTTGGACACAACTTTGATGTAACCGAGATGACAATTTTGATCATGATATAGTTGTAAAGTTGTAAATCTAGTTGCTTTTGGTAAATACAGTTTTGGCTCTTCATTTGGCCCAGTTTTATATTGTAACAGATTATTTATAATTACGTAACGATTTGAGTCTAGTTCTCCTCTTTGCAGCTGCTCTATTAAATATTGTGTGTGTTCATCATTTTGTTGCGCGATTTCTAACCATGATTGAGATTCGTTAATTACATTTACCTTTTGATTAGTGGGAGACGAGAGCCCGACAGGATTGCGGCTTAAAAAGTCGACATGTGCGATAAATTTACCTTTTTTATAAATAATTTCAAAACGAAAATCCTGTAAGAAGGTCCACCAACGAGCAACACGTGGTGACAGGTCTCTTTTACTAACAGTAGAGTTTATAGCGTTGCAATCTGTTATTATTTTGAAATCAATACCTAATAAATATACGCGGAAATGTTTAAGAGCATTGTAAACAGCTAAGGTTTCCAAATCGTAAGAACTGTATTTAGATTCAGCGGGTGTCGTTCTTTTACTATAGTATGCAATAACTTTGGTTACAGTTTTATCTTTTTGAATCAAAATAGCACCGTACCCTATTGTACTAGCATCAGTATGTACTTCTGTAGGGAGTGTCGGGTCATAAATGGCTAATAATGGTTCGTCTGTTAATCGTTCGATGATATAATTGCGAGCCGCATCCTGTTCTGGTCCCCATTCCCATTTTTGATTGTTTTTTGTTAATTTTGTTATACATGCTGTGCGAGAAGCAAATTCTGGTATAAATTTCCGAAAGTAGCTGGCTAGGCCCATTAATTGTCGTACTTGTTTAACGTTACTGGGAATAGGGGAATTAACTAGTGCTGAAACTTTCGAGTTACTAGGACGGACACCATCCTGCGAGATGTGCCTTCCTAGGTACTCAATACTTTCAGTAAAAAACTGACATTTTGTGGGGTTGATCATAAATCCAGCTTTACTTAATGCCTCTAGAGTTTGTTCTAAAAATGACAAGCCTTCTTCAATAGAAGAACACGGTATCAACAAGTCATCGATGTAAACCAGTAAAAATTTTAGGTGTTGGACGGCTCTGTTAATCGCTCTCTAGAACACCGACGGACCATTACAGATTCCAAACGGCATTTTAAGAAATTCGTAATGACCGTCAGGCGTTACAAATGCGGTATATTTGACAGAGTCGTCCGCTACCGGGATTTGGTAGAAGCCATTCTTCATATCTATGGATATATAATATTTGGCTTTTCCTAATTTGTCGATTTGGTCCTCGATGAGAGGGAGAGGGTACCTATCTTTATCAATTAATTTATTTAATGCTCGGTAGTCAACGCACATTCGGTCACTTCCGTCCTTCTTTTTTACCAAAAGGACGGGGCTTGCAAATGGGGAATCACTTTCTCGAATAATGTTTTTGTTTAATAAATCTTTGATCATGTCATTCACCTTCTCTCTCTCAACGGGGGCCAAACGGTAGGGACGATAATGTACAATTTCATTTTTCTTTAATCTAAGTTTCAATTCTCCCGTTTGAACAGTGCTTATTGAATCAGTAACGGGAACAACCGAGGAATATTTTTGGAAAATTTTTAGTACTTTATCCTGTACACTTGTATCTAGGTGTTGAATTGAAGTCTTTATATGCGATGTTACAGATTCGTTTGCATAAGAATTAATATGGTTAATTGCAGCACTGGGTGTTGATAGTTTGCGTTTCAATGTACAACCAAACGAATCGGTAACTATAATCACGTCATTTTTATCAACCACGTTTCTACCTATAAGCATATCATAACTAAAATCGTCATCCTTGGCTACGTGGAATTCTAGCTCTAAACAAATGTCCAAAAACTTAACAGGAACGGTAATTGTCGCGAAAACATGCATTTTGCCATTTCCTATGCCATTAAGGTTCACTGAGCATGGTGAAAAGGGGCAATTAAATCGCTTTGCTATTGATTCTTTAACAATACTGCAACTAGCTCCTGTATCGATAAGACAATCAACAGGTATATCATTAACATGTACTTTGTTCAGTCATAACTCTGGTCTCGCACAATTAACTCTTGGTGACAGAGATTTTTGCAAGGTGGTATCAGACGTGTTTTGCGGACTACGATTTTTATACCAGCAAACTGTTTCATCATGCCCAATTTTTTTTACAAATGGTGCATTGTTTTTTGTAGGAATTGTTGACAATCGGTTCAGTTTTGCCATTTTTCTTTGAATCCGATTGAAATTTATAGCAATGCGATTTTAAATGCCCCGTTTTACCACATAGAAAACATTTCTTTTCCTGAGTATTGTCATTTTGTAATTTAGGACGCTTGAAGCTTGAAGTGTTGTCGTCTTTGTCAAGGCCGTTTGTTTCTAGAGGTCGTTTTTTAGACTTTAAGTATGCAGTAAAAAGTATCATAAGTTCGGCGGTTGTCCTCACATTACTGTTAAAAGATGCCATTTTGACATTTACATCCCGTATACTACCGCAAACAAGCTCGATTAATTGCGCCTCCGTAAAATTTATTTTGGTATTTCGTAAAAGCCTGATCTTTTCCCTTGCATATTCACAATATGAGTCTGCAGAGTCGGAGTTATATGCGACTGCTTTGCTTAGTCTTTCAGCAAGATTTTTTTTTGGTGGGTACAAGTCCATTAACTCTGAACAAAAGTTTTCCCATGTCCTACCACCCTCAGGGTCCCAAGTGTCGAACCATAATAAGGCAGAGCCCTTTAGGGCCTTACTAGCTTTGGCAACCATGACGACGCCATTCCATCCAAGTTCCTTGCCGAGGGTCTCAACGTTGCTGCACCATGGCTCGGCTCCGTTGTCGCTGGTGGAGGGGTCGAATGTTGGCAGCGCAACGTCGTCTTGCCGGCGGTTCAAAGTAATGGCATCCCGGATGGCAGTCAGGAAACTGTTCAGCAGATTTGTATCCATGTTCTGAAATCATTAATTGATACGGTTAAGGGTCGTTTAGGTAATAATCTCCACTTCTGAAGTTGGATTAATGTATAAATATTAAATCTATACATTAAATTAAATGTGAGTATTATAAAGCTTAAGGGCGGTAGTCTTATAAATTGTAACGGGCTCAAAATTTAATCAGAATAGCCGCTTCGCAATTATATAAACGAGGGAAAAATATTAAATATGCACAGTGAATACTATTTAATGTAACTATAAGTGATCCATTCGCTACACTACTAGGCTTTTAAGCAATTTAAAGGAGAAATAGAAAATATGTATTGTACTCACGGTGAATCAGTCATTGGTAGTATATATTTGCAATACCATTAACTCAAGGGAATTAATGGTATGCAACAACACAATAATGAATAATAAAAATACTACTGTACGACGAATTGACGTTTACCATCTTAAAGCAAAAGGTAAGGATAATATATTTATAATATAAGCAATAAAACTGTTCATATAAAAGATACTATTTATTTTAAGACACCAACACATTTTGTTTAAAATCATAATATATTCTTAAGCTTTGATCTAAAATTATTAAGCCATTTAAAACACACTTAAACTTGCATTTTACAATAAATACACCATGCAATAAAATTTAAGTAAAATAAATAGTCAGGTTACTTAACTCCGTTCGTGGCGCTGGTCACAGAACAAGTGGTCTGCTCACCCAGGTGCAGCCCCTTTTATACCTTGTTCTGTCACTCGGTGACATCAACCACTTTTGTTGTCTTACCCTCATTTATAAATCGATTTATTAATAACAATGAAATCAACGAAATAATTATAAATCCAACACACGCGATAATTTCCAATTCACCACCTTAAGGAGACACTGTGAAAAATCAATGTAGCATAAATTAGGCTCAACCACCATTTATCGCTGCTCGATGCCATGATATTGTATCCTGGGTCACTCTTTAAAATTAAGATTTCCACTAAACACGTGTTTTTGTTATATCGGCATATCCATACCATGGTGCGGCCCGTCCTTAGTATGATAGGAGTCCAATTTATTGTAGGTACCTATTTATTTAAAAAAAAACTGTCACTGTTGTCTTCTGGCTTACCGGGATAAGATAACAAGAAGAAGTTTTGAACTTTTGTAAACACAATGTTACTTAACATTATATCTGTGGAAGCTTGTAATTTGCTTTTAGTTATTAAGTAAGTTATTTTATGCATACTAGGCAGTTAGCATCACAAATAAAATAATATATCCTACTAATATTATAAATGCGAAAGTTTGGATGTTTGGATGTTTAGATGTGTGGATGTTTGTTACTCAATCACGGTTAAACAACTCAACCAATTTAGATGAAATTTTGCACAAAGATAGTTTATAACCTGGATTCAAATATAGGATAGTTTTTATCCCGGGTCCACGCAGACGAAGTCGCGGGCGGAAGCTAGTAATAAATAAATTAAAGTTTATTAACCCAATGTAACGAAAACGATGAACACGCATTATGTGGTTGCTTTTCTCTTTTGTCTCTTCCACGGCCCATTAATGACAGTATAACTACCATTCAAGTTGTTAACACATTCAGGGCCAATGACGACACATATGCGTCAGACTGCCGTAGTCGCTTTCCGCTACATAGGAGGAAAACCACGGGATCGGCTACGAGTGTGGCGCGTAGCGATTCTTGGCAGTGAATGGGTTAATGGAACCTTGACCATGATTTAACATTTTTGTACCATAAATAATTGAACTAGTGGTTCTGTGAGCTGTAGAAGTCGTGTACCTGCCTATTTCCAAAACCTTTTTTCTTTTATTTTGTTAAACTGAATCGACAACAAAATCTATATAAGTATTGGACCAGTACAAAATTTCACGAGAATTGCATAAGGCACTGGTCCCACCGCCGGCTAGTAAGCTAGAAAAGTTGGGCGAGTAGCATTACATTGCGGATCTGTAAAGGTCGCTTGATCACACTGTGCCTGGTCAGCACGCAATGAACCGTTACTCGCCCAACTTTTCTAGCTTACTAGCCGGCGGTGGGACCAGTGCCTAAATCAGTATGCGTCCTGTAGAGGAGAATATCCGGACATGAAAAACCGGCCAAGTGCGTGTCGGGCCACGCGCAGTGTAGGGGTCCGTAGTGGCCTGTCTTTCTTAGTTACATCGACGTGTGGTGCGGTTGCGTCGGCCGAATTTGTACGAAAATTGGCCTTTTCAATTACACATTAAGTTGGTCGACTATTACTCGGTAACTACTTATGCCTACTTGTTCGTGATAGTTTTCCTTTTAAATTTATTATATTTACTACTACCACAAAAAATTTCACATCCCCAGTAGTAGCCATTTAGCCGGCAGGATGGGGGGACACATGACTCGAACTAAAATTAGGGCTTTAAAGCCCAATGTCTCGCAAACAAATTACTGATTTGAAAAATGATTTTAGAAAACCCATAATATTTTTGAACGAGCTATCCAACGACACCCCACACCATGAGTTTGACAAGAAAACTATAAGGGTTCCTTGTTTACTACGGAACCCTAACAAGAATATTTCGCTTGTTCGTTCAATTAATGTGAGCTATTACGTATTTTCTGTTAAAACACTTCAAGAACAATCAAATTTGACCCTTTATAACCAATTCATAACAATTGCCGAATAAAATTGAAATATAATAGCGAAGGTTAATGAAATCAGACTCGGGCTCAGCTGAAACAACATTGAAAATTTCATTAAAACTAAATTATTATTAACTGAACTATATCACTACCATAATAAAAAGACCCCGTGGAGAAAAGTGTTATGCAACAGCAAAATATTTAAAATTATTTTAATAATAATTACTCGGCAAGTTTGCAACTAAAATCCTGTTTTTTTTTATTGTTTAGTTCTACTGGCAGATGTAAAAATATGTGAAAATTTTATTTTTTTATTTTTATGATTTCTATATATATCATTCCGTTCTTTGAAAGTGTGAAATCACTAGTAATCGGGTTTTATTGACGTTTAAAATATAAGTTTGGAAGACTTTTGTTATCACTAGAGTGCTATGGAGTTGTTATGCCACAGATTTCTTAATAAAATGTAAGTTGTTGCTGGATTTTCTTCGTAGAAATTTACTTTTGATTCGATCCTGTCTTTTAACGATCTTCTTCTTCTTCGTTTCGAGGTTCCTCAAATATGAGATGCCCAATGGGCAGCGGTGTGGACAGCTCTGGGAGTCGCGTCTCTCAGATCGTGTTCCGAGGAGGAGTGTGGGCATGTGGGACACGCCATCAGGTGCACCATGGTTTGCGTTGCTGTACCGCAAACACATTGGGTTGATTGGCCACGATGCCGTCCCCATCTGGCCATGTCTTCCTTACAGCGGCCAACATGCGTTCTGAGCCTATTTAGCGCCCTCCAGATGGGCCATGGCTCCTTGTGACCGGGTGGCAGTTGTTCCGAAGCTAGCACGAATTAGCTAGCTAGCGCTTTTAACGATTGTAAAGCTGGTTCCTCACCGTATTGCTAGTGTGATTTTTATTGTTTACACGCACAAACTTTTATTTAGGCATAAGACATAATTAGGTAAACAGAATATGAAGTAATGTTTATAATTTTTCCAATGAATAGGGGTGTCCATCTAGTCGCATAATGACTATTGTCATAATTTCGATTGTCATACAACTTTACGCATAAAGTTGTTGCGCATAAAAGTCTTTTGTCATTTATGATTCTGCGCATAATACTTTCATTGTCATCATTGTAGTATGTCATATCTTTTTAAACCATAATGTTGAATATCATACAAGTTTTCGTTATTATATTTTCAGTCATAAGAATTGCTATGCATAATTTGTGACAATAGACTGATATTATAATTGATTCGCAAAAAAAACAAGCTGTAAAATTTGTTGACCAGCGTTCAATTAGGTTAGAGCATCCAGAGTAAGGGGGCTCGGGGGGCAAGGCCCCCCGCAGTAAAAAAACTAACAATCGTAACAATTGTATTTTTGGTAGGTTAGGTTATGGTTATCTTGTGTTCCTTAGGGCAGAAATGGGCACCCCGCGAATCTGGGTGACGTCGACACGCTGGCGTGGCGGTTTGGTTAGGTTAAAATAATAGCCGTGCGTTTGTTTAAAAAAAAAGTTGTGTTAGGTTTAGGTTACAAAGAGATAATTTACTTTTACCTTTAATTTTACCAATTTTCTTATTTGTAACCTGTATATTTCAAACCTATTATTATTATTGCGATTGATATTTATGCTTAATGCTTTGTGCGCAATAAATTGTATGCTCTTAAATATTATCGTTAAAAAATATATGCGAACTAATTTATGACTTTGGTCGGTTATGCGTAATGATGGTTGACAAGTGGTTATACCAAAACTAAGGCTTTAAATATTTTGCGCCCCGATATGGACCCAATTAATAGGTGTTATAAGTTTATATTAGAAAACTAAAGTTTAAACGAATTTAAACTTTCGTGAGACATGTTGAAATAACGTTAGAATAATTATACGGTTCAACTCACGTATTAAATGTCACTACAACAACGCCCGTAGGGACATTTAATGCCTGAGGTGAACCTTGTAATTATTAGCATTAACTAAAATTTATTCCAAATTTGAGCTAGATAAGGAAGAGAAACCATTTTTCTCTCCTAATATTTTAAATATTTTAGCTTTGAGTTAAAATTCTAGAATATACAGACAAAGAGCATTAACCATAGTGTAAGACAGAACTAGGTACCAACCAGCCTACGACTTCACTAGAAAAACCTCTCAAATCTATTATTCAAAATCCATCTCGAAATCCATTCATCTCACCCATAAATCACACTCCGACAGTATTGCATAAACAGTTCACACACAGTCTACAAGTGCGGGCAACTTCAGCCGCAGTTATGTTTATCAGAAGCGACTTCGATGAATTTACATGCAAATTGGTTTTCAGAAGGGATTCTGACATCGCTAGTTTACAAAATACGTCATGCGTCACGCGTAATATAATAACACGTCTATCGGGCTGGCAACAAGATATAATTTTAAAGTAATCCAGTTTCGGGAACGGCAAAGTTACATTTGTTTTTGAATTAATAGGGATTGGAACGCGAATGTTTGTTAGAAGTTTGTAAAATCAATTGGTATCTGTGTTGTTTTTAATTTTTGTTTGAGTTTGGGTTAGGCTAAAGAGATTTCGTCTGTCGTTGAAGTGGTTCCGAGTCTACATATAATATAGTCTACATATTTCAGGTCAAGTGAGTTATTCTTTACAAGACACCCAAACTATTTACTGTAAGGGTAATTTCTGCTTCTTTCGTCTTAACGAAACAAATTATTTTATTTAATATTTTTGTTTCCGGTCAATTTATCGCGGGAGTCATCACGATTCTCTGTATCATACCTTTTAGGAAATAAAAGTGCCGCGTTAGTTTCGCGTTTATTTTCTTGTACTTGTTACAAGCAAACTCGTCTATAGGAAATGGTTAAGCCTAAACAGGGTAACAGAAAAAAACAACACATTTTCCCTCCATGTAAATTGGTATGTTTTGCCTTTACAAATCAAACACACACACAAACAACAACTTTACAAAATAAACTGCAAGGTAATTGCGGTCGCACAATTGAGCTTGTCCTAATATTATATCAATTATTACTTTTGAAGCCGAAAATTACCCTAAAGATTAGTAAAGTTTTACGTAATTACTTAGGTATTTGGTTAAGCACAAGTAGGTAAGTAGATAAATTTATCAACAGTATTCGCCATAGGAAACAAAATAGACCAGATAAGATAAGTATTGAACTATAATAGTTTTTATGAGTTTTTGTTCCAGAGAAAATATTGCCTCTTCGACTTTATCACAAACGAAGCAAATATTATGTTTGCGCCCGTTTTTCTACGTGACGGTCCTTGTTTCTTGACACGAAAATATTGACCGCATTAAAACACTCTGGGGTCTATCTGACTAAGCGTATATTTGATAGGAATGCAGTTTATATTAGTTGCGTGTTCGCTCCCTCCTACTACAACCTATACTACTAATTTGTCGGTTGAAGCCAGAACATGCTCGCCGAATTGGTTAAAATGCAGTAATGCAAACGTAAACCAAATTAAGGTCAATTGCGATCTCAATCCAATAGGTTAAGTAAAACATTCCTCTGTCAACTAAGCACCAATATTGTTTCAAATCCCAGAGTTAAACTCCATTTTATTTACTTAGGGCCTGAAACGAATCCTACCACTAAAACATCAGGTTTTGATTGCCCCCGTCTTCACAGCATTGTCTTACAATTACACCTATTCTCCAAATCATGACAATTTGTACCTTACTAACAACTCATACAATTCATTTTCCCTTATTACCTTTTAACAGTAACAAGATGAGTTTTGTTACCAAGTATAAGCTTTTGATGTTCATATATTGCTCTCTGCTCTCGTAATGGCAGTGCAAAGTTAAGTTTTCCGTTGCGAAAGCCAACGTTATCGTTTTTTTCTTACTTCGTTCTTTGAAGGTCACGCTAGTTCTGATTTCTCCAACGCT
Organism: Epinotia bilunana; assembly: GCA_947049275.1. Classification (NCBI taxonomy): domain Eukaryota; kingdom Metazoa; phylum Arthropoda; class Insecta; order Lepidoptera; family Tortricidae; genus Epinotia; species Epinotia bilunana. The sequence continues at coordinate 2,946,471 of OX346266.1, read as the reverse complement.
ATTACTAACTTTGTGGCAATATAATGATTTCGTCATAATTATCTCAATAAGGCCGAGGGTTGTTAGTAGTGTGGAATAGGCGTTTTTGTATCACAAGTTACATAAAAACTTGGGAGATTTACCGACTGGTATGAGGATTATAGATCTGTAATAATTATTGTGTAATAAACGATATGAAAGTAATTGTTACGACCAAAGCAATCTCGGATATTAATGGATAATTCAAACAGTTGGTCATTAATACTTGATGCAACATGTGTACAAAATATATAATGTATCTACTACTAGCTTTCCCCGCGCCTTGGCCCGCTATTCGACTTTTTTAGGGTTCAGTACCTAAAAAAAAACTGGAATCCTTATAGGATCATTATCTGTCAGTCTGTCAAGCCCCTTATTCTCAAGAACGGGTAGAGGTATCGAGTTGAAATTAAAGCTCATGTCTACAGTCTCTTGAAGCTGTGAAAAAATCAAACTTAGAAGTTTAACGTAAAAAAAAGATACGGCCGTTTATGCCCCAAAAAACGTATATTCCGACATTCTCAAGGGAATCAGAATTCATAGGGTAAGTACCCTATGAATTCTGATTCCCTTTGACTAAGAACTATGAAATTTGGCAAGTAATATCATTCATTCATTCATTCATGTAAAGACCAGCCGAAAGACGTCCACTGCTGGACATAGGCCTCCCCCAAAGAGTGCCACAATGACCAGTCCTGCGCCACCCGCATCCAGCGGACTCCCGCGACCTTTACCAGGTCATCAGTTCACCTTGTAGGGGGCCTACCCACGCTGCGCCTTCCGGTACGTGGTCGCCACTCGAGAACCTTTCCGCCCCAACGGCCATCGGTTCTACGTACAATGTGCCCCGTCCACTGCCACTTAAGTTTAGCGATTCGGAGGGCTATATCGGTTACCTTGGTTCTGCTGCGGATAGCCTCATTTCTGATGTGATCGCGCAGAGAAACTCCCAACATAGCCCTCTCCATTGCCCTTTGGGTGACTTTGAGCCTTCTTATGAGGCCCATAGTAAGCGACCACGTTTCCGTGCCATACGTCATCACTGGCAACACACACTGGTCAAAGACTCTCGTCTTGAGACACTGCGGAATATTGGACGAAAAGATGTGCCGTAGCCTCCCGAATGCTACCCAGCCGAGTCGGATTCGACGATTGACCTCTTTCTCAAAGTTGGACCTACCTAACTGAACAGTCTGTCCTAGGTATATATTTATAATCGTCTACAACTTCGAGCGTAAAGTGTCCGATTGAAATGGGGGTTGGTACTACATGGAGGTTTGACATGACCTTTGTCTTATCCATGTTCATCCTTAGACCAACTCGCTCGGAGGCTTTACTGAGGTCATCGAGCATCGTGCTTAAGTCCTCCATGGTCTCAGCCAAGACTACTATATCGTCAGCAAACCGAAGGTGAGTGATGTACTCGCCGTTGATGTTGATGCCTAGCCTTCTCCAGTCTAGAGTCTTGAACACGTCCAGTGCAAGTAATATCGTCTTATAATTATTAATTAAGTACGGAGCCCTCCGTGGGCGAGTCCGACTCGCACTTGTCTTGTTTGGTTTTTTTCTATGAGGGCCGCAAAGACATTTTGAGCTAAGGAGCCTCCCGGGCCAAAAGGTAATGGTAACTTAATGTGTCCTTGGAAAGGCCAATTTTCGTACAAATTCGGCCGACGCAACCACACCGCACGTCGATGTAACTAAGACAGACAGGCAACTACGGAACCTTACACTGCGCGTGGCCCGACACGGTCTTGGCCTGTTTTGGCGGGCCACTCGAATAGTTCATCCGCGACGCACGCAGGTTGAGTAATTTAAGTATAGCTGGGCTAAAGCGATGAAAACAACTGATACTTATCTGAAGCTGGATTTTCATTTGTCGCCAGATAAGTATCAATATGGCTTGAAATTATGGTCTCTGATCCGCTCTGGAGCCTGACAGAACAAGACCCGTCACTTCCGGCCATAGGATAAATGTAATCCATACTAATATTATAAATGCGAAAGTGTGTACGTCTGTCTGTCTGTCTGTCTGCCTGTCTGTCTGTCTGTCTGTCTGTCTGTCTCTTGCCCTCTTCACGCTTAAGAGAACCGGTTCCGCTGAACCAATTATGGTATAGAGATAGTTTGTATCCCGGGAGTGAAATGGGGTGGTGAATGTTTGTATGAAGCTACGATTTAAACGAGTTTCACGCGGATGGAATCGCGAGCAGAAGCTAGTAATTTTATAAACGCGGAAGTGTCTGTCTGTCTGTCTGTTACCTCTTCATGCTTAAACCGCTGAGCCAATTTTGATGAAATTTGGTATATAGATAGTTTCAGTCCTGGGAAAGGATATAAAACAGTTCTTTTCCAGAAAATCATCCCCTAAGGGGGTGAAATGCGGGGTGATAGTGGAGCTACAACATAAACGAGTTCCACGCGGACAAAGTCGCGGGCACAAGCTAGTATGTTATAAACGTACTAAGGAAACAGTTGAGAGAGGTAGGGCATAGGGGAATGTCATCTCCCTCTTTAGAGCAAGTTGGGTTGCTGTGATTGCACAAGGGGAAGTATCGCCACCGGCTCCAGAAGAGCGCAACCGTAACAAAAAAAAAGTTTTTTTTTTTAGAAATAGTACATTACTGCAGAGGCCGTGAAGTAAGGGATTGCTGGACGAGTTTTGGGTAGACGGCCGACTCGTAGACGAGACCGGATACAGCGAGTCCAGCAATCCCTGTTCCGGTCGAGGATTGTATAGTGCTTTTCTCAAACTATGTGAGGAAATATTCAAATTAAAATAAATAAAAGGCAGTCAATTGAATAATAGGTAATTTGCCACCTTTTTATTTTTTAAACATGCCATTTGAACAAGCCGTTCGAGCACCAATTTTAACCGCACATAAGTATAGTACCATAGATTTTTTTTTATGTCGCAAGTATGCTTACAGAGTCTAGTGGTGGTTGGCAGTATGTAATTTTTCCTTCGTCAGTTTACTTAGGGTTCTCATAAATTACTTCTTGGCGTAAGGCCAAGAAGAAATGTAGGGAGCCATAAACATGAGTTTGACGGCCGGTTAGCCTAGTGGGTAGTGACGCTGCCTACGAAGCTGAAGGTCCTGGGTTCGAATCCCGGTAAGGGCAAATATTTGTGTGATGAGCATGATTATTTGTTTCTGAGTCTTGGATGTTTTCTATGTATTTAAGAATTTATATCTATTAAATATATCGTCGTGTAGTACCCGTAACACAAGCCTTATTGAGCTTACTATGGGGCTAGCTCGATTTGTGTAAGATTGTCCCCTAATATTTATTTATTTTATTTATTATTTATAAACAAAAAACTTCATGTCTTCCTTTCGTGATATTAACGCATACATTTCCGAGCATGTTTGAGAAAAGAATGTTATTTTACAAACTAACGCCCCTACTCTGTATGCATGTGGTGTTGTGTTCCTGGTGGTGCGTCAGGTCGCCAGAGCTCTCGAGAACACTTTGTGTGAGGGACCCGCGTTTTCTCTAGCCGTCAACGCAACGAATCCTCAAATTAACAAAGGGTCGGCAACGCGCGCAAGTATTCATGGGTTACGGTATCTTAACATCAGGCAGACCGCGCGTATGCTCGTATGTTTCTTTGCCAATGACGTAGTATTTATTAATATAGTATCGTATTAGTATAGTATACAGGGTGAGTCCTAAGTCGTGAACAGAAATATGTGTTTCTCTGTTTAAACATGTGGACGTGACATAAGGCAAATATATTTAAAGATTGTTCGTTAGTTCGTTATTTTTATAAATTTACTTAGTCTCATGCTCACCTTATTGCTACGTTCAAATGTGGCCAAGTCTTGTCGTATAGGGTGACCATAAGGTTGGTGTTTTTGCTATTTAAAATTATTATTTATGTATGTCTTTCCCGCTCACGGGACAATGACGTCCCGGACCTTTGGGAGGCGTGCCTGGAGCTAGGTACCTACAAAGTACCAACTGAGCCAACACGTAGAGGCCCTTTTGACAATTTAATAAAATGCAAGGAGTACATTATTATTTATTATTATTATGCATTCAATTATGTTTATTATTATTATATTATGCACAACAGTTTCATTACTATTTATATCCTTCCTTTATAGGTCAATAAATAGTAATACCGTAACAGTGCGTTTTTTCCTGTTAATAAGGATATTGGTAAAAGAAAGCCGTATAAAATCGGGAGGATATTTTATCGTATGATAATAATGCGTAAGAAGCAATGTAAGTTAGGGTCCCACGGTCGTCCAGTAGCCTATTATTAATGTTAAGGGGAAACTGAGATACGATTATTATTATCATACATATTTTTAGGGTTCCGTAATCAACGAGGAACCCTCATAGTTTCGCTGTATTCATCTGTCCGTCCGTCTGTCAGTCAGCGGCTTAGCTCAGTGGCCCTTATTACTAGAAAGCTGTTATTCGGAATGGGTATATATTTCATGGCAGTTGTACATAATCGCACTTCTCCGGTTTATAAGAATAACTCCAGATGATGAAAAACCTCTTTTTTCTAAGCGACGAAAAATGTTGAAACTGCGCCCGATTGAAGAGGGCCAGTTCATTTTGTCCAGTCCAAGTAGAAGCAGGATCATCCGCCAATATGGACATAGAGTCGGCGGAACGCAACTCCAGCCACACACCCACGGCCCAGTACTTTCTATGGGTTTCCCAGACTGCCGAACATAAACAACAGTGCAAGGTCCACCCCTAATAATACCGAGCCGCGAGAATAACGGTCAAACCACAGACCCACGTGATCTTATTCTAAAATGGCGGGAACGTCTGCTTTAAAATAACGCCATCCATGATGGGCGCATGTCAACGTGACAGCCTAATGTGGTTGCCGCTCAGGTGGCCGGGGTATGTTCGCGGCGCAGGTGGTCGACCGGAGCGCGTCCGCGCGGCAACAGACTTAATCATATATATGTCATACAAGATCAAAGTACAAATGCGGACTTTTTCTTATATCTTTATTCATGATTGAACCTTAGTATGTGATGGGATAAAGTTGAGGATTGATTGGGACAGAAGTGAGATGAGATAATACCGATAAATTATAGAAAACCTACTGCGCCTTAACCAAATCCTTTCTAAGGGATCTTCTAAAGATATTATGCTAACGTAATAAATGAACCCATTATTGACAGGTGATATTGGCCAGGAAAAGATATTTCCAATAACACATTCTTTGAGACGAAAGGACGTATTTGACTTATAATATTGCGACAGTTACTACATTATGTGCCGGAGCAGAGAATAATATCCTAATATGTACTATATTACACGTGTTATTCTGTTATTGGAAAAACGGAGAGGTATGTAAACTATCTGTTGTAAATAAAGTATGAGGGTGAGCCTGTTATTTAGTAAATACATAATATGAACTGACTAAATAATAAGGGACAATTTGAAATAAATCGAACTACGAGTGGATCTTTATTAAACTTCATCAGATCAGATCAGGCTTGTGTTAAGGGTATCTAGTAGACGACGGTAAATTTTATAGATAGATACAAATACTTTATAGATACGAAAGCAATAGGTTTCTTCTGTATTCACATTGTGAATACTATATTAATTTAATTCTTATTATTGACGATTGTGACGTACTTATGATACTCTGTATTGTAATAAATAAATCTAAATCGAAATCATACAAAACTCAAATATAAATATTTATCTTCAGCACATAAGATTGGCGGACACCGATATTCATAATTTCATTAAAACCGATATATTTCCAGGGCAACATAATTTAAAGTTTGTATAGAGCCCTGTATAGTAAATTAGGTTTGTTTTATAAAAGATAATCATGAAAAGTTTACAGTTTCGAAGTTTGTAATTAGGCTAAATGATGATTATGGCAAATATAATATAATATATATATATATATATATATATATATATATATATATATGTGTTGTCATTTTATTAGATAAGCGTTAACTCGTAAATGTGGTAGATCTATTCAAAATAAACTTATTTTGTTATTAAATATAATACTCTAAAATGCATTGGAGCCGAGATATTTGCAATGAATATTTCCACAGGTCAATTTAAATAGTTATAAAAAAAATCTTGAAACTTAAATATTTCGGCTCCGATATAGGTCCACCCCTACTAATACCGAGCCGCGAGAATAACGGTCAAAACACAGACCCACGTGATCTTATTCTAAAATGGCGGGAACGTCTGCTTTAAAATAACGCCATCCACATCTATTGCCGCTGCAAAAAAAACATCAATTTTTTTCATACAACGTTACCCTATGCCCTTTATGGCAAATGAAATTATGGATTTCATTAGTAACCCAAATATTTGACCTTCACTGGATTCGTCAGCTTTCCGGGAAGGGTCACTCATGTCACACCCACTATAGTCAAAGCAATGACGAGTAGTTTCAGTGTCCGAGAGGCAACCGGATGGCTCGCGATATTTGTGCTCCCGAAGCGTTGTGGAACGGTGACACATTGAAGGTGTCGTCTAATCTGTGGTTCTCTTCACTTGAGATTTTGTCTCTCGGAGCATGTACTCATCATAAGATATAAGTACTCACTCAAAGTGTGTATTAACAAAGTCGATGAACGAATTATATTGTGTGCGAATTAATATGATGACGATTATGAAAGATCCAGGTTTCTCATTCATAATCGTCATCATTCATCACCATATCCTCAAACCCACGCGACGGTCGCCAGCGCAGGTGCAGCCCGTTTCAGTGTATTCATCTGTGATGTCGTCCCAAGACGGGATCTGGAGCAGTAATACGTCTTAGTGAGAAAGCCGACGCAGGCACTGTTTTCATCCTAAACTTAGTGTTCGTATGAGGGGAACGGCACATAAGTAACTACTGAAAGATTAGGCACTGGTTCATGGTACAGACTTTACTCCACGAAGAACAGAAACAGACTACTATAAGACTGCGACAAGACCAGACTAATAATAAAAGAAAATATATATAAGAAGGTAAAAATGCTTCCAAAGAGGTGCACAGTAAATAAAATCATAACCAATACGTTTAGCTCTAGATAGCTTCCTGGACATTTTTATAACATGACGGATCAAAAGCCCGGTAAAAATGAATTCAGTGCTCGCATCGTTAAAACTTCCGATCCATGGAGTAAATCGCTCTCAAACTTTTAATAGCACTTTAGGACATTCCCCGTACTAAGCAAGCCATATTGTGACAGCAAATTGCCATTTTTAGCCTTGAGCATTCAGTGTACGTGATCTCGCGAGGCAGTGCTGGCGCCAAGTTGGTACAAGTTAAACTAGTGTAGGGTAATTGATTGAGTCAGGCTAAAGTTTGCGGGGCTCAAATATTAAGTTGAGAAATACAAACTATTCTGTTGGATGCCCTTCATGGTGTATTGAATTTGTGTAGGTACATAGTTCTTATTTAAATTAATATAAGGTTCATATAGGTATCTTGACACTACAAAAATTGCTGTTTCATTGGATTACTATTTAATTGTCAGACGAAACTTTATATCAAATTGTTGTTATTTTGGGGATTTTGTTAAGAATCAGGGATAGATTATTTTTATTTAACAGCACGTCGTATTTGACACCCAGTAGATAAACAGGTATATTTGTAACCTTTAACCTTATTATAAGATAAGATAAACGTAGTTATAAGTGTTATACTTATATCTTATGACTAGTAAAACTAATGTAAGTAAGTAAAATTGATTTCCGAACTTGAACAACGCTTGACGCTTAAATCACTCAAGCGACACCGCCGCGAAAACACTCACCATGAAGAAGAACTCCCGAAGAGTTCGAAACATGTCGCCCGTAGTGAAATGAAATAAAAGCAGTATTTTAAGTGGCTACATTAAAAACTTCAGCAAATGAACTTGGCCCGTTTTATAAAGAATAAGTAACAAGAAGTATTTGTAAGTTACGTCAAGGTAGGAGAAGTTGTGAATATGGCTTTAGAAGTCTTATTTAAACGAAAGTTAAATAGATCACCCTCTCCGGCCCTCGAGCTGCGAGAAAACTTTAATTGTCTTTTTACTGTGTCGTGTTTTTTCAGTGGAGTGAACTCAACAGTTTCAATTCTACAATTGCTTAGAGATAAGTTTGACGACCTCTCTAGCCTAGTTGGTGTGAGTAGTGACTGCCTACCAAGCCGGAGGCCCCGGGTTCGAATCCCGGTAAGGGCATTTTTTTGTGTGACTAGCTGTTGCCCGCGACTTCGTCCGCGTAGAACTTGTTGCCTTAGAAATATGATTATCTTAAGGGATTATTTCCCAGCTAAAAAACTATCCTACATCCTTCCAAGGGTCTCAAATTATCTGTACCTAGGGGAAAATTTCATCTAAATCCGTTCAGGTGTGAAAAGTGCGATGAGATCGTTAGTTTAAATTGCTAAATCTAAATTGAAAACTCCGTTTTTTTTATATAAATATCTTATAATCATCAACAGACGTTTCTGCTTAAATTGTATTTTTTTTTATAATGCTTTCTGTCCGCGACTTCGTTCGCGTTGACTGTGTTTTTTTCATTATTACTTATACATTAGAATTTATGAAAACCGCGTTTTTTAAGCGTTTGTGTCGATTTCTTTACACGTGATTCGATACAAACGCGCGTCTACGGTGCATAGGCCCTAAGTACTACACAGACTTAAATGACACCTAAGTGGAGCATGAAAAAAATTATACAATTCATATTAATAAATATTAAATATTAATTACATTAATGTAAACTATTAACACGTTATTTACACCTATGTTATGTATATATACAATTTCCTTCAAGCTCTACTTATTATGTCTCACTGACAACCTCAACGAACTTTCACGTTTATTATATGTAGAGATTAGCACGAATATTTGTTCCTGAGTCATGGATGTTTTCTATGTATTTAAGTATTTAGTACGAGTATGTATATCGTCGTCTAATATCCATAGTACAAGCGCTGCTTAGTTTGGGACTAGGTTGTTTTGTTTAAAGACAAATACAACTTTGATCCTTAATTTAAGGGCAGCTATGTATGGCTATTTTCTGTATAGCAGGTCTGAAAAGTCAATTGTGTGTCGATATCACTTCAGAAAAAAGGTCAGTTATCACACACAAATTACTGATATGGTTTAACGAATCTTGCTAAAAATCTAGTATTCGGTATATGTCCTTCCCAGGGTCTAAAACTATCTCCATATATACATCAGTTCAGAGGTTTAAGCGTTTAAACAGCGGACAGGCACAGGCAGAGTTTATATCGCTTTCGCATTTATATATATTTTTTATTTTATATTAGGCACAGGGAGCTCATAAGTTAAATAACTTAAACAACATAAGTTAAATTACTAACGGAGATCGCGAACTGCTGGTTAATGAACTGGTGACCGAAGAACTGATGGCTTTTTTAGCAACGCATCAGCATTGCAAATCAGCGAGAAAATACCGCCAGCATCCTGGGTACAATGTCTCTGGAAAACAAATATTGTCTACTGAAAAAGTCACACATCGTATTAATAATAACACCCTTCTCAAACAAATTCTGGGACGTATTTTTCCGTCAGCTCACGTCGCGAAGCATTCTTCGACAAAAATTTAATAGAGCCTCTCCCTAGATTTATTGTAGTACGGGAAAGGTCTATTTGCCCTGTGGCGTGACACTTGTCAGTTTGTCTGTTTGGTTAGGACGATGCTGAGTCTCACAGTTCGATAAATTGGGTTTTGAGTTTTATGTGTAGTTAGAGGTTTATATTCGATTCGGGCATGACTGGTTGCGTTCCACGAGGTGGTTTTGGGTTCGGCTTTATAAAGACGCGTTAGACCAATGTTAGGTTTAATATTAGAAGATTGTATTTATAGGGATAAATGACCCGTAAAAATATTTACTTATATTTATTTTCTTTTTTTTCATGTTTAGTGGCGCTTTGCTACTTAGGTCCTTTGCCAATTCCATTTTTTTACTTGCTACGTAAGGTTTGCCATCAAGTATACTAGAACTTACATACAAACACAGTTGATTGCTAGGGTACACCCAATTTTAGGCAAACACATAAAAGTTAAATTATTGTAACTAAAGTTTTAAGGTGGTTTTGTAGGTTACAATTAAATTACACTACAATAATTTGTGGTAGTGCAGGTTCACAAGAAGTGGAGGTGAATATTGACAAAATATTCAAAAAGAAGGATAATCTGGGGGCACGGCAGTGCTCCCGCCAAGTTGAGCAAAACAAAGGGGCAGGGCCGTACCATCCTTTTCTCGAAGCCATTCAGGCCATTTTTAACATCCTGTAATTTTGTGCTGGCTTAAGCTAGAACCTTGAATTTTCTGTAACATATAGGGCATAATATAGCTTAAATATATTCTTAATATCATTCAATTTAAATTTGTAGTTTATGAACGGGCAATAGTTCATCAAAGTACCTTAGTTTTGTCACTGAAACACTCACTAATTTACCTACCTACTGACTCATCAAACTAATTTTAAGGTACTCTAGCAGATCTACAAGTTCCAAATTTTAAGCGTTATTAGTTTTAAGCCTATCAATTCATAAAAAAACCCTAAAAATTTTGTTATTAATTATACCGAAACATTTTTTAAGAAAAGGTTCTGGTGCAAAGGCTTTCCATGGCTATCCAGCGTGGGAATGCCGTGCCGCCAGTATTATGGGGAATTTTGCACCAGGAACGGCTGGGGGCGATTAGTTATAATTACGTAATTTGGGGTTTTAATATTGCAGACTTGTTTATGTTATTATTTGTGCTCTAAGTGTAAATTTAAGAAATAGTAAATATATATATGTGTAAGTATGTGAAATTATGGTTTGGTCTTGAGTGAGTGCTTATATAATCTTGCACTGATTTTTTGACTTGTTTAGGACATCTATCCTGTCCTGTTTGAACAATAAATTATGCTCTGTACAACTCACTAAAAAATTAAATTTACAAACATCGTGTGCAGGATTCTATTAAGAATCAAATCAAGTCAAGATAGTTTTCTATTTGAAACAGTATCGAAAATGAAAATTCACATCATTTTCCAGTGTATCCCTATAACTGAAAAGGTTGCCAAAGTTTGTGTTACTAAGTTTTCCCCCAAAAAAAAACCTCCTGTTACACGAATCCCTACTCAATAAAGAATGTTTAAAAGCACTTCATACGGTATTAAGACGGGTCCAAAAATACAGTAGATGGCTCGATCTATCTTGGGATAAGTTTTTCTACAAGATTGATAGGTGTGTGGATTACATATACCCATAATGTTGCAGATAAATGTCCAAATTTCGGCCACTTACTCATTTGACTGTGCGGGGTCAATGCGGTATAGTGTAAGTTGTCAGCGTCAACTGTCAGTCAAGTCAGCTCAGATTCTTTGCGTGTCTACAATACAATAAAATCTAAATGCTATGTTAATTTTGTCACAAGTATTACCTTAAAGCTATGTGCCCAGCAGTGGGACTGAGGTATTATTTTGCACTCCCGATTGTAACCTCTACCCAATATTTCGCACTTTCCTTATTAATGATGCTATCCTTTTTACCGCCTTCATAATACTACTGAAAAAGTGTAATCCTGGCGGTATACCTGTCGCAGGAAAATGGCCAAAACAGAGGTTTGAACAAAACTCTAAGGGATATGATATGATCAAATCACGCAGGATGTTATAATGGCGAATCCATTTTATCATTTGCCTAGAAAAAAACAGTCATTTGATCAAATCTCTGAATCTGTTTAGTGAAATGACAAAATCGGCCAAAAAAGGCAACTCGTTTTTGCATTTCACTAGATTTGTTTAGTGATATGATAAAACCCCTGAAACGCGTTAGTGAGTTGATGAAACAAACTCGCAGAGTCAACTCGTTTCATCATTTCACTAGACACGTTTAGTGAAATTATAATGTCTCTACTGTAACATTGTGTAGGTGATTTGATCAAATCTCTGAACTGGTTCAGTATTGCTTTACAATTAAGTTTGATCAAATCTCTCAAATGATGTTTCAGGGATTTTATCAAATCACTGAACAATTCTGGTGAAATGAAAAAAACGAATATGCCTTTTTTGGCTGATTTCGTCATTTCACTAAATAGATTTAGAGATTTGATCTAATAACTGATTTTTTGTAGGCAAATGATAAAATGGAATGGCCATTTTCACATCCTGCGTGATTTATTCATATCTCTTAGAGATTTGTTGAAATCTCTGACATGATTTAGTAAAATGGTAAAATAAAATGTCAAAAGTAGGTAATACAATTGTTTGTTAAATCAGATTTTTTAATCGAGTACAAGAATAAGTAGTTGTAAACCGGAAAATAGTCATTTTAAGGTGGTTCGCTTTGCATACAAAACGTTCTTTGACATTCTCGGGGTAACGGCGCGGCGTGATATTTTAAGAAACTTATGTAACAAACTTTCATAAATTGCGTCTAAGCCGGCCGGTGCCTAACACGCAAGGGCGAAACCGGGGAGCGGTAAGGTGCAGGAGGGAGGTAACACGACCGCACGAGCGACAATCTGTACTGGAGTTGAGATTTTCATCATTTCACTAAACGTGTCTGTCGTCAATTCACTAACGCGTTTCAGGGGTTTTATCAAATCACTAAACAAATCTAGTGAAATGCAAAAACGAGTTGCCTTTTTTGGCCGATTTCGTCATTTCACTAAACAGATTCAGAGATTTGATCAAATGACTAATTTTTTCTAGGCAAATGATAAAATGAATTCGCCATTTTAACATCCTGTGTGATTTGATCATATCCCTTAGTTTTGTTAAAATCTCTGTTTTGGCCATTTCCCTGCGACATACCGACAAGTAATCTGTAATCTGTGAAACGTCCGCATACCGATTCTGCACCGCCAAGTGGTCTTACACGGTTTTTACCAAGTTAAATAAACACAGTTGTAATAAAAGACCATTTTACAGCGTCAAAGATAATGCTTATACTTATTGCTTTGTAATAAGCCACATTTTTGACGTCACACCTTACTTAAGTATCAAAACAACCTACTGAAAATTAGACGTCCTAGTTTTGCCTCGTCAGGTTTAGCACGAGGTGCTTATTCAGTAGTTTACGGGTCACGTCCATTCTGCAACTAAAATTTCAATTAAAGTTTCATACCACCAATGTGGCAATATCAGTGTGTCACCTTCACACACTCTTGGCTGTACAGTTACGCAAGAGAGAGCACCAGAAGCAATAAGATTCGTGTACTATTTCCATACGCCAAAACGCGTTCCTGTATTCGGCCTCGCTTGGTGTTAACGATGCTGTCTCGATGACGTCTTCCTGTGCTGAATTTCTGTTTGAAACTAAGACTACAATCATAAATTCCGTATTATGACATGTGGTAAAGATACTATACAAGGTATTAGGTTAGGTTAGGTTAGTTAATTACGTATATGACTTTTAAGGAAGTGTTTGTACAAACGTTGGCAAAAATCAACGCATTCAGAGCAAGGAATGTATCTCTCGATTTGTCATCAATTAGCATTTTTTTTGTTGCTTGGATCATTTAGAAGCAGCCGTTGATACATTTTGAAAAGTATGTTTCATAAAAAGGTGGCTATTAAATGTTAAACAGATTATAAACATTGTCCTAGATTTTAAAAAAGTATGCCAATAAAAAGTGTGAAAGCTTATCAAATTTGCTTAAGCGGCATTTAAAACCATTTTTAATTGATTTATAATAATAAAAAAAAAACGGAATAAGTCGTCGATTCTGAAAAGTATGTTAATTGTGTGAATGCGTATGAAATGTGTTTAAGTGGTATTTAATATAAAAAATCATTGAGTTACCATTTAAACGAAAATATTCCAAGAAAAAAAAAGAATTTAAGATGAGTGTTCATGTATTGTAATTTTGTGTTTCAAGTTTAGGCTGTTTTGTGTAGGTAGTTTTTGGTGTCAATTCATATTGACCGATCTTAATAATCATGTAAACATTAGCCAGTTTCACTAGTTGATTGTTCGAAATAACGAAAATTGAGAAATCAGTGGGCTTATATTCTTCTTTACCTGCCAAACAACAAGCAAAGGTATCCATTCCTTACTGTGAGCGATTTGAATCAGTTATAACAGCGGAGACAGCCCGTCTTTAAACTTGGCTTAAATTTGTCATCCCGCAAGATGCTACGTATGTTCGGGTGTCGAAAGGAAATTATTTTTTCGCATCGTCTCACATGTGTGTATAGAGTAGGAAACAATCTAGAGCATCTGATGAAAAAAAAGACAATCGAAGGGCATTTTCGCCCGCTCGAACTGCAGCTACCATTCATAAACATAGTCATAATCATCACCAGGCGCGCTGGAACCTTGGGGCCGTGGCTTTGATATGTCGATGTCGAGGATGAGTTACACATCAAAACAGGTCCAGCAAATATGTCCTAATCCAGCAGTGGACGTCTTTCGGCTGATATATATATATTTTTGAGTTTGAGTTTGTTATATTTTATATTGTCTATCGGTGATTCTAAATAATTAATTAAAAGCACTGCACACTTTTTGTGTTCGTGTGTTTTATGCTCACTTAACGACTACGTTTATGCTGCAATGCGCAGTGCGCTGTGGCAATTTTGCTAACGATAATGATATTAGAGGTGGATTTGATTGTGAATCTGATAAACATAGCATTATTCAATTCAACATTCTAGTTTCATTTTATTCTACATTTGAACTAGTTTACCTGTAAAGTTTAATATTTATAGGAGGTTAAAGTTAGTTGTGCTTTGTATCTTTTTATGTTTCGGAATTTTTGGAACTACTCTACAACTTTTCTATCATGATTATATGGCCATTCACGACCACTGCAATAATCCGAACGGAGTCAGGGCCGCCCCAAAAATTGGTACATAAACGTCAGAACTGTAACGTGAACCAAATGGAACGATCGTAAACGTCAGAATTCAACGTTGGAACATCAACGTCAACGAACAGGTTCCAAATTTAAGCACACGCTCACTAATCCGCCGGATTTATCGCTAGCCGACAAGGTCATGGACAAATCCACGTGTATGCGCTCATGGACGACTCGATGGCTCGCCGCTTGCGCGGTGAATCCTAGAAATTAAAAGTGCCTGCTAGGCGGTCGCCAACAAACCTTGTTGGAGCCTCCAACGGAGTGACCTTCGTCGGTGTCACGTCGTGAGTTTCTGGATAGACGGTCGGCCGACCACGCTACACTCCTCGCGGTCGCTAGCGCATGCTCGACGACCAACGGCGTCTGAAGGACAAACGAAATTTAACTACACTCTTCACATTCCAGTCGGATTCCAAGGTCGCTTTGTCGGAGGGGTTTGCTGGCGACCGTCTAGTAAACGCTTTATACAGCAAGTGTGCAGTCTCTGTGTCGTTGGGTAATCTACACGACAACGCCTGCGAGGTACGTCTGGCAGCGATCGCGCTTCACGGGACGTCGCATCGCAAACGATATTAGAGGTGGATCTGATTGTCATTCTGATACACTAACATTCAATACTCTAGTTCGATGTTATTCTAAATTTAAACATGGAAGTTTTATTTCTACTTGCTTTTGCTACGAATTTTTAAGTTTTTTTTTTTGACTCGCTTTGTATATGTATAACCACTCACTTGCTTGTGGCAACCACAGTTGCCAATTTCGCACACCCCTAAACTGATGGTGGCAACTGTGGTTGCCAAGCGAAGTATGGACTTCTTGGATAAAGAAAAATTTAAAGCAATTTAGGCTACCTTTTTAAAATCCGAAAGCAAGTGAGTGGATAAGTTATTCTGCCATATTCGGAGTAATAAACTTATTCTATTCTATTCTAATATAATGGAGTCAAAAAGGCATACAGTCTGCCTGATGGTAAGTAGAAACCGATAAGACCGCCTGTTGTCACCATTATTAATTTTGCCTAATCTTGTAATAATTGTTATTTGTGGTGCAATAAAGAATATTATTATTCTTGCAGAAGAAACACAAGCTCGTTATCGACCCTTTATTGATTTGAAAATTCCTTACGATAATAGCTGGAAACGAAAGCGTCCCTGGCTCTCAATACAAGAAATCTTCGGGACTTCTGGCGAACTTACCACAAGGAACACTAGACCACATAGCAGAGAAAATTCCTTCAAGCCTTCAAGAAAAGAGCGTACTCCCATCTTAAAGGCCGGCAACGCACCTACAACTCTTCTGGTGTTGTAAGTGTCCATGGGCGTCGATTCGATACCATCAGGTGATTCGACTGCTCGTTTGCCTCCTATATCATAAAAAAAAAAATGGCTTTATAGTACTCGTAGAAGCGATCTCCTTCCTCTAAAGGTACTTTCTCAATTGGGCTGCTCCAAATACGAGATGTAGGGATGAATAAGGGGTAACCTCCGAATCTGCTCATCCAATTTCTATCTAGTAACGATTTAGTTTTTTGGCGTACCTACACACACTAAAAAGCTGGCCAAGTGCGGGTCGGATCACGCACAACGGAGGGTTTCGTGCCTATTAAAAAGGATGTATCGTCATAGAAATCTTACGGAATTTACTTCTTTTTCTATAGGAAAGGCGGTGAAAGGATGGAATAAGCACTGTGGATTGCTGCACTGCAGGATTTATTTTAATTAAAAAATGTTTGTGACTTTCGAGGCGATTATCTCTGACTATGTTTTTATTTGTATTTATTTGTATTTGATGTGCAACATGTAGACTAACAAATAAATAAAATAAATAAATAAACAATGTTTTTTCTTTTTGACTTAGAAGTGCCCAGATAATATGTATGTATGTGCACCCGTATAATTTTTTTTTTGTCAATTCATTACATAACTATGTAGCGGCTAACAAAATATAACTATCTTCCAAATTTTCTTGAAATACACCTTATAGTTTTCGAGTAAAATGCCTGTGACATACGGACAGACGGACATGAAGAAACTATAAGGGTTCCGTTTTTGCCATTATGGCTACTCTGGCTAAGAATCAGAAATCACCACATGAAGGGTCGGTACAGGAGACAAGATTAATGAGACCACTATCGAACATTCCGTACAGGAGGTGCCAAGTCTCTGCTAACAATCTAATCCCAAACTTGGCACCTATTCAGATGCCAATGTATTAGATGCCAATTAGAACATGACTTGTTTTTTGCAGGCATAACTGACTTAATAGGGGTGTAGACACTAAATAAAATAATCAATAATGTCATTTCTCGAAAAAGGATTGAAAATGTAGTCAAATGGAGAAAAAATCAACGCAAAAGGTTAAATAATCACGAAGTTATAAGTGTCCAAAGTTTTAAGAAGAGGTATGTTCTGTCCCTTTTTTCCAAAACGAAGTTCAAAGTTCAAAGTTCAAAGTGCTTTATTTGTAAAACATAGGTATAACTGAAAGATACAGAGATGTTAAATAATTATAGCGAACCACTATGTTTTGCCAGTTGGCGTACAAAAACATTATTTGCATTACATTATAATTATATATAATTTGCGTCGAAGTCATTAGCATAATAACTTCATATGAAACGATGACGCTTGAAGATTGTGACGTCACTAATAGACGGCAAGGTGCCGCGCCCCATCGTGTTCGGCGCCGCCGTCGACGCGGCCCCCCGGCAACCTCGCGTAACGTGACGTCACAAGCTGTTTGCGATTTCTCTCTCTGACAAGCAATATTAAAACGGTTGTAGCTTCGTAATTCTTTGAGATATCTGAATGGGATTTTCGTCACTAGGCATATTTTTTGCCTCCTTTCTTTTGGAGTAATCATAATTTTCGAGTCTACACCCTTATTTGATCTTTGCTCGGGCAAACGATGGCTTCCTTTCAACTCTGCCGTAGTCGCTATCTGAACGGATTTTAATGAATGAGGTATCAATCGATTCGAAATTATGCTCCGGGTGAAATAGCTATAGACTACCTTTTTTATGTTTTTTTTTCTGACAGTTCTCCGTAGCCAGGGTACAGTTTTTTGGACTTTTTATGCTTGTATTTAACTTGCACTGTATATAGGTGAGTCTGTGTCTGAAAATATGTTAGTACTATGTGAGGATTCTAAGGCCTTTTGTAACCCATCATTAATCCACTTGCCGGTACCCGATTTAGCTGAAACTTCGAATAATATATGTATGTTATTTACTAGTAATTACTCAATCAAGAAAAGTTTGTCAAGATCGTAGCAAGTACCCGGCACCCGACCCGCACCGCCTCGCCTCGGGCGGTTAGGATTCTTTATATGGATTGGTATAGGCATGCGCTCACTGCATCAATTCCGTAGTTGGTAGAGTTCCGAGGCGAGGCGGTGCGGGTCGGGTGCCGGGTGGCTCTAATGAGCTGTGACCTTAAATCCGTGATCACTGCCTATCCCTCCGGCAAATAGGCGTGATCTGATGTATGTACGTATGTATTTATTTACTAGTAAGTTCGGTGAAGTGCGAATGATTATTCTAGACCGGATCTTCTTTTAAGACCCATTGGTCCAAGAAAACCACAATAGCCACGTGCCACACACAATACTTTACTCGATTGCGAGTAGGTATATTGTTAAAGGTCTATTGTTTCCAATACAAAATGGTCAACATTGCTAAATCATCATCAGCATCATCATATCAACCAACGTAAAAGACGTCCACAGCTGGACATAGGCCTCCCCCAAAGAGTGCCAAAGTGACCAGTCCTGTGCCACCCGCATCCAGCAGACTCCTGTGACGTAGAAATTTTACCTGTATTTGCAAATAAAACATTTTGAGCCCGAGTTTAAAACGAAACGGCAAACTCAGACTTGCATATTCGGCACCCAACGTCTTTGCAGAGTCTATTCAGGGTGGTGCTAAAATAGATTTAGTGTGGTCAAGTTAAATATTTGCCAGGGTTGTAACGGGTGTCTCCAACTTGGTTCGAGCCAAATATAGCCTAGTGCGGTTACGGCTGCTTTGGTACAAAACAACATGGATCTAACTATATTCTGGACATTGTATACACAGTTTTAACTATTTTTTTAATTAGATTTTGTTTCAATAGCCTTTTTTTCTAAGAAAAGGGTTAGGCTTTACAGCTAATGTTTTTTTTATTGAAATTGTGCTACCTAAGTAATTAGTAGAAAAAATGTACCAATTAAATTACTGAAAATAACAGTTTTTTTTTTAATAAAAGTTAGACATCTAACGCGCGTAAAGAAATTGAAAAGAAGCAGGTGCGAAATATGTAAATAAACAAACTTTAATAATTGTTAAGTAGAAAAATAATATAAAATGTTCACATTGTTCAATGTGAATAAGAAATCTGTCATGTTTGGACAAGTATGCGAGTGCGAGAATTACGGATGTCTTATCCACAGCGATAAGTGATAAAATGGCAACCAATGCCATGCCCGCAGAGCTCCATTTTTATCATAATTTAAATTTTATCGGTTTCGTTGTTAAATAACGCACGGTGAAATACGAGTAGGTATGCCGTAAGGCGTGGTAGTAAATAATAAAATTCCCCACTATGTTCCTTAAGGGGCTCTCATACGCCAATGACCTTCGATCTGAATCTCTTAGTTTTCTAATGTGTTTTGTAGCTTCTTATATTAACAACAACGGCTTTAAGCAATATAGTATCCCATGTATTTCTTTTTTTTAAGTGGACAATAGTATCCCATATTTACTTCAAAGTTCATTATTTTCGAGATACTTGGCATCAAAGTTGAACAACTTTAGGCCAAAAACTGGTTTTCTGGCCATAACTCTTGTGTTAATTGATGTAAAATGAAAACCCTGGACCAGTTTTTAGAGACGTCACAGACGAACCCAAATATGTAAATTTCGTATATGTTAGATCTTTCACGTCAATAGAGATACGAAATAAGTGTATTTTAGACAATGCTTAAAAAAATCATACAAAATTAAGTATGCATTTGTTTCAAAATCAGGTAGACCAAAATGGAGATAAAAGATTGAAGAACCGATAGCCGTTTGATTTATAATTCTATCTGTAGTGCAAAAGTAGGAGAAACCTCGGGTAGCCTCTTAAGAGTAAATCTGTTAAAGCACCCGTTTTTATGGCCGAGAAGTGTTTGGGGATTACAAATATATTTGACCTTATGTTTCACTGTATATTAGAGAGCAAATACAAACGAGCCGTTGACAGAAGTTTGAGTGTAGCTCAAGTACACTGGTTTTAGAGTTGTGACGATGACTGGCGACTATGCCATACTGATCATCGAAAGATGCCAACTCCATCTTCGCATTCGAATGGTCTCATTTGTCTTGTGCCTCTGATCCTTATGGAGACAGCTCTTGAAACTGAATTAAGTTATTTTAATTTAAGCCAATAATTTATTTCTGAATATGCTTTTCCCCATTTTTTATTCATTCTGGTCCTACACATTTTTTTTCTCTGATTTTACCAGATCGCAGCCCCCGCGAAGGATACAGGCGACTGAATCCGCGATTGCTGTATGGTAAATGATTTCTAATGGAATAACTGATTCTGTGTATGAATGATGAGTATGGGTGTAATGGATGATGGGTGAAATGAAGAATGAACAATGTGCCATCAGGTTAGTAACTAGGGAGGTGGGGAGATTGCAAAAAGAGGCTATTGTACTTTCTTTACAAATGATTACCTGCAGGTTATATGATTCTATATGGAGATTGTGACAGGTGATTTCGTAGTTAAATCTCGGGTTTGTGCATTTCGGGCAGTCTTTTAAAAGATGGTCGACGGATTGTGAGGTGCTTCCATCCCACGGGCAAAGGTCATGGGTGGTTATCTTGAAGCGGTATAGATAGGATTTGTGGTACACATTATTAGAAATCATACAGTTATTCAATCATCCAAATGAAGGATTATTAAAAAAATACCGTAACAAACGTTGCACAAGTACGGGGCTTATCCCTTGGATATAGAAAAATAACGAATATTCGGAATGGAACGTACATATATACAAAAAATATATGACAACAGAGTACCGTAGTGATTTTATAACGATAAACGTTAGAATGGGAGATACGGGACTGTGGAACGCTTTTAAACTCTTAAACGGAATAAATAGAGAACTTACGTATTATAGAAGGTTCTCTATCTGACGAAATGTCTGTTTGACAGCTGGAAAACTCATGCCGCTCTACCGCTGGTGGATTACATAACGCATTGTACGTGCGTGAGGTAGATCTAAATGTCACATTTTGTATGGGAAAATAACAGTTGAATTGTCCTTACGTGCGTTCGTAAAGTTTCCCATACAAAATGTGACATTTAGCAGGTCGATCGCGTAACGCATTGTACGTACCTACGTTAGGTAAATCTAAATATCAATTTTAATATGGAAAAATGTCATTTAAACTGTCCTAACGTGCGTTGAAAACGTTACGTGTTTGCCCCTTAAGGCCTCCACCCACCGAACGCGTGTCGTGCGCGGGGCGTGTGCTGTGCGGGCCCGCGCAAGTTGTAAAGCATTGAAACTACACTTTAAACACACATCGAACGCGTCGAAACGCGGGCCTGCGGCGCTAAAGTTACAACTCGGCAGCGCGGCCGCGTGTCGTGCGCGCCGCGTGTGAAGCGAGGGCCCGCGCGTGCCCGCGCTGCTGAGTGTGATAGAGATAGTGAGATACATATTAAATGTGTTGGTTGGTAGTGAGAGAGATATGATGCGCGGGCCCGCGCGTACCCGCGCTGCTGAGTGTGATAGAGATAGTGAGATACATATTAAATGTGTTGGTAGTGAGAGAGATATGACGCGCGGGCCCGCGCGGGCCTGCGCTGCACACGCGCTGCACACGCGTTGCTAACGCGTCGCTGACGTAGCGGTGTGGATATACCGCTTCAACCGCGCCCGACACGCGCCGCGCACGATACGCGTTCGGTGGGTGGACGCCCTTAGATCTACTTGACGCGCGTTCAATGCGTTACGTGATTACCCCTCAGAGGGGTAATCAATAACATTTCGATCGTACGTTAGGACAACTCAGCTGTCATTTTTCCATACTAAAAGTGACATTTACATCTACCTGACGCGCGTACAATGCGTTACGTGATAGACCTGCACATGACAGGTATCCGTGAATCGCATGTGAACATGTATTGTTAATTTCTAGCTTTTGCCTGTGGCTTCGAACTTCCATACTAGTTTCGACGACCGGTTAGCCTAGTGGGTAGTGACGCTGCCTACGAAGCTGAAGGTCCTGGGTTCGAATCCCGGTAAGGACAAATATTTGTGTGATGAGCATGAATATTTGTTTCTGAGTTTTGGATGTTTTCTATGTATTTAAATTTTTATATCTATTAAATATATCGTCGTCTAGTACCCGTAACACAAGCCTTATTAAGCTTACTATGGGGCTAGTGCGATTTGTATAAGATTGTCCCCTTATATTCATTTATTCACTTATATTCATTTGATGTCTAGTTTTCACTCTTTATTATTTCAGAGATAACACATTTTTTATCTAAATCCATTTCGTTTATTTTACGTAATCAATACCTGGCATTCTAGACGGAAACACTTTATGCGACAGGGTAAAACAAGGTAAAATACCAACAAGTTTAAAGATCTTAGCAAGATATTATGTGTCTTTTATGCTTATTTGTTGTGACAAACATAAATAGGTATAAAACTAATATGTGATATTAAAAAAAATAGCTTCGTGGTAAGTCGAGTCACGCACACCAACAAGTTTATTTATCAAATGCACAGAATAGGTTTAACCTGAGAATTATGTTTTTTTGCATTACAGTTTTATTTCAATGTTTTTGTGCCCTTGCATTGAAAAATCAGCTCAACGCGTATGAAAGTGAGTGCGATATATTAAAATGAATTTTAATTTGCAAAATGTCAGTGTCAGATGGCTGCCAAGTGTCATCTTAAACTTATTTAGCTGTACCACTGCGGTTCCGAACGCAACCCAGCGCCGTATCGCCACACGCATCGCCTCCGGGCGACGAGCAAACTCTTTCGTGTGCCATCGGGCGGAAAAATGAATTATTCTTTCAATTTATCGAATAGCTCGTAGGCTTGAATGAGGGGGGCTATGTAGTTATCGCTCGCTCTTTGATCAAATTGTTTTTGCGTGATTTAAGGTGAACTGGCCACTGGATCGTGTTTTGTTTTGGATCGACAAAGTAAGCAGAGTAAAAAGTTAGCCTATTCTATTCTATTACTGTTCGTTATAATTCGAATGCTTCGATTTCTGTTAAGAATGTACTTGATTTAAAGTAGCCAGAATACTCTTTTAAATTAAATAACAGTATTCTTATTAGGCAACATAGATGGTTGTTATTTCCACTGCTCAGTATCGAATGTTTGTACACTCTTGTTACATTAAATATTAACTGTACAAGTAAAATTAAATCTACGAGAGAATAATATTAAACATATTTTAATACATTTAATACATCCAAGACTTAGAAACAAAAAAAATATATGCTTATCACACAAATATTTGTCCTTACTGAGATTGGAACCCGGACCGCTGGCTTCGCAGGCAATGTAACTATTAACCTAAATTGGTTATAATATATTATCATCTTCTTACGACATTATCCTTAAAAGATCGGCGTCACCCCGTGTTCCTCGGATGTCAAAATAATCCCGAGCAGGCAAAACCACGGCGAACAGCGTGTTCAGAATATTTATCAACTCAATTTTCACGCACCGTCTTACCCTCCTGATAAATTGCCGAACAGCCGATTATAAATTCATCCATTCTCCGAATAATACCGCAGCCTTTGACTAAATAGAATTCTTTGACTGGCCTATTGAATTAATTTTGTACTGTTCTTGTTGATTGTAAATTGAGAACGTATCTGCATTGCAAATTTGGCAGCCGTATTCGACTTTCGAAAGTGAATTACCGTAGACATTTATACAGAGTTGATTATCGATTTTCGATAGTTAAAGAATGTTGTTAGTGGACGTTGATGGACGGAAAATAATTTGTATTTTTAAAGATTTTTGGCTTTATTTCGAATTTCGTGATATTTTAATATGTTTTACTTACATGTGTTTAACAACAGAAAATACAACGAATATGAGTGAAAATCGACTTTACCCCGTCTAACCGAAAATAATTATTTGAAAATCCTCTTTTGATCAATGTCAGACTGGCGCGCGCTAAATGCAATAACAATTATAGTGGCTTATCTTTACGATCTTACCCCATAATGCTAAACCATTCAAATATATGAATGTGTGTGTTGTTGTTGTGTGTGTGGCATCCATTTTGATGTATTTAAGTTTTATAAACACATGTATAATGTCTTGGTTACACCAAATAAATATATTTCTTTCTTTCTTAGTTGCATTACTATTCATGAGCGTGAGATAGATCCAAAAGTAATTTTTGAAGTTTAGATATAGCTCTCTGCTTACCCCTTTTGGAAGTAAAGGCGTGAATATATGTATGTATGTATGTATGTATGTAGATATAGCTCATATGTATTTCTTCACACAAGACGGTGTGATTTAAACTGAATTAATTAGTAAAGAATTTGGAGCAGTTATTTCAATCGCGTAACATTTTGCCGAGTATTAATGAAATTCCATTGAGTCTAAACTGACACGTACTCGTAAGGAAGTATTAAATTATTATTCATATTTTAACTCAAATTAAAACTTCTAGCGAACCTCCCAAGTAACTTTAGTAGGAAAACAAAATCGCACAACATCGCCCTGCAGGGAGAAGAAAAAGAGAAACTTTGTGGGAACTCGTGTTAACTACTTAATTAATTAATTAAGTGAAAATGTAGTTTCTTAACTATATTTCTGCTGATGTCTGTGATTACCGTCATCCATCAATGGTTGGGGAAGTATCGAAGTGTGTTATCGTTGTTTTTAGGCAAGCATAATACATTAGGTACCTATTCAATTCAATTAATTTTATTTCGGACCAAGTCCATAACGTGTTAACCTATACCAGAACTTTGAATCAAAAATCAGTATATAATCAAAATTCGAATTCTACTATTATCAATGTAGCAATATATTTTGTATATGTGCCTGAAGCACCTATTATGGACTGGTTATGTGGCTACTGGGAGGGAAGTTTCTTGAAATGAAAACTCTTCATTTGTAGTTAGATGATATCGCGGCGGCGGTCGGGTGAGAACTGCCAGTGCCTTTTTTTTTTTTTTTTGAACCTGACTGTTGCTATAATAGGACGAACCCAATATAGCGGTCGAATTGCGTGGTTGGAGGGTAGCCTGGGGAAAATCCAGGGGGAGCCTCCGGCACGACCACGCGGGAAAGTTTGTACACTGGAATACTCTACGAGTTTGCGCTCCAGTGAGATTGGTTGAACGGTATCAACCGAATCTGGGGTGTGAGTGGTGTCGAACTACTGGGAGTTTTATCGCTGGTTCGCTAAAACCTAGCCTAGCTGAGAAGCCCAGCAAGAAACTCAGCTAGGCCCGACTTGGGTCGGACTGACTCTACCCGGTATGCGGCGGTACCGGGACGAATAGGGACTGTATGTGTCTGTGTTGTCGCGATCTCGCGGTGGACGTCCCCGCCGGCGGGAATGCCGAAGTGTACGCGATGTATTGGACGCCGAAAGCGCAGCGTTCCATCTTTCGATGGACGCTGTGATTTCGTCGTCCGGGTCCGTGAGTGTGTGCCTAGGACGCCGGACCGTGCGGCCCCTAATCAGTGAGCGCCGAGTAACGACAGAGGGGGGAGGGATGGGAGTGTAATCAGCAGCCTTCCTAACTAACGGATTCCTATGGTGGGGAGCGTTGTCAAAATAACGTCTGGCAGCCTGCTTAAAGAAACCATACATGGTGCTAATCTCCATGTCGTGGTGCAGGCTGAGGTTCGATTGGTACCACGGGGCACCAGTCGCCCTACGGAGAAAACGATTCTGAATGACCTGATTGCCAGTGCGGGGGCCGGGCGCCATCTTTATATCGTCAAACGCCCCGCACTGAGCGTGGGTGTGTGCCCGCGTTGATATCACTCATTTATTCCAATCATAATAAACTTATATTCTAGACAATTGTGTTTTCTTATAGGTCGCTTATTGGATTCTGTGACTCTAATTGGCTTTATTTACATTGATCGATTTCCTACCTATAGCGACACCTATGTGAATGAAACTCAAGACGCAATTTATTTATTTAAAACTATGTAAGTACCAGCAACTTAAGCTAAGATTAGGTCGTCCTGCACAGTATATATGCTGGAAATTATAACTTGTTAATAATATTATTATGAAACGATCATTGAACGACTACTAAGCCTACCTTATTAACTATATGAAATTTGTATACTGGTAATGTTTACGGGAGTCGGCTGGATGCGGGTGGCGCAGGACCGGTCATTGCCTATGTCCAGCAATGGACGTATGTGGTGAGGTAGGGCACAGCGAAATATCCTCCCGTTCGAATTCGGAGCAGCCCAACTGGGGAAGTACCTCCGCCTTGCAGAAGACCACAGCCATAATAACACTACTACTTGCTCTGTAGTAGTGTTGTGTTCCTGGAGGTGAGCAAGGTCGCCAGAGCTCCCGAGGATGAGTTGTATTGAGAGCGAGGAAATTTGTTCCTTCAGCTGTCAACACGGCGAATCCTCAAACATATCAAGGGTCGGCAACGCCCATGTTACTGCTGGAGTTGCATGCGTCTATAGGTTGCGGTGTCCGCTTACCATCAGGGGGTCCGTACGCTTGTTTGCCACCGTCGTTGTATAAAAAAGTCTTTCGGCTGATATGATGATGACGATGACGATAATCATCATATACCCGCCTAGCTGTTCATGATCGCGTTATATTTTTTCACATTAATGTATGTTTATTGCATGTCACATTGTTTCTTAACCTTTTACAGAAAAGGATTACAATATGATACCCTGCATCTTACAGAAAATCAATATCGGAGAGGAGAGATCGTGATTTCTATTTCGTTATTTGTCATCAATTTATATCATAAAAACTCTTTTTATTTAAATGAGGCATGTATTGTCTTTTTTGTATGATTTGTCTTAAATAATATAGAGCAAATGTAAATGGACCACAATAAAGATAAAAATATTTAATAATATTTGTTCTGACCTTAACAGAGGCTAGTTAAGTTATAAGTTTTTTGATGTCAGAAATTTTGTTTGATTTAGTCTCTAGATAACTATTTAATTGATAATATATCCGTTAAATAGAAAAAATCTACCATTATAAGTTATCGTAATTTTTTCCATACAAGTTGCTAGTTTATTGATTGGACTAATATTGGTCGCTGTCACCGACTTACATTTGGTGACAAGAAAGCAGACCCCGTATCATGGTCGGCCTTATCACACGATAAGTGGTGGGATAGAGCGTCCGTCACTGGCTGACACCGTTCGATAAAACGAGATGACGCTCCTATCTTGTCACTTATCGCGTGATAAGGCCGACCATGATACGGGGTCAGGAAACTAGTTTTATCCAGAATAAGGCCTCGCCCAAGGCCAGGGATGAAACCCGTGGATTTATTTAAGCAAAGGTTGCTTTGCTTTTTTAGTCTTGGCTATTGTGTTTGTTTTTACTGCTTAAATTATACTAGAGCTGTTGAGCTTGCAGAAAACAAAGCGCTGAATTCTGAGCCTAAAGCTTTTGAATTAAGAAAAGATAAATAGTAGAATCTTGGAGATAACGTTTTCAATATAGCGTGCATTTTTACCAAACAGCCCGACGAAAAGGAGTGTAATGTTTTTATTTGTTTTATCTTTATTGCGCAGCAAGTAACAAATACAAAAGTGGTACTTAACTCAAATACGAAAAAGTACCCTTACTTATAATGAAACTTAATAAAAAAAAGTGTGTAATAGATTGAACTTTCTGGGTGGACACAAGCTATATAATGTTATCCCGAGGTATTGCCTGTTTTTGCAATATTTCGACAGTCATTTCTAACGATATATAATCCAGATATATGCAATTGCTCCTTTTTTTCTTTGGCAAACAAGCATTATTATATAGCAGCAATTCAACAAGCATAATGACCGGTCTGATTGAAAGAAGATACCGTTGTCTAAGGACGCTCGTGACTACAGAGGAGTCACAATCACGTTACCGACGCTTTGTCATTTTGAGTATCCACTGTGTAGACAGTTAGAGACAAACGCATGCCACCCTTACAGCGCAACCCACAGATCTCTGGCCACATTACTTACCAGGAACACAACACCATATACCTAAAGCAAGTAGATAGTACCACGGGTGGCTTACTCCGTGATTTCGTTGCACCACTACAAGTACGGCCCCGGCTAGTATGTTAGCCCTGCTACGGCCCGCACGCGTTCTATCGCAGCGCGTTGCATGCGATAGACAGTGATAGCTCTACAATATAGGTATCACAGACAGCCCCATGTGCAGAACGCGCATGGAGGTGGAAGAAATAACTAAACATATTCGACTGGACCGCAAGCAGTTAGAAGTATACAGGAAAAAAGTGGTCAAGTGCGTGTCGGACCACGAACAACGAAGGGTTCCGTGCCTATTAAAAAGGTCGTATCGTTATTGAAATCTTACGTCTTTTTCTTTAAGGAAGGCAGTTTTTTAGAAATATCTCGAAATCCTTAGAACCGATCTCATTCAAAACAATTTTTGCTGAAAGATAAATTCTTATTATAAGCCGGCCATGATTTTTTTCATATTTTTAAAATACACGGTTCAAAAATTAGAGACACACAATTTTAGTGAATTTCGGGGCGATTATCTCCGACTCTATTCACTTAATCAAAAAAATGCTGAGAAACCTTATATTTATTTTGAAAGGCCTATGGAATGATGTGCCACACGTGGGCTTGCAATGAAAAAAGTTTTTTTGACTCTCAGTTATGTATGGAGTGCACCCCTAAAAAATTTTTTTTAGTAAGTGAATTACAAAACCGTAGCGGCTAATAAAATACACCTATCCTCAAAATTTTATTCAAATACACCTTATAGTTTTCGAATAAAATGCCTGTGACATACGGACGGACAGACAGACAGACAGACATGACGAATCCATAAGGGTTCCGTTTTTTGCCATTTGGCTACGGAACCCTAAAAAGCACCTAGGGTCTCCAGGCACTACGGGACGCAGTCAGCAACACCAAGGCACTCACCAACTTAATAGAGGAGATGGGGTGGTTAGAGTAGCGCTACCCCACCGTTTTCACGCAAAATAGTCAGTAAGTAAGTAATTTTTTATTCAAAATAAATTCATGGCGAACACTTTTTGAATAGAAAGAAAGAAAGAAAGAAAGATACATTTATTCACAAACACACAGGACACACATGGTTATTGAATGTCATATTTTTACATATATACTTTAATACAAGCGGTAACTTAAGTAATGGCATTAACATTTGTCCAGTTATCCTTATCTGCTAAATATTCGTCCAATCTATAATAAGCTCTATTTTGCAAAGATTGCCTTACAAAGGACTTACATTTATTCCCGGACATGTCTAAAATATGATCTGGTAACTTGTTGTAGAAGCGTGTAAAGAACCCCACAAATGACATTTGAACTCTACTTAACCTAGTACTTACTGCTAGCAATTTTATTCCTAGTATTCAACTTATGAATGTCACATCCTTTACGAAATAATTCTTGATTCTTCCTAACATACATAATATTTTCATAATTATAATGACTTGGCACAGTCCTAATCCCAATAGTTTTAAATAATTCCCTGAAGGAGTCACGGCTTTTCGACCCATATATCGCTCGGATTGCACGTTTTGGTAAAACAAAAATAGTGTCAACATAGGCAGCTCTACCCCATAACAGAATACCGTAGCACATGACGCTATGAAAATGAATAGGCACACTGGATGTCGATTTGCGGAAAATGCCCGGAATAACTGAGTAACCAACTAAGGGGTGGCCATGTTTAGGCTTATTTGGAAACAGAGAATCTATGTACGTAGTAATATTATTTATTCTGTGATAGGATCCCCTTTAGGGACCGTCCGGTGCCGGCCCCGTGGTTCGAATCCATCACTTATTTACAAAACCATCTAGACGTCTGATCGAAACCAGGCACCTGAAGACTATAAACTATGTATATTCCCAAACTACGATCTCAAGCAACTTACGCATGGAGAATTAGATCATATAACAATTGCTGTAAGTTTAAGTTCGTTTGTCAAAGATGTAAGTAAAAGGAGGTTGCGATCGTTAGGTTTAGGTCTATCGTAAAATTACTAACTCTGTTCTTTAGTAACTTGTTTATGGAGTATTAGACCTTATACGATTTGCGGAACGCTCGAATTTGATTGTCAGGTAAATAAGAGAAAAGAGGTTGCAATAATTTGCTTTGGGAGCATGTCGTAAAATGAGTGTATTATAGGCGTTTGTTAAAGTTTTACGATACTAGTACAGTGACCACCGGTAAGAAAAATATAATTAGGAATGTCTCAACTTTGGTATGTAGATGTTTATTATGGCAGAAAATGCATGTCAGTTTAGTACAATGTTTTCCCGATGTCATTTCAAAGCTATAATTTTGTCTTAGTTGCTGTTAAAATCCTTCGCTATTAAAAATTAGTCCGCCTAATTTGCTGTCCATATTCGAACACATTTATTCTAAAATATTACATTCACCTACATTATAAAATCTGTTCCAAACTTTTATTTACAATATTACATCAAGTTCTACTCGAATGTTAAACCATAAACATGAACCTAATTGATTAAGTACATTTAGGTCAAGTATATATCAAATATTACATAATAAGTAGTATTTATATTCTTGGTAAGCAAGTAATACCTATGTAGATGCTATCGTGAATAAGCAGGCTAAGATAGTTTTAATAATCTGGTGTACTCTGTTCATGATTAACATAAAAGCAAAGAAATGTTAATCCAAATACAAATTCGTTCATATTAGTCTCGAAAAAGATCCAAAAGATAAATTCGCTCTAAAAGCATCCTAAGGGCGCTTTCTATTGATTTAAAGTATGTGACTGCCTTAAATCCTCCATTCTGTTCTGTAAGCAAGTACACTTTAAAAAGATCGTATATCATGGAAGAATACTTTAGACGTACGACCTTTTGTGTTTAGAAGTAAATGTGAAAGCAAAGTACGTAGCATTTGTCGTAGACTCGTAGCGCTACGGATTGTCTACGCCGTAGCAGATTGTTTCCGCGTGCAGCTGATTCTTGGAGATTATTCTTCAGTTGTTTACAATTTCGGTAGTTTTGTTTTGTTTTTACAAGCCTTGTGTTACCCCTTCAACGCTACGTGCGTTACGATGTAGTTGTAGCATTTTTTTTCGCTTCGACTGCGAGAAAATAGTAAAAACAAGGCTAATCCACATCTACCTCTTTCTCACAGCATCCACAATGAATAATAAATTACACGGTGAAAAGATTGTTTTATTTGGCGTCACGATTTTTTAATAAACTGCTTTGACACAACTACAAAATATTGACACCACGAATAAACGCCATTGACCAACTATAGGCGCATCCAAACGGCCGAGCGCGGCAAACAGCATACGGGACATAAGATAAAGCGAGACAGATAGCAGTCTATCCAGCTCAATCTCATAGCTTATGCCATGTATGCAGTTAACCACGCTTGAACGAGGCGTTGTTTTTTATTGGGAATTTGGGAATAAAAAACCCCTAAATTTGGAAATGAAATCTGTTTCCTGAGTAAGTCGATTTTAATAATGCTGTATTCTGGTTAATGGATAGCAAATGCAAATGTTTTTTTTTTTGGTTGTGATTGGTGGATCTAATACGGTGAAGTGTTTTGATGGATCAAATGAAAATGTTTTAAAAATCATAAATATGTATACATATTTAGGCGCCTGCTAAGCCTAATATGACACTTTTCGAACATGAGAAGTGAAATGAAATTCAATGTAATTATCTTCTCTTTTTAACCTGCTCTGTTTGTATGGTGAGTGCTGATCGCTTTACTAAAATATGCCGTATTGCTAAGCAGTTCCTGGACAATTTTAACTAACAATTATTTATTATTTTAGCATATTTTATAATTTTTAATGTACCTATTCCATAATTCCGAATGTTCTCAAATTAAATTGACCTTTTCTTTTTGACATGCATTGTGTTCTGTTATATTTAAATGTATCGTGTAAGTGTTTTGGTGTTATTGTGTGCTGTAAACTTACATTGACTTTGAAAGTGAAAGTTGTTCTAAAAATTTGCAATCTTTTTTCGCCACGTGTATACGATTGAGCTAAAATTAAGCATACTCATGTAACTTCGGCGACATCACAATATTATGACATCAGCTAGCTGTCAACACGGCGAATCCTCAAACATATCAAGGGTCGGCAACGCCCATGTTACCCTTTTGGAGTTGCATGCG
The DNA here is from genome assembly GCA_947049275.1 of Epinotia bilunana. Lineage (NCBI taxonomy): Eukaryota > Metazoa > Arthropoda > Insecta > Lepidoptera > Tortricidae > Epinotia > Epinotia bilunana. The sequence goes on along the minus strand of OX346266.1, from coordinate 2,914,240 downwards.
TCTATAGGCTGCGATGTCCGCTTACCATCAGGCGGGCCGTACGCTTGTTTGCTTGTTTGTATAAAAAAAATGCTTCGGTGACATCGCAATATTATGACATCAGCTAGCTTATCTGATGATGGAGACAAATGGTGCCCATAATATAGGGACTCATCTACAGACGAAAAACACACGACTATGTAAAAAAAGTACAGTCAGCAATAAAAGATTGGACCACAAATGCTTTTTTGACTGATACTTACATCACTATAAAAAATAAAAATAATACATTTAATTCGGATATCACAGACTCAGGGGTTAAATTGACAATCCAGTGGCATTGGAAGGTATTCGTCTTTTCGTCCCAGAGCAGTAAGGGCGCGCGGGGCGCCGACGCCGCCCGCAGTTCGGGCGGGGCCGCGCACGCGTCGCGCGAGTAACGCGCCTGGGGTTCGTGCGTGCGCTGCTGAATGAGCTGGTACTGAGGCAGGATGCCGACGTGTTTGCGGACAATTGGCAGAGCTTGCTAACTAAAATAAGTGCTTTGTGCAATACATTTAGTTAGTGCAAAATTTTATTTGTTTGTGTATCTGTCGTATATCTATGTTATTTTTAAGTCCGGACATTGTAGGCGCTTTGGTACCACTACTGTAAGCCTATTATGTACGTTATTAAATAAATAAGAATACAATACAATTAAATCAAAATTAAAATTATGATTATTAAATCAATATTGAATAGGATAAAAGAACATGTTTGACAATAAAAAGAAATAAATTACCTACCTACGCTATCTACCTACCTATACTATGATTGCGTCTCAGATGAACCCTTCTTCACGCGGAACAGCATTTAGTAATTAAATCTTTGTTGCACAAAATAAAACCTTAATGTACAAAGGCGGACTTAATACCACGAAGCATTATTTACCAGTCAATGATAAGACAAAGTAGACAAATTGTGGGCGGTGCAACTTTATTAAGAGATAAATTTTCAAATAAGTAGACCCTTGTATCATATCATATTAAATTAATCAATATAAGTATACTTGTATGCGATTATTTGAGTGTGCCAAATTGCATCAAAGTATTCCATTCGAAAAGCAACTCTACCGTCGAAGGCAAAAGATTTCAATTCCAATTACAGTTTTATAAAAAGTTCGCCACAGTAAAGAATATCAACGTGTAAATATTATAAATGCGAAAGTTCGGATGTTTAGATGTTTGTTACTCAATCACGCTTAAACGGCTAAACCAATTTAAGTGAAAATTGCACGAAGATATTAGCTGGATAAAAATTAAAATAGGATAGTTTTTGTACCGGGTCCACGCAGACGAAGCCACGGGCGGAGGCTAGTTATATACTTTTAGACAGAATGGCTTGCTTCAATTTGACAACGACATTTTCACACATAAAAACCCTAAAGGGAAATTTTTCATGCTCGCAATAAAGCTTTGACTGTGTCTACACGGCTTTATGACTTAGCGCAAATGTGTCATAAAACAAAAGTAACGAATAACAACGCAGTAAACTGGTGCTTAAATGTACCAAGTTAGTTTTGCCGTTGAAAAGTATGGAACAAAGTAGTTATCTTACTAATGTTATCCTACAGTCATCCGTTCTAATGTATACTATTCCAAATAGGAACACGGTTGCATTTGTTTTATTTCGTTTGAATAAAACAAAACACATTCTACTCTATTTATTTATGTAGCTGGAGAGGATTCAAATTTTAATGTATTTTTACGGTGTGGGCTGATACAAGTTATAAATGAGTGGATGTTTAAATTTTTGTTTCTTAGTCACGCAATCCCGACTTACTTAACAGATTTAGATAGGATAGGATAGAAAGGTGAGATAGCGATATCTTTAACCTGCAATGAACACTATCGTATAAAACGTTATATGTGAATAAATAAAAAATATGGAGATACTTCTCCAGTCTGATTTTTTTCTTTCATCTTGGTAAAAACAGTTTTAGATATAATGTAAAAGCCCTCTAAACGTCAAACGAATTTTACCAGCCCACGTAAAACCATATATGAGTTGCCTTTGTCGTTGAGACGTAGACGCGGTCTGTTGCGTCATTTAAGATTAATTCAAAGAAGATTTATGGCTTCCCAATGACTTGTGAATTGGTTGAATATAGTAAGTATTTATTTATTTATTGTATATTTGCGATATATATTAAATATTATTGTGTGTATGTGTGTATTATATTTATTTTGATATTGTATATATATATATATATATATAGATATATATGTATTAGCATGTTTTTATTTATCTAGAATTAATATCTATTAGATTTACCTACCTTCCTTTCAAATGCTCAAAGGCTAGCTGGAAGTGATCTCTTATAGGGATAAGTTCACCTTTATACTTTGATCTATTGTGTGACATGTATATTCTTTTACCTGTTATTGTGTACAAATAAGTGCTTACATACATCCCATAGAATGCGAGCTCCTTACAAATTTCTACCCAAATACGCGCTTAAAACCCGGAACGAACAAAGTTGGAACTAAACGGCTGCCTGGCATCGTTTTGACACTTCGCTCCCATCCCCGCATAATGGCAAATGGCATCCTTTCTGTGGGGCCGTTTTTCGGCGCTACTTATACTAGGTACTATGTTTTTTCGTTCGCCGCATTTTAGACGTACGTTAGCAGGATACGCTGCTAGCCATCGATTTGGTTCATCTTTTTTATATCCCAATCACAATTTAATATGTTGCGCACGTTTCTTTGCCCACATCAAGCATGGTCTGAATAAAAACAAATGCTAAACGTGTAATTAAATAAAAATAAACAAACTGACGCCCCACGAAAAACGGCCCAGTTGAAAGAATCAACCAACCACTTCCCTACTTAACTGATTAAACACCGTCCCCATACTAATTGCCATGTTTTCTTTGCCGACGGCCATTTGCAATTCAAATATGGCGGACGGATGAAGCGTAGTCTTGTCCAAACTTGTCACGGAGACGAATTCATGAGGCTGCGTAATCGAAGACCCGTTTCTGATTGGAACCTTTATCCGACACACAATAATCACATATATAATTATGTATAGAAATTGTGGCCTGTAGAAGAAAATAATTGTTAAATATTTATTGAGTTTTACGAAAATAAAACAAATCTTGTATTTTATAAACAATGTGAAACTGTCCAAAATCGATTAGTATTCTAAAGAAAACAAATCTTTATTGGCACTATAACAGGCGCTCCACAGTAACGAACACTGATAAGCTACGATGTTAACATACGTAGTCATGTCAAGATTCAATGCTTGTAATTTTTAAAAAAAATGTATTCGTTGTTGTATTGAAACTTGAGCGAAACTTGTTGCCGACGCTTATAAAACCACTCAGGTAACACTATATTCACGATAATGAGTGACCAAGTATTTAAAAGTATTTATAAAGTTTACGCTATTGCATTCCAAAACCTAGAAGTGTATCTGACTTGACAAATTGCTACTTAATCTGAATGCTTAGATAAAATGAAAATGCAACTTGGATATCAAACTAGTCGAGCAATATTAATTTCCTATCCAGTAACCAACTGAATTGAAAGATTTTATTGTTATAAGAGTGAGGGAAAAGTCAGTTTAATGAACTAAAAACGGTTTTGCAGAAATCTTTTAAAACGAGAAGAAAAACGTTTAAAGGACGCGGCTCTTTAATTAACTTTTACGTTTTTTGTTAAGTATATGGTAATTTTGTAGCCATGTGTCTCATTCTAATTTTGACTATCGAAAATGCCATATCAGCGATCATAAAAGTATTTCTCAATAATATAAGTAGAAAAACAGACAACGTTTAGGTTATCAACTATGTCATTAATGGAAGCAGAAATGACAAATATGTTATTTTTGGTACAAGCTTTTATTCCCAACAGTACTTTTCTGTATCCTGTCATCAACTACTCATTCAGACGATTCTAACGAGCCTAAACTCAACAAGGTTACGCTGGTTAGGTACCGAATTCCCATGACCACCTTCTGTGTCCATCATCAAATCAGCTTGATAGTACCAAATATTGAATTGTGGTGCAAACTATACTTACCCAAAATTTCCGCTCAGGTTAACTAGTTTAAAATTCAGTTCCAATATTTGTTCCACACTAACGAACAGGTCAAGTAAAATAATAGCTTGTATAAAAGAGATAAATATTCATAATATCAATTGAACGAATAGAAAAAAACGAAATAAACTCAACGGAGTTTATTTCGTTTAATTATCTAATTCCTATTTATAAAGTAGCCAACGGGCTACTTTATAAATAGGAATTAGATAATTAAGTTTTATAAAATACCAATTTAAAGTATTCTATACAGTGAAATCAGATCAATTTGTATGAAAATTCAAGTGTAAAATGTTCCCGTTTTCATTATTATTGTCAATTTTTGGTTACATTGCTAAGATGGCCAGGAATATTGATTTCACAAAAGGAATTGCCTCAAGTTTGGTCGTTTTATACAAAAGTGAACCATTTAATAAAGTTTCGAGCCAACGATTACCAGGATCTCTCTATTAAATTTAGAAACTTAAATTGGAGGTGAATTAGACTGACGTCTACCGTGCCTAAGAACTTGGAAAAGGCAGTTTTTTTTTGTTTAAGTTTATTGACTTTTTTGTGTTAATGCTAGTAGATGTGGACCAATTGTTTTTCAGATCATCATCCTCCTAGCGTTGTTCCCGGTTGTGCCCCAAAGGAGCCCGGGTCCCCTTTGGCAACTTTTGTTTGTTTTTGAGATACGACGGATATTTTTTTACAACCTTCTTTGATGTTTTCATAATCAGTTGGATTGTCTCTGTGGAGTAGATATTTCGTTTTGACTCTACAGATTGAGGTAACATGTTATACCTTTGGCAGGGGTGACATTTTTGCGTAAGTACATACTTTAAAAAGTGACCGCAGATATTTTTGTAAGTGTCATTGCATATCAAGTCTACTTTTTGTGTGCTTTACATACTCACATATACAGATCCATTAGTGAGATCTAATTATTATGTCGGATCAATTTTATATAAAATTAACGAATAGTACCCGTGAGAAGCCGGGGCGGGTCTACATTATACATATAAACCTTCCTCTTGAATCACTCTATCTATTAAAAAATCCGCATCAAAATCCGTTGCGTAGTTTTAAAGATACATACATAGGGACAGACAGCGGGAAGCGACTTTGTTTTATACTATTTAGTGATGACTACAAATATTTTTGATCTACCAGTTTCATTAATACTTCCCACAATTACTATTGGGAGCTACGTTGCCACAGATAGACACACATGCACACACAGATATGCTAATAGATATAAACACAGATACACTTATTAAAATTACAACGCCCCCGGTTGTATCTAGGGAAATTGATAGGTACGGTACGTTTCATTTTGGGTTTTTACGTTTTTTATATAATTAGTATTTTATTAACTAGTTTCGCTTAAGGATTCGGCTTATCCATGACAAGTTTTAAGTCTATTTAATTTGTTTTGTACCTACATTTATGAAAATTGAGAAGGAAATATTAACATTATTAATGTAAACGTCCTAGTACCCGTCAAATGTGACATGACACTTTCAATCTTATGTCAATAGAGGTGAACAATACCTGTCAACTATTTGGCATTAAGGTGTCGAGCATTGGGATGCTTACCTTATATATAGTTAAACCTACCAGTAAATACATGCGCTAATAAATCTGATAAATACTTTTGTTTTAACTTAAAACAAAAAGGAAATTTGTCTTAAAAAAACTTTAATGGCTACGAATGTATAGTTTGTCTTAATGACTTGAAATTGTTTCCAGAAGTAGTTTAGTTGGCAAAGGGCAAGGTCTTTAAATGGGTATTACCCTGCCTAAGGACACTTAAGGATATGAAGGGCCTGCCCTAAATACCCTTAATGTCAATTTGGTGACCGATACGAACAAAACCTTGATGAATTGCCTGTGGGATAGTAACTTTAGCACGTGACGAGCTTTTGAAGTACAAATACTCACGTCCTTGTTCACAAAAATGTATGCTTTATAGCATTAAGTCCGCCTTTTGTACCTTAATGTTTTTTTTTTGCAATAAAGTTTAAATAAATAAATAAATGTTTTTAAGTTGTAATATTGTAAAGTGCCCCTCTTTTCTTAATCGTAGTCATATATTGTTTTAACGTCTGACATACATCGAGCGGAGACGTATTTAAAAATGACAGAACGTCATTAAAATTTGAAAGATAAACTTAATTGTTACCAAACTTACTGCCTCTCATCATTATTATTTTAGACAGTCGTTATTAATAATATTTCGTTTGGTTGGAAAAAAGGAAAATGAGCAATCATGTTGGCTTCTGATAAACAACTAAAAAATATAGTAAAGATATAGTCTACGCAAAATAGGCGCAACTACGACGTCGAGCGGCGAAAATCCAGCCCGCGAATACCTAAATTTAATATATACCACACCGTAAGAATTATCTCATTTCAGCCTATTGCAGTCCACTGCTGGACGTAAGCCTCCCCCAGGGTTCGCCACATGGCCCGATCTCCCGTTTTCGCCATCCAGTCACCACCAGCCACTTTTTTCAGGTCGTCGGTCCATCTGGCCGGAGGGCGTCCTACACTACGCTTGCCGAGTCGTGGTCTCCACTCGAGAACCCGTCTACTCCACCGATCATCGGTTCTGCGACAGATGTGACGTAAGAGAGATGTGTGTAAGAATTATGAGATATTGAAAAATTGTGGCCTGCGTGCATTCCGCAGCATCCCAATTTGATCTCAGTTGACAAAGAATGCGTTAATTCGTAAACGGTGGCGACTCACAATTTTTGCGACAATTTATGATATCGCTAGTAAGATTATAAACTGACTGTTCAGAATCTGGCAGTTATATAATTATGTATGCGAGAAATAATTCAATTTACTTGCTTGTTCTGGCAGTATATAAGGCCTTTGTGAACTATCATAATTTCCCTATTGCCCCTAAGTTTAATAGAAGAAAGGGGGAACTCACGTCAAATTCCACAAACTCCAAACTCTGCTCAGCCAAAAAAAATGTCGTTTACCCGATCCCCATCCACATCAGTCAGCTTAGTGCTCATTTTTGAACATATTTCGCATGAAACTTTCCAAGCTGACGGGAGTTATTTTTTTGCGAGTTGACATCGCTTGATGGGCTCCTATTAAAACTTCCTGGGTCTTCCTTATTGAGTCGCATGCGGAATAGAAGTATATTAGTCGGACGCCGTTTAATTTTGCTTTAAACTTGTGAGAGTGTTTTGATGTGTTTATTTTGGAGTGGCAGAAACTGACGTTGATTGCATACGACAGCAGAGTACATATATATTTTTACTATTTTTGTTTGCAAGAATTTCAGATTCAAATAAATTGACTTAAGAAAGTGGGCAGTGGTAAATTTATTAAATAAGTTTGTACATAGATGCAAAATTCGTCCCAGAAATAGAAAGTGAATGCTTGAGAGTTTTAAATCTGGAATGCACTACATGGTAATCAAAAATATCTAAACATGCACAGTGTGCAGACATTTATTAGCACGACGACTGTAAATAAACAAATTACTGTTAGTAGAAAATCTTACACTAAGCTTAATCAAGCTTGTGATTAACTTTTGCTTACTAGGTCAGACGAAGATATTTTAATACTAGCTTCCGCCCGCGATTTCATCTGCGTGGACCCGGAATTAATCTATCCAATATTTTAATTCGGGCTTTGAACTCGAAGAGAACGAAGAGACGAAGATTCGTGCAAAATCTTATCCAAATCGTTTGAGCCGTTTAAGCGTGATTGAGTAACAAACATCCAAACATCTAAACATCCAAACTTTTGCATTTTATAATATTAAGTAGGATAATATGTAAAATACTTAAATACATAGAAAACATCGCACTTAGAGTGGGTAGTATCAAACTGTCTAATCGGGCCTTCGTAGATAGTCAGTAACTCTATAATTATGTTTAGGTAGCAAGATACAGTACGATTACTGTTAGTTAAGACCTGACAGATGGATTGCCTTCATTTAATTTTCAACTTTAATCTTATACAAATAAAATAGTTATTACTAAATCGGTAGATGTGGGTAACAGTATTCTGAAAAATGCTTTATTTATATGAAATTAAAGTTGAAAATTAAATGAAGGCAATCCATCTGTCAGGTCTTAACTAACAGTAATCGTACTGTACCACTACATAATACAATTATTTTCTTTCGTTAATACGACTACTTATAATCAGAGGAGCTTCTTAGTCTTTCCAATAAGACGTAATAGTATTATACGATATTACAAGGTCTCTGACAGAGCTTACGGGCTTTGATTATTGCTGTCTGCGTGTTACAAATGTATTACTTTTTCCTCAGACTTTTGCCAAGTAATAACTGGTAGTTTATTTACAATAAACTATGGCAGTAACATACTTACTTTAGTTTATTTACAATACTATGGCAGTAACATGCTTACTTTCTGTGGAACCAAGGGTCTGCCAAATGAAGAGATCTATTTTAACCCCCGACGAAAACAAACCGTGTTATAAGCATAGCCTGGAATTTTCCCGGCAAAACAAAAGACTGTCGTAATTTTACTAGTGTTAGAAACATTTTTGTAACGATATCGATAAAGAAATGTTACTAACACTAGTAAGGTTGCGACAGTCTTTTGTTTTGCCGTGAAAATTCCGGGCTCTGGTTATAAGTCTACAATGGGTACATACACAGATGTGTGTTTGTGTGTCTGTATATGGCTTCGTAGCTCCCAAACGGATCACCCGATTTTAGCGCGTTTTTTTTAAACGATAGTATGCGAATTTTAACTTTCGTGAGAGGGTTGAAATAATGTTAATAATTGCACGTATTAATTGTCACTACGGGCGACATATTTCGAACTCCTCAGGAGTTCTTTTTTAGACCCCGTATCATGCTCGGCTTTATCACGCTATAAGTGACATGATAGAGCGTCCGTCTCATTCTATTGAACGGTGTCAGCCAGTGACGGACGCCCTATCTCTTCACTTATTGCGTGATAAGGCAGACCATGATACGGGGCCTGGTAAAGGTCGCGGGAGTCCGCTGAATGTGGGTGGCGCAGAACTGGTCATTGTGGCACTCTTTGGGGGAGGCCTATGTCCAAAACATTCATGCTGAAGAATAACTCCTGAAGAAACATCTTCGAAACATGCCGCCCGTTGTGATATAGTCTTCTCTGTCAAGCAAGATGTGTCTTAGCGTTCTATGTTTGTTGTTTCTTCCACAACCTAGAACGAAAGGTAGATGATGTACCATTTTTTTTCGTGGATAAAACCTGCGAACCTGGGTACCATCTTATCTATCAATCATCGGGAGAAGACTGGGTTATGTGGTATTTCTATCCACTAATGACTCCTTGGCGGCCGCCATCTGCGCTCTCATCCGGAGCACTCCAGACCCTGTCTCATGGTCGGCCTTATCACGCAATAAGTGACAAGAGCATCCTTCACTGGCTGACACCGTTCGATAGAACGAGACTGACGCTCTATCTTATCACTTATCGCGTTATAACGCCGACCATGATACGGGGTCTGGATCTCATTCTGCGTTCAGAATGAGATCCAGTGCGTTCAGTGGAGCCCCCAAGATGATGGACCGACTTGTGATTGGACCGACCATTCTATTTATAGTTATTGCTGTAATCAACCCTTCATAAAGAAACCCCTAGCTAAATTCGTTAAATAAAAAGTGACCTCCGTATCGTGTTTCCTTTGATACTAATAAAAGGGTAGCAAGTCAAAAAATATTTAAGAAGTTTTCAAATACCCTTATTTATTAGGATCGACCGAGTAATTAATTAATGGGGCATAGAGAGCTTTTTCCTCAATTCGTGAAGCCTTTAAGCTCATTTAAGGGCTTTTTTTACGTCACCACAAGAAATAGGCGGTAAAAATCACCAATTTTCAATTCTGATCTCTTTTGTTTATTAAATGGTAATTTTTGCGTGGTATTTGCGAGTCGAATCTCGTGCGCTCTTTCTAGCACGTTATCTTAGCGTGCGTGTAAGAGGGCACGTAAAACATAATGTTTCCATGATGCGCGCCTTTCCATAAGCGAGTAGTCCAGTCATTTTATTTACAACTACCTACTCAATATGAAAAAAAAAACTAATTTGGAAATCCATATTATCTATACTAATATTATAAATGCGAAAGTGTGTCTGTCTGTTACCTCTTCACGCTTAAACCACTGAACCGATTGGGATAAAATGTGGTATGGAGATAGTGTGAATCCCGAGGAAGGACATAGGATAGTTTTTATCCCGGAAATCATCCCTGTGGGGTTAATGGGGGATGATATTTTGTATGGAGCTACGACATAAACGAGTTCGCGGACGGAGTCGCGGGCGGAAGCCAGTAATTTATAATAGCTGTTTTTTTCTGTGTAATGGATATCCTTCATCATTGAAGGAAAATTACCAAGGGACAAAATCCATCAAAATATCAGACATCAAAAAAGTAATACCTCAATTATTCGCTCCTGAAAAGTGGGAGTCCGTATAAATAAATGTTTAAATATTTTATTTGGATGAATTTATATCTGCTCTTTAACATACAAGACAAAAAACACTCAATTAATTCTTCATTTAAATCTACATAACTAGTATTTCCGGATGGAAAATGTAGGATTCTTGAACAAATAAAGCATCTTAGAATAACATTTTAAAAATAAATAAACAAAAATGACGATATCCTACTAATATATCCTACTAATATAATAAATTCGAAAACCGTATTTTTCCTGGAGTACGACGATGAAGACGCAGAGCCTGTATTGGACATTAAAAATTAAACGTATTCAATACGCAATGAATGAGTTTTACACGGCACCCTCGCCCATTTCACTTGGTGAACATGCCCACCTCACGGCAAATATTGTAGGTACTATCCCGTCCATTTCTCGAGAGTGACGTTCAGTTACCAAAATTCAATGTCGTGTTGCTTCTAAGGTCATAAATAATAAAATATAAGTAAGTTTTAGTATGCCAAAATACAGTTTATCTACCTTTATGTTCAGAGAAGAATAACGTAATGTTTCGAAGGCGCGTTAGGACAATCCAACTGAAGTGTGATCGCCGTACAACGCGTTACGTGACAGACCTGCTGCAGGTCGATCACGTAACGCGTTGTACGTACAGTCGAACTCATAAGTAGCGGAACACCTTCGTACCTTGTCGCTTTCAACCGTTTGTAAACTTCCTATGACAGTTTAAGCACGACGTTAAAGCTACACGGTACAAAGGTGTTCAACCCCTTGTGAGTTCGAGCGTACGCTAGGTAGATCTGACTGTAAAATATTATAAAGAAAATTGACAGTTAAACTGTCCTAACGTTACGTGATTACCCCTCTCGTGTAGTGACAAACCTTTTCCACAGGCGTAATCAAATCCTTTGTCAATGTCATAAATACTTTTATAGGGAAAACGGACGGGTACGGAGTAGTTGTCAGAGGTAGGTACAATATCATATCGTAATAAGTTTAATTATTAAACTACGTACAAATATGTATAACAATAATCTTTAAGAATTAACTTAACTTTGTAGAAATGTATTATCATGCCTTGTTATGTTATTCGTTTATCCCTTTTACGAATTAACTTTTCTACAAATAGATACATTTAATTTTAAACGTTCCGCAATACTATCTATATACAAATTCGTGTATAAAAAAAATGTTTATTACTCAAAGAAAAGTTACAGAAAATTCCCAGTGGTCCCCGTACTAGGCTTCGCCTGTATTGTGCAAGCCATTTAACAATGAAGTAGAAAATACATCTTTTTTATAGTGGCAACCGAAAACATTCAATTGCAGTTAACGTCTATTAAGATGTCCATTTTATTTGGAAACAACTTGCACATTTAAGGATGTCGCTAAAAGTAAACTATGTTATTTATCATTAGTTACACAAGCCATGCACTATTAAGCATGTTATACCACAACAGTGAGAATTAGGACCATAATAACCTGTGTTTACGGCACCTAAGTTATTCATTACACAAGGCAAGGCACGTTTTGCTCCGTCAGTGGCAACGTCATTTCACGTCGTCAGCCCTGAATATTGAAACGTTGTTTTAGTATTCATCCGATCGCTTTCTACAAGATATATCAGTGCTTGTGTCAGAATTTACTCCAAATAAGCCTACTCTGTGTCTTGTGAAGGGGCTAAGACGATACTAATGTAATCGCACTGTTCCATAGTCCATAGTAGATATTTAATATTAATGGCTCTGTGAGCGGTAGACCTCACAACCTCTCTAAAAAAATGAACTGAATCGACATAGATCAAACTATATCAATAGCTCACAAGTAAAAGCGCTTAGCAACTGACACATTTCGTTCTCGACAAACGGCGAGCAATGTATAATGGATTAATATAGTAGCCAGGGTCTACCTGAAATCAGCGTTGCAGAGGCGTTACTGTAACATTATGCTAAGGCAAGCCCCTTTTTAACATCATACCATTAAGGTGAACTTGAAAAAACTTAACTTTAATTATCATATCATGCATTGTAATGTTAAATAAAGTATTTCTATGCTAATCTGTTCTTTTTGGTTTGGTTAACAATTTCACTGCCAGGAGCCCGCCTAACGGGCGCCTACGCCGTAGTCTCTTTCCGCTACATACGAGAAAAACCACGGGATCGGCTACGAGCGTAGTGCGTAGCGATTCGTGGCAGTGAATGTGTTAAGAAATGCAACCTGTAGAGGAGAACAGCCAAACATACAAAATAATATTTGCCCAACCTGAAACGAAAAAAATCGTTCAAATTAACACGCCACATCTAGCTTGTCAGTCTCTTTTACGTAGGTAATATAACCACATATTATAGAAAAGCTATTTAAACTTCCAATAACTAATTCAAGAACGCATCTTGATACATAACACAACGCTGTTACTCCATTTAATAGTTGAAATAGTTCCATTTTCAAAACGACAGTCAGTTTTCTGCAAAACTTCAACGATTTCTAACGGAAGCCTGAACAATTCCATTTTCAAAATGGCAACAAAAGTTTTATGCCACAGATGGCGTTGATACAGGAAGCGTCGATACGATACAGGCAGGATAGACGAATGTTCAGTCTCACAATAGCCGCGGTGGGGGACTGTCGCGCCCCGCGTTTCTTGCGTCACGATGTGTGGTTCTGTGAGTGGTGTTTGAGGTTATGCCTGTTCGCTGTTACGTATAAGGTAAGTTTATAAAAGTTTTTTTTAAAGAATTGTCGTTGTCGGTTAGTTGAGCTCACTTATTTTATAATTAATCTATCTCTGATTTTAATTTCATGTGTTTACTTGAAAGCCTGGACGTGGACGTGCGGTGAAAATGTTAAATACAATTATTAAAAAAAATCAATAAACTTATTATAATGATTAGGAATAAAAAATCACTAGGGATGATAATTAGAAACATTACAAAGTTAATTCGATATTGGTAAAAGTACAAGCGTTTATTACTTCTATGAAGTTTTCGTAACTTTGAATATATTACTAATAAATTCAAGGTTATATATAATAATACGCAACTTTGACTGTTTAACATCAACCTCATTAAATACGGTGTTTAAATAAAATAAAATCAACTTCTTTTTATGAGACGTCGAAAACCCTCCGATGGTCTGAATTAGCGATTACTTGCAGCAGCAGCACAAACAGCGTCCTTATTATAAGTTTTTATAAAATTCTTAAAATAGCTAACGTCAGTGACAGACCTTCCGAGTATTTTCGTGATGTTTTTCTGTTGCTCATGAAAAATCTCTATCATTCCAACTTAAAATAATATCTATACTCACCTTTTAACGTATTCCCTCCGTGTATGGAAATTTAAAAAATCAACCTCAACGCGTGGCGCACCGTGAATAAGGGCATTTAAAAACAATTGAATATCCATTAGTGTTAGTTGTTAATTAAAAATTAACTCAGTGTCAGTTTAGTGACGAAAACTAAGCATACAAATCATGTGAAAATTAACTTTTATCACATTTAAATAACGTGTACGGTGCTTATCATTTATAAATTGAATAGAAAAAGTGAATATTCATAGGACACTGAGTTCACTTTTTGTTAACAACTCACGCTAATTGGGTACACAATTTTAGTTTGAATAATAATACATTTTAATTTATTAAAGACAGAGCCTCGGGATAAAATATGGCCTAAGTCTGCCCTAAAGGAATATTCTATATACTTGTGTTTTTTTTTTTATCGGACGAAGAGTTCATAGGATTACCAGCTACGTGAAAACTTATAAAACTACAACCTCACAGACGTATCCTCTTTAGTATATTAATGTAGATGTATATCATACTAAATTAATGCCCTCCAACTTCAAAATTTAAAACAAGATAAAGAACTAATTATCCTTGCGGAAATAAGTTTTGGGATCAAACATCATCAATCAAATCATGAATTAAAATTTTGTGCTTTCAATTTGATACTTGATATCTTTTAATTTTGTTACATGGCCGAATTCTGGAATTCATTTAATTAGCCATATGGTATGTAAAGCGTATTTATTTTGTAATAAGAAGGTAATTAAATAAGGCAGCGAGGTAGGCCAAGGTGGAGATGGCGGGATGACTTGGACGCATTTTCAAGTGATTGGCCAAGGATTGCGGCGGACAGGGACGAGTGGAAATCCAGGGGGGAGGCCTTTGCCTAGCAGTGGGACACTCCCCATAGGCTAGCAAAAAAAAGAAGGTAATTAATATCTAGCCGTCGGTAATAGCACATTACGTTCTCAAAATGTGATTGTATAGAAAGTAAGACGGTTCGGGATGGCGGGGGTCTGTCAAGCGTGGTTGATGAAACCCTATCTATACACCGAGCAGCTTGGAGAGTGATGGTGAAGAGCGCCCACAGCCGTCAGCCTCATACGAATACGTCAAGGAAGATATGTATACAACATACATACATATATTCACACCTTTATTCCCAAAAGTAGCCAGAGCACATGAAACTAATGTTCCAGTGCCGCTTTTAAGATAAATCCTACTAATATTATAAATGCGAAAGTTTAGATGTTTGGATGTTTGTTACTCAATCACGCGTAAACAGCTAAACCGATTTGAATGAAATTTTGCACGAAGATAGTTTATAGCCTGGATTAAAATATAGGGTAGTTTTTATCCCGAGTCCACGCAGACGAAGTCGCGGGCGGAAGCTAGTGTGGGTATAAACGATCGACAAAATGTGATATCGCGGTGATAGGTTGCTAGCCATCGCCCACAACACAAGTGTGTTGAAGTCAACCCTGTTCCCTTAGTCGACTTTTACGACACCCACGGGAAGAAAGGGGGTGGTGAAATTCTAACCACCATGATACACCACACATTTAAATTTTAGATAAATTGACGCCTTTACATGTGATTATAAACTTTATTTATGAATATAGTGAAGTCCACCCGCCCTGGCGAGCCAGCGTGGGGACCACTGCCCCGTTCCCTCTCATCCATGAGAGAAGGCCTGTGCCCAGTAGTGGGACGTATACAGGCTAATTTATTATTCGTCATCATCATATCAGCCGAAAGACGTCCACTGCTGGACATAGGCCTCCCCCAAACAGTGCCAAAGTGACCGGTCCTGCGCCACACGCATCCAGCAGACTCCAGCAACCTTTACTAGGTCACCAGTCCACCTTGTGGGGGGCATACCCACGCCGCGCCTTCCGGTACATGGTCGCCACTCGAGAACCTTTCCGCCCCAACGGCCATCGGTTCTACGTGCTATGTGCCCCGCCCACTGCCACTTAAGTTTAGCTTTTTTTTAAATTTTTATTTATGTTGTAAGATAATTCGTTATTTATGTCTTTGATGTGTATGATTTTAATTTGTAAAATTGTTTTCCTATTAGTATAATATCTCTTTGCCTGAGATACAGGATAATCCTAGTTCAGGCGCATTTAATTAATTCCCCTAACATGAAACAGTGCAAGCACAATGTAACGCTAGCAATAAGGTTTTTCAATAAATTATTCTTATTCTTAAAAAAAAAACTTAAGTTTAGCGATTCGGAAGGCTATATCGGTTACCTTGGTTTATTTATTATTATATATTTATATTATTATTATAGTAGTACTAGTATTTGGTAGATCTTTAGTCATGGGCGAACTTTTGCTGCGATTAGTAGTTTTTTAAGCACATTTATTGTATGAGGTGATTAGTTTTTCGGTGAAGAAAACATCGCGAGCAAACCGGTCTAATCCCAATAAGGTCCAGTTTTTCCTCTGGGTTGGAATGTGAGATGGCAGTCGCTTTCGTAAAACTAGTGCCTATGCCAAATTTTGGGGATAGGGTGTCAAAGCGGATTCTAGGTTCCTTTAAGGGACAAACGGGAAAAACGCTACTAAGATTGTATCAGGGAACGGAACTCACGAAACGCGCTTGACCGGAATTATTACAGCTTGTAACTGTCACGTATGGCCTTAAATCGGGCCCTTCTGCTGATAGCACGAGTGGTTGTGATGATATCAGTCGGTTTCACAGCTGGTAGGCTGGGACGGGGAGGGCCCGAACGGTTGAAACAGCTCGCCAAGTTCATCATAGTTATTTTCAAGGTTCGTGTTCGTAAAGTATACAAGTCTTTTTCGGGTCAATTTATCCATTTTTATAATAAATTACCTAATGAAATTTTGGCTCTACCCTTTACAGCTCTTAAAAAAACATTGATGTCGAAGGCTTATTACAGGGTTAAGGATTATCTAACGGACAGAAATGCATGGCCCAAACTAGAGGACAAAATAATTATTAATTATTCATATAGCATTATAATGTTTTTTTTTCTTTGGATTCATATTTAGTGTGACTTATTTTAAGTAGGTTAAGAACTATCTTTTGTGGCAAAAAATTACTGACTGTTGAGTTTGTTTTGGCGTTTCTTATTAACAGTGGTCTTCTTTTTCAGAAACGCTGGTAGAGTTTTGATTTGTAAAAGTGTCATTACGGCCTACTTGCAGAATAAAATTCATTTATTTAATTATTTCATTTAGTTATCGTGGCTGTTAGACTGTAAGCTCTGCTGTTCGGGAAGGCTTGCTGCATTCCCCCTGCATAAAAAATCTTTCAGTTATTTGATCCCTTCACACGAGAAAAAAGAAAGAACTGCACATTTATTAATTGTATTCTTACCGCGGCTTCTATAAATATTTTCTCTCGACGAAAATCGATCAACCTGTATTCTTTTTAGAAAGAGGTACCGTAATTGTTAACTGTCCAACAACTTGAAGGTGGGAATTGATTAAAGGGCTGGACGTGGGCTTATTTTGCAAGTAGATTAATCAGCTGTTGGACGAACAGTGGTCTCTTTGGCTTGTAATTTAATTAACCTGACTGACTATACCAGCTGGCCTGGAGGTGAGAGAGCTTATTACGCCTTAACCAGGAACATAAAACTAGATGATATACCGCAGATCTGTGTATGTCTGGAAGGATATAACTTGTTGGAGACAGTTCTATTAGTTATGTATGTCGCCGGGATCGCCGGAAAGGTTCCCAAGGGATGTCCAGTCAGCACAGTATAGTTAGTAGCACCGACAGTAGTAAATGTTTTCGATACAGGTCGTTATTACTGGAAGCGTAAGGATGTGATACGATGTATTCGGCTACTTTCGCCGTACTAACTATACAATGATGAAACCACGTCGTTCTATCGGATCTATTTGAAGACTAACTGTACAAAAACCCTATCCGGTCATTCGGCAATTAGGAATAAATATAAATCTACCCTAGCATATCTAAACATACATGACAAGTTCCCTGACAAATAAATAACGAATTCATAGCTTGAGTATCATTTATGTGAGGTCGCAAGGCGGTGACTAAGAAAAACTTCCACCCGCAGGACGCGATGCGCAAGCGCGCCCTGCAATGTTATTGGTGGATTGGATTTCCTCGCTCGCCGCCTCGCAACCTCTGGATACTCGCCCCTACCAGTTCCCCTGTTTGTTTATTTTTATTTCGTCTTGAAAACTAAACTGTTTTAAAGCGTGTGTGGCCTTCAGTTGATAAAATGATGAGGGTTACGTTTGCTTATCACGGGACTGCGATTTCTTATCAGCCATTTCAACAGTACGGTCTCAATTTAGTCGCTTGTTTGTGTTGTTGCATAAGTAAATTTTCGCTGGATGCAGGTGACGCAAGAGCGATCATTTTGGTACTTTTTGGGGACACCACTGAACTGCCTTCCACTACTCGATATAGGTGGACGTCTTTTGACTGACATGATGAGATGATGATGATAATAATGTTGGTACCTTTGGATCCTTGATTTATTAAACCGCTTTTAAACTTTAGTTCTAAGACTTCGGCTTTGTTTTCAAATTGGAATAGAATACCGTGTGACGTTCCGAAGCCCACAAATTCCTTCAATCCTTTGTCTGAAGTTTGCCAACTACGGTGCGCAAGATTACTTATGTTTGCTTAATATGGAAAGTTTGCATTTATTGAAGAGCTATTATTTACAGACTTATTAACTAGGTTTAGTACATTTAAGAAGTGATTAAAGATAAAATTGCTAAAGAGCTTAAAACAAAAATGATTTATAACAGCAATTTGTGTCACCCGTGTGGTGTCGGGTTAGAATTTCACCACCCCCTTTCTTCCTGTGGGTGTCGTAAAAGTCGACTAAGGGACCAGGGTTGAAGTGTGTTGTGGGCGATGGGCTAGCCACCTATCACTGCAATATCACTTTTTGTCGATCTTTTATACCCACATGTATGGTAAAAGTGGCGCTGGAACATACGTTTCATGTGCGCTGCCTACCCCTTTTGGGAATAAAGGCGTGAATGTATGTATGTATGTATGTATGTAATTTGCTGTCTAAAGTGAAACTTTTGGTGCAAGCTCTTGGCACACAGTCATCCATCAATAAATTTTCGCTGGATGCAGGTGACGCAAGAGCGATCATTTTGGTACTTTTTGGGGACACCACTGAACTGCCTTCCACTACTCGATATAGGTGGACGTCTTTTGACTGACATGATGAGATGATGATGATAATAATGTTGGTACCTTTGGATCCTTGATTTATTAAACCGCTTTTAAACTTTAGTTCTAAGACTTCGGCTTTGTTTTCAAATTGGAATAGAATACCGTGTGACGTTCCGAAGCCCACAAATTCCTTCAATCCTTTGTCTGAAGTTTGCCAACTACGGTGCGCAAGATTACTTATGTTTGCTTAATATGGAAAGTTTGCATTTATTGAAGAGCTATTATTTACAGACTTATTAACTAGGTTTAGTACATTTAAGAAGTGATTAAAGATAAAATTGCTAAAGAGCTTAAAACAAAAATGATTTATAACAGCAATTTGTGTCACCCGTGTGGTGTCGGGTTAGAATTTCACCACCCCCTTTCTTCCTGTGGGTGTCGTAAAAGTCGACTAAGGGACCAGGGTTGAAGTGTGTTGTGGGCGATGGGCTAGCCACCTATCACTGCAATATCACTTTTTGTCGATCTTTTATACCCACATGTATGGTAAAAGTGGCGCTGGAACATACGTTTCATGTGCGCTGCCTACCCCTTTTGGGAATAAAGGCGTGAATGTATGTATGTATGTATGTATGTAATTTGCTGTCTAAAGTGAAACTTTTGGTGCAAGCTCTTGGCACACAGTCATCCATCAACTACTCATTAAGAGCGTTTCAATCAGCACAAACACGATGGGATCTTTTGTAGTTTAAAAGTTGCTAGTACCCCCTTCGGCCATAATAATGCATTTAACTGAGTAAGTTCCTTTGGTATGGTAGAAATAATTGAATGTGGCCGACTTTTTATGAAGCTGTCATTGGAATCGGAATCATCTGCCTACACGGTAGATTTGTTTTTTGAATGGACTACTGTGATGCCATTTGGCCAACTCAAATCATACCTCTCGAACCGTGCTAGTACCTACTGCAGCCGGTCGATCACATACCGCATTGTGCGCGCGTCAGGTAGATCTCAATGTCACTTTTTATACGGAAAAATGATTGTCCTAACGCGCGTTCGGTAACGTTACATGATTGATTACCCCTCAGGAACCGATAGAAGCAGTACTCTTTGAAACTATGTCTATGTGAATCAAGCGATCTAAATACAACTCACAGTGATTACTTGATCTATTCAAAATTTTAATCGCTAATTGTATAAAACTAAAATGATTGATTGATTGATTCTCCCAATAAAGTAACTAATTAAGAAAGAAAACTAATTAGTGATTGGTTTCGGGCTAGATAAACTAAGCTTTCTGAAGAGCGGGCAGCTGAGATAGGTTAAACTAGATTGATCAACTTCTAATTATAAATTGATATTCTTTGGAACCGATATCCAAAATCTTTATAATCTTGAGAGACATGCTTGATGGATTAGCTGAGCAATTTTTCTTTTTTAGGGTTCCGTAACTAAAAGTAACGAAATTATTCTATCTGTATGTGTCGGTATGTCTGTATGAGGAGACAATTTAAATTTTCACAGTGTGTTTGACTTCGCTAAAAATGTACCTTCTCAGTTCTTGTATGTTGGTACAAACTATGTGTTGTTTTGACGATTATTTTACGTTTATAGTCGAACTCACGCGTCCGGTTCATCAACTTCAACAAAATACACAACGCTATCACAATTCTACCTAGGTATATCGGAAAATGTTCAAGGTTTTTGTTGCAATAAAAAACATTACCTTATTTCTATGTGGCCTAATTTTAGAACTTACGATTAATGTTTAAGTGAAGGATATCTTGTCTTCTTAATCTTCTTTTAAAAAATGAATTAAGGGGCTCCACGCGCTTTTTGGCTAGTTTTGACAAGTTTTGAGTGGATGTTCCTCCGTCAAAACTATAGATATATTTATGGAACAAACACCTATCGGTTCTTTAGTTCTTTATCTACGTTTTATCTAGTTTTTTTGAAAATAATTAATATTTATTTTTGTATGATTTATTCAAACATGGTCCAAAAAAGCTCTGTTTTCGATATTAGTATGTCGTTCATGCACTTTTATATATGAAATCTACGTATAACTGTTCCTTATTGACGTCTTTAACAACCCACGAGAGATTTTTATTTTAAACTCATTTACACAAAAGTTACGTCCAAAAAACTGGTTTTTTGGCCTGAAATTGCCAAAGTTTGGTGCCATTTATCCCGAAAACTGTGAGGTTTGAAGTAAATATGGGATACTATTTCGGTAAACCTCGTTTGTTGTTAATACGATAAGTCATAAAACACACAAATAAACCGACAGTTACAGATCGAAGGTCATAGGGAGATAGGAGCCCCTTAAGATGGTTTCGCTAGTGTAAAGTAAGCTTATCAAGTGACGTTGTTCGGTAGTTTGGTCAGTCGTCAATAATGCAATCAGCGTCAGAAGCTCCGCTTAAGAAACAAGGCGTCCACCGCTGACCGCATCCCCGACGAAAGACCGAAGGATATCTTATTTTAGATACAAATTAGACAAGAACAAAGATGAGGTCAAATGTCACTCGACACCTTTGATAACACAGACGATTTTAAATAAAGCTTGTAACGGACTCGTGCCTAAAACCTAATTCATCATTTTTTTACACCTTTTTCCTGTGGTCTGAGCAAACGAATAAAAACCACGTCAAAATAATGATAATGTCTTGTATTTAATATGTTTCCTCAAAATATTAAATGTGAATATAGTGATCCCGTAGTGGCTTTATAATCGTCGGTAACATAGCTTATTAGATATTATTACATGTTTTCAACGGTTGAAATTATATTCAGTTGAATATTGATACTTTGGTTACTATTTGATATGACCTTTGCACCAATGGAAGTCGAAATTGTATACAAAATTTAATGAGGTGTGGTTGAACGATTCACAGATATGATAATTACGAGTATGTTTAGTGAAGCATAATTTAAACCATTATATTATCATGGACATTATTTGTGGGACCATAACTATTTTATATAAAAACCGACGTATTATTTTACCTTCGACTTTATAAATGGAGTGGTAATGTGTCTACGCTAAAGCATTTGGAACCTTTTTTTTTTCATATCTATGTACCCAAAGCAATAAATTTACTTACGTAACAATGAAGTGATTTACTTATAAAAACATTTAGTTTTGAACTGTCTTAATCGGAGTAAGGTACTGTTTTAACTATAGACAGCAATTAAACAGAAGCATTACGCAATACGATTAAATAAATAACTACAGACATTAAACATATAAAAAGAGATTTTCTATTTAAAAAAACGCACTCCTCTGTTTGGGAGCTATAACGTCACAGACATATACATGTTTATACATATTTATGGGTGTTTTCGTCTGGGATAAACAAAAAGTTACAATAAAAACATTCGAATTATGTAGGCCGGAAAAAAGACAAGATGTGCCGAGCGTGCCGACGC
This sequence comes from Epinotia bilunana, assembly GCA_947049275.1. Taxonomy (NCBI): domain Eukaryota; kingdom Metazoa; phylum Arthropoda; class Insecta; order Lepidoptera; family Tortricidae; genus Epinotia; species Epinotia bilunana. The sequence goes on along the minus strand of OX346266.1, from coordinate 2,891,872 downwards.
CTAATAGAATAAAGTCATGAGAATAATCGTGATAATGATTCATCAGTATACACAACTGCCTACACCAACACAAGTCAAAACAGAGTCAACGCAGTCACCCGCGAATTTCTGCAAATGAAGTCAATTAACGAACGAAACTGCATTTGTCAGACAAATTGGGAATTTCCCTTGGGGTTAAAAAAAACGCCAAAAGTCTTTAGAAATACTGTAGTTAACTCACATAAGATGTCAACCGGCGCGTGCTAATCCCCTACGAAAGGAATACGGAGGGTTCCGTACCCTAAATCCCTTTTATTTTATTAACGAGCAAGGTGGGGAAATAGGGATATTCGCTTACTCGATAAACCTTTCCCTGATTTGAAGGGTGGCTGAGATCCGTATTCGGTTCATGTCTCTCGCGTCCAAATCGCAGTTTAATATGATTCAGGCCCGTTCTGCATGTTAGCTGGAAGGTACGGTAAACATATTAGCTGAAGCGGTATCTCAACTCGTTGGAGAGAGAAGTGTTACGTGACGTTTCTTTTTTGCGTCGAGTTGCCGCGGCCGTCCGCCACAGACTGAACGCGTTAGGGCCAATTGGCTAACTGGTGTTACAAAAAATCTAGTTGAGTTGTCCTCTCTAGTAGTTAGTATACATAATATAAAAGTCTCAACTAGCGTCGCTTAAGACCTTTCTTCACCAACGCTCCTTATCAAACCGCTACGAGGCGCACGGGCGGCATGCGGACTGTACCGCTGACTAACCCGACTTGCACTTAAGTTTACTGTGTCGACGCGTATCTGTGAGTGCTTCGCATGGGACGTTTGTGCGGATTAATTTTTCTGGTTGTAGCCATATATCCTCTGTGAAAGTGAACAAGCGGTTAGTCAATCATACCCGCCCTGCCCCTTAAGGACCCGCGGCGGGCGGGATGCTTAGACATTTCCACAAAGTAAAAAAAAAGTGAACAAGCTTAGGTGCCTTCCTGACTCGGCGGGCGGGATCGGAATGCGGCATTTTGTGAGCTTTTTTCTGATGACGCACAGATTTCCTCCTTTGTCAGTATACTGCCAGTATTACATTTGCGCAGTAGTAATATGATGCATCGCAGCGGGGCGATGCGCTTTTTGTACAGCATTCATACTGCTCCGCTGAAGTGCATCGCACGCCAGTCAGTAAGTACTCATTAAAAAATACAGGCGCGTAGAGTTTGTACCAGTTTAGATGACAACTTAAAACCAACATTTTAATTATTTCTATTATTGTATTATCGGCATCTATTGTTTGTAAAACAATTCGCATAAACACCAGAACAGAGAAGCTAACTAATCTGTACGTGGTGCACTTCGGTTAGTTTTATAACGTGTCTTTGTTACCTTATCCGTTCATTTAGCAACAAAAGAAGTTGTAAAATTAATTTAATTAATAATGTGTTAATTACTTTTCGTCATCTAAACTGGAACAAATAATATAAAATAATCAGTACTGACTTAGCCTACGTCTCCGCACTGACGAATCAGGAAGCCGCTTAAATAAATTGAAATTTGATTCGGATCGGAAGCGACACAAAATAGACCCGTGAGTTTGAAATGTATTAAACACAAGTCAGAACTTCGTGACATGCATGGGGGTTTATTGCTAATTATAACAGTAGCTGTGTTGAGTTAAATATTTGTTTTCATGTGTTTTGCGTTATTAATTATTTTGAAGGGGTTGAGCTATTAGGGGGTTGAGTATCACGGAAATCATGGGATTAAGGAAGTCAACATTTAACCAACTAAGTATTATGATTTCACATTGGGGGTAAATTGGTTTGTGCATTGAAGAAAAGTACGAAGATGTGTCTTTATATATTTGTCAGCTATTGACCAATAACTAATAATAATGATAATAACTCCAGTTACATTATTGACATCTAGTATGGAAAAATTTACGACAAACAACATACATTCACGCCTTTATTCCCAAAAGAGGTAGGCAGAGCACATGAAACTTATGTTCCAGCGCCACTTTTAGCATAAATGTGGGTATAAAATATCGACAAAATGACTGTGATATTGCAGTGATAGGTTGCTAGCCATCGCCAACAACAAACTTCAACCCTGCTTCCTTTGTGAACTTTTATGACACCCACGGGAAGAAAGGGGGTGGTGACATTCTAAACCGACACTACACGGGGTAAAATACCTATTACATATTTGGAAATAATTTATAATAGCTGTATTTTTTCTGTGAATATAATATGAAATTAAAAAAAACCGACCAAGTGCGAGTCGGACTCGCGCGCGAAGGGTCCCGTACCCCTATCTATAAAAACGGCAAAAAAATCACGTTCGTCGTATGGGAGCCACTTTATTATTTATTTTATTGTTTTTAGTATTTGTTATTATAGCGGAAACAAAAATACATCATCTTTAAAAATTTCAACTGTCTAACTATCACGCTTCATAAGATACAGCCTGGTGACAGACGGACAGAGGGATGGACGAACAGTGGAGCCTTAGTAATAGGATCCCGTTTTTACCCTTGGGGTAGAAAGAAAGAAAGAAAGATACATACATTTATTCGTGACAAACACAAGGCAATTTACAAACAATAACATAGGTACAGTTGCGTAATTTGCCACGAACTGGTTGCGACCAGCGTAATGCTGGCGGAGCCAGCGCTGGTCTTCCGTTGCGACCATTTGGTGATACTACGGCACAGTGACGAAACGAACACATACATAATATAAAATCACCAGAAATGCAGAAGATAAATAAAAGGAAACAAACTACAAAATTACACAAAGGGTATGGAACACTAAAAAAATATTTGGACACAATCTCACACAAATCACTACCAACTAAGCTGCAGAGGCCGTCAGTATAGCATCATTCAAGTAATACTCAGACACAAAATAGAGTGGAAGTTGCACGTCGGTGGCAAACCAGCTTACAACCCACCTGATGGTAAGCGGTTACCGTAGTCTATGGACGCTGGCACCTCCAGGGGTGTTACATGCGCGTTGTCGACCCTTTAAGAACTTATACACTCTTTTTTGCAGAACCCCATACCCATAGTCCCTCGGGAAAACCTCGGCAGGGAAGCTCATTCCATAACCGGAGCGTCCGAGGGAGGAAATTTCATAGACACCGTACGATGCGCGACCATTTAGGTTCCAGGGTGTGAGGATGACGGCGAGCGGTGCGGTGGTAAAAAGCAGCCGTAAGCATTGTCGAACAGTTCTTCGGATTACAACCGTTATACAATAGAACACGCACAGGGAGGCGAAGTCTCTCGTAAGACTCAACGGTTCGATACCGGTGTACTTAGTAGTTCATTTATTCGTATGGCATAAGGTCAGTCGTATACTTAAATAAAATTTTCAAATTTTGTATCCATAGGATTATGTCACTGTCGAGGTTGAACAATTCTGCTGGATTACCGTCGTATTTACTGAGGGGGCAGTTCTTGTCTTGCACTGAGGCCCCACAATCTAGAGGACTCTACCCAACGGCATTTGTGTAGGAATGCACGTGAGCGTCCGCAGCCAGTTCTCAATCTGTACTAGTAATCCGTAAAGGCGTTAATGAATACGCGAAGCACGCAAAATCTAGTAAGTTACATGTGATCTAATATTGTGATATCAAATGGTTATTAAATAATCTTATTCAACATTGGGTTGACGTGGGATGATATTAAAGGACGCAAAATATTGCGAAAACCTATCTTGTCAGAATATGCCCTTGTATCGGGATAATTTCATTACTCAATGACGTAGAGGTTTTATTTATTATTTAATTATTTTATTTATTTATTTATGGGGTTATCAATAAAGTATTGTATTGTATTGTATTTCAATCAGACACCCAGGCCCATATTAGAAGTACCTTAACGACTAACATAAATATCAATATAAATTTATTAATAACTACAAAAACTCACAATTACTGCGATGTGTTGCGCAAATTCGTGGTGTCAGGTAACCGACCGCAAAAACGTCGAAAATTCTTCCTTAGTGAAGGTCAATAGATGATCTCTTGGAACTCTGACCACAAAAGAACCTAACAATCGACAGTTTGAATCAGGAAGACTTTTTATTGTGAAAGCTATAAATAAAATCTCTACTTGGTCAATACGTTCTTGTCAGAACGGTCTTGGTCGTAATAAGTGGCGAGAAGATGACACTCGCCTCACGATTTCTTGCAATTTCGATATGTTTTCGGCCTTTCTAGTACAACAACAATTAAAGGCCTCCACCCACCGAACGCGTGTCGTGCGCGGCGCGTGTCGGGCGCGGTTGAAGCGGTATACTCACACCGCAAGCGGGCGCCGTGTAGCAACGCAGGCCCGCCGCGTCAGCAACGCGTTGCTGAAGCGGTATATTCACACCGCAAGCGGGCGCCGTGTAGCAACGCGGGCCCGCCGCGTCAGCAACGCGTTAGCAACGCCTGTGCAGCGCGGGCCCGCGCGGGTCTGCCGCGTCATGCCTCTCTCACTACCAACACATTTAATATGTATCTCACTGTCTCTATGACACTAAGCAGCGAACTCGTGTTGTAACTTTAGCGCCGCGCGCCCGCGCGGGCCCGCGTTCGGACCGCGTTCGATGTGTGTTTGAAGTGTAGTTTCAATGCTTTACAACTTGCGCGGGCCCGCGCAGCACACGCGCCGCGCACGACTTGCGTTCGGTGGGTGGAGGCCTTGCACGCCAACCGCAGATTGATCTGGTCTATCCATCGCATGGGTGATCTTCCGCGCGGTACCCTCCGCTCTGAGTTGCCGTGCCTTCGAGTCCGAAGAATTTGAGGATGCGAGTTTGTACCAGCGTGGGTAGATGCTTGATAAATAAAATAGTATATGAAAGAAGAATATAGATTTTGGAATGCTGCATGGGTTAATCATTACCACCACCCACCTTTAAACGGAAGGGATTGTTAAAACAATTGGAGATTTATGAGAATTATGAATAGTAAATAGTTTAAAATATAGATTCAACACAGAATACGGCATTAATTAATTGAATGAACCGCATTGAAGCTGATCACTGATCGTTATCCCCTTTAATGGACCGGACTAATTAGGACCTAGTTACGTCCATACCGAACTCAAATTTTCAAGGTCAACGTGAAAAGCCTTTAAATTGATATAACGAGGGGCTTTCTATAACTTCTCGGTATCGGCATTAAAACAGAAGGTATTCGTATCGTATCATTTTTTTTTATTAGATACACATAATCTGTTCAAATTTATTTTAATTTTGCTTCATAAAAAATGCTTTTGTTCGACAAAATGAGGCTTATTTTTTACATCAATGCAATTGCACAGTTTTTATTGAGGAGTTTTTAATAATAACAAAGAATAAGTAAAGAGGTACTAGTAACTAGGTGACAAGGTAGATAATTCCCCCGTTATCTGTAATCTCTGCCAAACAGAAACGTCATAACATTGGCATTTATTTTATATATATTTTTTTCTTAGTCCACATCCTTTAATTGTTATACGATTATCTTATATTCGACTCTTTCTTGGTATGTACACCCATATATTTTTCATCTATTAATTTCTGGGGGACAATCTGTTGCTCGCGTCCGCAGAATTTACCTACCCCAACCCTGCAGTGCACGACTGCACGTGTCCCCTGAGTGGTAAATGAGCGCCAACACTTTCGGCGAAATAGCGCGCTCCTATAAAAATATCACATGGATATTCGCCTATTCTACAGATCGCCATAAGAATAAAATAGGTACCCAATTTCTGAAAATTAAAAAATATATATTGATGGCCAAAACAATCATCCTTTAACTGATCTGTGCTTTAAAAATGAGATTAATGAGTTTTATCTTTTACTTCCATCTCTGCTTCTCAGTTTAAATCAATATTCTGGATTACCACACCAGATTCACCAAAATCGCCCCTAAAGTTCCAAAAAACTTCCTCCAATTTTAATGAAGTCAGAATATTTGCTACCCCATCTTCTTTGTTTAACTATTAAAGAAAAACAAATGAATAATTGTTTTTTTTTACTTATTTAGTATATTCATGAATAGTGATACAGTATGAAAAGTAATCAGAAATTATTATCATGAGACGTAATTTTGCCGATACTGTGAACATATTGAACGCTCTACGTAGTTAAAATTCCAGATCCTGCACTGGTAGAAAGTGCCTGAAGACATTAAGCCCGTCCATTGCACTTTTTTATTTGTGCTATACAGTAGAAATAAATAAAGTAACCACATTTGTATAAATATTTTTTGTATCTGAATTTATATTTAAGCTTAGTGTACAAAGAATAGAGTTGAACAATGGAAGGCCGTTTTTGACTAAATATAATGTATATAAATACTTCCGAGCAGTGGAAAGTTTGTAGGATTCTTGGTGAAAAAACACGCTATTATAAATTAGCGTTTTTGAAAACCGTGTTTTTCCAGGAGTACAATGACAAATACCAGACAACCATAGTATCAAGCTTGAAAAATGAAAACCCACGCTCGAATCTTAATATTTAGAACGATGACGTACACCCAAAATCCATTTCATTTAATGGCACGAACTGTCCCCGGAAAAATCTCCGCTACACAAACCAAATGAGGAAATGTTCACAGCATTCCTCATCCGACCCAAAACGGTAAAGTAGACTACGTGTGATGTTTTTAGGGCACGGTAAGAAATGCTAATAGCGAGAGGTTTCACATTGTAGCGGAGTGGCTTCGCTGTGTGATGGCAAGTCATATCTGTCCTTATTTGAGAAACGTCGGAAAATTAAAAATAAACATTACTCGAGCCTTTCTTTAGGTTTATAATTCATGATCAGTATTTCTATCAGGCTGACGAAGGTGCGATCGCACTAGTGCGATAAGGACAGCTGCAGCGCAGACTAAAACTTTTGACTGAGTAGAATAGACAAAAAGCATCCCCATCGATGATAAATATAATCAACACCCAAATGAGAATACAGATAAAAGTAATACAGTAAATATTAACGTTAACGTTAGCAACACAAAATGGCTGCGAATTCCGATGTGTGAACAAGAGAAGCACATTAACACGAATGTTTAGTTACTTCATTAGATTCGCATGTTTCCCGCATTCCATGTGTTTGCTTGCTCGCAGTGTAAACACGCTTTAGGCACGGTGCGGTTTGATAGCGCCTTATGTTTGCTTTATAGTGCCACAGAACCGTATCGTGTTCTATTATATTTTTTTCTCCACACCAGCTCGTAAATAACAAGACGGAATAATTATGAAGGATATGGAGCTATAATAGTGTAATATACACCCGACAAGGCGTAATGATTTTTTACTTAAATCTGCATTCTCTCATTTCTGCATTTCTTGCATTGCATCTGTCACTCATGCGTCAGTTATAAAGCAAGGTAAAAACTCAAATAAAACATGTTAGCTGTTGTTTAAAGATTTTTAAATTATAATGTAGCAATGTAATGTCTGTATAAAATATTTTCAACAGTGATTTTAAATTGTGTTCTTTGCCTTACGCGTTTCACATCAAATTCAACAAAATGGACGACTGTCAATTTGTAGTTTTTATTACGATTATTATTAATTTGGTTTATATTCGTTGTTTCTTCTCAAATGTGATGAAAAGCATTGAGTAGGTACGACGTACGGTATAAGAATTGTTGGGCTTCTAATAGACTCGTTCGTTAATAATAACTTACCGTACTTGTGGCACAATGTTACTATTTACAAACTGCCCGCGCGCGCGAAGAGGGAATCCCGTCTCTGTCCCACTGTTCTCCTCTACAGGACGCATTTCTCAACCGATTCTCGTGAAATTTTGTGCCCAGGTTAATTAATTATATTAAATAGTGTTAGTCTCTTTGGAAAAAAATAGGCTAGCGAATTCTACTGCTCACATAGTCACTAGTAAGTTAAAACATTGTATATATTTGGAAAACTCGCTGAATTTGTTTACGGGGGATTTGATGTGTAAAATAAAAAATCTAAATTATGAAACAGTAACAATTAAGGAACCAGGCAAAGCTCTAGGTTTTTACCTTATTACGGCTCACATACAATTGGAGTAGGTGAAGGGGAAATGCTGATAGAATATCCGAAACAAAACGCACCTAACAGCTTGAAATTTCCAATACAACCCGTGTACATTATGACATTTGCCACAGCCGCGGGACCGTATTTCAACGCTTCTATCCCAAACGTCCCATTAGGACAAAGCAAAATCCCTTATTTTTAACGGGCAGTGTGACTGAGGCTTTTACCAAATTCAAAGGTAAGGCCTCCGGCAATTATAACACGGTCCGTATGTATTTATGTCACTCGGTATTTGTTCTATTCGTTTGTGAGGGTTTTTGGAGGGCGGGCCGTCAAACTGGCCTTCCCTGCCCGGGACGGTATTGAAATCATTATTGCGCTAAGCAAATATCCTGTCGCGACGGGGATTTAAGGGAAAGGGTTATGCAAATAGGGACTGTGCAAAGCCTTCATGTGACTTGATGTCTGTGTACGTTATTGGATAATCAAATACTATGGCGGGATTAATGGCCGGTCCGCGTTTATGGGGAACAGAGTGTAACTGATCTGATATAATAAATATTACTGAGGATTTTATACTTTCGCGAGTCAAGTTTAAAGTTACACTAGTAATTATACGGTTAAACTAACATAGTGAATATCACAGTTGTTAGGTGAGTGAAGAGCGCACACAGGATACGGCCGCGAAAACATTCATCCTGAAGAAGAACTCTAGAAGAGTTCGAAACATGTCGCCGGTAGTGACATTTAATACGCGAGTTTCACCGTTTATTTCTTAGTTAGCTAGTTGACGCGTGTTTTTTATATGGTAATTCAGCGACAGTTTAATCAATTATTTGCAACTCTCACGAATCAACAGACCCAACCAACAACTATATAAGAAGTTATCGATGAAGATCGGTACAGCTTTAATCTATGATTTAACAACTGTCGCGTGAAAATAATTGTATGTCGTTCAAATCCCTATTATAAGACCATGTGTTGGAAAAACCTCGTCCATGCACCAATATGTATTTTTGAGAAAGATGTGTACCTACTTCCCTCTCAAACCTGGAATTCACTAGCCGACAAATGATGGTGACACGTGTCTCGGGACAATAAATGTCCCCTTGTCCCCTAGTTATGTCCCATAGTGAATCCCTGGATGGTAAGGTCAATGCCACTCATCTTAACTGACCAACGTAGCGGTGTCTTTTCCAAGATTTTTTATAAATAAATAACACAACTTTTTAAACTTTTTCACCATAAAACGTCAAAAGCATTATTTGTTAACGGCCAGTCCTCTCCCAATATCCGCTCGAATTAAAAAGCGAACTTTCAAATCTCGAATGAGACAAAGGGGCTAATTTGTCCCAAATTCCGTTGACAAGAGCAGTTATTATTCGCGGGTGGAATCTTTTCATTATTCATTTTTTCAAAAGCGAAGACAAACGCCATTCCGCTTGGAATGGCGTGATATTAAAGTGCGATTTTTAACTCCGCGAATGAATGGACAAGTTTCAGATTCTGTCGTAATTAATGTTCACAGTTGACTTTTAGATTCGCAGTTTCATTCGTTCAGATGTATATGAAGCAACGTTTGTTGTATTTTTATTGCATTTATATGATTTTAATTTTCTATTAAAGTCAAGCATAATATAGATCTCCTTCTGGATTTCGATGACGGCGACCCTAGTCACTACGGATTTTTCCTTACGTTAGCTCTGATATGGCTCGCAAGGCCACACTCAGTCTAACAAACCCTACCCTTGCAGTCATGGCAGTAAAAATGCCCTGCTGAGTTGTAGGTATGGGTTGGAGGGTTTAGGTCTCTTTTTGTGAAAGTCAAGACGGTCTTCCTCGAAAAGTTTGATTTTATTATAGATGGTAGACCGCCAAGATGAACTTCATAGCAAGTTCTTCCCAACACGCAGTTATATAGCGCAGGCGTTCAGGTGTCGTTTTCAGTTCATCAGTATGGTGTAGATGCACCGTGCTTCCGCTTAAGTACCCTCAGCTAACTCTGAGTAGAGCCAAGGCTTTAGGCAAACGGCAGTCAGCCATACGTAGGACATGCCCACTCCACCTGAGCTGGGGACCGATTTTTGACTTTCGAGCGCTCGACTATTTCACTCGAAAACTGACAAATATTATGAAATGCTATTTTGAAATGACGATGGAAAATTTAAAAACGTGCGGTATTGACCAGTCTTATTCAATTCTATCGGTAGAAAGTAAGTGCCTGTGATTATGACACTAAAATAGCATTTACTTTTATTTCATTTTCGAGCGCTCGAAAGTCAAAAATTGGCCCCCTGGCGATGCATTATGGCGGGGTCCCACCGCGTTATCACAGGCCAGGCCGGATCTTGCCACGCCTGTGGACGCCTGTGCGGCTGATTGCTTTTCGCGCCGAGCTGTTCCCACGGCGTGTGTCGGCCTGTATCGGCCTGTCTTTACCGCCTCGTGTAGACGAACGATCTAGTTCTAGTTCATTTCACCAGCGGCGGCGCGTTATGGAGTAGTCCATAACGCGCCGCCGCTGGTGAAATGAATGAATTAGAAGCTCTTACAGGCAATGACAGGCGCCGTTGCGCCGCACGTTTGAACTTACCGACTCCTTATGGATAGGACGGGCGACGACAGGCCACCGCACGGTTCCCACGGCCCGTCGGTCTGGCCTGGCGCGACCTGGCCTGTGGGAAATCAGGCCGTGGGACCCCGACTTTAGAAGAGCCATGCCGTAGTACTTCCCGGAGCGACGCAGAACCTCGGAATAGATATACGGACCTGCCACTTGATCTTTAATATAGATCGAAGACATCTCAGGTGGTAAGTGACGTGATTTTGACAGCCGGCTAGCCCAGTGGGTAGTGAGGCTGCCTACGAAGCTGAAGGTCTCGGGTTCAAATCCCGGTAAGAACAAATATTTTTGTGATAAGTGGCCCCTATTTCACGAAATCGACAATTGTCGTCTGACAAACGTCAGTACACAGACATGTCAGTAAGCTCTCGGTAGAGTACAGAATACAGCATACCGATTCCGCCCCGCCAAGTTACGAAGGCATGCCTGGTAAATGTCACGTTGAACGTCGCGTCGGCAGTGATTGCGGCAGTGCCAATAATGGCGTTACTCTAAAACGCTTCTAGACCAAATATATCTTCACACTGGCGCCGATGGCGTGACATTTAAAGCAGCCCCTTTCTCTCTCTGGTCGGTCCTCCATGTCTAAAAATCGTGGTCAGGGTGGGGTGCAAGTCTGGAACGGACGAACTGTCTCCATCGGCTCCTGTCAGTTGCGATGAAAGTTCACATATGGCGTCCGGAACATAAATTCCCTTGGGGTGGTTATGATAAACGTCAGCGGCTCCGAACGTATAACGTTTGACGTCCGACAACTTATAACGTTTCAGTCACAGTTAATTGAACAACAGTTAAACAACTCAGTACATACTGTACGAAGACTGATCAACGATAAGTAGGGCGCTGACGTACAGGAATTTTATTCCCTATCAATTTCGTTGAAATGTCGTGAGACATTCCCAATGCGTTAAGGTCGAAAATTCCATTTCAGTATAGTATTGAAATGTCAATACGTATTATTTGTCACTTCACGTTACAGATAACCGATATCTCAAAGAGCGTTTTAATCGTCTCACTTCCATCAGATCTTCCCAAAAACATCTTCTCGCCCCACCAACTTCATCTACGAAATTTTATAAATAAATACCTTTCGGGCTGTTCGGTTGTGGAATGCTTTGCCGTTGCATATAAGGTGTGCAAAATCTCTTCCTATTTTCAAAAATCTGTTGAAACAATATTACCTGTCTCTCCCTTAAGTCTCTCCCTTCTATGTATTGTATGTATGTATATTGTATATATGTATCTATGTATGATTGTATATATGTCTGCGTATTGATTTTTAATTTATTAGGTATGTATTTTAATGTGTCCTGTTTAGTAATATCTTAAAGTTTCCTGTTTACTAATATTTGACGAAATTGATGTGTTAGTATGTTCTTCTTGATGAGTTCCTGCACTACCTGTTTAAAATTCTAATTTAAATGTTTCCTGCTGTAAAAAGGTTGTCTGGAAGAGATCGCTTTAAAGCGATAAGACCGCCTGTTGTTACCATTATTTATTAAGCAATATTTATTTTGTAAGATGTTTCTCTCCTGTTGTGGTGCAATAAAGAGTATTTATTATTATTATTATAACCTCTTTGCGAAAAGTTATCATTTGCTTTTCTAATTACGAACATATTGTTTTAGTGTCAATCGAGAAAATTGTTATATAATTTTCAAATACGTTGTTAATTATAAAAATACAATGCTTGCCGCTAATATCATATAACAGAACTAGCACGATGACAAACGAATCCGGACTCCAGCATTGGCAAAGTGCCTTGGCGTCCCAAAGTTCAGTTCACCATGTCAACGTAGTTAATCTGTTGCCTAGTTACTAACATAAAACATAATGCGTGCGATATGTCAAAGTAACGTTGTGCTCTAGCTAGCTCTTATGGTGACAGTTTGCTACACGATATCGAACCTAAGGTGGGTAGGAAATTAAATTCCTTGACTGTACGTTAACCCCGTTTTGCGTTGTACCATCCATTTGTAACCCTGAGGCGGTCATCACACACCGCAGCGGGATGCGGCGGCAGTGTGAGATGCGCCTAAGGTACGTAAAAAAATTAATGATTACTATTCGTGTAGATGTGTAGACTTGGGTTCCTAGTAGTGAGTACGTGGCCAGCTAGGTCAGTGGCATGCGTTCTTTTTAGAGATGTGCCAACCCGAAAATATCTCAAACCAAATTAAACGGTTCGACTTTCTATGTAAACCGGTTTCAACCCGGGTTGATCAAACCGAGTTGCTATGACGGTCCTAAACGTATTAATATTAATGTGGTATTCGGTTTGACCTGTCCGAGTCGATCCGTGAATTTAAACACCTACTTGTTCGGGTTTTAAACCTAAACTAAACTGTTTATAGGTTATTGTTACATTTGTGAGCGTTACGTCGGTAGCGCCATAGAGTAATAAGTAATTATAAATTGCTCACTATATTTCATTCAAAATTAAATTGCAAAACAAAACTACAAACCTTGTTGCAACGAGATAAGGTCTACTAATGGTCGTCGTCGTCACCCGCCCACCTGTTCGGGAGAAATCGGGTTTATTCGGCTACTCATTCGGTTTGCCCGCTCCGGCCCAGCCCGCTAGCGCGAGTCGCGCGCGTCGGTTCGGTTTCGTTGGCTCGGGCCGCTGTCGGCGAGCGGGCTCGAATGTTGCGGTTCGCTGCTCGTTATAGAATCGAGTTAGTGGACTAACAAACCGGGTCGGTTCGACTTTAGCTTGACTCGGTTTGGACCGGGTTGGCAAACCGAGTTGACACATCTCTAGTTCTTTTGGGGAACCTGTCAGACTAAGTCTCTCGCTGGCCATTATAAATGTACTTTAATACCTAGTAGTAGATGCCCATGGTTTTTCGGCAGTGTAAAAAGGGTCCAAAAAAGTTAATATAAAAAAATATATATATTGCTTGTTGCTCACATAAATATGGATCACATTAATATTAATATTATTCATAGTTGAAATACTGCTTTGTTTTCTATTGTGACGTTCGACTTGGCGGTCCTTACACAGGGGAGACGTTTGAGATCGGTCGTAACATGCTTGTAGCGACCAAGGCACTTAATCAACAACCTGTGAGCCTTATTGCAATCACATTAAGGTCCAATATTACAGACTTCTTTATATGTTGTATTTCTAAGAAGAAAACCAAATGAGCAAACGCTTATCGACTGATTCCTTAGTCCGTCACCCAAATGTTTATTTAACTAGTGTGTATTTCACTTTTATATTTCACCTTAATACAATGTAATAAGGTAAGGCTACGTGCTTATGAATTATTTTTTACTAGTTGCCCGCGGGGCTCCGCTCATATTCATGAACCTATAATACTCAGGAGAAGCTAGGGTAATAATAGTACCACGTCCGAGCGAGACGGTAGTAAACAAATATCAATAATGTGTGACAGAAAGGGAAATACATTATTGTCCTCGTCATAGTTCCTCTTTTTCTTATTTGCCGCACATGATTTATTACGAGGTTGCGACATATAAACCATCACCCGCCCAAATTAAGTAGGTTGTGCATGGCAAGCCATCAGCCATTTTAAAACCAGTTCATAATTTAGCTGCATAGGGGCCTTTCCGTCCCTCATTGTGGCAACACGTAGAGCTTGTCATGAGTCAGATTTATAGGTCCATGGCCCGTACGTAAGCAAAAACGTGAGGTAAAATATGTATGTATGTAAATCCTGACGGTCAATGCTATAGATACTGGTGGAAGTTTTGAAATCGGATATGTAGTTCCGGGGGTTACCCCCTACATACAAACATACAAAACTAGGGCATAAGTAATTCATGAACAATATTATAAATTAAATTAAATTTGGGTAAGCTAAGGACCAAGTCCTTTGCCAGCTTAATTCACTCAATTGAATTATGTATAAAAGTTTCCGTTGTGACACGAACATAACCATTAAAATTTTTATGGTTAATGTCTATGTCACAAAGGAACTTTTTTTAATTTTTCACAGTTCTTTTCATCCTATTTTTCTTCAAACCTTCCGTATTTCGCCATAAAACCCGAACTATTCTCAAAGTCACATTATCCTTAACTCTAAGATTTTCGCTTTAAACTCCCATCTTGCCGATATTACTTACTTAAGCACTTGTTTTAATTAAAAACTGGTTTTAATCAGGATCGTACCGGTAAGGCGGCACCGAACCGAAAAGAGAAACGTCGAAGTATCCAGCTTATACTCGTAATTCGTTTCATGAGAGGGGTTTTTTTGTCGCTTATCAAGTATTCTTTTTTATTGTGAGTTATAAATATTATATATTCCACCTCGCTGGGTGATAACTATGCCGTCAATTGTTTTATTAGGATTATGAAACGCATTATGAGCGTTCCATGATTCTAATAAGAATCTGCTTTTTTTTCGGTTCTATTGCAAAAGCCTAGGATTCTTTTCTCGTTCGGCTTTAGCTGCTCGTCTTAGCTGTCTGTGGGTAGGCGCCACTATGGGGCTACCCTACAGACGAGATTACGCACGGGCGCTCAAGACCCACGGGCGTCTTGAGGCAGTGTAGGATTTGACGTCGTGTTATTTACATTTTTACACAAAACATTGACATAAAAAAAAAATCTTTATCGGCATTAAACACTACCGGGTAGGTACAAACGACAACACTGTTAACTGACCATCCTGTGTTTATATAGAACCTTATTACAATGCACTTAAGGTGCACCGATGGTCAGTTAGCTGTGTTGTCGATAGTACAGGTGTTACAGAATAATTCGAAGATTTACATGTTTAAACATAATTGGTATGCAAAATAATTCTATAAATCGATGTATATAGAAAAATCAGTACGTTTTCCATTTTTAAACTTATTAACCTATGAGGTACACATACATACATTTAGTTAACTGCTTCATTTATTATTTTATTTTTTATTGCGCGCGCAATGTATTCACTGCGCGTCATGTCATTTGTTTGCGATGGCGTAACGACATTCATAAATGTCAAAACGTTTGGTACCGTCAACCCCCGGTATTAGGGATGGCGAGGGGAATAGGGACGAAAACCGGGAATGACATTTACCCGATAATTTCTCAAAAACGACCAATTAGAAATTTTATCGGGTTATTTAAAATAATAGTAGAATAATTGGATTCAGTAAGGGCAACACTGGAAGGGCATGAAGTTGATGCTAGATTGTCAAACTAACCGTTTGAAGTTGGGTCGCGGTGACGGCAGTTTTTTTGCTCTACAAAACTTTCTTAATAACTAATGGTTTCACTGAAAGTAGGCACTTTCAATGGTGCAAAAGGTGTTCAGAATTTAATGCAGAACCTGTTTTAGACACGGTAAGTCAACATTATCTTTGTTTTGTAAGTAAAAATGCTAAAATAGTGATGCATGGAAAATTTTGAAAAAATCCGAGGTTTATCGGGACGCAACGAGGGTTATTAGGGACGAGCGTGGAGTAAAAAGGCACGCCGTTGGAAGTTAATATGGACGTAATAAGTTGAAATCGGGACGCTAAGGGGTGTACAGGGACGGCGCTGCCAAAACCTAGTCTCGTTTTGGTACAATTAGGTACATTCAGAGCTAGTAAGTACCTACATAAGCACCACTACCTACTTATTTGCCAGCTTATTCTATTTGTGACAGCGCTAGCCATGTTTCCCTATTGGTACCCTTATTCGCCTCTATTGACCCCATATCCAGTATGAATAGGGACGGCCTGTTTTTTTTAAATAATATTATTATGAGTGTGTTCTGAAACACAAGATAAAAGTTTTAAAACCTTAAATTTGTAAGCGCTTATAGAAATATTCCGCTATAATCACGTTCAAAGTTCAAAATTTTACCTAATCACCCCGGTTGACGGTAAGTGAAATCGGTTTGGACGTAATACATTGCTGCTTGGTTGCATGAAAAAAAAACTTCATTAATTACGCTATTTAACAAAATTCCTATCTAACATTTGTACGGTCGAAAACTATGGCTGGTTAAAATATGCACCAGTATGAAATTTACAGGCTACAATTTTAGTGAGAAAATATGTAATAGGAAGAAATAGCGAAAGGGAAATCTGACACTGGGTAAATTTGTGAATGGAGCACAATACTACTAGCAAAACATGTGGGGGAAAATGAAAATAGAAATTTCGCTACACGGTATTAACAAGTTTTTCCACCTTCCCCGTTCAGGCGTGGGGAGCGAATACATCCGTATGTTGTCAACTTACCATTTTTTCGCACGAAGCGATTTGCCTCGTCTCTCTTAATGCGAACTGCTAAGGAATGGAATTTATTCCCTTGATCTGTATTTCCTGAGAACTACGATCTAGGTTCTTTCAAAACAAGAGTGAATAGGCTAAAACTGAACCAGTGAGCTTCATCGTAGGCTCTGTCATCGCTTACCATCAGGTGAGACTAGGGTCAATCATTGGACAGTCTTTTATATACTGTATATTTTATTCAATGCCTCCTTGTGTTTGTTAGAACCATCCATTAATTTATTGACATTTTTAACTCTTTGTTGTATTTTTTAACCCCCGACGCAAAGAGAGGGGTGTTATAAGTTTAACGTGTCTGTGTATCTGTCTGTGGCATCGTATCTCCCAAACAAATGGACCGATTTGAATGCGGTTTCTTTTATTCGAAAGCTGATGTAATCCCGAGTGTTCTTAGCCATGTTACATGAAAATCTGTTCAGTCGTTTTTGAGATATTGGACTTTGAAATGAAAATGTCGGGGGTTTTTCAACTTTTCTAAGATGTAGTTATTTAAAATCAAGAACTAAATAATTTGCACGATAGATATTACACCGAACTTGAAAATATTGTACACCATCTTAAAACTGTATTCAGCAAATAAACTATTTGATTTGATTTGATTGATATAAAAAAAAGAAGTTTGGGAATGGTAATCTATCTATTTATCCTTTTCGTAGATCTAAGGAAATAACTGAACTTTTCAATGTCTGTTTGTACTTTCCTTGTACAGAATTAATTATAGCCACTCCAACAACAAACATATTTTTTCATAAAATAGTTTTCCAGTTTATGAACCTGCGATCATTTATTATCGGAACTGAATCCAATATCAATTAAATGTTTCCAGGTATACATTGTAATTAATAGTGCAACAGCTCTCGTGCATGAGGGTATGAGCGGGTGGATTATTAGTAATATCCGAAGACAGAATAATTATTATTGGAACATTAATAAAATAATGGCTTTGAATTTTGCATCAACAATATTCACCGTTCAAAGTAAATTGTTGTTGTAGGCGGTTACTTGGTGCGATATTATCTTATGGTGCTTCTATGTTCTTGGTGCGATACTAATCACGTAATATTTTAAAGCAACAGCCAAATCATTTTATCACGTACACAACAGAAAATAATTTTATACGCTTTTTTCGCTCTTGTCATTGAAAGTAAGGGATAAATAGGTACATATTTCAGTTTCTCTCAATAAATTTTAAAAACAATGGCGTGCGAGCCAATTTTTCTACGAAATATAAATGTTGAACATTAGAACAATAATTAAAAGTTGGTCTTTAGTTAGGATTAAAATGATTAGCCGCTCTGTTGATAAAAGTAACACTTCCTAATGTCGCGGAAATGGGGTCGAAACTTGATCATTGCTCACCAAAATACGTGTTTTTTTTATATATTAATATGAGAACATCCATGTGTTGTCACTTTATTTGATAGTTTATACAAGTTTATTCTAAGAATTGGAAAATTTCACGTAAATGGACAACCAATTTATGACAATTTTTACATCATTTTCTTAAAATATCACGCCGTTAGTCGGCGAATTTTAAATAACGTTTTGTTTGGAAAGTGAATCACCTTAAGCAAATTAACTTAACATATTTGACATCCACTTTTACAACATCATGTAAATTGTTATTTTCATTAACTTAATTCCCCTATTCACTGAATCAAATCAATAAAGGGCACAAGAACTCCGAAACGGCTCCAAATAACATCTATATTTTATTCAAATGACTACATGTCGAAACTTTTTAAAAGTATTCCGAACGCCCAAACTTCAGCCTTTTGGTCTTTATTACTGTTTGTGGACTCTTCATTTATTTACCAAGTTAATTTAATTAAGGGAAGTGAACATATAAAAGGGCTAAGGAATAATAATGTCTGGACTTTAAGATGGAGTAAGCTTATTTTAATATTAAGGGGATTCCACGTAGAAAGTTCACTGCGTTAGAAAGTTTGTGAAGAAACAATAAAGATGTTCCTTAAGCAAATTAACTTAACACTGGCGATGGCCATTACCAGTATAAATAAGCTGTAATGGAAAGTGCACTTTATATTCGTACAAGTTTGCTTAAAAAAAGCCTTATTTTTAAGCTTGGTACCTCTAAGCCTTCTTCAGAGGACTCAAGTTATGTTTGAACTGGAGAGATGTCGACAGTTCATAAAAATATAACAATACTACCAGAACATATTGTAAATTTCTTTCTAGTATAAAGAAACAGAATTAAGTTAAATTTACTTTTTACAACAAATAGTCGTATTTTAATAAATGCCAGAGTAGGACAGACCAACAATTAACAAAACTTATGTTTTCTTCTATAACTTCAAAACGACTTAGCATTTTCACATTTTTTTTAAATGATGCTTAAACTAGGTATTCAGCTATCATGTAGGTACTTGCTAAAAAATTGACAAGAAGTAGAAACTTTTTTCAACAAAACAGTTTTTCTGTGAAAAGTCGGAAATTAATACTTACCCCGTGAACGGGGCTATAATTAAAGTGAAATGAGGTAAGTATTAATAAAAGGGGCAAGAATTAACATCATTGTTTTTTCTTATTATTATTAAAGAAATATTTTTTAATTTTTTATTTATCTGTAAAAATAACAGGCTTCAAAACTTGAAAGAATTTATTATACAACAATGTATAATCATACCAAATGTCAAGAAACAATACCTTGTTTCACAGAAACAAAAGATTTAATTACTTATGTTTAAATTACTATGAATAAATAACTACTTTCAGTGTCAAACTTACTCATCAGTCTTGAAACAAACGCTTTATTTACGAAACAATAATGATTAGGTAGGTACATAAAAATATCCGCAACGCAGGCTACGTCAATTGCCTGCAAACAAACATCCCCCTAGGTAGGTACTTAACTAACAATAATAGAATCCGCAACAGGCTTCGTCAATAACACGTTATAACCTAAACTAACAAAAAGGACCGCCCGGATCGTTGGTGGCCCGAAAGTTCCCAGGACACCGATGACCGATCCGGTCTTGAAACTAACATATTAGCCAATATATCTAGCTAGAACGAGATATTATATGTTTCATTAACATACGAAAATCAGTTATAGATAATATCACAAAGAATCGTCAGAATCGCAGTTAAGGCAAGTGCCTTTGATACATCCAGATTGGGTCCATTGCTTACATACGAAGCATTGCACCCAATTTGCACCGGATGTATTTTCATTGTAAGGTACGCCACACATAATGCAGAAATATTAGGAATATAGGTGTACTGTCGCTGCTTTCTTCCAAAATCCTTTTCTTTGCATTATCCGCCATCTTTTGTTTCCCTTTATCTGAAGTTTTTCCCTACCTTTCACTTGTTTTTCTTTCTTGTTGGGGAAGGAACATTATGAATCATATGTGGGACATCCCCTGGCTAGATTTCATAGAGATTACAGAAAAAGCAGGCAGACATGAGTTGAAGTCCGAGCGCTCTTAAAAGGTGCCATGTACTTCAGGTAATGAAGCATCACAATTTTAAGATCGGTCGAACTTTTACTCATATTTCTGTCTGTTTGAATCTAGGCAGGGGACATATTCCCAATATGAGGAACATTTTAACATGTAAGACGGTGGTCTTAGAGTTTTATTTAAAAATCAACATGGTGATGTTGATTTTTAAATAACATGAATATAAACACACAAACGTTTAATGCTTTGTGTTATTTAAAACTGTTGTTGACCATGACTTCATTATACTTATACGAAATAAGGGTTTCTTAAAATTGAAAAAATCACCAGGCGGCGACACTGGCGTCAGATCTTTTTGACAAGAAGTGTCCACCAATCATAGGTACTATGATATATATCATACTTTGGTATAATGATAGAGTGTTGCCACCTGGATTTCAAGAAACCCTCATAGATGGGCCTTCTGATTTCAGAAGGTCGCAGGTTTAGCAGGCCCGAAGATTAAAGTCCCTTCTACGTCATGGAATCACTTTGTTTTGTTACTGTTTCTGATAGAAAAAGTTTAAGTAATTAGCATTTATTCTATAAATCCTACTAATATTATAAATGCGAAAGTTTGGATAATTGGATGTTTAGATGTTTGGATGTTTGTTACTTAATCACGCTTAAGCGGCTTAACCGATTTGGATGAAATTTTGCACGAAGATAGTTTATAGCCTGGATTAAAATATAGGATAGTTTTTATCCCGGGTCCACGCGGACGAAGTCGCAGGCGGAAGCTAGTAGTAAATAAAGATAACTTGGCGCAGAAGGTAACTTTACTTTAGTACGGCTTGTATTAGGTACAAGTTTGCTGCAATTGAGTCTTTAATGATTTTATGTGATAATGGCTAACCACAATGTTGTTAGTAAACACAAAATAAGTAGTAAAGTGTAAAAAAATATAAAGTTTGGTAAAATCTCAACTTGGTAATATTTGCATTAAATTTGTTGTCACTTTAATAATATATTAGTCGTTACTAAAAATCTGGTTATCTCCAAAATAAAGCATAGTGTCACGAACGATACCAATTCCGTTATAATTGACAAAACCTTATTTGTAATGGATACAAATAGGCTTTTGTGCACTATACACAAATTTTAATTATGTGTACCAGCATTATGTTTAACTGTGGTAGATATTCTTGTAAGCTATTACCAGACTTTTGTAGTAAAGTCGACAAAATAGTTAGCTGTCGTATATATTACACGACAATCTGATTAAACTTTATTCTGGTTACCTAAACTAGAATTTTCTCTCCGTGAATAATAAAAATATAAAATCAGCCTATTTGTCACAGAAAATTAGTAATATTGACCATAAAATTACCCTCAAAACTCTCAAACACGTACAACTTAGCCCGCTTGTGCCTTTACCTCTAAATTAGTCCAAACGTCCAATAAGGTACGTTGACCCATAAGGCAAGGTATCAAAGACTCAAGGGCGGCACCCTGAATACCACAATGCCATTAGTGACCTTACTGAGGCGCCGTAATTGAGGGACCGCCACGGAGCAAAGA
Source organism: Epinotia bilunana (assembly GCA_947049275.1). NCBI lineage: Eukaryota > Metazoa > Arthropoda > Insecta > Lepidoptera > Tortricidae > Epinotia > Epinotia bilunana. The sequence continues at coordinate 2,870,046 of OX346266.1, read as the reverse complement.
TGCATGGAGTGGCTGAAATTATATTAATTAATTTCATGGATGTATTTTTTATTTTTGTGAATTAAAGTGTTAAGTACCAACATAACAGACGTTTAATTGTAACTGTAACGAAGTTTTAATGAAGTTCGGGTTTGTCTGAAATAAACGTTTTTATTTTATTTTTTATAGGAACACTAGCTAATGCCCGCGGCTTCGCCCGCGTGGTTATAGGAAAATGTAACATATTGAATTTTCCCGTGGGAATTAGATGTTTTCCCGCTGGAAAAAGTAGCCTATGTCACTCTCCAGCTTCTAAACTATCTCCATACAAAAATCACATCAATACGACGCTCCGTTGCGACGTGAAAGAAGGAAAAACACACACTTTCACATTTATAATATTAGTAAGGATGACGTCATGAAGAATTTAGAGATACACTTACTGAATAGTCTGGGAGGTACTCTCCGAAACTATGCATCTGAATTTAACTGTAATATAAATGACTTTTCACCCCTTAACGAAAACAAATCTTTTATTAAATATTTTTTGTTTCGTGTAAATTTTACGTGGAAGTTACCACGATCTACATCATTTCATGCAGGGAACAATGATGACGTGTGGATGGGCTGTAAATGATGGTGCCTTTCCAGAAAATACAGAGAGGTCGCTAGTAACGGCGGCAAATACAAGGTACACGTAATACACTGTCATGGCCATGATTATGAGTAGACTAGTAATGTTGGTAGTGCACTGTACCGGCAATACAGCTGGGCAGAATCTAGTCCTGTCTTGGGCTGTAGTAGGGTTGCCAACCGAATACTATATTTTGAGGGATCTTACGAACTGCTTCAAATTGCCGAGCTTTTTTACTAAATAGCAACAATGCCCAGCCAAGTACTACCTATATTTTTTTGCAGTGTACTAATGTGTGTTGTATTTAGTCGTTTTTTATGGAAAATACTATATCCCTCCCAAAAATAGTTGGCAACCCTAGGCTGAAGGGGAATATCTCAGTTTGTTTTTTCCTTTGCATTTATCGTATGTCGATACATACATACGATTTAAACGTTAAGCTTCTTTGTGATTTCTTATACTCCGTGACCGAAATGCTCTCTGAAGCTTTTGCACTAAACATGAAGTATTAGAGGACCAAGTCCAGTTTTACGAGTAACTTCATTTGGCAAGGAGAAAAATATAGCTACCAAATTATTTACTTCTAGGGGGCCCATGCGACTAAACGTATTGGATTGAAATCAATTTGACTTCGTTCCGTTCTTGTCCGTCACTCGTTCTGGTTTTCGAACAAATGAAAACTTGCAACGCTGCGACATATGTCTCACTTGAGGTACAAATTAGAAATGATGTTGATTTTTTCGTCTTGCTTCCTTTTGTCGCGTAGGTGTGCTAGCCGCTGTGCTAGCCCTGGCTATGCTTAGCGAAGGTAACACAAATATAAACTTGATTTCAATATAATATGTTTAGGTTGATGGTATCCTGGTTATTCATTGTTTTGCGTCTTTTAACGAATGTTTCACCGATCCTTTTTCTCTCGGATGCAGTAGCCGAGTGCTGGAATTTATGTGATGTCTGGCTACTACATTTACTATACCAAGCCTTGGAGTAGACGTTGCCTTGCAAGTCGTGAGTTAGAGTCAAAAAACGTCGCAAAAAATGGGGACAAACTTCAACTACTAGTTAAATAACGCTTACGTCGTTATGGGTACTAGACGATGACAAATCAAATCAAATCAATTATTTATTCTGCAAATAGGCCACAAGGGCACTTTTACTTTTTATTTTATTTTAAATATATATATATATATATATATATATATATATATATATAATATAGAATATAATATATAGAAAACTTTAATGGCTCGGAAACAAATATTCATTCTCATCACTAAAATTGCCCTTACCGGTTGATCTTTATTTTATTTATTTATTTGGCTCACAAAACAAGTTATAGACAATTACAGAAAAACAATATTAGCATGAAGGTTCAGATCTGGACTATAACTCTAAACATGGGTGAGATGTATTAAAGTAATCTAAACTAAACAAAACTACTAAAAACTAAACTAAACAAGAACAAAACACACACACTTCGGGCAATTGGTTAGTGTGAACGCAGCTTACAGCTACACTCTTCCTGGGTTCTATTACTAATAATCACCATTAAGTTGCACGTTTATTGTATGTGCGTGTAAATTATGAAGTTAAATAGAATAATATTATAAAACCAACAATAAAATACCTTTATATCCGCAACGCAGTCGTCAGGTGGATACAAATGCCAATCAGTAACAGACTTCGCAATTTTATACGGTTCAATGAGTAAGTAGTACATGAGTAACCTATTTATCCTTAAAATAACCAGTAACTTTCGAATTTCAACGTGTAAATCAACTTAGCCTCGTGAGACCCAGAGGACGCTTTTGGCTTTCGAATTAGGGACTTTGACATTATGTAAAAGTTCAAAGTTGATATTGAAATTTGTACAAAATTTTGCAAGTGTGTTCTTAGGACCCGTGGACCCGTGTGGTGTTGGGTTAGAATTTAACCACCCCCTTTCTTCCCGTGGGTGTCGTAAAAGTCGACTAAGGGACCAGGGTTGAAGTGTGTTGTGGGCGATAGGCTAGCAACCTATCACTGCAATATCACATTTTTTCGATCTTTTATACCCACATTTATGCTAAAAGTGGCGCTGAAACATACGTTTCATGTGCTCTACCTACCCCTTTTGGGAATAAAGGCGTGAATGTATGTATGTATGTATGTATGTGTTCTTAGGAGGAAGATGGGACAATTATCTATTATTATGGTAAACTATTACGTGCCGTAGATTCTGAAGCAGAAGTCAGTTGATTTTTTTGGAAAAGTTTAGATCTTTTTTTTTTTCGTCTCTTGCCAGTCTTTTCAGTCAGCTGACTGTTACTGTCAGTTTTGTGGGTACCCTCAAAGTACTTTTATACATTGATTTGTTTGTTTATAATTATAACTAGTAGCGTACTATGATTATAATTTGGCATCAGTTCCGCAACTTAACAAGCGTTTTGCGCTTAATCAAACCTAAATTGAATATTTAAAGTGAGCCAACGAAAGAGTTTTATTAATATTCTTTGTTTGTTTAAGGGAATCTTTATGTGATAGGATAATACTGTGAAACAATAAATTTAGTGTAATCATTTTATGCAAATTTTTGAACCCTGATTACAAAGTTTAGCTTTTGTCATGAACTTAATCATTTTTGAAGGGTTTATTGTGATTATTAACACATTCAGGGCCCATGACGCTTTCCGCTACATACGAGGAAAACCACGGGATCGGCTACGAGCGTAGCGCGTAGCGATTCTTGGCCCTGAATGGGTTAACACTGTAGCTCTCATTATGTTCCAATAAACGTACCGTACCTTTAAATACTTTCACTGCTAGGAACCCACCTAGCGCGCGCCTGCGCCTGAGTCGCTTTCCGCTATATACGAGGAAATCTACGGGATCGGCTACGAGCGTAGAGCGAAGCTATTTTCTGCAGTGAATGTGTTAACTTTGACTTGTACTGTTTATAATGTGTGAGCCTATAAATATTGTGCCACAACCAAACAGACGTCATATCATAAAACTTGATTTTATTTTCTACCCAATCTGTCTTTATTAAAGCTCCATACGAACAGGGCAATGTGAGATCAAATAACAAAGTAATTTACTACAATGACAGCTTCTGGCGCCGCCATTTCAAACAACGTCTCATGAACGATTTTTTATATTGAAGCAACCTATTAACAGTCATAACATTTCACAACCTTTTCCAACCCACCTCACCCAATATGTTTCCAATTCCTATAGTCATAACAACTGTGCGTTTGGAAGTCAGACTTTCACTGGTTTAATTTACCTTGATGTGAATTGTCGGTAAACGTAGTCAATAGCAGCCCAGCTTATGACAGAAACGTCACTATAATTTCGTAACTAAGTAGGTTGGTAAATATCATTTGACATAACAAAATTGTTGGTAAGCTCAAAAAAAAGTGATTAATTTCAATTATTTTTCAATTATTGTATTCCCTGTGTAAGTCATGAAAATACTTGGTGTAGTAAAAGTGTAGTTTGTCGGCCTCAAAATACACTAGGTTTGAAAGTGTCACAAAGAGTTTTGTATCGGTACAAACGTACTATGGATACACGGCTAGATCCTTTAAAGATACCAATAAAATCTGTAACAAAATATAATTGATAAAATATAATTGTAGAACAACTAACGAAAGGTACATAACCGTGTATGTGTATATTATTGTTAAGTTTTTTCTAGTTTTTATTTTTTATCGCTCTTTGTTTATATGGTCGTAGGCTAGGTCGTAGAGGTTTTTTGTCCATCTTTTATGCGCACATTTATGCTAAAAGTGGCGCTGGAACATTCATTTCATGTGCTCTGCCTACCTCTTTTGGGAATAAAGGCGTGAATGTATGTATGTATGTATGTAGGCTAGGTTTTTACAATAATTATATACAGAGTAAAATATAAAACTAAGTATATGTACGAAACATAAGAACCTAGGGCGCCGTTGGTAGCGAGGCGAGGCTAAGCTACCGGCCGTCAGGGTGGCAGAGAGAGGAACCTTACGACTATCCGCGTAGTGTCCAGGGGTACCGCCTTCTGTATTTGACCCTTGATCCAGCCACCTAGCGAGAGTCTCTTGAGGTGTTGGTCCAGACTCTTCGCTATTAGACCGTTCGCAGAAACGACTATCGAGACAATGATCGTCGAGTGAACATTAATTTATTATTACGAGTATTTTAGTATTTTACGACCAAAACAGCATTTTACGTGTTTTTCCATACAACGGTTTGTACGAAAATAATGCCGTCATAATTACTATGACTCTTTTATGTCAGTTTTCGTGCTCTACTAGTAGCTAGTTCCAAACAAACACTTGATCCGCACTCCAAACCTGGCCCCTATTTCACCAACTTGACAATTGTCACCTGAGACTTACAATTCGCCATACATTGCTTGTTCTAGAAGTTAATGTGGTTGCTAGGATACTTGTGAAACCAGCAATGTACGGAGAATTGTCAAGTTGGTGAAATAGGGGCCTGGTCCGAATGGCACCGCATAGAAATGTCAAGTAGCCAACTGCCACCAGAGCCCTATTTCACTATTTTGACAATATGTCACCTGACAATGACAGATCCACGTACATTGCTGGGTCAATAAGCTGACCAGTAACGAACTTAACCGGTCAACGCAGCCATGTAAGTCGAATTTTCATTGTCAGGCGACAAATGTCACCAACTTGACTATTGTCACCTGACACTGACAATTCGCCATATATTGCTTGTTCTAGAAGTTAAGGTGGTTGCTCCGTTACTTGTGGAACCAGCAATGTACGGACAATTGTCGTTGTCAGGTGACCATTGTCAAGTTGGTGAAATAGGGGCCTGTACGAATTACACGTATAGGTTTCAATAAATTCTGTTCAGCCGCAATTTTTCTTTCAAGTATCGGTTTCAACTTCAAAGCTGTACAAATCCCTCCGTGTCCCATTATATAACCCCGAATTTCAGATAATCCCAGACAGAAACGCATTAAATTACTAACAAGGCGTAAAAACGAATAACTGAGATAAGCTAAAGAACCAATTTCCTTGGGTAAATGTGGAGTATGCTTAATAGAATGTCGCGCAGAACCGTGCCGATCGATCCCATCTCGTATTGAGTTTTTTTTTGTAGATGCGAGGGGGTTCGTTTTATTTTATGTTGTAGGTTCTTTCTGTGTAATTTAAATATTTAAAGGAAATACACAATTGTTAAGTCTATTATGGTGTCCGTTCATGATATAATATTTTTTACCAAAAAGTTGTATTGAAAACGTGAAGTCTTAATGACAATACAACAATTAAAATCTACTGCTTCTAACGCCAAGCTAATATTTTCATTAAGGGGCTACTCGAGGTTTTCACCGATTTTTACAAGTTTTGAATCCTATCTCATACGTTTGCACTACAGATAGAATTAAAGTCAAAAGTCAGTTTCATCTCCATTTTTGTCTACCGGATTTTGAAAGAAATTAATACTTAATTTTGTATGTTTTTTTTAAACATTGTCTAAAAAACACTTATTTCGTATCTCTAAGTGAAAGATCTAACATATACGAAATCTACATATTTGGGTTCGTCCTTGACGTCTCTAAAAACGTGTCGTGTTTTCATTTTTATCTAATTAACACAAAAGATATATCCAGAAAACCAGATTTTTGGCCTAAAATTGTTCAACTTTGATGTCAAATATCTGGAAAACAATAAACTTGAATTAAATATGGGATACTATATTGCTTAAAGCCGTTGTTGTTAATATAATAAGCTACAAAAAACATTAGAAAACTAAGGGATTCAGATCGAAGGTCATTGGCATATGGGAGCCCCTTAAATTGGTGCTTGATGCATCATATAGGAAAAGGGAATGCATTTAAATATAACACAACTTCAAATGTACAAATCAAAAATACTGAACTTGACAAGTTGCTTTGAAACATTTTTTTTCCAAAGCCTCGATGCAGATAAACCTCAAAACATAAAACTGCATCCCTAATAGAGTGGATTTTTGTGTTCCATCAATTCATTCCAACTCAAACCGGGACGTCGTGTCTGAAAGAATTAACCAAAGTGCATTATCACAAATGGACAGGTTGTGTCCTGTCCCGGCACTGTGTCCCCACTGCCCACAGACAAAAAGACCAATACGTAAAAGCAATTACCCATAAATGATTTACAAGTGATTTATATTTTGGCATTAGGGAGAGCATTTTGTTCGAGGCAGCCTTTGGAAACTCTCATAGAATGAAAAAATGTACGGGATAGTTAACGCATCTTAGCCAACCTAACAACACACAGAACTTTTGCACCATATTACAAGACAATAAACTGTACTCATTTTTTCTTTACGTTGGCAGTAGACATACAAGAATCCTAAAACAATGTATGAAGTTCCGCCTCTTAAAAAGTAATGGTTATATTCTCTTTGGTCAGAGGACAAATTTACACAAATCGAACTAGTGTCATAGTCAAACTCAAACATTAATTTGTGAATAACAATTACACACAGAAAATAAAACAAATATCCGTGCATGGCGTGAAGAACTTGTTAAGTCCAAAATGTCAATTTTACGAGGCAGCGATTTTAAAGTTTGACATTCTCACCAAAATACGTTTTCATCTTGAACTGATCTTTATAGCCTAATTTATGGATAATTTTATGCGATCTTTCAAATTATTTTACGTATTCTCGTAAAATCTGCTTATTTTGTAAGATATTAGACCTATCAACATACTGCCCAGAGACGTATCAACTTATTCTCCATATATTAGTGCTCAAACCAATGAAAACTTTGTTTAATTTAATTCCCAAAAATCAGTACTTCAGTGTAATTGAAATTTCAAAATTGACATACGGGTAGCTTTATGTGGTTTTTCAAATTAATTATGTTTTTCATTATTATTATCTTATTATTCATAATAATTGACTTATCAAGTTACGCATGTTTTATACGTAGTTGTGTATAAGTAAATAAAACGATATGTTCATTGTTAACGTTATAGCGGTTTTTTTTTATACAACGATGGTGGCAAACAAGCGTACGGCCCGCCAGATGGTAAGCGGACACCGCAGCCTACGCATGCAACTCCAAAGGAGTAACATGGGCGTTGCCGACCCTTGATATGTTTGAGAATTCGCCGTGTTGACAGCTGAAGGAACAAATTCCCTCGCTCTCAACACAAGGCATCCTCGGGAGCTCTGTAGTGTGAAAGTATAAATTGGCATAACAAGTTACGCACGTTTTATTGGTAGTTAAGTATAAGTAGATAAGACGATATATTCATTTGTTAACGTAATAGTGTGTTAGTCGTCGCTATGATATCTTGTTTTGACAATTTACGTACGCTAGGTCAGTTTTTCAGTATAAATTGATATAAGGATATATTATTATTACGATATTATTTACGATTATTTTTTTCGTGACATCGCGTAGATATCTCGTTTCGTTAAATAAAATACGCAAAATATGCATATTCATTCATATAATGTCACAGGCACTATCTCTAAAAATTACGTAGATATCGAGTTGTCAATTTTTCTCCTACAAAACCAATGCCGTAGAAAGCCGTTGCGACAGTAAAACATTTTTTTATTAATTTAGTATCTAGTTACAATATCCAACAAAATATCAGACATCAAAAAAAATATACCTTAATTAGCTTCTTATAAGTCCGAAACATATTTATAAATGTTTTAATCTTTATTTTAGTTAATTAACTATTGCTCGTGAATAAATATAAATAAAACACACAAAAAAGACAATGAATACTTCATTTAAAACTATATAATGACTTCCGGATGGAAAGTTTGTAGTGTTCTTGAATAAATAAAGCATTTACTATCAACGTTTTAAATAGAATAAACGCTATTGTAAATAAATGTTTTTCGAAATCGTATTTTACCTGGAGTGTAGAGAGAGGGCTTATTTATAGAAGTAGGTATCACACTGTGACTCGTCGCTTAGTGGCAGTGAGCTTCGTTTGCTATTCCTGTCTGACCACTTGACAGTTCACGATTAACTTTATTACTGAGCGTCATGCCAGACATAATAGTACATTGTGATACAAGTGAGGTATGTTGATAATTACATCAGAGGCGGAATTATCACGCGAACCGCAGGTGAGCGTGATAAGAGAGCCGAGGATTGTAATTATCAAAGCTCACGCGTTTCATACGACGTTTTTCAACACATTTTGCGAGGAAAAAATCCTTTTCATAAGATGAAAATTTGATAGGCCTGTCAAGTTATTTTTTTTACTTATTGATGTCAACAGGTTTTTACTCACATGTTGTATACATCGTCAAGAATTTCTAGTGGCGTCCATTCTTTTTATCATTTTTCTAGTCACCACGAATCAACATTTTTGTTAATAACCCAACACGCATTATCAATGTTTACAAATATCTGTGAAATAACCTATAATGGCGCGCATCAATTTTTTTTTGTGAAGTTTGCGCAGTGCGCGCGCATTAGATGAAATCTCTAAACAGCCAATACAAAATAAAATAAATAATTTCGTTTTAAAATGTTATCTTTATTAATTCATGTAAAATGTTATCAAAAGTGAATAGTTTTACTAAATTAACCGTTTCTATATCATATCCAAAAAGAAATAGTCAATTAATTAACAAAAAGGATTTAATTTGTTTAGTCGGGTAAGAATCCATTTGCCGAGAATTAAAAAAAAAGCAGTACATTCTGTACAACCCGGTTAGTTTACGAATGCACCGTGTGCATGCATACATCTTGCTGCAAGGTGCCAACGTGACTTAATCGGGATATAACCATAACACACAAGTATCGTAATGTTATTAAACACGCGTGTTTAATATCCAGGATTATGAGCCTAAAAGCGACACAATAAGAGGTACGTTACGAGCAATTGTGTCGAAAATAAAATTTATTCGAATTCAACGACCTATGCAGTTCGGGTGATATATATTAACACGGGGCGACGAAACAAGAATAAGCTAAATATTTAGAGCAAGTGTCCAAGAGGCAATCGGATGGCTCGCGGTATTGGTTCCATTATTAATTTAAATAAAATAAAATAAATAATGGTATCAATACTCTTTTTGATCTTTGTTAAAAAAACAGTGTACAGGTACCACAGATAACCTCCAATAGATAGAGCCTATAGGGCGACGTGCGGTCACCACGCATATATGTTATTGCACTGATAACCCCCCACTACCCCGCGCCATAATGTCAGTATCGACCAGGTACGCGATCTGTACGTGCGTGAAACATCCTACAAATTAAAATTGATTTTGCGCTCTAAAAATGAGTACTGCTGTGTGAAGTGGTGTAGAATAAATTCCCGAACGCCTAATTACACAAACGACGGAATAACATTTCACAGGTAAGTTAAATTTATAATATGAATGTAAATTTCATTCTGTCACGCGGAGTTCATTTTACACTGGTCCATAAGAAGTAGTGAAGTATGCATGTCCCTTTTCATCAAATGGGAATGACAATATACTGTTCCTTTCTCACGAAAGCACGTGACACTCTAGTGATGGGCTAGTGATGCTTTCGAATTTTACCGATTCAGATTCATTTAAAGAAACAATACGTTAATTCATCCGTGCTTTCGTGTACTATTTTAATACGACAATTCACTAAAGATTATGTTTATATCCTTGTCATTGCATTGTCAAAATTCTTTTGTTAGAAATCATAGATAATGTATACGATGTAGGTTTAATTAAACTGCACCAAGAAGGCAACGTGGCGGACTGCAACCGTCTTACAAGCTATGAGGTAGAGGGAGACGTATTAAATTACTGTCTCGCTCTATTTTATAGCTTTCAGAGCTAATGAACGCAATATATTATTGTAGTACGGTCGCGTTCTTTAATTTATGACCCTTTTTGCTAAAATATTCTTTGTATTCCTATACAATTTGACAGGATTGTGAACCTTAAGTGGGTCCGAAATTAAAGTTCGTGACTGTACCTACAGAACGTCAATCATGAGACGGCCGCGACATACTCTCGATTTTTCTCGCACTATAACATCTCGCATCTCGCACTAATAAGAAAGAGACGGATAGGATAGAAACACGAATCAATCAATTACATTAATATACATACATATATAATTCATACAATATAAACTTACTTATACATACTTATATACGTACAATTATATGTACCCGAACAAAGATATCATGATGTTCATCAATCTTTAATAGTTAAAAAGAGATGCTTACGCAACTTGCGTTTAAAGGAGAACTAGCTCTGAGCTTGTCTGACGGTAAGAGGGAGATCATTCCAGACGAATAGCAGGAAACCAGTACGAAATAAGACAGAGTTTACGACTCCTGGATGTACGTAGCTTGCAACCAGGACGGGGTGTAACAATTTTTTTTTTATTTTATTTAAGATATTCCAGTGCAGCTGGGTCGAAAAAGATGGTATAGTGTGCACAGAATTTTGAATTTATACACCTTACTTCGCATATGTACACATTGTCTATTCAGGTTTCCTCACGATGTTTTCCTACGCCAAATTTCCGAAAAACTCATGAGTATAATCCGAGATTCGATTGACGGTCGCATACTTAAACCGCTCACTAGGATACTATGAGAAATAATGAATTCCATGATGAATCCAGCAACATAAAAACCGGCCAAGTGCGACTCGCGCACCGAGGGTTCCGTAAAATTTTCAGTTTTCGCAATTTTTCCTTTATCTGTGCTATAAGACGTTGCTTCGTACCAAATTTTAAGATTCTGAGTTCACGGGAAGTACCCCGTAGGTTTTGATTCCCTTGCGAGTTTCGAAAATTTGCGGCATAAACGGCTGTATCTTTTGATTGCGTTGGCCTAGAAGTTTGATTTTTTCGCAACTCCAAGGGACAAGAGACTTGAGTATTTGGTATAAATTTTAGCTTGATACCTCCACGCATTCCTGAGAAAAAGGGTCTTCACGGACGGACGGACGGACGGACGGACAACAAAGAGATCCTATATTTTTTTTACAAGCTTTTATTTACTTTCACCTGTCCCGTTGTCTGTCTGTCTGTCTGTCTGTAATCAAATCTTGCAAGTTGTCCCACTTTCCGGTGACCGATTGAGCTGAAATTTTGGGTATAAGTATAGTTTGGATGACAATTCAATATTATGGTACCATCGAGCTGATCTGATGATGGAGACGGAAGGTGGCCATGGGAATTCAGTACTTATCCGACGTAAACCCGTTGAGTTTGGGCTCGTTAGAATCGTCTCAATGAGTAGTTGATGATGGTATACAGAAAAGTACAGTCACAAAAAGCACAGCAATAAAAGCTTGTACCAAAAATTAAATTTTTTACAGACCCTTGTTCCTTTTGAGGTACGGAACCCTAAAAACTTGTTGGATGTATTTATTTTAAATACAACATACAGCACACTGCCACTACACATAGTGGCCTTATTTTTAAATACCTCTCATAAAATTTCATTAATCACAATAATTTACCAATAGCGCTAGTGGGCACGTTAACGCCCTCTTAAATGATTATCTATCATCAACGACATAATTTTATCACATTGAATAAATATATGTACTTTTCTATGACATCGTTTTTATTTATCTTCCTTACCTAGCTATACCAATATTCAAATTACATACATAAGCCTAGCTTGCACATTCGCGTTAATCTCGAATAAACATCGCATTACCCCTTTCCTAGTAAGTATGTAAATACGAACGGGACGAAGGCTTCTTGTCCGACATAAACACGATAATGCAATAAATGTTGCAAATTGCCTAGGAATAACTACTCGATGTGATTCACATTCTTTTTATGTTACGTGGTAATCAAAATAGTCGATGAACGAAACATGATAATAATATAACAGTGACAGCCGTTCAAAAATTTAAACCATGTTAACGGGTACCGTACTTACGCCATGTAAAATATTCTACTAACAATTAATTGCGGCACCGCTAAAAACCGTTAGCGAACAACGCGTCCCATCACTACGCTTCTGGCGCCATGATGTGACAAAGCGCGCTAGTTTCGAAACAGCCAATCACAGCGCCGTTACCGACGTCCCCGCAACCCGCACCTACCGCCAACTGGGGTGACCTTTGCATCGAACTAAATCGCTTATAGACTCTATCTATTGGAGGTTATCTGTGACAGGTACACTGTTTTCAAAACACCATCTACGATTTTTTCAATTAAGTAATTTGCTAACCTAAATCTCATTTTGTTTTTCCTCATACGAATTTAATCTGGCAAAAGCATCCCAATTTAGAGAAACTCCCATTTCCCGAATTAGATAAAACGAAATACTTACGTAAAAGGCGACACGTGTGTTTAAAATAAAATCGGTGTGCGAAAAGTTTTTTCTTCGCCGGGGGAAGTTTGTAACACAATAGTTGAGGAAGCGGGTAACATTGTTACGTCACAATAGCGTTCGATGCTCGTTGTGAAATAGAGGAGACAAGATGCTGTTTTATTTTATTTGGATATAAGTCCCGTTTATGTTAAAATCGTAGAGAAAAATAGGTATTTACATTGTTTCTTTAGATGCCCATAATTTATAACGTCAGTATAAAAATGCAGTTTTCACAGTAAGTTAAACGTTTTGTATTAAATCAATTTCGTGTATAATATTGCATCACCCACACTTTATCTGCTTTGCCTTAAGGTTGACAGGTAGGGAATGCTTCATGGCATTAAGTTCGTCTTTTGCACTATATTATTATGTTCTTCTGTTGTCAATAAAAAAATGGGTAGTTTGAAAAAATACATTTGGTATGTCTGATCAAGTATTATTAATTTCATGCAAGGTGTATGCAAGATGAAATTTGCATTCGGTTCGTATGGAAAATATTTACGGGCCGATACATACATAGTATAAACTTTCAAAACCTTTCTGTGAAGATAAACTTTAAGGTACTCTCTGTATAGGCTCTTTGTATACATTATTTTGTTAAGTACTTATATTTTTCTGCTTTATATTATCTAGTATAATGCCCCTGCCCGCTCGGCTTCGCCCGCGTAATGCAAAGAACGCAGGCAAACTCACGACAATGATATTTTTATTAGTATTACCAATTTAATAAAATGCCTACTTTCATGATATCGATGCAGAAAGGTGCTGTCTACCTTTAAAACGAAACCGTCTTTCCTATCTACTCCATAAAAATTATCCTAACAGACAAAACACAATGCATTCAGATATATAGAAACTTTAAATTCAACTAAATTACCAACATGACTACGCAAGAATCTGAACCCGTATTTTCCAGTCCGAAGACCGAATGGAAATGGACAGGAATGGAAAGGAAACAACGTTCACTTACGCGGAGAGATTTCTTCCATTCGTTCATTCGAACGAAGAATCCGTCGCACTGAATACATTATGAGAATATTACGTATTTTATGTAATTTTGCCCATATTGCTCGAAATATAATAATATCTTCTTGATTATTTTATTTGGTTAAGAGCCGATTTTTCAATTCTCAGATAAAAGTATCTGTCAGATAAATGTTAGCTCTGTCCTTTTCTTTCATATGACTTAAGAAAAAGATGGTGATAATTTTAACTGACGGATAACTTTATCTAGAGATTGAAAAATCGGCCCTTAATCTTTTAGCCAACTTCGGCAAACGTCTCTATGTGTGACGCCTTAATGCCTAATAGTTGACACTTATTGTTCATCTCTAGTGTTATGATTTATGATATAAGATTGAAAGTGTCAAGTATTAGGCCGGTGACAAACACTGCGATGATTACGTTACATATTAAATAATTGTTCTCCCAGGACATTATCAATATTTATCAACTATATATTGTTTATAAATAAAAATAATCTTGTATTGTATTTAATAAGCTTAACAATTGATTCCGATAGAATAGTTGATAGCAGCGACTGGCCGCATTTGCTAGAAGAGCGAAGGTTCAAATTCTGGTCGGAGCATTTTTACAAGCTTTAATTTTTAGTTTCACCTGTCCTGTTGTCTGTCTGCCTGTCTGTAATCAAATCTTGCAAGTTAAATTTGACCCACTTCCCGGTGACCGATTGAGCTGAAATTTTGGGTATAAGTATAGTTTGGATGACAATTCAATATTATGGTACCATTGAGCTGATCTGATGATGGAGACGGAAGGTGGGAATTCAGTACTTAAACGACGTAACCCCGTTTGTTTGGGCTCGTTAGAATCGTCTCAACTTATCCTTTATTCCAACTTGTTTTTTATTAGCTATATTAATCATCTTCAAAGTCACATCCAACATTCCCTAGAAAAAAAAACGAAAAGGACTTCTTTCTAAAAGTAATTTAAACTTGGAATCACTATGCAGATGCAAAGTACTCACAAGAGACAGGGTGAATGAATAAATGAGGTAGTGAACGAAATGAAAGAATGGATTCTGATTTCAATGGACCATCTTCGTTAATTTGATTTGTCGTCGCAAGAATATTGGTGTAGTGTGCATCGAGTTTAACTCATTCAGAGCGCCTATCACAATACATAAGTGTCAGTGCGTTATAGACGCTTTTCGCAACATAATTATGGACTTTAAACAATAGCTATATAACGCTGCTCCGGCGGACCACGCGCAGTCGTTTCTTGTCCTTGAAGCAAGAGATCTCTACTTATACCATTGTCACGAAACATAACTTTATTGCCTGGGGTTCTCGAAAAAAATACCGCTAGGTTCAATTCACGATACCGATCTTAACCTATCGTTTAATTTTTCGTTACAATGCCATTTACACGCTGTATACGTGGTATACGTATAGGTATATTATTGCTTAATTAAGGGGTAATAGTATCCTAGAGCCCCAAATTATTTGGCTTTATGAGCATACTAATTATACAGTACTGAGATGTGCCCCCGATCAGAAGAATTAAACCTAACTGGATATTATGTGTCAATTGTATTGTATTTGTACTCCCTTTGTCTCTGTGTGTCTTTTGTGTAGTGAATAAATGTCTTCTTTCTTTCTTTCTTATATTTAGGTGGTCATTTTGGTTAATTTTACGCGTGCCGAGCCAACGTGTTAGAACAACCACGCGAAATATATTGATAAATACATATTGGGATTTTGCATAGAACTTGGCACTCATTTAGATCTCCATTTTTTTTTTGCGGCAATGCATAATTTATGTATTGAACTCGGCTCTCCGTTTTTACATTTACGTTTTCATTACTTTTTGTAAAGAAAACTAAGCAGGTATTGATTAACTTCTGTTCTGTGTATAATTATGTGGTGCCGCGCACCGCGGACGACACACCGTTGGCCGCGGTTGTTTAGCGCGTATCATAAGTTTTTTGTATGGGGACACCACTTATTTTTTGACTTAACTTAATTTTTATATTTCTGTTATATAGCAAATATGATAATACATATATTGGGATAGTTTCAAATATCTGCTTGCAACGGTTCCAACGCTACAATTAAAAAAAAATGTATGGGGACCCCCGTATTTTTTTATTTTTTTATTTTTAGATTTTTTCCTACGTTTACACACAATTACCCAGCTGGATTCCAAATTTCATCCTTCTAGGTCTACGGAAGTAGGTTAGATTTAGGTACTATATGTCAGTCAGTGCTAAAATTTACGACTTTTTGACCTTCATATCTTTATAACCGTTTGAGCTAACTTAATGAAATTTGGGCTTCTAGATGTCCTTATGGATATATCTAAACACACGTAGTTTTATGTGTTTACGTTAAAGAGGTTTTATGTGTTTGAGTTATAGAGAAGGATCAAAAGTGGCACCAAATGGTTCGTGTAATATTACACTCGGCGCTGGCTAGCCAGTTCCTTTGCTTGAACTTGGCTTGACACGCTGCCACGTGTCTAGATAGGACACGTAATTTGCCCTAACGCGCGTTCGAAACGTTACGTGATTTCGCTTCTGGTCACCTGAAAGAAAAAAAGATATCATCGGCAAACGAAACGGCGAAATTATCCGTGAACAAAGATATTCGCGAAAGCGTCTGTTCGCCACTTCCGTTTCCTTCAGGAAATTCCCGTATTGTTACCGGGATAGAGGGAAGGGATTTTAGAATTTCCCCCGTTTTACTTTTCGGAATTTATTGTTCGCGGGAAATAATCATTTTCCTTTGAGAATGTTTATGAAGTGAAAATTAAGGGTTCGGATCCGAGCGGGTTTTTTATTTCGCATGTCCTTTTCGTCATTTAGGATTTGGGTGGGATTTTTCTAATGTTTTCTTGCAATTACGACGGTTTTGCTGGCGTAATAACGAACGCTGTTCTCTGCTTGCTTTTAAAACCTGGAATGTACTCATATAGTGATACGCTGGCTAGTTAGTTTACTATCCGCTTAGGGCTAAATGGCTCCACACTACGTTATTAATTTTAACATGAGTATTAAAATGAATTTTAACATGATTTTAGTACACCGCTATTATTGAACCTGCTAACAAAAATTCTGACGAATCGGTTGCAAAATGCGACCTTATAGATATACGTAAGATTACCATACCTTACCTTATAGATATACGATAGACTTACGTAATATTTTTTGCACAAGCTGGAACGGAAAACTTCGTTCGCTTAGCTCGCTCGTTCAACTAATGTATCTGTGTTATACAAATGAACATGCACATGGACTTAACTAGGTACCTTTTGTCATTTAATTCACTACGAAGCCCTTTTTTGTACACTGACACTAAAACACAAACTCGTACCCAATCAGAGGGGTAATCAACTAATCACGTAACGTTTGCAACGCGCGTTAGGATAGCCTGTCATTTTTTCGTATAAAAATTAACACTTAGATCTACCTGACGCGCGTACAATGCGTTACGTGAGCGACCTGCAGATGGCGTTGTACAATCAATTTAAGTTTTTAATCAAAGAATGAGAGAAACGTATCCAATATAATTGCTTTAATTTCCTCGAAAGGAAAGAGGCCGATTTCTATTAAAAGAAGAACTCACACAAATTGATTAAAATTATCGACCGATCTCAGTTCACGGGTTCTCTCTATATGCTAATAAATTCACCTCCAGGATTGATTCGATAAAGTTAATATTTCCATACATTAGCGTTCATGAAACCAATTATTATCGTCTCCTTCGCTCCGCTGAAAACGTTTTTTTTTTCAATAAACGCTTGGCTCTATAAATGGATGCTTCTGCCTTATCTTCGAAAAGGTCTTAAGTGACTGGGAAATTAACGGCAATTTCATCGTTTGGGCAGCAAAGCACAGTATGGGGTTTTAATAATAAGCAATCGTGGTTCCTCAAGCAGTTTTACTAACGAAATTTAATTTCGACTTCAAATCTGGGAATGGATCGGTAATTATATTTACCAACACAGTTCGCGGTTAACCAAACTGTTAAAGTCCATTTAGGTGGCGCGCGCGACATTTTATTTATCTGTTGAGTTTGTTTTGGCATTTCTTCACGACAGTTCCTTTCTAGCCTCGTAAGGCCTAATGAGCATTAACTTCAAACTTCAAATATTTTATTGCCACAAAGATTTACCACTACCTACCATGTTCACTCGTTTCTTTTTTAAATAATATTTATTGCAGAAAAAAAATCATGAATAACGGTCATTTATTATTCTTTAAGAAAAACCATGACGAAAACTCGACCTATTAAAGGAGAGCAAATTAGATATGTCACGGTTTAGATTTCACTTCCCCATGTTCTTAATCTGCTAAAACTCCCTTTCGTATAGCGTCTAGCATAACTTGAGCTAGCAAATCACAACAACTAGTATTTGATAAGTCAGCCTTAGACTGGTTATGTGATGTGAGTAGTCGTTAAACCTTGCTCGTGCCAGGTCAGTAGGGTGCAGGATACTCAAACACTGATCAGTTTAAAATTAATAGCGATTTAAAATAACAAAGCGATAGACTTTGAGTTTGTTTATCTTGTTATTAATGTCTACAAAACTTTCATCAACTTTAAAACGAGCATGTCGCAAAGTAATCATAAATGCGAATTGAGAATTCGTGAGATTTTTCTTCACAATTTTTAGGTTAACTTTTTTCACATCATTTTAAACGTTAGTACTTGAGCACCCTTAGCCATAGTCAGCTGCCGATTGTTGGACGCAGTTAAGACCACGAAATCTTCGCTGCAAAACGGCGCTTCTGAAATTCATTCAAAAAGAAATCAAACCGAATTTTGTAGAACCTCACCCGATTCGAGAGAGCCAGCTTCAATTTTTGTCTGAGTTTAATAACTTGTTATTTTATAGAAAGTTCTTAAGGATTCACGAAGGCTTTGGGAACTATTTGGCAAGTTAAGCGGATTGGAAACTTGAAGTGGGAATGAGAAGGATTATTTAGTTAGGATTGACGGCGGTCAGTTTAGAGAAAACCTTTTTATTTCGCTGAGAGAATCTTTATGTCGAAACGTTTCTTGCAAAAAAACGGAATACTCTTTGAACTTCTACCTTCTTGACCGGACAGATAAATATGGGATACCATTTTCTAGTGAAAAACTATCAACAAACTATAGACACGTATTTAAGTAGGCATCAGACTTCAGGCGAGTCACATTTACGAAGATTACCCCCAAGAGTGTGAATGATCTCAAAAATACCCGATGTTGAGGTTGTTTATTTCAAATATTTATTCAATGTATTTCCGCAGTCAAGCCTGTAAAGTTTGAAGTGAACTTATTGTTGAATTTAGATTTATTATCTGTTTGCAATTAAATATGTCTCATTTTTTAGCTGTGAAAAATATAGTTTTGCGATCCCATCGGAACTCCAAATCAAATACTAAAAATAGGTAACCCAGTCACAAAATGACAAAGCTGTCCTTAATTTTCCGTCTATAACCCCCGATTTTCGGTAATAAAGCATCCCACGGGGCCGATACGGGACGGTGACGGCAAGAGTAATGTGCTTACGATTTAACGCATCATCGCCCTGCAGCCCGCTGGAGCGTGACGCAAATATGTGATCCTGAGGAATCCTGGAATTTTACGTATTGCATACCAGTTACTTTTTGTAGAATGGGGGGATTTTTATTGTCCTTACGTGCCCGTACTGCCTATGGTGGACACAGGTATCCACTCGTAGAGGAGATTGAATAACTACGACGAACACTTAGCCTAGTTGGTAGTGACCCTGCCTACGAAGCAAGAGGTCCTTGGTTCGAATCCCGGTAAGGGCATTTGTTTGTGTGATGAGCACGAGTATTTGTTCCTGGGTCATGGATGTTTTCTATGTATGTATTTAAGTATTTATTTATCTATATAAGTATGTTTATCGTCGTCTGGTACCCATAGTACAAGCTTTGCTTAGTTTGGGACTAGGTCGATTTGTGTAAGATTGTCCCCTAATATTTATTTATTATTTATTTATTAACTAACAACCGTTTGATATCTATTGTAAAAGTGCCTAACGTTCCCTATGCTCGATGCTCATGGTATAATTATTTGATTTCATTTGGTCACCACACGCTTATTGTGTGCGGGTACCGCACGTGATGATGATTATATTCTCCTGCACTAAAAAGCCATTAATAATATTATTTCGATATTTTTCTTCTGACGTGTTTTTTTTCTCTTGGGTTATAGGATTATTTGGTACATACACACTTCTTAATTTATCTACCCTGTCATTTCTGATCTCGTCTCAATTGCTCAAAGTGCAACTGAAAGTGAGTTCGCCTTTGTACCATCGTTACCTATGTTGTCTGTCTGTTTACTTGTATCTTGTGTACAATAAAGTATTTATATATATTGTATACATAAGTGACAGCACCATCCCCTTTTTTCCCGTGGGTATCGTAAGTGTCAACTTTGACTAGGCTTGAAGTGTGTAACCCAATTTGTGACTTCTGCCTACCCCTTTTGGGAATACCGGTGTGACTTAGTCATAATGTGGCAAGGAACTACAATATCCTAAAAAGCAAACCAGCAAGGATCTTTTTTTTCATTTTATTAAATGAAGGGAAAAATACAATATTACATTTTCAATACAACTCTCCAGTCACACGTTAGATGGCGAAATATGCTCTACTTTATGCTTACCTACAACTTGACCTATTAATTCATGGCAATGTTGTTCTCTCTTTTGTATTTGTGATCTATGTGTATGTATGTGTTGTTGTCATGAATAAATGATATTCTATTCTATTCTATTCTATTCTATTCTTTTAAAATCTAACAAATTAAATTATTTGACGAGGGAAACTATTATGATGTTATACATTTACCTAACAGCAACAAACAACACAGTCAGTTGATACTCAAAAGTTTTCATCTGGTTGTAATAAGGTTTAAGGCGTAGGTCAGGCACAACCTATTTCAGTTGCCCAATATTTCCTGCTGTCGGAATGACTTGATCCACACCGAGAAGGGGTTTTTTGTAACCCTTTATTGCAAAATCGACCAAATGTTCTCGAAATGTTTGGTCACATGAATAGGATCCCGACGTCCAAACGTATGTGATACTCGTAAATAAGCGAAGCAAACAAAAACTAAGCTCGAATCCAGAATATGAATTCAGATCAACAATGCAGCCACTGTTTCCAGAGCTCAAGCTTATAAATTCCACTTTTTAAGGCTTCTTGGTATTGAGGCGTGAGGCGATGCAAAATTATAGTTCGTCTATTCAGTGTCTCAGTTCTCTGATTTTCCTTTGTTAGTCGCAAATATATATCATTGAATGAGCGCCAACTAGCATCACTTGCTACAATAGCCAGAAGGTTTGTCCGGAACGCGCTATTGATGTGTGTAGTCTTGAATTAAATTGGCAGGAGCGTTCGAGTTGTCACACATTTCGCTGTGTGCAGTACGATTTCAATTGAATCCAGGTCAGTTTTGGATTTGAACCCCAGAACTGTCAGTTACACCGCGCTTTGATTATTCATCGTGTTTGGCATTATTAAAGACGACATAAATGGACTACCACTGGATATGGATGGAAAATCAATCTCGAATTTCGCATTCCGTTACAAACATTTTTGTATTATTGAGTTGTTGGTTAGATTTTTTTTCAGGTGTAAAATTTTTAACCCCAAATCTAGGCGCCGGTTATTTAAAGTACTTTTGTAACTAACGGTTTCTATTTCCGAAACATATTTTTTTTAATGAGTACTGCCGGGCTAGCACACTAATCGGCCATATATTTATGTTCGAACGTATAACTTTACGATTGTGCCCATTTTTACGTTATTTAGCTAACATGATAATCTCGCAACATATATTTATGCCATAGCGTAAAATATATGTAGGAAAAAGGAGTTTAGTGTACTATATATAGTGTTGCCAATATGTACAACCGAATTTCTACCAATTATTACATTCATTTAATTCGTTCAATCGTAGTCTATGGTTAGAAGCCCATTATAATACTACTTAATTAAAGAGTAATGATAAGCACTGCACTGCTACTAAATAGTTGTAATCCAAACAGCAAACGAATAATAATAAGTTTTAAGTTTTGAAACTGAAACTGTGTTGTGACAGAAATTTGATAAATATCCTGCGGCCAATTGTACCGTTTTCATAGTGTTAAAATTTATCTGGGGTCTCCGAGTGACCTACATAAAATTTCGTCCGTCAACGGTTCATATCGTCACGTTTTATGTGCCAAAATCAAGAGCATGTTAGCATTTGACGTAAAAAAAATCGTTTTATGTGCAAGACATATAAATGGTCACATTTTACGTAGATGACGGTATACCATGTTAGCTCATGACGGTAAAATTTTATACGTGTGGACATAAAACATGTGCATAAAAGTCGTCATTTTGCTAGTGTGCTAGGGCCGCTTAAGTACACTAAAACGTAAGTGTCTATGTATACTAAAACGTTAACTATTGTATTATCTTTCTTGTAGACACCTAGTTTTTATTCCTGAGGCTCAAGTATAAGTTTTACCGAAACAAAACGTTACGACCGCGTTCGCGTTTAGCTGTCAAATCCCATACAAATTGAGGGTAAAACGCAAACGCAATCGTAAAGTTTTGTTTCGGTAAAACTTATACTAGAGCCTCTGACTTATTCAGACACCGAAAACTTGGAAGTTGCGTAAGCAGAATTGGATGATTAATTCGGAACTGTCTAGTTAGTTTCATTCATTTATAACTGAATATTACAAAACAAGATCTGTGCAAAGCGTTTACCGCACGTTACGTTCACGGAGAGGGATAATTCACAAAGGATCGGAGTAAATCCGTTTCTGGCAATTTCCATTGGGTCTGATTTTATTACAGCCTCATTCGTGAATTATGCCACGGTAGAATTGTCCCGTTTTACGTTGCCGGCAACCAGGGACCTGATAATGTATTCGCTGCCTGTAAAACGGTTGGTGTGACGTGTGTCGTATCGATAAAATGCGGCAAAGAGTATTAAATGGCATCACTATGGACACCTGTTAAATATTTTTCTTTATTTTATTTATTTAAACTAGTTGCTCCGCGAGATTGAATTATTTAAAAAAAAAGTTTATCAACAAAACAATTTTATATAATTAACTCACAAAATTTCACAAGAATCGGTTGAGAAATACGACCTGTAGAGGAGAACAAACGGACAGCCGGACATCCGGACATTGGAATTTTGGCCCAAGCTGAAGCAAAGAACTTCGTTCGCTTCGCTCGCTCGTTGGATTATGTACCAAAGGCGGACTAAATGCCAAATGGCATTTTTGAACAGTCAACCGTAAGGCTAAACAGAGATACTTAAAATTGGTGCAGAGTAAATTAGAGCATAGCACATAATGAAAACTCGTATTAAATAAAAAACCTTCATATACATAAGTATACATTATAACTTATATAAACAAATATAATAACCTAATTGTTGTTGTTGTGTTGCGTTCCGTGGGTCATGTACGGTGCTGTCTGAAAATCAGCGCTGTAGGTGTCTGTCTGACACCTCGGCATAACGCTGAGACAGCGACCGATTCACTGCCGCGAAGACACACACATTTTGCGTCAATTGTATTGTATTTCTACTCCCTTTGTCGCCGTGTGTCTTTTGTGTAGTGAATTAATGTCTTCTTTCTTTTAAATTTTTTTTTCTTTCAGCAGATGTCTACGAAACATTCGCTTGAAAACTAATTTGCTTTGGGCTTGTCATATTATGAATGTGAAAGTTTTTCTCTTTGGATCATCTAACTCAAACACTCAAAAACGAGTGAACATTTAGATTTTGAAAGGTAAAAGTTAAGCCTACTTTTTATTTTGGCAATCAACCCCTAAGAAGAAGAATAATTAAAATTTGGGGCGCTTTCTTTACATAGTTTTTTTATTTTATAAAACGACATACTTAATATCAATTGCTAAAACTTCGTTCTAGTGGATGTATGCACGTGTCCCCTGCTAGAAATAACACGCTCAGCGTACACATGTGAAGAGTCTGTTTTCTCTGCTCTTACTTATGTAAATATAAGTAAGAGCAGAGAAAATATTATTAAAATGTTCAATGATGTTTCGGGTTTTAAACGTCAGCATACATTTGTATGCAGTTTAAAGTTCGTTATGCGTTGTTTAAAGGAGCTGCCATTGTCTGTGTAATTCCTCGTTCAATTAAGCTCTAATATTTTCATATTTTTGCAATTAATTTGGGTCAATAATTGAATCAGTAACTATAAGATTCAAGAAGTAGGTCCTTCTGGATATTTCACAGCATTGATTTTAGAATTGGGGAAAACTAAGTACATCCAAGTTTGCTCAGAGCATAGTCATTCCTAAATATGATATGATACCGTATGTAAAATGATGTTAGTTAACTAGGTAGATTGTATAATAAACTTTCGTGAGACATGAAAATACTACTAATAAATCCACGGTTAAATCACGTATTAACCCTTCGGATGCTTTGACGCTGACATTGCATTAAACCTACGGAATCGTGTAAACCTCTGTAGATAAATTTGCAAATTCTAACTTTACCCTGCTTATATATTTATGAAGTGTCTCTATATGTAAAAAGTAACCTGAGCCAGTTTCCAAATTTTAATAGCATAAGGCAACAAAGTAAAATCAACACAGAACTATTTAAAACTGCTATACTATCCAAAAGCATATTCGGAATGGCCAATAAAATATACAATAAGCTTCCAGTATCCATCCGAGATAGTATGGATCTTTTACTTTTCAAAAGAATATTAAACGAATTTCTGGCTAAAAAAGCTTACTACTCAGTGCAATAATACTTTAGAGATACCTTTTAGTTAGTAGAGGATAGGCTGTATTATAATTCAGTTATTTAATGTTGTAATGATAAGAACTTTGACTTATAACTAATATGACATAATGCATGATTTACCGAATATTATTGTAATTTTAAATCATTATTTTTTTTTAATTTTGTTTGATATTATTATAATTAATTATTAATACTTGTACCTGGGTAGGGTGGCGCAGGGCCGGTCATTGTGGCACTATTTGGCTTATGTCCAGCAGTGGACGTCTTTCGGCTGATATGATGATATATGATGACTTGTACCTATTGCTAAAGGATAATACATTTTTCGCTTCTGTCATAGAGTCAATTTTCAATAGCACTGATTAGTGCTCAGATATACGAAGGGTTACATGACACGACAGTGGTTGAGGTAAATATGATTTTTTTCAAAATTGAGTATCAACATACTGAAAAAAAAAACCGTCTTAGGCCATTTTGGCAGTTCACGGGTTAGAATCAGTGTGCGGTATTTATTTGCGATACAGAGCTTACTGATGTGTCTCAGATTTCCTTACTTATCGGTAAACTAGTTTTCTACTTTTCGCGGTAGCGAGACTTGAGTTCTGTACATATTTGTTTTTGTAGGAATGTAAATCTAAAATACAATTTTTATCTTGGAAAGCCCTTGCTACTTTCCCAAAAAAATCTATTTAGTCCTCGAGTTGGATTATCTAACTGACGGGCTAAATAGAACTATTTTATTTTACCCAGGAAAGTACCCAATTATTTATGTACCTATTAGTTCCATCTTATCACTGTTATTAAACATCGAGTTTCCCCTTGTTATACGATGCAAATTGAATTCACGTGAAACATATATGGAGGAGTAACTGATGTAATTAAATCGCGTATACGTACCTGATTGCTAATTTAGGCATACCGCGTTATAACTAAATTGCGATTAGTTGATAATGATAATTATATAATGAGGCATGTTGTGGGTTAAGTTTCCTCGTAGGAAGCCAGGCCTGTCAAGCTGATCTGGATTGACAGACATTCAGATGTACTCTTTGAGAGCTGATTGCAAGAATACATAATGTCTAAAAAACCAAAAGAAAAAACCTAGTCGCACTCGCCCAGCGAGGGTATTTAATTACAAAAATATAGTTTTCAGATTTTCCCTTAACTTGTCGTATTCGTATAAGACGATATTACTTGCCAACTTTCATGTTAACGGAAAGTACCCTATAAATTTTGATTCCCTTGAGAGTGTCGAAATATTCCTTTTTTGCGGCATAAACGGCCGTATCGGTTTTTACGCTAACTTGGAAGTTTGATTTTTTCACAACTTCAAGGGACTCAGACTTGAGTATATTATGGCTTAATTTCAATTCCGTACCTCCACGCGTTCCCGAGAAAGAGAGACAGACGGATAACAAAGTGATCCTATAAGGGTTCCGTTTTTTCCTTTGTGATACGGAACCCTTAAAAGGTCTAATTTGAGTAATACTTGCAATAAGTAAAACTCTCGTTCACTCAAGTGCAAAGATAACGGATACACTTTGCATATGTTTCCTATACTATTTAGCTAAGATGTAGAATATTGTGCAGTTAGGTCGTGTGGAAGCTTGGCGCGACCTGCGATCTGATACCTTTTTATCGCTGAAAGCTAAATGAGCTAGAGAGCATTCATTGGCAATCACTTTGCATGAAATGTTTTTAGTGAGATTTATATTACTTATCATAGTTCGATTACCAACCTGAACCCAGTACAATTGAGCACGGGTTTTAGTCGTATTAGAAATCACAGTTAGTAAATTGTCTTTATAAATGCGCTTCTTTTACCAAATGTAAATGTGCGAAAGTTAATAGTTTTGAAATAGAATAAAAAAATATGTACTTCTACTTCCGATGACCAAGTAGATGAAAACCATTGTAAATTGAAAAATGTCATATTTGGTATTCTTGTTCATATTCATTCATTACTTGCAACCATGGTATTCACAGGATATACATACATATAATCACGCCTATATCCCGGAGAGGTAGGCAGAGATCACGGATTTCCACTTGCTGTGATCTTGACAAACCTTTCTTGAGTCTATATAGAAAACTCCCGTGAGAAGCAGACATAATAGAATATAATGAAAACGGGTCACTCACGTATTTCTTTCTTGATTCATTCACTTTCATTACATTCTTCATACGTAAGCTCGTCGGATTAGGGTACTCTTGACCTGATCTTTCATAAGACAAAAAAGAAAAAATTACAAATATCCATCATGCGGAAACTTAATTATTGAAAACAAACTAATTACCCTTGCTTCTCTCCCCATATTACGAAGTAATTGATGCGATTTGACGATCAAAGGGTACAACTCGTATCTCCAAGCACTCAGTGTTAATTTGTATGGAACACTCGAGACTGAAAAGGATATTTAATTTAGGTACTTTGTATGTTATTTTCTGGCGTTTTAAGTAAACGTGGTAAAAGCGAGCTGCGCACGATGCACGTTTCATAATAGGATCTGCTCATAAAAATTGTACTGCAGTTTTTGTAAAGGTCAATTCACTTAGAAGATTTTATAGTCCTTGGGTCATTCATCAGATTTAGGTTGGCGTCTCTTCTGTCCACAGTCAATTTATGGGCTACACAGCCACATTTTTGGTTGAACTCTAAATACGCATAAACGGCGTCGCCTCTTGTATAAGTAAGACCCGCCATAGACGGACTGCTTACAGCAGTTGAGACCTCGTTTAATATGAGGACTGCTCTCATGCCGTTGGTCTCGACTGCTTTAAGCAGTCTGTGTATGGCCCGCGTAAGATATAAAAACATAGTATTGTACATAAACATAAGGCATAAAGTCACCCAAAAGGCAATGGAGAGGGCTATGTTGGGAGTTTCTCTACTTAATCGCATCAGAAATGAGGCTACCCGCAGCAGAACCAAAGTGACTGATGTAGCCCGCCGAATCGATAAACTTAAGTGGCAGTGGGCGGGGCACCTAGCACGTAGAACCGATGGCTGTTGGGGCGGAAAGGTGCTCGAGTGGCGACCACGTACCGGAAGGCGCGGCGTGGGTAGGCCCCCCACAAGGTGGACTAATGACCTGCTAAAGGTCGCGGGAGGCCACTTTGGCACTCTTTGGGTGAGGCCTATGTCCAGCAGTGGACGTCTTTTGGCTGATGATGATGATAAGCCCTTAACTATGGACCACGGAAAAGACGATTTTTGAAGTTGTGACTGACAAATTACCTATTTTGTGATTAGTATTTTTATTATTTTACGTGATAACAACTTTATTAGCTGGAAATGTACCTTAATTAGTTAAATAAGCTGTGTATCCGAGTCCAATAGACCTCCAAGTGTGTGTGTAAATTGAAATGAAGTAATATGTACTTGTTGTTGAACGTACACGGAACCAGGTTTTGTTAAGTTCCCTACTATCATAAAGATGACAACTTAACTCACGAACGCTTAACTCAACCATACTTCAACCTTACGAAAGGATGAAACCGCCAAACTAGGCTCACTAACATACATCGTTCTGTAAGTACAGGCTTGTAACAGTAACAACCACTAGTAAATCTAGTCTGCTGTGGTCTAAAGCTTTAGTTCCCGCTGCCATGCAACTCGTAAAGCAGGGCAAAGCCGACGGTGCACAGTGGAATGTAACTCTGCTACTAGCACTAAACGTCATATGTCCACAGGGATTCCAAGACAGTATTATTCTACTTGGAGTTCTGAACTTTGCTCCAACTTGACTTGGACTTACAGCTGTTATTAAGGTCATAACCACTTGAGAGATCTTGTAATTTGGGGTGTGACAAAGTTTTTTGTTGTTAAAGTTTGGAAGCAAAATTATGGTGGTATGGCATTGTAGATAACGATTATTTTATTACATGACTTGTAGCGTTTACCTATTTACTGATGGTTTGCGGTTGTGCGCAGGCCAGTTGTGAGACTCACAAGCTCTGCTTTAAAAGGATTACCGCCTGCAGCACGTTCCTCTTGTTCTCATGCCGTTTTTCTCGTCGTGAGCTTTAGTAAACAATGACTCTGCGCTTCCTAACTGGCTCCTGTAATGCATAAGGATTCTTAATTTCGCCCTGCGCTTAGGTTCACCTTTCTTAGCTGTTTTTTTGCGATTTTGCCAAAATGTAACCGTTATTTATTATGTACTAATAGTTAGGTTTGCTGATAAATATTAAAGTTTGTTTATTTTTACTTTACAAACTATCATAGCAACCGATACATCAATTTTGTCAACCGCGCCACCATGCAGTTAAGGTTGTATACTTTTAGTATAAGGTCGTAATAATTTTATGTAATTATGATCTCCTGGTACCTCATATATATATTCAATTGTAATCGGAAATTCTGGAATGTGGATCCCCAGGGATATATAAGCCGTACGACGGACAGATACTATTCCTGAAACTGTGTAATTACGCTGTATCTATACATAATATTTTTTAATATATTCATTAACTATAAGGACCGCCTATTGCGGTGAAAACGTCATCCAATTGCTTTTAATTTCCTCTGTCTCTTGCTGTTCGAAACCAAAAAATAGATTATACTAATTAGTGGTCCTCTATCCAATCTTCTACTCTTTTTGACATTATAAATAAATTTGAAATTATGTAATTGTATCTACAATGAAATTTATGACGTTGAATGCATTTGTGCATTATAAATAAATCCATTTCTTGACAACTGGAAAATTAAATCATGTCATCAGTCACACGCTCGCCATAGCACGGTCTTTTGCTCCTAGTGCGATAGGGTGTGCTCCTTGGAGATATGCGAGAGCCGAGTTCAGCTAAAACGGCAGGAGGAACAGAGCCAACCCGTGACTAATAATCAAATGGTCGCATGTCTGATGCTGTCACATTAATTCAAATTCAATTAGACGTAGACACCAATTTAATTTAATGACCAGTGTAGACTTTACATGATCGTAATGCTATAAAGAATATTCTAAGATTAATATGATCCTACTAATATTATAAATGCGAAAGTTTGGATGTTTAGATGTTTGGATGTTTGTTACTCAATCACGCTTAAACGTCTCAACCGATTTAGATGAAATTTTGCACGAAGATAGTTACCTGGATTCAAATATAGGATAGTTTTTATCCCGGGTCCACGTGGACGAAGTCGCGGGCGGAAGCTAGTAATTAATAGTTATCAATTACTAGCTTCCGCCCGCGACTATCTTCGTGCAAAATTTCATTCAAATCGCCGTTTAAGCGTGATTGAGTAACAAACATCCAAACATCCAAACTTTCGCATTTATAATATTAGTAGGATACACAAGTCTAAGCGCAACAATCACTAGATGGACTTCACTCCAGCCAAATTCCGTGAAATAGAATAGAATAGAATATGTTTATTTGCAAGAATGCTTATTTCTAGTTACAGGGTGTTTTTGTAAATAGTGGGACAGTATTCTTTCGTAATTAAACGACATGCAAATATTATAATAAAACGTAGCACGCGCTTGCAATTACTCAATTTAAAATGTAATCCAAATATCCTCCACAGTTATTCTTTTTTATTTTATTTGTTATGCATACATGCTGCGGAAAGTTGACTCTCCCAGTTGCACCTTATGTGGGGTTGTGGAAGATGCGTACCACGTTACAATGGAGTGTGGCTGTGACGACGCACAGCGACGTCGACTTAATATGATTAATTATGATCACGTACTAAAGTCACTAATTTTTTCAGAATTCAGATTGGCTGATATACAATCTATCCTGCAATTTTATTTTAGCCAATCTGACTACTGAAGAAATTAGTTTATAATTTAGTTAACACTGTATTAAAATGAATGAATAATTAGAATAAAAGAGCCACTATAATAGTGGCATTTGTAGAACCCTCGTTAAGTAAATAAAGATTAATAAAAAAAAGCCAGGTAAAACCTACACGTGGTAGAAACGTAAGAACGTTTGTACCCAACATTGGGACGTACCTATAGCTTATGATGATGATGAAATAAATATAATATGGTTAATATCATGTAATGCTTTATAGTATTAAGTCCGCCTTTTGTACCATAAGATATTGTTTTGTGCAATAAAGATTAAATAAATAAATAAATATCTTTGCTAACAGATACGGTTAGGCAGGTAGGCAACCATCTGCGAATGGTTACAATATTTCACGTTGCCAATTGACTATAGTCACCACTTTGGCTTAGAGCTGATTGGATACTGCACTTAACTCTGCAGATCTAATGCAGGTTGCTACAAGATTTTATATTTCATTCATGAAATCAAATAAAAAATCCTAATTCACCTTCGAATATATATCGGTACCAGCCAGAATGCAAACCCACAATCATTCTTCTTAAGTGCCTGAACCTCTGGCCAATCACAAAACAAAGAATTAACAAAATATCGGAACACTTTTTCTGCAGTGCAAAAACTAACCGGTATAAATTTTAACAAGATTATCATTATTTATATAAAAACAGGCAGCGACCATCAATCTACATTAAATACCTCACCAGGTTCATTTCATTGTAGTTTTTCGATTTCATTCAACTTTTCCCTATTTTTCAGAATGATAAATATTCTTGTTATAAAGCAGAAAGCCGGGGCACGGTATACAAGTTTAATCAAAGAATATTAAACGTTGAAAATTAAATATGGCTGGACGGAGCGGGCACGGAAAAATGGCGACGGCAGGTAGCATCTTCAGTATAAGAATTTGCATTTTTGTGGTATATAGAAAAGCAATTTATTCAACGTTTTTTAGGGCATATAAACATACATGTGTTGCTTCTATTCTTAATTTCCCTGATTGGGAAGTGAAAGAGGGTTAAACAAGAGACTCTATTCTTCTCATTAGCTATCCCCAGTTTTCATTTTATTACCTAAACTTACCCAACAGGTGCAATACTATTCACTGCCGTAACTATCTGCTTTTTAAAAT
This sequence comes from Epinotia bilunana, assembly GCA_947049275.1. Taxonomy (NCBI): domain Eukaryota; kingdom Metazoa; phylum Arthropoda; class Insecta; order Lepidoptera; family Tortricidae; genus Epinotia; species Epinotia bilunana. Next base: position 2,838,429 of record OX346266.1, on the reverse strand, counting down.
CATAATGGCAAGGTTATGTTGTGAAATAAAATTAATATCCTATCCTAATCGCGGCGTTGCAGGTCCAGAAGGGTAATTGCCGCAAGTTTCGATCAGGTGTTAGACTAACTCAACTGTAGTTTTCTCTTTAATTCATCATCCTCCTAGCGTTGTTCCCGGTTGTGCCCCTAAAGGAGCCCGGGGTCCGCTTTGACACCTAATCGCAAGATTTGGCATAGGCACTAGTTTTACGAAAGCGACTGCCATCTGACCTTCCAACCCAGAGGGAATCTAGACCTTATTGGGATACTTGTAGATTTTTCTTTAATTATGGCATAGCAATTCAAAATGAAAATACTGGTCGAAACATTCAAACCCTATTATAATTATACTCATATTTTTAGACTTTTTTCATCCAATAACACCACCTGTTGATTGTAAAAGATATATCAAAAGAAGGTACAAACGCCAACACATTTAACTGACCATCTTGTATATACATAGAACCTTATTACAATACACATAAAGTGCACGGATGGTCAGTTAGCAGTGTTTTCGATAGCACCTAATTATAAAAAAAGAAGTGATGTTTCAGTGCCTTCAAGAAGCCAATGACATTTATAAATTCGTGTAGGTACTGCACATTGCAAATCTTTTCACGTTTAGAAGACAAAGAAAAATCTTAGGAGCTGTTTTATTTTAATTCGAATACTGGCAGGTACGTTGTACCTAAAAGCTCTTTGGACATTTGAACTACTGATTTCATTCGATTTTATGAATATACGAGTTTTATTGATCCATGCACTGTCTGTTTGCTGTAGTTTTAGTTCGGAGAATCGGTCTCGAAACTTGTCCCATTATTGGAATTGTCATTAAGCCGGACATTTCGCAATGATTCGTTTCGAGAACGCTACTCATAATGCCTTTGGATGCATTCAGTCAGTACCTCTGAATTCAAATAAATATATAAACACGATTAAGTTGGATATTAGTTTGTTGGTTGTTTTTATAACCTGCATTGTTTATTATCATTTTCTGTATTTAATTACAGTCTAAGGGTAGAGTATTCTTATAAAAGTAAATGATAAAATGTACATACAAAGTATAAAAATATAGTAAAAAACCTATTCTAGGGTCCCGCCGGAAGCGAAGCGGGGCCTAAGCTACCGATGGTCAAAAACAACCCCCTGACTATTCACGTACATCATTCTGTATCTGACCCTTGACCCAGCCTTCTAGTGACAGTTTCTTAAGTTGTTTGTCGAGACTCTTACCTATTAAACCGGTCTCCGAAACGACTACCAGGACATTGTCATTATCATTATCCTTTTTATAGTTTCGCCATTTTCGTCTGTCTGTCCGTCTTCGGGTTAGCTCAGTAACCATTAATACTAGAAAACTGTGATTCGGCATGGGTATGCCTGTATATAGCTCGTTCAAAAATATTATGGGTCTAAAACCATTTTTCAAATCAGTAAATTCGTTTGCGAGATATTGGGCTTTAAAGCCCTAATTTTAGTTCGAGTCATGTGTCCTCCCCCTGCCGGCTAAATGGCTACTACTGGGGATGTGAAAAAATTCGTGGTAGTAGTACATATAAAGAATTTAAAAGGAAAACTATCACGAACAAGTAGGCATAAGTAGTTACCGAGTAATAGTCGACCAACTTAATGTGTAATTGACGCAACCGCAGTGCGCACGTCGATGTAACTAAGACAGACAGGCAACTAGGGAACCCTACACTGCGCGTGGCCCGACACGCACTTGGCCGTTTTTTTTATTTAATATAACGCATTTGTCACCGTAACTTACTCTTTTGATTGCTAAATCCTTGTATTTCGTAGCAAAAACTTATTTTTTTCGATTTAATTAGAAATTGGCAACATAGCTTATAGCTTTGCTAAAATTACTTAGTCTGAAGTGGTAGAATTTTTGATAGTTTAACAGTTGCCTGGAGAATTTTATTTCATATACTTTCGTTCGACGTTCAGACTGTATTACTACAATAAGTCTTTTGTAATTTAACGGACTTGGAAACTATACATTATATACGGTATACATTTTCTTTACCAGGTAGGGATTCCCTACCTAACCTAAGCAGGGTTTATATGCTTCAAAATATTCTATGTGCCGTTTTCCGCTCAAGTGCATTTAACTTATTCAGCACGGGGGCCATCTCTTGGCAGGTTGACGCAATTACGAGTCATGTCAATTAAGAGCTCCCGAGGATGCGTTGTGTTTAGAGCGATTTTTTTCCTTCAGCTGTCAACACGGCGAATCCTTAAACATATCAAGGGTCGGCAACGCCCATGTTACTCCTTTGGAGTTGCATGCGTCTATAGGCTGCTGTGTCCGCTTACCATCAGGCGGGCCGTACACTTGTTTGCCACTGTCGTTGTATTAAAAAAAAAACAGTTAATACAGATATTAATGCTTGAGATATCCCCACATTCATGCCTTTCAATATCAGAATGAAAAGCGATATCCTAGGAATGGACATTCCGTCAATTAATACAGGTGCATACTTAAATAAGTAGAATCGCGGCCCATATACTCGTGTAGAAAAGTAACAAATGATACTTATAGGCAGTAAAATAATAAACGGCAATTGAAAAATGCAACCTCTACTATAAATAACCTTAAGTAAATATCATCGAAGTCTACGTAAAATGGTTGAAAGTAAGGGAGCTGGATCGCTTAAATAATGATCACATATGTTTGTTTACGAATGGAAGGGAAAATATAAATTTTAGTGTACGTATTCAGAAAATGTAGCTAAAATTAATAATATGACTGATAAATAACGACTCCACAAGGACTGCACGTTGCGGGTAATACCGCGAATTTACTGAAGAGGTACCGGGGATGACTTCCGAGAGGTTTCAATTGAGTTGATTAAACTGTTTGCAGTTGAAAAAAAAAATGTCGGCTAGGAACTTTAGAAATGTGTAGATAGTGTTGAAACAGTGTTGACGTGCAGGTGGATTGACATGATTTATTTATAACTAGCGTCTGCTCGCGACTCTGCCCGCGTATAACTCGTTTATATCGTAGCTACATACAAACTTTCACCCCCCGTTTCACCTCCTTAGGGGATCATTTTCGGGATAAAAACGATCCTTTGTCCTTCTCCGGGACTCAACTATATCTGTACCAAATTTCATCTCAATCAGTTCAGCAGTTTAAGCGTGAAGAGGTAACAGGCAGACAGACAGACAGATAGGAAGACAGACAGACACATTCGCATTTATAATTAGTATGGCATGCCCTTTCACTTTTTTGTCTATTTCCGCCGACGGAATCTCACTTGATATAAAACGAACACACACATTACAACCTACACGGTTTTTTGTTAAAATGCTAAGTTAAATAATGGAGCTCCTTTGAGACATAACCAGTATTCATTCTAGGAGGTTGATTAAGTAAATAGTAATTAACATTTATCCAAAAAGTTACCATAATATCGCAAACAAAACAAATTAAATTACACAGATTATTCAAGAACTATGTCCGGAAGAAATAAGATGGCAAAACATCATTATCTTTATTTGTTCGATATTAGGTAGTATATGCACTACGATTCACATAATTATCATTCCAGTACATCAACGCTTTCCTGAATTGGCTCCTTTTAAACATTGCAGTATCGTATAAACAAAACATTAATCGAGCTCTCTCGTGCGCTCCCTGAGTATTAAACAAAGTTAACATTCAGTATTTACCTAACAACAGTAAGTTTATTCAAATTATTTGTTAAGAATGTTCATACGGCTGGTGCGTTATGCCATTTAGTTCGTTTTAACACTATTTATAAGATTGTATAAGGAAAACAAGGCGCGGAACTTTGGAGTGCTGTCGTCGGCTGTTTCAATATTAACATCATAAGTTGTAATTTATTCAGAAGCTGTTCTGGAGGTAAGCTGGTATAGTTGTAGTTTTCAAGTTTGCAATGTTGTGATGCATTCTTAATTGTTTTCAATTTGCAGAATAATGAAGACACGGGTGTTTTGCAATGTTTGGTATAAAGCCGAAAATTTAAGAATTTCGGCACATATATTCAGTATGGTATATTTTCTTAAACGGTTGCCGTGGCAACGATCCACGTTTAAGCATCACAGACTGGTGCGGCCTGGCCGCGGCAGTCAATAGTAAACTTGTGATTAGCTGTCAAATGTACTATTGACCGCCACCGCAGGCCGCGTCAGTGTGATTCAACCCTTAGAAATATGTCAAATTTAAGTGAGCCAAGAGCACGTGCTATATGTATCAAAGAGGACAGTCATGACTCGGTTTTTTAAAAACCATTATAACGAATTATATAACACTTCCGTGATTACTGATCACGTGATGTGATGATGGTGACCTTTTTGCGGAATAGCAAAGAAATTATGTTCTTGTAAATGCGGGATTCCACCGGTGTGCGGCACTGTGCGGCACAAGCATATTCAGTACAAAAATGCTTGTGCCGCACAGTGCCGCACACCGGTGGAACCCCGCCTTAACATTACAAATGATGTTCCTATGATATACTTCGTGTTTGGAGGTGCATAACTTTGGACAGTTATATAAGTGTAGGATGGATGCTTTTTGATGGGTCTATGTCTCTCTGGGGGTGGCCTTTGTCCACCTGTGGAAGTCTTTCTGCTGATAATAATGGTGATGATGTGGACTGTTTGGTGATGAATACATGAACAAGCTGTTTTCATTAGTAAAGTGAATGTGTTGAATGACGCATTATGAAAACGATCTGAACCAGGGTATTTCTGCTGTCCGTAATTTAATGTAAATAGAAGAGAAGACAAGCATATTTTCTTTATTTATTTTTTAAAGATAAATTCCGCATTTAACCTTTTTCTTAGCTTAATTTCCATGTGTCGTCGTAAGCAGGCCGGTTAATTATTTTCCCTTAATACACCACTCATTATTATTATCTTGTTCTTTCTGCAGGGTTGAAGTGTGCTGTGGGCGATGGGCTACCACCTATCACTGCCATATCACATTTTGTCGATCTTTTTTATACCCACCAAAGTGGCGCTGGAACATAAGTTTCATGTGCTCTGCCTACCCCTTTTGGGAATAAAGGCGTGAATGTATGTATGTATGTATGTTGTTCTTTCTGTCGCTTTTCATCTTGTCACTTGTATCTATTCACTCTCTATCGCACTCACCCTGCCTTTAGGTGGAATAGCACAGAGTGCGCATAGTCATACGATTGCTCTGTTTTTAAAACTACCATGACCCTATACGTAAGTATATCAAAGGTGCTAAAATAAATCATAGGTAGCTTCCGTTTACTCCTCGTTATCTCTAGCGCCCTGGTAGTTCGCCGCTCACGAAAGCAATGTGTACAGTTCACAAATTAAGTTACACACTTGACTTGCCGGCGGCCCCGCGTTTAAATAACCTTCCCAGCGAAATATTAATTTCAGAATAGTTCGCTGTAATCTTGGTAACTGGTACTGCAAATTGCTTGGCAACATTTATTAGATACGATTCGGCATAAATTATGCTATTGTAACCCGCTTGGCAATATTTCGGATAATTATATTACCTGCGGTTACTGACGTGCTTTTCTAAATATCCGTAAATTCGGGAAACATTGCTTAGGTTTAATAGAGTTCATTTCAGACACTAATTCACTCTCATTTGAAGAGATTGAGCTTGAAAACATTGTATATTTTCTCATTAAATTTTACCAGGTTGAGTGCAAATTTTTCTTAGACATACTAAAATACTACTAATAAATTCACGGTTAATCTCACGTATGAAAACACTCATCCCGAAGGAGAGCTCTCGAAGAGTTCGAAACATTTACGTGAGTGTAACCGTGGATTTATTAGTAATTTAAATATCCAGTTTAAAACTGATGGGACCAATACGACTTGATGAAACAATACACTCGAGAGCAAAAGTTTCGGGTCACTAGCATTTACTTCAATATCTTGAAAACGAATAAAGCTATCGTATTGAAATAAATTGAACCTTATAGACAATTTAATAATCCTTCATTACACGTATAAAAACTTATTGGTTGGCGTGAAGTAATGGCATTAAAAAAGTTATAAACATAATGATCCCTTTTTTTCAAATTAGAACTTCTAATTTTCGCAACTATTTTTGCTTTTGTTTTTGTTCTGTCATAAAATGTATTTATAAGAAGTCTTCTAGGTATCCAATAGTCATTATTAAAGTAGTAATTATGTCACTCACACCTGAGGAATGTACGAGAATCCTCACGATCCTGGAAAATGGAAGCAGTCAGCGAGAAACAGCAAGAATAGTCGGTGTATCGTTGTCTACAGTTCAGCGTATTCGCCAGCGGTTTCTAGAAACTGGTTCAAACCTACGCAGACCAATAACAGGCAGACCCAGGTGTACGACGGCACGGGAAGATCGATATCTAGTCAACTCTATGCTGCGAAATCGGTTTCTTACGGGAACATCACTGACTCATAATTTTTTAGGGCTTGGTAGAAGCAACCCTTCTGCTTGGACTGTAAGACGGCGACTTGCTGAAGGTAATTTGAAACCATTTAGACCCGCAAATGGTCCGAAACTCGAGAGGCACCATCGTATAGCAAGACGAATTTATGGACGCGAACACTCGCATTGGACGATTGAAAATTGGTCAAATGTCGGGTTCTCGGACGAATCAAAATTTATGCTGTATACACACGACGGAAGGGCAAAGGTGTACAGAAGACCAGGAGAAAGATTTATGCAAGCCTGTATTGAAGAAAAGGTGGCATACGGTGGTGGTTCGGTACTCGTGTGGGCTGGAATTTCTGCGGAAAGCCGAACAGAGCTTGTACTGATCGAAAACGGTACTCTTAATGGCGTAAGATACGTGGATGAAATCCTCAACGAGCACGTCGGTCCATTTATGGCAAGACTAGGTGAGAATGCCATCTTTATGCACGATAACGCCCCTCCCCACACTGCTCGTGTAGTGCAAGACTACCTTGATGAGGTGAATATTCGTCCCATGGTGTGGCCAGCACGTAGCCCCGACCTCAACCCGATCGAGCACGCCTGGGACGAGCTCGGACGACGTTTAAGACAACGAGATCCTCCTTTAATTACGCTTCGTGACTTGAAACATGCATTGGTAGAGGAATGGGAGAACATTCCCCAACAGTGTTTCAGAAACTTGGTGTACAGCATGCCGAATCGCATTGCAGCAGTCCAGACAGCACGTGGGGGTAATACCAAGTACTAAACTGTGTTAAAACTACTTGTAAATATAAAAAGTTCAATATTTTCAGTTTTGGTTTTGGAAGCAAAATGACGCCATTTTTAATTTGTCGTTTTAAACATAATAAAATAAATGGTCAGTAGTAAATGTAATGCATTTTATTTTAGTAACATTAAATTGTCTATAAGGTTCAATTTATTTCAATACGATAGCTTTATTCGTTTTCAAGATATTGAAGTAAATGCTAGTGACCCGAAACTTTTGCTCTCGAGTGTATACGTAAGAGAAGAAATCGCAATGAGCGTAATCAAGCTCATTTTTATTGCTAAACTTTGAGTGATGATTAATTAACTATTTTTTTTTTTCGTAGAATGTAACAGAAAGATAACTTCTATTATTCGTCTTTACTATGGCACACATATGCATATGCGGTTACAAAGGTGTTAAATTACATTATAGTGGATCTCCATAAATTACACCTTTTCCTGGCGTTCGAATTTCAATAAATGCTTTTAATATAATAATATCTAAAACTCATGATAAATGTATTTATTTTTTAAAGTATATATAAGATGATAACTAACATTAACTAAATTAAATTAAAACTAAGTTAAATATAAATAAAAAATTCCCTCGAGTCATTGCACCTAGGATTCTGGCGGCATTTCCTCGCTGAATTGCAATGCTGATGCATTGCGCGAGAATGCCGCCAGCTCTTCGGTTACCGTCACGTCATTGTTCGGTCCGTGGCGTCCCAGTGCGCAAAAGTTATTTGCGGAAATCGCGAAACGTCTTCTGGTTGACGTAACTGGTTACATCTAGTTAGATAATCTGAAATCCTTATCGGCAAGCAACACAATATTTAACGAAAGTATTCGCACATTCTGATCATTTCCAGGCTAGTAGGTACCAAAAAGGCACTGTATACTACAATATATTTTGGCACGGTATTGATACGGTTTTTATTAACAAATAGATACTATATTTGATGAAACCGAATTTAAACATGTAAGGAAAAAAAGAGAATAAACATTTTTTTTTTTTTTATAAAGCTACTTTTTTACTAAATACACAAAAACCGTTGAAGTTTGATTGCAAAATTCCAGTTTTCGGAATACAGGAAAGGGATCTATTTCATTTTAATATACAAATAAAAGAGAAATATAATAAATAATTTATTTTTATTTAAATCCAGGTAGGTATTTTTCTGTATTTCATTGTCGCTATGCAATCATGTCACTTAATCTTACGTAAGCTAACATATAAAAAGTCGTTAGGAACAATCTTTCTGATTTTGATACTGTAAATGTGATTGGCTAAACACTTCGCCGGACTGGGCGTTTGATAACAGTTCCCCGTCGCACTTATATACAAGCACAAAACTTACATACAACCAACAAAAAAAAAATGTGTTACATTTACTAGTCCAGTCAATGGACTGACAACTTGTATCGAAAAATTTCAATTTTGGAATTAATTTATTATAGCTTATTCTTTACGTGTAATATTATCAATTAAATAGTTACCCACTGACAGAATCAGACAAAATTTCAGATATCAAAAAAATATTAATCCAAAAAGTCAGAAAAAATATTAATAAATATTTTTGTCTTTATTTTGGTGCATTTACATTTGCTCTATAATATTCAAGACAAATCATACAGTAAAAGACAATGCATGCTTCATTTAAATCTACATAATTACTTCCGGGTGGAAAGTTTGTCGGATTCTTGAATAAAGTATCTTAGAATAACATTTTAAAATGAAATCAACAAAAAACGCTATTATAAATTAATGTTTTTCAAAACCGTATTTTTCCTGGAGTATACTTTCATGTCCGCCCCCGAGTCCCAAAAGCGATCACGTCTCCTTTTCGTATTTCCAGCACATTACAATGTTCTAGAGAAATCGTTAAAAGTAATCTGTTTGTTCCCTGGATTCATTATTATTACTTTTGTTATCTGTTCCCTACCTTTAAAGACCTTATTTAGGGAGATTTTTAATAGGATTACGGTGGAGTTCTATTGTTTTTAAAATTATGTTTACTGTTTACTTAGAATTCACTTTTGAATCGACAAGGGAAAGGAGCTTAGGATATTAAAGGTTATATTTTTTAGGCTTATACTAATCGATTTTCAAACTACTTAGATTGAAATAATTTATTGAATCAGGCGTTACTTAGCAGAAGTCCATGATATTTTATGAGAACAATATTCCTTTGCTATTTCCGCTATGAGGCCGCGGTCTGGATGTCAGCGGGCAGCGGCGCGACGAGCGGAAGTTCATACATTTGATCGAGTTCAATCTATACAGCCTCGCTGCCCGCTGGCGACCAGACCGCGGCCTTAGGTGAAACATGTTGATAAGCGCTACAGCGTAGGTACCACGCGTAGCGTTGCTTGGTCTCATACGGTTTAGACACAGTTGAAGTTATTAATAATGTCACCACTTTTACTATTTATTTTCATCAAGACTCAATCCTCACTTGTGATAACATAAATGCCATTATAATTCAAATTAACTTTAAGACGATATTATTATGAAGCTAGCTATTGTTACCTGCACTAAGGGTCAATAAAAAGGGTGTAGAATTTTAAAGTAATTTTGAACAGGTTTTCAAAGGTATTTGTATATGTATTTGAATGAATAGTGTTCAATCTAAAACAATCCCGGAGTTTACTCAAAGCGAGCGTCAAATACAAATCAACTATTATGAAACGTAAAAGTCTTTTCAACACAATTGCTCGGAACGTACCTCTTATTGTGTCGCTTTTAGGCTCATAATCCTGGATATTAATACGCGTGTTTTATAACATTACGACACTTGTGTGTTATGGTTATATCCCGATTAAGTCACGTTGGCACCTTGCAGCAAGATGTATGCATGCACACGGTGCATTCTTAGAAAACCGGGTTGTACACACATTCGTAGTTTTTTTTAATTGTCGGCAAATGGATTGTTACTCGACTAAACAAATTAAATCCTTTTTGTTAATTAATTTACTATTTCTTTTAGGATATGATATAGAAACGTTTAATTTAGTAAAACTATTTACTTTTGATACCATTTTACATGAATTAATAAAGATAACATTTTATAACGAACATATTTATTTTATTTTGTATTGGCTGTTTAGAGATTTCATCTAATGCGCGCGCACTGCGCAAACTTTCCGAAGAAAAACTGTTGCGCGCCATTATACAGAGGTTATTTCACAGATATTTGTAAACATTGTTAATGCGTGATTGGTTATTAACAAAAATGTACTCGTGGTGACTAGAAAAGAATGGACGCCACTGGAAATTCTTGGCGATGTATACAACATGTGAGTCAAAACCTGTTGTCATCAATAAGTAAAGAAAATAACTTGGCAGGCCTATAAAATTTTCATCTTATGAAAATATTTTTTTCTCGCAAAATGTGTTGAAAAACGTCGTATGAAACGCGTGAGCTTTGATAATTACATCCTCGGCTCTCTTATCACGCTCACCTGCGGCTCGCGTGATTATTCCGCCTCTCATGTAATTATCAACATACCTCACTTGTATCACAATGTACTATTGTGTTGCCAAAAATTGCTTGAGCCGTGTAAAGGTTTTTCCACTACAAACAAATATTTTAAAAATAATCGCCTACAATACAATAAAATACGCTGACACTTTGTCGCTATCGCTGCCTATTTTTCGTGATACTGGCACAGTAGAGGTACTTAATAGTTATTAGTTATTACATACAGAAGGGCCACTTTCTATCAAACACATGGACAAATAAGCTTATTCCAGTCTTCCTTCTTTGTCACATAACTCGTACTCTTTCGAATCGCTACCAAAGCCTACACGGCGCAAGAGCGGGGCAGGGTAATATGCTTGTGTTTTAAGTTTTTTTCGATGCCATTCGAACCAGTCTTTGGAGAGGAACCTCGCTGGCGGTCGCCGAAACGATTCTTAGTAATTGACATAGAAGTATGACTTAACAGTTTGCTATTTGTACAAATCGTCATATGGTAGTAATAATCAAGTAAATTGCTGTTTCGGTCATTGCTTTTGGGTCCATAGTTGTCATACAATTTTGTTTATATAAAAGCGGTAGGATTCTATTGGTAGCTGTAATTCCACCCATAGACAATAAAAAATGCCTATTTTTTCGATACTTTCAGGGTTCGACAACTGATTTTAATTTATTATGTAATTTATAATTTATTATAATAATTTGATGGTTTACTATTCATTTAGCAACACTAAGTTATTCATTATTTAACATGAGGAAAGATATAGAAATAACCCTATTATGTGTTCGGAGCAATACGGGAAGCCAAGTCAACCCGACGCAGCAAGTGAGGCCAGCATGGCACTAGTCCATAAAACACTTTTATCACCAGTACATTTCGCTTGACTTATTAAAAAGGTTACCTTCCAACTTTTTTCCAGTTTATTCTTCGTAGAAGTTCATCAGTTAAAGGCTCTGAGATAACCGTGTCAGTCCCCCAAAGTTACGAACATGAAAACTTTTCAACGTAACTGCGTTACTTAATGAGATTTTCATAATTAACTTAGATGTGGCTAAACTGAAACGAATTCATTATCTGACAGGTTCATTAGTTTGTTAGTTTCAAATTATAACTTTCATTTATTCATTTGTTTCTTTTTATTAAATGCTTTAGCTTTTGCGCATGATTTGGTCCGCGTAGCACCACTTCGTCTTATTAGGGGACGGTTTCGAGGAATGTACCCTATGTCCATTTCTCGAACATCACTGAAAAGTTACAAAAATAGGTACCGACAGAGTTACTTTCGCTTATAAAGTCGTCGTCATTTGCTTGGCGTTAGGCGCAGAACACGCGAGATGTAAAATATTATAAAATAATAGAAAATAATATTTTACACTTCGTATGTTCTTTGTACAATATATACATACGAGTAAATATAGGTTATTTTATGGAATAATATTCTAAAAACAACTGATTAAATACAATAATATCATTATTAGATTTTAATCTAAATCTATGCAGTCTTTCTCATCGATGCATTACGTGACTTATTTTATTTATATCTGAGCTTGAAATACGGCCTGAATTACTGTTTTTATACAATTAACCCATGAAATGTATGCATATGTAACGGCACGGTATCATTACATTACTAAACAAAAAGGCCTTTTAATGATTTACGGTCGGAAAAACACACAAAGATACGGGATTTAAAACCAAAACAGACCCTCGGTTCTTTGTTCGGGCATTATCAAGGACTTCATTCATTTTGTTACGTAGAATATCAACCAGGATTGTTTTTGGAACGTGTGTTAAATGTATTTCTAACGGAAATGGAAAACGATTAAATCCGTCCATATAAATATTATTTTTATTGCTACATGCCAATTTAATATGATAAACGACAGGACAAAACATCTGTCACCCTAGCCCATAACCAAACTATTACGACGTGACATGGTTCCATTCCAGTCATAAGTGATTAAAGTATTTAATTCCTATTACTTGACATTGTATTTTTCTTTTTTGTATCCCTTCTCATTTTTAATAAAAATAAGTAGCTGGTTGAATGAATATTTTGTACAAATACGTTATGGGTAAAACAAAGAGATCTTATATTTCGTATATACCAACAATACTTGCAAGAATTGTTAGCTATGGTCAACAAAATAAATTGAATTGATTTTTTTAGGGGCTATTCATTTATTACGTAAGACAAATTTAACCACTTTCTGACCCCCTCTCCCTGGCTGGAGAAGTAGCATAAGGCCTGAATCACACTGGCGCGGCCTGTGGTGGCGTTCAATGGTAAATACTGCTCACAATAGTAAACACATTTACTATTGACTGCCTAGATCAGGCCGCGCCAGTGTGTTGCAGGCTTAAGTCATCTGACAGTAAACTGTTACAGTCTACGAAATTTGGGACTGGTCTTTTGACGGTTCCAATATGACGTAAAGAGTGATGTGGCTAGAGTAAATCGATTGTCATAATATCCGATTACGTTTGATGGTGGCGAATAAAAGGAATCGATTGATTACTGTGTAATAATTATTTTTAGGAAATCAAGTAGAGAGCCTATACACAGTCATCTGCTAACAAAAGTGTCCTGTAAGAAAAATCGAGAGAGCTCGCGTACCGTCTCATGATAGCCGTGCAGAAGTCAATGCCATATTTTCAAACGGAACATTTTGCACAATCAAATATGTCAGTTTCGATCGATTTGTGATCGATACGATTTTATTTCGTATTATCGTGACAGTAATTAAATAGTACATTGTTATTTTCCTATTCACAATTATTTGATTCATACCGATTTATTTCCAAATTGACAGACTCCAATCGATTGAAGCAGTGTAACACTAATTTTTTTTTTAAAAGTCGTATGACGTAATTGTTCGCATACCGAGTTTTCAATGCTAATTTCTGCATATAGAAGCCGTCAAAAAGTATTACAATCACTTTATAAGTGCTAATAAGAGTGTGCATGGAGATTGAACTTTGTTTCGTAACTCGTAAACTATTGAAACTTTTTTTATTATTACGATGAGCAGTGCCAATTTACGTTATATGGGTGTCGCGGTGTGTCAAAAGACCAGTCCCAAATCTCGTAGACTATACCACAAATAATAAAAACCTGAAAACACGGCATTTATAGACGAACACACCACAGAATTTAAGAATAGTACACACTTCTTGGACAGCTCAACTCAACCGCAAAACTAGAGCACACTCATCGCATGCCGACATATAAACGCCTTTATGGAAGACGATGCAGTATTTAAATAGAACGGGAATGCTAATAAACACCACATATCGCGTTTTATGAGATTTTCTGTACCACGTGACTTCATTTCGCAGCTGGTATTCAGCCGATGTTATATTATTGTCCTTTACATGACTAGCTATTTGTTTTCAGGGGGTATACAGTCAGCAGCAGAAATAATACGCTCAAAATTATCTAGCTATACAGCTCTTATCCTCTTGACATTAGAGTCTTGTGTAGGTCATTTTGAGCACTTGACCCGCGTAGATACTTTTGCTGCTGACTGTTCAACGCGTTTTTATTTTTTAAAGTCGCGTCTTAACATATTCAAGGCCGTCGCTTTCCGCTATATACGAGAAAAACCACGGGATCGACAACGCGCGTAGCGCGTAGCGATTCTTGGCCCTGAATGGAAGAGAAAAAGAACCAGTTTACTGAGTGGATAAAATGTTTGTATGTTAGCACGTAATATGACAAAAAGCCGGAATAGCGATACAAATTGTCGTAGTATTATGACGTCACAGCATTATCTTCCTATTTCTTGTGTGTCTTCTATTGCTGTTTTGGTCCTGAAATAGAACATTTTAGTACATAGTGCTAGTACCTACAATTATTTTTTGTTAAAGTGTGGAGGATGGTTTAGATATATTTCAATTTGCTCTTAGCCGATTTTAATTTTAATTTTCATGTCTCATGTCTTAGAATCTTATATCATATCAGGATGTATGTCAGTGAGTTAGATGGTAAAAAAAATCTATTAGGCTATTTGTTGTGTAAAGAATTATGCTCGTTTTAATACTAGCTAGGAACCGTCTAAATGCTCGTATTAGTCAATTGCGTTTTACGCAATTATTGGTCCTTAATCAAGTAAAATGGAAATGGGCAACTTCATAAGCAGCATGTTGCATTATAGAGTTGATTACCTGTTCATGTTAATTATTAACTTGTATTTTTTAGCTATCGAGTCCGTAATAGACTGAATTAATTACCTATCAATTGTTTCTAAATAAGACGAACAAAAAGTAATAAATTAATTTACCGAAAAAATTAAAAGTTATTTTTTATTAGGCAGTAACGCTGCTCACGAAATTACACGCCTGTTGTAAGAAGGCACTGATTGAAAGATTTAGTGGCTGAGACAGATTGTTCCGATACCAGAGTTGGTTAGTAGCGACGGGCCATATTGTGGCCTTTAATTTGAAATTTACTTGAAAAAGTTGTCTTAAGTGAATCGATCGGGCAATCCGTAATACAGCTTCATGTTGGATGTGTTTTTGGCTGATGATGATGAAAATATTCATATTTAATGTTTTTTTATAGATTTATAATATTATTTAGATCGCGCATGAGTTGAAAGCAGATAATATATTGCTTAAAGTCGTTGTTGTTAGTATAATAAGCTACAAAAACATTAGAAAACTAATGGGATTCAGATCGAAGGTCATTGGCGTATAGGAGCCCCTTAATCAGTTTTTTTTTTCTCCTAATTTTATCAAACCCCTGCTACTGTACACTTAAAACTCTTATTTTATTTGTTAATTTGCTTATAACACTGTTTATGTTTGCTATGTTGTCATATTACACTTAATATATTAGCCACGTGTTTTTATCTCGTACTTTCAGGAAACTATAGGTCTGTTTTTATGTTATTTTTATCTTACTTAAGATTGATGTATGACTGTTTGTTTCTTAATAAAACAAAAAATAAAGATTTTGTGAGTAAATAAGTCTGTAGAATAAAAAATATATTTGATGCCCCTTTAGATACCTTTAACGCATTTGTTTTACAGAGATGAGTCGAATATATTCAAGAGCAATGAAAGCAAAAGTTTAGGATTTCCCCATGATCTTGAGTACACTATAATAGGCTGCGTCTTCATACCATTAGCTTATAATTCAACTGAATTATTTCCGTTGGTAGTTGCACGGTTTTGGTGTTGTATTTATAATTTTATGACCGATGTATTGTTATTTAAAAAAAACACAAAATCCCTTTACGTTCGGGAATTCATTCTAATCCATACTCAATTAGTACGCCTGCTCACTTATTTTAATTAAATACTCGTTGCCATTACCAACTTTTGTCCGTTGTTTAATCAAAACTATTTTTGTGGTCAACAATGATGACTCCGGGAGATAAATTGTTTGTTTTGACAAGTAGCAATGAGTTCTTAATATTCTAATGCAAACATTTAGCAAAAAACGATATCCTTTGAAACCGAAACACACTTAACACGGCACAAAGGATGTCATTATATCAACATAATGAATACGAAATGAAACTCTTTGACGGCAGAAACATTAGAATGTCCACACGTAGAAAACGGCGGTGAATTAAAAATTGTCTCTTACGGCCCTTTGGGTAGTAGTATAATAATGACATGCCCAAGAGCGCTTCGCAGGATTAAAACTCTGTTTTTATAAAATTGTTTTCTCGGCGAGCGCTTTTGTAAAAATGTAGGTTAGTTCGCTTTGCTCGCACATAGCATGAATGCACACGTCCGCTAAAATTATACGAAATTATAATACCGTTTAAAGCCTGTAATACTTTATTCAGTTTAACGTAAACTGTTTTTCTCACATCGGCTGGTGCAAAATGCATGCAAATTGCCTAAGAAAAATGAAACATTCAATTTTTAAGCTGCATTTATATACAGCAGTAGAAAGCTGTTTTAAAATTATTTCCGCATGTTTAACGGGTGTTTCAATAAGAGTGCACTATTTTTATTATAATAATTTTTTTAGGGTAATTTAATAGAAGAAATAAATCAGTTTTAATAACTAGTTCATTTAGAGATAATATATTATTTCATTTCAAAACGAATGTTTGGTAGTATTCTGCCAATTATTAGTAGTTATTAGGTTCCATTATAGAAATATATACATACCTTACCTACATCAATAGGCGCCTTATTGGTTAATGTACTTTCTCATATAAATCCGAAAAAACAAAACCAAAGATAGATGCTCTGATTTGAACACAATGAAAGAATTAAACCCAAATAAAACAATATTTTGGCGTCTCGAATTAACTGATTGTTTGAGCATAAATGCTTGTATAATGCTCTTGTTACATCTACTACATAAATAAAACTAACCATAACATACTGGCTGGGTAATATTAAACTCGTATCGATCCAAGGACCGATACTCAATTCTCCCGTTACCAAACGAGTTTTGGAGTAGTTTCATCTCAAAGACTAAGCACAATAAAATTACCATCCGAGAAAATGCCAAAATACCACACACATTGGTGTTTCATGTCACAAAGGATCGGTGAGAATACACGGCCAACTTTGTCGAGCTGACTCGCTGGCAACACTAGTAACAAGTTGCAATGGACGGACACAGTTTACAATAGATTATAGCTTTGAGTACGAGTAGTACAAGATGGTACATGTACAAACGACCACAAAGACATGTGTACACTTTTCACCTTATTACCAAAGAAAGGTGCAAAAATGACAATATACCTTTGAGGTCGATTGAACAAAGATGAATACTCAAACGGCTTTACTGGATTTAGTTAGTCTTGCTTTATAATCTTACGATACTTTGTATTATGCGGTGACAACTGCCTTCCATGATTTAACCTCATCATATCAGCTGAAAGACACTGCTGGATCTATATCCAGCCCCTCCCCCAAAGAGTGCCACAATGGCCGGTCCTATTACACCCGCATCCTGCCGACTCCCGCGACCTGTATCAGCAGGTCGATCACGTAACGCATTGTACAATACAATACACAAATACTCTTTATTGCACACCTCACACAAACAAAGCAGTTAGAAAGAGAAGCAATACATTGTACGTGCGTTAGGCAGATCTAAATGTCAAATTTTATATGGAAAAATGACAGTTAATCTGTCCTAACGCGCGTTGCAAACGTTACGTGATTGATTATCCCTTAGGTCATCAGTCCACATTCTGGGGGTTCTGCCCACGCTTCGCTTGCCGGTACATGGTCGCTACTCGATAAACTAAACTAACTAAAATAATACATAGTGCAAGTTAAATAAGAGCTGGTAAAAAGTCGTCAGGATTGACTGATTTACAGTACGAAATCGATAAAACCAATTACCAAGTTGCCACTCCGTTTCTTGTCAAACTATTCGTCGTATGTTTTCGAGGCTATTTAGCACTCTAAGTGGTTTTCTCAAGAGTGGATGAAACTGAGGTTAGCTTTATCTAAAGCCGTTTTGATTACGTAAGATGTATGCTAGGGAGGAATCTGTTAAGGGTCTGCTAGTGGAAATTGGAGAGAACCGTTTTAAATATCTTATCTTATCTTAAAGTGTGAGTTTAACTTCTTTAAATTACTTGCTTTGTTACCAAGCCAACTAACTTGATCTATTGTTATGCACATATATGTGAAACCTTCGCATCGCAGTTTGGTGAATTTTTAGTTTAAGTTTTTAATAAGTAAGTTAACACAACAAAAACTTGTGATCCAAGATCGCTCGGGCGTAATAATACGACGTAGTCTTTTGAGGCGCAACGCTATCCATTTTGTGGGCACAAGTTTTTTATTTATATTTTTGAACAAGTGACATAAATAAAAAAGACCGGGTTGCACTCCGGGACTGCCGGCACGACGAAGTGAAAACTCAATGACATTGTAACAGTTTTTCTATCAGTTCACGTGTCCGTCTTACGAATTTTCCATCTCTCGAATCTTACGGTCACGTGACCTGTGGCGAGTTTGTCAATTTTTCCCCATCATAAAAGTTCACGGCGCCGCTAAAGAAGTTTTCACTTCAATAAAATCTTTAAATATTTGTGGGACAATCTTACACAAATCAAGCTAGTCTCAAACTTAGCAAAGCTTGTACTATGAGTACCCACTGGATGACCATACACATGTACAAATAGTTAGTTCCATCCATGACTTAGGAACAAATACTCGTGCTCGTCACATAACGGCTTTGTTTTACAGGGTCTCTGTACTTGTTTATGTTGTGTTATCGTTTCTTTCTTAATAAATACATAAATAAATAATAAAACAAATAAATAAATGCTCTTACCAGGATTTAAACCCATGAGATCAAGCTTCGTAGGCAGGTTCACTACCAACTAGGCGAGAGATGTCACCAAATCATCATATTTTCAAAGTAATCGGTAACACAAATTGTAATTAAATTTTGGTCCCTAGCAGACATTTAGTCAACAAGATTGGACGTTGCTCAAAAGTTGCCAAAACGTAGCGCAAGGTAAACTTACTAAACCTAAGCTTAGGAATTTATTAGCATAATGTATCTAATAGTACATGCCCAATCCCCAATGAACTTGTTATTATTTCTGTTGAAACTTCTAAGATCACATGTCGTTTAACTTTTAAAACCTGACTTCAAAAACGTATAAAAACAAAATAACAAACAGGAACTAGTTCGTAAATTAATTTAGCTCACTAGATACAAAACGCGTATCCAAGTTTTTCATCACCCCGCAAACTTTTTAAAGGGTTTCGTGAGGATATTAGTTTCCGGGAACATTTTCCACTACCAAATAAACTAGTTTGTACTTTGTAGCCCCATCTCGAGTTTTATCAAATTTATTCCGGCTATTAGGACGGGAATCCCGAATTCTTTTCAAGCAAGTTTCCTTCCGGCAAACTTGAATACAATGAGCTAATGGAGAAATGTTTTAGTTGGGAGTGTTGTATTTACTTCGGTTGTTTGTGATTGTCTTTGGAGTTTTGACGGCTTCGGTCTGAACTGAAGACCTATGGTTACATAAATACGTATTGTATTTAGTTTGTACATGTTGGTGGAAGCAAGTTTCGTAGAGAGAAATACCCGGAATACGAAGGTTGGTCCCGCTGCTAAACTGCTCTTTCAGTTTTGTAGTACACTATTATAACTCTCAGTTTTGGGAAAGAAATATGTGGCCGTTAATTTATTTCAAACAGAACACTCTTGAGAGCTTCGTCGCTATTAAGTTCTTTTAGTTGTCGGGTTGGCCGTCGTGAACCCGTCATGATGTAAAGTCATATAATATACGTAATAAGTTACACAAACGAAATAATTAGTATCTTTGATTTGAGATAATGACGGGAGTCTTCAAGTGCCAACCATCTTTCAATTATTTCAAAAATTCATAATTGCCAGCTTTATTTCGTTTGTGATGATGAGGATGGGACTTTAAGACTCATTTCATTAAAGTACTAAATACGTAAGCTCTAATAAGATTTCTTCGTTAATAAATGATTTGTTGGTGGAAAGAAGATAAAAGATTTTCTGAACATTTTATTACTTAGTATGGCAAACGACTTGTACATTGCCGAATCTTAATATCGATTGGTTCCGGACTGCAATGCACAAAACCATCTGGAGATGGACCAATATAATACAGGCCTGTGGTTACTAACAAATGTGAAGAATTCTGCGGTCAAAGCCCACTAGATACTAGCTCACAGCGGCTGCATATCGATTCGTGAATAGAGACTGTTCTGTTCGACAGGGAAATGTAAATTTACATTGTCTCTCCTTAATTTAAGACTAAGCGTTCCACTGCGCGATTTGTATGCACATCTGTCTTGCACCCTGAGATTGGGATTGGAATCGGATTGCCAAGCTCTCGAAATTTGCGTTAAAGTGCCTCCTTGCGGAGACACTGGTTCCTAAACTGTGTTGCATCAGCATTCTGCTCTTGATTCAGTACCTGTTTCTCTTTTAGGGGTTTATGTAGGAAGCTAGCTGAGTTCCGAAAGATTTTACATTTGTCTTGGAACAAAGAACGTTCTTGAAAATAGAACGTCTTTCTTTTGTTTTGCATGGCTGAATGCGTTCGCTCAAGTAAATTGTTGTTTGATGACTTTTTGTTACGCTACAATACTGGAGAAATGACGAATAACAAAGCTATAGGAGCTGGATAGTCATGCTGGTGAAATGTTGTTTCACAATTCAGATGAAAAGAAAATAGTGTTGCCACTTCTCGTATTATTTGTTCCGTATATAAATAAGGAATCCTATGAATTCAGTCTTTTTAGTGATTTTTTGCAAATTCATTGTAGTTCATATAATTCTTTAGCCAAAGTTATTTTTATTAAGTATGAACTTGCACTTGTATGTTTAAATGGTAATTTTTCTATTATTCTTTTGTTACAGGTAAATTCCGACTGGACCCACAATGGATCTGTACAAAAGGTGCCTATTCGTCAAGCCTCAATAATTCGGTTAAATTCCCCTTTTCCTTCTAAACACTTAAATTCATTTTCTCATCACAGGGTCCGATTTCTGGTTAATCAAGTATTCACGGCGCGGTCCGAAAAAAAAGAGCCACAAATTTTATTCAAACCCTTTCGGAGGCTCGGCCATTTCGGCTGACAGCTTACTCTAGATCCCATTACGTTTACGAATCAGTTAAAAAGTAAACTTTGTGCCCGTGAGATAAAATTCTATTCAGTTTGACATAATAAAATGAGACATGGCCTTGCTTCAGTTGTCCCCCATTTTCCTTATTGCAAGACAGAATATTCGAGCTCCTTTAGACTGTCTTATGATAATTATCCTTCGTTTGAAAAATACATAAAAACGGGGAATATGATGAGACACGTATAATCTAATTTTTGGCATAATTTGTTAAAAACTGGCGTTGCCCGAATTTGCATGACAGTTGGCCTTTTCAAGTACAATTATGAAGTTTGTAGATTATTACTCGTTAACTAGTTATGCCTACTTATCCGTGAGTTTTTGAAGTAAATTCATTATAATATACTACTGCCATGAAGTTATGATATTGAAGCAGCGGAACTGAAGGCTATCGGGCTGACGTGGTCCGAGGCGAAGCGCGTAGCCCAAGACAGAACGCGATGGCGAGGCACTGTGGAAGCCCTCTGCCCCATCTAGGGGACACAGGACATTAAG
Source organism: Epinotia bilunana (assembly GCA_947049275.1). Classification (NCBI taxonomy): domain Eukaryota; kingdom Metazoa; phylum Arthropoda; class Insecta; order Lepidoptera; family Tortricidae; genus Epinotia; species Epinotia bilunana. The sequence goes on along the minus strand of OX346266.1, from coordinate 2,816,636 downwards.
TCAAGTCATGAAGTTATTCATAATTATGGTAGCTGTTTTGCCGGCAGAGGGCCGTGACTTTAATAAAAAATAGGGCTTTAAAGCCCAATATCACGCAAACGCATCCCTGAAATGAAATAAATGTTTTTAAAACCCATCTTATTTTAAAAGCAGCAATCTAACGATGCCACACACGTTTACCGAGAAAAAATTGTTAAACTTAAATTATTATTTCACAAAAATAATTTCACTGGCTAAAACAAAAGGCATTTTATTCAATTAAGGACTTTTTAAATTATTGACATATGGTATTGATGTATTGTTTTTGACTTTTAGATTCTTTTAACCTTAACTTCCTAATGAATGTATTGGTAATGAATTTATTATTTTATAATTTTATGATCTGTTTAATAATTTTTGCATGCCACATATGGTTAAACATGGTATTCGCTACTAAACTATAACATGACACCTCTTGTATAGGTACCATGTTTAATGCAAATAAATAATTTCATCTCATTTAATTTCATTAAAAAAAAGGGAGGGACGTGCCTTAAATATATAATATAATATCACTACATAGTATCAAACAAAGTCACTTCCCGCTGTCTGTCCCTAAGTATGCTTAGATCTTTAAAACTACGCAACGGATCGATTTTGATGTGGTTTTTTTTTAAATAGAGATTTGAGTGACTCCAGGGGAAGGGTTATATGTATAATATAGTTACCTTGCGTAGCCGAGGCTGGTCGCTAGTAATATAATATAATATAAATGCTCTTTATTGCACCACGACAAGAGAGAAACATCTTACAAAAAAATTGCTTAATAAAGAATGGTAACAACAGGCAGTCTTATCGCTTTAAAGCGATCTCTTCCAGACAACCTTTGTGTAGCAGGAAACATTTGAACGAATTTTAAACAGGTAGTGCATAAATTCAACAAGAAGAACATACTTGCTTGACGACCGGTTAGCCTAGTGGGTAGTGACGCTGCCTACGAAGCTGAAGGTCCTGGGTTCGAATCCCGGTAAGGGCAAATATTTGTGTGATGAGCATGAATATGTGTTCCTGAGTCTTGGTTGTTTTCTATGTATTTAAGTATTTATATCTTTTATATATATCGTCGTCTAGTACCCATAACACAAGCCTTACTGAGCTTACTATGGGACTAGGTCGATTTGTGTAAGATTGTCCCCTTATATTTATTTATTTATATTTATACTAACACATCAATCTTTAAAATATTACTTAACAGGACACTTTAAAAACATACCTAATAAATGAATAAATACGCAGACATATATACAACCATCTATACATACATATAATATACATACAATACATAAAAGGCAACTTAAGGGAGATACAGGTAATATTGTTTCAACAGATTTTTGAAAATAGGAAGAGATTTTGCACACCTTATATGCAACGGCAAAGCATTCCACAACCAAACAGCCCGAAAGGTAAATGAGCTATTATGAAATTTGGTAGATGAAGGTGGTGGGGCGAGAAGATGGTTTTGGGAAGATCTGATGGAAGTGAGACGATTAAAACGCTCTTTGAGATATGGAGGAGTAGAGGTGACAAAAAGTATACTATAAAGTAACGCAAGAATGTGCAAATCACGGCAGAGACAAATTGGAAGCCTGAGAAAGAAAGGAGTATTACTTGCGCAAACAAAACAATAATGGGTTCCTTGTTGACTACGGAACCTGCAGTGGAATTGCAACCTAATCCTTAGCCTTACACTATGCAGACCATCTGATTTGCCAACCTAATGGAGAAACTAGAGGTTGTTGAGAGCCAAGTCTCTGAAATGCTCCAACTAAATTATTTCACCACAACCAGCGAAGGAAAAAAACCTTACAAATTCCTACCCAAACACGTGCTTAACACCCGGCATGCGCATGTTCGAACTAAACGGCTGCCTCATTTGACACCCGCCCCCTAACCCCGCATAATAGCAACATTGTCACGTTACGTGGACTTCCAAAGGTTTGAAAGCCCGCGGAACAGATATGAAAGCTACCTAACTGCAAGGAAAAGAGGAGATATGGGACGGGGTTATATATTTCCTATTTTTTACAAAGTTCTGATCACTCAGGAGGGCAAGCAATAAGGAGAGGACGCGCAGATAGGGTGCGTTGATAGGTGCTCAGCGTAAGGCAGCGGTCAGACGGCGCGCGTTCAAGGCGCGTGGTATGCAGGCGCGTTGCACAAGGAGCAGGCGCCGCAGTTAGGGCGCGTGGCTAGCAGGCTCGCAGTTGGGCGCGTGGCGAGCAGGCGCGCAGTTCAAGACGTGAGGTACTCACCTCACTATACGGTCGTCCTGCTCTTACCCTGTGCGCCTACTCAGGCGCACAGGATAAGAGCAGGACGACCGTATAGTTCAGACATAGGGATCGTTTTTGAGTTGCGGGGCACCGCAACGAATCCATTTAGTTGACTCCTATTTGGAAGTCGACGTAGAACTCCGCTGTACGGCTTATATATCCATGAAGAACCACATTCCGGAATTTCCGAATCCAATTTCACAAATTCAAATTTATGAGCTACCAGGAGTTCGTATTAACATAAAATTATAACAAACTTAGACTAAAAGTATACATCCTTAACTGCATGGCGGCGCGGTTAACGTATCGTTGTTATGATATGATAGATTGTCAAGTAAAAATAAACAACGTATTGTTTTTTCAGCAAACATAACTATTAATACATAATAACGGTTAAATCCAGCCAAAATAGAAAAACCAATAAGAAGGGTGTGCCTAAGCGCACGTTAGCAATAGCAGCGCGCAGAATTTTATTAATCAAATTTTGGCGTTACAGTGCAACCAAGGAAACTCGGAATAATATGGAAGATGCAATATTTTCAATTTGCTTTCATTTGAAAGAATCGCATGTAGAATCACGAAAGTAAAATAGTATGATTTATAGTAAAAAATCCTGTTGCATCTGATAATTTAAACTTTCGCGCCTAAACGGATCTACAGTTTCTGTTACGTCCCTCATGTGTGTCACTCGCCATAATTGTTTGTCCGTGGTTCGTCCCTAGATGTCATAGAGCTGCCTAAACGACAACGACCTGTCTTATACAACAAATTCCCTAACAATTTGAGGACGTTGCATGGGAAAGTATTTAAGACAAAATTAACTAAATATCTACAAGGTCATTGTTTCTATAATGTTAAGGACTATTTAAATTTTAATGCACTGCAATTAAGTTTGAGATGTTACTATTTTAATTCATTCTGTTATTAAATTTTGAGTTAAATTTGACATGTTACTATTTCCATTCTGCTTTATAATAATTTTTAGCATAATTAAATATTTGTATGGTGTCGGGTTAGAATTTCACCACCCCCTTTCTTCCCGTGGGTGTAGTAGAAGTCGATTAAGGGACCAGGGTTGAAGTGTGTTGTGGGCGATGGGCTAGCAACCTATCACTGCAATATCACATTTTGTCGATCTTTTATACCCACATTTATGCTAAAAGTGGCGCTGGAACATACGTTTCTTGTGCTCTGCCTACCCCTTTTGGGAATAAAGGCGTGAATGTATGTAAATATTTGTAAATACACTTTGCATGGTTGACTTTAAGTCGACTGAATACTGATTCTGTAATTATTTTAAGACCACCAATTGTGACGTATTCTAGCAAATAAATAATTCATTCATTCATTAATTTTTGACTTTTGACAGGAGTGACGTCACCAGACGCTGATTGTTGGATTAAAACACGTTCCGTTTCACATTACTTTAAATCGTAATTATTGTTTGAAATTAGCATAAACTTAAATAAAAACCGTTTCAGTAGCTATTATTTTATGTTTTTTCAACATTTTGGTCGCAAAATAATGGTAACATGAGGTGCTGCACGCGCAAATATACTCTTTTTGAAGGAGAGCATGCGAGTTTCGCAACTGGCGCGCGGACGATCGCAACCATCAGTAAACAGGTAAACACTACAATATAATATGGCCCCCCTTTCTGTGTGGCCATTTTGCGGTGTTAATTAGACATGTAGTTTTCGTTCGCTGACCACAACATACCCATAAAGAATCATATTAAAATATTACGGTTTTCAAGTCAAGGTAAAGCCGCGGGCACCACGAGTATCCACGTTAACATTGTGCACTGTCGTTGCATAAAGGTTCACTAGCGCAGAAACGTTCCAGGCTCCTGTTAGGTAAAGTCAGCGTTGAATTTAAATTTACGAACAACTTTGAATTGGGAAAACCTTTAATAACTTACCTACAACCTACAAGTGCAGCGCTAAGTTTTTTGATGGTCGTCTCAAATTGCCTTTCCAGAAACTCCATTTTGCAAACTCAGAGCAAGAAAAAAAGGTGGTTGAAAACCGGCGTCACTAGGTTGTTCGTCATGCTCCGTCTATCTTTTTTTCTTGGTCTGAGCTTGCAAAACTCAGTTTTTACTGCCTTGCCTTGCATAATAAAGGTCAATACATGCTACGTAGTGCATAAATTCAACAAGAAGAATATACTTGCTTGACGACAAGTTCAATGCTGGGGTGAATTGAATAGTGAACATTTTCTTGGTCCATACCTACGTTCCACTGTGCGTTAACTTAATATTATAAATATGTGTGAAAGTTTTCATGATTGGATTTATTGTCACTAAAACACGCAAAAACGGCTGGACTAATTAAATCAAATTTACCTAATAGTTTGTAAAATGTATTAAAATATTGAAAAAAACATCTCGAAAATCTCCCTCCGAATAAATTTAATTTGGGATGAAAGTTGATATTGATATGATGCCGGGTTTCACACAGACGGGCACATGTTAGTGTACTATCTGTGTATTTTTTGTGTGATAAGTTTAGAACATAAAGGAAATATTACGAAATCAATCTATTTTGGCTATTTGGTACATAAAATGATAAGTAGTAACATTATAGAAATAGATAGTGTTGAACTCGTAGTCCAAAATACGTTTTTATGACTTGGTAAAAAAAATCAATAATCTGAGACGGAAATCATAGAGGCAATTTCAATGTATTGCTCACATTAATAGGCTTAAGACATTTTTCTTAGACAAAGCTTTCCATAGTTTTAAAGGATTGTTTATAATTATAAATTGAATTTTTTTTTCCTCTTTACAATTACTACTTCCTTTATTAATCTTCCTTCTCAGGTTAAGTATTTTGCAATAGGAATATAAAAAAAACAGTAAAAAAAACCTATTTATTATTTTATTTATTTAATGGTGGTTAGGGCGACAGAGAGAGGAACCTCCTAACTATCCGCACAGTGTCCACTATTATACTTATTATCATCATTCAACCTATGTCATACAATATAACTAGCGACTCGACCTGGCTTCGCACGGGTGCTATATTATACATATAAACCTTCCTCTTGAATCACTCTATCTATTAAAAAAAACCGCATCAAAATACGTTGCTTAGTTTTAAAGATCTAAGCATACATAGAAACAGACAGCGGGAAGTGACTTTGTTTTATAAGAGTATTAAGTATTGATGATGTAGAGACATCTTAATTAATCGCTATCAATTTAATGTTATTCTATTCTACCTATTGTATTTTTTCTGTGTATATTGATATCTGCCTTTTTAATTTTTTTTCTTTTTAAATTTAAATAATTTGCCTTGACTCCGATTTGACTATGCAAAATGGTACCTTAACGGTTACCCTAAAACCCATACACGGCTTCCTTCGACTTCTTGAGCCGACATTATATTTGGCAAGGAACTGACTTAATAATATCTCTGGCTCCAAATTAAAATTTGAATACGTAATTTCGACTATTGCTATGAATGCTCAGACAATATCTTAAGAAGCACTTAAGACTGATTTATACAACCCGACAGCCCTGATATGGGTCCCGTAAGGGTCGTATATAATTTTGATATACCGCTCTCCTTGAGTACAGAATTTGTCTATTGCTGCAGTAAAGTCAAGGTTCTCAAAGTTTTTGTTTCTAGCAGCACCATATTTAATTTGAAGCTTGGAAAATTGAGGCTTATAGACTATCAGTCAAGACAATTGAATCTCTTCGAATTCGATGAAAAAATATGTGAATACTACGCTATTGTCAAAGGCCAAAAGGCACGTACAGAAGATTTTAGACCCCAGTTTGTATACAGGGTGAAACAAAAGTCGTATACAGAATTTTTGTATCTATCGCAGTATTTTAAGGCATTAACTCCAGAAGAAACAATTAAACTTTATTTATAATCATTTTAAATAGCAAAAACACCAACCTTATGGTCACCCTGTTCAACAAGATTTGGTCTGTCGCTTAAAGTGACAGTTTAACGTAGCAATTATGGTAACCATGAGACTCAATTATAAAAAATAATAAAAAGTTACAAGATTTACATATTATTGCCTGTTATCACGTTCACATGTTTCAACTAAAGTTAAACAGTGATAAACACTTATTTCTGTTCACGAATTAGGACATGTGTATGCAAATGTTGGTATTTTCTGTTCTTAGGAGTTTCCAGCACGGTCGATTCAAGTCGACTTCCCATACAAATTTGGTTTTCATTTTAAAACGGTATACTGAAATAACATGAAATTTTTTATACGCAATGGGTCGGAAACTGGTTTATGTTGCTATAAATTATGATATTAAGAGTCCGCAGTAAGCTCAATTCTCTATACAAACGTTGTTACGCTCTAATTTTAAAACTACGTGTTGGATTGTAACGAAACTTTGCATATACAATAACATAAAGTATATCTATGTCTTTAATTAGTTTATGTAGCTTCAGATACCATAGTAAAAAAAATACAGCGAATTTAATTTTTTTCATACAAAACTTGTTTTTGCTGTATTTCGTTTGTTTTATAAACTGGAACCATAGATATACCTCATGTCATTGTATATGCAAAGTTTCGTCACAATCCAACACGTAGTTTTAAAATGAGAGCGTAACTACGTTTGTATGGGAAGCTGAAATTCGGCCGAGCTTACTGCGGACTCTTAATTTAACAGTAAAAAGCGATTAGAGACTTAGAGAGTGTGCGTTATACTCGCACTATTTTTTCCGTTTTAATTTCTACCAACAGTAACTAGTTGAGCGGATCCCATTGCCAATACAAAGTTTTAAGTTATTCAAGCAGCATTTAAATTGAGAACCAAACTACGTTTGTATGGAGAGTTGAACGCCCTGGCAACCCTTAAGGACTCTTACCACTTACAGAAGAAACCAAGTTCCCGAATTAATACTATACTGTGGAACTCCACGACCCAACGTCATTGTTCATATGAGCATTCCTCGCATGGTGAACAATGCGACTTCAACTCTCTAAATAAATGATTAACGTACCCACCCATTGTATCCATATTTTGCGGCTCTAATCAGACTTTTTTTTCGTTCGCTGGGTAGTAGTAATACAAGATGTTCCCGGATTATTAGGAAATTGGCGGATTATGTTTATTTATATTTTTTTTTTTTTTTTTTTTATGATATAGGAGGCAAACGAGCAGTCGAATCACCTGAAGGTAAGCGATAATCGACGCCCATGGACACTTACAACACCAGAAGAGTTGTAGGTGCGTTGCCGGCCTTTAAGATGGGAGTACGCTCTTTTCTTGAAGGCTTGAAGGTTATAACGGTCCGGAAATACCGCAGGCCATTAAGATCGCCAACAGCGGCACAACAATTAGAAACACTAAATATAAAAAAAAACATAGTTTTACTTTTAATTGCGCCACCAATTACAGGTGAACACAGCATGCATTAAAGAAAGCATCGACTTTAAAAATAATATTACAATTACAGTAAGGGACACAATAGTAGTTAATAATAATATACTTACAACTATTAAGAATAAGAGGGTTTAAAAGTAATGCAAATTGACAGCAATTTAAACATTGTTATTGAGGCATTTCAATCGATCATCGACAGCAATTTTGTCCTGAATCGGTGCATTGTCATGGAGTGCAATTCCTGCTCTTAATTGTTGCTCAGTTTATTATATGTTACTGTGAATGTATACCAAAACGAGAACACACAGTCACTGTGGCAGAAATCGGTCAGGAAAGCAGCTGCATCATATCATCATATTATCATAATCATCATCTTCACTGTTTAATATTGCATTATAGGAACATATATTTTGTTAAAAAAAGGTAGTTTGTAAACTGGGCGTTATCAAGAAAAGTTGTCGAATCGCGTATTATTATATATCTGGATAAAAATCGTTTTATTTTAATAGGAAAAAAATATGTCCCGCGTTATTCATACAATTCTGTGTTTTCCATTACGCTACCGTCCTACAAACTTCTATGAAAACGGTAACGTAACGGAACGAATACATTTAGGACACTTTTTTTGTGCTATTAGAAACGAAAGTGTTTCCGAATCTAAGTGGAATAAAACGATTTTTATCCAGATATAAAATAATACGCGATTCTACAACTTTTATTGAAAATGCCCAACTTTCTAAGTCTGTGTGTAGAGGTTAATCGCCGGAACGACTGTTTGAATAAATCGTATAGGTATTTAAAATGGATCTTCATGGAAGGACTTCCTACTGATATTATAAATGCGAAAGTTTGGATGCTTTTACTAATGCACGCGAAAACGGCTGAACGGATTAAGATGAATTTTAGTATACAATAAGAGTATAACCTGGATTAACATATAGAATTTAGAACGTTATCCCAGTAAAAGTCCAACAAAAGGAAGTCGATGCGAACGAAGCCGCGGGCAAAGCTAGTAAGTTATATTTTTAAAACGCGGGCGGTGCCGCGTGACCACCTAGTCTGTAATAAACTATTAAATAAGCTTTATGTGCTAATTCTTTTTTACTCATACTCATACTTTATTAACAATAGGGAAGATGCAATATTTTCATTTTTGCTTTCATTTGAAAGAATCGCTTGTAGAATAAAACACGAAAATATTAAAAAAATACAATACTATAATTAATAGTAAAAAAATCCTGTTACACACTGACAATTTAAACTTTCGCGCCTAAACGGACCTGCGGTTCCGGTGATGTCACTCATGTGTGTCACTCGCCATATTTGTTTCCCTAGATGTGATAGAGTTGCTTAAGTTTTGACTTTTGACAGAAGTGACGTCACCAGACGCTGATTGTTGGATTAAAACACGTTCCCTTTCACATTACTTCAAATCGTAATTATTGTTGGAAATTAGCATAAACTAAAGTTAAAACGTTTCACTGGCTATTTTTTTTTTTCAACATTTTGGTCACAAAATAATGGTAAATATTTTAGCTGCATTTTCCCTATAAAAAATACATGTCAGCATTATACATACGTGTTAAAATAAGCTTAGGTTATTAACATAGCTATTAATTATAAACCTTAACATTTATTATACTGTTGCGATAACTTCCAATTAATAAATTATAACTTATTATTTTTTGTACCGCTTTCAACGTCGTTTCGCTGCGCGATCAATATAAGTATAGATATTTTTTATTATTATTATTTATTATTACTAAACAATGGGATACAAAACTTAATCTAATACATTTTCCTGCAAAACTGTTTTAACAGCTGTTTTGCAGGTACGAGTCTCTATAAAAACGATCTATCACAATATTTAACTTCTACACTATGATTTTAACTATGTGTCTAATATATATAATGCATAATGTACGCACATATAGCGTCGCGCTAAAACATTTGTTACGAAGAATTTACATGTTAGCATTTGTCACTCAAGTGTTCGGAGTAAGTACTTTTTCAAAGATTTTTTGAATTTAAGCTTATTTAGCCCATGACCTTCCCCGTGATCTTACACGAGTTATCCTTATCTTGGCTCAACAATCACTATAAATACAAAGGAATCATAGACTGTTCCACTTCAGTACCTAGTCCATTCTCGGACTAATTTAAATCTCATCCCGCGAGCTAAAATCGTTTATTAACTTTCTCGTTAAGCGTCAGCAAAAGCATTCACTTTAAAAGCGAGGTACTATAAAAAAAGAAAAGTTAGCCTTCTAGAAAAAAGCGTCGAGCTCGCGTTTGAAGGGCGGTGTTGAGACACATTTGTTAACAAAAAACGTTTTAAATATATATTTATATTGTACAGAAAATATATAATATTATGAATGGCAAAGATAATCTGACTTAATGATGACTTATTTAAGTAAATGATTGTTGTATTAAAGTAAAATACTTGAAATAAAAAACTAGAAGTAAACATTAGTAGTTTTTTTTTTGTTTCGCAGTACGAGTTCATCGGCGGAATATTCGGTTTTTTTGCAGACTAGTCGCCGACTATTCGCTGACTTTAAACATGGCCGGATAGTCGGCTTTGCCGAATAGTCCGGTACATATCTAGATTAGTGTTTGCCTTGTTACATACCGAGCATGTAACCCTGTTTAAGCACGTCTTAGTCTTCCGGAAAAATATATTAATGATCACTTTTCCCATACAATTTGTACAGTTACGAGCTGGAGTGACGTCATGACTATCCGAGTATTGACGTTGACAGGTGAATACTTGGATAGTCTTACCGACGTACAATATTCCGTATTTGAAAGGGAACGAGAAATTGTGGGAAGAAAATGAGTCTTTATGATTATTATATATCAATTCAGTGATGCTTATTTTACGTCATGGATTCGAGACTAAATAAATATATTATAATAGATGGTAGTTTGGTTAATTTCTTCAAGATCATTCTCTTGTTCACTTCACATCAGGGTTCAAAATAAAAACATGAGGAACTCAGGAAAGACAGCTAACTTAAGTGGCTATCAAATTATTAATGACATTGATACAGAGAATAATTATAATGGAAAAATAAACCATCATCGTTTGAAGCCCAGGACAAGAGTCGAACTTGTGCCCTCTGTATTGCCGGCACAGTGCTCTCCCTTTGAGCTACCCAGACATTAGTTTGCTGTAGCGTATCTTTCTATCACATTTGCCGCCGCTACTAAAAAGGCTCCTTCCTTGAAAGGCTCACAACTTTACGCCACTCTAATATGCAAGCTATGCGCTTGACCCATTCTTCTCGAACCCCGTTAGGAGGTTTCAGATTAACGAAAGAGATGGCGCTGATGTACATTAACGAATCAAATTGCTTCAAAAAACAAAATTATTTCAGAAACTAGTTCGTGTCTTGTTCTGGGCTACAGACGGTCATGGTTTATTTAACCATTATATTCGTTCTCTGTGTCATATAGATTAAAAATAGAATTGATAGTCAACTCTTTTGCTCTACCCTTATGCCACAGTAAGCCAATATGATAGCCATAACTTTAGTTGACAAAGAGACATCCCCCAACATAATCTGCATAACTCTGTTCCGTATCAAAGAGAGGCCGAGCAAGTCTTGTGTTGTGTTTCCCGACGTTCCCTATTTAGAAGTTTGACAAACAGACAAGTTTGAACCAGTTCCGCAATATTAATGCGGTTTACGCTAAAGTCAGTTCATTTGATTCATCCTGTAGTTATTGCAATACGCGGGTAACCAGACCGCAAACCATGACAGGTGAGATGCGAGTACATTTAAGCTGGTTTTCTACCGGAGGGGCGAGACGAGAATTGAAATTCGTATGGGACTTACTACCTATTTACACCGCGCGCGCGCGCGCTCCGTGAAAATAGGTAGTAAGTCCTATACGATTTCAATTCTCGCAGCGTCTCGTCTCGTCTCGTCTCGCCCCTCCGGTGGAAAACCAGCTTTAGACGGGTATTTAATAATCTTGCCCAATAAATGATCACCACTGGTACCGACTTCAAAAACTAAGTAAATACCCAGATAATAGAGAGAGCATAGGGACTGCATAACGATAGGGATGGGGTATATAAAAAATATTTTGTGCTTTTCAGTGGGTCTGTTTTTACCTTCTTTAAATAAACGTTTTATATCATACTTTTTGGTGATAGGGTACTTCATTTATTTTATGTTTTGCATTCGTAATTAAAATATACGCGTTGACTTGACAACCTCCTCCGTTTTTCTCGGTTGAAAAGGCAAACCATGTTACATTTTCATTTATATCTCTTGACATTCTTTAAATAGGATATTTTACAACTTACAGAGTAACTTTTCAGAAAAGTAAATGAATTACCATATCTCAAGCTGTCATTAAATTTGATGAGCCTCTTTCATTAACGATGCGGACAAGAAAACCGCATTGAAATCGGTCCATTAGCGGAGCTTTGATGCTAAAGACAGACACAGGTATACAGACAGACACACAGAAACGTGAAACACATAACACCCCTAGTTTTGCGTCAGGGGTTAAAAATAAGTTTCAGTTTAAACCGATCACAATTTAAAAAACAAAGTACGACATCTTTCGGTTAATATCACCATGATGAAAGTACGATATTAATTGTGAGTAAGTGAGATGTAACATAAACCAATACGCTATCTTGTTTTCCCGCTACTATTCATCATTTTCGCCTCCACATTGCGTCATTTATGAATCAAAACCGATTTCCTTGCAAGCCTTTATATCCATGTAATCCTTATCTCTCTTGTGAATTAACTAATCAAAATGAGACCGATATTATGCTACATACGTTACCATTTAATTTACCACTACGGTGACAAATAAGCACACAGCCTGCCCTTTGGTAAGCAGACTATACGTAGCCTATGGGCGCTTACAGGTGAGTCAACAAGCATTAAGAAGTTCAAAAACCGGCCAAGAGCGTGTCGGGCCACGCTCAGTGTAGGGTTCCGTAGCCCGTTCCGTGAACCGAATGTATGAGCAAAAGGGAGTTCAAATTCCCAAATCAAATCGACCATGTATTATAGACAGACACAATACAAGCAATACTTAGCTAACAATTTTATTATTAGACAACGAACGACCAAAGTCAACTAAGACAATTCGAGCACGACGATTTTTCGACCTAATGTATGGGCGCACCTGCTCCGACCCCATTAAATCAGGAAAAATCTTAACAGCGCCATGTACAATGTGAGCGTTCCGCGTACAGTGACATCTATCGGCAAATTAAGTAAACTATTGCGCGCGAGCTTAAAGTATGGAAGATGATTTTTATGGGATAATTCTTTATTGCGTGAACCGATTTTCACCGTTTTTTTACTTTATTTGAAAGCACGTCATTTCATTGTAATTTTGTAGAAATTACAGGTACAATAAACACCTGCTTGTACGGTTAAATTACAAACTTAGTTCAGAAATTATTTTGTATTTTTTTTCAAAAAATATCAAGTTCAAAATAATTTTCCTAGATTTTTTTTTATAAAGTTCTACTTTTGAGATCTTTTACATATTTTTAAAACTTATGGTTCAAAAGTTAGAGAGGGAGGGACACATTTTTTTTAACTTCTGGAGCGATTATCTCCGAAAATATTAACATTATCAAAAAATGATTTTAGCAAACCACTATTCATTTTTAAATACCTATCCAACAATATATCACAAGTTAGGGTTGACATGAAAAAAAAAATACTCCCCACATTACGTATATAGGAGAGGCATCCTAATAAAAAAAGAAAAACACTTATTATTTTACCACTTTGTCGGCGTGATTGATATACATATTAGTACCAAATTTCAGCTTTTTAGTGCTAACGGTTACTGAGATTATCCGCGGACGGACGGACAGACAAAGCGAAACTATAAGGGTTCCTAGTCGACTACGGAACCCTAAAAACAGTAACCCGGCTACGGAAAACTAACTGAAAAATAAATAGTTTTTTTTTGTAACAAAAGATAGCCTATGTAACGCGGGGCATAATTTAGAATCGATCTACACTTACATACATATATACATAATATCACGCCTATTTCCCGGAGGGTTAGGCAGAGATCACGGATTTCCACTTGTTACGATCTTGACAAACCTTTCTTGCTTCATTCACTTTCAAGACATTCTTCATCATACATGCTCGTCGGTTTAGGGTACTTTTGACCTGACCTTTCTTAAGGATTTCTTTGATTTGGTCGGAAAAAGTTCGACGAGGTTCTCCACTTCCAACTGCTACCATCCATTTTATTTATCTAAATCGGTTCTGTATTTAAACACTACTGTGGATCACACGGAAATACAAACAGACTGCTAAAATTATATCCCTTCCCTTCGGCTATGCCGTAGTCGGACCAAAACACGCGTTGCCTTTATTTATTTGGGGATTAGTCGTGTTGCCAACTAGAGACAAATGCGAGTTGCTTCTTGACACAGTGCACCCATTCGGAGCTCTGGCGACCTTACTTACCACGAGAAACACAAGACTATATATACACCTATTTACAGAGCAAGATCCCTATTTGATATTGAGTTCAATAAGTTTTGTGCACTCGCTTTCACGCATTCCGCGCCAACGTGTCAAACCAATAATGTAATATAAAAAGAGGATATACGTTGTCTATACGAAATCCGGCGTTTGAAAATGGCCACCAAATCAGACAGCTGAGACACGTTGATACGTATTCATTGACGACGCGAAACTGAGGCAAGTTGGAGCAGGGGTGCCCTTCGCTTGGTCTAAAATTGTTTGGCCGAAAATGTTTAGTATAATATTTAATGCTATACTTATTCGTCAGCATAAAGATCTTGAATCTCTCTCTAAAATTGTTTAGTATATTTTTTTATGACTAAAAGGTTTGAAGTATAATATTGTTAAGTATAATTATGTCGGTAAGCAAGGGCGTAAAATTAGGTTAGGGCAGCAAAAAAGGGGGGACGAAATATGTGCCGAAAAAAATATCGGACAAAGATTTTTAGATCAACCGATATACCCTTGGAGCAATTGACTCAGTTATAGTGTGCCACTTTTGGAGCGCTTATATTATTAACCTATCCACCTCTTTTTTGTATTACAACATTGTGTCAAACACACATAACGAGCACGCGCTGCAATCACTTTTGAATACGAACGCTACAAATGTACCCCAAGCGTGCACAATGATTATCTCTTGAATGGAAAGGAAACAACTCCGTAAATTAATTATGCATATTATCATTACGACTGTTACCAGAAATTACGGAAGTTTCAGTTTCTCAGCTTTTCAAGTATTGGGGGTGAATAATTAACTACCCTCATTTTCATATTACGTTACGAGCATAATGTTTCATTAGGTAACACTATCTTCATGTTTTCAAGCGAAATATTATAGTAGAGTAGTTACTATCCCTGAGTCGTCGAAAAGGCTGCCGGATCTGTAATAAATAACTTCAATTCTCTTTAAAAATATTTTTCTTTGAACACTTAATAAATCGGTATCTCTTGTACTTGCGTAAATGATGTAGTAAGCATTGCTAAAAATAATCTTTTGACGTCTTTAGTGGATGATTTTCGTTATTTTGTGATATTACCCTAAATGTGTTGCCCAGCAAAATTACGTTAAAAATTGATGTCATGTCAAGAATGTACTCATTTATCGTAGGCTTAAATAGGGCTGGTGCCAACGATAAATAGTGTCATCACTTTATGACCGAAATGACCATTTTTTTTTAAATGTTAAACTTGTTGATGATTGCTATAAAATACATCTAAATGCGCATTCAATTTAAATATATAACATGGTTAAGCAAATGTCAACAGATTGTCATTTGCTTAATCACATAATGACATCAGCTAGAATACAATATAGGAACATTATTTTCGCAGTACAAATATGTTTACCAGTATTCCAACTAAATTTTGTGTGGGCTTACATGTAAAACATTAATGTTTTTTTTTTGGAAAATCTCTGCTCTATTGGCGGAATATCTCTCCATTTATCACTAAAAGGAATTTAAATGTTGAATTGTTGCAACTCAACATTGCAATTAAAATGCAAATGGCAGGCGATCCAACCCGGCCTGGGCGGTGGGAATCGTACATTATAACATCGTGGTTCATAATAATTTTGCGCCGAAGACAGTCATGTCCCACCGACCCTATGGCATATTGGTTCGTAAGTGTCAGAACCTTTGCTCGGGCCCTTACAAAACAATACACTCAACCAAATATGCACGCTAGTCGCTCGGACAGAAACGCCGGTAATTGGTTGTTTTTGATTTAAGTGTAGTACTTTATTATGAATTTGCTCAATACACTACGCCTACTGCGGTATATTGCTTCGGTTGGGCTGGGCTCACTTTGTCCGAACTCAGCACTGTTGCTTGCACGCTCTAACAGTTCGGTGCAGCACGCGTCCGAATAGTCCTGCCATTTCCGAGGTCAACAGAAAACGACGAAAAAAATATATGAGTTAAAATGCTGGTATTTTTTTTACTGTGATATCTTAAACTCAAGATTAAAGCAATCTTATATAATTTGTGGAGCCCTGCGTCGTCACGGAACGAAACATGTAATTTAAGGCTTCCGCCCTAACAAGGCAATTCAGCTTCTGACGTTATTAAATACTCACACGAGGTGCTTCTGTTAGCTTTGTTTACAGACTTAATTAAGAATGGCGCATTGAATAGCTTATACATTCATTTCTTTATTTAAGGCTTGTATACCCGCTAAAGTCCTTGAGCGTATGGGCGGAGCCTCGACCCTCTCCCCGCGCAAGTCGCCGTCGTTTATTAAGCGTTACATAGATTAAGTTACAGACGCGTCATCGCGCTACCAATGCAAGGGTGGACGTGGGTGGGTGACATTCGTCATGCTTAATTGAAACGTGATATTTGTTAAGTTTTAAACTAATTTCCGGTATATTTATTACGTTCTACTTCCTTGATTTGATGATGATGGCGTGTACAGTCAGCATCAGATAGTTAGTAGCATCCAAAGTAATTAAATATATCGTAACACATTCCTTACTCCTACTTATTAACAAAGACTATTTCGATGAATGTACGTTCCGATATATTTGGCTAACTTGGCTGCTACTAACTATATTATGCTGACTGTACAGAAATCGGCCTCGGGTAATTATATACTTACAGATTAGTTGTACGTTAACCATACTTTGTTTCATATCAAATAATAACTCTGTATCTAACTTGGAGTTGGCATGCAACCCATAGGTAGGTACTTACAATATTTGCCAAGCCCACTATTTTTATTACAACTTATTCTATTAACACTTGACAGTCATTAATACGAGCAGATAAAACAATATTGTTAGTAGGCAATAGATATTGTAAATATATTTACTAATAAAATGTCTGGTTTTAGCGATTTCCCAATTTTGATACTGTTTAGATATTTGATACTTTGATAGAATAGGTATTTACTTGTGTATTCTTTTTCCGCTTCTCTTGTAAAATTTCTTGATATTACGTATTTTCCTCCTACTCGTATTTTACTCCTGCGCTTATTTAACCCCAAAGACCCAAAATAATTATTGAAAAATTTGTGAGACCTAAGCTAAGACCTACTAACTCTAGTATCGTAAGTTTGTATGTTACTGACAATCTATGGGCAAACAGGCCTGAAATAAAGAATTTATTATTATTATTATATTAATAATATTATATTATTATATCTTTCCCGCTCACGGGACAGTGACGTCCCGGACCTTTGAGAGGCGTGCGTGGAGCTAGGTACCTACAAAGTACCAACTGAGCCAACACGTAGAGGCCCGTTTGACAATTTAATAAAATGCAAGGAGTACACCGAGCGGATGCTGTCCCTGCCCGTGTCATGGGACGCACACAGAGACAGCAACCGCTGAGGAGTATAGGGCCTATTGATGGTTGATGGAATCTAAATGAAACGGATTATTGGGTGAAAATGATGGACTAGTGGCTGGGCTATTGGGTGAAACATCGGACGCCTGCCTAATAAAACTGTCTCACTTTTTATCTCTATTTTATTTTATTTTTTATTATTATATTATTATTCTCTTTATTCATCTTTTGTCTTAAGCTAGGTTTTTACAATAACTATATAAAAAGTAAAATATAAAACTATACATACAAAACATAAAATCATTATAAAAACCTAACCTAGGGTACCGCCGGCAGCGAGGCGGGGCCTAAGCTGCCGGTGGTCAGGGCGCCAGAGACAGGAATCTCCTGACTATCCGCGCAGTATCCAGGAGTACCGCCTTCTGTATCTGACCCTTGATCCAGCCATCTAGCGAGAGTCTCTTGAGGTGATGGTCGAGACTCTTCGCTATTAAACCGTTCGCTGAAACGACTATCGGGACGATGATCGTCGAATCAACATCCCACATGGCGGTTACCTCGTGAGCCAGGTCTAGGTACTTGCTGGCTTTGTCCTTCTCGGCCTTCACGAGGTTCTCGTCATGGGGGATGGTGATGTCGACGAGCACTGCCTGGCGTTTCCATCGATCTGTCAGCACGATATCAGGCCTATTGGCAAGAATAGTCCTGTCCGTGATGACAGTTCGATCCCAATAGAGCGTGGCACGACCATTTTCGAGAACTGGCGCAGGTGTGTACTTATAGTAAGGCACTTCGGAGGCCACAAGACCGTATAGCAGAGCAAGTTGCTGGTGAATAATTCTGGCTACAAGGTTATGTCTGTGCAAGTACTCGCCGTTAGCAAGATGACCACAACCGGAGATAATATGCCTGAGTGACTCCCCGGGACGGTGGCATGCCCGACAAATGTCGACCGTACCGTCCTTCAGGATATACCTCCGGTAATTGTTCGTCATGATAACTTCGTCCGCAATTGCACAGACAAAACCTTCGGTTTCCCCGAAGAGATCCCCGAAGCGTAGCCAGTTCACCGACGCGAGCAGATCTACATCGGGTCCTGTGAGGGCCTTGTAGAACCGCCCGTGTAGCTCCTTGCTCCTCCACACCGCCCTGCGGTCCTCGACGCTCATTACTTTAAGTCTGCGCCAGTTCTCGTTTGCCAAGGAGAGCGGGGTGAAGTTTCCGTCTACTGCCACTACGTCGCGATGCATCCCACACTCGTTGTTTAGGAAATAATCCCTGAGATTGCACACCTCACGGTTGTGAATGTCCTTGGCATTTAAAAAGCCGCGACCTCCACACTTCCGCGAGATGTACAGTCTCATAACAGACGAGCGTGGGTGTAGCATGCGATGCGCAGTAAGCAGTACTCGGACTCTTCGGTCCAGGGCATCCAGCTCAGTCTGAGTCCACCTTAGTACGCCAAAGGAGTAAGTAAGCAAGGGCATCACCCAGGCGTTGAAGGCGCGCACCTTGTTGCCGCCCGACAAAAGACTATTAAGTACTTTGGTCAGGCGACAAAAGAAGCGCTCCTTCACCGCCCGCTTTACGCCCTCACCCTCAATACCCAATGACTGTGACATACCAAGATACTTATAGGTTTCTGCTTCGGAGATAGATTTGAGGGACATTGTCTCAGAAAGTTGCAAATTTGCTGAATTTACAACTTTCCCCCGCTGTACATGCATGACCGCACACTTATCGACACCAAATTCCATTTTGATGGCGCTACTGAAGACTTCTGTTGTTTTCAGTAGTTCCATCAGGTCATGTCCATTCGGTGCAAATAGCTTAAGGTCGTCCATATAGAGCAGATGAGAAATGACCTCACCCTCTCTCCGAAGTCGGCAACCTAGTCCTGAATCCTTCAGCATGGTGCTAAGCGGATTCAGCGCTAGGCAGAACCACAAAGGACTCAGACTGTCGCCCTGGAAGATCCCACGTTCAATTCTTATAGAGTCCTGCGGACCAGAAGGGCAATCTCCTCCCCCCGGTTGACGAAGGACTGTGGTCCACTGCCCCATGCAAGCGCCTAAGAAGGATCTCAGAACTGCATCAACTTTATACAACTCTAAGATCCTCCTCAGCCATGAATGAGGCACCGAATCATAGGCCTTCTTGTAGTCAATCCAGGCAGTCGAAAGGGCCCCTCTGTTCCGCCGGACTCGTTGGCAAATGGCCATGTCTATGAGGAGGAGCTCTTTAGTACCACGAGACCCAACCCTACATCCATTTTGAGCAGAGGCCAAAACGTTGTTTGCAACTATGTGTGCGTTAATTTTTGCTCTCAAAATGGATGTAATGAGCTTGTACAGCGTAGGCAAGCACGTGATGGGTCTGTAGTTTTTCGCTTCCGTGGTACTACCGGACTTATAGAGCAGGGAGGTGATACCAGTTGTCAAGAAAGAAGGCAGGGAACCGAGCTCAAGGGCTTGCTGGAACTGTGTTGCCAACCGCAGGTGTGAGCATCGAAACCATTTCAGCCAGAAGTTGTGTAATCCATCCGGTCCAGGACTTTTCCAGTTCGGAGCCAAACGGATGGCACAACTAACGTCCTCGGGGCTGATGGTAACAGTCCCCATGGGTTCGATGAACTCACACTCACGTTCAACAACACTTATCCACCCGCCTTCGGTGTGTTCGACTGGCACTGACCAGATACTACGCCAGAAGTCAACCATGGCAGTAGCATCCGGCTGCTGTCCGTCGGACACACGAAGGTCGGTTCCCTCCCACTCTCGGTATACCTTCCTTTGATCGCTCTGGAAAAGGCAATTCTGCTGGTATCGATCCACTCGCTCTCTGTAGCGGCGAATACGGCCTGCCCATGCATAGACTTTCTGCTTCAGAAAGTCAATGCGCTCTGTGACACAGGCCATGTAGTCACGGGGTCTGATACCAGTTCCCGCGAAGGCCTGGTTCACAAAGCGCATGACTCGGGGGCGGTTGTTGCCCCCCCTGAAGCAGATCAGCTTTGCAATGAGAGTCCTACACGTATTGATACGACGCTCAATCCGTACTTGCCATGCAGGGACACCCCCGGCGGTCCTAGGTGCACGGTCAGCGTCCGGAAACTTGACGCGAGCAACACGGCACGCCGCGATGGCCCCGCAGTACATGATTGAGTGTGTATCAAGTAAGTCTTCACTAGCCCGTATATACGGGTCTAGCAGACCGTTTAGAGCTCCCATTAACGCTAGATTGCGTCTATTTACGGGCAGGCGTGGTAGTCGTGGCCTAGAGTTGTTTGTGGAACGATACCTCGTAATCGCATCTTCCAAAGCCCTCCTCAGTTGCTCATTGGTCTGGGTATTCACGCTCTGATTCGCACGGTCCTCCTCGTCGGCACTGTGATCAACACGCGGTGCCCCCGGTGCCAGGTCGGGAGCAGGCATCGGAGCCGGCAACAAAGCGGGCGGATCCCGCGCCGAGGTAGAGGCCGCACGAACAGAGAGTGCTTCCAGGCGTAGCCGATCAAGCGTAGCGTCATCCAACCGCTTGTGCCGCTGGATGACGCGCACCTGATCCGATAGGCGCTGCGCAGACACGGTGATGGTCGGTTCAAGCGCCTGGAACAGAGGCAGCATCCGGACACGGTACGCAGACAGATTAGTTCCTCCCTCTGTCGCCCCATAGTAGGCGCGCATGCAGTTTTCGTTAATGGATTGCGTCCACTGCATGCGGCGCACTATACCACCGGTAGCGGGAGCCATGGGCGGAGCAGGATGCCCCGCAGGCCCCAAGCGTGCCGGCAGCGGTGGTCGTCCTCGTCGCGCAGGTGGTCGCGGCGGCGGGGACGGCGGCCCGCGCTCGTCGCTCGACTCGCTGGTGTCGGGCGCTGTGGCGAATTCATCGCCCGACGACGATGGTGAGGAGCTGAACGGCGCGGGCGAAGGTGGTGGGCGTGCGCGTTGTGTCTCCGCTCGAAGACGTGATCTCGTGATCATCGAAATTTGATTTAATATTATTATTATTATTACCCGTGTGGTGTCGGGTTAGAATAGCACCACCCCCTTTCTTCCCGTGGGGGTTGTAAGAGTCGACTAAGGGAACGGGGTTGAAGTGTGTTGTGGGCGATGGGCCAGCAACCTGTCACTGCTATATCACATTTTGTCGATCTTTTATACCCACATGTATGCTAACAGTGGCACTGGACACAGGTTTCATGTGCTCTGCCTACCCCTTTTAGGGATAAAGGCGTGTATGTATGTATGTATTATTATTGTTATTATTTCCCATCTTGAACTAAAAACAAAATCTAAACTATACCTACGTAAATGTTAATTAGGTACAAATGCCAACACAGTTAACTGTGTTGGCATTGTTAACCATCCTGTATTTATACAAGAACCTTATTACAATGCACATAAAGTGCACGGATGGTCAGTCAGCTGTCTTGTCTATAGTACCTACTACTTTATAAACCACGAAATAGATAGTCCACTCTATGCAACAAAATTATCTGTCACTAAAAACTAAACTATACGCAAATATTTATTAGTTACCTACTATACGAATCACAAAACGGATTGTCCACTCTATGCAACAAATATAGTCCACAATTTCCACAAATATTTAAAAATTTCGGCGCAGCGCAAATTGACACAGGTCCGTCATGCAACGTGTCTCGTCCCGCACTGACCGTATGGACGAAAACGGGGAGGCGTAGGAACTTTGGCGGAATATTTCAGAAAACGAGACAATTTTTTAAGAAAATTAAGAAAGTAAGAAAATGATGACCTTGTTCATTATTGTATGAAGAAAGTTATAAAATTTCATATTATTCTGATAAAAAATGGAGCAGTAAAATGGTTACAAGTGAAAAAATAGGGGTGACTTTAGATTTCTTTTTCTCTAATTTTTATTGTTAAAATGGATTTCTACGAAAACTATGACCCGTCGCATATATTGCAGATTATGATATATTTTTTCCGACAGCAAAAATGTTACGTTATAATGTATAAAACGGTTACAAAACAACTCATTTTCACGAAAATTTCGAATGTGGAGCCTTAAAATAATTACACAGCATTACAGTTAAAAACTAAGTCACTGTGAATGACAAATGATATATATACATATACCGCATTTTAATATATGACAGAAGAATTCCATCTATCCATCATCTCACAGTACCTTAAGCATTCACGATAGACAATTCCCCAACTACTTCCAAAGACGTCCACATCCGGTGCTGATGCAAGAAGGCTGTGTAGAGCTCTGACGAAAGGAAAGTTTTTGCACGCTATGGTGCGCGCCTCTGGAGGTTACGCGGACGAAAATGTATCCTCGACAGTGAGGGGACTAGCAGACGCACCGCCTGACCCACCAGCTCAGGGCAATCTGAACCACTTCGCAAGATTTTGCAAGCGCTCGTTAGCAACACACACATCTACGTTCTTACTTTAATGTAGAAGTATTTTTGAAGACTTTCTGACTTGGTCTGACTCGACGTAGCGTAGGTGTGAACACGCTAGGCTTTACACATTTGGAAGTAACCAAGAGTGCCATTTTATTTGCTTTGATAGAATAAAACTAATCTTATAAGGAACGCCCCCAAATATTCGATATTGAAAAGGAGTGAGGGAAAATATTTATGGTAAAAATTCAGAAAGAATATTGTGAGAGAAGAAATTCAATGCAACACTTTAGAAAGCGTGTGTAATTCTAAAGCTAAGAAATCCCGTTTGATAAAAGGCCGTTCATTTTATGGTTCGTTTAACTCTTTCGATGTAACGGTGTCTGAAAGTTATACATCTAATTGTAGCTAGATTTCACCTCCATTCAAAATTTCAAATATCCTTTCAAATTCAAGTTATTAAAAAAAAAACAGATATCCTCTATGAACGTGGTCTAACCTGGTCAAATACCTAAGTTTCTTATCCACATGACGTTATGAATTACAAATAAACGTTACAGTACTATCCTATTATCGATGAATTGGCGAGACCAGATTATTCCATATGGGGTGCTGCAGCGCGGTGGTAAAGGTGACAATTAATGAATTGTTGTACAATTTGAATTAGACTGGAATCGCTTATCCTTCTGAAAAATATTTTAAACCAAGTACATACTAGTAAAATTTAATTTCGGTAAAATTTTAAAGCCACAAACACCGCTGTGTAACCATTTCTTTCTTAATATATTCACAATATATTCATTTTTGATACCAACATGGTGCTACTCAGCAATGTGTCTTTTTTTGAGGGTAACTAAGATAATAGTGTTAACATATATTTTATATCACACACACAACACAATATCGATATGCAAATCATTAATCGACACTAGATATCTAAATATTTTGAATGTCACCTTGTTGTTTATCAACCCTGTCCCCGGATGTCCCTTGACTTTGGACATAAATCCATTGACTGTCAGGGATTCCAGCCAAAGCCTTTCCCTGTTTAGCTCCCGCAGTCCCCGATAACTTCTGCACAGATTTAAGCCTAGATCACGACATAGACCGATCATAAACGTTTATAAATAAGTAAAAGTAATAAAATAAAAATAAAAATACAGCTACCAATAGACTAAAGGAGTGTAAGGTACAACAACTGTTGCGTAATTTTTTATATTTTTTTACGACGTATTAATTAAAATTGTAATCAAAAAACTAATTGGCGATATGAATATCAGTGAAAAATAATTCAAAACCTATCGGAAAGCAATAATTATTTATGATTTTAAACAAGAATACCTGATATTTTCTGTGATGCCTGCTTTACACGCACGGCCACACTTTAAAAAAAGATAGACAGAGATTGTTCGTAATGCTCTATTTTTTTTCTTGTTCTGAGGTTCCAAGTAAAGGTTCAAATTTAAGTAGCCTGTGAGGGGCTCTATTCAGGTTACGCACTAATTGGAGTCGCATGTTCTTTGCGCATTCGCTGCGTGTGCAAAACGACTGGGCCGTATTCACAAACGTCCCACAAACCTATCTTAACTAAAAAGCCGTTAATAATCGTTTGTCTTTATCAGTCACTTTTACATTTGTGTTTGTAAGAAGGTCACATAGTTTTATCGGACGATTCTATGCATCATCTTGGGCCGAAAATCGTTTGTCCCGTGTCTGTCCGGCTGTTCTCTTCTACAGGTCGTATT
The DNA here is from genome assembly GCA_947049275.1 of Epinotia bilunana. Classification (NCBI taxonomy): domain Eukaryota; kingdom Metazoa; phylum Arthropoda; class Insecta; order Lepidoptera; family Tortricidae; genus Epinotia; species Epinotia bilunana. The sequence continues at coordinate 2,791,981 of OX346266.1, read as the reverse complement.
TATAGATGTTTTTTATCGAGTAACTTTTTCGAAATACTAAAAAATCAAAAAAATATAGCCTCTCGAGTTCCACAGCTTATAGAGCCACTAGTGAATAACCCTCGTTAAAAGACAGGAGTCGATATGAGTGAATCTACCCTGTTCTATCTATACTCCAGGCAAAATACGATTTTGAAAAACATTAATTTATAATAGCGCTTTTTTGTGGATTTCATTTTAAAATTTTATTCTAAGATGATTTATTCAAGAATCCGACAAACTTTCCACCCGGAAGTAATTATGTAGATTTAACTTTTTTTGTAAGATTTATCTTGAATATTAGAGAGCAAATGTAAACCAACCAAAATAAAGACAAAAATATTAATTAATAGTTTTCTGACTTTTCAGAAACTAGTTCATTTCTCTTTTTGTAATAAAATAGCAACCACGCTACGCCCGCGCTAAAAATAAGCATTTAGTAATATCGATTCGTTGTAAGTTCACGGTAAAACTGTTTGCTCTAATGCGACAATGGTGTGACATAGGAAATGCATTACATGTGTAAGAAATACAGTAGGTGCCTTAAGTCAGGGGAATTGCTTAAATTTGAGCCGACTTCCCTGCCGCTCAACCATCAAAATTATCATTTAAAAATCAGCCTGTTTTCGCCCACCGCTAATGATATGACATCATGGATTAGGTACTCTTATCTTGGAACTAAGCTAATTATATTAAACAGTGAAGAGAGTAGAGTGAGCGAGGTAAAATGGCCAATCGTTCCGAGTGGATGACATGCTATTTTTGTAACCACCAACCCGTTAACATTTTGTTGATAGCCAAGGGTGGGCCCTGGGTTCAACCAAACTTAGTCCAGGCTACTTCAACCTTATGACGCAACGAACGTGTTAAGTTGATGAAAGTCGTGATACATACCTAGGCTTGTGACCTAGAATTATTCATGATGCCATTCGAACCAGTTTTGGAGAGGAACAAATGTTTGTATGGGAGCAACTACAAACGCTTCATACTAATTGACGTAAAAGTATGACGTCACGAGTAAATGGCTGATTCAGGCACAAAATACTGCGTTTAGGTTCATAGATGTCGTACAAATTTGTTTCTAGAAAAGCGTAAGGATTCTATTAGCAGCTTTTAAAGTTTCTCTAGGACAATAAAAGAAATGTATATTTTTCTAAACTTTCAACGTTAATATATTTTAACGTACATATCAAATACTTATGCGTTCTAATATCAAGGAAAAAATTGTTTTATAGTATAGTATTATTTTATTATTGTAATAGTAATTCGTAGTAGTGTATTAAATGTAAACATTTACTTTGTAACTTAGAATATAATTTGTGCACGTTTTTATCTATTCCTCTGATTGTATAATTTGTTAACTAAGTATTTAGGCAATTACATGAACTCCTTCAAAGCCTGAGATACAGGAATTTCCTAGTTCAGGCTCAAGTATTATGTATGCACCATGTAGATGTAAGACTTTTAATGCAAATTGTTATTATTATGTTTTATTAATAAAGATTATTATTATTCTCTTTATTCATTTTTCGTCCGTACGCAGCGAGGCGGGCCCTAAGCTGCCGGTGGTCAGGGCGCCAGAGACAGGAACCTCCTGACTATCCGTGAAGTATCCAGGAGTACCGCCTTCTGTATCTGACCCTTGATCCAGCCATCTAGCGAGAGTCTCTTGAGGTGATGGTCGAGACTCTTCGCTATTAAACCGTTCGCTGAAACGACTATTGGGACGATGATCGTCGAATCAACATCCCACATGGCGGTTACCTCGTGAGCCAGGTCTAGGCTTTGTCCTTGTCGGCCTTCACGAGGTTCTTGTCATGGGGGATGGTGATGTCTACGAGCACTGCCTGGCGTTTCGATCGATCTGTCAGCACGATATCAGGCCTATTGGCAAGAATAGTCCTGTCCGTGATGACAGTTCGATCCCAATAGAGCGTGGCACGACCATTTTCGAGAACTGGCGCAGGTGTGTACTTATAGTAAGGCACTTCGGAGGCCACAAGACCGTATAGCAGAGCAAGTTGCTGGTGAATAATTCTGGCTACAAGGTTATGTCTGTGCAAGTACTCGCCGTTAGCAAGATGACCACAACCGGAGATAATATGCCTGAGTGACTCCCCGGGACGGTGGCATGCCCGACAAATGTCGACCGTACCGTCCTTCAGGATATACCTCCGGTAATTGTTCGTCATGATAACTTCGTCCGCAATTGAAACGTAACCAGTTCACCGATGCGAGCAGATCTACATCGGGTCCTGTGAGGGCCTTGTAGAACCGCCCGTGTAGCTCCTTGCTCCTCCACACCGCCCTGCGGTCCTCGACGCTCATTACTTTAAGTCTGCGCCAGTCTCGTTTGCCAAGGAGAGCGGGGTGAAGTTTCCGTCTACTGCCACTACGTCGCGATGCATCCCACACTCGTTGTTTAGGAAATAATCCCTGAGACTGCACACCTCACGGTTGTGAAGGTCTTTGGCATTTAAAAAGCCGCGACCTACACATTTCCGCGAGATGTACAGTCTCATAACAGACGAGCGTGGGTGTAGCATGCGATGCGCAGTAAGCAGTACTCGGACTCTTCGATCCAGGGCATCCAGCTCAGTCTGAGTCCACCTTAGTACGCCAAAGGAGTAAGTAAGCAAGGGCATCACCCAGGCGTTGAAGGCGCGCACCTTGTTGCCGCCCGACAAAAGACTATTAAGTACTTTGGTCAGGCGACAAAAGAAGCGCTCCTTCACCGCCCGCTTTACGCCCTCACCCTCAATACCCAATGACTGTGACATACCAAGATACTTATAGGTTTCTGCTTCGGAGATAGATTTGAGGGACATTGTCTCAGAAATTTGCTGAATTTACAACTTTCCCCCGCTGTACATGCATGACCGCACACTTATCGACACCAAATTCCATTTTGATGGCGCTACTGAAGACTTCTGTTGTTTTCAGTAGTTCCATCAGTTCATGTCCATTCGGTGCAAATAGCTTAAGGTCGTCCATATAGAGCAGATGAGAAATGACCTCACCCTCTCTCCGAAGTCGGCAACCTAGTCCTGAATCCTTCAGCATGGTGCTAAGCGGATTCAGCGCTAGGCAGAACCACAAAGGACAGACTGTCGCCCTGGAAGATCCCACGTTCAATCCTTATAGAGTTCTGCGGACCAGAAGGGCAATCTCCTCCCCCTGCTTGACGAAGGACTGTGGTCCACTGCCCCATGCAAGCGCCTAAGAAGGATCTCAGAACTGCATCAACTTTATACAACTCTAAGATCCTCCTCAGCCATGAATGAGGCACCGGATCATAGGCCTTCTTGTAGTCAATCCAGGCGGCCGAAAGGGCCCCTTTGTTCCGCCGGACTCGTTGGCAAATGGCCATGTCTATGAGGAGGAGCTCTTTAGTACCACGAGAGCCGACCCTACATCCATTTTGAGCAGAGGCCAAAACGTTGTTTGCAACTATGTGTGCGTTAATTTCTGCTCTCAAAATGGATGTAATGAGCTTGTACAGCGTAGGCAAGCACGTGATGGGTCTGTAGTTTTTCGCTTCCGTGGTACTACCGGACTTATAGAGCAGGGAGGTGATACCAGTTGTCAAGAAAGAAGGCAGGGAACCGAGCTCAAGGGCTTGCTGGAACTGTGTTGCCAACCGCAGGTGTGAGCATCGAAACCATTTCAGCCAGAAGTTGTGTAATCCATCCCGTCCAGGACTTTTCCAGTTCGGAGCCAAACGGATGGCACAACTAACGTCCTCGGGGCTGATGGTAACAGTCCCCATGGGTTCGATGAACTCACACTCACGTTCAACAACACTTATCCACTCGCCTTCGGTGTGTTCGACTGGCACTGACCAGATACTACGCCAGAAGTCAACAATGGCAGTAGCATCCGGTTGCTGTCCGTGGGACACACGAAGGTCGGTTCCCTCCCACTCTCGGTATACCTTCCTTTGATCGCTCTGGAAAAGGCAATTCTGCTGGTATCGATCCACTCGCTCTCTGTAGCGGCGAATACGGCCTGCCCATGCATAGACTTTCTGCTTCAGAAAGTCAATGCGCTCTGCGACACAGGCCATGTAGTCACGGGGTCTGATACCAGCAGTACATGATTGAGTGTGTATCAAGTAAGTCTTCACTAGCCCGTATATACGGGTCTAGCAGACCGTTTAGAGCTCCCATTAACGCTAGATTGCGTCTATTTACGGGCAGGCGTGGTAGTCGTGGCCTAGAGTTGTTTGTGGAACGATACCCCGTAATCGCATCTTCCAAAGCCCTCCTCAGTTGCTCATTGGTCTGGGTATTCACGCTCTGATTCGCACGGTCCTCCTCGTCGGCACTGTGATCAACCCGCGGTGCCCCCGGTGCCAGGTCGGGAGCAGGCATCGAAGCCGGCAACAAGGCAGGCGGATCCCGTGCCGAGGTAGAGGCCGCACGAACAGAGAGTGCTTCCAGGCGTAGCCGATCAAGCGTAGCGTCATCCAACCGCTTGTGCCGCTGGATGATGAGCACCTGATCCGATAGGCGCTGCGCAGACACGGTGATGGTCGGTTCAAGCGCCTGGAACAGAGGCAGCATCCGGACACGGTACGCAGACAGATTAGTTCCTCCCTCTGTCGCCCCATAGTAGGCGCGCATGCAGTTTTCGTTAATGGATTGCGTCCACTGCATGCGGCGCACTATACCACCGGTAGCGGGAGCCATAGGCGGAGCAGGATGCCCCGCAGGCCCCAAGCGTGCCGGCAGCGGTGGTCGTTCTCGTCGCGCAGGTGGTCGCGGCGGCGGGGACGGCGGCCCGCGCTCGTCGCTCGACTCGCTGGTGTCGGGCGCTGTGGCGAATTCATCGCCCGACGACGATAGCGAGGAGCTGGACGGCGCGGGCGAAGGTGGTGGGCGTGCGCGTTGTGTCTCCGCTCGAAGACGTGATCTCGTGATCATCGAAATTTGATCTTTCTCTAGTCTTAATTGTTTTGACAGGTTGTCATTCGAGTACAATTTTTGCTACGTTGCAAATTCATCGCCGTTGGTGTTTTATCAACATTCCATTTGGTGTTCTGCATAATTATGTACACGAAAATAAATCTAAAAAGGCAATCTAGGCGTAAAGACCATAAAAAGATAATTTTCAAATTAGAGATGAGCGATTGACACGTCCGTCGTTATTATTATTATTATTATGTATGTCTTTCCCACTCACGGGACAATGACGTCCCGGACCTTTGGGAGGCGTGCGTGGAGCTAGGTACCTACAAAGTACCAACTGAGCCAACACGTAGAGGCCCTTTTGACAATTTAATAAAATGCAAGAAGTACACCGAGCGGATGCTGTCCCTGCCCGTGTCATGGGACGCACACAGATACAGCACCCGCTGAGGAGTATAGGGCCTATTGATGGTTGATGGAATCTAAATGAAACGGGTTATTGGGTGAAATAATGGACTAGTGGCTGGGCTATTGGGTGAAACATCGGACGCCTGCCTAATAAAACTGTCTCACTTTTTATCTCTGGCAGACGGTGACTCGCTAACTGCTAGATGGGCCCCTATTAATAGCGTCATTAAAAAATGGCCTAAGGGCAACACCGGTCAGAAAGCTGGGGGGAAGAGAGGTGGCACTGCACTTTAAATATATAGCCAACTCGCCACTTAGGTGTCCACATCAACCCTCGAGCAACAGCTCTTGCGACTCCACTCTGAACGGCCAGTAAAGGCAAGCCAGAGGCAGGGGGCCTGTCCAACCATCTACCCGGTCGGCTCAACCTGACCACAGGACACCCCCAGGAGTACTCAGGTACGTAGGGTCGCTACGCCCTAACAGCCCGCCACAAGCTGCCTTACGTTGACTGATTGCACCAGATATCTGGTGGGCAATGGGGCCGTTATTATTATTTTTATTATAATTTGTAATTTATACGTTATTACATTTTGATGGTTTACTATCCTTTACTATTCATTTAGTAACCAACACTACGTTATCAAATGACGCCATTAACCTATTACGTGTCAGTCTAATATCCTAACAACTAGTGACTGTAAGCTGTAGAACCGACGAGAATGTCTTTGTTCCGACGACCTGTAGAGGAGAACACCTGGACAACCGAAAGAATTTCGACCCAAGCTGAAGCAAAAAACTTTGTCCGCTTCGCTCCCTCGTCCGAAGTTTACTCTAATTAGACGCAACTATTTGTTTGTTTGCAGACGTTATCCGTTTTAAACTAACCGCAACCGCAATTCAACAGCTATTTACTAATCGCTCCTCTATGTGTGAACCCACTAACGGACAACTATAGCACATCATCTCCTCTATCATAAATAAATAAATAAACCATTTATTTCAGGCATCTAAGGCCCATAGTTACAAATACCTTAAAGGCTAACATACATACAATTATAAAATTAAAAAGGAATTATTATTTAGGTAGGCGACGAAACAGTGTGGCTCCGTTGCGTCGTCACGACCGGTGCACGGTGTAGAATTCGGTAGATTGCCCCGGAACCACCGAAACACGACACGACACCCTTCGGCCAGAAGTCAGCATTAGAGATGTGTCAACTCGGTTTGCCAACCCGGTCCAAACCGAGTCAAGCTAAAGTCGAACCGACCCGGTTTGTTAGTCCACTAACTCGGTTCTATAACGAGCAGCGAACCGCAACATTCGAGCCCGCTCGCCGACAGCGGCCCGAGCCAACGAAACCGAACCGACGCGCGCGACTCGCGCGAGCGGGCTGGGCCGGAGCGGGCAAACCGAATGAGTAGCCGAATAAACCCGATTTCTCCCGAACAGGTGGGCGGGTGACGACGACGACCATTAGTAGACCTTATCTCGTTGCAACAAGGTTTGTAGTTTTGTTTTGCAATATAATTTTGAATGAAATATAGTGAGCAATTTATAATTACTTATTACTCTATGGCGCTACCGAGGTAACGCTCACAAATGTAACAATAACCTATAATTTATAGGTTATTGTTACATTTGTGAGCGTTTTATAGGCTATAAACAGTTTAGTTTAGGTTTAAAACCTGAACAAGTAGGTGTTTAAATTCACGGATCGACTCGGACAGGTCAAACCGAATACCACATTAATATTAATACGTTTAGGACCGTCATAGCAACTCGGTTTGATCAACCCGGGTTGAAACCGGTTTACATAGAAAGTCGAACCGTTCAATTCGGTTTGAGATATTTTCGGGTTGGCACATCTCTAGTCAGCATACGCTATAAAACAATAGTAGCTTTGTGTTCACTATAAACCGGCGATGTGTAGTATCGAATTGAGAAAACCTGTATAAACTATCATCATTAGCCTTGTAGGTATATCAATGAAAAGATGATATAAGCAGCGTGTATATTTTGTTGTGACATTTCCGTATAACATGAGTTAAATACGTTATACATGAGTCGGAAGGTCGATATCGGAACGACAGCTACGAACGCTTATTGGACAAGAAAATGTGAACGGTGATAAAGTGTGCACAGCAGCACACTGAGGGCTTGCTGCGAAACAAAAACGAACTTCGTTCGTGTATCTCAATCTCTGTCCCACTTGCTAGTTCGAGCGACAGAGAGGAGCTACCCTCTAGTGTCCAAGCTTTATCTTGCGAAGCCATACCTTCGCCCAGGGTCTTCGTCCAATTGCCTCGGTCTCCGGTTTTTTTTGTAATTTTTTGTCATTTGAAGGGTTGGATGTCGATAATTATAAAACAAATCAAGATGCTCCGAGCGTTTCACATGCCTAAGGCTCAATCTTAGGCCTAATGTTAAGTTGTTTGTTAAAAATTATAATATCACGGCCTATTTAAGAGCTGGACCTTTGACGTAAGACGTACGTTGAAGTAAAGTAACCTGACGGCTTAAAAACTTGCCCTAGAATAAAATGTTTAGGTATTACCATTCGAATGAATTAGGCATATTACTGGACGCTTCTAGCCTAATAATTCGAAGAATTTATATCTACATATACCTACTTATGCAGCAATTAATAATAAATTGTAATTGTAATATGTAGATATAAAATTCTCGGAATTCTTTTTATCTCTCATCCTTGGTAACAGGTTTGTAAAATCCGCGGGTATCAAAAGGGCCCCGTGCCCGTGAGCTGTCGTGGGCTGCCACAGGGATCGAGTGGGCCGCCAGGATTCTGTTCCGGGTCGTTCCAGCGCGTAGTCTGTTAGGTGACTATAGAGTGGCATACGCCGCTGCTCTAGGCGTATGACGAAGCATTCAGTCGGCGCAAAAAAGTCGCCCCAGCGCGAGGCAACGCGGCGCGTTGAGCGAGGGCGGCCGCGCCCAGACACTACGCGCTATTGAGGGCGGTGCGTCGTCCACACCCCTATAGGTTGGAAGATCAAATGACAGTTGATTTCGTAAAACTAGTGCTTACGTCAAAGCTTGGGATTAAATCCAAAGCGGACCCTGGGCTTCATTTAGGGCACAACCGGGAAAAACGCTAGGCAGATGTAACAGTTTATTATACGCGATCTAATATACCTACACTTGAACAATGTGTTTTGTGTGTGCGCTGACCCATTATTATCACCACCATACTCGCAAGTTACAAAGACATTTTATTGTCATATGATTCCGTTGGCAAACTCTCATGCTGTGTTCAAGCCCAACCGTCGAATGAAATGAATTCAGTGTTCCAGTTTTAGTTAAATGCGACCGCCGCTGTCCCGTTCAGCCGAGTGTGATTTTAATTTGAGAGAGCATTTTAGAGATTTCATGAAAGCGTATTCATGTAAACTAGTATGGCAGGTTCAAAAGTTGCACTGTTAACTCGAATGTGCTCTTTATGTATGATTGCCTGTGAGGACTTTATATTGCTATCTACGGTTATTATTATCAACCCGCGACTTTTACAGGGCACTGCCACAAAATAACACGAACCGGAATTATAATCATATATCACAAGTAATTAACTATAACATAAAGGCGCATGATACATTATTTTCATCTTATGACACCTCTGTAGTACCTTGTTATAGCTGGCGGCAAAACGTATATGTCCTAAGCCTGAGTGAATAGTGTAGTAACTATGAACGTTGACAAGCCTTGGGAAGTGTGGATCGGTGATTTGTGTGCATTGGCCCGGTTATACTGTATTGGCCTGTGATCGCCAATTCACATTGCCTTCGCTAATTGACGTGCAATTGGCACATTGGTAGTCCTGAGGCTAATTACAAAACTTCAAGAGTGGGGCGGCTGACCGCGGCTGGGTTCTACTTTTTGTTACATTCATGAATCAAACGCCAATTCTGAGAATAGACCCTACCTAAAAATGTTGCATTTTTGATGCGTCGTTCCGCGAGAATGATTTCCAATATCCAATCCTAAAATTTGTTAAGTTTATCTTTCACAAGTCTAATATCTGAAATTGAAATATTCAAGATAGTCTTTGTGCACAACACGTCTTTCTAAACTTGAGCGAAACATATTGTTGCCGAGACACCGACATAGATAATGGATCGATCTGAATATCGGAACATTTTTAAACTTGATAAACTCAAGCAAGCGTATGAAAATCTATAAACAACTTGGCCCGAGACGAAAAACAAATCCTGGCGAACAAAATAAGACCCCGTTCGAATCTGGAATTCCTTGTTTTTATTCTATTTTTTGAATCCGACGTTCTAGTCTATCCTAGCAACGCGTATTTCTTGAGCCGTGTCCGCCCCCGCCGCGTGTCACACCGTACGTTGGGTGAATTAGGCACTAATCTGTTAGGTTGGGTGTATCCAAACAGTTGATGACATTTAACTTTAGCAAAGAACATGCTTTTTGCGTTTGAAGATCTTTGGCGTTCGTTGTGATTTTTGATGCAGGTGTTCAGTTTGACGACTTTATTGATTTGTTTTTAACTTTAAAATATTTATTCTCTTAACGTACTGTGTATAAAACAATTCAAAAGATACATTGCTTTTCCGGATCATGAAATTGAAAATTACTATGTTGAAGGTGCCATACCTGGACTTATGATTTACACTTTGGCAACTGTGTTGTATGATTCAATTTGATTATACAGTTGTTAGTTTCTCACTTTTTTTCTTAATCTTTGCTTATTCTGAAATTAGAATTATCACGACTGTTAATACTACTTCGGTGTTTGACATGTTTGTTTGACATGACATGACCTGTTTTCGGTTGCAAAACGCATATAGTTTCTTACTATTGGCGACATGATTCACACTTACCAGGACAGTGTTTTCGTGGTCACGGCGCACTCACACAGCAGCAGCACGCATCGCGCTTGTTGATATGGTGTCGGTATGGTAATACAGTTTGTACGATATGATTTTCATTGTTTTCACATTAAAATATATTTGGTGTAATAGACAACCTGGGTGCTTCTGGCCTATTTAAAGCGGTATTCAAAATGGCGGCATGCACTTGGGCGTAATTCTGCAATCTGAAATGATATTCCGTTTTATTCCCTAACTTAAACGCGACTCAACCCATTCAGAATAATGTAATTACACGCTTACGCTACCATGGTAGGTTAACTGTTTCATTAATTCCTTATTTTGAAAATGAGTAATTTAGAACTTTCCCGATTATATTTTTTTACATCTGAAATTTTATTTTACTTGAATTTGGAATACGGCAGTTTTCTCATCTGTAGAGAGATGAAATGAGTATAACAAGTGAGATGGCTGCGAAAAATCTCTTTTATACCTCACTAGTGCAAATCGATATAAAAAAAATGCTACCATTTTCTATGAGTTTTTTGTTTTTACGGGCTTATCTGGAGTCATCCACTCCGCTGATTCGCGCAGTCTGTTAAACTATACGTATTAGTCAACAGCAGAAGTACGCAGCAAATTAAAATAATCTCATCTTTCTTGATCCTCGCGACACTAAAGTAGGTACTACAGGCAGCACAAAATATCTAAAACATTTTTTTTGTTGTTGACAGGTTAGCAATTCATAATTTTCCTTGTTTATGTATATACGCGCCAAGTGTTGTATAATGGGCCAAGAGGCAAGTCGAAAATTCATATCGTGAAGCCGAGCTCTAGTACCCTTCATCTCGACAGGAGAGACGACGTTGATTTAATCATTCTTGTATCACTAATTTTCGACGTGCAACGTGTTTACGTTTGCCACTGAAACTCAATATTCCAACTCCATAACCTGAAGTTAACAGTTTTTGTTTGTAAGACCCATTTTCGGCACTGCTCCTAAATCGCTTGACACTGAAACTTGGTATTCCATGCAGAACCACGGTGCTCTAACGCGGCACGCTTCAAACAATTCTATTCAAATTTCCTTGTCCGTTTATAATTCCGGCAAAACCTCGCTGACCTTATACATAAAATACAAGGCACGTGCAGAGCCCGCTTTGAGCTCAAACTAAGCACAAGACGTTGAATTAAATTTCCTAGGAAGGTGGCACGCGGCGAAATATGGGAGTGAGGCCAGATAGGATAGCTCTCGCTAGATAAACAAAGTTACTATTATTATACGTACCTAGATAGTACAGTTTGTACCTGTAGACGGGACATATACTTCTTACATATGCATTATAAATGAACCGATTCATAAAACTTAAAAAGCGTTATTAGTTGAACATTATTTTTATTTCTTTATCGCAAACACAAATTCCATAGTGACATAAAAAGACAAACTAATTTCACCGGCATTTTAACAATAGGTTTGATGAACGTTCTGGCATGAGGCCATTAGTTTATACTTTACTGTTCCTAGTATATGGGTTTAAACCCGAAAAAGAATAACTTACTATGACTAGGCTTTTCTCCCTGGGGTCAGTGGAGCGATGAACTACAATGATCCAGAGTTTACCGCGATACAAACCTGTTTGCAGTGGCTCCCACTAGTTTCTAGTGCTTATATTATTTTCCAGGGGAATATTTAAGATAATATATTTATATTTGTATGCGGTGGTCTGTATTTAGAGATTCGAATGCTGATATGGGTCTGGGATCCTGTCTAGTAAAGTTTTTTTGAAGATACTAATTACCTATATTAGTTGTAAGGTGAATTTGCACAACAGCTTGCTTACTTAATATTTTTGGGGTCATATACGTAAGAGGCAAACTAGATCTGAGTAAACATGGATTTAAATAAGTCATTTAGAATCATACGCTAATCAATTTACCTACATTTTTCAACGCCGATGGCTTAAAGTAATACAAGTTTGATTTTGATGCGATACTTTTAATCTGATGGTCCATGCGTTGTATGAATGGATATTAAATCATTCCAATAAATACAAGCGGTGTTTGTTAAAGTGGCAAATAGGTGTACAGTTTAAAATAAATATCATTTATCAATTGCAGGTAATGTGATCGGCTAATAACACGAGCCTACGAACACTGATGCATGGCGGCAGGTTAGCGAGCACGACCGCCCATATACTCACCTATTCATAAAACTTAACAAGTATAATGTTAAGTAAAATGTGTTTTGCCTATTTCTCAAAATAACACATTTTAAAGATGCAGATAAAGACAAACTGAACGGTATTTCAACCTAAATTAAATTAAATTAAAAGTTAAATCCATAAAAGGCCCTCAAGGCATTGTACATGTCCTCGCTGAATTGCAATGCTGATGCGTTGCCCGAGAAAGCCGCCAGCTCTTCGGTCACCAGTTACGTCAACCGGACGTTTCGTGATTTCTGCAAATAACTTTTGCGCACTGGGACCTCACGGACCGAGGGTCTCGACGCCAAATGTTACAAAGTTGTACTCTCTGCCGAGTGATCTTTATTTAATGCGTTTCAGATATTCGGCTTTTTCCGTCGCTGCACCCGCTTTAGAAGTAGTCCGTTGGAGGTGGGATGGTGCCAGTGTATCAGGTAGCGTACCACACAAGCATCCGTCCCAAACTCCACGGAACCACAGATTATATAATCACGGAACCAGAGATACACCATCAGGTATGTTGCCAGGCCTCTCACAATGCCAGGCGGCTCAAGAAGATAGCATACTAATGGTGGCAAGAGACCGGCGGATTATGTCATTAAAGTGTCGTATGTCTTGTAAAGCGGCCCGCACTTTTTTGACAACATAGTCCGTGGTGACCAATTAGCTCCACGTCCGTGCCACAAGGCTATTTATTAATTACAGAAAGCAATAATCTTTTGATGTAGTTTGTTTGCCTATATTTAATCATCAAAAAAGCATTACCAATTAAAATTTAACTTTTTCTCATAAACATAATCAAGGAAAGGTCCGTGGCACTTGATGTGATAAAGGCCCATGGCCCATGGCCCATTGCTTAAGATAAATAGCAAAGTACTTTGGTATTTATCTTATCGCACAAGGAAAGGCCCATGGCACTGGTAAGGGAACATCTAAATATCATCTAAGTATTATTATCTTTTTTACAAACTACATTATTCATTTACAGAAAAGCTTCTAACAGGGTTAAAAACAAATACTTATTCCACGAGTCGATCCACTAAAATGGATTATTCAAATGTTTAAGTAAATAGAAATAGAGAAAAATATAGAAATACAATTTAATTTAAAATACTCACCCTCAAGGGAAAATTACTTACTCTTCAACTTCAACCCTGCCAACATCGTTAAAGTTTCTTTAATTATGAATCGTTTTTTACATTTTGCTGGCAACTAAGGGTGTTCACTTCTACAAAAATGTTGGAGTTCTTTATTAAAATGTACTTGACGAAACTATATATTATATTGCACCGTATAATATATTCCAACATTTTCTACCTATGTTATAAGGCAGAGTATCACACGTTTTGCTATAATATCACCAAAACTTGTTCTATAGGTGTGTGGTACTACGTTTTTGATGGTGAGAGAGCCCATACTGTAGAATTAGGGACCTATATTTGTCTCCAGCTGTCGCCACAACGAATCCTCAAATCGTTAAAGTGTTCGCAGTGCGCTTGTGACTTTAGAGTCATAGTCATAAGCTCCCTATCTCACTTTGGTTACATGGTATTTGTTAGTAAAATCTTCAGAGGACTCGAATCTCAGCTTCAACTAAGTCTTCCTCAGGCGTCGCTAATGTGGACTCATTCTAGAACTTCCTTTTTAATACCACGTCGGTGGCAAACAAGGTTACGGCCGGTTGGTAAGTGGTCACCGTCGCATATGGACGCTTGCAACTCCAGGGGTGTTACAGGCGCGTTGCCGATCCTTTAAGAATTTATACAGTCCTTTTTTGAACCCGATACTTTCTTTCCGCTTTCTGTGGTATTTGAGGCTGTGGCCCCCGCTACTAAGAAAACTGGTGAACCCCATGGTTCATTCAGTCGCCCACTAGCGGCGGAGACCGCAGGCGTATACCTTTTCTTGAACTGCTGCTGAACCAAGTTCCCCTGGATTTGCGCATTATACAAGATAATGTTATGTTTTTATAAAATTAATAAGGCACTTTCTCCATTAATATTCTCTGTAACTGACTTTGATGATGCCAATAATAAGCCACATGCCAACCTAGATGATTGTCTATCAAGTATCAACACAATTGGCTACCACAATATTCCGATATATTCGCTGCCTATTCAATACTAACATAATGCCCGAACTAGCCAAATACAGATAACCGTTGTTATCTTGGATTAGTATTATAATCCCTTGATGCTTGGCCGGGCTGAGTCTTGGTCTAATTTGCTTGTGGCATTTGGCTTTAGGCTGCTTGGAATTCACACACGAACATGTTCGGAAAATATCTAGAGTGTAAACAGAATGCTTTCTGACGCTTGTGCTTTAGTAGACACACTGGCGTAGTTTTAAAGTTAGGTGCGTATTATTATATATTTATTTAAAGACAACATAAAGGTCGAAACATTATTAGTATTTACTTAATCTAATGTTAGTTCCTTAATAATTAATACAAAAAAGAGATTTAGTCCTCATGTAGTTATCATATGAAGATGGACTGTTGTTTCAGAATTTCATTATAAATCTAGCTAACATGTTCCTTCTTACTTAGAATTGTTAATACTAAAATTTTACATCTTCCTAACAACAAGTACCTAGGGGGTGTCTTCTGTTTCCCGACCAATACCAATTTCGTTATTAAATTTCCGACTGACAATTTATTTTTGTTGTTCAAGCTGGTAGTTCTTTATCAACTCATTGGCATTGCCATTTAGCGAGCTAAAAAAGCAAGCCTTAATATGGGCACCCTAACAAGTGGTAGTGATCTAGGGGATATTATGAAAATGTAGTGTGTAGGTAGGTTAAGTTAGTTTTTATTCATTTTAGTTGCTAGTTTTATATACTAACGTATTTGTAATCTATTGCATAGTTTTTACCATTTGTAATAATATTAACTGTTTACCCATTGGTTATTTATTTTCAGCTTGATCTTAGTTACAATACGTACTCAAAATACAGGCCGCAGAAGGGAATTTGGCAATATTACTGCGCTGCAAAGCCTGCGCCGCCGCTATGGAGTCTCACTGTGTTCCACAAGAATAAACGGTACCTACTACTTTATTAATTCTCCTCCACTTTTCGGTGAAGTATGTGTCCCCAACGCCTTTTTTTCGGTTCGGTGATCTTTAAAAACCACACATTTCCCATTTGTTGTGATGTCTTCTATTATTATATTTACTGTTTTTACTGATAAAAGTGTGCTTGTTCATGTTATAATTGCATCACGTAGTGTTGCTTAATGGGTAGTAAACCAAACCAAATGATTGTAATAAGGTAAGATTTTTTTTACTATTATATGTATATATAAGTATACCTACTAGTAAAAAAAATCTTTATACAATATGAATCACTTATCTACGCCAAACTATATTGCTGATTCGGTCGCGATATACTGCGTTTATGTAGGTAGTATAGGCGTAAGGAATCCATTGGTAGCTTTATATTTACGCTTGGACAATAAACTTTCAAGGTCCATTTATCTTTTTAATTTTTTATTATTTTTTGTAATTTATACCTTATTACAATCATTTGGTTTGGTTTACTACCCATTAAGCAACACTACGTGATGCAATTATAATACGAACAAGCACACTTTTATCAGTAAAAACAGTAAATATAATAATAGACGACATCACAACAAATGGGAAATGTGTGGTTTTTAAAGATCGCCGAACCGAAAAAAAGGCGTTGGGACACATACTTCACCGAAAAGTGGAGGAGAATTAATAAAGTAGTAGGTACCGTTTATTCTTGTGGAACACAGTGAGACCCCATAGCGGCGGCGCAGGCTTTGCAGCGCAGTAATATTGCCAAATTCCCTTCTGCGGCCTGTATTTTGAGTATTTGAAACAACAATGTAGTTGTTTACCTACTTATATCTATAAATAAATGTATAAACTATCTTTTCATTTTCTCGCCGTTGATTACTGATAATCATAATCCTTATACCTTGACATAATATTAATGTAAAAATCGTAGGTTAAGTTTTTCACATGTAAAATTTATATTTTATGGATAAAATATTGTGTTGAATAGAATATGCTAAGGTTTATTTGCTAAGCTAGTATTGGTGATACTAAAAAACAAGAATGCAACACATGGGTACGTTTTTCAGTGTAAATTACTGTTACAGTGAGTACATTCGATTTTCACTAAGGCGTCAAGCTTGTAAGAGTTCCAAGAAATTACATAAAATAGATAACATTAAAATCTCCTGTTTTAAGAATTCAGGTGAAGAGACGCCTTAACAAATGGTTGTGCAAGTTCCACACAGCCATTTTGTCTCTCCAATGAAATTTACATGCAGTCAACTAGTTCTCAAATCGACGTATTTCACGAACCAACTTGCTCCAGGGTAGCCAATATCGCTAATTGAGTTACTTTGTTTGCGGGGAATTCGTCCAATGCGTTCGCAAATTTGCGGAAAAGTTTCCTTAGCGGCGTTCTAAATTTTAAAGTAGTTCACAGGATTTTGGAACAATAAAAGCATTTCAGCAATGAGATATATTTCGAAGTAAGCATTTTGATTTGAATGGAAGTACAAAGAGAAACAGCTAAAATGAAATGATCTTGGGCTTCTGTTCAGAAACTTTCTATTACATTCCACAAGTGACTTTATTTCTATGTGAACATTTAATTGTTAATATCGTATTGTAGAGTTGTGATAAAAGATATTTTACATGGACTACAACAGGTTTCGGTTTAGTTACCAAATAAAACCAAGATGTTCAATCAAAATTATAGATAATTAGTATAAAGGTACTGATTTCAGTACATACAAATTATCTATAATATTTGAGTCATAGAAAACTCCCGTGAATCTCAGACAGACTACATAGTATAAAACAAAGTCGCTTCCCGCTGTCGGTCCCTATGTATGATTAGATATTTAAATCTACGCAACGGATTTTGATGCGGTTTTTCTTAATAGATATAGTGATTCAAGAGAAAGGTTTATATGTATAATATAGTACCCGTGCGAAGCCGGGGCGGGTAGCTAGTTAAAATATAAAGAAAGGATCACTCGCCTCTTTGAGCGATATTCGACCTGCGAGTTTAGTTTTTTTTTAATCATCTCCGAGGGAGATCATAATAGGAAACAAAAGTTTTAAGCCCCTAGTATAATAACACTAATTTCTGAAATTGTATCAAAAACCATCCCCGGGGATCGGTCCCCTGGTCAATAACAAAACAATTAACAAGTCCCCACATCCCCCATAATTATTCATACCCGCCATCTTGTTCAAAACTTAATTCGACAGCTGTTCTCCAAATGATCCATAAACACGGAACGCTTACGCCATCAGTCCCGCAATCTCTTGTCCCGTGCAAGGCGACGATCAATCACGCGGACGGAGTGCGGACGCAGTACGGAGTCACGGACGGACCCGGACTTTCCCGAGCCCGCCCGAGGCGATTAGCCCTCGCGAATCCTTAAGTAGACCCTTGACGAATTACTTTGGATGTTAAGGGGCATGCAAATTTTTGGAGTTTAAAGAATGCGGAGGACTTAAGTTAGAGTTGTAAAAGTATGTCTCAGGTGCATTCGAGTCAAATATATGTCATCAAGACGGTACGAGTGTCACTACAGTAAGAAGAAGGTTGTGATATTTTTCTGATGCTGAGGGATCTTTCCGGTCTTTCCAACTAATTAAATCAGAAATCGTACATAAACATTTGATAAAATCATTCTTAGATTTACATTATCTAGAATATTTTAAAACTGGGTTTATTCAAGTGCACTTTGTTGATAACCCTTATCTTCGTTATACTCGTGTAATAAATTTGGTACAACCAGAAAAGTTTGATTCAAACGTTTCGCAATCAAAATAATCTATTCTACATTGTTGTACATATGCAGGAGGGTAGCAGCTCAAAGGTTACTAATGAATTGAGCAATATCGAGCGAATATTGTATAGATAGGACGAGAGCTAGGTGAAGTAAAGGCTTGATCAATAGGCGATTCCTGAAACAGGTCACTGCATTTGAACGCGAAGAGGTTTCCATTCCTGAGGACTGCTTAGTGATATAACTATCCTCCAACATAACCCTGTTTCCCATTGATAACAACATTAATAATTTCAAGTCTAGAATTCAACTCAGCTGCCAATGAAATCAATTAAGTAGATATCAAATTAAAGGAACAATTGAAAAATAATGTTACCACTAATTCGAACCGGTGAAGAGATTGTTCCGATAGCTCAGTGGGGTTAGCACAACTGACGCCACGCCGCGACGTGAGTCGAGAAAGATCTACCCTACGCTTTCTAATTTGCACGGTGCGAGTGAGACTGGAGACGCTCAGTCGCGCGCGAAGCTAGCACAATAGCTTGCTGCTCAAACGTACAGTTGGTTAGTAGCGACGGGCCATGTATTCCTGTGGTCGACGGCTCGGAGCATTGATATTTTTTTTCTTTTATTTGAAATTTATAAATTTCATTTGCAGCGTTAACTGCTTGACCCAAAAATTCAATTAAATTAAATAAGTAGCTTGAATAGGAAATAATTTACCACACACCAAGCAGAGACTATTTAATTGTGTAAATTTTCTTAGTTGCTGGCTTAACGTCTGGTCTTTGCAATAATATAGGCGCTGCGTATTTGGTGTCGGTTTTACGGAATCAGGCTCAAATCGGTGAAGTAGGATTTGTTCAGATTGCATACTTGGTGCAACTATAAAAAAAAATTATCAGTTCCGAAGGCGCTGACTTCGTCATGTATACCACAAACTTTCCTAGGTAAAAGATATTGTCAAGCAACAAAAAAAAAATCATCATGCCAAAGGAGTCTTATTGACTTCCGACAAATTGGCACCATTTGCCTGCCCTGACAATATCCTAAAATGAATAAGAAGATGATTTATTAAATTAAGCGTAATGTAAATTTTTCGTTTAATTGATGTGCTTAAACATCAAAGCAGAAGGAATTAAAACGTTACTTGAATTTACTGAAGTCATTAATTGAACATGATATGTTTTTAAAAGTTTGTGTCAAAGTTATCATTACAAATAAAGACGAATACATAGAATTATTTTTCGCTTAACCGACTCAGAATTAACTCGTTGCCTTCATCGCAAATTCCTCTTCTTAAAGCATTTTCAGTGGCTCGTAAATTCGTACACATCTGTTGCCTGCCCTTAAGGCTCTGACGGATTGCGTTCTCTAAGATTAAGACGGGTTCGTGTTAAAAAGCGAGACAAATTCCCTACGAGCATCCCCGTGGTAATTAAGAGTTCTCATTACGGGATTTTTGCTATTGCGGTTGTCTAATTGTGTACAACCTAAATGAGAAGGCTGAAGAAAAAAATGCGTCTTATCGCCAAATAGATGACATGCCAAATGCCCAAATCCTACTTCGGACTTTATCCGAATCTTATCCTGCTTTCTAGTAATATTATCAATGCAAAATTTGGATATTTGGATGTTTGAATATTTTGATGTTTGTTACTCAATCACGCTTAAACTTAAAATTTTGCACGAAGATAGTTTATAGCCTGGATTAAAACAAAGGACAGTTTTATCCCGGGTCCCCGCAGATGAAGTCGCGGGCGGAACCTAGTATATAATATTTTCAGTTACTGGAAACCAGTAGCTATTCGGTGAAGGAGTGAAGGAGAAACATTACTGCATACATTGGCGGATAATTTCGAAGACAGGGGATTAAATATTAGGGGACAATCTTACACAAATCGACCTAGTCCCAAACTAAGCAAAGCTTGTACTATGGGTACCAGACGACGATAAACATACTTATATAGATAAATAAATACTTAAATACATAGAAAACATCCATGACTCAGGAACAAATATTCGTGCTCATCACACAAATAAATGCCCTTACCGGGATTCGAACCCAGGACCTCTTGCTTCGTAGGCAGGGTCACTACCAACTAGGCTAAAGCGGTCGTCTATGATTAAAGCTCACTTCCTTCCTTCGACGCTGCTGCTGCTATAAAATGGGCATGCCTATCGTTCCGAAAAAAAACTACATAATTACAGAACGGGAACACCAAAATACTCCGAAATATTTTATTCCGAATCGACTAATTCCGACTTTCAAAACTCCGAAACTCTTAATACTTATAATTTCGATTACTAAAAACACGAAATTTATTTCGCCATATTATATAATTACGATGCTCTTATTAACCGACTTTTAAAACTCCAAAGAATGAAAAGCATAGTGTCATTGGCCCGAAAAACAGTATTCCGATTATCAATTTTCCGAAATTTCATCGCGAATTCGAAAATTTGATATTCGGCGGAATGAAATTCGTATTCCTATTTTTAATCATTTCTTAGGAATCATGAAATTCTGATTTTTGAACCCTGGTATATTATGATACAATTTACACATACAGTACACATATTTGCCATAAGTATACATATTTGCCATATTTTCTTTTGGATGTTGTATGATTGTTTGAAGAAATAGATACTTAGTTTAGTCGGATTTATTATTGGTTGGTGTAATGATATTCGGTATTTTGAAAATCGGTATGTTAGTAATCGGAATTCCTACTTTAGATATTTCGGATAATTATTCAGACGGACTTCTTATTGGACTTCGTATTGAAATTCAGAATTTGATCTTCATAATTGTGAACGTTGAATTGAAGGGGAAATGCCGCCAGCGTCATGGGGTCCATGCCGCAGATAGAACTTTTGGACGGATTATTTTTTGTAATTAGATTTAATTTTTTCGTTTTATTATTTTTTATTTAGTACGTATATGTTACCTTAGATAAATGTTATTATAAAATTAATGAATATTAGTGCATGCTACTTTGGCTGAGTGAACTATGTAATAAATATGTAAAATCTTTGTACATATTCTTGCAAATAAACATTTCTATCACATGTCAATTGTGAACGTTAGACATTTTTAGATTTCGGATTTATACAATTCGGATTTATGAAGAATCGGAATAGTTGCGTTAGAAGTTTTAAAACATTCGGAAATATAAATATCGGTATTTTGTTTTTCGTGTTTATTTAGTGTACTCTTATTGAACCTGCTCACAAAAATTCACTAGAATCGGTTGAGAAATGCGACCTGTACTGTAGAGGAGAACAGCTGGACAAACGGACATAGCAGAGAACTTCGTTTGCTTCGCTCTCTCGCTCAATTCAATGATAATAATATATTTATGAAAAACCTAATAATAATATAATAATAGAATAATTATATTTA
This sequence comes from Epinotia bilunana, assembly GCA_947049275.1. Lineage (NCBI taxonomy): Eukaryota > Metazoa > Arthropoda > Insecta > Lepidoptera > Tortricidae > Epinotia > Epinotia bilunana. The sequence goes on along the minus strand of OX346266.1, from coordinate 2,770,402 downwards.
TGACAAAGTTAATATGTATATAGAACATTTTAATGCTCCAAGAATATATTGATTTTGATACTTGCAATTATTGTATTAGGCTCAATTATTCCTGTTTGGATTGACTGAAATCCGTTACGCGTAGTGACTACGTGAAGGAATATAACAAAAACAAATTGTAGAATTGATCTATTATAATGATTATCATTAAAATATTATACTATTTTGTCATTTTACCGTTGTATTTATATTTGGAATTGTACCTATTGATATTTAACAAAATTACTTTGTGTTTTATTATGTCATTTGACATTGCTTAGGATATCCTAATTATCTAGGTATACAAGTTGTGTCATTTTTAATTATTTTTTTGACTTTTACGTTTAAAATTTCCTATTGTTTTTAAATTATCAAATCGACTATTATTTTAGGACCAATTGACGATCTTTTAGTGAATTCGCCTTATTGTTGATGTAAAATGATATGGTATTTTCTAGAGGAATATATCTACTTACCATCAGAAAAACGACATAATGTGGATAATCACACTCCAAAGGAAGACAGTTTTGCCAAATATTTATTTCAGAATCCCAAACTCAATATACTCAAATAACGAACAAAGGACGCCAATTGCCAAAGGCTTTTTATCAGGCATGGACTAAAAGAAGCAGTGAAAACATACAGTAAAATGAGTAGGTAGATATTTCGTCTAACGTGAAAGAAATTTTGAAAACGCAGGAAAATCTCTCGTGGTTGCAAATACATATTTCTGTTTTTAATTTATCTGCTTTATTCGCTTTTTAACTGCATTTCATGAGTCACCCTGAAGCGATACAGCTGGGTCATTTGTAGGTACTTGGACTAGAAATAATTAGTTACATATAATTGCGATAACTGGAAACCGTATTAATTACATGATTTATGAGGGCATGACTATGGGCATGACTTCGATTCGAGTAGTAGTCGAAAATCCAATTCAGACATGTTATATGTATTTCTAAGGTATAGGTATAAAAGATGATAACTAACATGAACTAAATTAAATTAAAACTAAGTTAAATCTAAAAATGGCCTTCAAGACATTGTACTGAGGATGCTTACGGTCACCAGGCGCCGTAGACAAGGTTACAATCGACAAGCGCTAACGCCAATAGAAAATAATAAAATGTAAGGGAATGACAGATGCAGACGAAACACTTTTCGTTAACATCTGTTATTCCCATACATTTTATTAGTTTTCTATTGGCGCTAGCGCTTGTCGATTGTAACCTTGTCTAGGCCCCCAGTTACGTCAACCAGACGTTTCGTGATTTCCGCAAATAATTTTTGCGCACTGGGACCCCACGGACTGAGGGTCTCGACGCCAAATGGTACAAAGTTGTACTCTCTGCCGAGACCTCTATATTAAATAAGTTTTAGACTTGCGGTATTTTCCACAGCTGCACCCGCTTTAGAAGTAACCCGTTGGAGGTGGGATGGTGCCAGTGTGTCTAAACAGGCACAGCTAGCGTCCCCCACAAGCATTCGTCCCAAACTCCACGTAACCAAAGACACACCATCAGGTCTTTTGCCATCATCTCTACCAAATTATTTGAAGGCAATCAACTTGAAGAACAGTCAGTGAAGAACTTGAAGATAACAATTTTAGTGTTGATTCCTATTCCACATAAGATTAGAAAAATTGTGCATTAGTCATCATGCGATTTGCAAAAGCATTAGTTTTGTTATGTTTGATAAGCTAAAACGCTAGGGTAGCCTAGTGGTTCGGGCATGCGGCTGTCAAGTGACGATCGTGGGCTCGAATCCCGGCTCGCACCAATGAGTTTTTCGGAACCAATGTACGGAATATTTACCGTTAGCTTTCAGTGAAGGTAAAACATCGTGAGGAAACTATAAGGTCTAGTTTTCCTTTTTGGTTGAAAGGTCAGATGGCAGTCGCTTTCGTAAAACTGCCTATACCATATCTAGGGATTAGGTGTCGAAGCGGACCCCAAGCTCCTTTAGGGCTCAACCGGGAATACCGCTAGGAGTTATGTTTGATAAAGATAGATAATGATCGAAATAAGTCAAACTAGCAAAATATTGCTCTTTGATATCCTGGATAAACGAAGAAACATAGACGAATTTGTCCGTTAAAATTCAAATGTGTTTTGGAATGAGGCATACTCAAATAAAAAAGTAGGGCTCAGCATAAAGTATAAGGAATTTATACTCTAATATATACAGGACGGGCATTCTTTTTGGCTAAGCCAGGTCCATGCCATAAATGGGTGTGTTAGTATTTAACGGCACGCGCTGAAAGGCAATGGCGTCAATAAAATAGACTATACAAATATACAGCAATGCGCTTTTAAATGCAGATGTTGTATACAACTTCGAATCAATGCAATACCCTGACAAAGAATGAATGTCATACACATTAGTTCCGTTTAGGTACAGGTACTTACCTGTACCTAAACGGAACTAAGGTGTATGACATTTACTTTACTTAAAGGTAGTCATATTTTGGTCATAATCTAAAGAACCGACAAATATAACGTAATCTGTAACATCTTGGAATACAAAATCGACGGTAAAAAGAGCAGAGGAAGGAGAAAGCTAACATAGGTAGATAACATTAAAAGCTGGTCTAATATTAATGACCCTGCCAGTCTTTGGAGGCTCGGGCAAAATAAAAACAAGTTCTAGAAGATGGTCGCTGACATCCATCATTCTAGATATGCATCTTCTGCCATATGGCACGAGAAGAAGAAAATAAAAGTAGCCACATTAACACGCTCAAATGATCTACAAAGTTTTTATTCTCTTGAAATTAGAGTCGTGTGTATGTCATTTTGAGCAATTGCCTGAACTTACTTATACTTAGCTGCTATATTTACATATATTTGAAGGGCATCAGTGACATCCTACCAAAGCTGAGCCGTTAACCTTGTCCCCTCCATTGAGGTATAAAAATATAGTCATGCAAAATGCGAAACGTAAAAGAGTAAAAGCTGTAGTAATAGAAGTTTTACGGCGTCTTTTACTATGCATTTGAAGTTTAGGTGACACGAAAATTGTGAAGAGCTATTTATGTGTATTGCGTTTATAATAATATATACTACTATACTTTATATCTCAATATGAATATATTTTACTTTTAGATAAGGTGGTATCTATTTGAAATATATTCTCAATAGCTGTCAACAAAAATATTAATAAGAGCCGTTGATCGAATAGCCAGCCATCTAGTCGAATTCCTTGACTCTTAAGAATTTCTTAGGCCAGCAACAAAAGATATATTCACATCACGCCTCAATAAAGAGCTAAAAGGCATTATCACTACAAAACCGCAATAACAACGCACGCAAACAAGCTAAGGAATTAAGAGTACCTAACTGAAGCAAGCTAATTCTATTTGTATCGCTGATTTATTGCGCAGCGAGTTTTGTTATTGGTTTTGACCTCGTTTTTGCAATGAAAAAAGGTTAGGGGAAACACTGGGGCGAACCTCACTTTAAACTAGTTGTGTTGTTGACTGTTTGCGTGGGAATTAATTAAATTGTTTATGTTACTGTTCCTGTTGGGAACGGTGTTTTAATATTACATTACAATATAAATATATTTTATTGCACACTTTAAAAAGAACACAGTACAAAACATGAAGATTACAGATGAGTAGACACAGGTACATTACTTTACATTACAGGTTTTAAAATTAATTTCCATCACACTTGCTCCTAAAGGCTTATAATTGTTACTGAGGGTCGTGAACTCCCCGATGTGAACTAGTTTTTTCCGCACTATGTCTCTCCATCAGTGCCGGTGCTTAGTAGCGTGTAGTGCTTCATGCAAGTTGGTATCCAGTGTCGAGATTATTCGATCGGACCATCTAGTTAGACTCTTCCCTTTTGGTCGTTTGCTAACCACCAACGGTAACCATCAGCTCTTCCAGGTTGTTTCCCCACGGGCGATGCGACCAAAAAATTCTAGGATTCTTCGCAAACAGACAGTGGAAAGCCTTCTCTTTATATTTTGCTCATGAAGGATAGATTTGGTGGTGCGGCACGCTGTTCGTGAAATCCGGAGCATCTTCGTAATTAATCATTCATACTGACCTTGAAATACAATGAACTATTTTAGTAACGGAACAGTTCTAAACGAACTTACACTAATTATTTTAGAAACAGTAGTTCGTTTCTGTTGAAGACCCAGTTCAAACCGATTCCACTACATATGCTGTCATTTAATTACATATTTCAGAAGTTAGTCGAGTAATTAATATGATGCGAAATCTTTTTGTATAACTTACAAGGTTCTTTCTTCAACGATGCAATTTTAATTTAAAATTTAATTTAATATTTAGTTTATGAAATTTAAAAACTTTTAATCATTAATTTTTGTTAGAATTACGATTTGTTTATGTTTTATTTATTTATTGATATATGTATTTTAATTATATACGGCACCTAATGAATAATGATTGATTTTACATGTTATTATTGTTTCTTTACTCGTTGGAATTCGTTATGGTTATGACTTAAATATAATAATAGTTTTGTAAGTTATCAAAATTATACCTATATTATATAAGGAATGTTCAAACACAATGTATATTGTTCATGAATAAACTACTATGACTATGACTATGACTCTAGTCTTTTAGATGTGTTGTTTTAGTGGCAAATAAATTAACAAATAGAACCTTAACAAGCATGACATTTATTCATAGCACGAATGAATGATATGAATAGGCCTGAAACAAACCGACAGCTGTGTGCCATATTTAAAAAAACTGAACACCTTAACTCTTCCCTGTCTTTTTTCCTTGGAAACAGCTATATTTGATAAAACAAACCGAACTAGATTCAAACAAGTGTCTGAAGTATTCAATAGAAATACCTATCGAGCTCACAATTTTTGTATAGTGTCCTGTTGTCCTGCTTAGTGCAGTATGCACTGATGCGAAAAAAAATCTATGATAAAATACCCTTGCCTCTAAGACTGGCCACTCAAGAATTCTACTTACATTAAAGCATCGTGAATTTCTTATGTCATATTAGATTTTAATTTTTTAGCGAAACATAGCGCACTACCAACACACTGTACCTTTTACATCACCAGCCTGTAAAATATGAAAAAATGAAAATAATTTTATTCCAGAACAACCTATGAACAACTTATGTTTACAAATAAATCACTTACTTACTTACTCGCTTATAAGGAAGTAACATCTTATCTTGATGTTAAGGATGATGAATAATAATTTGCACGGATTCGCCATACAAGTGGTTCTAGGGATCGGTCCAAATTATATTCCGTCAACTACATTGAGAATCATTTTCTTAAATGGCATTCGATTTTTGAGAGTAATAGATAACTAGAATAGAAGCATGGTGGAGTTCTGCATTTAATAGTTGGTCATTCAAAGACCTGTATCGTAGACAATTAAACGGTTACTTCAACCGAGTGGCCCAACTCCTGATGCAAGAGGCATCCTCAATTATGTACGTTTACTGGGAATTTCACTGTTCGTACGAACAGTCTTTTATTCACCGTAGAACAAGTTTGGTTCATTTAATTTGCCAGCCAGAAACTTAACCGGAATAATAGTATATTATTCCAATCCTGGTTTTTATGGTTTCCATGTGGTAGCCTTGTTTTCGTTTGGTTTTCAGTGTAGAGGTTTTGGAAAATATTCTTTTGGCAGGAAACTATCACTGTATTTTTTTTCTTTTAAAAAAAAAATAATTTTATGATGTAGGAGGCAAACGAGCAGTCGAATCACCTGATGGTAAGCGATAATCGACGCCCATGGACACTTACAACACCAGAAGAGTTGTAGGTGCGTTGCCGGCCTTTAAGATGGGAGTACGCTCTTTTCTTGAAGGCTTGAAGGTTGTAACGGTCCGGAAATACCGCAGGCGACAATTACAAAGTACAAAGTATTGTAGGCAAAATAGTTTTTTAGCTGATTTGTCGGTAGTATAACTTTTTGTGCCACTTTATTAAAAATAAACTTAAGCCGATCATCTATTGATTATTGAAACGCGCGTCCACTTCAAAGATTACGTTAGTTCCTTCTTCCAGTGCACATAATTGGCTGAGATTTATTGAATTTCTGTAGAACTTCGCTTCTAATATTTGCATAACGAGTAAGTTGGATAATGAATTAGGTACTTCATTGACGTTCGTAGACATTAAGTTTCTGGTGCTTTGGAAATAGCATTTGCAGTGATTACTTTAGTAGACTATGACTAACACAACGTATGTACAGTCAGTATCATATAGTTAGTTGCAGCCAAAGTAGTCAAATATTTCGATACACGTCTTTATTATTGTAAGAATAAGGTTGTTACGATTACGATATTTATCTTTGGCTACTCCGGCTTCACTTAACTATAATGATGCTGACTGTACGCAGTAATCATAAAAAGAAAAATAAGTACTACAAGCCAATGAGCCACAAGAAATATTTTTTACAAGAAAAAAGTTTCATCTACTCAATGTTCAACTGGAAGCGGTCCCTTAAAGGTATAAGCTCACCCTTGTTCTTGCCCTTTCCTTTTGTAAATTGTATCTGTAATTATCGTATACAATTAAGAGTTCTACTACTAACCCTTACCCGTATAGAAATTATCACTTAACAAGTCCGGTGTAGTATCAATATAAAGGGTGTAACGGAACGATGGACTTTCCCGCAAGAGGGGGATTATTGGGCGCTAGTACGTCACATTTTCCAGATAAACTATTTTTTTTGACGCGATTTTTTTATTACTTTTGTATGGAGCTCGTCGCTCCAGTCAGCCAACGCTCCATACAAAGGTTAAAAAAAAATCGCGTCAAAAAAAATAGTTTATCTGGAAAATGTGACGTACTAGCGCCCAATAATCCCCCTCTTGCGGGAAAGTCCATCGTTCCGTTCCACCTTGTATAATGCCACCGGTGAAACAACATAGTCAATCATTCAAGAACGGGGTAGTGGTTCTAAATCTAGATGGAAACTAAATTAATCCTACGTACATGTATACCAAAGTGACCAGCAACTGGAAATCAGAGGGTAATTTCAGATTAAATTTAAATCTAACGTTATATACAAAACCAATTCAAATTCAGTAAATCTACTAATTAAAAGAGTCCATTGACAAGACTTCAGCAATAGCAAGCAATATGCCGAAATTACTCGGAAAGCCATCATTGTGTCTCAAATATTTCTATACTGTTAAAGCCGATTACACGAAACAGTCTTACGAGGAATTTCGTGTTATATTAATTTGAAGTTCTACTCCAGGAAAAATACGGGTTTGAAAAACAGTAATTTATAATAGCGTTTTTTTCGTTTATTTCATTTCAAAATAATAAGATGCTTTATTCAAGAATCCGACAAACTTTCCACCCGGAAGTAATTATAAAGATTTAAATGAAGCATGCATTGTCATTTTGGTCAGACTGTAGCAAAGAGTGGCAGCTTCTGGGACTTAGATTTTTTTTGGAAAAAAAAACACCTTTTAGCTTTCATAAAAGAATCATCTTTTATAAATTATATTTTTTCGATTAACTTGCCCGTTTGAGAACTAGAGCGATACAAAGTGGCTATTTCACCATAGGAGTTTTTAAAGAGACCTGCACTCGCATATTTGCCAGAATGGGACGAATGCTTTATGTCCGACATAAAACTTAGCGTACTAGCCCCCCTGGGACCTGTACGTTTTTTCAAGTGGTGTCATTAAACCATACAGATTAAATGCCAGCGAGTCGACGACACCCCGCTGCGCGGGGTGTTAATTTCTGGTCTGAGGGACGCAAGTGAACCCTAACCTAACCGAACTATTACAGAGTTAGCTTAAAACAAAAAAATTATATCCTAAAATCGGGCCCCTCATCAATCTTTGGAGGCGTCTAACTCGGCCATTTTTGATTTTAAAGAAAAGTTGTGCACGTAAAATATTTTTATTTTTACGTATTCTAATACGTTACAATTATTTAAAATAGGTCTCATAATGATACCACTTTCGACGAAAATATTTCTGTATCGGCCCCTCTTTGCTACAGTCCAACAGTCTTTTTATGTATGATTTATCTGGAATATTATAGAGCAAATGTAAATGAATCAAAATAAAGACAAAAATATTTATTAATATTTTTTCTGACTTTTCAGAAGCTAAGCTATATTATCATTTTTTTGATGTCTGAAATTTTGGTCGGATTCTGTCGCTGGGTAACTATTGAATTGATAATATATCCGTTACACATAAAAATAAGCTATTATAAATTATTTCCAAAATTTACATTTTTCCATACAAGTTGTCAGTTCATTGACTGGACTATTCATAATAAGAATCATTACTCCTCGAATTACTTAGTAGGTACCTATTTATGAATTTATTTCGATGGTTACTTTTTAGGAATTTCATTTATTGAACGGGCGAGCCAAGGAACGAAAATCTGCGTTTCAGCTTTGGGTCAAAATTCTTTCGTATACATGTATGGATGTCCCACGGTCCGGCTGTTTAGCTGTCCGGCTGTTCTCCTCTACAGGTCGCAATTGACATCCGAGTCTCGTGAAATTGGGTGAGCACGTTCGATAATTATATGGAAATTTTATGTCGATTAAGATTTTAGAATGATTACAAAAAAAAAGAAGAAGGCTCGACTCGCGGTTCACAGAGGAGTGCTTGTTCCTACACTGATGTATGAAAGTGAAATTTGGGTATTTCAGAAAAAGCATGAGAGTAGACTGAATGCAGTTGAAATGAGAGCGTTAAGAAGTATGTGTGGAGCTCATTTGAATGATCGAATAAAAAATAGTGTAATAAGAGAAAAATGTGGAATAGAAGACGATGTTGTGACTAGGATTGACCAAGGTATGCTTCGGTGGTTTGGGCATATTGAGAGGATGTGTGAAAGTAGGCTGACTAAGAGGATATACATCCAGGAGATAGATGGAAGGGTCGGTAGGGGGCGGCCTAGGCGAGGGTATCTTGACCAAGTTTCAGCGATACTGTTAAAAGGCCAGGTCAGGAGTACCCGCAACCGACGAGCCTGTATGAGCAGATGTATGGATGTGATCGAAGCGAAAGAAGTATGTAAGGACCGTAGTATTTGGCGTTCCTTAGTCTCTGCCTACCCCAATGGGATACGGGCGTGAGTATATGTATGTATGTATGTACAAAAAAAAACGGAATCGCGAGTTCTACCGCTCACACAGTTATTCATTCCGTATCTATCGACTGCTACAGGCCTCTTTTATATTTATTTGTTAGGTATATATATTTACACGTTGATCGTTGATATTCAAATATCTTTCAAAGATATATCCCCGGGTTATTGGGCCTACTTATTTCGAGCACCTATCGGCTGATATAAGAAACGAACTTTGTGACGAAACATTTTAAATGTTTCGTTTAGGCGTGGACTGAGAAATCTTTTGTAGGATAACCCTCTGTACTCTGTTCACGAGAGTGGAAATATTGTTTAAAGTAATTATTTGATTTATTGATACCTGTACTATTAGATACATAACATTTATATTGTATATTCTTATATTCTACTTTGAAATCGTAATAATCGTATAAATTGACATTGTTTATTTTTGTCATTATTTAAAATGAACTATCCATTAGTTGTTAAATGACAATCCGTAATCGGAGATACACTTAGAATATTATTTAATTTTTATTTCATATTATTGACCGTCGTAATGAGGATTCTTATAATTTCGACATTTCGATTTTAATTTTGATTTTGATTGATTTTGATGACATTGTATGCAAATCTTTATTGTCATATTTATTTCAAAATAAAAAATCTAAATCTAGATGTATATTATTATATAGTACCTATGTTTAAAATTTTATTAAGTTTTGCAAATAAATTACTGAATTTACTTTTTATTATGATAAAATTCAAACGCACACTTAAGTAATTATATTTTCAGAGATTTGTACTAAGATGCGGCTTTGACGAAATAAATTGCCGGAAGTCATAATGCAATCCAAGTAATATTTCGTAGTAATTAAGACCTCATTCTCATGCGAATGAAGAAACACTCAAAAATAAGGTACCGTTCACACGAAACGCTGCCTATTCTACTTTTATATACACTAACTTTATTCATATAAATTGAACGACGTAATTTATAAATAATATATGCACCTACTAACAAGGCAATATTTTAGTAGTGGGTACGTATAGTCTCAAATGTACTATTGTCTGCCACCGCAGGCCGCGCCAGTGTTGATTCAAGCCTTACGCAGCTATGTGGCACGCGTGTTACCAGCGTGTAATCTTCAGGCTATACAGACTAGTAAGAGTAGTGGGTGGAGAAATAATTAGTCAGCAGTTCATCACAGATAATATCGATAAATAATGTAAATATATAAGTATTGGCGGCCTCTATCTAAGTACTGGAATGATATCCCTCTTCCTATGAAAGGGGCGCAGATACACCTGTAAGCGTATGCTTAAGGGCTATTTGTGGACACTCCAGAAATCCCCAGCAATGTGACTGCAAGAAATATGCCAATTGCTCATTTTTACTGTCCCAATAATTGTAACCACCATAGTGTCCTGGATACTTACAAGACGAGACACTTACGAGGGTAAAAAGAGGAGAAAACCCTTTGGTTATATTGCTGGATGGAATAAATATCTTGCGGACCATCATAGGGAGGCTAAATTGAGCTTTCTACTTTGGTAAAATGCTTGGTAACCGCATAACGCGAGAATATTTGAGCTAATGAACAATAGCCGAAAAACTTTCAAATCCAATTCGCAGTGGTGCCAAGATCGCCAAGAGCAACTTAAAATGGATGAGCTTGCTTTGGCTCATAACAAAAAAATGTGCAACCTCAATGTGAAATCTGGCATACCTGTGAGTGTTGAGGGGAGATGTGAGCCTAAGGAAGTAGCGAAGGTGTTTCGCGAACACTTCACTGTGATGTCCTTATTTAATGATACACCGCCGGCATCGACAGTAGCGTTAGCTCCGGGGTACTTAGAAAAAGTGCGAGACCTGCATTTTACAGCAGCAGATATTGCTAAGGTTATTAGTAGAATGCAGAGGGGCAAGTCACCCGGACATGATGGCCTAAGTATAGAACACTTTAAGTACGCTGGGACTCCCAATTTGGTTTCAGAGCGGGTCTATCAACTGAAAGTGCCATTTGAAGTCTCAAGTATGATTTAGATTTAGATTTATTTATTTCAATATATACAATTACAATATAAATTAAAGCTAGTTTAATGTATATGAATTTATATTATGATCGTCAAAGAGAATAAGAATTGTAATAAAATGACAAGTTTCATTGTGTTCAAATTATAGTCACAATTAATGAATAGGCAAAAGTAAATAAATGACTAAGATGATATCACATAAAGATCATCAGATTACAAACTATACCTTAGTAAACGAAACATTAAAAAAATACAAAAAACGATATTATTTACAATGTCATAAACTATTAATGTTTAATGTCCATAAATTCCTTTACTGAATATAATACGTTTTTCAATAAAAAGTTTCTCAGTTAGCCTTCGAATATTTCGTCAGATGACTGTTCGCAATTCGGTGGGTAGTCGTTCGTAATAGGTTGGGCCTATCACTCGAGGATTCCTACATGATAGTGCCATGCGACGCGGGACCGTTCTGAGTCTCCCTGTTGATCGGAGTTGCTTGCACATGACCTGAACACGCTTGAACATTGGCAAATTCTTTCTCATGCTGTCAGGGATTACGCAGCAAGAAAAACTCCAGAATACGCCTGCTTCCTGGACCTATCCAAGGCATTTGATAGGGTCAAATACAACATCCTGTGTAAAAAGTTGGCAGAAGAAGGTATACAGTATGATTGTATTGGAATCCTAAAATATTGCTACAAGAATCAAAAGAACTAGCTGAAATGGGGGGATAATTTGTCTGAAGAGTACAGACTGGAGTGTGGAGTACGGCAGGGAGGAATAACATCGCCGAAACTTCAATTTGTACATCAATTACTTGATAGGGCGCACTCAGCGGCATGCATGCGGGGTGATATTTTAAAAATAAATGTTTAAATAATATTAGCTATGCCGACGACATGGTTCTGCTGAGTCCGTCTATTGGGGCATTCAGACAGTTAGTAAGCAAGTAATATGCTGGCTCGCAGGTTCGCAAAATGCTCGAAGGAGGTTAAAATTACATTATTTAAGGCGTACAGCCAGTCTTTTTACTCCAGCGGCCTGTGGGTCAAGTACATACACCATGCGAACATATAACGCGTCCAATATAACAATGCCTTTAGGGTGCTGTTAGGGTTACCGAGGTGGTGCAGTGCCTCTGGCATGTTCGCTGAGGCCCGCACGGATGGGTTTCAGGCCATAATTCGGGAAAAAATTGCATCCATCATGGCACGACTCGGAAGTAGCCAAAATAGTATCCTGAAGGATAGCTGGTAGATTTGATTGCCCTATTTTGATGCACTGGGTAGGGCAAGTTTGACCCCGCTTGTAGGGTAAGTAAGGTCGTGTGTCAAATATATTAAATAATTGCCTAGACATACAACTAACATAGAATAAGCACAAATGTAACTAACAATTATATGGGTCGTTGAACTGAAATAAATAACTATATTCTATTCTATTCAATTCTATTCTATAAAGTGAAGCCACTCTAATCAAGTTTTTTTTTACGTGAATTATGATATTATTTAAATAATTATTTGTAATAGGTTATTTTTTCATTTCTCTAAGCAACATTGAAATATTTGTCATTGACATTGAGTGAGTCTTGTATTTAATATTGAAAATATAATTAAAATCTCTCTCTCAGAAAAATCTTGGAATGAAATATTTTATTGAAATTCCTTTTAAAACGAGAATATTTTTCGTAGACAAAAACTCAATTCGGCATAGCTCTTACAGTGGCAAAGTGATTCAATTTGAATTATTATATTGTATCGCCATTACTGAATTCAACTTTTTAGGGTTCCGTAGTCAACAAGGAACCCTTATAGTTTCGCCATATCCGTCTGTCTATCCGTGTTCGGCTTAGCTCAGTAACCCTTGCTACAAGAAAACTGTGGAGGACTCGGCATGGGTATATAAATCAATCACGCCGACAAAACAGTAGAAAACATCTTTTTTTTAGGGTACCTCCCCTACACCTAAAGAGGGGATGTAGGTAATATTTTTTCTCGTTAAACCCATAGTGTGGGGTATTGTTTGATAGCCCTGTTAAACAAAAAACAATTTTTCAACTCTGATTTCTTTGCGAGATAGGTATTGGGCTTTAATTTAAACCCTAATTTTTGTTCGAGTCATGTATCGTCGTCGTCCTTCCCCCTGCTGGCTAAATGACTACTACTGGGAATGTTAAAATATTCGTGGCTGTAGTACATATAATAAATTCAAAAGAAAAACTATCACGGCTACGTAGGCATAACCTAGTTACCGAGTAATAGTCGACCAACTTAAAATGTACTTAGAAAGGCCAACTTTCGTACAATTTCGACGCAACCGCACCATTTAGTTGTCGCGCGCGTATCGATCCAACTAAGACGGACATGCAACTACGGAGCCCTACACTGCGCGTCGACCGACACGCGCTTGGGCGATTTTTTAATTTTTTTTTGCAAATCAAAATTCTGGTTGGTAGTATTACGTACATTAGCAGAATAATAACATTATTATATATACCGTTACATACATACATACATTCACGGCTTTATTCCCAAAAGGGGTAGGCAGAGCACATGAAACGTATGTTCCAGCGCCACTTTTAGCATAAATGTGGGTATAAAAGATCGACAAAATGTGATATTGCAGTGATAGTGATAGTGATAGTATATATGCCGTGTTTCTATTTTTAATAAATAACTAACTTCCGCCCGCGATTTCGTATGTGTGAACCCGGAATAAAAGCTATCCTAAATTTTAATCCACGCTATGAACTATCCTCGTGCTAAATCTCATCAAAATTGGTTAAGCTGTTTAAACGTGATTGAGTAAGAAACATCCAAACACCTAAACATCCAAACTTTCGCATTTATAATATTAGTAGGATTTTGACCTTCATTTTATAGTTGATTATTCTATATTATAACTTCTAGTTCGTTCTGGCAGAAAAACTCGTTACTCCATTAGAAAATAATGTTGAAAGTTTTTTTTAGGATTAACTTCACATTGTTATTTTGAATTTCATTGGTATCTGGGGACACGACAGTGCCCCCGCCAAGTCGAGCAAAACAGCGGCACGGCCGTACGATCCTTTTCTCGAAGCAGTTCAGGCCATTTTCGACCCCCCTATAACTTCGTTGTGGATAAAACTAGAAGCCTGAATTTTCAGTAACCACCAACTTTGTGACTTGGCATTCAAATTGTTTATTTGCTTGAATACACTATATTAAAATAGGCCTTATAAATTAAAATACAGTTCCATGTATTTCAGCCTGAATTCAGGCATGCAAACACAACACAACACAATATGTCAGCTTTAATAAGTAGGCAAATAATACAATAACAATAATATAGTTCACAAAGTTAGTAATAACTAATTATAAAATAATTGTCAAAATAAATAATCACATAGTTTTAGGTATGCAAAAATTAATGCAGCAAATTAATCCATAATTTATGCAGCAATATTGTGTGATTGCCAAGTTGCAGAAATTTATTTAGCAAGCAAAGAAAGATTAATAAGAATGCCTGAGACTTGACTCTACGAAATATCTCACATTTTTTTACGGCGGAAGAGTTTCGAGACTCGGCCCCTTTTTTACTTGGTATGTTTTTTTAGGGAATTTTATTTTCTAATTGAATCATCACAAAGCGTTTACCACGTCCGCCTTCCGTCTCGCTAAAACTCGACAGCAAATCGTCAGACATTAAAGCGATCCAAAACTTCTTAATGGACAGCGTGGATTACCGTTAAGTAGATTTTAAGAACATTAAAACTCAACAATTCGCTAAGTGTCGATCGTTACAATAAGTAGACCTGTTTTTAACAAGTTTGCTGCAGATTTGAGAACCTTCCAGAATAACAAATGTTTGGTCAAATATTTTGAAGAAACGATCTGGTCATTATGCTGGGCTGGAGATTTGACACTATGCGTATACAACAAAAAATGTAAGTATGTCGCTCCTTGAAAAACATAGTGTCACTACGCAAAAGATGACGTTTTCGAGTTAGCAACGCCATTTAGCTCGTCTAATCGTAACGCACGCAATACGAAGACACCTATCGCTCTAGTTCTTTTAGAAGCGACAGAGGGCGCTAATGTCGTTATGGCAAATAGTGAAAATAGGTTCGTGCCTTAATGGAACAATGTCATGTTCGTATTAGATCCCGGGATGTAGACCGAAATACAGCCGATTCTTTGAAGAAGGTTGTCATTTTTTGCTTAGTGACGGAGTTCCCTGAGGTTAAATGGTAAGTACGACAATTTTCTTACGGAATATTGTATCTATCCGTACAATGTCACTTTGTACTTATAATTTGGTATCAATATCGGGACTCAATTTTAAGCAGTAATGTACTTTTCGCTTTAATGACACTTCTACTTTAGCACTTTTAAACTTTTTGGAATGAGTAAAATGACGGTATATCTGTAATGACGATATTGCTTAAAACTCTAAAGCTTAATGCAGGTTAAAAATAACGCTATACTGTATTTTATCTTTAAATGACATTTTCGTTTTAATAATCCGAAAGGAGTTTACTTAGCTCAAACGTCATAATCTGTTTAGTGTCAATTCTGCTAGTTTAATTTACTGTAACTACACTGTTGACTATGAAGTGAAAACTGCCATTTTGAGCTTAATGACATTACTACTAAAAAAGGCCGCTTAAA
Source organism: Epinotia bilunana (assembly GCA_947049275.1). Classification (NCBI taxonomy): domain Eukaryota; kingdom Metazoa; phylum Arthropoda; class Insecta; order Lepidoptera; family Tortricidae; genus Epinotia; species Epinotia bilunana. The sequence continues at coordinate 2,754,614 of OX346266.1, read as the reverse complement.
ACTGTTTTATTAAGTAATTTCACTTATTGTTTAATGTCACTGTGTGTGATGAATACAATTACAAAACTGTTGAAGATTGATTACCTACTAGACTAATAGAATTTTTCCGTCGTAATTTTTATAAAAACTTACATATTATTTGTTGAGTGTTCTTAGAAAAGAAACGTACTTGAAAATAGCGAGTAAAATTTAAAAATGTTTACTAATATCTTCTGTTTAAATTTTATTTCTGATAGGTATTTATGGTGGGGACACGCATACGCAAGCAGCGTTCCCGCGCTGGATTGCGATTGTGGAGACAGGAGCTTGGCAAACGGGTGAGGGAGGCAACGGGCGACCCTCGCTTGGGCAGCTTTCTCGCGCAGAGCATTGCAATCGCAATCCAGCGCGGGAACGCTGCTTGCGTATGCGTGTCCCCACCATAAATACCTATCAGAAATAAAATTTAAACAAAAGATATTAGTAAACATTTTTAAATTTTACTCGCTATTTTCAAGTACGTTTCTTTTCTAAGAACACTCAACAAATTCTGAGTGCCCCTGCCCCACGAACCAAGTGTCTCGACGCCGAAAGCGATGAATTCGTATTGGGTGCCGAGACAGCTGTACTTGGCTACGTTTTGTACGAGTGTCCGCCGCGGCGCCAGCACGCCTGCTGGTCGATGGGAGGTAGGACGCAGCTAGTGTGTCGGCGCAAGTGGCGTCCCACACCAACGCACGGCCCATCTTCCAGGGAATCAACGACATCCCGTCAGGGTGCTTGCCATCGTTCCGCACTATTTGGGGCTCCAGAGGAGCGGGAACGCCGGCACTGACGAGCGCCCTTCTCAGAATGAATGAGGCGGCCGGCGCCCGAAGAGCAGGCGAGCCCGTGGCGGCCGAGGCTATCTACTTAAGATCCACAAGAAGCACAGCTGTGGTCGGCATAGAGAGCAACTCCAAGCCGGAGACCGATGGCTATGCGAAGCGTCTCTGGGTCGATAAAGGTGCCGGTGTTAGGCGAAGATAGGCGTGGAGCCAGTGACCTGACTCTGGCCTTGATGATGCGAGAAGCGTCGCTCGGTCCCTGCCTGTCGCGTTGTCTAGAAGTGAGTTTAGGGTGGAAACTGGTGCTATGGTATCCCAGGCCCTCCGTATCTTAGGTCGGGACGGAAATTTTTGATTCGGTCCAGCTACCCAGGCATTCGAGGCCTCAACAAGGCACGCAATCTCGCAGTTTGTAGCCGGAGAGGCTTGAAGAATGTGAGATCGGAGGTGCTATGAATTGAGGCCAAGAATGCCGGCAGAGCAACACTTGAAATTTTACGGGTACCCAAGCCACCATACTTGGCGCCATGGGTCCACGCCTGCTCGCTAAATCGGATATTCAAAATAGATTCAATTTGGGATTTTAAAAGTAGGTCGATAGGTCGAATTAGATGGGGGTATTTCTGGAGTAATTTTGGAACGAGTAAACAACATTTTAAAATAGACAGCAGAATGACTACTAATTTTGAGAAGGCGGTTTCGAAATAGATTTACTCAAAAGAGGAGGGCTGGCTTCGTTGAAGATGGGTGCTCCGAGAAGATGCAGACAGTCTTTGGATATAGTTACGTGATAAGATAACTCATGTGAATTACTACAAAAGTTATTGTAATTGGTAATTATCTTGACATTTTGAAGACTGAAAGTCGTTTAAGTTGATTTACTTTTTTTTATTGTTAAGAAGTAGGGCCAAAAAGCCAAGAGGATTCTAAGAGTCTTGTTTTAAGAGATGTTTTTGAGAGAATATAAGACTAATTTGTTCGTTTCTGAGACTAGAAGTCATTAACTTTAATAAACGTTGATTAACATTGATATAAAAATGTTTTATTAGCGATTCTTCATTCAAATAAACGGTAAGTTCTTTGAAATAACCGGATATAGTGTCATTTTTCCAGAAATTAAATCAAAGTTAAGGAAACCTTATGTGACATTAAGCAAAAAGAAATGGAATAACGACATTACAATTTTCCTTAAATTCGATTATCATAACAGTAAAATAAAAAATACCATAAATTACTGTTATATGTAACAAGCTTAGTCACAAACCTAACAAAAACTAACAAAACAATGTTATTTTTATAACGAACACGGCAGTTTTAGACGGTTCAAGATTTTTAAAACTTTGAGACCCTGTACTCAAAAAACACGTTTTTCTCGTAATGACACTATGGTTTTCAAGGAGCGTGTACTTTATTTTAGTTCGTGTTTTTTATTATCCAGTGACTTAGAGCCGAAAGGAGCAAAAATGTTAGTGCTTTTTGCACTATTAAGTTAATATTTTTTCCATTTTTTGTCTCTGCCTAGCCCTTACAATTAGATTCTGGAAGATATGTGTTTTGTATCCAAAATTTAATTTACTATCTCACAAACATTGTGTAAGAAACCTTTTTAAGTGATCGATCGAACGTGATGAATCTACCTTTAAGATCCCTTAGGACGTACGAATAAAAAGCGTCTTCTTTCCGCAAACAACATTTCGTTTTCTATCAATATTATTAGTGCTAACCTACAAACGATTTCCTTATAATTTTCTAATACGTATAGAAACATAATTCAGCTTTGTTTGATATTTATAGTTTTAATTTGTATTGAAAAAACTCAGCGTTTTTTCAGAACACTAAAATTATCAAACAAAGCGCAATAATGTTGCCTGATAACAGGCACACCTAGGAAAAGGCTAGTAGGTAATGGTTACAGCAAACTGATATTTTAAATAAAAGTAATGTAGAACAATAAAGAAAAAGCATAAACATGCAATAAATCACACAATAACGAGATACTAATAAAAACTAATAAGTCATTGACGACCAACTGGAATAAAATGAATGGGCGAATTGATTCTTACGCAAGGCTGGAGCTAATAACGCAAAGCAATTTTCGAACTGAAAACTGGATACTTTCAATTTTTAGTATATTTTACTCGTTTATTTATTCGTATATGAATCCAACTAATAATATAAATGCCGTTTATAGCCTGGATTAAAATATAGGATAGTTTTTATCCCGGGTCCACGCAGACGAAGTCGCGGGCGGAAGCTAGTTATTCATAATTATAATTATTTGTTCCAGGTATTTCACAACCATGCTAAATAGAAGAATCCCGGTGTAGGTAATTATACTAATTATAAACTATAACTAACTGTAATGGCTCGGCTACCCAAAGCGAGTCTTGGCCTCCGAAACGATTTGTCACCGTTTGTCGGGACCATGAACTGGCGCAAGATCGGGATCTTGCGCCGTTTCTCGCCAGTTCATGGCTTGAAGAAAGAAGAAAGCGCGCAGTTCTGATTCGACAACGTTGTTCCAATGCTACCTAGGATGTTCAATCGGTCGTCGCCCGGCTGGATGGCCCAGATATGCCTGTTTGGTGCTCCGATCTTCCTCCATCCTTTCGACGTGACCAAGCCATCGGAGACGGTGACGATTCGTTTCTCCGATGATGTTGGGCGCGGCCGCAAGATCTTCGATTTCGGCGTTTTTCTGGACTCTGGTGCTTCCGTCATCTCAGCGGACCCATTATCTTTCGTTTTTTGTCTCCGCCACCATGAGCTTATTTTCTTCTTCGAGTGTCAGCGTCCGTCCAAGTCTCACATCCATCTATAAAACTATAATTAAGTCATTTAATTTTACCTCATATAAGCTTGACGATTACCTAGGAAAACAAGCAATTTTTCATATTCTTTACCTTGTTATATTTGTAAATATCTTAATGTTACTTTATAACATGCTGGGCAGTGCTCTCATTTCTTAACTTCAAAGCCATTTTTCGTAAAACATTTATAACTGTCAAGATAAGAAAATAGCTTTTGGTTACTGGCTACCAGATTAGTGCTATGAATCCTTCACTAAGATATTTTTATTTAAAATCCTTATCGTCTTTGCGAATGATTTGCTTTCATATTTTTGCTACTTGGTTATTTATGTATTTATTTAAGGACTACTATCAGATTAGTTCTTAAAAACAATAAAATGGACACACAATTTTTGGAACCGTAAGACTGTGGGAACGGCAGTCTCTTTATTAGTTTATTAGGCTTTTTACCCTATATCCGTTTATTCTTCGTCCCGCCTATCTAAACACCACATCCTTATCAAGCAACTCACTCTAACTAATAACATTATGAATAGATCCATCCATCACGACCATGGAGCTGACGGGATCAGAATCACTGAATCATTTACCATTAGGATTCAGATGAAATGGTTTTTGTTGATTTGAGAGGTTTTTTGAATATGGAAATGATGAATGCAGTGTGCAAAATCGAAATGAATGGGCAATGATGATACGAGTAAGTGCAGGTAGTTATACCATTTTGAAGATTGCAAAACAAGAAGAGAAAAAGATTAGTTACAGCGTAATATATTCAGATCGGCACAAACAAAAAAGTAGGAGCTTAGCTAGTTAAAACAGTTCTTTTATGGGAAAAATTGATACTTTTGTTTATCTATACTTTCTATACTAATAAGTAATTATAAAGAGGAAAAGTCTGTGATAAAATATTGTAAATTTGTAGGATTGTACTTATATGTACCTAATGGGTAATCTCTGAATAAAATATTTCTGTCAACTGTGTGTAGAATAGACTTCCCGGATAGTCACAAGCTATAATTGATACCTTGGGTTTGCCTGTTGCTAGTGCCAGTAGCTAGCGTTATAAAAACTAAATATCTATTTACTCCATTCACATAATCATCATTAGTCATCACTTTTCTCACGTAAGGAATTTTTGTCTCGGTCTTATACTATCAATTCTGCCTACCCGAAACGGTTCCTGTTTTATTTCTCTTCTATATACATACTAAAAAAGCTACCTAGAACACCTGATAGCATACAATACTCGCCTGAAGGCATTTTATTTATGCTATATTAGCTTCTGCCCGCGACTTCGTCTACGTAGACCCGGGATAAAAACTATCCTATATATTAATAAATTTAATATAAATCGGTTGAGCCTTTTAAACGTGACTGAATAACAAGCATCCAAACATCTGAACATCCAAAAATTCGCATTTATAATATTTAATAGTATAGAAAAGTGAAGAATTTCAAAATCTCCATCAGTTTAATTAATTACAAACCACAAAATGCTTACACGTGTCTTCAATTACCCGTTTACTAAGAATTAAAGGGGTATAAGGATGTTGTTTATTGTCTATTAATGAATTACGCAGCATTCGTTGCCTTTGATACCTTAATTTGTAAAGGGTATCGGAAATTAAACGCCAGGCGAGCTTTGTCCGAAAATTCAATAAGAAATATATACCACTACACTTTCGTTTCACGTTATAGAAATTATAACTTTAACACAATGGGGAAAGTTTCAAATTAAATCCACACCAGAAAAGATATGAGCTGCTGAAATTCATGCATGCTCTGGATAACCAGGTGTTTAGATTAGTTGGGTTAAAACAATGGTTATTTCGTGAATGCAATTAGGACAATGAGTTGCATGTAGATTGTTTGATTTTAGCCGGAAATTCATTGGAATTTAGGGGCTTAATCGGAAATGAAGTAATTTAGTGGATGAAATATGTGTAGTTTGAAACATTCACTTGTGTTTGTTTATTGTTTGGTTACGAGTTATTATTACATGCTAAATTGGATTTTGGGATTTTGAACGTTAAAAATATCCGGAACCCACAGTAGATTAATTTGTTGCTCAATATGGTGTTGTCCTTGAACCGGAACTAAAACAAATACGTCAATTTCAGCTTAAATATAGCACGATATGATAGCACGTGGTTGAAAATGGTTGTTGTATTAATATTAAAGTAGACTTTAGTTGCTTGATATGTCTCCTTCTCAATCGGTCTCTCAAATGTTCAATTTCGTTACCCTATCCTTCGTTTTCGCAGCAACAAGCACGGCTGTCGCCTTCATTACCGGCCTTGAACCAACCTAAACGCCTCGGCATTTTGTTGGTCTTCACAAGTAGTAATTTCAACCCGTTGGTCTACGGCCTCGTTGTCTTTTGCCTTGTCTTTTGTCGGTCAGTATCAATCTATCGATGTGGTCAGTAGGTCTACGCGCTGTGCCCGCCATAAAATAATTAATTGTACTTACGTAAAGGTCCTCTATCTAACAAATCCGACGTTTGACACCTAAATCATGCTATCCTGCTCTATCGTATAGCACAAGCCCCGTCGTCCATTTAGGATAGTCTCGTTTCTGTGTGAACACCGTCGCCTAGGTAACGTGTTTCTTACAACCGTCTCGTGTCGTAGAACCGATGTCCTTTGGGGTGAAAAGGTTCTCGAGTGGCGAACACGTACCGGACGATGCAACGTGGGTAGACCCCCGACAAGGTGGACTGATGACCTGGTAAAGGTCGCGGGATTCCGCTGGATGCGAATGGCGCAGGACCGGTCATTGTTGGCACTCTTTGGGAGAGCCCTATGTCAAGGTGTGTGAGAGCCGAATTGGCAACAGGAGCAGCCCTGGCACCGCTTTAGAACTAGATGATATAATAACGAGATATAAAGGTTGTAAAAAAAGTCAGTCAGTCGAAGTCAAACGCATATATTAACTACAGGCTTATGTTCAAGGTACTGACAGATCACTCAACAGAATTAATTATTCCGTCAACAGACACTGTATCTGTTGGAATTAGGTTCGAGTAGTTTGTCAATGTCTTGCGGCTGGCGATGGCATGAATAGGTTACGTTCAATGAGGTCTGAAGTCAATTCATAAATGAGATTGGATGAACGGAGTTTGGGCGGTGTGTGCCATCACAAACAACATACGATGTTGGGCCATTTTGCAACTAACGACCACATTTTATTTTTTCACTAATACATCTTAGTGTCAGTGCGTTTTATTTTAAATTTCTCCAAACATGAGTTGACTTAAATTGCTAAAACCCGCTAAAGTTAATATGTTCACCGTGGGACCAATTTTATAAAACTTTCAGTTGCGGTTTGGATGAAATCAGTTCGAACTAACTATGCAATTCATAACCTGTGTTGGCTTCACCACTGACTCCTCAAACTTGGCCCACGATTATTTATTTTTACACCATGACAGTTGCAAACAACCAGACGGCCTGCCTCATGGCAAGCAAATTCTACTATAGCTAGCGAGGCTTGTGACTCTTCAGGAAATCGTTGCCGATATTTTATTTATTTGAGGATTTCTTGTGTTGACAACTCAAGACAGACGCGGGTTTTTCCCTCTCAACACAAAGTGTTGAGATAGAGAATAAAACTGGCGAGTTTTAACAAACAACAGATATGCGCTTGATCAGCAACGACTAGCCTGTTTCATCATCATCATCATCATATCAGCCGAAAGACGTCCACTGCTGGATATAGGCCTCGCCCAAAGAGTGTCAAAGTGACCGGTCCTGCGCCACCCGTATCCAGCGGACTCCAGTAACCTTTACCAGGTCATCAGCCCACCTTGTGGGGGGCCTACCCGCGCTGCGCCTTCCGGTACGTGGTCGCCACTCGAGAACCTTTCCGCCCCAACGGCCATTGGTTCTACGTGCTATGTGCCCCGCCAACTGCCACTTAAGTTTAGCGATTCGGAAGGCTATATCGGTTACCTTCCCTGTTTGGATTTCTAATATTGTAACTTGTGGCTGTGTGAAACTGACCACACGAACTCAACACCACTCAGAGAGCCATCTTCCTTCATCATCCTTCTAGCGTGTTTCCCGGTAGTGCTCAAACGCCCGGGGTCCACTTTGTCACCTTATCCCAAGATCTGGCGTAGGCAACTGCCATCTGACCTGATACCGGTTTCCTCACTATGTTTTCCTTCACCGAAAAGCCACTTTAAATATCAAATGATATTTTGTACATACGTTTTTTTTAAACCCAGTGGTACGAGCCGGGTTTTTTACCACCTCCAGATTAGAAGTCGTTTGCCTTTCTCAATATAAAAAAACCAATTCATTTCGTTACCAGTTCGTGGTCAGTCATATATTTGTTCGCTTGTGGCGAGTTGGTAAACGTTGTGAATACGAGGCCAGAACTTATTTAGAGTGCGGTTGACGTGTTGTCCACCTCAAGTTTTGATGGTTCGCTAAATGTTCTATAACTTTGCTACGAAGATATACAGGGTGACAACTGAAATGTAACACAATCTAGTTTCGAGCTCAGTTGATGAAAATCATTATAAAACGCAATACTTACTTAATTGTGAGGTTCGTTCTAAACTCTTGTTAATTTTCTTACAAAACATAAGTAGTCCTAAACTATGGACACGCAACATCAAGCTGTCATGATTAAATTGTAAAATTACCTCTTTTTACTACTATCGTTCATGAGTTATGGTTTATGTTCGCACCGTACTCAACGCCTTAAAATAAAAGCGTAAATAATATGTTCAGTCGCTGAATTTGCGTACGGATACGCAGACGGCATCAAAACTAAGGTAAAGTGACCAAACTATTCAAATTAGATGATATTAGTGAGCTAGTTGAGAAGTCTTGATGTTATAACAAAAAACCTCACTGTGTCAGAGTGCGTTTTATTGAACAAAAGAACGAGTTCTTTGCTTCAGCTTGAGCCAAAATTCTTACGTATGTCCGGAGGTCCAGCTGTTCTCCTCTGCAGACCGCATTTCTCAACCGATTCTCGTGAAATTTAGTGAGCAGGTCTATATTTTTTTATTCAATCACTTTTATTACCCATTCTAGATCATAAATTATCGGACATGACAACTTGAGTAGTTACTTTAAAAAAAAACTTATGTTTACTCTAATCTTGACGATGTGTAAAAGTATTTTTTTACAAATTAAATCACAAAAACACGATACCTACTAATGATGAAAACATATTAATTTTGAATGTTTATATCTGAAACGTTACATAGCAACACTGCTTAAAATCGAACTACGGAACACGTGTTACTTCCCTCACTCAAGGTGACGTCTACCATGTACAATTGGACATATAGCTGGATTATCGTAGCCGACACATATGTCACTGTTACTCTTCATTATCATAAGTCTGGGCCAGACGTAATAAATCAAAGTCGAGGATGGAAGACGGGTCGACTAGATAACGGAATAGTTATCTGTCAATGACTCCATGTGAACTGTTTGACATGGAATATGCTGTAGAAGGTAATGCGTGAACCCATTTAGCACATGCCAACAAAATATGCAGCGACTGGCCGTGAAAAAAATGTTTTCTGACAAAGCTTTCTATAATATTAATGAGTATTTCTACTATATTTGTAATAATAATAATGTTAATCCTTGTACAGTCGCGTAAAAATTTGGGTTAAGCTGGGGGCACGGCAGTGCCCCCGCCAAGTCGAGCAAAACAGCGAGCGGCACGGCCGTACCATCCTTCTCTCGAAGCAATTCAGGCCATTTTCGACCCCCTATAACTTCGTTGCGGATAAAACTAGAAGCCTGAATTTTCAGTAACCAAGCACGCATTGTATAACCATAATATATTTCAAATTTCATCTGATTTGAACCAGTGGTTTAAAAATTATAGCAAGTCAAAGTTTCTTAATTTTGTCACTCACTGACTCACCGATCATCAAAAGTCTAAGGCACTTCTAGCAGATATAGAAGCTTCAAATTTAGAATATAATTAGTGTTTAGTGTATAAATAAATCAAGACAAATAAAATTGCAATTTCACTCCAGTTTTCTGCGTAAATAACTTTGTAATCACATATAAACATATAGGATTACAAAGTTATATTTGCAGTGATTGGGATTAAAAATTAAAAATTAAGAATGGGATATTGATAACACAATAACCTACAAAAAGTAGTGAGATCCCATAAAAAACATTCCATGTAAAAAAGAGGCCAAGTTTCGAAACTCTTCCACCGTAAAAAGTTGTGAGATATTTCGTAGTACCAAGTCTCAGGCATTCTTATTTTTCTTTATTTGCTAGCTAAATAAAATTTTGTGCACAATAGTTACTACATAGTTTTAGATATGCAAAAATCTATAAATGCAGTAAAGTTGTGCGATTGCCAAGTTGCAGAATTTTATTTAGCTAGCAAATAAAGAAGAATAAGAATGCCTGAGACTTGGTACTACGAAATATGTCACAACTTTTTACGGTGGAAGAGTTTCGAGACTGGGCCCCTTTTTTACATGGAATGTTTTTTATGGGATACAACTTACTCATAAATTATGTCCCATATCTCATGTCAGCGGATTAAGGTTTGGAACTTATTTATGAGAGGATGTTACCGATACGTATTTTTGCACTTGACTGTATAATGTTGACATTTTATAATTTATAAATATTGCGATGTAATTGGAAAAATCTATTTCATTTGACTATTTATAATTCATCTTGTTTTTGACATGTAAACTTAAATTTTATTAATAAATTAGTACGAGTATGAGAGCAAAACGCTACGTCCTAGATGTGGATGGCGTTTAGAGATGGGAAGGTCCTGTATTTACCCGTTTTTTCCCAAAAAGGCGTGTGAAGCGTTTTTTGCAATATATTATGAAACTGTTTAAGTTGACACACGGGGGTAACATTTGAGAGTCACCAAAGGCTAGTTTCAAAGTTTAAATTACAGTCTAGTAATAGTACACTTATATATATCAATAACTATAAATGTAAATCGTGTTTAACACAATCGATTTTGCTCCTTCGTTTTGGTTAGAATCTTTTGTAGAAGAAATTTAAGAGCACAAACCTGATAGTAGCATTCTTGTAACATCAAAGTGGTAATTGCACTGTACTTTCACGTTGTCGTGAATTTTATCATACCTTGCTGCCTACCTTTATTAGTACCGTTATATTATGTACTAGCTACCCGGCCCGACTTCGCACGGATTACCCGTTTTCCCGTGGTAAAAAGTAGCCTAGCCCTTCAGCTGTGGTCATCCCTCTGTGGGCTTCACATTTTTTCCTGCAGGTCGGTGGACCCCCCCTCGGAGGGGTGCAATGGCTGTGCGACTTTCTTAGAAATAAAACCGCCATTCGTGTATTAATCTCGTTTTAATCCATTGAACCGTATAGCCAATGAAGCGAGACAGCTAAAAGCGACAATGTCAATGGCCATTGGAGGAAAATTATGAATTTGATCGGTAGTCTAAAACAGTCAGTGGCGCGTTTGACACGGTCGGTGTTCGCGAGTGAAAATTAGTGGGTTTAGTGCTGAATTTTAGTGCTAGAAGGACAGTTCTTGTAGACATGTAAGTAATCTATAGAATAATATAAAAACAAGTGTTACTGTAACGGGTTAACTGTAATAAACCCGTGACTAACACAAAATACCTATTCATGCTCAAAATTTGGCAACACGTTGTTTAGCGCTTTTCTAATAATCTAATTAATTTAATTTTACCAAATCACTTCACCTCACAAACCTTGTCGGTGGAGCGTCCCTCAGAGGGTGCCACAGACGTGGATAAGCGGCCATGTTTTTTCGCCACAGCTGAAGGGTTATGATAATATCGGCTTCGAATGGTAAAATAAATTTTCAAATCGGTCCAGTAGTTTCAGAGCCTATTTAATACATACAAACAAACAATCAAATCTTTCCTCTTTATAATATTAGTGTAGATCAGTATCCAAACATTAAAACAATGAAACGAATGAAAACGATAGTTATGAGCCGCGTAGCTACTTTTGCTGCTGACGATATAATAATTTGTTGATCAAGCACTGGACCCGACGACGTCCCCAATCATAATTTATCGAAATCGATAACGTTGGCTACGAATATTATCGATATCGATAATATTAAGTACTACATCCCTAACCCTATCGTGTCGTTATGTTGGAATTACTTACTTCAGTGGATGGCAAAAAATGCTAAATTATGAAATCAAATGACAGTCACTGTCATCCAAAACCTTATTCGAAGTCCCGTCTCTTGCTCACCTCCAAGGGTGGTCCATTTCAACCCATTCCTCGAGACAACGTGGGTCAGTTTCTGACCACTAAGGCTAGCCTGACTATTATAAAGTCATGGACATTATAAGAACGTGTAGTCATAGTTGTCATTGAGATTATTTTACTTGGTTTGCTAAATGCGCAAACAATAGCTTTGCTGTGTTCACAACCTGGGTTAATTTATTCGTTGTAAGCTCATTGAGTAAAAAATATTTTTTAATAAAAAAATAATTAAAAATTAAATTAGATCCATCAGCATAATTCAGGATGAATAGTAAGTATTGTTTGAGTAAGCGCATTTTTTGTGGCAATAGGCAGGAGAGATATTTGCTCTCGAAATACACGAGTCGCTTTTTAAAGCATAAATAAAATAATAAATAAATAAATAATAAATATTTGGGGACAATCTTACACAAATCGACCTAGTCCCAAACTAAGCAAAGCTTGTACTATGGGTACTAGACGACGATATACATAGTTATATAGATAAATAAATACATAGAAAACATCCATAACTCAGGAACAAATATTCGTGCTCATCACACAAATAAATGCCCTTACCGGGATTCGAACCCGGGACCTCTGGCTTCGTAGGCAGGGTCACTACCAACTAGGCTACAGAGGTCATCAGACAGATGTATAAGGAGTATTAGTTATTGATCATATTTGAGAAGATAGATAAGGATATATAGATATGCGGAGCTTTGTTTTCATACATTTAAAAACTAGGTGTCAACACAACTTCGAACACAATGCCTACATCTTTTGTATGTTGAATGCTGTTGGGACTGCCGAGGTGGTGTACTAAGTGCCTCGCCCATGTTTGCGGAGGCCCGCACGGATAGTTTTCTGGCACTCATGCGCAAGAAGATCGCCTCGATGCTGAACAGGTTCAAAAGAAGCACCCGGCCGAACCAACAGCTAGAGATGCGCAAAACGTGTCACTGAAGTGAAAGGAGCGATTCATATCTTCATGTCGTAAAGATATGTATCACTCTTTTCGTTCATTTCGTTCAATTCGCTCAGTTCATCTATAGACTCCTAACAGCTCTCGCTCAGTTGATCTGTGGACTCCTAACAGCTCTAAATCACTCCCACACACAAGTATAAATGAGTGACTCACACATTGACATGTTTTTCTATCAGTAACGTAAGCGTGCACGCGTGAGTGTGAGATAGGTTTATAGCTTCGACTCGTAAGTGCGAAGAGCGCAACCCACTCGTACATCAGTTGCTCGGTTGAGTTGAGAGCGGTAGAGCGGGGGAAGGACGCATACTGAACTGACATAGTGAGTTAGTGAGTTGTTTCATCCTTCAGTGAACGAGTGAGCGAGTGACATAAACGAAAAGATGCAGTTCATTTGAATCTCTCACTCCTGAGTTACACACCTCTACCAACAGCATCCCGAGTGTCATTGCTGACAAGTACGACTGCCCTATTTTAATATACTGGGTCAGCCAAATAAAAGCGGTTGTGCAATTAAGAGTTCAGTAAATAAAAGTACATGTTTATGCACATACTTAAATACTAACTTATATTAAATTGTAAAGGGTTTCTGTGGGAATCATATAACGTATTATTAAGATTAACTAACATTATATGGATATCAAAACTTTGAAATAAAAATGTATTTAATCTTATTTAATTTTGTTGTAGAGATTAATTACTAGAAGGTACGTCTCTCTACAATGTTACTCCCTCATTTGCGCCACAGTGGAAATAACTTACGAACTTAACGAGCTAAATATGATTTGGATAAAAAATTGCGTTTGTTAGCGCGGAGAGTTATTTGATACTTTGCTCGGATTCTTGGGTGGAAAAACTTGAGATTTCTCTTATTGTGAAGCTCACGAATATTTTCAGGGGCGGGATACATTAAACTCAAGTCTAACGAATTACAATACTTAATATCTCATCATTTATTTTATAGCTAAGCTCTTGTCGTTGTATCCATTCCTATTCCTCTCTATTTTCAGATTTCTTTCTTGACATCCTGATACGACATGCTGGTTAATTTTTCCTTTATTTGGTCCGTAAAAGTTCTTCATGATTTTCATATAATCATGGAGGATGGATTAAAACAATGATATTATTTGGTAAAATATCTGTGTTTAAAGTTTTTAATTGAAACACATTGTGTGTTACATTATTTAATTTTAGTTGGAACTGATAGGTTATTTTCTGCTGATGTAAGTCGTAGTTATAAGTCTTTGAGTATTATAAATAAATCTAAAATTGTATTTTTTAGTGACTGTTGCTATTATTTTCAGAAACGATCATAACTTAACTGGTTGAACATCAGTTTACATTAATGAGGAGTGCGTTAAGTTTGAAGAGGGATCTATTCCAAATAACGTAGACATATTAGAAACAATTCCGTATATCTCGAGCCAAGTTAAACGTCAACAGCGGACGTATGATGATGGTAGTCGTTTTATCACTTATCACTTGACGTTTTATCACTATTCACTATGGCTACGTCACACTCTGACTCTGACAAAGGTGCGAGCGCGAGAGTGACGGGTGTCTTGTTTTGGCTCTTGGTTAGCCTAATGGTTAGTGACGCTGCCTACGAAGCTGGTTGCCTCGGTTCGAATCTTATCACTATCATCATTAGCCTGTATCAGTTCACTATTGGACACTATTCTCCCATGGCATGCCACTGAGCTCGATTTTCGGCTTTTCTCATTCAGTCCCTGACCACTGACCTACGAATGTAATAATTTTCACGATTTTTTCCTTGGTAACGGTAAATATTCCGTACATAAGTTCCGAAAAACTCATAGGTTCGAGCACCGCCTGACAGTCGCATGCCTCAATCACTTGATATTGAAGTATTTATATATATTAAATATGTCGTCGACTAGAACCCAAACAACACCAGCCAGCGAGGCAGGTCACCAATGAGATGGAAAGACCAGATAATAACTGCAGTAGAAGCATCACTACACGTAAGCATATGGAAAGCGACTGTCAGAGAGGAATGATGGCGTGCTGTGAAACTTGTTACCAACACCTGAAATGATGAACACGACCACTCTGTCAAGAGTGAAACGTGAAAGGGCTATTTCGATTTGTGTAAAATTGTCCCCTTATATTTATATTATATTAAGTGGTAAAATGGCATCCAACCGCCACTGTGCGCACGCAGGAGCACGTCCTAAAACTGTGAACCGGTTCCAAATCAATAAAAGTTATTAATAGAGTAAAGTAACTCAATTATGGATCGTGTTGACGAGTAATATTAACTATGTTTATCCGCGCATAAAATATTAAATGCGACATATAACCACACGCTACTCGTATTTGACCTAGTAAAAGAACTTGACGTTTTCCTGATACGGTTCTTCATGTGAATGTACTTTATCTAAATGATAAATTGTATGTGGAAAAATTACAGTTAAAATGTCCTAACGCGCGTTCAAAACATTACGTGAATACAACGCGCGTTCAAAACATTACGTGAATACTCCTCTGGGATACTGTATTTTTTTTATAAAACACTTGACAATTGTACGTGACCTATAAATTTACCTGACTATTATACTAATTATCTATGAACATGCTCTTCAAACTGTCTATCCAAGTTTCTCATCGATAAACTTTTCCATCGTAATAAAGAAAACGGCCCACAAATTCTAATTTAATTAAATAGTAGGCAACATAATGTAGTAGGAAATTCCCAGACGTCGTCGGTTAGAAGGGATTCCACCGAAGTTTCCGTGTGTCTTAACTTTGTTGTCGATACAGTTCGGAAAATACTTACAAACATTCTGCTGCTGGGAGTTTTACTTTACGGTCGAATCGGATGTAGCGGTAAGATTACAGTCAAGACACATTTAATACGTTGTAAGATATCGTTACGTTTAGTTTGATGCGTATATCGTATCATTTGAGGGAGGCCTATGTCCAGCAGTGGACGTCTTTCGGCTGATATGATATCGTATGCTATAGATAATATTTATTGCAGTTTGGATGTATCTGTTTCAAGCAAGATCGTCTTTAAATTGGGTAAGTAATTGTATTTAATAATGAGATCGGCTTGTATTTTAGGTTTAAGATGACATTATTATTTTATTATGAATATTGAATTTTTTTTTGTAGTCTTCCTTGTATTATTTAACAAAGTTTCGGACATGTTTTCTTGTAGAACAACGCATTGTGTTATTTTTTTTCTTTGTATTCATATTCAGTTTGACTTATTTTAAGTAGGTTAAGAACTATAATTGGCAAAAAAATACTGACTGTTGAGTTTGTTTAAGCATTTCTTGCGTGGTCTTTTTTAGATACGCTGGTAGAATTTAGACTTTTAACAGTTCCATTATGGCCTACTTGCAGAATAAGAAAACGTTTATTTAACATACTTATTATTTTTTGACTTCTGACAATTGAAATCTAGGATGGCCTGGCCTGGCTATTATTAGTTAATATTGTGTCATTGTCATTGTACCATTTGAATATTATTTAAATTGTTGTTATTGCCTTCTTATTAGTATTTTTTTTTCTTTTTGAATTGTAGTTAGATTGACTATTACTTTTTTTTTAATCCATGCTATTTTAATAATATGAAATCACATGTAAATCAAAGTGAAATAAATTTATCTTATCTAAAGATCTATCATTATTCGAACCGATTCGTGGTGCTAAACACGACGGCAACGCGTGTGCTCATGACTAAGATCTGCGAATCGGTTCGAAGCACGTCGAGCGATTTTCGACCTTAAAAACGCAAGTGACCCGTTTTCATTATATTTATGTTTATTTGTTACTCTTAATGTGTCCTTAAAGGTACTTTTACATCTGTAGATATTGAAGTTAAATTATGTATCGATCCTATCGGTGCACAGAGCAAATACCAAAATTTAGACAGGTCTTGTACACCTAAAACCAATTTAAGACGTATTTCTTGTGAAAGGGTAATACTGGTGATAGTTTGAAAGTTTTCCTTCTATTCATCTTTGTAGTTGTGGCAGCCATATGTTAACTGTTCTTGTTTTGGTGAACAGCGACAAAGCGCAAGTTAAGTTCCGTTTCCGTCTTATCCCGCTTGTCTGGTTTTCTATTCATTGCGTGCCAGTAGTGTGATGTTTTCTAATACAATATTGTACTAACGTTAGAGCGTCTTTGTTGAATAAGTTATGTTATTATATGGACCTATAATACATTGTAGATATAATGTTTACAAATACGATGTGGGACATAATTATGGCTTGTCCATAATATATGGACAGCCCCATAGTCGGACACGGGTAAGGTATTTTTATTGAATAAAAAAGAAACTACATACTGCCTTGTGGAACTCTGCGATTGGTTTACGAGATCAAAGTTAACTTTAAATAAAAAAAAGAGCCAAGTGGGTGTCGGACCACGCACAACGAAGGGTTCCGTGCCTATTTAAAAGGCCGTATCGTCACAGAAATCTTACGGCACTTACGTCCTTGTCTATAGGGAAGGCAGTTTTTCGGCAATATCTCGAAAACCTTCGAACCGATCTTGTTAAAAATAATTTTCTGTGAAAGAATTTATAAAGCACTATGTCCATGTTTTTTTTTAATACACCGTTCGAAAGTTAGAGTGGGGAAGGGACAATTTTTGTCACTTTCGGGGCGATTATCTCTGACTATATATTCACTTAATCAAAAAAATGGCTGAGAAGCCTTACATTTATTTTGAAAGGTTTATAGATTGATGTGACACACATGGACTTACAATGTTTTTTTTTACTTGCAGCTACATTGTATGGAGTGCACCCCTAGAAAATAATTTATTAGTAATTTCATTACAGAACTATATAGCGGTTAACAAAATACATCTACTCGTATCCTCCAAATTTTATTCAAATACATCTATAGTTTTCGACTAAAATGCCTGTGACATACGGACAGACGGACATGACAAAACTACTTATAATAATTCCGTTTTTGCCATTTTGGCTACGGAACCCTAAAAATTATTAACTGTGATTCTCGTTTTTTTTCATCTGATAAATACAACCAGAATAAACAGAAATTAAAATAAATAAATATTATTTTACCTAACATTCAAAACATCGTTTGCCTGTGGCTGAAATAAACTTAAAAATAACGTACCTATATTGTGCTTTAGAACACTAATACGAGTAAGTCCTCTCAGTAAAAAAAATATTGTTGCCTCAGATATGTCCATACTCCGTGAAAAAGTACTAAAGAGACATATACAAGCTTTTGTACTTATAAAATTGAATATGGAAATTGCTGTAGAAATGATCTCATCATAAGAGCTAAGTCAATAGAAATCTCATTTCAAAACTTCGTAGAACTTCAGTGGCTGAAAGGTAAATAATTCAAAGGCATAAAGTAGCGTCTTTAAGCACACATCGCATAATCACATAATATTCCCTGCAAAGTTATCCGGGAGCCAAAGTACAGGGAAATGATATATGGTGAAACTTTTACAAAACACATCAGCCTGATATAATGCTGGAATATTCTTTCTTCCGTACTTCTTCAAGTTTTTGCATGTATCCTTGTTTCGAATTTTACCCGGCATCGTGTTTTGGTTTAAATATTTATGAGAGCATTTGATTTTGTTTTTTAACTCGTAAATAAGAGTTTACGTAGCATATTTCGTTGTGTTTGCGGAAACAGATTTATTAGGACAAGCTGTACTAAATTTTGGTGGATAGTGAAATATGCATTGGACTTATAATTTATTTATTCTAACTCTGAACGTTATTTTGGAACAAAAAAGCTTTTCTAACTTTTTATTACAATGAGCGTATTTTTTTAATTACCCCATATTTTCTAATTTTATGAATATTTAAATATAACCAATGTTACTATGGTAAACATATTCTGATATTTCGAAACCTATTATTGCTCTTTGCATTATGAAATTACTCAATGTAATAACGTAATTTTGATAATATTTGTCCATAAATTGGAAGCTTTTAGTAACGACGGACGGCAGACGAACAAAGAAATGAGGAACACTCACGTAAATTATGCTTGAAGGCACGGGATCAACGTTCAACTCCTCTCCCTCCTCATCTTAGGGTGATCCCGATTACATCCCCGATTGCAGACAAACGCAGGGTCCACCCACTACCTACTCCTCAGTATTAGTGCATGCGGCACATGCGATTCGGAAACGATAACGCAGGTTAAGCAAAGATGGCACCGGACAGTCTTTGGATGGGTGACCGCCTGATGTTTGAGTGGTTACTATAAATGAGCGCTTCCGTGCTTTGGAAGGCACGCTAAGCAGTTGATCCCGGCTGCTGTCCATGACAGTAGTCGTTAAGCCGAGTTAGAGGCCTTCGGGTGGCTTAAGAACTTCTAACAGTCGAGTTGCCCACTCACTTGACGAAGGGGGACAACTGTTACTCGCAGGAGCTACCTACCACAACCATGCACGTGTCCCCTGGGTGGTACCTACTAAAGAGTGACAAACTTTAAAGGCCAAAATAATGTATGCCATACGATTAAATAAATTATAGTGCATGTTGCGGCAGTGACTGCTGTCTGACCTTCCAACCCAGAGGTTAAAGTTAGTCAGTTAGTAATTACCAGAGCCCGAAATTTTCACGGCAAAACAAAAGACTGTCGCAATCTTACTAGTGTTAGAAACATTTTTGTATCGATATCGAGTATTATTATATCGAATATTTTAAAATACTTCGCGACGGTTAATTTAAAATACAAATACATACCAATTACAATGATTTTCTAAATTCATTGACGTCGAGTGAAGTTGAACGATCATTTAGTATAATTATATAAATGTCTTTATAGTGATAAATGAAACTGTCTGTCTACACCCAGAGAATGTTGAGAAATTAATGATTATATATACTCTTATTACTATCAGAAATAAAATGTCGTGTGCTTCTGTGTGTACTGACGTGGATTTCGCAGAAGAAATTGCATCTGTTTCTATGTAATTTTAAACAAACCTCACGTAATTCTTTGGACCGTTTTTTTTCTTCTATTAGACAACTATCGATATCGATAAAGAAATGTTTCTAACACTAGTAAGATTGCGACAGTCTTTTGTTTTGCCGTGAAAATTCCGGGCTCTGGTAATTACTTAAGGCGGTCACCCATCCAAGGACCGACCTGTACTGTTCTTTCTGAACCTGCGCAATCAATACGATTTCCAGCTCTCGCCAGGTAGAACAATCGAGACCCTATTTAGTCTCTAACGGCAGACGGGAAAGACATTCGTATACTTCTCCGACCCTACACGCTTACATATCCCTAGGATGTTACAAATATGTAAATGCTTTATCTAACGTCTAGTTAAAAGCTAGCAAAAAACAATAACAAACGCGAAATTCACGAGCCCAAAATTCTGATTTGTGTTATTGACTCGTTCTGTCAGAAATTGTGTTGTTTACTCATAAAATATCCGGACAAAATTTATGCCCGGCTGCAACAATAACGAATTGTTTTACAACGAACGATAAATTAATAATGGATAAAACCGATATTTTCAACCAGTTACGCTAAGAACTTCCATTTAATAAGTGACTGGATTTGTTTTTATAATTCGAGTTCAATTTCGGTTTTTAATGTTGTTGGCACAGAGCGTAGTTTACTAAAAAAATACGACTTAGGTGCTTAAAAAGAACCGTAAATATTTATTGGTTGTTCTGAAGCGCTCATAACCTAGCGGCGCCTGCTAGTCGGAAACGATAACGCAGGTCAAGCAAAGATGGCAGCGGCCATTCTTTGGGTGGGTGACCGCCGCCTGTTTGAGTCGTAAATGAGCGCTTCCGTGCTTTGGAAAGCACACAGCAGTTGATGATCCCGGCTGCTGTCTATGACAGTAGTCGTTAAGCCGAGTTAGATGCCTTCGGGCGGCTTAAGAACTTCTAACAGACGAGTTGGCCCACTCTGTTACTCGCGTCCGCGGAACTTCCTACCACAACCCTGCACGTATCCCCTGGGAGGTACTAAAGAGTGATAACAGTGGGTACTGCGGGAAGATGAGTTGGACGCGGAGCAGGTCTGTTTGGCGAGCTTCAGTGCCGCCGACATCTGCGCAGCGAAGAAGGTGCTGTTCCTGTCCCTTGGGATCGCCGGCACATTCATACCTCACCGGAGAGGAGACGAAGCCGGGGAAAAATCTCTTAAGGACATCGTTGATGTTCTGAGGGAGCGTGAGAGCGACTTGCCTGACTTCGTGGCGACGGAGGTCTCCAGATTGCCATCCCGCATTCCAGAGCAGGTTGACGTGAGTGGCCTGCTGAAGGAAATCGTGACTCTTAAGGCAGGCATGGCTGAACTTTTGAAAAAGTTTGACGTTTCGCAGGCTACTATTGCCGAGTTACGCAAATAAATTATCGGATTGCGTAATAGTGCCCCGGAAACTCGGTCACCAGCGGGGTCTTTCAAGACTAATGACCGGGCGTCAAGTGTGTTGACTCGGTCAGTTTGCATGTTGCTGACACTGCGCATGCCGTTCCACGGCCCGCGTGCCCCCTCCGCGCCGGGCCTCCCCCGCCCCATCCTCTAAATCACGTCTTTGCTATGCTGATGCCGTAGCTGGTCGGTCTGTCGCAACCGACCGGAGCGACGCGCCCTCAAGAGCGCGTGAAGTTTAGGTTCCTCCAAAGGAGAAGCTCCCGCGCACCGATGAGGATAAGGAGGGTTTTACAACGGTGTCGAGAAAGCGCAAGCCGCGCAAGAGTCAGTGTGGTACTGCAGAACCGGTTGGTTCTGGTCTGCGAGTTGCCACACCGAGCAAGGCGCTACATGTATCGCGCCTGAATTACACCGCCACGGCTGATGATGTGGTGGAGTACGTTCGTCAGAAGACCGGCTTCTCGCTGAGGGTGTTCCAGCTGCGTTCGCGCCACTATGTGCACTTCAGCTCGTTTGTGGTGCGCGTGCCGCGACCGCTATAGGAGACCATCGCATGTGCTGACTTCTGGCCGAAGGGTGTCGTGTTTCGACGGTTCCGGGGCAATCTGCCGAATCCTACACCGGAGATGACGATGCAACGGGGCCACGCCGTTTCGTCGCCTAAATAGTATTATTTGTTGTTTTTAGTTTCGTGACGCATTGGTTATTACTGTAATTTCACGTAAATGTATTTGTCAATAAATAAATAAATAAATAAATAAATGAGCGATCTCTTCTAGAAAACGAGAAGTACAGTTGCAAGATTTTTGTGGATAATTTTCTGTGCATCGTCATCGTCACTAAGAGTTATCCTCTGGTCGGTGGAGTATTTTCCATTTCTCTGTGTCTTACGCTAGTCTTTCAATTTCCGGGTTCGACACTACACCAGCTTTTTCCTTTATTTCGTCCGGTTGTACGTTGTTTCATATACTACATTTTCGTAGAATTTTGCTTCATAGAAAATGTTTCTCTTATTATCATTTCATAGAATGATCAATTTCTAGTGCACTTACTTTGGAGAAGCTGTATTTGTAGATTTTTTATAGTTGAGATAATTAATGTTTCATAATTCAACACAGTAATTCCGTGATAATCAGGTGCCAGGTAACCTTGGAGTCGGGTGAGTCTGTACAGTACAAGCCAGGTCTCCGGGTCCTACACCTGACGAAGGAGCATCGCAGCAGCTCCTGGCAACGGTTAGTGTCCTTTCAGCAACTTCAAGGCTCCGATTCGTTGTATAAGTTCCCTTTTAACGCTAGCCTACTTGTCGTGTATAAACCCATTAAACTTTTTTCGAAATTTACAGTCCACTAATTAACATTTTTGATTCCGTTTCAATTCGGTTCTGTAACAGTGTCGTTGGTAAAATAAAGTTATTCTTATTCTTATTCTTATTCTTTTTATTCATGTCATAGAGTTTTAAGTCATATATTATTATATATATATATATATATATTGTTCCTTATGATATTTAGTTAATATAATAGTTTTTTCAAAGAATTTTGTTTGTCATTTTATTAAGCTTAATATTTTCGTTTCATAGAAGGCTCAGTAACTCAATACTTTCTTTGTCAAAAATTAAATCATAGATGATTACTGAAATGGCAGTTATGTTTTTCCGCTCTTTTATAAAAAAAAAATAACCTCGAAGACGAAAGCGGGAGCAAAGCAAAGCTCCCGCTTCCGTCTTCTAACCTATCCGCGATCCGAGTCGGTTTTGCCACAGAAACAAGAATTTTTGAAAAGAAAATACTGGAACTAAATATAATATGAAACGGCTCCTATGAAACAACAATCTATGAAATGTGTACGAAACATAATTCTACTATTTGATAAGTTTCTAGTTAAAAAGTTTGATAGTAATATACATTGAACTGATTTTCTTTGAAATATGTTTCAACCAAGTGAATAGTCTATGAAACAATTATATTGGAACTGAAAGTATATGAACCAAATAATTTATGAAATAATTTCTGAGAAACTAAATTCTATGAAATTTCTATGAAATAGGGTGACACCATTTCTTCCATATAACTGCGTCATGGTCTGCCCCTGCCTCTTCTTCCTTCTATCTTTCCTTCCATGATGGTTTTAAAGAAGTTGTCGTGCCGTATCAAATGACCGATTATTGGCCAATTATTTTCCTTCTTCTAGTGTCGATGGTGTTCAAAATCGCTCTCTTTTCTTTTACCCTCCGTAGCACGTTCTCATTGGTTACTCTCTCGGTCCAACTTATGGCTTCCATCCAACGCCACAATTTCAAACGCTTCCAGTCTTTCTAGTTTATATGCGCAGAACCTAAAAATCCTTTCTTGCAAAACTACTTATACATCCACCAAACAATGAACGTCACGTACAAAATTGCATAGCAAGGCAGTTGCAAGCAATTTTAGTTCAGCACCGGATCAGATCCCGTTAGACGATATTCAGTTGAAGTTTCACATATCAGATTAAAGTACTAAGCTACGTGAGATGCGCTCGTACGGCCAAATAAGTAGACTCCCAGGTCCTATCCGGTTACATGCTATTCCGAGTTATGTGTTATCCGGTTTACAATCATTTATCTCCGAGGAGGGAATTAGATCGGATCAAATGACGCTTTTGCTTTGTAGTCGAGGTCAAAGATATGTTTACACTTTTGCACCTTAGTGCCTTGTAATAAGGTGCAAAAGTGTAAACATATTTTTGACCTTGACTGTACGTTATGAGGTTAAGTATACACATAGTACTTATTTACTTAACCGTTACAAAGGCATAAGCTGTTACGTGTCCCAACGACGTACTTATAGTTTGTACCATGTTCTAGGATATATTCATTTGAATGTCATCGCATTTTTGGAGCAGCTTAGCTAGGGGCGTTTTTTCTTGTCATAAAAGACCAAAGCCATATCAAATACTCAACTACTAGCAACCTGACGTACGTATCCATAGTGTTTTGTTTGTGCTGGTCGATCACGTAACTTTTAGAAAACACGTAAGGGCAACTCAACTGTCATTTTTTAATACAAAAATTGACATTTAGATCTCCTGACGTACGTACAACGCGTTACGCAATCGATCTGTAGCGCATTAAATAAACAGTGAGTAAATTATACTTTTTGTGGGGTAAAATGACATTTGAGTTGTCATAACGTTCGTTCGAAAAGTAACGTTACGTCACACCTGGCCGTAATGCGAGTTTTACTGCACGCTGCGCGTACGGTAAAACTCGCATTGTGGCCAGATGAAGACGTAAAATTGTGTAGTAAGTACACAATGGGTACGGGCGGTAATTCGTAAAGCCGCAGATCGCATTTTTATGGCCCTCACCTTCGGTTCGGGCCACGAACACCTGCGATCTGGGCCATTCACGAATTCACCGCCCTAGGTACGTAATGTACTATTATGGTTGTTGGTAGTTTTTTTTTTGATACCATATGGTAACTTAATTTAAGAATGATGACATGTAATATTTTGAATATTATTAATAAATGACTTATGACTTATGAGGATAATTTCAAGTGCACACAGTATATTATATTCAGATATGCGTTTAAAAAGAGCTGGCATGGCGCAATATGCGTTTCATAAAGGCCACGATTGAATGTCACAATCGAAGTATAATAAGTATGGTGTTCAATAATTTATCTCGATTAAAAACTTCCAAGAGCACGTCAGATTGGTTTCAGTACGTGACATAAACCATACCGTATTATTTTTGACACTTTCACTGCCAGGAACCGGCCAAGTGGGCGCCTACGCCATAGTCGCATTATTTATTTATTTAAACTTTATTGCACAAAAGAAAACTTATCGTACAAAAGGCGGACTTAATGCTAAATGGCATTCTCTACCAGTCAAACCTTAAGGCAAAGCGGAAAAGATTGTGGGCAGTGCAGATAACAACTGAAAAGAATAATAACATTACGGTAGTCCTATATACAACATATTTACATAAATACATATACATAAATAAAATAAATACTTACAATACACAAATAAATATATACTACATGCATAATACTTACAAGCGAAATTTCAAATATGTACACGTACACTTTACATAGGTAACCAAGGTAACCGATATAGCCCTCCGAATCGCTAAACTTAAGTGGCAGTGGGCGGGGCGCATTGCACGTAGGACCGATGGCCGTTGGGGCGGAAAGGTTCTCGAGTGGCGACCACGTACCGGAAGGCGCAGCGTGGGTAGGCCCCCCACAAGGTGGACTGATGACCTGGTAAAGGTCGCGGGAGTCCGCTGGATGCGGGTGGCGCAGGACCGGTCATTGTGGCACTCTCTGGGGGAGGCCTATGTCCAGCAGTGGACGTTTTTCGGCTGATATGATGATGATGATGACACTTTACATACGAGAAAAACCACAGGTTCGGCTACGAGCGTAGCGCTTATTGATTCTTGGCAGTGAATGTGAAAGTGGAGTGTGATGTGTGTGATGGTATCATACCACAATTTTTAGGGTTCCGTACCCAAAGGGTGCAATGGGACCCTATTACTAAGACTCCACTGTCCTTCCTTCTGTATGTCTGTCTGTCTGTCCGTCTGTCACCCGGCTGTATCCCATGAACCGTGATAGTAAGACAGTTAAAATTCTCACATATGATGTATTTCTGTTGCCGCTTTAACAACAAATACTAAAAAACAGAATAAAATAAATACTTAAGGGGGCTCCCGTACAACAAACGTGTTTTATTTTTGCCGTTTTTATAGATAATGGTGTGTGCGAGTCCGACTCCCACTTGGCCGGTTTTTAATTTAATTTAAGAAACTAGTTTCTTACGTATTTCTGTTTTTCATAAGTAGTTCAGTTTGTTTATTGTTAGTGAAATATCCTCTTGTCAAAGGAATACTTAAATATTGATTTTTGTTTAAATTTCTTCATGTAAATTCAAGTTATTTTATTTATGTTCAGTTTCTTACCTAGATAGTATAGCGGATCCCATTGTGTAAACGTTTGTACGGAGAGTCGAGCGTCCTGGCAACCAATAAACAATAGTATTTTATACAATCGTTACACAATGTTGGCTCTTAAAGTCGAGTTGCCTCATGGCCTAAGTAAGGTACTATCGACAACACAGCGAACTGACCATCGGTGCATCTTAAATGCATTGTAATAAGGTTCTATATAAACACAGGATGGTCAGTTAACAGTGTTGTCGTTTGTACAAGAATTTAAGAGCTAATTGTGTAACTATAGTTAGTTAGTTATACTTAGTTATAGTTGTTGTTTTAATTTTTAATTCTGAGAATTTGGATTCGTTGACATTTAGCAATCAATAATATTTCACCTGTTGACATTAACGATTTTATAATTTATTTCCAATATCGAATTTTAATTTTAATTGTATGATTCTATTTTATGTTTAATGATGCACCGGTCCTGTTCTCTTTCTCTTTTTAAATAATTTGAATGTACCCACTACTAACATTAATTAATTTAAGTCTGTACCTACTAACAACTATATGGGCCACGGCCTGAAATAAACGTTTATTTTATTTAATTTATACCGGCCGTTTTCCGTAAGTCGACATCCAATGTACCTTTTTACGTGAATCGGTGGGGTAGCGCTACCCTAACCACTCCAGCTCCTCTAGAAAGTTCGTGAGAGCCTTGGTGTTACTGACTGCGTCCCGCCCCTAGTGTGTCCGAAGACCCTAGCTGTTTTTTCCTGTATACTTCTACCCGCTTACATTTCAGAAGAATGTGTTTAGTTATTTCTTCTACTTCCATGCAGGCTCTGCATATGGGGCTGTCTGTGATACCTAAGTTGTATAGGTGTCTGTTCAAAGTGTTGTGTCCTGTTATTATTCCAACTATCTTGCGCAGTTGGTTTCTATGTGTCCTCAGTAGTGCGGTTGTGAGTTTGTTGTCGCGTTTCGACAATATTTCTTTAAGTAGTCTGTCTGCATGTGTCTATGTCCTCCCAGTATCTTTGGTGTAGGTCTTTGATGTAGGTCTTTGGTGTATAGGTCCAGTTGATTATATATGTAGCTTTGTGGCAGGGGTAAAATTGGCTCCGAACCGTATGCCGTTGTTTCTGAGCCTTTCCTGGCCAGTTCATCCGCTGCATCGTTACCTCTTGAGTCACTGTGCCCCTTGATCCATTGTATAGTAACGTTGTTTTTATCTGCGCACACCTCTGTGAGGTTTTGGTCGCATTCTTATATCAAGGTACATGTGATGCTGTCACTGCTCGGTGCTTGTAGTACCGATTAGTCTGAGAGTATCCACATGTTTGTATTCTCGACTTGTCTTATCTTTATAGCATTGCAGGCTTCAATTATCCCTACGCATTCAGCCTGGAATACCGTGTTATGTTCGCCCAGAGGTTTGGATATGTGTATGTTTAAATCCTCTGAGAACACAGCAAATCCCGTTCCCGTGCTCGTTTTTGACCTTTTGTGTAACTATTGTATATAATACTTTTTCCACGAGTCAACTGAAATAGTTAAACAAACTTGGTATCTTTTGAAAATCTAAGCCCTGCTGAAACGAAGCGTAGCCCACTGGCTCAGCGTTTCGTCGAATTATATTTGTATTAACGAATTATAGTTGTGTAAACAGTTTTATAATATAATAATTTTTACAAGGCTTTTACAGTTGAGTTGGGAGCTCCATTTAAAAAGTATGTGATTATAGTTTGGTGTACGAAGTCTTAATTCAAACATTAAAGTCGACGAGTGTAAAAATGTATTTTGTATGATCATTATGCTTCAATATAATCTCGTTAACATACATCAAATTATATTGAAGTGAACCATTAACATTTCAAATACAATCCCACCCTCGACTAACTAAGCACTACACGTGAGCTAGTACTCGAGTCCAAACCTGATAATTATATTCAACATGCAGGAGGTGTGTAAACCTCTTAACAGATACACAAACAGATCGAAACTCTTGTGTACAGTGCACGTAATAGATTTTGGCCAACTCCGTGCGCAGTTTAGATACAGCGATACGACAGACTTTGGTGTTTGAGATTTGATCTAAACTTTCACGATACTCACACATTATAAAATAAATAAATATTAGGGGAAAATTTTACATTGGGGTCCTAGACAGCAAACAAATAATACACATGTAACCAGTAGAGTGAGCTAATGCGCTCATTTTAAACTTTTTAACGATTCTTTAATTTTGCACGATGCTCACACATTATTTCTACTAAACGGGACTTAATCGCGTATAACTTATAACTAAATTATTTCTTAACCTCTTTGAGGCTTTACCACAGAAATGAGTATAATGAATATTATCTTAAAACGTTTATAAAGATAATAGCAATTCTTGGCCAGTGTTCGACCTGCGGAACATCGAGCGAGTCTTGAAATGATAACACAAATAAACAAATCAAGGCCGCCGTTTTGACCTCATTTGTTGCGCGATGACATAATTTTAAAAAAAATCTAATAAAACCCATACTACTTGTATTATGTATAACAATAGAGTTCTAGAATGAGCACCTAGTGTAAAACTCAAGCAAAAAGTAAGGAAGGCAGCGACGTCGAAAATAAGCATAAAAACACGCTGAAATCGAGGTACATTTATTATCTATCATTTTGAATGTTAAAGTATCTTAATATAGGCCGCTCAGTAACGGCAGCCATTTAGAAATCTTTAAAATCGGCCCTTAACGAAGCAATTTGGACCCTTTGTCGTTGATATAGGGTGTGATTTGGGAAATGTTATTTTAGAAGGGAAGGAGGGAACGATTATGTAAATAATGATATAATGACGTCATCTTGGGTTGCGTCGTTGTACTCAGATTGAAAACAATAAGAGTTTCGAGAAAAAATGTTAGCACATGGAATTGGCGATTTATTTACTAATATATGATACTTAACATTCATTCAAACGTTTAAAAATTTGCCATCATCACAGTCTTGAATACTTAACAACAGGATCAAGAAAGAACTTGTGATTCTTTTTCTACCTAGCGTTATCCTGGCCTTTGCCACGTATGCTTTTCTACTAGCTTTACTCCACTTTGCACGGTTGCATTGTGTTTATCAAAAAAATGATAATAATAATAATGAATACTCTTTATTGCACCACGAAAAGAGAGAAACATCTTACAATTTTTTTTATTATAAATATATATAATTTTTAATATAATATATGAGTTATTGAGATCAAATTTTTCCTGCTATACAAAGGTTGTCTGGAAGAGATCGCTTTAAAGCGATAAGACCGCCTATTGTTACCATTATTTATTGAGCAAAAGTATATATTGCACATATTTTTCTGCTGAACTGTTAACTGAGCACGAAAGTAGTTCAAAATAATAGATATAAATCATGATATAATATTTTATATAATATAATATAAGTCATGTTCATTTATTCGTAATTGTCAATATTACATGCCAGATTGTCATGATTTATATCTATTATTTTGAACTACTTTCGTGCTCAGTTAACAGTTCAGCAGAAAAATATGTGCAATATATATCATAGATATTGATTTTGTTACTAATTATATAACCTTGTATGTATTATCCTTGCATATAACAATAGATATTGAAAATAGCGATATTTAGTAAGGTGTATCCAAACTAAAAGGATACTTATTATGGGATACAATGCTTAAAAAACCATTAAATGTACCTTGTCACCTTCAAAATGCGTCTTCTATCTGCGAGTTCCTTTAATTGGCTTTGTATTACTATGTAAGACTTATATCATGTTTTTGCAGCTGTTGGTACTCCTTAAGTATAAATAAATAAATAAATAAATCAGAACCTTAACCCATACCTATATACCCATATGATTGTTTTTTTTTTTCATTCGTTTTTGTGCACTCGCGGTCTCAGAAAGTTAACTACCAGATTTACTAAATATCAAGAAAATGTCAGGGAAAACAGAAAAAAGAATATTCATTGAATGGTCTAATCAATCAATCAAAAACCACGCGAGTTGAAATGCATTATTGCTGATATTTTGATCCCATTTCTCACATTCGTCGAGTTCCCCATTGATGTAGCAATGTAATAAAGAAAAAAAAAGTGGGAGAACCCGGAATTTAAATGATGGAAAACAATTCAGAAGGTGTGGGCTTTGAATAAATGATGGCGGTGGCGGTTGATTATATTATGTTCATATCGTTTGAATCCGCGTTAAAAGATGCTTTATGAAATGTTTATTCTTATGAAGTTGTTTTATGAGCGTATTATTGCACATTTGGATTATAATATTGAGATTTTTCTTTATATTTAACATTAATAATTAGCAGGGAGACACATTTTAGGCTATGTTTCATAGTTTGATCGGTCATACTACGTATGTTTACTGCGACAGTACCATACAAACAAACGTTTGGTTGATGGTAAGTCCAGAATAATCACGGTTTTGAGGATGCCTAGGGTATACGAAAGCAGAGGTGTTCACGTGAAGACCGGATTCATCCTGAGGGCCGTGAGATTGGAATCTCGTTATAAGTGAATTTTAATTGCTGTGTAGAGTACCAACATACCAGCAGCTATTGACCATCAGTAAGGAAGAAATTTGGCCGAAGGGAGTCAAGTTCCGGCGTTTTCGCGGACGGTTACATGACCTGACACCACGACATTGCGTAGCACATCGCATAGTGTGTTTCTGTAGTTTTAAAATAATGTATATTGATATGTATGTTTGTCTATCACCGTCATCAACAATGGCCTTTCAGTCTATTACAGACTATACAAGCAGTGTCAAGAAAGGAGACAACGTCTTCCATGGCTGTGTATTCTATAATATGGGCCTTTGTTGCCTGACTCAATTCAGTAAATATCGAATTGTTAGCTAGAGTTGTATGCGGGTATCTCACTGTCATTATTAGTTAGTTTTTCTAAAACACCATAGATACTAACTAACAATAACTTACCTAACAACATTTTTTGTCAAATTGTCGTGACGAATTTTATTACACCTTCGGAGTGATTTAAGACTTTTTTTACAGAACTGAAATGTCCCCACTTTCATGTCTGTCTTTCATAATGAGGAAAATATTCAGTAGACATAATATGTCCACTTCGGTCAAATATCAGGGTGGGATTACCGGCCAGGGGCTACTACATACAACTAGAAATTATGCTCTTCGTAATCAGGAGAAGGCCTTTGTGCCGATGATTACTTAACATTAACTATTATAATGGGTGAGCTATACGTATCGATATTGATGTATGTGTTGTTTGCGGAGCACTTAGCTTCAGTCAGTAGTGTGACTATAAAGCAAACATTACCGAGAGCATTGTGATATATGGTTATAATTATATACAGTAGAGTTCCCTTATAACGTATTCTGCGCGTTTGATAACGAGGTATCGTAATTTGCAGCATTTTGGTCCTCAATGGCCAAGGTAGTTAAGGAAGTAGTTCCAGAGCTATTAGAAATATTGTACAATATATTAATACAAATATGTGATTCTTCTTGATGTACCGTTGGCCCATGAAAATGTTGAGCATACTAAAAACCTTGTTGCATCAAATTCGAAGCTACTTCGTTGACACTGAAATGTCATATACCTACATTTAAAACCTTCGTTTAGGTATTAAAACTTCAACAAATGCCACTGATAAAATATGATCGGTGGTCAAGAGCTAAAAGTATCAAATAAATGTTAATATTTCAAATAAATTAAGATACCTG
The DNA here is from genome assembly GCA_947049275.1 of Epinotia bilunana. NCBI lineage: Eukaryota > Metazoa > Arthropoda > Insecta > Lepidoptera > Tortricidae > Epinotia > Epinotia bilunana. The sequence goes on along the minus strand of OX346266.1, from coordinate 2,722,743 downwards.
CGATACTTTTTGAAACGGAGTGTTGAAATTGCGACTTAGTGTCAAGAGGGCAACTTTAACGTAAGTATTTGTTTCCAAACATAATGATATTGTTCTGAGTCTTCCCGGTTGTTTCCTAAATTGTTCCTGTTATGTTTTCATTGTTTTCAACGCTATCCATGTTATTGTATTGGAACAATGTACTGGCGATGCTTTGTTTCCAGCGTAATACCGTGGACCTATGTGTAAAGAGATATAATATATCTCTTTACACATAGGGTTATGTTATTATGTTTGATAATATGTATGTGTGTAGCTCAGTTGGTTAGTAGCGAAGGACCATGAATGCCTGTGGTCGCCGGTTCGAATCCGGCTCGGAGCATTACATTTTGTTTTTTTTTCCAAATTTTTAATTTCGTTAGCGTTAGCAGCGTTACTGCTTAATACAAAATTAGGATAATATGTTGTCGAAGTAACGATTCGTGGCCACCGTAATAATGTAATAATCGTCGACGGTCAATTCTAACAACTTCTGTAAAATATTAATGAAGAAAACGTATTTTCCTACAAAAACATAGCTGACCTTAAATTGCTATCACTGGTTTGCACTATAGATTCACCAATGATGCATTCTTTTATAGTTTCTTTTGTAATAAAGAAAATTCCTGATTAAAGCTCGGACTTTATTTCATCAGATCACAAACTAAATAACTAGTTTAGTTGAAGATGAAAAGTCCTTATTATAATTTATTTCGATTTTTAATCAATAATCTTATTCTACGGTCGCAAAACAGGACATTCGTGGATTTTCACTAATAAAGCAGTAAAGTTTGTAAGTTTATGTTCTATTCTTCTACTTACATATATATTTCCGAAACTACTAATCCGGTTTCATGAAACAATTCCTGCTCGGAACACGACCTGAGAGACGCAACTGCCAGTGCTGTCCACACCGCTGCCCATTGGGCATCTCATATTTGAGGAACCTCGACACGAAGAAGAAGAAGAAGATGAAACAATTCGCCAACATTTAGAATTGCCTTAATGTGTTGCATCTTTTTCTAATACCAAACATACCAATTACTAAACTTAAAACAAGAATACACAAAAAAACATCCGATGTATGAGATTAGAAACCGAGACCTCAATAATAGAAAGCAAGCGATTACTGACAACGCCACGAGGAGTCATACTTTATTTAGTCGAAATTAAACTTCTCATTAGTGGCTTGCAAGTTTGGAGTTGCGTCGTGAAACATCTAATAATATTGTAGTCTTAATATAGTTACTGCAGTCTGTCAACATCACAGAACAGAGACAGAGATATGCAATGACAAGTCTACACTCTTTTCCATGAATGTCATAACAATGGATTCTTAAATAGTTGACATTGACATCGAACCATCACGCGCGTCACTCACTCTCCCTTATCATTATTCAATTTGACAAACTCCTAAAGTGGTCATCATTTTCATGGGCCGACTGTACATTCGATCATTTAGTCAATTTTTTCTACAATTTTTTTTTTTTATTCCAGATGCCAATACAACATCGCTGTCCAGTTAAGAGTCCGCAGTAAGCTCGGCCGAATTTCACCTTCCCATACAAACGTGGTTACGCTCTCATTTTAAAACTACCTGTTGGATTGTGACGAAACTTTGCATATACAATGACATGAGGTATATCTATGTCTGTAATTAGTTTATATGGTTCCAGTTTATAAAACAAACGAAATACAGCTAAAACAAGTTTTGTATGAAAAACTTAAATTCGCTGTATTTTTTTTACTATGGTATCTGAAGCTACATAAACTAATACATCATCATCATCATATCAGCCGAAAGACGCCCACTGCTGGACATAGGCCTCCCCCAAAGAGTGCCACAATGACCGGTCCTGCGCCACCCGCATTACAGACATAGACATAAACTAATTACAGACATAGATATACTTTATGTATTCGTTACAATCCAACACGTAGTTTTAAAATGAGAGCGTAACTACGGTTGTATGGAGAATCGAGCTTACTGCGGACTCTTAAAGTCCATTTTTTCTTCAAATGATAAAAAAAACTGTTGTACTCCAGATGCCAATACAACATCGCTGTCCAGTTAACACGTCGTCATAACATAAATAATTAGTTTATAATTTTATAATTGTGTTACATGTAGTGTTATTATGTATTTATTAAACAACTAGAGTAGTAGTGTTTAGATGCAGCGAACGAAAAAACCATATAATGCGAGCTCCTTACATTTCTACCCCCAACCACGTGCCCAAAACCACTATGCGCATGTTCGAACTAAACGGCTGCCTGGCATCGTTTTGACACCCCGCCCGCCTCCATCCCGGCGAAATAGCAATGGCGCTCATTCTGTGGGGCCATTTTGCGGCTCTACTATGTAATGACTCCTATGGTTTTTCGTTCGCTGCTTACATGCCCGAAATAAATGATTTCTTATTGTTACTATAAAACAATGAAGAGGCGTTATCATTGTTGTTTAGTGAACTGACGTCTAGTAGACATTAGAATTGGATCGATAATTGAGTGTTATTTGTCCGATCATTTGAACGAACCATTCTAATTGACATTGCCAATATCAATTCCATAAACTTGCTTAGCTTCACTAAAATGATGCACAATTTAATCGTATGTAATTATATGCATACTTGCTTATATGTATAGGTGTAATCCTACTATAATATTATAAATGCGAAAGTTTAGATGTTTGGAAGTTTGTTACTCAATCACGCTTAAACGGCTGAACCGATTTGAATGAAATTTTGCACGAAGATAGTGAATAGCTTGGATTAAAATATAGGATAGTTTTTATCCCGAGTCCATGCAGACGAAGTCGCGGGCGGAAGCTAGTACTTAATACTTGTTTAAAAACAGAATATAAGATTAGATTGCTTGAGTATCCACCCAATTACAGGCAAACACGTGTACTCTGGTTGCCGTTGTTGTTTTTAAAGTAAAATTTTAAGATCAATGCCGATTTATCCACTATTCTTATGAATAATTGGTTTTTAGTGATGAATTTCATTGCAGTGTACTCAAAATTAAAATAGCACTTGACTCTGACATCGTTGCATATTCATTAAGATGCTTTACAAACGTTTTGTTGTTATAACTCAGCCAAAAACAGCGTGCAAACGTGATTTGGTCAAAACGTTCACTGCCAAGAATCGCTACGCGCTACGCTCGTAGCCGGTCCCGTGGTTTTCCTCGTATGTAGCGGAAAGCGACTACGGCGGTCTGACGCATATGTGTCTTCATTGGCCCTGAATGTGTATGAAAAATGATAAATCGTAAACTTTTTTAATTTAAATAGAAAATAATTGTGCACTGCCTTCAATTTTTGTTTATACAAATTTCACATTTTACATCGAGGCTTCTTCTAATATTATGTTTTTTTCTTGTTCCAGGAGCCAGTATTTCCAGTCTTACCAAATGCAAAGTGCCAAAGGTATGTTTCGAAATTGCGTTTTTTACCACCCAAAATAATTTGCACTATATACTTAATTTTACGTAAGCAGGATCTTGTTCTGGTCTGGAAGGGTTTAACCCTAAAAATTAACACATTCACTGCCAACAATTTCGTAACATTACGTTCGTAGCCAATCTCGTGGTTTTCGCGCTGCGTAGAGGAAAGCGCTTACTAACAGAACGCCTACTAGACAGTTCCTGGCTGTGAAAGTGTTGGCAACTTGTTCAAATAGCAGCAAACGCGGTAAAAGAAATAATTTCTTCATTGTTGCTCAGCTAAATTGCCATAGCCATAAATAACTCAAATGACGTCTAAAAAACTCGACGTGCTAACACCGTGATTAGTCGAGGGAAATTAATTTCTTACTGTAGCTCTGACCAAAGTGTCTCGTTTAATCATATTGTCAGAATCTGACCTTAACGTCGTGATTCGTGAAAAGACCATGATTGATGATGTGATTTAATGAATTAGCCATTCGGCGCTGATTTTCCTTGATAGCCAGATTTAACTCGTTTCTTTGAGTTTTACAACAACAAAAAGCTAGCGCGACAAAAGGCTAGCAGTCTTTCTAGGCTCTTCGCGGGGATTGTTTTCATTATTTTTATTAAACTCATTCACTGCATTACGCTGCAGTCCGTAGCAGCTTAACACTTTCATTGCCAGGAACCCGCCTAGCGGGAGCCTATGTCGTGGTCGCTTTCCGTTACATATGTGCAATACCGTAGTTGGATGTAGCCCGTGGGCTACGAGCGTAGCGCGTAGCGGTTCTTGGCAGTGAATGGGTTAAGACTAATACCAAGAATCGTTAAGCGCGACGGTCGTAGCCAATCCCATTGTTTTCCTCGTATGAAGCGGAAAGCGACTACGGCGGTCTGACGCACATGTGTCGTCATGGGCCCTGAATGGGTTAAGACTAAATGCCAAGAATCGTTACGCGCTACGCTCGTAGCCGATCCCATGGTTTTCCTCGTATGTAGCGGAAAGCGACTACGGCGGTCTGACGCATATGTGTCGTCATGGGCCCTGAATGGGTTAAGACTAAATGCCAAGAATCGTTATGCGCTACGCTCGTTGCCGATCCCATGGTTTTCCTCGTATGTAGCGGAAAGCGTCTACGGCGGTCTGACGCATATGTGTTCGTCATGTGCCCTGAATGGGTTAAGACTAAATGCCAAGAATCGTTACGCGCTACGCTCGTAGCCGATCCCATGGTTTTCTTCGTATGTAGCGGAAAGCGTCTACGGCGGTCTGACGCATATGTGTCGTCATGGGCCCTGAATGGGTTAAGACTAAATGCCAAGAATCGTTACGCGCTACGCTCGTAGCCGATCCCATGGTTTTCTTCGTATGTAGCGGAAAGCGTCTACGGCGGTCTGACGCATATGTGTTCGTCATAGCCGATCCCGTGGTTTTCCCGCGAAGTAGCGTGAAGCGGCTATGGCGTTGGTGCCCGCTAGCTAGGCGAGATCCTGGCAGTGAGTGTTAACAAATGCTTTGCCAAGTCTAACTGAGGCGGAATAACTAGGTTAAGCAAAATGTAGTAGTGCATACGAGGCCAAAACTGTTATTTAGCCCTGTAAACAAAGGTTCCACAGGACTGGAGGCGCTCGCCTACCTGACGCCTAGAAATGTCTGCGGCCTGCTACTGTGGGCCGCCCGCCGGGACGTACGCAGTTGAATGCCAAGAGTGATCCTGCGACCCCCTTTACAAGGCGGAGCCGGATGTCGTTAGTGGTTTTAGACGGTAGTCCAGTTTCGGTTAGTCCGTCATACCCGTCCTGCCTCCCCGGATAGGACGGGATGCGTAAATGCATTTCCCCAACGTTAAAAAAAAGGAAAAAAGAAAAAAAAAGGCCAAAACTGTTATTTAGGGTTCCGTACCCAAAGGGTAAAAAGGGACCCTATTACTAAGACTTCGCTGTCCATCCGTCTGTCTGTCACTAGCGGGCGTAGCACGGTTGCCATTTTATCACTTATCGTTGTAGATAAGGCATCCGTCACTCTCGCACTCGCATACTTGTCAGAGCGTGATGGGCGTCTTTACCACAACGATAAGTGATAAAATGGCAACCATGCTACGCCCACAGGCTACACTCAAGAACCGCGATAGCTAAACAGTTGAAATTTTAACAGATGATGTATTTCTGTTGCCGCTATAACAACAATTACTAAACACTAAATAAAATAAATATATAAGGGGGGCTCCCATACAACAATCGTGATTTTTTAGCCGTTATTATAGATAATGGTACGCAACCCTCCGTGCGCGAGTCCGACTCGCACTTGGTTGGTTTTTTTTAATTAGTTGTTCAGTATTGTTGTCGAGTACGTTTTCATTGGGTGGCCGACTCCTATCTGACAAGCATGCAAGCTGTCAAACTTATCGCAACATGGCTTATTATTATTATATCACAACTAGTGGATAGTCACCCTAACAGTCCTCGCAATGTACACTGACTTTTGACTGGTACAACGTTATGGACAAGTATTTAGTGCCTTAATTTGTACGTGTATATTATGAATTTCAAAAACCTAATTATCATAAAACGTCTAGGTATATCTTATTTATTAACATATAACTGAAGCAACGAGTGTTATATTTATTTAAATACCAACGTCCTCTAGCGTGTAATTAAGGGGGGAAATTTACACCCCTCACATACATCAGTCTCCTCCATTAAGTCTTATCTTTTCAACAAAAGAACAACCCCGTAGTGATGTGACGTTAATGTGGAAAGTTTCATACAGACAGAAAGCGAGTCAATTTGTTGTTGTTTGCGGCTAGAGTAACTCTGTATTAAATTAGAGAATAGTTGCCTCCGCGTTGGAATTCACGGCGTATTTTGATATATGGCTTTACACAGTTCTTCAAGCGTGATGATTAAAAAACAATAGTTTGCGTTTTTTAATGAGCACTAGCGATTCGGAGGGCTATATCGGTTACCTTGGTTCTGCTGCGGATAGCCTCATTTCTGATGCGATCGCGCAGAGAATCTCCCAATATAGCCCCCCCCTTTGGGTGACTTTGAGCCTTCTTATGAGGCCCATAGTAAGCGACCACGTTTCCGTGCCATACGTCATCACTGGCAACACACACTGGTCAAAAGACTCTCGTCTTGAGACACTGCGGAATATTGGACGAAAAGATGTGCCGTAGCCAGCTTAAGTGGCAGTGGACGGGGCACATTGCACGTAGAACCGATGGCCGTTGGGGCGGAAAGGTTCTCGAGTGGCGACCACGTACCGGAAGGCGCAGCGTGCTTAGGCCCCCCACAAGGTGGACTGAGGACCTGGTAAAGGTCGCGGGAGTCCGCTGGATGCGGGTGGCGCAGGACCGGTCATTGTGGCACTCATTGGGGGAGGCCTATGGCCAGGAGTGGACGTCTTTCGGCTGATATGATGATGATGATGAATGAGCACTAACCCATTCGCCGCCACTGACTCCAGTTTGTCACTGTTGCCACCCACCTGCCACAGACTTCGTGCGAAGTCCAAAAACAATAGATTGCGGCGTGGGGATGCCACCTCGATTTGTTTTCTATGGTTCTGATGATCTGTTAGTACTTATGTGGTGCTGTATCGTGTTCCTGCTGGTCATTCTAGTCGCCAGATCTCTCTAACATGCGGTATGTTGAGAGGAGGGGCCTGATTGTATTTTGCTGTCAACACAGCGAATTTGGAAATCAATAAAGAGTCGGGAAAGTATTTATTATTCTTCTGGAGTTTGAAGCGTTCGTAGGCTGCTATATCCGCTAATCATCTGAACGGGTATGCCGTCGCGTCGCCTTGGCAGTATAATTATGTGTTTGAAGATTAACTCAGTGGTAATAAAAGTACATAATTAAATTGTAAGTCGACTTTTCTAGCTCTTATTTATTTATTTACACTTTATTGCAAGAATATAAAAATAAAAGTACAATTGGCGGACTTAATGCCTTAAGGCATTCTCTACCAGTCAACCATTGGACTAAACAGAAACTTTAATGGTGCAGGATCCTAAATACGGAGTCTCGAATGGAAACACAAATCAATTAATTGCATTGATATATATACAATATAAACTTACCTACTTAAGAGTACGCAGTAAGCTCGGCCGAATTTCACCTTCCCATACAAACGTAGTTACGCTCTCATTTTAAAACTACGTGTTGGATTGTGACGAAACTTTGCATATACAATGACATGAGGTATATCTATGTCTGTAATTAGTTTATATGGTTCCAGTTTATAAAACAAACGAAATCCAGCAAAAACAAGTTTTGAATGAAAAACTTAAATTCGCTGTATTTTTTTACTATGGTATCTGAAGCTACATGAACTAATTACAGATATTTATTTATACTTAAGGATTACCAACAGCTGCAAAAACATGATATAAGTCTTACATAGTAATACAAAGCCAATTAAAGGAAGTCATATATAGAAATGGCATAGAAAAAAGAAAAATGTTTGACACACTTAGCACACAGCTACTACTAATATACCACTACTTAGCAGATATAGATATACCTCATGTCACTGTATATGCAAAGTTTCGGTACAATCCAACACGTAGTTTTAAAATGAGAGCGTAACAACGTTTGTATGGAGAATCGAGCTTACTGCGGACTCTTAAATACATAAAATTATATGCTATTAATTGATTTAGTAATTTTATATGATTAACACAGACAGTCATACACACACACACACACACACACACACACACACACACACGCACGCACGCGCGCGCACGCACACACACACACACACACACACACACACACACACACACACACAGATCAAATGTCTTTTTATCTTTTATCCTTTGTTAGTTTAAGATCTCTATACATGTCATTTCTTATGTATACGTTAGTTACCACAGTGGAGGAGCGGTGTCTCTTAATACAGGTATTATTAATACTTAAAAAGAGGCACCAGCCTATATATTGTTAAATAGTTTGTTACTGAATAAATGATTTTGATTTTTTGATTTTGATGTGCATGTATAGCTCTTCATCATTTAAAAGTACATCATTGAAAACCGGATTATCACCGTAAACGATGATACTTTGCCGGAGTTCTTACGCCAGTTGTTCTCAGGTTTATTTTTAGAACGGTGGTAGATTTTGACATTTAAAGGTGCAAGTAATATGCCTAAATTGAAGAATAAAGACGTCCACTGCTGGACATGGGCTTCCCCCAAAGAGTGCCACAATGACTGAAGGTCCTGGCGCCACCCACCATCCGCAGACTCCTGCAATATAATGCTACGTATCCAATTACAAACATTGATAGATAGAAGGCATCGTAAGATCAAAGAAGTACCTTCAAATGACATACATTTATAAAGTTCATGTTTAACTACACATCGCCATTCGCATTGATCCACCGAAAACGTAATTTCCCAAGACAATCTAAGTATTTGTTCTTTTCATTGTTGTCAACCCTTTGCGGTGTCTGCGCTATTGTTACTTTTGTCAGACACATTTATGGCTCGCAACTTTGCGTGCGTCGCGTCTCAACAACGAAACGTGTTAACCGCCGTGAATGTTGTAATAAAATACGTTCTTTTTCAAAAGTAACGTTGTATTGTTGACTTCTATTATGTTCGCTTGAATGGGGATTAGCAGTGGAATTGAAACTTAAATAGTAACTTTTACAGTGCAGTGCACCAGGTGTTCGCACATTAGAGATAGTTGAACGTATTTAGAGCAAAGATAGGTTGTACATAAATAGATTCTCGCCTTTATTAAAATGCGAAGGCAGAGCACAAATGAAATCTTCATTTCAGTGCCACTTCTACCATATAATTATGTGGGTACAGAACATCGGCTAAATGTAATATCGCAGTGAGGTTGCTAGTCAATCGACCACAACACACTTCAACTCTGCTCCTTTGACTTTTACCCCACCCACGGGAAGGGGGCAGTGAAGTTCTAAACGACACCACATGGAGGTTGGTTTTGTATTGGTTGAATAATCTAGACAAAAATGCCTGGGCTGGTCACGTGTGTGTTTTACACACGTAAGTTTGTTTTTATAGAACTATGTAGCTATCCTCATCGATTTTGTTTTCATGACTGCAACCCTGAAAATTAAAGAACTTTGCGCTCTGATATGGCCGGCTAGGTCAAGTCATGTACACATTTAGGAGATAATTAACAACTTAAAAAAGTTGTAAAACCCCTGACATTTTCATTTCAAAGTCCAATATCTCAAAACCGTTTGAACCGATCTGGTCGAAACGTTGCTAGAACCATATCGATCACGTCAGCTTTAGGACAAAAAAAACGGATTAAAATCGGTCCATTCGTTTAGGAGCCACAGACATAATTCCTGTGGGGACAGAAGTCTCAAAAAGCGTTTCCCATACCTAATCAATAGTTTGCCTGAAACTGACTTGTAAAAAAAAAAAAAATTCAAGAGACTACTAAAGAAGCATTACCTAGATGTATCACCAAGTAAGTTTATAGTATGTATAACTGATTTATGGACAGTATATTTACACAGTTATTTATATTTATGAATGTCTAACCTAGAGACTGCCGTTCCCACAGTCAAACTGTCACTACAGGTTTGTGGGGCCATATTTAATAGTATTAATAAATTGTACTTATTAAATAAATAAATAAACCGGCCAAGTGCGTGTCCGGCCACGCGCAGTGTAGGGTTCCGTATTGCCTGTTTGTCTTAGTTACATCGACGTGCGGTGCGGTTGCGTCGGCCGAATTTGTACGAAAGTCGGCCTTTCCAAGTACACATTAAGTTGGTCGACTATTACTCGGTACCTACTTACGCCTACTTGTCCGTGATAGTTTTCCTTTTAAATCCTACTAATATTATAAATGCGAAATTTTAGATGTTTGGATGTTTGTTACTCAATCACGCTTAAACGGCTGAACCGATTTGAATGAAATTTTGCACGAAGATAGTTTATAGCCTGGATTCAAATATAGGATAGTTTTTATCTCGGGTCCACGCGGACCAAGTCGCGGGCGGAAGCTAGTTCAATCTATGTACTACTACCACAATTTTTTTCACATCCCCAGTAGTAGCCATTTAGCTGGCATGACTCGAATAAAAATTAGGGCTTCGGAGCCCAATATCTCGCAAACTAATCACTGATTTAAAAAATGGTTTTAGGAAACCCATAATACTTTTAAACGAGCTATCTAACGATACCCCACACCATGGGTTTAACGAGAAAAAAAGGACATCCCCGCTTCAGGTGTAGGGGGTACCCTAAAAAAATATTTTTTCTAGATTTTATTGTACTGTTTTGTCGGCGTCATTGATTTTTCCAGTATTAATGGTTACTGAGCTAAGCCGAAGACGGACAGACAGACAGACAGACGGACATGGCAAAACTATAAGGGTTCCTTGTTGACTACGGAATCCTAAAAAAACACAGACCCACAGACACTTCAATATAATACCCCTATTTCCGCGTCGGGGGTTAATATGTATGACGAAAACATGAAACTTCTAGTGACAGTAGCGTATACATCTTTTGACTTCAATTACTTTGTGGAGGCATCTTTTGATACTTTGTTTCATGTCTCGCAACGGTGCCTGTCTTATTGAACCTTTCAGCGATCTTGTTAAATGAACGTCAACACGACTGAAGGGTTGCGAGGTCACATTTTTTGAGTTACGCATCCACTCTGAAAGTTTATTGCGTAACATTTCGTTAAGGATGGTTCACATTACACCGTGCCTGTTCCTGGACCGGCGCCAGCTCGGAACCGGTGAAAACTATACCGGCAAACACCGGGTAATTTCAGTTTAGTTCCGAACGTTCGTTAAGAACATGAACGTGTGTCAGATAGATCTAAATGACATTTGTATGGAAAAAGACAGTTGAATTGTCCTTACGTACGGTCAAAAAGTTACGTGATCATCCTTCTGATTGTATAAGAAGTCTGACAGTTCTCTTTGAGATGACAGCTAGTGTCATGTAAAACGCCAACATTTGTGTAGTGTGCTTTCTGCAACCCGCATTCAGAGCACAAACTAGACCAGACCAGAGATTTTTAAGTTGATTAAGTGGATAGCGTAGCCGTACGTAGTGTTATCGTCTGTGCCCAGCCGTTCGCGGTTCAGCGATTAAAGGACCACATTAGCTAGAAGATAACTGAAGCTAGGCTATCATTGTTAATAAGATTTTAGGCTTCAGTCCAGTTACAAACTAAACTCAACTACGAAAGTCCACCAGCAAAATTACACGAGCGTACACTAACTTCATCTAGTAAGAGTAGTCAAACTTTCCGAAAACTAATTCGGCATTTTAAATCACAACGGTGTCAAACAATCGAACGGCATATTTGATGGTAAGCATACACCGTAGCCTATAAAAACTTGCGATTCCAGATAAGTTACAAACATCGCTGACCTTAGATTTGAGGACTCGATGTGTCCACAGGTACAGACAAATGTACGCAACAGTTCTACCTATTGAGTGATTGGAGCACGTTAGGGCATGTAAACGTACATTATTGTAGGGGAAATGCATGAAAAATGGCTGTTAATTACGTGCTAACGCCAGTGCTTAAGTGAGAAGAATAGCTACTTTTTACACAATAGGTACTTTTTTGATTAAATTTCCATTTCTGGAGAAAACGATTTCCACTAACTAAATAAATAATGACAAATCACTTTGATTTTGATGTCGGTCGCTTCAGCATAATTTAATCTCGGCGGTCTTCTTTTTGGTGGAGTTGCTTGCCCGGTTAGACTATCCTAAATATATTATTTACTAGTGGCTATGTGAGCTGCAGAACTCGGGAGCCTGTCTTTTTTAGGGTTCTGTAGCCAAATGGCAAAAAACGGAACCCTTATGGATTCGTCACGTCTGTCTGTCTGTGTCTTAGAACTGTAACTCATAATTTTTTTTCATCAAATCCATTTGTGTGGGTTATCTATGGATAGGTCTTCAATTTCTAAACTGAATAGTTTGCGCGAGAGAAACTTCCAAAGTGATAAAATGTGTCCCCCCCCCCGTAACTTCTAAAAGAAGATAATGATAAAACTAAAAAAACATATGATGTACATTACCATGCAAACTTCCACCGAAAATTGGTTGGAACGAGATCTAGTAAGTTTCATTCAACGGATAATGGTAGGGAACCCTTTATGCGCGAGTCCGACTCGCACTTGGCCGGCTTTAGTATATTTTTTTAAGTGCCTAGGTAAAAAAAACTATAATAATTAACGCACCTGCTCACAAAATTTCACGAGAATCGGTTGAGAAATGCGACCTGCAGCCGGACAGACACCGGACAGACAAACATTTTCGGCCCAAGCTGAAGCATATAACTTCGTTCGCTTCGCTCGCTCGTCCGATTATGGAGATCTCTCTGTACTCTACCTTTCTCAAAAAGAATTGGGCCAAACCTTGATACAACAGACGGTATTTATATAGAGTTCATAAACCTAAGTACAGAACAAACTTTGGAAGCTCTTTCTTGATTGGCTTATAGTTGTAAAAAGCTCTCAAGACAAGCGGAGATGAATGTTTACAAGACAGTTCTGTGCAGGAGCTGTACCATGTATGGTATATTTAATTTATTAAATGCGGTATTGGGAATGAAATAAAACGGATTAACTTTAAGTTGGATGGTAAAGAAAATTCGCCTAATGACTGCAATAGAGACATCTCAAATGTGTTTTAATTTTGAGATGTCTCTATTGCAGTTGCAATAGGGTATATTCATGCATTTTTTAATTTTTTAAAACTATTCTATAAGTAATTATATAACCGGAAAAAAATATAACACTCACAATATTATTGAATGAGCTAAAAAATAATATTAAAACTACTATCATTTTCGGACGATTAAAACGCCGCCATTTTGGTGCGCTCATTTTGTGACGTCACCGTGCACTTAGAATAAATAAACAACGAAGTGTTTGATTCACAGTTTTAGTAAAAGTGAGTCATTAAAGCTTGTAAGATCAACTTATTGTAACGGAAGAGCACACAAAAGCTTATGATAAATATTGTATTGCCCCTATTTGTGAAAATAACACTAAAACTGCACCTGACATGATATATTTTCATATGCCCAAAGATGCAAAATATAAGGACAAAGGGGTGTAAGGCGATGAGGAGATATAATGTATAATGTTTGAGTAGTTTATATTATGATGAACATCATTTCGAAGTGATTATTAAATATTTTTGTACCAAAAATCTTTTTTATTAGGACTCCCGAACAATATAAACAATAACCTAACCTAAAAAATTATATACTTATTCATAAAACTATTCTGATTCCCATTTTTTTAGTTATTAATGTTACAAAATATTATGATTTTTGTTGATCAACAGCTGACTACGAGTGTTGATTTTGATCACCAAAAAGTCTAAGTTTTTTATGTTTGCACTGTTGATCGAAGTTGAAAGAATTTAATCCTTTCTACTGAGTGTCCTACACAAATTTGTTTTATTTATAAGCCTTGACGAAAACAACATAATTTGCTATGTTTACGAGTATAAAGATCACCACCCATGTAAGATTCCTAATATATCTTTTGATTAGGTATATAATGAACATATGTACTAGTTTTTTATTCCACTTATTTAAGAAAGACACCTACGAAGTACGTACTTAGTCATCATGAACACATCAATTTCAGGAAGATTATCCGACTTTGCCTTGACAAAACCGCTTCCAGTCATTGTGGCGGGTCTTTTGTCATAAGGAGTCACTGCTTTCAGTTGATAATTTCCAAAAAACACTGATTGTTTATCATAAACAGCGGCAAAACAATGCGAATAACTTTCAATAATCATACAAACGACCTGTTAACAGTAGACACCGAGTGCACGGTGACGTCACGATTCGCTCGGCCAATAGCGTTGCGTTTTGAAAATTTGCGAGGGAATTTCAAAAATACTACTTTTAAATAATTAAGTTTGTTAATAGAAACATGATTATTTATAAAAATAATCATGTGAGTATATTTATAGCAATAAAGATTTCTCATTATTTTTTTTGGCCATTTTTGAATCACATGCATATTCCCTATTGTGACATATGCGTGAGCTATCTTAAAGTGCAATATTGTTTTTGTATTGATAGTGTAAGACGAGCTTTATTTTCGTCTCAGCTAACGCCCTCGCAAACAGGCTCAGACGCCTTAACACCCACGCCACAAATTAATTATACAACGCTGAATTTCAGAATTGAAAATACCAAAAATTCGTGGTTATTTGGATAGCTACGAATGTTTATTTTCGCATTATGACAATTTTTTATGCGATCGAGTACAGCGCTCAAGCACTTAAGCTCGCTTAAGGTGATTTTTCACTAGATCTCTCTTTTTACGGAAACGTGTCTTTCAGGCTATTTCACTATATTCGGACGAGAGTTGTTATGATGACAAGGTATTTTTAACAAATAAATGTTTTGCTGCCTTCACTTGGCTAGTTTGAACATTTATACAGGCTTTTAAAGGTTGAAAAGAGTTATTAGGGCGCACATGTGAGATGTTTTCTAAATAAAGGGTAACTGGTGGTCCCTTAGTCAGTCGATATTGTCCGTAAACGCACTGTACTCTTTGCACAGGTCGATTCACATGAGCTGGCTCGTAATGTGTATGAAATTAGTGACAGTTTCATATATTTTCCGGGCCAGCTCTCGTGAATCGATCTCTCTTACTACTATAACGCTCTTCAACATGTGAACTTAAGGCTGAATAAGTTGTGCCCATTTAAGAGCTGAATAGAGACTTTATTGTAATGTTTTGTCTGCGTGATTGATTTATATACCCATGCCGGATCACAGTTGTCTAGTACTAATGGTTACTGAGCTAAGCCGAAGACGGACGGACGGCCAGACGGACATGGCGAAACTATAAGGGTTCCTTGTTGACTACGGAACCCTAAAAACAAGAATGATTACGTACAAATATCCACAACGCAGGTTTCGTCAATTGCGTACAAACAAACTAGCGAATTTTACTGGGACTTATCTAACAATTATATAATCCGCAACAGGCTTCGTCAATAATACGTAATAACTTAAACTAACAAAAAGGACCGCCCGGGATCGTAGGTGGCCCGAAAGTTCCCATAACACTGGCGGCGTTGCCACGCTGAATGGCCAAAGAAGTCTGTTGAGCCAGGAATTTGGAGATAAAAAAGGTAAGTATTTTAAGTAGGTAGATACAACTTAGTTTACAGAATATAGGTTACATTATTACATTTTCTAATACATCTTTTCTTAACTTTGAGTTTTGTAACATTGTAATATTCTTTAATTAAGACTGCTCATCTTTGACTGTTCATCTTTTTTCTTAAAGATTCTGATGGGCCCGATTATGAATTTCATTTCAACAAATCGTGTTTAGTTTTTCATTAAAATATTCAACCTTTCAGAAAACCCTTTTCTTTTTACAAATACTTATGTAAAACCAATCGTATGGTCAATAAATAAAAGACCTCGATAATATCTTTACCGGAACCCGCCCGAATCACGACACGGGCTCGGACAGAAGACAATCGTCGGGACTGATTAAGTCGCAGGCGCCGTCGTGATTAATGGAACGAGTCTGAAGGCAGATGTGTTAATTAGATCCACACGTCACTCGTAGGGATTTCAGACGTACGAGTACTTGTTTGATTGTTTTGCGCGTGTAAGCTTTGAGTGTAGATTGGGTTGTTGCTTAAAACACATAGACATTTATTTGCGGAAATAGCCCTATTGTTTGTGTTATTTCTAAATGCACCTTATTAATGTGGGCAAATTCTAATTACCGCTTCTAGTTCGTGCGCAACACGTTATTTTTTAATTTATGCAGCGACATTAAACAGTTTCGTAATCATTTATACTTTTGCATTTTAGCTCTCTGTACTATTAAATATGCTCAAAGCAAGCTGAAACAAGTTGTGATTTTCGCTAAAGCCCAAGCACTTACCGCACTTTACCATTCTCATCAGTTCGTTCGTTCTGAAATACGCTAAATAACTCACTGTAGCATTTTTTTGAATAAAATACAATTTACTGCAGGCACATTCTAATAGACAAACAATATTAAATGTTTAAATCTATTTTAAGCAAAATATGGTATTGTTACTAGTAATCTTCAAAAACCAGCCAAGTGTCAGTCGGGCTGATAACAAGATGGTTATCAGCCCGACTGACACACAAGGCGTATTAATATTTACGTACATAAATATCTGTACAGGACTGTATCGTCAATGTCATAAATGATAGATATTAATTGTTCTTATTTATGTACTTATGTTGAAACCCCTGACTGTACAGTATTTACACGTCATTTTTAACTCGCAATTGCGTTCTTCCAAGTATAAATCTCTGTTCGAATAATACGTTTTTACAGCCATTTTGCTTTTGTTACTTGGCTCAGGATATCGTTTAATTGGGTTGGTTTTGTTATACGTAGCTATAATTTGACATACACAATGACAATGAGAGAAAATTGTGAGAAAGATACAGGGCCTGTCACAGACACATGCAAGTGTTATGGATAAAAGAGATGCAGAATAGCGAGAGGTGTTATCCAACATTTTGGATCATTTTTGGTGCAAAAGTTAGCTTAATGTAGCGCTGTATAGCAATTCAACGCGGCAATGTGATCAGTGTGAAGCGTAGCTTTGCATCTTGAGTATCGCGGGGTGGGTTAGACACATTCACTGCCAAGAATCACTACGCATTACGCTTGTAGCCGATTCCGTGGTTTTTCCACTGAGTAGCGGAAAACGACTACGACATTGGCGCCCGCTATTTCGTTTTTATTGACTATTTTGGAGCTCTATAAAATGGTTTTGACTACGGTTTTGAAATAAAACATTTACGATATTCATAAATCTTAACAAACCATTGTCAAACAAAATAAAAACGGCTTTTTGGCTCAAACGGGTTTGATGAACGTTGATGAAAAATGGCATAATGCCCGCACTAGAATTATAAAATTTGAAATTACTTTGGAAATTACAACGATCAGACCTAGATTAGGCGACTAAAAAAAAATCATCAAAATCATCTAGCACATTTTCTTATAGCTAAATCATTGACAAATCTTGGGTCTTGAGACACGTTCCCAATTTCAATAAATGTCAATGTATTTTGTGCGCTTGTTTGAGAGGCGCGCTAAGTTGATGTGTATATATTAATGATGTAGTAAAGGTCGCGGGAGTCCGTTGGTTGCGGCTGGCGCAGTACCGGTCATTTTGTGGCTCTGCCTCTGGGGGAGGCCTTTGTCCAGCTTGGACGTCTTTCAGTTAATAGTATTATTTGTTGTTTTTAGTTTCGTGACGCATTGGTTATTACTGTAATGTCACGTAAATGGCAGTAGGAAGTAAACATTGCGTCGATGCGCGCGGCATACCTCAGTGGCATATAGCTGTGCCCCCGGTGCTGGTATTTATTGCCGCAGCCGTCAAACGGCTATCGGTTCTTCAATCTCCATTTTCGTCTACCGCATTTTGAAACAAATGAATACTTCTTTTAGTAAAATAATTAAATAAATAAATAAATATGAAGGTGATGATCGCTTAATTTTAAATTAAAATTGGAGTACGTATAAGAAATGACGTCCCTATTTTTTAATCATTGTTGTCGTCACAGTCCTATGTTGGCCGGTCTTTTGGGAGAGTATTATTCAAACAAATTGTTAAATCCGTAGGTCATGTAGAATTGTAGAACACACAAAGCGTGAAGGAGCGGATGCAACGCGCAAATCGTCATCACGAAATGACCATTTTGAAATTGGACCAAAATACATACATACCATCAAAAGTGAATTTAGTGAAAATGTCATTGTGCCTATACTTTTTTATGTAATTTTTTTTTCTTGTTCGAAATGTATCTTGCCCAAATAGAATATTGTCCGGTATGAAAAGTCCCCATTTAAACACGTGCAAAGTGAATGTTGTCAAATTTAAATTAATATCAAAAAACTTAAAAGGTACAAAATTCATATGACGGTTTTAGATTGGAGCGATATGTTTGGAGCTTACATAAATCCATATGGACGTATTTCTGTCGACCTAATTACATTTAGGTGCTGTAGGAAGTAATTACATTTTAGCTTTATTCAGGCTGGACAATTTTCCATGTCGAGGATTTTCAAATTGACATTATTCAGATTCGAGCAATAATTTTGTATGTGTGCTGAATGACAGTAAATCACGCGCAGTGTCACTCGGGAGACTTTCAAAGATAGTTACGTCTATTCGTCACCACTGCTGACCACGACACCGCGTGTAAAATTACCATCCCTGCGTTACCACGTTCCTTATGTCACGGATATTATGACCAAAGGAGAATGCCCAAATAGTGCCTGGAATGTATTGAGGTGTCCAATAAAAAAATAAGTTGTAATTGAATATGACTAAACAGATTAAATAGAAGGCTGCTGAACTCCGAAGTAATAAGCACTAATTGATTAGTTTATTACTATCGTTGTTTGCACGCTTTTATATTCAAATAGGTCGGTATAATGCTGAGACAGCGACCTTCACTGCCGCGAAGACACACACGATATGTGTCAATTGTATTGTATGTCTAAGTACTCCCTTTGTCTCTAGGTGGGCGTTTTTCAAAAAAAGTGTAAGAAACTTTTTTTTTCCGATTTCGTTTTTTGTTTTCTTAGAATCGTTGACACTATCGATCATCATACAAGAAAAAAGTGTACCAGATTTTACTATGTAAGTTTGTTCTTCGACCATATAAATAAAAAAAGACTGCAAACAAAAATGTGACGATCTGGAATGGAAATTTTTCACACTTTTTTCTTGTATGAGGATCGATAGCTAGTGTCAACAATTCTGAGTAAGAAAAACAAATAAAAAAACGAAATTTGAAAAAAAAAAAGTTTTATACACTTTTTTTGAAAAACGCCCAGGTGTGCCTTTTGTGTAGTGAATAAATTTCTTCTTTCTTTCTTTTCATTTTTTTAGGTCAAGTAAAATATGAATGATTGTATTTATCAAAACACCAATGATTTTATAGAATTCACACAGGTAATTCGGAGCAGCGAACCGACAAAACCGAACGACTCTAAGTATTTATAATGTAAAATTACACTTGTTTTAAAAGTCTTCCTGCAGACAAACTGTATAAAACAGTTTTGCGGGGCTTTTGTTTTAAATGTAACTTTGTAGTTAGCTTAATAAATTATAAAAATAAAATAATAATAAAACAGAGAAGTCTAAGTAGCGCTGCAAAATGGCCCCACAAAGTTGGTGCCATTACTATAAGGGGATGGGGGTGGGGTGTCAAAACGATGCCAGGCAGCCGTTTAGTTCGTACATGCGCATACCGGGTTTTGGGCACGTGATTGGGTTCATATTTGTAAGGAGCTCGCTTTCTATGGTATTTTCGTTCGCTGCTTCGGAGTCTAAAAGTAACAGTGCACCACTGGCAACTTCCATTGATGAACCAGGCCAGAGGCTCTAGTATAAGTTTTACCGAAACAAAACGTTACGACCGCGTTCGCGTTTAGCTGTCAAATCCCATACAAATTGAGGGTGAAACGCAAACGCGATCGTAACGTTTTGTTTCGGTAAAACTTATACTAGTCTCTGAGATTGTCTTGCTATAGTAACGAAAATCTCTCATTTTTTACATAGACGATAGTGTCATCTACGTAGTTCTTATGTCACATTAGAACATTCACGTAGATCTTAGCGACATATACTGTAGTTTTTATGTCAACATAATCTCTATCAGTGTAAAAAAAAATCTTAATAATAGCGAAATCCCAAGATTTTAAACAATTTTTGAAGGAGTTTTCGTAACCTCCATTTGTAGGGTTCCGTAGTCAACAGGGAACCCTTATAGTTTCGCCATGTCCGTCTATCTGTCTGTCTATCCGTCTTCGGCTTAGCTCAGTAACTATTGCTAATAGAAAACTGTGATTCGGCATGGGTATATGAATCAATCACGCCGCACAAAACAGTACAATACAATTTGGAAAAAGATTTTTTTTAGGGTACCTTCGCTACGCATAAAGCGGCGATGTAATTTTTTTTTCTCGGCAAATCCGTGTGTGGTGTGGGGTATCGTTGGATAGCTCGTTCAAAAATATTATGGGTTTTCTAAAATTATTTTTCAAATTAGTAAGATGTTTGCGAGATATTGGGCTTTAAATCCCTAATTTTCGTTCGTGTCCGACACGGATTGGCCGGTTTTGTCTTGTTCATATCAGGCATTTCCTTGTATGGCCGATGGGCATTGGCCTTTTACCCGTTTCTGCTAGTTAAGCCGTTTTACATAAATTGCTAAGGTAAAGTTTTCAAACCCGTACACGCGCTACACCACATTGCACGATGCCGAAACGCCTAATAAGAAGCGTGTTATTCGATGTTGGACTTGGAAAAGCGTTCACCTGTCTAGTTGGCTTAGGGCTCACTGTTTTGGTTTATTGGGTATAAGCTAGTATATCAGAAATAAAGGCTTTGTCACGCGACGTTTCTGTGTGTCAAATAGATTTTATTGATACGAGTACCTCCGTGTTATTCAATACTTGAATTATTGAGTAAGTTCGACAACGTAATCGCAATAAAGAGCTCCTGAAGAGTTTGAAACATGTCGCCTGTCGTGACATTTGATACGCGAGTTTAGCCGTGGATTTATTAGTAGTATTTAAGACATGTCTCACGAAAGTTTAAAGTCGAATCCAAAAAACGTCCCCCTTAAAGCGATTATCTTGTATTTGGATACCTGGTTGTTACCAATATGACTCATAACAACTGTTCTTTTGTTCAAAATAATGAAGTATCCTCCGTTCATTCATCCAATACGGCTTGGTGATGCAGTGAGGTCCTTTGTTAAAAGATATTACCCTAGTTCTCACCCGAGCTGCTAGATAATCCAGACATAATAATAATAATAATAAGCCAGAAATAAAAAGTGAGACAGTTTTATTAGGCAGGCGTCCGATGTTTCACCCAATAGCCCAGCCACTAGTCCATCATTTTCACCCAATAACCCGTTTCATTTAGATTCCATCAACCATCAATAGGCCCTATACTCCTCAGCGGGTGCTGTCTCTGTGTGCGTCCCATGACACGGGCAGGGACAGCATCCGCTTGGTGTACTCCTGGCATTTTATTAAATTGTCAAATGGGCCTCAACGTGTTGTCTCAGTTGGTACTTTGTAGGTACCTAGCTCCACGCACGCCTCCCAAAGGTCCGGGCCGTCATTGTCCCGTGAGCGGGAAAGACATAATAATAATAATAATCTATACGACACGCATGGATATTTACTGACGTGTCTTTGCCAATACTAACATAACTGGAAAACTGTTACTGGAAAATGTCTGTTACCAAGATTGTTGCATGCAGGTTAAAATTAAATGTTTGGGTACATTTTAGATTTTACAATTAAATCATTTGAAGAATTGGTTACGGCATATGAAATAGTAGGTCGTGCATAAAACAACTCGTTTTCGTGAAAATGTATCGATCCGAGTCACATGCGATGGTCATTATAAAGTGGCTCATGGTTTCGTGACAGTATTTCTCAGTTCAGTCGACAATTTTCCAAGTTGGCAGTACATCACTACGAATGAACGCTATTTTGTGACCACAATGCCAGAGAAATCCAACAAAGCGCATGACGGAGATTATGCCTGCCATGTTTAAGGCCTTGTTTATGGTCAGCATGGCGTTGTTACATTTATAACATACGTAATGAGCGTTTGTGCGCAGTTAGGCGGTCACCACACTGCCGCCGGATCCCGCTGCCGCGGAGCGACGCGCAGATTTCTGAGCTCTCTGCACAATGGAACTGAGGTGTTGGCGTACAAAGTTGCGAGCCGTCTCTCCGCACGCCGCGGCGGCAGTATCATGATGATGAAGTGTGGAATTATCCACGAGCATGAACGCTGGACAACTTTTCACTGCAGCTAGATGGTCTTAATGTACAGATAAAGGGAGAAAAGTTTTTCCTACACGGCTATCATGCGACGGCGCGTGAGCTCTCTCGATTTTTCTCGCACAATCCGTCTCTTTCTTATTAGAACACTTAGAACAAGAGATATAGTGCGAGAAAAATCGAGAGTATGTCGCGGCCGTCGCATGATAGACGTGCTAGTCAGTATTTTTATTTAGTGTAAGTAAATTTGAGGTATATTTGTACTGTATATTTTAAAAAATCTTAAGTCAGATTAAATTTCCTCTGGCCAGTGCGAAAGGTTATTTATACTATACTTACTGGTGTACATCATTTGACTGAACTTTCTTAGAAACTTTTTTCGTAAATGATCATCGTTGAACTCAAACTCTAACTCGAAACTCCTTTCATTCTCTTTTTTGGTCTTCCATTCATCCATACTTCCATAATAATAGTATAAATGCGAAAGTGTGTCTGCCTGTCTCCGACTGTCTGTTACCGTTACTTATACCACTGTACCGATTGTGATGAAATTTGGTATACCTAGAGATATTTTGAGTCCCGGCAAAGGTTAGTTTTTATCCCCGAAATCAACCTCCTTCCCAATCCCCTTAGGATAAAAAATATCAAGGGTCGGCAACGCCTATGTTACTCCTTTGGAGTTGCATGCGTCTATAGGCTGCTGCTTGTTTGCCACCGTCGGTGTATAAAAAAATCCCCTTAGGATGAAAAGGGGGTAAAAGTTTATATGGAGCTACGATATAAACGAGTTCCACGCGGACAGTCGAGGGCAGAAGCTAGTCCATACTAATATTATAAATGCGAAAGTGTGTCTGTCTATCTGTCTGTCTGTTACCTCTTCAAGCTTAAACCGCTGAACCGATTTGGATGAAATTTGGTATAGAGATAGTTTGAGTCCTAGGGAAGGACATAGGATAGTTTTTATCCCGGAAATCATCCCCCAAGAAGATGAAGTGGGGGGTGAAAGTTTGTATGTAGCTACGATATGAACGAGTTCCACGCGGACAGAGTCGAGGGCAGAAGCTAGTTTATTATAAATCGACTAAAAACGCCAACTCACCTCGCCTATTTGTGCACCGTTAAGGGAATTACAGGCTATTAGACAGAATTAACGACTCACTTTTGTATTGGAAACGTAATAAAAACGGCATTTGTTATTTTATTGCAATCGTTTATCTTCCTTAGTGCCCGCGGATTAGTGTCGATGTATGAACTGCGTGCGAATTGTTTTAATGGTTGATAGCGGGCTGGTGAATTTGTTGGTGGGAATATACTTCTGTCGCGTCCTATTTTTAACACTCGATGGAAACGAGAGGTGTTTTAGGTTCAAGATATACCGGGTGTACAATCCAAATGGGTCAGTATGGAGAAGTCGGAAACTATGAGAGATAGCGAGATCTGTTCCTAGGAGCTATGACATTTTTTTTCAAATTATTATTATTATTATTAAATTATTCACGACTTTTTGCAAATTAATAAAACTGTGGGAATTTTAGTCTAATTTACTGTCAGTTGAGTTTACACAAGATTTCATAGCCTTTGATCCTTTTTACTTAACGCGGTTACAAAAATATTGACCAGGTTCGATTCCCAGTTATGTATGAGAGTTAATAAAAAAGTTTGAATGTAATTATTATTAAATCTAAAATTGACGTCATGGTTCCTAAGAACAGATCTCGCTATCTCTCATAGTTTCTGACTTCTCCATACTGACCCATTTGGATTGTACACCCGGTATATCTTGGTGTGTACACTATGAATGCCTGGCTGTAGCCAGTTTTTTTAATTGAAAGTCTTGTTGCCCTAGATAGTTCTTAGTTGAATTCAATAAATATTAGAGGACTATCTTACACAAAAATCTTCTTGGTTCTTAGTAAGGTTTGCTGTAGGGGTTTTTTGTTTTATTCATTTTGGTAATCTGGGTCAAACGTACGTAACAGACGAGGGTGAGAAAGTGACACAGACCTGCATGTTGATCACGTAACTGTTATTTTTCCATTTAAAAATTGACGTTTAGATCTAACTAACGTACAGTTATACGTAACGTGATCGACTTGTCGAACGAAAATATAATAATTATTACCCAATCATCACATTTAAGAATTAGAGTTGCGAACCCAAAGAAGCACGCATACGATATGGATCCTACATTACGAGTGATAATGGTATGACGATTGTTACATGTCTCTGTCGCTCTGATTTTGAAAGACAAATGAAAGTCATGATACATTTTAAACAGAAATAAGAGTTTAAATTAAAATAAAATAAAACGAAATAAATATTTATTCTCTTTTGTCTTACATACTTAAAGCTAGATACAAATCTGCCAAACCAAAGTGCGGTTCGTTGGCAGACAATGCTCTTTATTAATTTTACAAGTATTAGCTAAAAGCTGTATGAATAGTAATATATACGTAGGCACGGTATTTACTTTTGCTAGAACAAACAATCAGTTATGTTAAGTTACTTAGGATAGATGAAATTATTTTTTTAATTTATTTAATAAGACATCGCTTTCTTTCTTTTTAAACAATTGTTTTGTGACACTTGCTATTTTTATCTCGACCCGTAGATCGTTATACATTTTCGGAACTAAGTACTTTCTATGTTTCTATATTTCTATGTTTCTATATTTCTATGTTTCTATATATCTATGTTTCTATATTTCTATGTTTCTATATTTCTATGTTTCTATATTTCTGTATTTCTATGTTTCTATGTCTATGACGAGCTGTCAAGCAAGAATGGAAATACCCATGCCTGTACATAATCGCTCCTTGGCAAAGTAATGCACGCGCGTTATTGGGCATGGGACTCATGCAGTTGTTCATCCCGCTTGTCCAAAAACACTACCTGGACTCGGCCACTTCAACATAGGTTGAAGCATGCTGCGTTCCATATCTCGCTCACACGCATCTAGCCAAGGCCTTACGGCCCGACCACGACATTGCGCAGATTGTGGCGCGGCAAGCGTTTTATTTTATCTGCTCACTGCGCGGTCGAGACCGAGACGCGCCACACACTGTGCTTAGTTGGGATCACACGCAATGAATTAGAAAAATCGCTGCCGCTGCCGCGCAATGTCGTGGCCAAGGCCTTAGACATTTTCAACCCCCCTACAGATACAAACATGGAGTACTCAGGCTAATTAAGTAAAGCCTTATCCAGGCAGCGGACTTATCTTAGCAAATTAACTTTCATGTGTTATTAGCCGAATTTATTTTGATATCATTAATGCACATGAATACGGAAAACGTGCTTCGTAAGCAGTAATGTTCTGAGCAGTGATAGAGGCATGTTTTTATTAGGTTTGGTAACGATGATGAATATAAGATAAAGATAAAAAATATTCATTGCTCACATAATATCAAGACACTTAAAGGAGTTATAAAAATAAACAATTGTTTTTGTGAGGTCTTTCATTACTTTTTCCGTAAAAACGATGTTTTCATATTCCCAAATATCCGTCAGTTGAGTTGAAATGTACGCTCCGAAACGCTGAAGTTTCTTACTCGCTTCAAATACGTTTTATAACCCAGTACGAGTTATCAGCCGGTCCCATAAGCAGCGTAATGTTTACGATACATAAATAAACGGTAGCATTCACTCGAAGACCTTCTTAATCCAGTAAAGACATCTCAAATCGCGTTAGCAGCAAGACGAATTTCGTACACATATAAAATATGGTTATAGTCTAAAGGGTTGGGTCACAATGTCAGCGGGTGCCGACGCGGAGCGGGTGCGGGACAGTCTACAGCGACCGGTTGGCGGACGGTGGATAGTCGTCATAAATTTCACCTCCGGCCAGTCCAATATATGCACTTTTTATAGCAGTGCCGGTATTCCATCCGCCATTTTTACAAGATATATTCAAATTGATGTTTCTGTCATTTTGATTTTGAAAGACAGACATGAAAGCGGGACACGTCCCCTTTTATTAATTTATCGCGGATGGAATTAATGTGAATGGAATTGCGACACTGGAGCAAAGTCAAGCTTGTTTGAGTTTGTATCTGCAGGTCAATCACGTAACGCATTGTAAGCGCGTCAGTTAGATCTATTACCCCTCTGATAGCATTTTTAGTTGTTACGTTTTAGGTAGATTGTTCTTTTTATTTCCGTAAAAATATTCCATAATTTCAGTCAAATAAACACCGTACCCACATTCCTAATTATATCATATTATTGATTCCTATCTTAGCCGGTTTTCTTATTAACCTTTGTTTAACTACATACTGTGATTACTTAGGCCACAATTATCTTGAAGCGAAAGGATTTTTTTTGTAGAGGATGTTTGTGGCCGCTTTTGCCACTTCTGTTGACCAAAGATATTGCACCATGTCCCAAACGCTGCGAAATTCTATATAATTATACGCTATTAGAATAAGAATAAGAATAAGAATTTATTTATTGCATTACTAAAACGGTTTCATCATCATCATCATCATATCAGCCGAAAGACGTCCACTTCTGGACATAGGCCTCCCCCAAATAGTGCCACAATGACCGGTCCTGCGCCACCCGCATCCAGCGGACTCCCGCGACCTTTACCAGGTTTAGTAAAAACGGTTTAGTAAACATTTAATTTCAATGTCAAAATACTATTACTCCCAAATTAATTGAATTATTGTTTTAATTGTATTGTATTGTACTGTCTCCCTCTATCTCTATGTTTTCTTTTGTAAATGCTCTATCTGTGTGACGTGTGCGAAGAGTAGTTGTATTGTATTATATTAATTTAGATAACATAATCCAATTTATTTTATTATTTTTATTAAAGAAAACGCGTTTTTATTTTGCCAATTCACTTTCAATAATATCGCTTTTCTTTGAATCGTGCACACGCTGTCACTCAAACGCCTCCACTTTAATATGGGCAAAATTGCAAAAGAGGAGTGAAACGAAACGAAATTGAGACAGATTTCAAGAAGCAAAATCATTTAAGACGGGATTCTCAACGGAAATCCGTCATACATTGGGAGGCTTTTGAAAAGTATAATTGAATTCCTGAGGGTCGGTATTCCGGCGTTCATGTGAATAGTAAGTTACGTATTCGCCATCGTATGAATAACGTACTTGTATTTTCCAATTAGGATTAAGATTTTGCTAGTCAAAGGATCTGGGGGATGCTGGCTTATATATCAATCACTAGCTTCTGCCCGCGTCTCCGTCCGCGTGCAACACGTATATGTCGTAGCTCCATACAAAGTTTCACCCCCATTTCGCCTTCTTAGGGGATGTTTTTCGGAATAATAACTATCATATGTCCTTTCCCGGGAATCAAGCTATCTTCATACCAAATTTCATCCCAATCGGTTTTGCTGTTTAAGCGTGAAGAAGGAATAGACAGACAGAGAGAGACAGACACACTTTCGCATTTATTTGCTTCTGCCCGCGAACGTGGAACTTGTTTATATCGTAGCTCCATACAAACTTTCACCCCCCATTTCACCTCCGTAGGGGATTGTTTTCGGGATAAAAACTACTCTATGTCCTTTGCTGGGACTCAAACTATATCTATACCAAATTTCATCTCAATCGGTTCAGCGGTTTAAGCGTAAAGAGGTAACAGACAGACAGACAGACAGACGGGTATTATAAATGCGAAAGTTTAGATGTTTGGATGTTTGTTACTCAATCACGCGTAAACGGCTGAACCGATTTGAATGAAATTTTGCACGAAGATATTTTATAGCCTGGATTAAAATATAGGATAGTTTTTATTCCGGGTCCACGCGGACGAAGTCGCGGGCGGAAGCTAGTTTATAATATAAGTATGGAAGTTTGGATTGATATTGACTTCACGAATATAATAGAATCGGCGGTACTTTGCTTTGATAGAATTGCCTACCCACGGAGCTGACGCGTGGTCCTTAGGAACAAATCCTAGAGAGGAATGTTTTTTTCAAAATCAAAATCATCATCAATTATTTATTCTGCAAATAGGCCACCAGGGCACTTTTACATGTCAAACAAACACAACACATTACAATAAAATAATAATAATAATAATCTTACACAATAATAATTTAAAATTATATGACATAGTTTCGTTTGAAATAACATAGTCTGAATAAGATTTTATGTTTATCGTATTGCAGTCAGTATATTTATTGAAATGAATTAACGCCGTAGTAACTAGATAGTTACTACGGCGTTAATTCATTCAACTAGATAGTTACTACGGCGTTAATCGTTTCAAAAATATAGAATACAGCTGTTCGTTCATTAAATAAATATACTGAAAATTGTTAATGACAATATAATGTAACTAGATAGACAACGGCGTAACATTAATATAATTACTCGGCTTACAAACAGGTAATATTTTAAAGTATTTTTATGCGCCCTCTCCATTGCCCTTTGGGTGACTTTGAGCCTTCTTATGAGGCCCATAGTAAGCGGTGGGCACCGGATGCGGGTGGCGCAGGACCGGTCACTTTGGCACTCTTTGGGGGAGGCCTATGTCTAGCAGTGGACGTCTTTCGGCTAATATCATGATTTTTATGCGCTATCTTCTTTAGGTATGTACATTCAACTGTTCGGACCAGTGAAGAGACCGGCTTAACACTGAAGGTGGTTCGAAGACCATACAAAATGTGGCGCGAAATTCCCCCTTTTCTAGAATAAACTTATATAAACTAGAATAATTTGAGAAATAAGTTTGTCACGTGATACTTCAGGAAAACGCATATTCTCAAATTATAAGTTTCTACAAGTTTACTCTAGCAAATGGGGAATTTCGCCGAAATGGAAAGCCAATTTATGAAAGATTGTTTATTTATGGACCTCTGTAGCCTAGTTGCTAGTGACCCTGCCTACGAAGCCGGAGGTCCTGGGTTCGAATCCCGGTCAGGGCATTTATTTGTGTGATGAAATAATTGTATTTAAGTATTTATTTATCTATATAAGTATGCATATCGTCGTCTAGTACCCATAGTACAAGCTTTGCTTAGTTTGGGACTAGGTGGATTTGTGCAAGCAAATTATTTTGTTAAATTAGTGTTTGTAATTTTTTCTTACAGATTTTAATTTCGAAAATAGACACTCGCGATTTCTACAGCTCACAGAGCCACTAGTTAAATAGATAAATAATAGATTGACTTCAAGACAAATATAAAGAACTGTTCCGCATTAAAATACGGATCCCTAAAACAGAATATTTTATGTCAGCAAAACAATGCCGGTTTTCCCAAATAGGCAGCCCTGGTTTTCATTTATGAAAAAAGCAAAACATTCACGGCATGTTACCAGATGGATGGCAGCTATTGTCGATCATAGATCACAATTGAATTTGGGCTAGTGTTCATTTTATTGACAGACGGGATCAATATATTGACTTATATTCTCGCGAGAACAGAACAGTTAGAGTGAAACTCACTTCCAGCACTTTTCAGCAGCAGTAGCTTTTCCCAGCAACTTATACCTAACTTGTATCTTTCATTACGAAAATAGATGGACACTATCTAGAGTATCTAGGTATGCATGTAATACCCTCGACCTCGTCATCGCTTACGAGCAGGGGACCGATTTTTGACTTTCGAGCGCTCGACTCTTTCACTCGAAAACTGACAAAAATTATGAAATGCTATTTTGAAATGACGATAGAAAATTTAAAAACGTGCGGTATTGATCACTCGTATTCAATTATATCGGTAGAAAGTAAGTGCCTGTGATAATGACACTACAATAGCATTTACTTTTATTTAATTTTCGAGCGCTCGAAAGTCAAAAATCGGCCCCCTGGTGAGATAGTGATCAAATGAATGAATAAATTCTATATTTATTTTATTTATTTATTTATACTTAAGGAGTACCAACAGCTGCAAAAACATGATATAAGTCGTACATAGTAATACAAAGCCAATTAAAGGAGCTCACAGATAAAAATAGATAATTGCTTACTGGTCGCTTGACTCGCATATTAAATTATGTTGCAGATAAATTAAGAAAGACCAAACTTAAATAAGGGGTTTGGGTAAGAATGCTGTAATTGTAAACATTCTTATGGTAGGTTTAGGAGTTTTGGTGAGCGGTCATTTGAAAAAAAATATTTTTTCTACTCGAACACTTCTATCCGTCAATTAAATGACTGACAGCGATATCTAAATCAACTTCATTTGAGTTGGGCAAGCTTCGTGGCCTAAACGTGGTACTCGACTTAAAAAGCATACATTACATAACGATTGCATAAACTACTTTTAATAGATCTTTAGTTTCTAATTGAATTACTTATTATTCTGTAATATGATGAAACAAAACCACGCATGGGAGTCGACATATTTTTAAAATAACGTTACCTGTAATAGATTACATTAGTTTATTTAATTTTGAAAATTTACGTCATTTCATAAAAATAATATGCCATGGATTCACAAAAAGATCGTCAGTGTTTAAAAATAAAACACAATAACAACTAATAGTCAATAAAAAACCAATTTTAAATAAAAACAAACATGATCACAAAAATACTAATAATAAGGCAATAGGAACAATTTAGATAATGTTACATGTCAATGTTATATGCACAATGTCAATGTCAGAATATTAATAATAGCCAGGCCAGGCCATCCTAGATTTAAATTGTCAGAAGTCAAAAAATAATAAGTATGCAATATTTTTAATAAAATAATAATGTCATCTCAAACCTGAAATATAATTCGATGTCATTATTAAACACTATTACAATTTAGTCTTTGTCCATTGTATTCCTTTACGGAATACAGCGATTTTCAAATGAAAAGTTCTTTTAGTCGGCGCTCAAATAATATGTCGTTTGAGGTAAATATAATTTTAGTTGCGGCGGGTAGGCGCTCGTGTATCGACACGGGCCTATTACGCGCGGGCTCCCTGTCGAGCCGCGCGATTCGCCGCAAAAGAGGCATTAATCGCCCCGCCTGGCGGGTGATTCTGCCAGGCTAATACATTTTCTAGGCTGCGAAACTCAAAATTATTATTACTCTAAAATAAATCCCAATCAAATATCTCAAAGAATTACAAAGCTACAAGCGTTTTAATATTGCTTGTTAGAGGAAAAAAACGCATACAGATCGTGACGTCACAATGACAAGCGTTTCATATGAAGGCGCGTTTTGCGGAAAAGGGACAGAATATACCCCCTCTTAAAACTTTGGACACATAACTTTGTGATTATTAGAGCTGCTGCCCTGTATTGCTTTTATCTCCATTTGACAATATCATCATATATATACACGGTGTTTTTTTAACCGTCTTAGAGCCGAAGCCCAGTTAATGTATACATTACAAAGAACTTAAAAAAGGTTTTTTTTTATGTATTTTTTTTTTTTGTATTAATATACATTTCAATCATCCAGCCGAGTGACCGCAGTGACCGCTAGCCGCCATCTTATGTAGATAGGTACGAACTCTAACCGGGTGAATGAACTTCGCACCGCGCGCCATACAAGATTTTTCAAACTTAATTACCTTTTATTACTAAAAACTTAACTAATACAATATATGTTTTCACGAATGATTAGGACCTTTTGGATACTCTAACTGAGCTTCGCCTCTAAGACGGTTAAAAAAACACGTTGTATATGTGATTCAAATGTTCTAGCTGTCAAAGCAGGTAAGACAGGAGCATTCCGTTAGAAGGTAGGAACTATTAATTTATTCTGTGCTTCAGACTCGCAATACAATTATTGCAAGTTGCGGTTCGAAATGGACTCGCCTTAATACTGTAAAATTAAACCCATATCACTGCATCGAATGCAATATCGACATACGTTTGCCCCCCGGCCATGTTGTATAAGGGGACATTATGGTAAGTGAACTCCGATATCGTGTTTCATTTGTTTCATATCTGGAATCCCCGATTAAACGTGATTTAAATATCGCCATTACGTTTGCAATAATAGAACGCAATTTGTGTTTAGTATAGTATTATCAAACCGCGATAGCATTGGGAATTAAGTTGATAACTATGTCAGTTTTACGCAAGTTTATGAAATAACAATTATTAATGGTAGAGTTTGCATGATGTACTCTTATAATTAAATTGTACTCAATTTGGAAATATTGCACTATACTTTCAACAAAACAAGCGTTTAAATTGAACCGTCAAACTTGCTACCTATTTAAAAACATTACAGTTATATAACAATGTTGTCAAACAAATTAAATTAATTTTGTAAAATATTGAATGAGATTGTCCAAACCGTCGATTTATATAAATCTGTATCCGTGCCTTGTTAAATTCACACTTAGTAAAATAGGTGCTATAATAAAAAATATGCTAAAATATGCCTTTTGGAGAACAACAGTGCCAGCACGTCGAGTTTTTATTACTAACATGCTTTTCTGCGTCGATTAAGGCACTTAAAATCCGAAGACAACATTATTTGACTTCATTTTTTTTTAAATATAAATTCCTGCTGCGCTAATTGGTTCTTCAAACCTTTTGCAGTTGAGTAATAGCAAATATTGGGTTAAGCCTGGATTTTGTTTTGTGCTTTAATTAACCTGCATTAGCTACGTAGGTGTAGGTACCTAATCATCCGTACTAATATTATAAATGGGAAAGTGTATGTGTGTGTTTGTTTGTCCGTCTTTCACGGCAAAACGGAGCGACAAATTGACGTGATTTTTTAAGTGCAGATAGTTGAAGGGATGGAGAGTGACATAGGTTATTTTTTATCTCTTTCTCGCCCCCCACTTCCCTAAAATTGGGGGTGAAAGTTTGTATGGAGCTACGATATAAACGAGTTCCACGCGGACGGAGTCGCGGGCAGAAGCTAGTATTGTATAAATATGTATTTACCTACGTACCTAGTAATTTAACGTTAAGCAACCAAACATTCACGCCTTTATTCCCAACAGGGGTAGGCAGACTACTTGAAACGTATGTTCCCAGTGCCACTTTTAGCATAAATGAGGGTATAAAAGATCGACAAAATGTGATATCGCAGTGATAGGTTGGCCCATCGCCCACAACATACTTCAATCCAGCTCCCTTAGTCAACTTTTACGACACCCACGGGCAGAAAGGAGGTGGTGAAATTCTAACCCGACATCACACGGGGTACCTGTGTTCCATTTGAGCTAAGAAACTCTGTCCTCTGGATGACTCTCAGTAGGTCCTTTACCAGGTCACCTTGTGGGGTCTACCCACGCTGCGCCTTCTGGTACGTGGTCGCCACTCGAGAACGTCACCGCCCCAACGGCCATCGGGTCTAAGTGCAATGTTGAATATCGCGTTAGACCCGCTTAAAATAATAATTGAAACATGTGTATAAGGCGGATGTCACACTGCGCCGCATCTCCGGACGGAGGTGTGGTGCAGTGTGTTGTACCGCACTGCACCGCCCATCCGGAGGTACTTGTATACAACGAGCTCCGCATCTCCGTCCGGAGATGCGGCGCAGTGTGACATCCGCCTAAAGCGCAAGAATTTAAACTGATAACGTTACGACGCTGGCCCAAGCACGGTTTGCATGTCTCATCTTTTATAATACGAGTTGGCCAAGCTAAACTACTTCTATAAAAATAAAGCTTAGTTGAGCTCTGTTAGAAATGCCAAATTTTTAATCCTTACTCGGTGACACCGCTTTACAAGAAGCTCTTTAATCCCGCATTAAGCAGAATTTCCATAATTATGCCACCATTCCAGCGGATTTAAAAAGCTAGTAAGACAAATGTACTACCAATGGAAACTTACACTCTAACTAGAAACTCCTAGCTGGAAATCCGCTATTTGCTTTAACACCACTCGTAAGCCTAAATCCCACCAATTCTTTTCCTAATTTCATAATCCACGTCGTATTTCTTTGCTACGAGCCACTTTAACGGAAACTCGGGGAGGAACGAAGATATGAGAAAATGGCTGACGATAAATAACGACAAAGAGGTGTTTTATGATTCGGGGGAACGTGACTCGGAATTAGGTGTGATTGTGTTTTGTTCGTTCTTTAACTTTAATGCTTTGAGATTTGGCTAATTATGTTTTTGTTTGCATGATTGGTTGAGTCTGGTCCGTTCATGCTTGCAAGGGCATACTAACTACCTAAACATACCGCTCGTTGCTAATATACCGCATTCCCGAAATACCAGATTTTGCAAAATAGCACATTCTTTATTTATCTTATCACATTACCAATATACCAAATTTGCAGTATAGGACATTCGATATAAGTACATAGTTCCATGAGTACTTTTCACTTTTGGTGTAACGGGAATATGGTAAGCCCAAAGTGTGATATATTGATAATCCGATATTTTGCAAAATCTGGTATTTCGGGAATGCGGTATATTAGCAACGAGCGAAATACACTAGTGCTGTTTTGGTACTGACGAGAAACATATATCGTTTTGTTCTTATTTATTTGTTTTTTTGTTTAAGAGTGTCACCAACAGAAGATACAACACACATTAATAAGAAACTTAACTGGTTTTATTACATTTTATACATGTGTGAAAATATTCAATCAGTTCTTTTTAATGCTCACAATCTTGTTTTTGGCACTTAGACGCCGTATCAGTCTCAGAACATTATCCATAACATCAATAAAGGGTCGGCAACGCGCTTGTGATTCGTTACGAGTCAAAAGCGGCCATAGGTGACGGTACCTGCTTACCACCACGCAGGCCGTAGGCTAGTTTACCACAGTCATAAAAAAATGGCTTATTTTCTAAGAGCATTTTACAGATCGGCGGGTGACGGTTACGAATGCTAAAACCAGCCAAATAGAGTCCTAGTACTCCAAACAACTTGTTTGTCTCTACCAATAGCGCGTCTGGCGTCGGTTCATAACTACATTCCTACGCATTGTCCATGACAAAATGCGATAATAACCGGCCCAGCAAAAACTGAAATAAATAACAAAAGCACAATGTTAAGATGTTATTCTTATCTATTTTTCCCGCAAGAAAATAATATTTTTCTGCAATGCGCGACACTTGAAGATGTTTATGGTACTGTTTATTGCTTTGCCCCTTTTTTTTCGCTTTGGGTTCTGTCACTTCGCTCTAAAGATGTAGTGAAAAACCTCCACAGGCCAAGTGAAATTCAATCTTATTTCTATGTGTCATAAAGACTGACGGCGAAAATTCTCACTTTATCTGCGCCTAGTAGTGATGCTAGGGGCCCAATTCTAGAACGCGTTTTTGAGGTAATCAAATGATATGTGTTCATACGCGTTTGGCTGCTCTGCAGTCACAGGTGTCCATAAGATACGGTAACTGCTTTATACCAGTTATGCCATATGAGCATAAAGCATGCCTGATGGGAAACAGTTAGCCAATAAGCGTTTGTCACTGTTGTAGTACTAAAAAAGGTAAACAAGGCTTAGTAACACATCCATTGCAACGCTCGTAGTACCAGGGGAACTACATATGTAGTCCTCTCAGCGCTTACAACCAGAATGCCCACCTAGCGGGTTCCTGGCACTGATAGAACACCTATGTTCGTCTAAGTGGCGGATCCTGTAACACCTGACCGCACTTCGTCACTTATAGTACATTCACCAGCTTCAATTTCCACGGTTACGGCGTCCTACGGAGGAAAACAAATAAAATAAAACCGAAAATGCGATGCGTTTCCTGGCACATACAATATCCAGTTTTCCTATGTTTAAACAGCTCTTGTTACTTATTGAAAAGTATTTGAGTTCACTTTGAAACCGATGTGTTCTTCGATGTTGCGCATCTGAAGGGTAGTGTGAAAGGCTTGAGGCCGTGTCGTTTGGCAATATTTACTTTTATATAGATGTTATACGTATTTTAGCAAACCAGGTGTAAACTTTTGTATTTTCCATATTCAATGTGGTCATGTCCCCATATTCAGTCGTTTCAGAATAGACCTACATTATCCTTGCCATGAGTGTCGTCAGATTTGACTAGACAGTTTGTTTTGGGCGATGAACCTCTATCTAACATTTTCTCTATTGTTGAACCCCTTTTCGAAACTCTGGCGTATGTGTATATATGTTATCTATGACGGCATGCAGACCATGGAATGGTGCTTTGGGTTGATCCATACGTAACAACTTAAAAATGTGACGGTGGTTAACAAGTTTCTGTCAAAAATTACATTTTTGGTACAAGCTTTTATTGCTGACTGTACTTTTCTGTATACCATCAACAACTACTCATTGAGACGATTCTAACGAGCTCAAACTCAACGGGGTTGCGTCGGTTAAGTACTGAATTCCCATGGCCACCTTCCGTCTCCACCATCAGATCAGTTCAATGGTACCATAATATTGAATTGTTATCCAAACTATACTTATACCCAAAATTTCAGCTCAATCGGTCACCGGGAAGTGGGTCAAATTTAACTTCCAAGATTTGATTACAGACACACAACGGGACAGGTGAAACTAAATAAAAGCTTGTAAAAATGGGATATATAATATTTCCTGAGAAAGTACCTCAATTCAACTTTTTGTTTCATAAAAAAAAAATTGTTTCAATTAGAACACAGTTAAAGTTTATCTGATTTTAGGCCTAAAGACACACTCAGATACTCAAACGTACACATACACCAATAAACTTGCATAAACACACAGATCCACATTATACTTCACATAAATGTATAACACCCATCTTTTAGCACAGGGTTTAAAAAGTGCACCAAGCAATACGTTTCAAATACTGTTATTTAACTAAGAAAGTTGAGTCGTTATTGTATACAAGTAAGTATGCAACGTAAGCTTGCTGCAGAAACATCTACCATTATGTGAAACGTCTTGTAAAAATTGTGAGCGCTGAAATGTTTGAACTCGGAAACATACAGCTGCGGCTGTGTTCTTACTAATGTTCGCCATATATTTGCTGCACAAGCGTCTCAGTTGTGTTTTTAAGGAAAACTTCACTATAATCCGAAGCAAAAATTAAGTTTACCTGCTGTGCAGTGTGCAGTCAACTAAATAGCACTTGGTCAACTTTTAAGTCTTAATATATATTATATTGTCTTTCAATTTCAATTACGCTGCTGTTAACTTAAAATAAATAAATAAATAATTCGGGACAATCTTACACAAATCGACCTAGCCCCAAACTAAGCAAAGCTTGTACTATGGATACAAGACGACCTTATAGATACTTATATAGATAAATAAATACTTAAATACATAGAAAACATCCATGACTCAGGAACAAATAATCATGCTCATCACACAAATAAATGCCATTACCGGGACTCGAACCCAGGACCTCCGGCTTCATAGGCAGGGTCCATTACCAACTAGGCTACAAAATCGTAAAAACAATTATAAACAAAAAAACTTGTAAAATACTACTCATTAACCCACGGTTAAACTTACGTATTAAAATTAAATGTCACGACAGGCCACATGTTTCGCACCGAGTGAAACGGTTCGCGGCTTTAAAAATGATTAAAACGTAACAAACTCGACCGTGGTCTTCAATTACTGATACAGTGCCGTGATGAATAATACTATACCGAAGTTTGCACTTAATAAAGTCATTATCATCATCATCATATCAGCCGAAAGACGTCCACTGCTGGACATAGGCCTCCCCCAAAGAGTGCCACAATGACCATTCCTACACCACCCTCATCCAGAGTGGACTCCCGCGACCAAATGAAATGAGGCTATCCGCAGCAGAACCAAGGTGACCGATATAGCCCTCCGCTAAACTTAAGTGGCAGTGGGCATATTGCACATAGAACCGACGGCCGTTGGGGCGGAAACGTTCTCGAGTGGCGACCACGTACCGGGAGGCGCAGCGTGGGTACTTATTAAAGTAGTCAAGTGCATTTATTGCAAAACATTCATTAAGATATGTCGCGAAAACACTCATCCCGAAGAAAAACTCGCGAAAGGTTCGAAACATGTCACCTGCTGTGAAATTTAATACGTTAGTTTTACTGTCGATTTATAATTAGTATTTTAGACATGTCTCACGAAAGTTTAAATTCGATCTCTATTGTCTTTTTAACACGATGATGAAAAATATTTTGACATGTAAAATCGATTTCTTTTTATGAAATGGGGGAGCCTTTTACATGGTTTTTAATTTCCCTTAACTAAAACCCCATGCTGATGGCACAGTTTTTGTCAGTTTTGTCAAACAACGTCCATTTTCTTTTATTTAACACGGATTAAAATCTATACCTCAAAATCTTTACAGCTCGTACATATCGGCTGGAACACGTGCACTGCAAATTAAAAAGTGCCACCGCCAGAGGCGGTTGGTTTTTGTGGAATCCATCTACACCGGCGTCGATTGCAGTGTACAAAACCACAGAGTAAGCGGTTGCAGAAAGTACACTTTGAACGTGGGTTATATGAACACTTATTTTAAAGTGACAGTATTGGCACTGATAGACCAGCACGTTTTTTAGCGGATTAGCAAAGGGATATTGTTCTCGTAACATACCATACTTGTATTTCGAGCTCGCACCCCTAAAGTTGCTGTCAATAGAATTTGCTAACTATGTAATCAACCCGCCATAGTGAAAGACAATTTTAATATGGCGGTTTGTGTTGGCGGCGACATTAACTGTCCAATTGGGATGTTGAATGATTGTTAAATTGGTAAACTTCTTATAAAAAGTCGAATAACGCTCTTTTAGCATGAGAGTTAGATGCTTTGTAAATAAATAAGAACAAGTGACAACGGTCAAAGAGAGAATATTTTTTGGTATTTATTTATTTTAAGTGGGGACTACTGCCCGTTCCCTCTCATTCACGAGAGGAGGCCTGTACCGTCCGTGGGATTTTAGTCAATTCATGGCGGGGGCGAGACAAGTTGCATCAACCGAAGGCTCAGAATTTTCATTGCCCCGAAGTCTAGTGATAATCATTCCATGGCCTATCAGCATAGACTTTTTTTATTGGGATTAAGGTCCCTAACGCATTGCTTGGCTGTGGCAACGCCGCGGACTGTCGAACCACTGGCAATGTTCTTCGCGCTTGACCCCTTAGTTCAAGTGTGGACCGCCGTATAGCACTTTCTTCATCCCTCGAGTTGGCAACACTGCTGACTGTCTAATATCTAACGCATCGCTTAGCTGTGGGAACACCGTAGACTGTTGAAACACTGGCACTGTTCTTCGCATTGGCAACACTGGGTCCTCGATTTCGAATAGTGGCGGCAAACCTGGTTCAGGTGATGACATTCTAGGTTGTTCAAAAACAACCAAGTTAACGGTAACTTCAATATAAATACACGGCAGGTTCTTCAAAAAAAATTGTGATTGACAAATTCTCTTAAGCTATCGATAGTTCTCCGTACCATGAGGTGGTGAAAACTCACCGGACATGTCTGAATCATCCAACTCTTCCATTATCTGATCCTCGCCGTCACTTTCTTCTAAAATTGCCCATATTTGTATAAATATGGGAACCGGAAGAGACATTTCTCAGTAGAAATCGCTTTACCTCGAGGTTTTGAGCGTTTCATAATAAATAAACAGTTTTTAAAACACTTAACAACTTAACACTCAAATACTACACACATTGGAAGCACGAAACAATATTTACAAACTTTTTATAACTTTTTACGTCATAAACTCCACATAAACCACAGATAACCGATCAAGATACTTGTCAAAACAGCTGTCAACGTGCGTGCTACATATATGCATCATGCAACCAAGAACTAGCACGTGTGTGTATCACATGTATAGCACGAGGCAAGGAGCTCGTACGTGCGTGTAACACATGTGTTGCACTGTGAAAAAAATAGAAAATGGGAAAATGGGTTTCCAGAATGATTTCATTGCTCATAATGTGGGTATTTTATACCAATACCTACAAGATATGAAAAAAAAAAAATTTGCAACTAGGAGTAAATTTTGAATTTCCCGCTGCACAGGGAACGTGTTAAAGCCTATTCAATTTTATCGTAAACTTTTTTGGTCCAATTGCTAAACAAAGTTGATTCTTATTTTCAAGCTTCCGTTTGCTTACAAAAAGTTTCCAAAGTCTATGCCAAAGTTATTTATTCTTCAATATTAGGTATATGACATGCACCTATGAATATCGATAAACTACCACCGGTTCTGAAAGAAAATCTCTGCCAGGAGAAGAACCGGCGAAAAAAACTCGACGAGGCTTTTTTTTTCAAAACATTCACAATACTTATTATATCAATATAAACCTTCTGTTTCTTTGCGTTATGTCAAACACCCAAATAGCTCTTTGTCCGTGGATCGCTGTCCGCTGTGCCCGCTAGTTAGGTTATGTGGGCCTAACTACGTATCGGCGGGTTAGTTTTCGCTTTCGGATTTGAATGGAAAATGGATCGTTTTACGCTCAGTTTTTATTTTCTGGGCGTTGATTGGACATAAACTTTGCAAGTGTAGATGTGGGTGCTACGATTTCAATTACGCGTTTTATTAGCTGAGCCGTGAGGAAACCGGTCCAAAACGAATAAGGTCTAGTTTTCTCTCTGGGTTGGAAGGTCAGATGGTAGTCGCTTTCGTATAAAACCATTGCCTTTGGCAAATCTTGGGATTAGGTGTCAAAACGGACCCCGGGTTTCTTTAGGACACAACCGGCAATAATGCTAGGAGGATGATGATTAGCGAAGTCGTTGCCTAGTTGACGAATATATAAACAACTACCTACATTAATTATATTCTAGAAAAAAAATATGGTAGTTTTATATACCACTAGCATTTGCCCGTGACTCCTTCTGTGTATTCTTGTTAGTCGTCCTAAGAGATGATAGAGATACTACCAGATCGAATCACCTTTTAGAAATCTAATAGCATTAGATTTCCTACAAGCTTAGTACTAAGTATCGCAGTCCCCGTATACGTAAAATCCAGGCAACTCCTACTGGTTGAATATTTCCCAAATTGTTAAACAAAAACTAATATCAACTAATTATCAGTGAAAAGGCTAAACTTATTAAAACTCTGATCCAACACGGCAAGCGTTTAATGCCCATATCAAATTCATTATTTAGTTACCTAGTAGCTCATTTAAATTCAATTTCTAGCTGCATTTAATTTGGCTTAATTTTTTTATTAATTTAAGATAGCGTTTGGACACAGAATACGAAACTATTTATTCATAAATTGAGTATCGGGAGTTCTTTAAAAAAATAGACATGTATATTTTATGCTCGCGGGTAAATTATTTTCTCATATTCCTGTATGTAGGTTAAACTCGAGGAATAGGTGCAAATGGAGTTCGCGTTCTGTTATATGAATTAATTCATACTTCATTGCATATTGCGGTAAGTATGTATATATACATACTATCATTGGTAATAATATTAGCTACAACAATACATACTTACATATCTGACAAGAATCTATTTCTGTCTTAAGGACGGGTCTGATATTTCACCCCTTTTCATTATATTATTTGATGACCGCATATAAATTAATATCACCTTTGCAGTAAACATCAAGGGTAGAAAAATTATAAATAACTGAAAAATATTAATTAGATATAAAGAAAGAGTTTAAATTGGAGTAATCTGATGAAAGTTCAGGTCAAGCTAAACCGACGAGCATGTATGAAG
This sequence comes from Epinotia bilunana, assembly GCA_947049275.1. Lineage (NCBI taxonomy): Eukaryota > Metazoa > Arthropoda > Insecta > Lepidoptera > Tortricidae > Epinotia > Epinotia bilunana. Next base: position 2,680,937 of record OX346266.1, on the reverse strand, counting down.
AATGCAACGAAAGTGAATGGAGCAAGAAAGGTTTGTCAAGATCGAAGCAAGTGAAAATCCGTGAGGTCTGCCTATCCCTCCGGGAAATAGGCGTGATTATGTATGTAAAAAAAGAGTTACGTATTTCACTGTGCGCTCAATGTTCTGTACAGTATATTTTACCAAATTTTCAGAACCATCCAACCGTTTATTACTCCCGAAATCTTGTTTAATAAACCTACCTCAAAAATGGCGGCGAAAAATATTTTCCACCTGAACATTTCTGTGTACGTTAAATTTTTTGTGTTTTTCGGCTCCCAGTGCGGGCTCGCGCGTAGAATGAAGTTAGCGTACGGTCCGTATTTCACGGTATGTTTTGTAGCCATGCTCTGCTACGTTCATGAGTCACGGATAGTTTTTTTTTGAAATCCTAATGAATTTTTATGTCGGCAAGCTTTGTTTTGCAACGTTTGTTGACAATGCGCTGTTTGAATTTTGAATGGCTATGTTTTTGGTATTACGGCGGGTTTGTTTTATCGTGTTAGCTTTCATTATTTATCCACTCATTTGCTTTCGGATTTTAAAAAGGTAGCCTAAATTGCTTTCAATTTTTCTTTATCAAATAAGTCCATACTTCACTTGGCAACCACAGTTGCCATCATCAGTTTAGGGGTGCGCGAAATTGGCAACTGTGGTTGCCACAAGCAAGTGAGTGGTTATGAACACGTTTGCGTAGTGATATTTTGTACAGTTAAGTCATTTTGATTAGATTTCACTTCAATGCAATATTTATTTCAGAAGCAATTTTACAAATTATTTAACATTAGTTTTGCAATTAGCTCAAGGATTTATAGTCGAAATTTCAAGATGTAGAAAATGTTATCGGTAGGTAATGGATCTCTCATCTTTGATCTTTATTATCCTAAATTCATGGTGTGAATTATAATAACCTCAATTTAACTATTAATAAGAATGCTTCAAATTACTCAAACAATAAGTTTATTTTTAGTTAATTTTAATTTCTGAATAATTTATTTCTTATATGACACACACTGGTAAACCGGCCCTGTAGGGCACATCAATGCAAATCAAAACCTTAACAATTTTTATCCAAGGAGAATTTAACAATCTTTTGTTTCAATTTTTGCCATAGTTTATAAATATTACTGAATTAATATGAAATAATTCACTCGGAACTCAATTAAGATTTTCATTTATATTTGATATGGTGAAGTCGATAGGAATCGCACCTATACCCTCTCTAAGGGGAATCTGTCTTCAAATCCGTAGCCGAGTGTCTTACATACGCACTCTGAATACATAGGAACGGGATTAGGAAGTGTACTAGAAAATGTATTATTGAAATATTACTAAATGAATATGAGATTTTTCACTCCGAACTCAAATATTATGTTTGATTTTTATTTGATGTGGCGCAGTCGATTTGCACCTACTTACGCTCTCTAGGGGAATCTGACTCAAATCGGTAGCTGAGTGTCTCGTATACACACTCTTTGTTGCCATAGCAACAAGATAAGGAAGTTGACTAGTAAAGTCACATGTCTTTAAGGCGATTTCTTAGTGCGAACCCACAACATTAGTCTCACGAGGCTGGTGCTAACCTCAAAGCCTCTACGCTCTCACGTTTACTCTCGTAAAACACTGCCACAGCACACAAACGTAAGTGCGCCTTAAATTACACGTGTAGCTAGGAAATTGTTTCCGAGCTAGCTTTCAACAAATTTAGAAGCTTAGTTCCGGCAATCTTTCGTATAGAAGGTTTTCTGGGTTCTCGAAGGAAATGTAGGTATAATATTTGTTATGTTCTAGAGGGATATTTTTGGAATTGCTCATTCTATTAAGGCGATTCCTCTCAGGAGTATTAAATCATTCGAGACGTTTTAGACTATCGTTATGAAACAAATATTCTTCAAATTATTAATATTATAAAAACCGCATCAAAACATAGGGACAGACAGCGGGAAGCTACTTTGTTTTATACTATGTAGTGATGAATCGCTCTGTCTATTTAAAAAAACCGCATCGAAATCCGTTGCGTAGTTTTAAAGATCTAAGCATACATAGGGACAGATAGCGGGAAGCGACTTTGTTTTATACTATGTAGTGATGCTTCATTACTTAAGAGAACGATCAAAACACCGGGAAAACATCTGCGAGCTCCACTTCATTAATAATTTTGATGTCAATTAACATATTAATGATGTTTTCACATTTTAAAATGAAAATATAGGAAGTGCCACAAATGTTCATAATATTCTTATATTCCTATCATTTGTTACCTGCCGTGCAGTCACGTTCAGTTCAGTGTTTGATGATTGATCGAATGTTTCCGATACGGCTCTGTTTTAACGATATCCATGTGACGAGCCCATTCAGCATGCCATTTCGGAGACCGATGTATTTTAAACATACTTTAATGATTTACTGCTGCCTGCGATTATTGGATAGGTAAAGTGACAATATTATATTTTTTTAATCTTATTTGTCAATATTTGTGCCATAAATCGGCAAGTTTATTTTCATGTGAAAATTAGAACAAGCAAAAGTTTAAAAAACTTAATCGAAAATCTAACTGAAAAAAAAACCAGATAAGAAATGCAAACAATCATTTAATTTTTTGATACAAAAGGTAGATTGACACCTTAATTATCAAAATCAGTTCAGTTATCTTTTTTTTTTATATAACGACGGTGGCAACGAGCGTACGGCCCGCCTGATGGTAAGCGGACACCGCAGCCTATAGACGCATGCAACTCCAAAGGAGTAACATGGGCGTTGCCGACCCTTGATATGTTTGAGGATTCGCCGGGTTGACAGCTGAAGGAACAAATTCCCTCGCTCTCAACACATCGCATCCTCGGGAGCTCTGGCGACCTTGCTCACCTCCAGGAACGCAACACTACTACAGAGCAAGTAGTAGTGTTATTATGGCTGGGGTCTTCTGCAAGGCGGAGGTACTTCCCCAGTTGGGCTGCTCCATATTCGAGCGGGATGACATTTCGCTGTGCCCTACCTCACCTAAATCTTAAACGCTACGGAGGAACACACGTAAATACTCGTACAAAGATAGACTGCTAAAAACGTTACCCTTCCTTTCGGCTCTGCCGTAGACGGGTAAAATAAGAATGTATGTATCAGGCTAACCTTATAGTTGACACTAATCTATACTATTATAAAGAGGAAAGAATTGATTGTTTGTTTGTTTGTTTGTATTAAATAGGCTCCGAAACTTCTGGACCGATTTGAAAAAATATTCTACCATTAGAAGCCGACACCCTGATGAACATAGGCTCTTTTTTACCGCGGGAAAATGCTTCATGCCTACGGGAAAACGGGTAAAAGGACAACAGCTACAGCTAGTTTTTAATAATTTAATTTCAAACTGTAGTCTTGCATATACATCTTGTCTATGATAAAGAACTGAAATTCGTGAACCACTTAAAATTAGGCTTGTCACTCCACAGTAATTTAATACTTTCGCCTGTAATTTTCCTCGGTACAAATTCAATTATTCAATTGCTATAGAATTTGTCCCCAATCTTGTAATAGGTACCACGAAATTATCAAAAAGTTTATACCGTGTCTGGCGTTCTCCCATCCAAAGAATCTCGGAATGCCAAGGTGAATGAAATTGTGGCTCCATTAGGAGAATCCGGCACTTAAGGGGTTGAATAATAAGTATAATTGGGTTTGGAAAATTATTGCGGCTACTTTGGAGTTTTTTGCCAAAAGTTAATCTCGGGAAACCGGGTTCCACAGTAAATTTTACTAAAAAATTAGGCCTATGGAAGCGTTTGCTGTTATTTTCCTCGGTTTGTATGCAAATACAGTGTTTTATTGTAGAATTTTTTTATTGAGCGACAGAGGGCAAAGATGTATTCTACTACTAATTAGTAATACATTTACATAATATTCATAAGGCTTTTATTTTATCTTACATATAATAGGCATCATAATTCGATGTATATGTTGGTTATATTTCAGATCTTTAGTAGAAACACCTGCTCAGTTCATTGTGAATAAATTCGTGCCAACTAAAAACCAAATATATATAGCGGTCGTAGAAGAAATTAAAACTATAATAAACCAGATTGAGCTTGTATTGGTATAATTTGCCTGCCACACAGAGTATCTTAGCTCAGGCAAGTTTTATTTTCCTGCAATAGCATGTCTGTTCAGTAAATCTATAGTAAATACTGATGTACATTTAGTTTTATCAATAAATTATATTGGTACATGTTAGCTCTATGTCCCAACAGAATCCTCATCACTAGATAGATGTCAGGTTACATATCACAATATAAACATAATATTTGCTCCCGTCGTCTACTCCATGTCAATAATAATTAAAGTATCTTTAAGGCAAGAGTTAACACGCCCTTACTAAACTAGTGGGCTAGGTTCGACTTTGTACTTGTCACTTTCACGAAGTAAAGCTTACGGTAGCCTATTGGTTCAGGCATGCTTTAGAAGCGGCGGTAGTGGGTTTGAATCCCGGCTCGTACCAATGAGTTTTTCGGAACTCACGTACGGAATATTTACCGTTAGCTTTTCCGTGAAGGAAAAAATCGTGAGAAAACCGCTCAAATTCCAATCAGGTCTAGTTTTTCCTCTAGATGGCAGTCGCTTTCGTTAAACTAGTGCCTATGCCAAATCTTGGATTCAGGTGTTAAAACGGATCCGGGGCTCCGTTAGGGCACAACCGGGAATAATGCTAGGAGGATGGTGACTTTCATGAAGTAAAATGTGACCAACCACTCAGGTCAATCAAAATCTGCCTATTCCGAAACAAGCCACCATATCCCATTACCATTCAATGTCCAGATTTGTACAAAGGACTTTGTGTTCAACAAACGCACGTGGAATGTAAACGGGACCAGCCTTTGTGCTGTGTTTTATTTTGACGGTCCATTTGAGTGCAAAATATCGGTACTGTCAGTTAACTTTGAATAGAGTGCTTGCGTGCTTAAATTGTTCGATACATTTTCAACCCGAAGTAGTTACTAGAGATCCTTAGTTCAATTGTGTATTTGGTCAACTATTATTTTTTAATTTACAACTTTATTGCACAGTAACAAGATACAAATACAAAAGGCGAACTTAATGCCATAAGGCATTCTCTACCAGTCAACCTTTAGGCCAAACAGAGAATAAGCATAGCTGGTGCAAGGTTATTTTTTTGTTTTATTAAGAAACACAGTCGTACATAAATCTTGAGTAAGATAAAAAATAACATAAAAACAGACCTATAGTTTCCTGAAAGTACGAGATAAAAATACGTGGCTAATATATTAAGTGTAATATGACAACATAGCAAACATAAACAGTGTTATAAGTAATTTAACAAATAAAATAGACTTAAGTGTACAGCAGGTGTTTGATAAAATTAGGAGAAAAAAAACTGATTAACGGGCTCCCATACGCCAATGACCTTCGATCCGAATCCCATTAGTTTTCTAATGTTTTTTGTAGCTTATTATATTAACAACAACGGCTTTAAGCAATATAATTCTATCTGTAGTGCAAAAGTATTCAGAAAGACTAAAAACTCGAAAATCCATGAAAACCTCGGGTAGCCCCTTAAAGTGAGCAGAAACTAAACTATTAATATTAATTAGGGTATGAGAACAACACAGAAATAAAGTAAGAGGTAAAATTATTAGTATGTTAACTATATTACGGATAATTCCAATAAATACAATATAATATACATCCTAACTATAATTTAATATTTCATACATATCATATAAACTAAATATAATATATAAAATATAATATAATACCTGCTACTAAAAACTACCAAGAGTCTTTATCTCGAGAATTTTCGAGTAGATGCTTGCGCAACTTGCGCTTGAATGGAAATTTACTCTGAACCTGTCGTATGCTAAAGGAGAGAGCATTCCATAGACGAGAAGCATGCACAGTGAATGAACTGGACGTGGAATGGGAGCGGTGATGAGGGACAGCGAGGACAAGTTTACGGGAGGTGCGGAGTTCACAGCCAGATCTCGCAGTTATAAATGTAAATTTAGAATTAAGATAATGGGGGACAGCTGGTTCATATAATATAGAATAAAGGGTAGTAAGAATTTTAAGATTTCTGCGCCCGCAAATGTGCAGCCAAAGAAGTTCTCTACTACTACTATTCCTGAATTAATTTATAACTTTCTTTATGTAACGTTGAGGAGTATTACTTTCCCACGTCTAGAATGTATACGGAGTACACTTTAGCGGGAAAATGTAATAATCATAGTTTTCTTACTTTATACCAAAGTTAGTTACTTTATCAAAGATTGTTTTGCAGCGTTACCCAATATTTGATTGAGGCAATTTATTTCAGTAATAACTAAGTAAACTATGTTCCATAATAGCGTGTCATTTCGTCTATTTTAGTTTAAACTACTTGCCTTCAACAATACAATGATATAACATCAAAGATATTTATAATGGTGTCTGTAGAATGGTATATAGCTAAATGTTTTTCTACACAAATCATGATTTCCGAAGTAGGTATTTTCAAAAGCACCTTTTACGCATGTGCGGTGTGTGTAGGTACAAGGTTTAGGGTTGATAAATATCTGCATCAAAATCAATTCTCAAATAACCCAGTTCTAAACTGGGCAACTATTAAAAAGTCACATAAAATTGCAATAAAATCCTGTTTTCGTTTGATGACATAATAAAATCCCCGTACAGACAGGTAATGTTCGATCTGAAAGTAATACTCCGATTCGGCGTCCGGGTACAATAGGTCCGCAATTACATCGTTCGGGCGAGAACGCTCGTTTGGTGCGGGGCAGTCGATGTAATAGCTTAATCGACTTTCAAGTTGATGGAAATGTTGGCATGCTTGGTGTGCCGACCAGGCACATGCCAAGTTAATTTTGAGTGAGTGATTGTATGCGTAGCTACGAGTATATAAGGCAAACTACCGAGCACATCTTCCGGCGCTGTTATCTTCACTGCTACCCTGGACCTGCTGAAGATATGCACGCTTTGACACCTGACTATGGCTGCCTGGCTTAACGAACTCAAAGCTACACTCAGATTACGCTCTAATGTTATGTTATGGCATACGATTTAACAATAAATTATCAATATTACCTGTGAACTTCCTATAACTCTTCTGGGGTGGACTGCACCTACTTTTCCAACCGCTCACTCATCACTCACGTTCTGAATCTTTTGCTTATTTTGTTCATGTATTTTAGAATATCTTCTGCAGACAAAGAGTGGAGCCTCCCAACACAAATATTGCTATACTTACCGAGAGACACCAGTCACGAATGTACTTTTACCTACTTTATTATGATAATAATAAATATTTTAGATTTTATTTTTTTTATATCTCGGTTTGCGAGGTTTATTTATGGAATTAAAAAACTGCACGATGGTGCATATAAACAAAGTGTGTGAAGAAGAATTATTTGGCTACGGTCTTAGCACTTACTTTCCCAATGAGGGTTTCCAGAATGTATTATGTCACCAGGTGGCAGCACCGTGGCGAGAGGTGACACCGAGCAAAATCCACCAATCAAATTGATGATGATTAAATATAAATGGTGGTTTTTGATATCTAGACCTCTCGCCACGGTTCTGCCAGCTGGTGACATAATACATTCTGGAAACCCCCATTGGACGACACCAAGTGTTAGTTAGTAAGTCTATTGCGAGCTGCGGTGCAGTCAGAGGGGTGTCAGTAAGCTGCGACAGTACAGATTCCCTTCTGTGCTCCTGGGCTATTTTATGGGAAGTTGTACACTCGACTTTTATTTTTAATTTTGATATAATCGGGTTTTTTCAACTCAGAATCGAGAGCACTTTCGAATCTAATAGGAGAAAAAAACTTTCCAAAATGTTACATATAATTTTCGGTTTTTTGTTCCGTTACACAAGCTATGGAAACGGTAACGGAGTGGGATAATAAATCTTGGGACACTTTTTGTCTCGTGTAACTTTGTAGGACTACATTTCAATGGGTGCTTCCTGATTGCTACGGGATGGTGCCTACTGTGTAAATTTATGTAACTCTGGCAGAACACCGACAAGACAACAATGTTGACATTGATTTCTCTTTTATAATCTAATGTTATCAGCATCCTCAGTGCTACTGGTACAACTTACTCGCCCAATCTAAACCCAAGTCAAAGGTAAGCATTGTCGGATGGATTGATACGAAGCCTGCAATTTTCCCTCAACTCCACCGCGAGGCCTTTCTATCGAGCATTTCCCAATGAGACTCGCTAACAAGAGAACAATTACTTCCTATTAGTCCAAATATACGGAAAGCGGGTATTTTGTGAAACAAGCGTGCCTGGGTAGTTCTACCGTTTCGTGCAAATCGGCGGAGTTTGGGAGATTTTTTTTATTCTATTTTTTTCCTATGATAATGGTAAGAAATATGAAAAAGAAACACTTTAATATAATTTATTCTGAATTATACGCATAATTGACTGAGATATGGGCAATTTAAATTTCTCAAATGGAATGGTTATGAATTACCGAATATGGTAATGATATTAGATATTATGGGAATGAAAATGCGATGTTGGTAATGAAGGATTAAGTAAAAATCCGATATTAGATTATTTTATTAATTTCGATAATGCAAAGAAACCAACAAGGAACGCTATCGAGATCAATTAATCAGCCTTAGTATTAATTGAAAAAAATAGTGAATTCTCTAATTCACACAAAATATTAAAATATTATACTTAGTATTATTTATAGTTGACAATAATGTTTATTATATTCGCTGGTATAAATCGACATTACCTTACGTTTATGTTTGCTACGACACATGTTTCTTTAGTCAATCATACATATAAGACTTTGCCAACAAAAATAAAAGTCTCTGTTTTATAAAATGTATAAAAATCTTTAAATATTTTGATAGTTATTGTGTATCACATATTAACAAAGTATTCATTAGTTGTAAATTTTTGCTCAAAACAAAATCGTAAAAATATTTTTTCAAGGGGTACAGTTTATGGTCGGTGTCTTCTGAGCTTGATGAGATGGACTTGCGATTGGATTCTCTTAGAGCTAAAAAAAAGTACCGAAGAAAAAAGTGCCGACGAGTAATTAAATATGAATATAGGCATAAATTAGCTTAAGTGGCTTAAACCGGCTAATTTACCATATCATAGCAAAAAGAACATACAAACAAATTAATGAAGAAAAAACAATAGGCACACTTGCCAGCCAAGAGACATTAAAATACGGCAAATAGAAGGATTAGTAATCAAACGGCTATTTAATATTAATTCAATTTTTAATATACCTACTAAAAATGTATATGTAAATCATCTTAATCGCATCAGTACTCAAAAAGAGTAACGGTTGAACACAGGGTTTCACAATTTAATACTAAAATTCATTACCATCGTATATTCATTACCATTCTTCTTATAGTGAATGGTAAATTATGGTAATGAAGAGAATGGTAATGAATTATCTTTACCCTTTTTAGATTTACTCTTCATAAACTAATGCAATCGCAGGTATATTAATTTAGTAAGTTTTCGAACTTAATCATCTACATTTAAGTATCCACAGTACAATAAAACCCAAAAGCATTAATATCAAAATATAAGAAATGGTAATGAAAAAAAAAACGTAGCAAATCCAAATTTCCGCCACGAATTATTTTTTACAAGAATTTGGCACGCACCCGTCTTGTGTGATGTTCACAGGTCGACTAAGGCGGGGATCACGGGCAGGGGGAACTATGTGTAGAATAACTTTTCGAGCTTCTGCAGTTTGATTTTGTGGTTGCCAATTTAAGTTATGGTAATGAAGTTTTTTTTTGTACAAAAAATAATTTGGTACAGTGGAAGTAAATAACAATTATATATTACTTAAGACCTTCATAGTTTTACTCCTTAATAAGTACTTTAACCATTTACGAGGATAAATGTAAAGTAGTGCTTGTAATAATTTAGTTATTCGACATCAAATATATAATTTTTTGTTTTGATCGATGATGGTAATGAATTTTTGGGACGTTAATATTTTTTTATGTACATTTATATTGCAAAAATAAAAAATGTTAGGTGCAAAGTATACCTAAGTACCTAACAGAACATATCAAAATATTTGAAGTTTATTTAACAGTAAATACATGCTTTTTTTTTCTATAAACATTTGTGATTTGCACGAAATGGTAGAACTACCCGCCTACGTTCACGGTTTATCAAGAGCATTTAGCTAGTGGAGCGCACCGCATACGGATTAAAGATTTAGGGCGGGCGGCACCAACTATCGATTACAGATCGATCAACGATAACTATGGCGCTGGCGGCTGTCAATCCATGGAATCTCGTCAAACTTTCCTTACGAATACCGATATAAACGAATACCGCTCACGATTAGAGACGGACAGTAAGGGTGGGTTACTGTCATTCTGCACCGATGGAAAATTGGCAAATCGAAATTATTCTGGATAATTTCAATTTAAAATCCTGGTCATGGAAAATTGTCCAGCCTATTCATGCTAAAATTTAATAACGTCGTAAAAGTAAAATTGACATACTCGATATAGATCGAAAGTAATAGGCCCATGTGGCCGTACACTCCAAAAAATATGACCTTTCGGAAATAAGTCATCCATATATGAATTTTATACAAATTAGTAGATTTACATATAAAATTAGACAACATTCACCGTGCATGTATTTAAATATTTCTATTTGGGTTGGATTTATTTGGAAAGAAAATTATTTTTGGTCATAAAAAAGTGAGTAAGAAAAGTATGTACTTATTTTGATTGTATTACTCCTGGACCAATGTGAAAATCTTCATTTCGTGTTGACGGTTTTTCATATATGCCGAATGACAGTAAATCGGAAGAAACGGCGAATCCTCAAACATATCAATCAATCAATCAATCAATCAATCAAAACATTTATTCGTGACAAACACAACACAGATAATAATAAAAAAAAAAGCACATTTCCTTTTTGTCACGAAATGGACCCAGCTCAGCATGTTGCTAGCTTTGCAGCCAGCGCTGGTCTTCCGCAGGGTCCATTCGGTGAGAGCACGGAGAGTAACAAACAAAACAATTAAAAGGAAATACCTATATACTTAACTAAAATACAAACATAAAAAATAAAAAATAAAAATAAAAAATACACAAAAAAGCAACATATAAAGGCAACGCCCATGTTACTCCTTTGGAGTTGCATGCGTCTATAGGCTGCGGACTGCGGTGTCTGCTTACCATCAGGCAGGCCGTACGCTTCTTTGCCACCGTCGTATTAAAAAAAGCATTGATTGCATTTTCAACAAATGCTATAAATTAGGTAATTCCAAATTTAAAAAAACTACTCCCAAATATACAACTTGGAGGACATTTCAGAACCTCAATTCCATTCGCCTTTATTGATAAAAGGTGACATCTCTAGGATATCGCTTTGGTTTCAGGTCATAAAGACTTGCCCTAAATGAAATATTAATGGAGGCTTGCATAAATTAATTTACAGAATCAACTAAATTATAACAGTGACATATTTATTAAAATATAAACTTGATATCCTTTTGTTTACAATTTGATGATTTGACATAAGAAAATCAGCTGACGGAACCGCAAAAAGACCTAAACGTCAGATAGACGTTTAGGTACAGAATAGCGGGTGTGTAGATCACACCCGCTATTCTGTAACTTGTTTTAAGTTTACCACCAAGCTCATGCACAAATATAACTTGAAGCCGCGAGTAGTTAAGGAATTAAGCGTAGGTAGAGATCTAGTTCCGTCAGGCGTGACGGGCGGACGCATGAGCGTATAAAGAATAACAGCCCCGGTTGAATGCATACGAGGTTTTACTAGTGCTCTGAAGCAACGTGTAGGTGCATAGGGAGAGTGCTGATGCGAGCCGCTACATCATAATAGAAAAATATAATCTGCTATCAATTAGCCAGAATTACTAAGTATTGAGCTTAGGAGAGTTCTGATTGCTATTAAGGATGCCGCCCAGTATTCATTTGCTACGCCTGTCAAAGAATGATTGCTGTTTTGACCTAAACATGTGACTGACAACAAAGAGTTGTTTAGGGGATTACAAGGGTTTGTCAATTTTCGAATCTATTTCAAAGGTAGGAAGGTTCACACGGAATGTGCCTTTGTTTTCCGTGACTGTGTCGTATTAAACTGTGAACAGCAAGTAATTAGGGTATGCGGCTTTGAAACTGAGGGCAACACTCGTAGGTAGGCTATACTTCGAGTTCTGGCTAGTACGCAATTAGATTTTTGACAGCTTATGAACTTAAATTAAAGGAATAATTAGGTACAAGAAGTTAATAATAAATAGAGCGTTGCAGTCTTTCACTAGCTTGCTTTCCACGCAGGTTGTATGTAAAATATTATTGAAAATACTTAAAGCATTCTTTTTCTAAAATACTGTAGCTGAGAAAAAGATAAAAATACATATATATGTATATATTTGATGTATATTGATTAAAGGTGTTTAACTTTATTTTTGAATGTTAAGATAACAATAAGTATATATCCGTAAAAATTGACATTTGGAAATATTTTTTCCATTAAGTACAATAAATTACACAGTACAAAAAACTTCACTTTCTAACAAACTTCACTTTAATAATGTAAAATAAAACATTTACAACCAAACAACTCTTTAACTTTAAGTAATAAGACAAAAGATGCTTCAACAGATACCTTAACGCCGCAATAAAGAGCGTACTTTTTTAAACAACCTCGTCCAGTACTACACTCAAAGAAAAGGCGGAGTAAATTGCTTTAACTCGTGAACTTTCACACAGGAAGTCAAACAGGGACTGTTCCAGCAAAAGTGGAAATATGACTCGAATAGCAGAAGTGTTGCTTGGACCGGGAGCGGGCAGCTAATGAAATCATTTCTGGATGAAACATTTGCTATTTTGTATTTTATATTTGCATTAGCTCTCGACATTTTTTGGATGCGTAATAGTAGGATGATTAGTAAAAATAATACCACCGAAAATGAATATGAGAGAGCAAGTCTGGCCCGAGGTGGTTTGTCTGAGTAACTTACACTTGTTTGAAGTTTGTTTTGCCAACGAAACTGTAATTTGATGCAAGTGACATGTAATTAAAAAAAAGTAAATAATAAAATTGCCAATAAAAAACAAGACAAACCAACTCTTGCATACTGTACTATGTTTGACATTCACAGCCAATGATTACCTTAGCGCTAAGCTCATAGTCGATAACATGGAAAATCTGTATGTAGAGGAAATTACCTGCGAGCAGAGTGGCACCTAGTGGATTCCTGTCAGTGAAAGTAAGCAAATGGATAATTTAATTTAATTACAAACCGCCAAGTTTCAAAAAGTTCAATAACACATAAAGTTCAATGGAGCAAAGTTTGCCCATATCACACGCGGAATATTTACTCTAAAAAAAATAAAGATTAAAAAAAACTTACGTTCACAGCTCCGGGTCTATAAAGTGAAAATATGAGTGCCTAATTCGTGCGAACTCGACGCGGAGTGCGACGGAAGCGGAACCGTCACGTACCGCCTTCCGAGACATTCAAAATCAGAACACTTTTGAGTTCAAGTTTCGGTTGCAGATGCTCTGATGCTCATGAATAAATTTGGCCCTTGTGTTGCGTCAATCGGATTTTGTTTGGCTTTTTGATGATGAGTAGTGTGAGTCTCTTAGACTAGACAACGTGGGTGTGCACAGCAAAACGATGTTGCAGTGAAAATATCAAAGAAACAGAAGAGATATGTAGTTCTTGTTCATTATCAATGTGTTTTATGCTGGAACGGTCTTGTTCCACGTGGAATTGAACGAAATTTAAAAAGGTCTTTTTTAACTCCATATTGGTCATAAAACTCAAATTGTATGAAATTGTATCTTATTCCTACCACAGCGCAGCCCTTAGGTTCCGCTGCAAGGTGATTAAGATTTGTTAAGAGTTTTTAAGCTGTGTGTGACGAGGGAAATATTGAGCGTGTGACGGCTCTCATCAGCGCTCTCTTATGAGTACTCAATTAAAGAGTATATGAGCCTTGATTTGACATGTTAAATTGTTACTATTACCTATTTAAAATTGTATGAATATGATTTGACATTAAATGTATTGTGTCACGTATTGTCTGATGCACTAAATATTGTAAATAATGACGATAGCTAATAGTGGTGGATAAATTTGTGTTCTTTTGCGTTTGGTTTGTTTTTTCTATTTCTTTGTTCTTGTGTTCTTACATTTGTTGACATTATCTTAATATTTTATCTTTATTTTTCTCTGTTTTTGCGATCGTGTTATGGCTCCTCTACATGATGGCCCATCCTAATGGCCCACTAGGATGGACCAGCGTGTAGAGAGGGTAGTGGTGTCAGATATGGCTTATGGCACGGCGATGTCTTTCTCCGTCTAACGCATAGTTGCGTCCTGTACGATGGGTCGTGATGGCCCACTGTATAGAGCAGGCTTTAAACATTCTTATTTTTTTGACATGTGTGCAAATCTGTAATGTAATTTTTTATCATGAAATAAATGATCTAATATAATCTATTCTACAGAGGGCTGAATAAAACCTAATATGCGGTTATTGTGTAAAAAAAATTACTGGCCACTAAACCGCGTGATAGTTTTCGTTACGTTTTCTTTCAGCTGGTTACTTTTATGTCAATCCTAAGAAATATAGTTACGTTTGTTATTTGTTGTTATTTATTGTGGGATATTATGTTCGAATAGTCCCACAAGTGGAAGTATCATAAACACGCTTATCTTTGCATTTGTCGGTCCTTCGTCCTAATGTGAAATGACTATAAAACGTGTATAAATCTACACTACAGCAGAGTTCAGTGATACGCTAGATGTTTCGTGGTCTGTTTATTTTCAGCAAGTGACAATAAAAGGCACGTAAACAAACGGTTTCTAAGTATATTTAAATAGTGACAGGCATGTCGTAATAACGATTACTTATGGCCAGTACACACATGCGACCTCCAATACGCCCCGCTGATTCTTTTTAAATATTTTTTTTGCACAATCTTACACAAATCGACCTTGTCCGAAACTAAGCAAAAAAATCTAAGTAAACCATTTATTTACGTTGCACTTTGCTTTTTATAGGTTTGTGTACGTCCCTTCGAGACTCAGTCATGTCGTAATAACGATTACTTATGGCCAGTAGACACATATGCGACCTACGCCCTCTTAATCTATTACGTACATGTGTGAACACTTTTGTACTTATCTGTACTCAGTACATAAAATAAAATAAATCAACACTTTTGTGTCTGATTGTACAAACTTGTACACATATGTTCAACACAAAACCTTAGCAATTCTGTGTTAGATTGTACAAACCTGTACACACATATCGAATTAACAAGAAATCGAATATAAATTAAATATGCATAACGAAAACATAATAATACAATTTATTCTATAACTCTCCTACACAAAGCACTTTAAAAAAAAAACATATCATCATATCAAACATCTAACACTAATCCGCCCTCTTAAAAGAATAATTTGATAGGGATAAATCTTTCAAAAAATCTTTTAATTTCGGGCCATTGACACTCTTTGTTAAGATGTCCGCTATCATTTTATCGGTTGGCATGTACTTTATTCCAACTTTATTTACCAGTACACACTCACGAATAAAATGATACTTTATATCAATGTGCTTTGTTCTATTATGCATCATCTTATTAGCAGCTATTTTGTGTGCAGACGGATTGTCATTAAAAATGATGACGGGTTTACTTTCTACAGTAGTCAAACTACTCGTATTAAGTAAGCTTCGTAAGTAAAGTGCTTCCTTTGAAGCCTGACTCAGTCCTACGTATTCAGATTCTGTAGAGCTAACCGTTGCTTACTTCTTGCTTTCCCAGGAAACAATATTTAGGCCCAATTTGAAAATTAAACCCGTGAATGATTTTCTATCAAGCGCGCCACCCCAATTTGCGTCCACATAGCCGCGTAAGTCTAAAACACCTGATTTCCGAAAAGTGAGACACAGATTTGACGTACCTTTCAAATACCTTAGCACCCGTTTCGCGCACTTAGTGTATTTCATCGTAGCAGTTATTATACTGGGAAAGTATACTTACCGCGTGAGATATGTCAGGTCGCGTGTTACAGGCTAAATAATTAAGACAACCTGCCAAACTTTGATACGGCAGCTCACAGTGAGAACTTGTCGACCTCTCCAATTTCATTCCCACTTCCATCGGGGTAGTAACCTGCTTAGCGTCTGTCATGTTAAAGTCATTTAAAATGTCCAGAATAAACTGCTCCTGATCGAGATGAAGAACAACTTTCTCTCGTCTCAGTCTCATGCCTAAAACATGCCTAGCCGCGCCCAAATCCTTCACCTTAAACTTGTCAAGCAAGCTCGATTTTAATTTTTGCTTTTCAACTTCACAGTTTCCGAATACAAAAATGTCATCAACGTAAATTACTACTATTAACTTCTTATCATCTTTAAGCTGTTTTTGGTACAAACAAGGTTCTATTTTTGATTGTATAAAGCCTAAATTCAAGATTTCTTTATCTAATTCTTTGAACCAAGCATTTGAAGCTTGTTTCAAACCATAAAGAGATCGCTGCAGCTTGCATACCTTGGTTTCTTGACCTTTGGCGACTGCTCCTTTCGGTTGAAGCATGTAAATGTCCTCTTTTATTTTCCCGTACAAAAACGCAGTCGTGACATCCCATTGGTCAATAAACCAATCGTATTCAGCAGCTAACGAGAACAACAATCGTAAAGTAGAGCTTCTAACTACTGCAGAATAAGTTTCAGTATAGTCTACACCACATACCTGTGTAAACCCTTTCGCTACAAGTCTAGCCTTATACTTCGTTACCTCGCCGTCGCTGTCTTTCTTGATTTTGAATACCCATTTGCACTGGATAGGTTTCTTATCAGCTGGAAGGTCGACTAAGGTCCAAGTCTGGTTCTCCTTTAATGACATAAGCTCTTCGTCTATCGCTTTTTGCCATAAGTCACTATCGGGTCGTGCCAAAGCTTCTCCAATAGTCACAGCACACATAACGTTACAACCGTATCGGTCAACTTGTCTGCGTTCTCTCTGAGGATACCGCCTTTCTTGCAGGTCCGGTATAATCACATCTTCTGTGAACACCTCATTCGGTACCGGCTGTTGTATATCAGGTTCAGGACTGCTTACGATGTCGTCAACAGCATCGCGGAACACTTCATGACTCTCCAATGCTTCAGATCGTGGTTCGCTGGACTGTTCACAGTCTGTGTTAAGTTTGATGATAGCCTCTTGTTCACAGTCTGTGTTAAGGTTGATGATAACCTCTGACCGCTTCTCGTTTTTTTCATTGTGTAGAAAATCATTTTCTAAAAATATCTCTCTCAAATATATCTCTTGCAGTGATAACTTCATGCGTCTTCGGATTCATCAAACGGTAACCCTTTTGATTATCTGGGTATCCGATGAATATCATTGGTTCTGTCTTCATATCCAATTTCCGACGCTTTGCTTTGGGTATAAGTCGATATCCCAAGCAACCAAAGATTCGTAGATGACTGACATCTACCTTCTTGACTGCCCAAAGCTCTTCAGGTACTGCTCCTTTCACAGCTTTTGTTGGGCTTCTATTTTTCAAATATACTCTGGTATTTACAGCTTCCGCCCAATATTGTTTGGGGAGCTTCGCCTCCGACAATAAGGTCCTAGCCTTCTCAATAATCGTCCTGTTCGATCTTTCTGCGACAGAGTTTTGTTCTGGCGTGTAAGGTACCGTCGTCTGATGTTTTATTCCTGCGGACTTCAAAAAAGATTTAAACTTTCCATTACATTACTCTCCGCCTCCGTCACTTCTTAAAACTCGTATAGATTTACTCGTCTCAGTTTCGACTTCCGCCTTGTATTCACGAAACTTATCGAACGTCTCATGCTTATGTTTCAAAAAATAAACATGCGTCTTTCTAGTAAAATCATCTATAAAGAAGAGAACAAACCTCGCACCTCCGAACGAAGGTTCCTCAACTGGTCCACAAATATCGCTGTGTACGATTTGTAGGATCCCGTTCGCTCTCGTACCTTTGTTCTTAAAGGGACTCTTGCATGTCTTTCCTTTAAAACACGGAATGCACGGTTCGCACAAATCAGAACTCTTAAATTCCATACCGGTTACAATTTTCTGCATCGCGGCCATATAATTTCGGATTAAATGGCCTAAACGTTTATGCCAAATGTTCGAAATGTTTACATTTTGTCCATTTTGATTTGACATTGTCACATTTACGACGTTGTTTTTCTTTTCTGTCAACTCGTAAATTCCGTCAACTTCTTGACAGCTTGCAATAATTCGGTTCTTATTTTGAATAGTGCAACCTCCTTTGTCAAAATTAATCGAACAATTTTTCATGGTCAAATCGCTAACCGATATCAAGTTCATCGAAAGGTCGGGAACATGTAAAACATTTTCCAAAATCAATTTTTCGTTTTCGCCGACTTGAGGTTCAGCGTTCCCTCGACCTTTGACCAATAACTTCTCGCCATTCGCAACAGAGATTTTCATGCTGCCCTTTTCAGGTCTATAGGACACCAACTTGTTCCGGTCATGAGTAGACCCCGGATTGTTGTGGCACTGACGTCACAATAGGGTGATTTGGGGAGTAAATGGAATGGTAGAACAAAATGATACATAAATTATAAGATAAGATAAAAATGTATATTCATTTCACCAGAGAAAAACATAATTTCATTTACGGTACGTAATCGAATAAAATTTAATAAAGTCACAATAAAAAATTCCCAGTGAATCGATCGATATTACATTTTTGGTATATAACTGCAAGACTTAAATTTCTACGTTTACTAGTTTTCGAAAAACTGAGCGGTCGAATAATTATTTCGTTCCACTGTTCCATTCGGGAATTGGAACCTACATATATTAGAATTAACTTTATCAATGTATGCAACCTATGCAAACCTATATAAAGTTTGATTCGCAATAATATGTATACCAAAAAATAATAAGTTAGGTACAATTTCGTATTCATTAACACTATATGATATTTTTTATATTATCTGATCTTAATAAATCCGTATTAATTAATACTGTTCCATTTACTCCCCAAATCACCCTATTGTGACGTCAGTGCCACAACAATCCGGGGTCTAGTCATGAGTCATAGAATTAGAGCACCCGCTGTCAAGATACCATTTATCCTTGTTTATCGCCTCCTTGGTGTTCAGGCAAATATTAGCGGTCTTGACTCGCTCTTTACATCCAGATGCCTTATGTCCTGGCTTGTGGCACTTGAAACACTTGTAGACGAACTTCTGCTTACGATCGTTAGTTTTGTTTGTAGATCTGGCATCGTTCTGTCCTTTACGTGTCACAAAAGCTTGCTCGTAGTCTGTGTTCACCTTGCTCTGTCTACTTCCTTCTTGCAACAACTTCATTTAATTTGCTCTAAAGTGATCTCTTGGCCACTGTTATCTACAGCCATTATGAGTGGGCTGTACTCAGCAGTCAATCCACCAAACAAAATTGAAATTATCCAATCCTCAGGGATTCCAGCATGAATATGATGCAATTGTTGTGCAAAGAATGTGACTTTTGATATGTAGCTCTCCATACAATTAAAATTTTCTAACTTACAGTTGAAAAGCTCTCGCTGGATGTGGATGCGTCTTCCCCAGCCCTTATCTTCGTAGGCTCCCTGTAAACTGTTCCAGGCTTCTTTCGCAGTTTTCGCATTGTAAACATGGGTAAAGCACTCTGGTTCCAACAACAAACATATAGTTGTCCGTGCCTTCCTATCTACGTCCGCATTAACGGCGTCTTTCGAAATGACATCCCACCAGTTTTTATTCTCCAGGTAATTACGCACCAGGAACTTCCAGTTCGGGTAGTCTGACGATCCCCTCAGCTTTAATGTGAAATGACTATAAAACGTGTATAAATCAACACTACAGCAGAGTTCAGTGATACGCTAGATGTTTCGTGGTCTGTTTATTTTCAGCAAGTGACAATACAAAGGAACGTAAACAAACGGTTTCTAAGTATATTTAAATAGTGACAGGCATGTCGTAATAACGATTACTTATGGCCAGTAGACACATGCGACCTCCAATACGCCCCGCTGATTCTTTTTTAATTTTGTTTTTGCACAATCTTACACAAATCGACCTTGTCCCAAACTAAGCAAAAAAATCAAAGTAAACCATTTATTTACGTTGCACTTTGCTTTTTATAGGGTTGTGTACGTCCCTTCGAGACTCAGTCATTCCGCGATGAATTTGATATTCCAATTATTTATGGACGCACTCGCCACAAGACAAGCACGCTAAACACATTGAAAAGCGAATACAATCCAAAAGTGTCGAATTAAAAAAAGCTTCATATACAATATTGCACTAATTTATACCGCAACATTATTTGCCAAATCCGATCGACAATCCCATCTGACACACGCTTACGGTATCCGAGTCTGAAACAATACCGCGGAGTTGCAGTCCGTAACAAAAAGTCGTTTGTTCTGCGTACCGCCTACGGTGACGTCGTCATAATGAACGTCATAAATTTAATGTTCCGTCGCTGTCATTGAGACGAGCGAGGGAAAAGAGGCTGCTTAAGGGGAAAGGCGGGCTCGCGCGCGCCCCATGCAAAAACTTGCATTTCGAGCGGCCATAGTCCCCTATTACCTCCGCCAAATCAAAATCTATACCTACAGGTCCAAAACCTATGTAACATAGATGAAACTTTATAACATAGATTATTAATTGTTGTACTATCTCTCTATGTTCCATTTTTGTAACTAATCGTATAAGTATACGACATAATTCATATTCATTTATTGCATTTATGGGTTTTACAAGATTTTATAAGTAGTTAAATGTTCCAGCATAAACCCCGTCAGGGCACAGCAATATTATAAAGTACTCAGGTACTCTAGGACTTAAAAACTAAGACACACTAATAATATTAAACCTTATAACTTAGATATTCCTTCATGTTGTAAAACGAGGTTTCAACCAGGAAATTCTTTATTTGCTTGTAGATTAATGATTCTTTCTCTATATTTTTAAGCTCTAACGGTATGTTGTTATAGACTGTCACTGCCATATGGTAACTACCGGAATTAACTATTTTCAAATTTGTAAAGGTGCTAACTAATTTGTTTCTTTTCCCCAAGTTTTGATTTCTAGGACAGTTAATCTCTTGTTCGTTCAAATAAGTGTTTTTGTTTCATAACAAATTTACATATTTAAAAAATGAATAGTGAGGTTAAAGTTAATATTTTCATTTTTAGGGTTCCGTACCTCAAAAGGAAAAAACGGAACCCTTATAGGATCACTCGTGCGTCTGTCTGTCCGTCCTTCACAGCCTATTTTCTCCGAAACTACTGAACCGATTACGTTGAAATTTGGTACACATATGTAAGTTTGTGACCCAAAGAGGTGCATGTAACGCAAACAAATGAATTTTAAACATGGGGGCCACTTTTGGGGGGTAAATGTGAAAATTAAAAAATAAAGTTTCGCATATACTATCGTGTTACATATCAAATGAAAGAGCTCATTGTGTGCATCTAAAATATATATATTTTGTAATTTTAAAATAATCAGTTTAGAAATTATTTAAGAAAATAGCCAAAAAATGACCATTCCCCCTTCATCTCCGAAACTACTGAGTCTAAAATTTAGAAAAAAATACACAATAGTTCTTTACCTACAGATGACAGGAAAATCTATTAGAAATGTGCAGTCAAGCGTGAGTCGGACTTAATACGGTATTTCACAAAAATCAAATCGGCTTATTTTTATGAAACGTCAAAAACGCTCCGTTAGTAAAAAAAATGTTTAAAATCTTGTGATGTACGGAACCCTTGCAACGCGAGTCCGACTCGCACTTGGCCGGTTTTTTTTTTAAGTAAGAGCGGCAACTCTCCTCTTCATTTATATTTGCCAGTATTCTTATACACTTTTTTGTAGCCTGAACAATGATTCTAGGTTAGTGCTATTTCCCCATAAAATAATGCCATAATACTTAAGGGGATTCGAACCCCCCGGACCTCCGGCTTCGGAGGCAGGGTTACTACCAATTAGGCTACAGATGTCTTCATTTAATAGTGATATAATATAATATATGTTATGATTTATCGCAATGACAGCTTCATTATGGCATACTTAAATTTCTATTGTTCAATTTGACGATTTGTCATTGATATATTATATTATAAAGTAACAACAAGTATAGCGATAAATTGTTCTAGTTTTTGACAGTTTTACAACTTTTCGACAGTTTATCGAACAAGCCAGCTAAGCGAACGAAGTTCTATACTTCAGCTTGCTGAAAATCGTTTGTCTGTCCGGTGTCCGGTGTCTGTCCCGCTCTTCTCTATAGGTCACATTTATCTTTCTTTTTTTATACAGGCTCGCCAGTTTTACATAACAGCTCACTAGTAATATTGTGAGTAAGATTATAAGCTAACCATGTTCATAATGTAACGGTAACATGTAAGCAGATAGTACCTATGTTTTAAGAGCTCGTTCGCAAAATATGGCAGAATTGGAATAGGTATTTCAACCAAAACTCGAATGATATCGACGTTACGAGGGTGCTTCCGAACATCAAACATAAAGTAAAATTGCTTCAACCGAACCTTCAAACTTGTACCTGTAAGTGAAAATTATGCCGTAATCGTGAAAACGTACTTTCACTTATGGCTGATTATAAATTAATTATGGTTTACCTAACCGGAGCAAAAGTATGCTAACTTCGGAGCTTCGAGTTCGGCATGCTTGCATTTCTTTGCTTACTTAAACTTTAAGGTCTGGCCAAACTGTTGGTTTTAAGTCGATTTTCATAATTCATTTATACATTGCAACCATGGTATTATAAGATCTTGTATTGCTATATTTACGTAGAGGTACAACATAGACCCCGTTAGTGTAGCAATTCAATAATGATAATCAAAATTCACATTAATTAATCTAAACACTATTAATATCAAGCAATTTCAAATACTAAATAAACTGAAAAATAAAAATGTCAGAAAAAAAAAGTATAGAAACATTAATTAATTACCACATTAAAATAAAGACCATATATAATAATCAAATTACCAGATCGCATGTCAAGTATTTTAAATCTAAAAATAACAAATAATAATTAATGAATTAGTAGCGAATTTTTTAAGTTATAAAATCATATAGAACGATAAATTATAAAAGCAATGTCTGAAATACAGTTATTTTCGGATTTTATACTCAACTGCCAGGTTACTTTATTCATATCATAACCCACGACGGAACGGTGAAGGTACTTACATGCATTTAGGGTGAGAGGCTGTTTGTTTGTATTCAGATTCAGATTAAAATTTATTTATTGGTTTTGACAGGTCAATAGGTACACAATTGCAAATGTACATTTGATACATACAACCTATGTTACTTAGGTTGAAATAAAATTAGTCAGCAAATTATGGATAAGATAACAATTCAAATTTAAATACCTATGTTCACCAATGTTCCCATTTTTCACACAACGGCTTGATTGATTTGGATGCGGTTTTAATTAATACCATAATAAGTCGGAAAAGGTTTAATTACTTACCCTTTATTGTTTTCGATTATGTTGATGCTTAGCGATTCGTTAATTTAAATAAAATTAGGTCTTAGCAAAACACTGCGCAGCTTGCTATTCACTTACTTTTAAATAGGTTTTTATTTTTCTTAGTGAGATTTTAAAAGTTAGGGTATGATTTATGATTAGGGGATAAATTAAACTGATAATTGAGGTCACTTAGGTCGATTTAGAAAATAAGTAACTTTACAAGTTTTTAAAACACTGCATTTATTTATTTATTTTTATTTTATTAATAAAATTGGAACCAATCTGGCACCTTAAATGTGAAATTTAAATTATGCCATGGAAACGGGTAAAGTATCCCGTCAATTGGATTGTGATGATTCAAATGATAAACCAATATCCAATGTTTATAGCCTTCCCAAAGATAACATCACAATTATATATTAAGGAAAATGTCTTTGAGAATTATACCATAATTGATATAAATCATATATAACCGATGAAAAAATGTTTTTCTAGACGACTGATTCATTAAAAAAAACATCGAACCGGCCTACGTCTATTGCCGGTACAGTGCTCTTCCAACTAAGCTATTCTGACATTGTGTCGTGTATCTTTGCCTTGCATTTTCCGCCACTATTATCAGCGATCTCTCTTATTTTTTTATTCAAAGGCTCATATCCTTTTGGCCACTCTAATAGGTTATTTTTTTCAAACCTTCAATAATAATAATAATAAATACTCTTCATTGCGTACCGGAAGGCGCGGCGTAGGTAGGCCCCCTACAAGGTGGACTGATGACCTGGTAAGGTTGCGGGAGTCCGCTGGATGCGGGTGGCGCAGGACCGGTCACTTTGGCACTCTTTGGGGGAGGCCTATGTACAGCAGTGGACGTCTTTCGGTACGCCACTGGTTTTATGATAAAATTAAATAAAACATACTTATCCATGTTACAATCTATGAGCATTCGCACTATTAATTATCACGTTAAATTATACCTTTATCGAGTTCCTAAAACCAAATCTAAACGTTATTTTTGGCGTAAATAATTTATTCACAACGCGTCGAGTTACCTGGTCAGCCTCTGACCCTAAGGGTCAAGCCAAATTCGTGTTTTAAAGAGACAAAGTCACAAGTGACACTGCATCTGAAATAAACCTGAGACTTTATTTTAACAAAACGATGTCCCCATTAAAAATGTGAAAATGTGCCGCGAATTTGAGTAGAATTTACTGCGACACGGTATTTTTTTAAGGTTATGTTTTAAAAATATATTTTTAGAAACACGAAGCCTGGCGTAATAAATGGGTTAAGTTGTAAAATACTGTAACGTTGTGATTATGTTTTAATTGTTATATATCATTGGGAAAGTTAAAACGTGGGTATTTATTTTAGTAATTTTATGGGAAACTAACTTCTTTCTGTTTGTGTTTCATGTAGTGCACTGTTCAAAAGGGTATTTGTGTTCTATCCTGATAAATTAATGTGTTTGATGTAAGAATAAGAATAAGAAAAAAATATTCACATAAACAACCCTTGTTTTACAGCATTTCGTTCTGCCAAACTGCAGGACAGTTTGTTGGCAGAGGGACTCCCTTACAAAAAATAGATGGGTAGGCTTAGCTATTAACTAGTTACTTTAGAGACATAATTTTGTTTTCTAATGGTACAGCTCACGTGATAACTTTAATTAGACTACATTTCCAGTTTAGATTTTATCTTTTCTAAGAAAAACTCCTTCACTTTAACTTTCCACATTCTAAATGTTTAACATTCCGTTATACCATACGGTATATCATTATATATTTTGGGGACCAAGTACTTCCTACTTCTCTTCCCATAATAATTATTACCACACGCCGGCACCTCTAATATTTTTTTACTAATTTTTCTTCTTAATTTAGAGTGACTTATTTTGATTTTAAATTCGTTTTTATTGAACTGCTCTAAAGCCATCAACAGCAATGTAATTAAGGACTAAGTCGATTTCAGTATATTTGTATTTACGCCATTATTTGTAAAGATTTACATGCTTAGCTCTATCCCCGTAAATTCAACAAGTATAAGTACAAATTCAAATCGAGTTTAACTCCAATAGAAATAACGAAGGTTCCAAATTCAAAATCGCAACTATCATCTGGGACTCGCGACTATTACGATGCGTAGTATTGTTATTTATTTAAAAAAAACATTTCAGCAGGTAAACCATCAGAACCGCAAGTAAACAGCTATACACACATCGAAAGTCCCATGTCGCATTAACTTATTTGATATTTTCCTTCGACACCACGTACGAGCCGTTAAAACGACACGGAATTTTTACAATCGCACTTAAAGTCGAAGTGTAACGTCGTACTTAATGGACCATTTGCTCGGTCAGTCGAAATGTACGCAGGTACGCTGTAGGGCTAGATTTATTTTATCTTTAGCGTATACCTTTCAGATGGACAGCAATGCTTTCTCATGTTAACAATGACTTGGGTGTGATTAGCACAGTCAACACTGTGATTATATACTTGTCTCCTTCACTCAAACTTTCATTTAAAATAATTGTTTGTTCATAACTTTACCTCCTGTGATATCCCTTAAAAGAAGAACTGCCCACGAATTCGGTGTCGATACAAACCCGGGGATAGTGTTTAACGATACTATATTTAACGGTCATTGTCATACTTTATTATCCAACGAAATGAATTTTTCTTTTTTTTATGAATCAATTGAAATATTGAGAGTTGATGTTCGGTCGTATTGAGATGTAAAAGAGGTCGCCTTGGATCGGAGTACATGGAGGGCCTACTTTGAGCTACACCGACAAGAGCTTAGCTCTTAAATAAGGAGAACTTATTTAATAAAAAAAATAAGAATATCATGATCATAATAATGATTGGGATGTTCATTAGTAGTATAAAGGATCAAGTGGTGTCATGATTTCTATGCCCAGCATCCTACATTTTATCGCTTTATATTTGAACAACTGCAAAAAAAACAAAGACTAAATATATATTTTTACTGCTGCCAACTAGGTTCTGTATTTCCGACATGATTTGGGTTCATCAATCGTTCTCTGCAAAACACATTACGTTCTGACTCGTTAGATACAAGCGAGCGCGCGAAACAGAATAAAATCGAAATCAAGCAAAAATGCAAAAAGACACTAACAATACCTGCCCATAAAGTGTTCTCCTGGCCATTGACTTGCTTAACTCTTTCACTGACATGAACCTAGCGGGCGCCTACGCCATAGTCACTGTCCGCTACATACTAGGAAAACCACGGGATCGTTGTGTTAACCCTTTAATTCGCATTCTCCAGCTGGCTTAATACACTCGTAGACCGTCTTTTTGTATTTTTTCCTGGTCAGAATCGTTTACGCCGCTGACTAGCTCGGATACTTGAACTATGAGCATTAGCATTTTTTTTCGAAATAAAGGGTTAAGGCTGTGCATTGGAAATTATCGCGTGCTTTGAATGACTGCTCTGACTAGATTAAGAAACAATAAGGTCTGATTTTCAGATATATGATTCGTGACTATATGATTGTTTATCTGATTTTTTCGATACATGATTGCTTAAAATTTCCTCGATTGAAAAAAAATCCAAAGTTGGCTCTGTATTTTCCTTTTTTTACTCAGCCTACTCAAACGATACATTATTTTACGACACAATCAAGTTAATACTATAGTATTTTATCTCATCTAAAATCTCACTTCATGAAATTTAAATAAAACGTCTCTAAGTTACGTATTTATCGAAATTTGTCCAAAAAAGACATTCCCGAAGAGTGTTACATCCCTTTTCCTCGTGCGCGGAAGACATCAGCGTGTCTCTATCTAGGGGGCGTGTTCGAATCGAATCAAGGCATCGCCTTAAGGGCATACATTGATGAGTTTTCCAAATTTTCTGATATTTCCATCACTATAACGAACCGCAACTACATCTCTAATTCGATCTAAAAATGCTGCAGTTTTACTAGCAAAATAACGAAGTTTTAAAAATAAATATCTCGTCTAGTTTTATGGGGCCGCAATTTATATGGCTATCGTTGTGAATTTGCATGTCAGTTGCGTTAGATGCTGAACTAGTGACCAGAACATACTGCCGTAAAATCTGATACAGTCGGTTGCAGAGGTAGCTGCGTCAAAATCTACACACATCCATATTGTAAGGCAATACCTATTACTTATAATAATAACATTAGCCTTTATTCAGATACATTGCAATTCTTAATAAAACTAGCCATATTTATTTGGATTTTGCTCTCTTTGTACACTTGTACAGATACGTAGGTTAACTATTTGGAGCAACGAATTGGGTCCTGTAACACAGGGTTTCCTAGCTCAGGACACAGGCTCGTGATTTATATTGTAATGTTGCCCTTATACAATAAACTTTTTAATTTTTTTTTTAAATTTAATTAAATGATTGACACTGTGTTTGTATCTGTTTGCCCTTTGGCAGAGGCCTCTCCCAACTGTCTCCATATATTTCTGCTCCGAGCTGTCCTGGTCTACAATTGCCTGCCATTGCCTTGATCTCATCAGCCCAGCGTTTGAATGGTCTGCCTCGCTTCCTTATTCTGTTGTAAGGGTATCAGTGAGTGATAGTCTTACTCCATTTGTCTGGACCTCTAATTATATGCCCTGACCATTTCCACTTTAGCTTCTTGACGGTTGTTATTGTGTTTGTTCTTATTCTGTCACATCTTTTCTTTGCTAACATACTCCTTTCCATTCCGTTTTAACACACCTCTAATTTTCTTGTGTGAGAACTGGTAAGATACAGGTATTGTAGTTTTCATACTTATATATCATTTATCTCAAGCACTTCACTCGCGTTATCCGTAATCGTATGCAGCTAGTTGAACAAGCGAGCGAAGCGAACCAGCTCAGCTTGGCCAAAAATTATTTCGTATGTCCGGCTGTCCGGCTGTTCTCATCTTAAGGGTGCATTTCTCAACCGATTCTAGTGAAATTTGGTGAGCACACTCAATAATTATATAGATTTATTTGTCGATTCAGTTCTTGGTAATGTTTTTTTTTTATAAAAGGCAGGCTGATGATTTCTACAGGTCACAGAGCCACCAGTGTAAGTATGTTAATATTTTGTATTAACCTGTAGGAGCTAACAATACATAGTATAAAACAAAGTGGCTTCCCGCTGGCTGTCCCTATGTATACTTAGATCTTTAAAACTACGCAACGGATATTAATGCGGTTTTTTAAATAGATAGTGATTCAAGAGGAAGGTTTATATGTATAATATAGTACACGGTCGCTAGTGCAGGATAAAAGCTTCCATAGCGTTAGGGTAAGTGTGGGGTAGTTGTCCATAGTTTTTATAAAACACTATTAAAATAAAAACTAACACATTACAAAATAAATTTTATATTTCTTATAACATTTTGTTGGATTATTAAACAAGAAAAGTATAATTTTCATTGATATTAGCGGCAAAATACTGTAAAAAAAATCACTATTGGCCATCGCTCCCAAGGTGGCCGTGTGATAACTTAACAGGAAATAAGGCCATGAGTTAACTCTCCTTGTTAGTACGTCTTTCGTCCTATTTTTCATTCCTAAGCACATACCCTCGAATTCGGTGCAATTCATATGTAGCCAAAACTGGAACACTGTGCACTGAAGCTAGTCTTTAAAGAAGATGTGTCTTGTAATATTTTTCCCCACTCAGCAGCAGTTTCTTTTGTTTACACGCCGAGCTAGCTCTATATTGGTTTTCTTTTTCTAATTAGCTTTCTGGATTGGCTCCTTTTTTATATATTTTTCAACATAATATAGCATACCGACTAAAACTAGCCAGTAGCCATCTCTACTTATCGTACGGGAGAGATGACCACACCTAAAATAAAAACAAGTTAATTTGACCTTAGAACAATAAGACATTCATATACCTACTTTGCAATAATGCATTTTGCATTTTTTTTCCTAATTGTTATATACAACCATGCTCCCAACGCACGTGTGTAATATTTTTTTTGAGTATTCCGTCGTTAAAAAAAAATTGCAATGCTTGTCTAGTGGATAATAGTGATAATTGGATATGTTCGTATTTTATATTAATCCGATTTTCACACACAATCAACACAGAATGTTATAATTTTCACATCCGTTGGCCAAGTTTCGATACCAACATAAACTAAAATATTTCTATCGAAATATCAAACTACCTATCTTTTTAAGATGAAAGAATTAATATGAAATATACCTACTGACCGAACTCAACGCCGTTTTATAAACGGATTTAAAATAGAATTTAAGAAGGATCATTGCCCGTTCATTCATAGCAAGCCGCTTACACTTAGATTATTGACATGTCAGATAATTTTTCGAAATAAAGCTATAAATGGGATATATTTTCCAAATATGAATGCAAATATGCATTGCTTTCTAAATTTTAAGTTGCGTATCTGTAATAAATATTGGAATCTTCGTTTAAAATTTGCGAGACAACATAGGCCGTAAAATAAATACAACTGTCTAATTTTTGCACCAGTCAGATCCCTCCCCCCCCTGGTTATCCGAGAAAGATTACCAAAGGAATACGCGCAGTCGATTATATGCAAATTTAGGGATCTACTTCATATTGGGTCTGTTTTAAATGAGAATTCAATATGTATTAGTTTACTAAGCTTATTACTATATAGATGGTCCTAGAAAGACTTTTAGGTACAACTTACTTTCCAAAAACGGCGTCAACTGCTGGGAGTTCCATGAACAGCGTTTCGGACCAATGTTTTGATCTTGGAAGAACTTAATATTAAAGAGAGGTTATCGTTGACTATGCATAGGTATATGAATCCTCAAATACTTGGGGCATATTACTCGAAAACAAAACTCCATGGAACGCCTCGTTGTCCAGGGACGGGTAGAAGGAAAAGAAAGAAAGCGATCACGCGATCGTTCTCCTACGCGCTGGACGGATTCGATGAAAGCTGCGACACAATCCACCATAGTCCAGTGTTCCCTTGATGCTGAGGACCGTAAAAAGTAAAGGAGCATCGCGAGGTCTGCTTTTCCATACATCATGATGAAACCACGACCAGTCTGTCAATAGTGAACGACTGAAGAGCTAGAGTTTTCATAAAATTACAAATGGGAAGATGCCTTGAGGTAGCGGCATTTAGGGCTCAGCCACGACTTACGCTGGGGCCACACTAACGAGAAATGCCATTAATTATCGTGATAATGGACGTTAAAGGTACGGCCACGATTATCGCGATAATTAATGGCATTTCTCGTTAGTGTAGCCCCAGCATAAGAGCGGCGGCGGTATACTCCGATCTCCCGCTCTCGCGTGTGGTGTACCGCTGGTGCTGCTACTGCCGCTCGAATTCATGACTGAGCCGTTGGGATGGAATCGGGATGGCGGAAGATGGAGAAGGATGGAAAGCTATGCTCTTCTACTAGTAAGTTTAATAAGAAAACCTTTCGTATTTTTGGACTTCATGGCTGAATTACAATGCAATTTTAAATTATTATTGTTGCATGTTGTCCATCACGTTTATTCCCTAGAGTGAAAAATATATAGACAGCCGTTCATATAACGCCTGGCGACTGCCACTTGGTGGCATATGTAGTTGAGATTATGCAATGATAATAAAAAACATACAAGCTACGGTAGCCTAGTGGTTCAGGCATGCGGCTGTCAAGCGGCAGTCGTGGGTTCGAATCCCGGCTCGTACCAATGAGTTTTTCGGAACTTATGTACGGAATATTTACCGTTAGCTTTTCGGTGAAGGAAAACATCGTGAGGAAACCGGTCTAATCCTAATAAGGTCTAGTTTTCTCTCTGGGTTGGAAGGTCAGATGGCAGTCACTTTCGTAAAACTAGTGCCTATGCCAAATCTTGGGATTAGGTGTCAAACCGTCAGACCCCGGGCTCCTTTAGGGGCACAACCGGAAACAACGCTAGGAGGATGATGATGATGACAAACTGTCGACTTTGGAATTGGAATCTTTTACCTTGGACTGACACTGGAATATGGTTTTTGACAAAAGTCAAATCAGCTTATTTTTATTGAAACGTCAAAAAGGCTCCGTTAGCATGGAATTAATTTTAGGGATTACTCCCTTGTGACAACCCAAAAACAACGTCTTTATTGTTAGATTTTATGAATTTAAAAATCTTATAATAACAAAATTAAATGAAAGATTGATAGTTTCCGAGTAAAGTCCGACCAGGAAAATAAAAAAACCTGCTCTAGGGGCGCTAAATTTGCAATAATTATGGCAACACTAATTAATTTCCATTACACATACTATATGACGAACCTACCAGTCATGTTGACAACAAGGTCGGTGATGTTATTTAGAGGAATATAGTCTAATCCTTCAGACTTTCTGATAAATATTTCGTCATAATTATTGTAAATTACTTTTCTTAAGTCACTTTTAATAGTTTTCGGCATTTGACTCACAAATACACACAATATCCAAGAAATACACCACCTACAATCGACACCTCACTTTGACAGCAATTGACAGATGGCATTAATGACGTCTTCAAAGTTACTGTTGCCAGTTGAAGAAATTAGTTCCAATAGTTTTCCGCAATATGGCGACGTTTTTTATTTTTCTGGTCGGTCTTTATTTTCGTAATTTTTATGTTGCTAATGAAAAAAAAAACTATAGTGTCAAATAGCCTATTGGACTTGATTTTTTTCATAATTCTAATATGTATGGTTTTCTTCTCAGAAAATCTAATGCTGGTACGTGAACATCAATTCACAATCTATATAAAAGTTCCGCAAAACTCATTGCTACGAACTGATCAGCAGCCATACTTAGTTTGACAGCCGCTTGCTGGAACCACTAGGCTACCACAGCGTGTTAGAAGTATTCGTTACAATTTAAATTAAGCCCGCCGCCATTTTGTCCATTATTCAAAAAACCAACTCTGTGCAAGCCCTATTACCGTAACAGAGCCATTTCCGAAAAATTGTTGTCACAATTGGCCGAGGCTTGATCAAATGTTCACACTGCATGGAAACGTAAAAAGGGTGTGCTTTAGCAAAACAATCCCGGTTGAAATTGGACGTTTTCGCTTTTTGTCTCCGTGTGTTCCGGCCCGATGGGTTTTCGACGCTTGCAAAGTTAGCCTGGGAATAGGTACTGCTAATTAAAATGAAACTTTAGGTACCTATTAGTGATGGCAAAGGTGAACTGTACAAACTATTTCATTTTGAATCCGACATTAAGGATAAAGCGTTTTTAATTAAATTATTCTCATTCGTTGCGGTGATAAGTATTTAGTGAGCAATTTTTTATTTGTGTTATCGTCGTGTAAGCGAAACCAATTAAAAAACTCTAGTTTTATGATTAAATTAGATTTATCTTAGTTTGATTTAAAAATTGCATTGTTGATGAGTAGCAGATAGAAATGCACAAACATTCATTGCAACTGGTTGCGAAACATGGTTGCTTTAGTGGAAATTGGTATACTTCATGGCAATTGCCCCCCTAGCACACTAGGTTTTATATCCGACGTAAAGCATTCGTCCCTCTTGCACTCGCATTGCCAGAATGGGACGAATACTTTATGTCCGACATAAAACTTAGCATACTAGCCAGGGGGGCTAGTATGCTAAGTTTTAATGGTTGCGTAATAAGGTAAAAGATTCTTCTGTCACAACTAGTTGCTAACAAATAAGGAATATTCTTTCATTGCAACTGGTTGCGAAACGTAGTTGCCATGACGGCCGAAAAGGTAAAATCGGTATTATAAGTAGGAAAGATGCTGCCAAACATTATATTCTGTAGATGACGATTTCTGAGATAAAAAGTAAGTTGTTTTCTGGGGCTGTCTACACCGAATCATTAAAAAAATAAGTAATACAGACTTCAAGTCTAATTTATAACGTAGGTACTCATATAACTTTAAGTATCAACAACGCACACGTAAGAACCTATAAACAAAGTTCCTTTTCATAATTTACGTTAAAACGACCTCATAATGAAACAGCAGTACGTAAAACCTGATAAATAACAACTTTACAGCGTATATTTTACAGTGCAATTTGCTATTGTAATATTACAACTGCGGCGAGGAAACTTTAAAAATAGTTTTATGGGTCAATATAACGAAATGAGGTCGTAATGTGTTTTTATATGATTCTATGTCCATGCATTATATACCCGGGAGTCGTAAAAGGACTGTAAAGAGACTGTTAAATCGAGTAACGTGAATGCGGAATATAATATAAATGCGGTGCATCTCTTTTAATCGCTTTTTTAGCGTCGCTTCTACTGGGGACAGATGAGGTAATATAGGGCCAAACCTATAGTAGGGTATTTAAACATTTTTTTATTTAAGTATTTGCTTCTATGCACCATGCTTATACTTTCATTGTATCTGACGATAGCGTGCAGCAAATACCGAGACAATCCTTATGCAATACTTGAAGACAAATAGACTACCGCAGTCGCAAAAAAGGTAAACTTTATGCTCCTATACGAGATCTTATATTTAATGATTATTGTCATATTTTAATGTTTGTCAAAATATGGCATGCACAGGGCCCGTAATTTTCATGCCGATGACATCAATTTGACGTCACGCTCCATACAGGATGATCCCAAATAGTTTTATTGTAAATTATTAATCATTAGTCGTCAATCATTTTAATCCAGTACAAATAACTTAGAAAAGTTGTCTATTTACACGTGGAATAAATAATACTTACTTGATACGTGAAACGTTAATAAAACTATTTGATTTGTTTTTATACATACATTTTATTAAATAGTATTGTTAACACATTTCCATCATTACGTAGAAAACAGAATTCGTCTCTAACGTAAAGCACGCCATCCTTTTTGCATTAATTCCCATGCAAAGAAAATCTAAGTCATCTTCGCGTTCATACGTAATACGTAAGTAAGTATTATTTATTCCACGTGTAAATAGACTACTTTCTAAGTCATTTGTACAGGATTAAAACGATTGACGACTAATGATTAATAATTTACAATAAAACTGTTTAGGATCATCCTATATGGAGCGTGACGTCAAATTGATATCATCGGCATGAAAATTACGGGCCCTGGACATGCATGTTGTTTTATGTCGTTTGATCAGCGCAGCGCCTTGGTGAGTGTACGAAGCGAGCGCACATAATCAAAACAAAACGACTCCAATTCAATGCATACTGCTGACAGTATGCATTGAATTGGAGTCGTTTTGTTCTGAATGTAGCCCCAGACTTGAATTTATTTATAGTTTTTCATTTTGTTCCGATTCTTAGAACAAACTTGCATCCGGTTCCTTTGGATAGTTAACATTTTTAGTTCTCCGAGTACCAGAGTACCATAAACGTAAAATAGTAATTGTAATAAAAGTTAAGTTCCCGCAATTTATGAGTGCAGTCGTTAGCTCAGCCTGAACCGGTGAAACAATGTTGCTTTTAACAAATCCTTGCTTAGGGAGAATAGGATTCCTCAAACTAGAATGCTCTTAAATACAACTTAGTTGAAATAGACAATCATAAACAAACTGTTGCGCTTCACAATGGATACACTTACCACGATGCACGATGGACGGGTTCAGTTTTAGGTTTTCAAAATCATCAAATCAGCCGGAAGACGTCTACTGCCGGATATAGGCCTCCCCGAAAGAGTGCCACAATCCACGATTATATGCCACCCGCATTCAGCGGAATACCGCGACCTTTACCAGGTCATCAGTCCACCTTGTGGGGGTCTATAATACAAAGTAACGAGGTTTTGTGGAAGAAGACTACTGATCTTTGAGAAGAGATCATGAGACTAAACCTAGCTAAGTGAGTGGTTAACTTGCGTAGCGTGCTTTTGAATTGTGCTAGTTCCATAATAAGCTCGATAAGGCTTGTGTTATGGATATAAAACGATCCTCCGGTCGTCATTACGAATCAAAATATTTCATATAAATTCAATACGCCAAAGGCTCGATACAGAAAACAGATCCCCAACCATATTTAAATTAAATAAATATATTTTTTTTATAAATAAATATTAGGGGACAATCTTACACAAATCGACCTAGTCCCAAACTAAGCAAAGCTTGTACTATGGGTACCAGACGACGATAAACAAATATAATATAGATAAATAAATACTTAATACAACTATTCGTGCTCATCACACAAATAAATGCCCTTACCGGGATTCGAACCCAGGACCTCTTGCTTCGTAGGCAGGGTCACTACCAACTAGGCTAAAGCGGTCGTCAGAATTAAAGGAAACATTCAAAAATCCGAGCCGGATCGAACCGGCGACCAATTAAATTGACACAGATATGTAACAATTAATTTAAATTTATAATTTCGTTAGCAGCGTTACTGCTGAATACAAAATTATTAAGACATATGTTGGCCATAATATGTTGATCTACCTAGATAGTAATAATGTGCCCGTGCCTAACTTGCTTTTGACTGTAATTTTTCCCGAAACATCTGTCAAAATAACCACTTATACTTAGATGAGAAGCAGCTGCGAATGAAAAGTACCAAGTGTTTATGGCATGGCACCCAAATTGTATAATAAGTTACCCAATTTAATAAGACAATCCGAAATGCCTCTTTTTAGGAAATATTTGTTGGACTTTTTGGCACAAAATGCTTTTTAATTGTTGAAAGATTTTTTTGACTATATGCCGCATATTTATTAAATCTAGTATAGGTAACTTTATTTATTATTTTTCTGCATGCTGCATGATAGGTCATATCATAAGAATCTAGTCTTAGTTATAGGAATGCAGTTTAGGCAACATAGAAATAAATAAATGAAATGAAAATGAGAGATTTTAACCTGAGTTACTTAAATATGTTAATTTTAATAAACACTTGTATTAGCTACCTATAATATTTCAGTTTTAGGTTTAGATTAAAAATAAAACTTGCAATACCCTGACAGGGTCTCATGTGTACTGTAAATATTGTATTTAACCACCTGTATACCAACATGAAAGCAATAAAGTTATTTCTATTTCTATTTCATCTATTTGTAAATCCATAAAAAATCTTAAAAACAAAATAAATACGAATACAAAATATAAAATAAAATAAAAATGGTTGACATTAATATAATATGTACCTATATTTTTTAATTTTTGAGAGGTCAATTTTAGAGCTCAGAATGTTATATAATATGTCACTAGCCGAGTCAATTATTAGCTACAGCCTAAGTAGCTATGGTCGAACTTATAAAACCTACCTAGATAACATATACAAGATACAGTTAAGCCTGGTAAAAACAATTGTACCTAATTCAATAAGGAAAATGCATAAAAACGACGCGAAACAAAACGATTCGAGTACTGTAAAATAATTAATGTGTATGATAAGTTTAAAATGATGTTAGTGCGTGATGAAATGGCAAACTTACCTAACCTCAAAATTAGATCTAGGTCACAAAAATTAAGAAATATTAATCTACCTAAACATGTATTACCATCTTACAAAAATACATATGAAAAACGAATATGGAAATTCATGTTACCCTATACGCTAAACTCATGGCCTAACGATGTAAGTCGAAACATACATAATAATAAACATAGTGTAAATACATTATTAAAACAATGTTGTTACCAAGCCCAAGTGCGCGCCCGAGTTGTTCACAAACAACCCAGGGAAAATAGATCTACCTCCTTCCACACGTTAATTTTTTAATTCTATAACCCAACATGTTAACGAGCGACAATGGTGACAGATAAACTGTACGCGGTTTTCGCTCGCTGTTAAAAAGCAAATGTAAGTAGTTTTAAGTTTTACTTTTGGATAAATAAATAAAAAAGACCTTAAAAACATTCATTTCGCTTGACTCCATCGTAACATACGCCTTAAGATCTTATGCTAAAATACGTTCAAATATAAACAGCATGAAATTGAAACGGTTGTTTACAAGTCGAAGAATTATTGCATGCTCTTCTTTTTTCATTTTCTTTTATATCAACACCCGTTTTCATTTTGATGGAGACCTCTCAATTTCGTATATTGCCGGTTGGAACAATATTAAATTCTATTTATATCAAATAATACATTTGTATTGGCTCTATTTGTGTTATTTACTAACATTCTCAATAAACGAAAGGTGGCGGCGTGCGAAGTGATTATTGTAACGAGTTGTTTCTACAAACATTTACCTCTTAGATACTAGTAGTTATTTTCGCAAAAGCTACGGAAGCCTAGTGTTGCGGCATGCGGCAGTCAAACGGCCGTCGTGGCTTCAAATCCCAGGTCGAACCAATGAGTTTTTCGGAACTAGGGTAGTCCTTAAAAATTTAAAAGTTGCATCTTCATTGAGGCACCCTCTTACATTGTTCTAATATGCCTCATGGAAATTAAAAATTTTCGGTATTTAAGGACCACCCTATTATGTACTCATAAGAAGTCTCAATGTCACCCAAAGGGCTATGGAGAGGGCTATGTTGGGAGTTTCTCTGCGTGATCACATCAGAAATGAGGCTATCCGCTGGAGAACCAAGGTAACCGATATAGCCTTCCGAATCGCTAAAGTGTAAGTGGCAGTGGGCGGGGAACATAGCACGTAGAACCGATGGCCGTTGGGGCGGAAAGGTTCTCGAGTGGCGACCACGTACCGGAAGGCGCGGCGTGGGTAGGCCCCCCACAAGGTGGACTGATGACCTGGTAAAGGTTGATGGAGGCTGCTGGATGCGGGTGGCGCAGGACCGGTCTCTTTGGGGGAGGCCTATGTCCAGCAGTGGACGTCTTTCGGCTTATATGATGATTATGTACAGAATATTTACCGTTAGCTATTCGATGAAGGAAACCTGTCTTATCCCAATAAGGTCTAGTTTTCCCTCTGGGTTCAAAGTCAGACGGCAGTCGCTTTCGTAAAACTAGTCTTTATGCCAAATCTTGGCATTTGGTGTCAAAGCGGACCCTGAGCTCCTTTTGGGCACAATCGAGAAGGGATAGTAGGATAAACAGTTATTTCCAAATTATTAATATTGAAGTAAAATTATTCGTGGATTATCAATTAATAAACAGATTCCTCTAAATGAACTAAAATACCGCCAAATTATTTAAGTTTCAATAAACAATATATACTATTTTAATATTTTTATTTAAATTTTTAATAATAGGGTATCTAATCCTAGTTTATAATAAAATTTATTAATTCATAATTTTTTATAATTTCTAATTAAATTAAAATTTCACCTAATAATTTAATATTTAAATTAATTTAATTATTTATTAATTAATATTTAATAAAATTTAATTTAATTTTTGTATAACCGCAACTGCTGGCACAAAATTTGTTATTAATTTTTATATTACTAAATCTTAATTTCTTAAATTTTTAATGCTAATTACTACAAATAAAATTAATCATTTTTAAAATAATTAAAATTTAACACTAAAATTTATATGTAAAATAAATTAAAAAAAAATCCAAAAATCATAAAAACTTTGTGTGGATGACTATTGTCATCCACACAAAGTACGACTAAAAAAATAAAAAAAATTGAGGCTTAGTGAAAGATACCTCTTCTTGTGCGAAGCACCATTCTTAATGATTGATACAGATGTGTAACAAAAACCTTCCTGTAACAAGGTTCACTATAATGAGGTCATTTACTATTTATTTTAAAGAATCGCGAATGTGTAAAGAAAGGTATGGTTCTCTTCATTTATTCGTCCCGTACTAGCTTCTTGATAAAGGATTTCCTCTGAAAGGCCCAGAAGATCATTTACGTAAAGCGTTCTCAAGAAGCATCGGATTTTTTTCAATAGAATCGCTTTGTAAAGAATTTTTCAGCTCAATGGTTTTTCAACTTAAAAAATATATTTATTTTCTGATTTAAGATAACAAAGACAAACTTTGAAATGATTTTTGATTTATTGTTCGACACGAGACAAGAATTACTTTATTTTTATTGGTTCATTAAATCTAAGAAATAATTAAAAGTTTACGTACGCTATAGATATAAAAAAATTAAAAATATATTAGGCGACAATCTTGAACAATCGAACCAGTCTCATAGTAAGCTCAATAAGACTTGTGTTATGGGCTTATGGGTACTAGACGACGACATATTGAATAAATATATATACTTAAATACATAGTAAACATCCAAGACTCAGAAACAAATATTCATGGTCATCACACAAATATTTGCCCTTACCGGGATTCGAACCCAGGACCTTCGTAGGCAGCGTCGTCAAAAATACAAATGTAATATTCTAAATAACTACTTAAATAGAAAAAATTGTAACACCACACAAAAAACGTAGTATGAACCGTCTCGTCAGACATATCTAATAAAAAACCCGTACTCAAAACGGTTAATCCACGGTGATTTTGATGACGTCATTACTGGGGAGACTGAGTTCTTGGAGATTGTCTGCCGGCAGTTTCGGGGAGGGGTAACCACGTAACGTTTTGAACGCGCGTTAGGTAGATTCAACTGTCATTTTTTCCATATAAAAAATGACAGTTGAACCGTGTGTGGG
The DNA here is from genome assembly GCA_947049275.1 of Epinotia bilunana. Taxonomy (NCBI): domain Eukaryota; kingdom Metazoa; phylum Arthropoda; class Insecta; order Lepidoptera; family Tortricidae; genus Epinotia; species Epinotia bilunana. Next base: position 2,640,916 of record OX346266.1, on the reverse strand, counting down.
AGTGGATTGGAATGACTCTTGCCAATCCACTCCCACACACGGTCAGTTGTAACTGATCCAATTGGTAGCGTCATGCCGATTGGACGATAGGAAGCATGGTGTATGGCCAGCATTACGTGTTCGACCTGCAGGAGACGTTGCTATACGAAGAAAAGATGGCGCTGGTATACGAAAGTGATTTTCGACGGCTCCGCGTAACGCCGAGCTAGGGCTATAGTTACCCTTCTGAGTTCCAGGTTGCTATAGAAACAAAAAATGGTCCAACGAAATGTAAGTTAAAGTTTAAAGGAAGAGTTTCCTTTCTGTGATCCGTTGGAATTCAGAAAAATATTTAATTACATTAGATTGAAATGAACTGCTTGGTTTGAATTCCATGTTTTTTCTATGCGGTCTGATGAGGTTAAAACCTATTGTCACAGACGTAGGTACTACACACAGATATACATGTTAAACTTATTACCATCCCTCGTTTCCGTCGGGGGTTATTATTGTGGAGTCCATATTATAGCAATATTGCAATACTCTCCCCGCTGAGTCAGAATAACCAGTAAGATTCGATCGACCTTAGTATATACAGGGTGAAATATTATTCACCGTCCAAATTTTGGGAGGTGATTCGGTGGGTCATCGTCATCAATAAGTTGTATCCAAATCGCGAAAAGATAACCAGCTGTTCTATACATTTTAGCGGCTGAGCTCACACCGTTTGTATGGAACAACTTATTTGATCAATTTTGATCAAGATGACCCGCCGAATCACCTACCAAAATTTGAACGGTGAATAATATTTCACCCAGAATGCATTTTACTCTACCTCATGTAAACACCACGACCAGCATACCTAGCCTTAGAGAACCTCTGTAAGCCTTTGAATATGTCACCCTCACTCTAAAAATAGGTAAAAAACCGGCCAAGTGCGAGTCGGACTCGCGCACGAAGGGTTCCGTACCATTATCTAAAACTAGCAAAAAAAAAACGTTTGTTGTATGGGAGCCCCCCTTAAATATTTATTTTATTTTGTTTTAGTATTTGTTGTTATAGCGGCAATAGAAATACATCATCTGTGAAAATTTCAAGCATCTAGCTATCGCGGTTCTTGAGATACAGCCTGGTGACAGACAGACGGACGGACAGCGAAGTCTTAGTAATAGGGTCCCGTTTTTACCCTATGGGTACGGAACCCTAAAAAAACAAGTCCCATACAAGCGGTTGTCACCGTGCATGATGTATGTACGCTTTTATCTCAAGTCGACCCTCGTCAGTAAGTAGTTAGAAGATTAGTGGTGTTTTCCGGTAATAAACATGTCTGCGTGAAAAATCCATTAGGTTGTGACTAGTGACGAAAGGTGTCCGCGGTCCGGGCACGCTTTTGTTTCCGGGTCTCGGAGACATTGCGTTTTGGGACGATTTTCCGGTTTATGTTTAGAGGCTTGCGAACATTTTCCGGTGTTCAGACAAAATTATCGTTGTGTTAATAGGCTGGTTACTTTACGGCAAGGATTTAATGGAAAATGGAAGAAATAACTTGGATTACGACTGGTTTTATATCCTATACTATTAAACGAGCAATATTTGTATGAATTGATATATATATATTTGCAATCAAGTTATCGAAAACGAACTAAACTAAAGATTTCGATGGAATTTGGAACATAGGGATTTAAGGGGCCGAAAAATCAATCTGCCTGGCAAATGTGTTTTCTCAGTATTTTCTCTATTTTCACCCAGCAAAGCTCGGTCGCCCAGGGACTTTTTATAATGCCTATACGCAACTCTTAGTATAGCTCTCCCCCGTGGTTTCACCTTCTCACGGCTCGTTCTGTTGAACGGTGAAAGCCAGTGACGGACGCTCTATATTGCCACTTATCGTGTGATAAGGCTGTCCATGCTACAGGATCAGCGACACCGGAATGCGACTTGTTCGCGTGGCGATGGGCGAATGTGTGCAATGAATGCTTGAGGATCTATGAAAAGACTGTACCTTTATAGTATAAATAGCTGTAATTATAAATGCAAGTGTCGTGACGCATACATACATACATTCACGCCTTTATTCCCAAAAGGGGTAGGTAGAGCACATGAAACGTATGTTCCAGCGCCACTTTTAGCATACATGTGGGTATAAAAGATCGCTAAAATGTTCAGATCAGGAACAAAAAGTAAGACAAAATATGATATTGCAGTGATAGGTTGCTAGCCCATCGCCCACAACACACTTCAACCCTGGTCCCTTAGTCTACTTTTACGACACCCACGGGAAGAAAGGGCTTTGCTGTAATGTCATCTAAAAGTGTTAATAATAAATAAATAGTGTGTTATTAGGGGCAATGGCATAATTTTGTTTCGTATTTAACTTTTGACAAAAATAAGATGCAAAATAAAACTGAAACAACATGCTTTTCTCTTGCGTAAGCGGTAACTCCAAGAGTGTGTCCAATTTAGTATTTCATGCTTGACCCGAAGTCAATAAATATGCGATCTGAGGCTTTCTCTTCTATCGCCCATAGTGTTCAAATTAGTTTTTCTCTGTAAAATGGGATTTGCCGTAAGAGTAGTGGCGAATCCTGAATTTTTCCTGGAACATCCAAGCCCAGCATATTTCGTCTGAATTAATAAACGCATATTTTAATCCGCTTTCATAAATCTTTCCTTAAATCGGATTACGGTTTTGGATTTAAATTTGTAAGAGGTTTTTCTTGTATTTTATCTTAGCCTCGGCGTCCCAGCCTAATGAGATCTTTTTGCAAAAATGTAAGTAGTTTTAATCTAACGTTGTAGACATTATTATAATTAAATCGGTTTAAACTTTCACGGTTTTCACACTCAAATGTATTTTTATATTTTAACTACTCGTTTTTATCATTTCGGATGTGTTGCAACAACCGTCGCGAGAAGACTCAACGATGAATGAAAAAGGTCTCAAAATGAAGTTTCAGCAGGCAGCATCCGAAACGTCAAGGTACATAAATAAATGTAGTTATGAGAGATTCACTCCTCTTAAGTAGAAGTTTAGAAGAAATAAAGTGTGTGGTCTACCACCATTTCTTTAAGTGTCATAACCTTAATGGTTTACTCATTCACAGACAACATTTACGTTACGCTTTTTGACTTTACAAGCTAAAGCCTCATCATCGTCATCATATAAGTCGAAAAACGTCCACTGCTGGAGTTAGGCCTCTCCCAAGTGACACAATGACCGGTCCTGCGGCACCCGCATCCAGCGGACTCCCGCGAGCTTTACCAGCGCATCAGCCCACCTTGTGGGGGTCTACCCCTTGCGCGTTCCGCTGCGTGGTCGCCACTCGAGAACCTTTCCGCCCCAACGGCCATCTGTAATAGAATCTAATGAAAACAGTATTTTCGAAAATGAAAGCACGTGATCTCTGCCTATCCGTCCGAGAATCAGGCGTGCATATATATGTCCGAAAGAAGCTAATAAAAGCTTAGTAGTTCACACAAACTATAGCTGCCAGTGCGGCTCCGTCTTTGTATAACAAATAATGGAAGCGACGCCACGGGATAAAATATGTTCTACTAGCTTCCTACCGCGACTTGGTCTGCGTTGACCCCGTATAAAAAGTATCCTATATTTTAATGCAGGCTACAAACTATCTTCGTGCAAAGTTTAATCCAAATCGGTTGAGCCTTTAAGCGTGATTGAGTTACAAACATCCAAACATCTAAACATTAAAACATCTAAACATACAAACATCTAAACATCAAAATATCTAAACATCAAAACACCTAAACATCAAAACATCTAAACATACAAACATCCAAACATCTAAAAGTACAAACATCTAAACATCCACTTTCATTTTTAATATTAGTAGGGTAGTAGGATTAGTAGGATGACAATCTTGAAGGTCAATTATATACACTTCTGAAAGAGTATTTGAAAGCAGATGAGTAAATGATGTTGTGTTCCGGAGATTAGTCCCTACATAAAAACTCTGAATGACATCATATATTTCAATGTTATATAATTTATATAGCATAGTTATATTCATATCATTTGTATTTAATTTATTTTGCTTATTTTGATGTATTTGCTAAATGGACTTATTCTGGACTAGCTTCTGCCCGCGACTCCGTCCGCGTGGAACTCGTTTATATCGCGGCACCATACAAACTTTCATCCCCAATTTCACCCCCGCCGGGGATGGTTTCCGGGATAAAAACTATCCTATGTCCTTCCCCGGGATCAAAACTATTTTCATACCAAATTTCATCTCAATCGGTTCAGCGGTTTAAGCTTGAAGAGGTAACAGACAGACAGACAGACACACTTTCACATTTATAATATTATTATGGATTCAATTATTCTCATTTCATTTTTACATCCTGTATAGTGACAGCAAGCTAGACTTATTCCATAATACTGAATCCTGCTTCTTGATACTCAGCAGCCGATATCTGCAGTCGTAGAGTATCACTACTCCACGCTCCTTCCATGAAGCTTAAGGCGGTGCATTGGAAATTATCGCGTGCTTTGAAACGCCGTTCTGACTAGATTAAGAAACAAGAAGGTATGATTTTCAGATATATGATTCTTGACTATATGATTGTTTTTCTGATTTTACCGATACATGATTGCTTAAAATTAGCTCGATAGAAAAAAAAAACCAAAGTTGGGTCTGAATTTTCCTTCTTTTACTCAGCCTACTCAAACGATACATTATTTTACGACACAATCAAGTTAATACTATAGTATTATTAGTATTTTATCTCACTTTATGCAATTTAAATAAAACTTCTCTAAGTTAGGTATTTATCGAAATTTGTCCAAAAAAGCCATTCCCGAAGTATTACATCTCTTTTTCTCGTGCGCGGAAGGCATACGCGTGTCTTTGTCTAGGGGGCGTGTTCGACTCGTATCAAGGCATCCCCTTAAATCCAAGGCCAATTTTAGACCCATGGGTGTACTTGGATTCTTCACTTCGCTTCACTCTATTTGTTTAGCATAGTTTTATATTTATTAACATGTAGGTAATGATTATTGTATCTACCATTAATTTACCTGTGTATTAAATTTTATATCCTGATTATAGACAAGTGGCTGGACTAGAAGTGTTAGCCTAAGTAATCAGTGACCGTAACAACCATAGAAGTCTAAGTAGCGCCGCAAAATGGCCCCATGGCCAATGGGGGGCGGGGTGTCAAAACGATGCCAGGCAGCCATTTAGTTCGAACATGCGCAGGGGTTTTAGGCACGTGTTTGGGTAGAAATTTGTAGCGCTCGCATTCTATATTTTTTCCTTTTCCTGTAAGAAATAAGTAAGTTAATATATATATATATATATATATATATATATATATATATATATATATATATATATATATTTCTATTTATTATTTAGGGATTTAAATCAGTTACATGATTATGCCAGCCCCATTGTGCCTTATGACATGACAATCGTATTCTTACATGTCTACTTATGGGATATTCATGTACCGTTTGAAAAAATCTGTAACATATAAAAAAATCTCTTTAGCTTCTTCTGAGGTCGGTTGAGATAAGATGCTCTGAAAAGCACCTATGTCTAATCTATTTACCTTCAGGGTAGTTAGTAACGACTGTCTATCGCTTTCATTCCGTGCACATTCCGTCAAAATATGTTGCACGTCTTCAAAGGTTAAAATAATAAAAACTTATAAAGCTAAGCGCTCTCAACCTTTACTTATTAATTATATTAGTATAGATAGATACGAACCAGCCAATATAATTTAAACAAGGCCAAAAAAGGGACCATTGTAAGGCGATACTCCCACTGCAGCGCGTCCTGCCGCGGTGCGCGGAGCGGCAGATTTTTTACACGCGTATTCACGCGCATTGCCGTGTCAGCAGTGTGTACTAGGCGTGTTTTCTATATTAATTGAGATTCTTGCATACGATGGTAAAATCTGTCGCTCCGCGCACCGCGGCGGAACGCGGTGCAGTGGGAGAATCGCCTAAAGGTTCTTAGACATTATTTATGTGGGACCGGGGCATATTGGGCCCCCGGGCAGAAGTGGCTTGACCATGTAAAATGTCTTAAATTGTCCCAATGGGACGACTACCCGGAAAAGTAATAGTTTCGGAACGGTTATGTGGCACTAAGGGGAGTTACTATGCCAGACAACCGTTTCTGAAATGCTTTGGCTTTTAAATGAGATGGTAAAGTAAAAAAATATGTCTGTTACCATATAATATTTTATGAATGATCTAATTGTGGTTGACTGCTAGAGAACGCCTTGAGACATTAAGTCCTCCTTTTGTACTTTTGTGTTGTGCAGTAAAATTTAAACAAATAAATACTGTGTCAGAAATAAAACTATCGGAAAGAAAAGGTTATTCATTATCTTTTACGTCTTGTTAATGTAACTGGTGACCAAAAAGCTGGCGGTTTTCTCGCGCAACGCATCAGCATTGCAATTCAGCGAGGAAATGCCGCCACGCCAGCATACTCGGTACAATGATCGGCTTTTTATTTCAAAAATAAAAAAACATTTTTTATTTCTTTAAGAATGCAATGTAACATTTACAGCGATTAGCTCTCATCTTACTATTTTAAATTGCCTAATGTGATGCATGGGACATATGGAGGTGTTTAAGACAATTTCAAGTGATATGTGTACGTTTTAAAAGATACTAAGAGAATATTGTAAACACGAAGATAGCATGTATTGGGTGTGACGAATCTTTATTTGTTTCTTGCTGTAATCCAGCGAACAGCGAATCCTCAAATAAACTAAGGGTTTACTAAGCGCTCCTGACTCTAGAGTTGCAAGCGTAAGTACATAGTTCACGGTTTTTGCTTACTCAGACAGGCCCTACGCTTATCTACCAACGGCTTTTTAATGGCTTTATCTCCTAAAAGGCTTATTTAAAAAAAAAACTCATCTAATTTGTTTGTAGGCTGAACTAAAAAATAATAATTTAATTCATTATGCAAGGATGTGTGTGTATATATTAATACTAATATATTATATTATTATATGATATCATATCGTATTAAACATACTTTCTATCGTTAGACCTATAAGTTTACAGTTACACCGCCCACAATTTAACTGCTTTGCCTTAAGGTTCACTGGTAGACAATGCTTTATAGCCGTCTCTTGTACCATAAGTCTTTTGTACAAAAAGTTTTACTAAACTATCACGATGTAATCGCAAGATTTGGCGTCAAATCTGACTCGTTGCATCGCAATCCGACGACCGGCTAGAAAACTCATCCTGGCTAACAAATGGGACCTTTAGAGTTCCCAGAATGAGCCTCTCACGCCAAATGAGACTTCTTTCATGCCGTTGTTTGGTTCTACCTTATTTACAGAGCAGTGGTTAGCAATCGTAGGGGTCCTATGGCTTGATTTACTTGAAAAGGGTTTTTGGCACAGGTTTTCCTTTCGTATAGGATAATTAGTTTTTCCAATATACTACATAATATCAACCATATGTAATGTGTTCTATTCATGTTTGTTGGGGAGTATCATTTGACTCATTAAGTTTTTATTATTAAAATTGACGAGCATGGTAGAAATTCTTGTAATCTTGATATTTATGCAGTATTGTAATTTTTATCGTGTAATAAATAAATCCAATCTAATCTTATCTAATTATTTATTTATTTAAAACAGCACAAAAGAAAACTTATCGTTTAAAAGGCGGACTTAGTTAAACCTTAAGGCAAAGCGGAAAAGATTGCGGGCAGTGCAAATAGCAACTAAAAAAAACTACGGTATATAAAAATACGGTAATACATATAAATAAACAAAATAAATACTTACATACACAAATAAATATATCATTCATATCCATTCAGGCAACTGTTATTTTCCCATATAAACAATTAAATTTAATCAGCTTCGATCTCGCTGGCGCGGCCTGCGGTGGCGGTCAATAGTAGACTGGACAGTTGTTGTCAAATTTACTATTGACCGCCACCGCAGGCCGCGCGAGTCTGCGAAGGGCCTTACTCATTCGACTAGCTGAAAAGTTATTGGATGTTTTCACTTGTGAAATTTGTGTTCACGGATAGCACGGAATAAAATACAAACTTAATTTAGCTCTGGTCACAATGTTTTCCTTAATTTTATTACAGTATAAAACTGCACGTTTTCCATTCATCACCTAGTTTAATTAAAAGATACGAGAAGTGATTGAATTATTATGTTAGATTAACAACATTAATATAGGGGGTTGAGTGTATAAATGAATTTCTCCATTGCTATCTTGTTGCTCCCTTCATTCCTTTTATTGCAAAAAAAAAACTTGAATTCTCATCCTTAAAAAAGTATGACATACACAGCGCCTACGGCTAGGCGAGTTCCTGGCACTGAATGTGTTCCCAGCAGTGAATACATTCAGTGGCAAATATAGGCAGGATAGCGCGTGCGTAACTGGCTGACACCGTTCGACAGAATGAGACGACGCTCTTATCTTGTCACTTATCGCGTGATAAGGCCGACCATGATACGGGGTCTGCTTAGGCGCTCTCTTCTCAGGTCGCAAATTGTCTCAATGTTATTGGCTACGAGCGAAGCGCTACTTACTCAATATTTGCCACTGAATGTATTCACTGCTGGGAACACATTCAGTGCCAGGAACTCGCCTAGCCGTAGGCGCTGTGTATGTCATACTTTTTTAAGGATGAGAATTCAAGTTTTTTTTTTGCATTAAAAGGAATGAAGGGAGAAACAAGATAGCAATGGAGAAATTCATTTATGCACGTAATATTTTGCATACACTCAACCCCCTATATTAATGTTGTTAATCTAACATAATAATTTAATCACTCCTCGTATGTTATTGTGGCTGAACGCCCACCCAGGTTAAAAGTGTTAACATTATCAATTTGCACACTCTATCTCTCTCTGGTCGGTCCTTCATGTCTGAAGATCTTTGTCGTGGTGGGATGCAAGTCTGAAACAGACTGTCTCTATCGGCAACTGACAGTTGCAATGTTAGTGACAGTCAGAAAATATGGTGTCTGGATTCTTTAGTTGGTACGACCATCTAGTGGGTAAGCGGCCTGTGGGCCTTTTCCCCTCTGTGTTCCCAACGATGAATAACTTTTCAAGCTTGTCTCCGCGTCTCATTATGTGTCCAAAGTAGCTGAGCACACGCTTACAACATGTTGTTAAAAAAACGCTCTTTTATTTTCAGCAGACATGTATTTAACAAGCATGACTACTAAATCACTTCGCCCAGGAAATTACGGCAACCTTCCTCACCGAAACGCTTGAAGAATAAAAAATAGCTCGAGCATTGTTGACATCGAACGCATTTCTCTTTCTGCCGATCGCGACCTCCTTTTTACCCTTTCACAACATACTACGGATCCATGTTACTGCGCGATGAGAGGCTGATACAACCTTTAACTCTATTGATTGACTGAGATTTTTATATTGGAAAAGGACAGTTTTTATAGCCAGTATGTCATTATGTAACCAGCGTCAAGGCTTTCAGTGGTTCTACGCTAAGTGGTTGTCGTAAAATTTAATGCATAGTATAGTATTTTATGCAATCGTTATATAATGTATATGCTTTTTCAGTTGAGTACCACGTTTAGGCCACGAAGCTTGCTGAGCTAATTATATAACTATTGTATACTTACAATACTTTTTCTACGAGTCAACTGAACTAATTAAACAAACTTGGTATCTATTGAAAACGAAGTGCAATCAACGGCTTTTTCTTTTTTGTGCGTTGATGTCTATTTACCTTTTGACTTTCTCATGACGGCGTCCTATTGGTCAAATACATTATAGTTCAGTAAAGGCGCCACGTGATTGGTCAATTTCATTTCAGTTGTCTCAACAGTTATGAAATGTTGAGTTGGGAGCTCCTTAGTAAAAAGTATGTGATTTAAGTTTGGTGTACAGTCTTAATTCAAACATTAAGTTCGACGAGTATAAAAAAGATTAGAATTTTGTGATTATGATATTTGTTATATTGTATACAACAAATATCATCTTACTAATATTATAAATGCGAAAGTTTAGATGTTTGGATGTTTGAATGTATGGATGTTTGGATGTTTGTTACTCAATCACGCAAACGGCTGAACCGATTTGAATGAAATTTTGCACGAAAATAGTTTATAGCCTCGATTAAAATATAGGATAGTTTTTATCCCGGGTCCACGCGGACGAAGTCGCGGGCGGAAGCTAGTAATTTCATATAAAATTCTGGTACTGCCTTATTTACAAATGTATTCAAATGCTTATGCGTTGAATTTTATTCGAATATCATCATCTTCCTAGTGTTATTCCCGGTTGTGCCCTAAAGGAGCCCGGGGTTCGCTTTGACACCTAATCCTAAGATTTGGCACAGACCCTCGTTTACGACCTTCCAACCCAGAGGGAAATCTAGACCTTATTGGGATTAGACCGGGGTTTCACACGATTAAAAAGAAGCGGGTTGTGTCGGAGATACAATCGTTAATTAAGTTTAAGTGGATACTTCTTTGTTGCCTATGGAACCCTAAAAAAACCGACCAAGCCTGCTATTATGGTATACCCGTAAAATATATATCTGTATTTATTCACTAAAATCTGTATAAGTACAGATAAATCGGTATATATGGCAACATTGACTGACGTAGCTCATTTGACTCGCGATACATTGAAAATGGCGGTAATTTCAGCATTATTTTCATGTCCGCCGCATAAACTAAATAACATTTTGTGATTAACAACTAATGGCAAATAAATAAGGATTAAAAAATGAAACAAACAAATTTTAATCAGATTAGGTTTCTCTACAAAAAGTTATTCCGGAAGTCACGTGATACATTTTGAACTGTACCCCCCCTACAAGAACGCGAGCAAAGACGTCCAATTCAAAAAGCTAGCGGAATATTATTTGAACATAACGACTGTAAAATTATACAAATAGTTTTTATTATGATTAAAGCGCTCCCAATTTGCTGCAAGCTGATAAATACGTTTACATTTTTTCTAAGCACACCACTGGCGGTCTTAAAACCTGTCAAACCGTCCGCCATTTTGCCGTTTACTCATCGAACAAACGATGAATGCTGCTGCGGTAATTCAGAGCGCCGTAATTTCCGTGCCGTCAGTTTCACGATCGCTTCGGTTACAGATGACGGGACAGCCAAGTCATTTGGCTAATTTAAATTAAATTAGAGAGATCCTATAATTAAGTAAATGCTTTAAAATTGATGAACGTTCCGGTTGATGGTTAGAAATAGTTATGTCGTTTTTTGATTGGATCGGTAAATCTAAAATTCAACTAAGTAACGTAGGTAGCCGTTGGCAAGTGTTTGCAAGTGGAGCCAATAGCACTGATTTTTAACTCCGACGCAAAAAGCAATTATAACAAACTCAACTGCGCAGGGTGCAGCGTAGTGACTGCGCAAGCGTAGTGCTTGTGCAGTCGAGTTCTCCAATATCTATACAGACAACCTTTCAAAAATATCTACACATCCCTAGGGATGTGTAGATATTAGTGCTACTAGTAGCATTTTAAATTGGCCCCACGTTGGGCCATTGATCACCGAGTTGGCCCAACGAAATGCCAACGAAAATGCTGCTAGGGATGTGTCTTATGTCAGTAGCATTAAAGTCTCTGTATAGGTATTGGAGAACTTGACTGTACGTGAGCGTGTGGTATCTGACCTGCGAGTTGCAGCGCACCCTTGATGTTCTAGGTCTTGCCAGGACTCAGGGATCGTGAGTTCCCTGTCCAGTGTGACTCTACACGTGTGTCCTGCTTAAGCTGGATTTAATCTTTAAAGAAAGTAATTTATAAAAGAAAAGAAAGAAAAAGACGCAGGGCGTCAGGTGTTTTACGCTAAATCTAACACCAAGGTTCGATATCAAAAGAGAAACAAACTAAACAAAGCATGAGTTCACAGAAAGTAAGATTGTATTGTGACTTATAGGTTTTATGTGTCTGTGTGGCGTTGTAGCTCCTAAAATAACAATTTTAATGTGATTAGATCGATATGGTTCTTAGCTACGTATTAACAAAACCGGGTAAGCCGTTTTTGACATATTGCGGTTAAAAATAAAAAAGTCCGGGGTTATTCAACTTTTTTAAAATTGTTAATTATTCGTTTTATCAGTGATATTTTTAACCATGTTTTTTCATTTGTTTCAGGTAATAATAAATCACCGTTTATGTAACCAGAACTTTATTTGTGTTCCAGGTAAAATACTATATGTTTTATTTTCATTTCTCCGTATGTTGCACGAAAGCACTCTGCCTCTGCCATGGACAAAACGTAACCTAATAGGTACGCAATAAGAAGAAATAGGTAGCCTTGTGGTCACCCTATTCGACAAGATTTGGTCCGTAGCTTAAAGTGACAGTTTATCATAGCAATTAGGGTGACCATGAGACTCTTAAACAATTTTGTTAAATTAATGAATTACATATTTTTGCCTTTTGTCACGTCCACATGTTTAAACTAAAGTTGAACAGTAAGAAACACATTTTTTTTTTTTTTTTAGAAACAAGCGGTCATTTGCAAAATACATTTTAACAATGAAATGTATTATATTAAACTAGATCTATAGTTTCCTTACTTAATATAGCAGTACATAGTAAATTTACATATAAAAGTGAGAACATGTATGATTATCTGCTTCGATATGAAAGTAGCCCCCTTTTATCCACTGACATGATCTGGGTAGCTGTATTTACCAGCTGCCACTAGATTATTTTACATACAAATAGAATTCAATCAAAAATATCAAACATGTGAGTGGCTCTAAAGGTGAGTAGAGGAGATGAAAATACAGGCAAAGATAAAGTTACTTGATGTATAAAATACTTTTTAACTGGAACTGGAAATGTAAGTAGGTATTTAAAATGTTACAGTGCCCATTCCAGCCAGCTAAATCAATACACATGAACACTAAAAATCGCATATTTTAATATAGTATAACCAGATAATACCTATATACTTACATATATATTCACGTACGCATGTATATCTAGCAGGAACTACAAAAAAGCTTTCTTTATGGAGCCAATACTACAGTTATAGATATCGACACATGTAAGTTTTGCACATTCATTGTAAAGTCTACAAGCACGTGTTATAAACATATTGCGAGCATAACAAGTTTTACTTGTAGGGACAGTGAATAATTCCTTTCTGCGACAAGTACGTTGCCGAACACGAGGGACTTTAATACATATTTTATTTAGTAGTGAGGGGATTTCCAATTTCGAGTGCAATATCTTAAAAAGTAAAACTGAGTCAAAGAAGATGGATAATCTACGTAGTTTTCGCCAGTTCTAAATTCAAGGGACTTAATGAACTTCTTTTGGAGCCTTTCGATTCTATCTATGTGGACAGCGTGAAATGGTTTCCAGACAGCGCATGCAAATTCGAGTCGACTTCTGACGTAGCTGTTATAAAGTATTTTATATGTAAAGGGGTTTTTAAAGGCTTTACCCACACGTAAGATAAACCCTAATTGTTTAAATGATTTATAAATTACATTTTCAATGTGAGGAATGAATGATAATTTAGAATCCATTATTACACCCAGATCGCGAATTTCGGTTACCCTATTTAAAACTTTCCCACATATTTCTGTGCACGAATTAAGATTCACCCTGTATATAGTGGGTCCAAGTATGTGCTTTTAACAATTAACAGTAAGATAATTAAACTTATGTTCTGAAAAGTTACAGTTCAAATGACCTCGGACCGAAGATGGTATAACATCATTTGCTCATAATATCAAGAATCGATGGTTAATGTTTGTCTGGTTACTTGGACACATTTTGTAAAGCTACCGATGCAGGACAACAATGTCTTTAATTTTGGGGTTGACAGCACACTATTATCATAGGAGTTTATTACTCAATCTTCACTGGAAGAACAGGCTCACAACGCCTCTTTGCGCCGCTTAAGCAGAGACGCTTACGCTGGCTGGGACATGTGCATCGAATGCATGCATCGCGTTTGCCGCGGCGTGTTCTGCTTGAAGCCGTATCTGATGCCAACAGAAGCGTCGGCCGGCCGATGCGGCGGCATAAGGACTGTGCCAAGCGAGATATGCACGCATTCAACATCTCGGTTCACAAGTGGGAGGACCTTGCCGTGGACAGGAACAAATGGTGCAAACTGGTGTTCTATGGTCGTAAAAAGTCCACGATGTAGCATGGTTTAAGACACTTGCAGATAAGTGAGCCAAGCGGCATCAAAGCGACACCTGTTCGCCGCAGGCAAGTTACACCTGCCAGGCTTGCGGTCGTATCGTATATGCCGCTCCCGCATTGGCTTACACAGCCATGGAAGACGTTGTCTCCCTTCTTGACCCTGCTTGTATAGTCTGCAATAGACTTAAAGGCCATTGATGAAAGACTCAAAATTTATAACTACTACAAAAGAAAGAAGGCATAAAAATACGCCTAATTACGAAAATCCCAATCAAATATCTCAAAGAATTACGAAGCTACAACCGTATTAATGTTGCTTGTTACAGAGAGAAAACGCTAGCAGATAGTGATGTCACGATCCTCGAGCGCCACAGTAAATGACAATCGTTTCATATGAATGTGCTTTTTGCGAAAAACATACCTTCTTTTAAAACTTTGGACACATAACTTTGTGATGATTTAGCCTCTAGCGTTGCTTTATTCTCCATTTGACTACATTCTCAATCCTGTTTCAAGAAAATGCGTCATTATTGATTATTTCATTTGTTTCAGTGTTGAAACGAAGCAAGCACTAGATCATCTGTTGTCGCTAAGTTGCGTAACTGCTGTAATAAGTTAGACGTATCACAAGAAACACGCTCTCAGCTCTCTTTCGGTATGACTCGGAGTGACTGAGACACACGATAACCATTGATACAAAACCGCCATTGAAATGCTGCCTTTGACGGCTCATGGTTAGCGATGGAAGGTTTATTAAATAATACGAGTACGTTGTTTTTATTGTTGACAAGCTTCCTAACCCGACTTCGTCTGCGTGAATTCGGGATATAAACTATCCAATATTTTAATCCAGACTATAAGCTATCTTCGCGCATCATCTAAATCGGTTGAACCGTTTAAGCGTGATTAAGTAATAAACATCCAAACATCTAAACATCCAAACATCTAAAGTTGCTATTTAATTTTTATTTCGTGTATTAAAACGACCTTTGACCTTTAACTTCTTAAATGAACTTCCCGTACTATTTTTGCTACAGTAAGGCGAATATTTTCGAGCACATTGAAGAAATATATTTTCTCCCTGCCTATCCATTCTGTGAACACGGGCAATGTATATGTGAATGTACATAGAACAGTTTTTCTTATCAGAATTTAGAGAACATTCCCCTCCAAGCCATGTAAATAATTACCACATATTACTGTAAATAACGCACTTACTTTAGATAACGCAAGAAAAACTAATCTCAACAGGCAAACAACTAACACCCTTCATCCTCATTCGTGCCTTAACAAGACAGCCTAGAATCGATTTTACCATGACACCACGAATGATGAAAGACTGCTTTGGTCTGGCATAAATTCTTGTTTGTAACGTTGGTCGAAGCCCGACAAATGGCACATTTACCTCTTGGCAAAGACCAGACGACCATAAATTGTGGCATTTTATGCACATATTAATGATGTGTTTACTATGTGGAGCGCCGCGAAGTTATGCATGTTTGAGTAATTCGCCATTTAGTTAGTATTTAGTGTTCAAGTTACGCAAAGCCAAAGTGCATGCTTAAACTTTAGAGCGGAATGGAGAATTACTCAAATTTAGTTTTCCTGCAGTGTACTTTTGTACCTTAAATGAACTGCTCGAATCGCTTATGGAAGGGGAGAAATGAACATTGTTCGTTATCAATCATTCTAATAAAAAACTTACTATATACTTAGAAAATGACCATAATACCTATCAATCTTTAATGTTTATTTTTCTTACGTTTCTTCCGTCAGCATAATAAGTAATAACTGCTAGACACAATTGCGCCGATTGCATGGATTTCCGCTGGAGGTTTTAGATGCAGTGGTTTTGAGGGGTAAAAACAGTAAATATTTTTCTGGCTATCGAGCTAGCTGTCATGGTTCCCCACCAGAGGTCTTCATGGCAACACTTGCTGGCTCCATCGGCCATCGTCGACAGATATGGCTGGCCCATTGTCATTTTAATTGCGCTACCTTTTTGGCGATGTCAGTGACTTTTGTGCGTTGGTGAGTTTTTTTTCTCCGTCTCAGCTGGTGGCAAAATTCTTTTGTGTCAAAAAGTCAAGATTTCCAGATGTCTCGCTGTCCTGCTGTCCAGTTATCTGGATATTTTAACATTAAAATGTTTTTTATTAGGCAGAAACGTCCGCTAACGAAATTTGGGTGGCATTTTTCAACCGATTCTCGTGAAATTCTGTGAGCAGGTTCGAAAAATAATTAGGTCTACAGATTTTTTGTGGATTCATTTTTTTAAATTAAGAGTCGCGAGTTCTTTAGCTCACAGAGCCACTAGTTTTAGTAATGTCCAATATAGTGGATCAATTAATGATAAATTACATTCAAACTAGATAAATTATACGATACAAAATAACATCTATCTACGTATTACATGTCAAAAACCGTCCCTGAATAAACAAAGATATTCTTATTCTATTACAGTGTCGCACAATAACTTATTTACTTGGCACCGTGCGGTCACGGATAGTGTTGGTTTTGTAGAATCTAGACACGCCTAAGGTAGGTGGTGCAGTCTGATAAAAAAGTGTTTTTGGAGGTCTAAGGTGTAAGGCTCTAAAACTTTCTTAGTTTCATAAAAATGACTTGTCGATATTTTTTTTAATAAGGCTGTTTTTAACTTCTGCTACTAAATCATAGGCGATACTTTGACAGTTGGAGACATAAGAAAAAAATTAAAGAAAAGGAAGAAAATTGAAAATATATTTATTTAATTTCACAAATTACTCAATAAAAAAGAACAAGCAAAAGAAAAGACTTTAATAATATGACGTTAAACAAGATCCCCAATCAGCATAAAGCCACGGCAAGACACGGCATGCTGAGGCGCTGATTTTCGGAGGGGACCTAACTTAAAACTATCATCAGTGGCGACAACCAACAACTTGTATTAACTAAGAATAACAAAATAAACCTAAACAATTAACATAAGTGACAAAAAATAGAATAAAACATGTTGAATATAATTTATGTAGTGATGTGTTGTGCATGTGATTAGTTACGTAAGCAAAATACATTTAGAGAATTTCTATAAAACTTTGCACATAGTTACCAAGTAAATTAAGCTAGCTTTTTGTTCCTTATTTGGTTCACTTTTTATAATTTCTGAGACATCGATTTGAGAGTGTTTACAATTAAGAAAAAATAAGGATAGCAGTACCTTGGTTACCAAAGTTAGCAATGAAGGTCATATTTATATATTTTTATTTGGTAACAAAACAGGAATAATGAAACCGAAGCGCTGTAGAGTAAGTAACACAAGAATGTGAGGTGAGAATCACGACGGAGACGAATCGGAAGCCACTTGAGCTGAGAACGAAAGGGGGAAACGTCGACCACGTTGCGCAAACCAAATAATTATGAACGTAAGAGACAGATTTTGAAGGCGCTTAAGTTTGTTAAGTTGGTCCTCAGTAAGGTCCAGGTAGCAAACATCAGCATAATCTAGAATGGGAAGAAGGAGAGATTGAGCTAGCACAATTTTAGTGGCGAGTGGCAAAAAGTTACGTAGTCGACGAAGAGAACCGAAGCGTAATTTCTACTCACGACAAACTGCCATCTGCGCTTTGCGGTGGACGCTCGGAGGGATTTCAAAAAGAACCAACTGAAGTTCCCTGCACCTCGTTTGTTCTAACTCATTCTGGTTCATCATTGTCCTTGCGGCATTTGTTGAATTCTATGGTCTCCGCCGGACACACGCAACCTCGATGTCTTTTAAAAGCCGATTACGCTATGCGGGTCACATACTTAATTTTTCTCCTCCGGAAATACAAGCAATGCATAAGTTACATCTAATTTTGCTGTACTTAACGCTCACAGCAATTTCCTATTACAAGGAAAATGTTTGTCACCTGAGATATTCCCTCGAACGTCGCACTTTACAGAGAAAACTAGGAATAATAAAATACAGGCAAGGAACGCCTGAGTAACCTTGTAGATTAACGCGGCAAACTGCTCCTATTCACTTAACCTTGCCCAAGTTATCATTACAGTTTTGCTACGCGAAAACTGGTCTTATTTCTGTGATATAAAGCTTTGTCGGGGTTGAAGGTACGTTTGTCAATTGCTGTAGGTACCTAGGATACGCGTGCAGTTCAGGGACATGAATGGCTCAGTGTAAGCAGGAGCTTCAGGTGTGAGCGAGTTATTGATTTATTTTGTGATTTTTCATTACATTTACGTACATCGTACTAGACTGCAACGGCATGCACCAACTAAGTACGACTTTTTAACTACTTAACTAACAAGCTACTTTTTTTACTATGATAGAATCCGCATATTTGTTTCCGAGTCTTGAATGTTTTCTATGTATTCAAGTATCTGTATCTATTAAATATATCGTCGTCTAGTTATCATATCACAAGCCTTATTGAGCTTACCATGGGGCTAGTTGGATCTGTGTAAGATTGTTCCCTAATATTTATCTATTTTTTATCCATTAAACCGAAAGCAGGTATATTTTGTTACCTAACGTAAACTAATTGACTCAAAGCTCAGACGTTTTCCCTCTAGAGCCTATTACAAAAAGTAACCTTACAACTTTATTCGTTAAACTTCGTAACTTGGTTTCGACATCGGTTGCCCCAAAAAAGCCGTGGTCATTTCCAGGTGGGAGGAATAAAATGGCATATATCTTTCTTGGCTCAGTGCGTTCGACAAAAACATAGGCAGAAAAAACTTTACGACATTACGCGATATAAGGAAAACGGCGCCTATGTTATAAGTTTGTAAGTAATTTGGGAGTGAACTACGGCTGCTCAAAGGTTTCTGGCTTAATAACAAGTTAGCAATATTATAGAGGTAAGTATTCAAAAACACAAAACATATGTTATTATTTTTTTAACTCAAGTTCAATCTCAAAAATGTATCGTGACAAACAATCATAGATAGTAAAAAAATAAAATAAAAATAACACATCGGGCATCGTCACGAAATCGATTCACCATTTTTACCATCAGAAGGGCAATCACGCAAGGTTTTGAACGCGCGTTAGGTAGATCCAACTGTCATTTTTCCACATAAAAATTGACATTTAGATCGATTGAACGAGCTATCCAACGATACCCCACACCATGGGTTAAACGAGAAAAAAATTACATCCCCGCTTTAGGCGTAGGGGAGGTACCCTAAAAAATAATATTTTCAAGATCATATTGTACTGTTTTGTCGGCGTTATTGATTTATATGCCCATGCCGAATTAGTTTTCTAGTAGTAATGGTTACTGCACGTCTAGCACACGACGGCCGCGACATACTCTCGATTTTTATCGCACTGTACCTCTTCTTCTAAGTGTTCTAATAAGAGAGAGACGGATAGTGCGAGAAAAATCGAGAGAGCTCGCGCGCCGTCGCGTGCTAGCCGTGCAGAGCTAAGCCGAGGACGGATGGACGGACGGACGGACGGACAGACGGACATGGCGAAACTATAAGGGCTCCTTGTTGACTACGGAATTCTAATAAAATCAAGGACTAAAATGTATTTCATTTTGAATTAATAGGTAGTTCAAACGTTATAGTAGGTACCTACCTATTAATAATACAAAGGCCCTACCGCGAAACAAAAACTAATTTCGTTCGTGTATCTCCCTCTCGGTTGCACTTGCTAATTCGAGCGACAGAGAGGGAGTTTTCACTTCGCAGAAGCCCCTCAGAAGTTTTAAATAGCTTTCTGTGCTTTATTCTTCTTAACATTTAGTTCTTGCCGAGATATTACGTTTACATAGCACTCGTAGGTAAGAATAGTTATAATTCGATCACCAGACCACCAGACCAAAATCTTAATATGTATCGAAAATATTGCATTTAGGTCAACTCTTATTTGTTTGTGCACATTTGTGTTACACTGTATAGGATACCACATTAATTATTAAGCGTTACGTGATTGACCTGCAGGTATGGATATCTATCAGACTCAAACTAGGCATAGCATGTATCTTGGGAGCCAATTATACAAATAGAAGACATTATAGATCTACATAAATGTTGTCATTGTCTATGTCTGCATAGCCAATTATGCAGACATAGACAGAAAGACTGCTCAACATCACATATTAAACATACAGTGTAGAAATTAAACTTAAAATTAGACTTAAAACCTAAACAGTACCGTGCGATAGAAGGCATAACAATGTGTGATACTAAAAAGGGGCTAGACTCGGCCTTATGTTGCAGTGCGTTAGGTACCTGCACCGCAACGTAACTAAGTAGTTATTGATTTGTTTTAGGGCTCCGCAGCCAAATGGCAAAAAACGGAACCCTGATGGATTCGTCATGTCTCTCTGTCTGTCTGTCCATCCGTATGTCACAGCCACTTTTTTCCGAAACTATGTATAAGAACTATACTGTTGAAGTTGGCTTGTTGGTTGGTAAGTAGATGTATTCTGTGAACCGCATTAAGATTTACATTTTGGGGGTTCCCCATACTTAGCACTGAAACTAAAAAAAAAAGTTCATCAAACCCATACGTGTGGGGTATCTATATTTGGTTTGCGCGAGAGACACTTCCAAAGTAACGTCTAATATAAGAGAATGATAAAACTAAAAAAAAATATATGATGTACATTACCATGCAAACTTCCACCGAAAATTGGTTTGAACGAGATCTAGTAAGTAGTTTTTTTTAATACGTCATAAATCGTAAACCGCAATTTACCTTTCATTCAACGGATAATGGTACGGAACTCGAATGGGTCGGAGTTCGACTCGCACTTGGCCGGTTTTCTTTTTTAAACTTCGGGGGCAAGATGTGATAAATTGATGATGACTTATTCGATGAATACTTTGTAACAGCGTAAGAGAAAGCATACCATACTACAGCATATCTTCCTATTCACAATTTTGCACAAAAGTGAATCTTGAATATAAAGACGATAAAATGACGATCAAATAATGGATTAGGAGGGTTGGGCAGGATGGTTCATTGCGGAAGTTTTTGGGGGAGGCCTACGTCCAACAGTGGACTTTATTCAGCTGATATGTTGCTAATGATGATGACGAAGAAATTGTGTTTGTTGATGGTGGTAAATATGAAAAACGTATCTGTGTAAAAAATTGTACTGAAGAATTACGAATGTGCCTTATGGGATTTTTGAGGATGCATTATGTCACCAATTGGAAGCACTAGAGATCTTTTCGACAGCAGCTCTTAAAAACTCACCAACCAAATTGTGGTGAGCAAACATGATTGGTTATAAAAACTAATGATGTGTATTTTGTCTAACATTGTGTTGTCTTTTTTTCTACCGATCAAATCTACATCTTTTGGACAGTTTTTTGTCTAACATTGTGTTGTCTTTTGTTTTAGATTTTACAACTAATCAAATCTATATCTTTTGGACAGTTTTTTCGAGACTTTCGTGTAGCTTCTAACCTTCACGCTGGCATATTTGTCCAATAGAAAGTATCCATTAAAATCAGAAACCGATCGATCGAACATGATTGGTGGATTTTGTCACCTTAGACGCTAACCTCTCGCCAGTTTTACCAGCTGATGCCATAATGCATTTTGAAAAGGCCACTATGCTCTTATGAAGATTGTGTTTAGGGTTGCCAACCGTAGTATATTATATAGTATTGTACTATATTTTGACTCTTTGTACTATATACTGTTGAAGAAATATAGATTACGCGAAAATACTATCATTTGAGGGACCTTACGAAGTGCTTCAAATTGCAGACCTTTTTTACTAAATAGCAACAATGCCCAGCCAAATACTACCTATATTTTTTTACAGTGTACTATACTTTGTCGTTTTTTATGGAAAATACTATATCTCCCCCAAAAATAGTTGGCAACCCTAATTGTGTTCGTGAAAATATGGTTTATGTAAAACATTATTTGTTGAAGACTGGCAGAAAATAAATATTCACATCATATGTAGTGCGGATTCTAGACCGAATCTAGTCTAAGAACCATCGGTTCAACAAAGCAATTTTTTAGGCACAATAGCCACGTGTCACAAACACTGAAATGAAAAGGCCATCTTTAATAAATACCTACTTAACTCGAATAGGGACTCTTGCTAAATTAGACTATTGTTTTAAAACGTCGCATTTTTGAATGTGGACTATACAGGTCCTTTCCTTAACACATAAAGCCGCCTCATGGGTGAAAAAGTGTTGATGTTTACTACGTTTATTTAGGAGTATCATTACATACGCGGTTACGTTTAATAATAATTAAAAGACAATCGCATTGTTTACGAGGCACAAATAGGTTGCGGTCTATTATTAGAATCCTCACAACCAATTGGCAGCTACCTACTAAACCTACTTATTTATATGTAGGTAAACGCACATATTTTTATATGGCCTTTGTGAACGAGCCAGGAAAGTAGGCCGTAAAGTCATACGTTGCGAGTACCATCAATATTGCCCTATATCCCTCAAAGGAGACGATAGTCACGACCACACATCAAACAAAAACAAACATTTACGTGGAACCAGACGTTGATGTCATGCGTTGCTTTTGATGTCATTATATAAATAGTGTGTGTTTCTAGTTTTACTTTGAACCATAGAATGGTGTTTAAGGGGTAAGTTTTGCTGTAATTTCCAAACAAAACAGATTTTGTAGGACTTTATTGTTTGGTTAATAAAATAGTCTAAATTAGTCAATCATCTTCTTTATAGTCACGAAGGTTTGGTTTCAAGCATTTTAAAATGGTCACATCAACTGATTAATGCAGAAAATCCGTTAACATCCGCGGGAATATCTAGTGTGTTATAATAATTTGTTACACTTGCAAATACCTTTACCGATTAGGTATTTAAACGCAAATTGCGGGTTTTTATATAAAAAGGAATGCTCACAAGTAACTTTAAACTGTTTGCTTTTAAAAACTATTTGTTTCAATAAAAACTGCAACTGAAAACTATTCCAATACAAAAAAGGTGATGCTTAAAAAACAAGCTAACAAATTGTGGACTAGTTTCCAATTATTGTCCTCTTCGATTTGAACTTTATGTTTTTGTGACAGTCTATTTTTAATTACTAAAAAGTGACTATATCCGTAACGTGGTTTTGTTGCAAAAATTCAGGAAATTTGTTCAGGGTTGAAGTGTGTTGTGGGCGATGGGCTAGCAATCTATCACTGCAACATCACAATTTTCGATTTGTATGCGTTTCATGTGCTCTGCTTACCCCTTTTGGGTATAAAGGCGTGAATGTATGTATGTATGTATGCAAAAATTCATTGATTTCAAATAAACCGAAGTTGATTAACAAAATTGGCTCAATCGAGAAGGACGTGGTTGACATTTAGAATTAATTGCTATCTTACTTAAATACCTACTTATAACAAATAAGTACAATATTGTAAAAATCGGCCTAGTCTCATTGTTTTGCCTAGCCGACCCAATCACTAAACAATCATGAATATCATGATATCAGTGGTAACCATTTAACAATGCAGATATTTTTCTTAAAATCTTGATAAAAATTAAATAGTAAGTTAATTAATTAACTACTTAATGTAACTAGGTACCTAATGTAAATAATCTCAGGCGTGTCGTCGGTGTATCGGTATTTTTTTATAAAATAAATAAACTTAATATGGCTTCTGTTATGGGTACTAGACGACGATATATTTAATAGAAATAAATACTTAAATAAGTACATAGAAAATATGCAAGCCCCAAAACAAATATTCATACCTATCACACCAATATTTGCCCTTGCCGGGATTTGAACCCAGGATCATACAATACAATACAATACAAATACTCTTTATTGCACACCTCACACAAACAAAGCAGTTAAAAAGAAAAACAATACAATAACATGCAGGTAGAGGTAGACAACAGGCGGTCTTATCACTGAAGAGCGATCTCTTCCAGACAACCTTTGGGTATCGGAGAAAGAGATAAAACTAGATTATGTAGTAGGTGGTGCAGAGATTATAATAAGCCAGAAATCAAAATAACTATATTAATGCACGTACATAAATAGCTCTATATATAAACATACATACACAATCATACATATACATAAATAACACAAATAAAAAGATACAATACATAAACAGTCAGCCAATAATAATAATAGTAAGACAATCAGGGTTAGGGGAAAGACAAATAATGTTCTTTAAGAAGAGATTTGAAGTTGCCGATAGATTTAGCTTGTCTTATATAAAGAGGGAGAGAGTTCCACAGTCGAATAGCCTTAAAGGTGAACGAACTACTGTAAAATTTAGAAGATGACAAAGGCACAGTTAATATTAAATTGTTAGAAGATCTAACAGAATTCAAATAACTAAAACGCTCTTATCATCAGCTTCGTAGGCGCAGGGTATCTACTAAACTAAATCGGCCAATAAACATGCCACGACTAGGTTCTTGGCATTTTTTTTATAGATGTTTTAACTCCGGGAGCATTCCAGGAGAGATGCAAGCGATTTTGCCATGACACGCATCTAAATATTTAGAATTCTCCAGAAGGTTCTGCCACTTCTGCCAATAACTTAGCAAGCAGATTCTCCATTCTTTCTCTGTTCTATTTTTTTTAAGTAAGTACATTCTAAAGTCAAAGTCATAAGGTGGCAAATGAACGTTTGAATATTTATTGTAAATGCTTACTTCGTTCTATTACACCAAGTTTTCCTTTAACCACGTTAACATTATGGTAGTAAACCGCTATTAAATAAAGGGTAGGTAAGTAGATATTAAATAAATGGTTCTCGGGATGATCATAGGGTTTTATACCGTAGCTATTGGCTTGGTTTTATAAATCAGGCAAAGCCGCGCTGGCAGCAAGTACAAAATACAGAGTGTACCAAAAATGGGGTGTGACTCGATCAATTATACAGAAGAATATTTTTTTACACGACTATTTTTACATTTGTATGGAGCGTTGGCTGACTGGGCGACCTGCTCCATACAAATAATCAAAAAAAGACCGGGTTGCACTCCCAGAGGAGTGCCGGCAGAACTGAAAACTTAAATAATTTTAATTTTGCAAAAAAAGCCACCCCCTAGCCCCGTACGTCTTGCATAAAAAAAAACCTATAAACGTATTCCGCAAATCCGCATTTTCATTTTAAAATCCGCGTTTTGAGAGCACAGCTCCCGCTTTTTGTATTCATCTGCCATCTTACAATCGTGACCTCCTACGCTCCTACACCCGTGGCGAGTTTAACAAATTTTCCCCATAACAAATAGTGCACAGCGCCGCTAAAGAAGTTTACACTTCTAAAATCGCGTCAAAAAATCATTTAGTGTTTTCTTATCAGAACACGATACCATGCCCTTGATCGGTTCACACCCCATTTTTGGTACACTCTGTATAGGCCGCTAGCTACTCGTATACTTAATATCAAAACTTACCGCCCACCTTACAGTCAGAAGTTCTTCGGTGATATACGGGTGTTTTAATTCGGACGTTTTGGCTCAGCGCCAAAGCAAGCGCGTTTGACAATACTCTGCGGCCACCAACTTTAATATTTGCTCGGAAATATATTGAGCTTTTCTCTCAAATATATTAGGCTTCTTAAGTGTTTTGGTTTTTAGAGCAGCGACGGTTTTGGCGAGTAGGAAAAATATGGAGTTTCTTTGTATGGCAAGTGCGTTTTGGCAACGCTGAAGTGTTATTTGTAAGGAAATGGTATGCAGAGTAGAGGGGTAATCGCTTAGCTTTACCAGCGTGCGTTAAGGACATTATAATTATGAGCTGACAATTTTTAAGTTCAAAAATCACTGTTGATCTATCCTAAAAGTTAGGATAGGATTTTAAAAATATTGTAGTTACGCTAGGGGAGTCTAATCAGGTGTTGGTGAAATGAAAATGATATTAAGTTAGTTAACAATGTAGGTAATATAAAATCAACCTGATGAGTAGTTTACGAATTTTATGAGTATTCAAAAGTACACAATAATATGCAATAAGAAAGGGCTTTTTCGAAAAAATAAACCTTAAGAGTCCGCAGTAAGCTCGGCCGAATTTCACCTTCCCACACAAACGTAGTTACGCTCTCATCTTAAAACTACGTGTTCGATGGTGACGAAACTTTGCATATACAATGACAAGAGGTATATCTATGTCTGTAATTAGTTTATATGGTTTCAGTTCATAAAACAAACGAAATACAGCAAAAAATTAAATTCACTGTATTTTTTTAACTATGGTATCTGAAGCTACATAAACTAATTACAGACATAGATATACCTAACGTCGATGTATATGCAAAGTTTCGTTACAATCTAACGCGTAGTTTTAAAATGAGAGGGTAACTACGTTTGTATGGAGAATCGAGCTTACTGCGGACTCTTAACAACCTCCATTAATCAGTTTTTAACATTTGCACTATGGCGTTATAATTCTGATGATCGATCTCAGCGTGAACAATGTTGGTTGACAACCATCTTAATATTTTAGAAAAAAAAATACGTCCGAAAATAAATATTCTTCGAGCTCCGACTTATAATGGGTGCGTTTAGGCTTCTACCTACACCAGCGGGCGTAGCACGGTTGCCATTTTATCACTTATCGTTGTGGTAAAGACGCCCATCACGCTTTGACAAGTATGCGAGTGCGAGAGTGACGGATGCCTTATCCACAACGATAAGTGATAAAATGGCAACCGTGCTACGCCCGCAGTCTCAATATTTTATAAGCGTATAGGGAAGTGATACTGTAGGTAAGTATTTATTTCTTTGATGGGCTCATATAAGGTTTTGCCTAGATGGGCTTTATAATGATATTCTTTGTTTTTGTCTTAATCAATAAATTAAAAAAATAAAAAATAAAAAAGGGGATAAATATTAACACTCTCGGGCTATATTTTGTCTTATCCTGACTAACAACAATACAGGCAGCTATTACGGTTTTATTCTATTTCCTAGTTTCGGAATGGTATGGTGCATGTTGTCATGGGAAAGTACCTACTTCACTTTCCGATAACATAATTATATTAATGCATACTCATGCTTAAGAACTGAGCAAGGCATATTATACTGTCAACGATTTCTTAAATGACAAAAATGCCTTTAAGCCAGTAGTAGTCTAATTCTATTAGGAATATACCTAAATACATGTAATCATTATAAGTACCTACCTGAAATAACTGTTCCGTTTTATGTAAGAAGAGAGCATGTAATGCTGTTTCTCGCCGAACAAGTCGCTTAATCTTTGTTATTATCAATGTCCGGTGGCTTGAATATGTCATGCTCGCTTAAAGGGCTTTGCTTACGGTGGCGTCGTTGATCGGGTCGCCACCTTCCCTAAAATATGGTTGAGGGAGGCGATGGCTGAGATATGCGTCATACTTGTGATCGGGTGCTGTTTGTGGAGTCCGGACTGTTCATGCTTGCAAGGGCATAGTACATAGTTAACTAATTACATACTAGTGTTATTATTATTATTATCGTATTGACGAGAGACATCATTCTGATCTTGACACGTTTTATCGTTATTGACCCTGTACATCTCTGACAATATTATATCAATGTTCCTTTTTTGTTTATACATCTCTTAGAATATTAGAATAATTATTAATTGTATTTGGAAGCTCAGAGACCTAATACATCTCTGGAATACTGAATTAATATGATTAACTTCTTGTTAATGCTGATACAGATCTTATATCGAATGTAATGGTCATATTTTGCAATTTTGTTTTGTTTACATTTACTTAGTGACATTTAGTTTGTTAACCTTTTATATATAATTTTAAATTATTATTGTGTAAGATTATTATTCTTATTTTATTGTAAATTACGGTTTGACATGTAAAATTGCCCTTGTGGCCTATTTGCAGAATAAATAATTGATTTGATTTGATTTGATTAGCAAAAGGTAAACACGAAAAAAATAAGGATTTTTAGGCTTTGCGGATAAGAAATAGTTTACTAAATTAATCTTTGACGTAAGTAAAAAGACATTATTATGGCAAGTCTGTCGCATCCACCATTGGCTACAATCATCATCATCATCATCATCATCATCATCATATCAGCCGAAAGACGTCCACTGCTGGACATAGGCCTCCCCCAAACAGTGCCACAATGACCGGTCCTGCGCCACCCGCATCCAGCGGACTCCCGCGACCTTTACCAGGTCATCAGTCCACCTTGTGAGGGGCCTACCCACGCTGCGCCTTCCGATACGTGGTCGCCACTCGAGAACCTTTCCGCCCCAACGGCCATCGGTTCTACGTCCAATGTGCCCCGCCCACTGCCACTTAAGTTTAGCGATTCGGAGGGCTATATCGGTTACCTTGGTTCTGCTCCGGATAGCCTCATTTCTGATGCGACATTGGCTACAATACAATCGCCAGTATAAGACCTCAAATACATGTCAGTCAAAAGACATTGAATCTGAGCAACAGCCAGAAAACAATAAGGCCGACTGCGTTGAAACAACTACTATTATCTTTTTATAAGTTTATTTTAACGATGCCATCAAGAATGTGCCTTGTAGCGCCAAGTAAGTCGTTAGTTTTTTTATGTCACGCTTGCGAATTGTTTTGAATTCTCCTTTTATTAGCTTTTGTTGTTATGGCTTTAACTGTTGGCGGGACATGCGGATAAATATGGAGTTGAGTAAGGTTAATATTGCGTTCGTTTTTAGGGTTCCTTACCTCAAAAGGGAACCCTAATAGGATCACTTTGTTGTTATCTCGGGAACGGGAGGTTGAAATTATAGTTTACTAGCTTCCGCCCGCGACTTCGTTTGCGTGGACTCGGGATAAAAACTATCCTATATTTTAATCCAGGCTATCTTCGTGTAAAATTTAATTCAAATCGGTTCAGCCGTTTAAGCGTGATTGAGTAACTAACATCCAAACATCTAAACTTTCGCATTTATAATATTAGTAGTATGCCGAAATAAAAAGTATATTTCGAGACTCAAGGGAATCAAAATTTATAGGGTACTTTCCGTTGACCTAGAACTATTCAATTTGGCAAGGAATATCGTCTGATACTAAAAATACTTACAGGGAAAAAACTGAAAATATATGTTAGTAATTTAGTACGGAACCCTCGATGGGCGAGCCCGACTCGCACTTACTCAAAGATATTTAATTATAGAAAGTTAAGGCCCTTTTTACAAATCGATTTTGAAAATTAAAACCGGTTCTATAAATTAATTCAAGGTATTAATCTAACCCGTGTCGTGTCGGGTTAGAATTTCACTACCCCCTTTTTTCCCGTGGGTGTCGTAAAACTCGACTAAGGGACCAGGGTTGAAGTGTGTTGTGGGCGATGGGCTAGCAACCTATCACTGCAATATCACATTGTGTTGATCTTTTATACCCACATTTATGCTAAAAGTGGTGCCGGAATATACGTTTCATGTGCTCTGCCTACCCCTTTTGGTAATAAAGGCGTGAATGTATGTATGTACTAATTTAATTATAAATACTATGTCGCGGCAATTTGACATAAACCTCGAAAAAGTCATTACATTTTATAAATACATCACGCACTTTCAATTTCCTAACGAAATCCCGTCCAATTCAATTCTATTAAAAACTAGGGCCCCCAAGAAATTACAAAGACGGCCGTACATTTTTACGAACCCTAATGCTTTTGAGCTTCCTTAAACCGATTTAGTATAAGTCTTTACATTTTAAGATCAGCCAGTGATTATGTCGCTAAGTATATCCGTTAAGGCGATTTAATGCTCCGCTGATTTTTTGAAGTCCATACGTAGCTCCCGTCTCCAAATGGCGTCAAGTTCTCATATAATATTTTTATCATCGGCGCTCACCACTACCTACCAAGAGGGGCGTCCCTAGGAGAATTATTGTAAGTATATTTAAGAGCAGATAGCATGGTAAGGGATTCCTTATGAAAGCATTTTATGTCGCTTACGAGACTTCAGTTCAGCATTAATAATACGCAATTTATCTTTATTAAAACCTTTTTTTTATACAACGACTGTGGCAAACAAGCGTACGGCCCGCCTGATGGTAAGCGGACACCGCAGCCTATAGACGCATGCATCTCCAAAGGAGTAACATGGGCGTTGCCGACCCTTGATATGTTTGAGGATTCGCCGGGTTGACAGCTGAAGGAACCAATTTCCTCGCTCTCAACACAACGCATCTTCAGGAGCTCTGGCGACCTTGCTCACCTCCAGGAACACAACATTACTACAGAGCAAGTAGTAAATAGTGCTATTATGGCTGTGGTCTTCTGCAAGGCGGAGTTTCTTCCCCAGTTGGGCTGCTCCAAATTCAAGGGGGATGACATTTCGCTGTGCCCTACCTTGCCAACAATCAATCTCAATTTCTTAATGTAATTGGAGACGTTAGTGCCGTTAAAAGAAGGCTAGATAATATAATAATAATAGGGCTGCTCCAAATCCAAACTTGAACATAACTTCATCATAATATCAGCAGTATAATCCAATTTTAGAAAGCGAAATCTGTTTAAAAATATTCTAATTCAAGATTTCGTAGCCAACTGTACTTTTCTGTATACCGCCATCCAACTACTCGTTGAGACGATTCTAACCAGCTCAAACTCAACGGGGTTACGTCGGCTAAGTACTGAATTCCCATGGCCACCTTCTGCCTACATCATCATATCAGTTCTATGATACCATAATATTAAATTTTCATCCAAACTATACTTATACCCAAAATTTCATCGCAATCGGTTGAGGTAGCAACTGGTTCAAAATTCAGTTCCAAGATTTCTCCCACACTAACAAACTTAACTAACGAACTGGTCAAATTATATAACTTCGTATTTTTGTTTCTTTATTCTGAAAGGTTTTGCACCATTACCTATATATCCTACTAATACACTCACTGTCAAATATTTCGGGTCACCCTAAATTAAATAACTGCAATAGGTTTTTTAAAAATATTTAACACTTGTTTTATTTACATAATATGCTATTCTTTACAATACCCAACTGTATTAGCAATTTCCTAGATCCTATCATAAAAATATAAATATCCAAAAATCACGATTTTTGCGATATCTCGCTCCGTTAACGTTGTTTTTTTTCATGAGTTTTTACGAGTTCGATTTAAACGTTATATTTTTTACTGTTATTTTAGCAGTTTAGATGTAAAATTAAATAAAGATCATGACAGGATTAAACAAAACTACAACCTTGCACTATTTTAGGAAATATGGCGGTATTTTACCAACCCGTATTCTTTGTCCGCGAGTGTATTATAAATGCGAAAGTTTAGATGTTTGGATGTTTAGATGTTTGTTACTCAATCACGCTTAAACGGCTGAACCGATTTGAATGAAATTTTACACAAAGATAGTTTATAGCCTGGATTAAAATATAGGATAGTTTTTATCCCGGGTCCAAGCGGACGAAGTCGCGGGCGGAAGCTAGTCATTATATAAGCCGCGGTTATTGATGATACAGCCATAATAACAAGCCCTAGTTCATTACGCAGACGACCTAAATTGCCGCAAAGGTACAGGCACTAATTTATAAGAAAAACTATTCGCCGGGGTTAATTTCCTTTAGAAAATTAGGTTTATGGAGTTAGTTACGAGTGAAATTGAAATCGATTTTCTTCAAAGTCTTATATCTTAAACGAGGACTGAGGAAAATTAATTTGTAAAGACCTCCCAAATTCGTTTTTTTTTCGAACGTTTTGTATTAAACGAAAAGTCTTATTTTAAAGGAAATTCATTGCATTAACTCTAGAAGCAAACAATTACACTTTAGTGATAACAATTTTAAATAGCAAAAACACCTACCTTATGGTAACCCTGTTCGACAAGACTTTGTCTGTAGCTTAAAGTGACAGTTTAACGTAGCAGTTAGGGTAACCATGAGACTCAGTAACTTATTTTTATTTTTTATTAACGAATTAACCAACAACGTTTTTATAATTTTGCTTGTAGTCACGTCCATATGTTTAAACTAAAGTAAAACAGTAAGAAACACATATTTCGGTTCACGGCTTAATATTTATTCTGTATCATGTTTTCGGTTTATACTAATATATTAAAAAAGGTTTTTAGACACCTTTAGTAATAGCATTTTAATAGATAGATAGATAGATAGATCATTTATTGATAAAAATAGAATTTTTTACATGTCAGTTTTTCTTATTCCTATTCTATACTATACATTATTATTAGGTTTACATTCTTGTTAGGTAACATTATACAAATTTACATTACATAATAAATTCAACAATGTTGTAGATGGGTCAGTGACTTGTAGCACTGAACGAAATAAAGTATGCGTAATGGATATCCTCGTTGCAAACGGTCTAATAGCAAAAAGTTTTGACCGACACTTTAAGAGACTCCATAGATGGCTGGTAAGGGGTCTGATACAGAAGGTGGTACTCCAAGACAGTGCGGATATTCAAGAGGCTCCCTTGCTTCCATCGCCCTAACCGGCCCGGCTACCAGTACTTTTCTATATGTGTTTTACCTTTATTTAACCGCTCACTTGATTTCGGATATTAAAAAAGCTAGCCTAAATTGCTTTAAAGTTTTCTTTATCAAAGAAGCCCATACTTCAATTGGCAACCACAGTTGCCACCATCAGTTTAGGGGTGCGCGAAATTGGCAACTGTGGTTGCCACAAGCAAATGAGTGGATACCTACATAATTGTGAGTTATCCAACAGTTATAATATAATCTCTATCCGAATCCTAATACTGAATGGTGGGATAAAGTAAATACAATGTCGCAAAATACATTACATGTGTTATTATATAAACTAACCAAACTTTGCCACGCATTTAAACTTTCTCAATCATGGTATAAATTTGTTGCTTGCACCTGCAATTTGAAGTTGTAACTCTGTAGGCAACTATCAAACTAAAACTATCGGTTTCATATTAAATTCACATTCGTTGCGACGACTCTTTCTGACATACCTATTATATTTACTTTGCACTGCAAGCGTGGAAGTGAAGAGGACGCCACCAAACTATGTTGGTAGCTTGACACTACAACTTTCCGTCTCTGGTCGAAGATCCAGGGCTGACCCAGAACAGCATAATAACAATAACAAATATAAGATAATAAATAAAACTTTATTTCGTTACAACAGAACAGAAGTTATTAACAAAAGTGTAGTTAAACCTAGTCACACAGTTATATAGTTGTAATTTACATTATGTAGTGGCAGTCGGCGGGGCACATAGCGCCTAGAACCGATAGCCGTTGGGGTGGAAAGGTTCTCGAGTGGCGACCACGAACCGGAAGGCGCGGTGTGCTCCCCGCAAGGTGGACTGATGACCTGGTAAAGGTTGCTGGAGTCCGCTGGATGCGGGTGGCGCAGGACCGGTCACTTTGGCACTCTTTGGGGGAGGCCTATGTCCAGCAGTAGATATGATGATGATGATGAATTTACATTATTGGTGCAGAATTAAGTCCTCTACTTCCCGTACTCTATAAACTGTATCACGGTGAAGTAAGATTCGTCAGCCAACATCGATAGGTATAACTGATATACTTAAGTAATGTTTTTACAAGATGATGATGAAGTTATTTTTCTCTTAGATTACATTTTAGGCTGTGGATTATAAGTGTGGACTATTTTATGGTAAGTTAGATAATCAACAATGTAGGTACTTGAGATTATTTGAGTTGGCAGAACCGCATCGAAGCAGTGCATTCAAAAAGCAACTCTACCGTCCACGGCAAGAGATACTAATTCGATGACAGCTCCATAAAAAGTCGGCCACATTCAATTATCTCAACCATGATTATTAAGAGTTAGCTTATGCGTAAACATTTAAGCAAACTTAATATTCTACTTTCAAATATTATCTACTAATTCTTATCTACTATTATGTACTAGGAAGTATGTGTGCGTGTGTGGAATGTGTATTTGAGCGTGTGTGTGCGTCTGTATATGTGAGTGCCATTTATTTTATCAGTTTTTCTGTCTCGTCGTAGCTAAGTGAATTCAAAAAGATATCCAATACCCGTCTACATTCATATAAACTTAAGTCACGCAATTTGATTCGCTGTACTTATACGATTATATAGTTTAGGCCCAAGATTTTTTTGGAATTCACGGGAAAACGCTGACTTGGATGTAAGTCAGCGTTTCGTCAAAGTCAAATCGGTAAATATTGCGTATACTATGCACGCATATACCTTCTTTTGTGCAGTAGTTGATAAGAGAGTCGAGCGGCGCACTGTGGTCCTCGCACGTTAATTACACTATTTTAATTTAGGGGTCAAATTACTTAGTTTGGTTATAGTTGTATTAAATATTTTTACGAATAATGTACGGATCGTAACACACAATAACTATCAACTATTAGCGGACGACGAATTAATGGATGGAAGGATGTAGTGCCAAGAGACATAAGAGAGTCCAAGTTATCCGAAACCGATGTCGAGGACAGAGCGAAGTAGAGAAGTAAGACGACGTGTGGTGCGGTCAGCTTTCCAGTCTAATAAGAGAGAGAGAGATAGAGACGCAAGTTTGGAAGCGAGCGCGCGCTATAAATGGGTCAAACGACTTTTTCGTGTATAGTTTTGTCTCCTGGATATTTTTTTTAAACTGCGATTTCTATGCAGTCAGCTGCAAAGGTAGGTATGCAAAATAACCGCTAAATATGATCCAAAACAGTCCTTATTCTCTGGAGAGTCGGGTGTAGTTCATTTTGAGCACGTGGTACAAGTAAGTACAATGTGGCTGCCTGTAAATCCAGCAAGCAAGAGTTAATATTGTACAATCAATTTATTTTTTTCTATGAAAATATGACACAGTTTTCTCTTAGCTTACGGGCAGAATAATAACAGAAAAAGTTGAGTCAACCAAATGGATATCATACCAATTGGTTAAGTCAGATAGTATCCCAGCTTCCTATCTACCTTTGGTCAGCACGGGATTAAGGCTTAGTCATTTGTACTTATTGAGACCTTTGCATACGAATAACCATGTAATATTACAAGATTTGTCCCTGGTGGTATTTTTTTCATCTTCTAAAAATGGGAAAAATATACATTTTTATTCCCTAATGTACCTAACCTGAAAGGTTATTGCGACATTGTAACCAAATTGATGCGGCATTTTGTTCTGACTGTGACAATTATTTGTAATTAGGGAGTCGTTCAGAATTACGTTTAACATACCAAATTGGTATTTTGCACGCTAGTGGGTTAGCTTGGCTCACGGGAAAACAATCCACGTTTAAGTACCACATATGATCTAATTAGAACCATATTCTTCGTTCTCGGTGTTTATGTCAAAATAACTGTGTTAACTTTCAAAAACTTTCTTATTTCACTTTAGGTACCTATTTCACTGCAATTGGTCGGTGCTTTAAAGAATTGTTTGCGAACACAACGGATTTGTGCGGAATTGTTCAATTGTCGGAAACTAGAAACTTACAAAGGCCATATATCATCCTTTTGCTTTGAGAAAGGCTGTCCAGAAAACTAAAATTATGATGTAGATCTTTCTTAAACTTTTCGAGATATATTCTTCATTTGGTTTGACAAATTTCGTATTAACGTTAAGGTGAATTTTGCAGTCCCTAAGTCATGGATTTACCTTTTATAACGTCATTCTTGCAAAAAATCAGAAATACCTACATATTTTCACTAGTCGACCAGTATATGTACTATGGTTTACTACATTTTATGTGTTAATTCAATTCATTCTTTAAAATAATTAAAAATAACTGTCATAACTGTTTTTTATCATACGAAGAATATTTTTTGTCTATATTACGAGTATGTAGGTACTAGCTTCTGCCCGCAACTTCGTCCGTCGTACAAAATTGCACCCCCCATTATACCCCCCTTATGGGATGTTTTCCGGAATAAAAACTATTTTATATAATACCGACTTCCCCGGAACTCAAACTATCTCTATCCCAAATTTCATCTCAATCGGCTCAATAGTCTAAGCGTGAAGAGGTAAGAGACAGACATACAGACAGACTCACTTTCACAGTTATAACATTAGTAAGGATAATATATGACTGATCTCCAGTATTTAAATTTTTCTAACAAAACTCCTTAAAAACTATTTAGACCATTCTTAATACTGTTAAAGGATTTTTGAGGAAGGAAATAGGCTATTGTGTGGTGTGTCCCGCGGCTTCGCCTGTGTTATTATACGTAATCGGTTTCAAAGTCATTTTAAGTTTATAACACACTTATATATTATCAACTAGTACAATATATGCGCGAGCGCTGTTCCTAAATCTCCCATCGCTCTGATTCAAAGTCCCATATTGAAAATGGCCGTCGTATTAGGTTGAGTCGACATGAGGAACTCACCGAGCTGTCTCCAAGGTGTAAACAAGGCCTATGCCTAGTTTAAACTTTGAGTGCTCACCCGGTAGGTATTCCTTTTTAATTTAAATGGGAATTGGCCCAAAAAGGGTGGACGTACTTCGAAGACAGCTAGTTTTTTGTGGTATAATTGAAACATAACGCAATTTTTGCTCGTACGTATGTATGCGAATTCAAATTAAGACTGATTTCAAGGAAATATTAGGAGGTCACTAGTAACATAATCTGCGAATGCAGGGTGTTATAGAGCTATGGCTGATGTATGCATTGGCGAAGGTTTTTTGACAAAATAATTTGTATTTTTCTTTATTCATCAGTCTTCTCTAGGTTAGATTTTACAATAAACAATATAGTTTTATTGATAATATAGACACGTAAACATGAATATAAGAGGCAGTCAACACGTACTTAAAAGTTTGGAGTTCTGAAAATCTAACTTTGCGTATCAAAAAACCTGGACGAAAAACTGTAAGTAAGTTCGTAAAACTTTCCAAGTTCTTGTACATTTGGGCATATTAAGGGTAAACTAAACGTTGCTATGTTGTGACACACAATAAATAATAAAATTGCTTTACTGCCTCGTAAACGGGGGAAAAGGGGAACTATGACATAACGACCGACTTTTCTAGTATCTTTTTTATGTCTGCCGTTTGTAGTTGATATTTAATGTGACAATTAGGTGTGTGGCTAAGGGTGTAGGTGACCTCGGTGGACTACTTTCACCTACCTGCGCTAGTCCTGCGCAGTTGAACGCCGTAAGTCAGGATGACGGAAGCCTGGGGGGTTGAGCCGACTAGGAGTCGGGGATTAGTTACTCCTGGGACGCAACACGCCCTCTTCGGACCCGATTTCAGACAAAACGGTAGCCCTGTGACTAGCCACCACAGGGAAATGGACACGCGTCCCGTACGGTCGAGGTGGTACGGTCCGCAGGCGAGATATGGGGAGGGTGTTCTCTGGGAGAACACTGGGGCTCGGCCATGCTGACGGAGCGAGGGCTGGTGGACCAACTGGGGCAGATAGGATCGTCTGTTCCAGCCACCCGTCTGCAGCACCTGATGTCGCGCATGAGCAACAACTCACCATATCTATACCTCTTGGGTATTCCTGGTGTCCTAAGGGACATCCCCAAAGGTGCGGGCTCCACGGAGGGTGGGAAGCTCGAGAGGTGAAACTAAACTACACCAAAACATGGACTCTACAAGATCCCAAAACCCCAACCAAGCGGTAGACGGCGCAGCATCCGCTGTACCTGACACCGCCAACAACAAGGCACAAGGTGAAGGCGCTGGTAAACCAGTACCTCCCTCTACATCACGGGCCTTCAGGGAAGCGAAAGCAACCCGGGAAGGCACCATACAACCTGGCGACGGCGCTGTGCCCACAGTACCGAAGCACAGGAAAGGCAAGGGTGCATGGGGCAGGAAGGCCGCCGGGAAACCGGTAACCAACCAGCCCACCAAGCACACGAAGCACAACACGGGCCCGGTACAGGCTATAGGCCGTACCCCGCCCCCGACACAGGGCAACACCGCGGAGGCAACTACGGAGGCGGAGAAATCCAGCAATCCGGAGCTTACCGCCACAGTGGAACCTGATTGCGACCCAGCCATACTACGGCTGAATGCAGGGTGGTCCCTGCCAGTACAATATGGGAAGGCGAAACGTGCCAAGCGGGTGGAATCCCAACCAACCCAACCCCCAAGTACGGCAGGATACCACAAAAAAAACAAGAAGCAACGGCGCAAGGCGCGTGAACGGCTTGGCGACCAGGACAGTACAGCCCCGGCATCCCTGCCTAGTCAGGGTGCCCCCCGAAAAGGATCGGCGCAGGCAGCCGCTGGACCCCCAGTAGCAGGCCGTACCGTCCCCAAGGGGAGCAGGGGACAAGACAAGACGAGGGCAACCAAAGGGGGGAGTAACCAGGGGGCCCGACCTTCTTCCAAAAGGGCTCGGCTCGACGAGACTTTCTCTCCGAGAGGCGAGTCAAAAAGGCAGAGGATCGAGCCTCATGGCGAAACGCCCCGGATTGCGTACGCGGATGCCGTGAAGGCGGATCTGCTAGTGGCCGTCACCACTGCCACAGCGGAACACCTGAGCCCGCAGCAATCCGAGGAAATACAGCACCAGATGCAAGGTCTTCTTATTAAAGAGGCAATGCAGCCTGGAAGCAGTCAGACCGAGGGTCCACAGTTTCGGGGAAAGCCGGTGCTCACAAACGGTTCCTTGAGGCTGTGGTGCGAGAACAAGACCACTCTCGAGTGGCTGAAGCGCAGTGTGGCTGCTATCACCCTTTCCGACGGGCAGAAGCTCGTGGTGAAGCGCCCGGACGAGCTGCCGAAGCGCGTGCGCGTCGGCATCTTGCTACCGGGGATCCACGAGAGTCCGAACGTGGTAGCACGCATGCTGCGCTACCAGAACGGATGGGCAGACATCGACAGATGGCTGGTCATCCGGTTCGAGGTACAGGCAACGGAAACGTTCGCCACGCTCAGCATCCCAGAGACGGTGGTGGGGCCCCTGATGGACCATGGACGCCGACTCAGCTTTATGCTGGGCTCGGTGTACGTCAAGTTCGAGGGACCCCGTGGCAAGTTTGGGGAGAACCCCCCTGCCAAACCCACCGACTCGACGGACGCCACCAACCCAGACACCCCTCCTACGGCGACAGCCAAGGCAACGAAAGTTGCTGAGGTAGTCGCGGAACCAGTTCTCCAGGCTCCAGAGCAGACCGACCCCGCTCCCGAGACGGACGAAGAAGAACTCCTTCTTCGCGACCACTCGGAAAGCGAGGAGGGATGCGCAGAGGAGCTAAAGAAGCTGGCCATCCGTAGAGATGAGGGCAAGGAGGAGAGGGAGACGTCGACAGAGGAGATGTCGACGGAGGAGACTGACGACGATGTCGCTGTCCCCTTCCTTTCCAACTTGTAAAATCCTCCAAGCCAACCTCCACCACAGCGAAACCGCAACGGCTCAAATACGGAAGTGGATGGAGGCCAACACTACAGCCATAGTACTGATCCAGGAGCCGTGGGTCAGGAAGGGCACTGTCTGCGGTCTCCGCCGCACAGAAGGTAAGTTGACAGTACACACGGGACCGGAAAACCCCCGGGCCTGCATCTACACTACAAAGAATATACAAGCGCATCCTCTAACAAGTTTCTGTTCCAGAGACCTGTGCGCCATAATGGTGCGAGGAGTGCAGGACTCCCAACTACAGGAGGTGGTAATGGCTTCGGCCTACATGCCGGAAGCCGACGACCCACCGCCACACGACATGACGAGACTGGTCAACTACTGCGAGGAGGCGGGACTCGAGCTCATCACGGGCACCGACTCGAACGCACACCACGTCCTCTGGGGCATGGCCATAGGGAACGACAGAGGTAAGAAACTTGTCGAATACCTATTTACTACAAACCTAAACATAATCAACACAGGTTCAACTCCAACGTTTGTGAACAGACGTAGCAAAACAATCATTGACTTGACACTAGCAACCGAAGAAGCATCGAAGCACATCTCAAACTGGCACGTATCGAGTGAACTCTCGTGCTCAGACCACAGATGGATTCGATTCGACTTACAGGTAAATACACTCGCGGCAGCACCCAGGAGGAACCCAAGGAAAACGAACCGGGCCCAGTACGCACAGGAAATAGGTCGGGCACTTGCGCGTACCGAGGTTCCTCCGGAAATATTAGGCGTCGCAGAAATAGACAAACAGGTAGGAATCCTTACGGATACCATCATAGACTGTTACCATCAAACTTGCCCTCTATCAACCCCACCAACAGGCAAAGGAAACAAGGCCAACTGGTGGGGACCTGAGCTGGAGAGACTCAGGAAGAAAATGAGGAAGCAACTCAATAGGGCAATGAACACCATGGCAGACCAGGACTGGGACAGATACAAGGTCACCAAGTCCAGGTACAAAAGACGGCTCAGATACAGGAGCACAAGCTCATGGCACAACTTCTGTACCAACATCGAGTCAACTACACAGGCCAACAGGGTAAGGAAGGTTCTCTCCAACAATACAGCCTTAACTCTAGGAACCCTGCGAAAACCTGACGACACCCTCACCAACTCGCCGGAGGAAACAGAGCGCGTCCTAGTTCAGACGCATTTCCCGGACTGCGAGATATCGAGTCCAATTAGGCAACTGGATGAGGAAACCACCCCCACAGAAGAGGGGTGGCGACTGGCCAGCGAGGTAATAACTCCCCAAAGAACACAATGGGCCATCGACAGCTTTGACTCCTACAAATCTCCAGGGCCAGATGGAATTTTCCCCGCCCTACTGAAATGGGGTGGGGCGCCGCTAACGCACAGGCTTACTATCGTCCTGAGCGCCTGTCTAGCACATACGTTTGTGCCTCGACAGTGGAGAGAAGTCAAGGTTATCTTCATACCAAAACCAGGTAAAGGAGACTACACGGACCCCAAATCCTTTAGACCGATAAGCCTAACCTCCTTCCTGCTGAAGACGTTGGAAAGGCTGTGTGATAGACATCTGAGAGAGAGGGTGCTGGTGCGTGTACCTCTGCATCAGAACCAACATGCCTACAGTTCAGGTAAATCAACAGAATCTGCGCTTCACGCTGTGGTCACCAAGGCTGAAGTCGCAATCAAAAACAAGTCAATGTGCCTAGGTACCTTCATTGACATAGAGGGAGCCTTTGACAAGACTAAATTCACCAGCATAACCGCAGCATTGACTAGACACGGAGTGAGTGGGGTTATTACAAAATGGATAAAAAACATGTTAAGTCAA
This sequence comes from Epinotia bilunana, assembly GCA_947049275.1. Taxonomy (NCBI): domain Eukaryota; kingdom Metazoa; phylum Arthropoda; class Insecta; order Lepidoptera; family Tortricidae; genus Epinotia; species Epinotia bilunana. The sequence continues at coordinate 2,599,769 of OX346266.1, read as the reverse complement.
CGAGTCATCAGACTCGGGGAAGACAAGACAAGGCAGGCACGGGTAGCGAAAGGGTGCCCCCAGGGAGGCGTCCTCTCTCCACTACTCTGGAACATGGTGGTCAATGACTTAATCACCAAATTAAATAACAGTCATCACTACACCATCGGGTATGCTGACGACATAGCGATACTCACCAGCGGCACCCACACAGGTACAGTGTGCGACGTCACCCGTTCCGCACTCGCCATAGTGGAACACTGGTGCAACGACAACGAACTAACAGTCAACCCAAGGAAGACCGAGCTGGTAATGTTCACCTACAAACGGAACCTGGGGACCTACCGCCTACCCAGGCTGTTCAATACAGAGCTCCAATTATCAACAGAGGTAAAGTATCTAGGTGTAATACTTGATTCCAAACTTAATTGGAGCAGTCACCTGGACAACAAAATCCAAAAAGCTACAGTCGCTTTCTGGCAATGTCGTAGAATGGTAGGTAGGACCTGGGGACTAAACCCCAAGATCACTCTATGGCTTTACCAGGCAATAATTCGACCAATAGTAAGCTACGGCGCTGTGGTGTGGTGGCCTCGTACCACACTCACGACGGTCGAAGCTAAACTACAACGCCTCCAGAGACTGGCCTGCATGGCGGCTAGCGGCTGCATGAGGACCACACCTACTGCAGCCCTGGAAGCCATCATGGACATTCCGCCGCTTCACCTCTTCATCAGGCAAGAAGCACTGGCGTCAGCCATACGGCTCAAAAAACAGCACCTCTGGAGGCCGCCCAGGGTTCCTCACACCGAGATACTCTACGAGGCTGTAGGTAGGGAACCCCTCATAGAGGCAACAATCGACATCATCCCCAGACAGTTCGTCTTTGACAAGAAGTACAAAATCGAACTATACGAAACCCCCCAGGAAGGACTTAACCCCAGGGAGTTAAGAATTTTCACGGACGGGTCCAAGACAAGGTCAGGCACCGGAGCAGGAGCATTCTCGGAGGACCTAAACATACGAATCTCAACACCATTAGGGACCCAAAACACAGTCTTCCAGGCTGAGTGTATGGGCATAATAATGGCCGCTCATGCTATCGCCTCCAGAGAGGTAAGGGGATACCCCATCCGCATACTCTCCGACAGTCGATCTGTACTGCAAGCCCTACAAGGTCACGCGACAACGTCTGGGCTGATACACGAGTGCCACCAAATCCTATCAGAGGTATGTACCAATAGCGACATAACCCTACAATGGATCAAAGGGCACAGCAATTCACGTGGGAACGACGCAGCGGATGCACTGGCTAGAGAAGGCTCAGAATCAAAAGCCGTAGGACCGGAACCTACGATCCCTCTACCCCCTGCATGGCTGCGGAGCACACTACGACTAAACACCAAGGCAGAACATCAAAAATTCTGGAATAACCTAGGTACCTGCAGGCAAACCAGAGAGGCCCTCCCGACAATCAACCCCGGATTGGCAAGGAAGCTAAAGCAGCTAAAGAGGCCGGCACTCCGTCTCCTGACAGGAGCCATAACTGGTCATGCACTATTAAACAAACACCTTTTCACTCTAGGTATTACAGACAGTCCTCTCTGCAGAGCGTGCATGGAAGAGGAAGAGACAGCCGCCCACGTCATTCTGACGTGCCCAGGGGTGGCAGAATACCGGGCAAAGCACCTCGGAACACCGGGGTCACTACCGGAGGCCGTCGGCAACATAAAGGGTCTGCTAGGCTTCCTGGTGGAACTGGGTTGGCACGAATAACAGTAGTGCCAATAACCCATACGCAAAATAGGCGCTATTATGACGTCGAGTTGCGGAAACCTAGCCCGCGTACACCTATAACCTATAACCTATTAGGTGTGTGGCTATTAAAAAGGAACTATTTAGTGGGTTATCTGGTTAGGTATATACATAATAATTAAATAATCCATGTATAAAAAAGACTGGTATATTTGAGGCTTCCAAAGTATATATAAGATGATAATCATCTTTTTTTGCTGGGCAAAGGCTTGCCCTCTCGACTTCTACTCGTCCCGGATTTGAACAATCTGTGGCCAATCGTTACAAAATGCGTCCTGCACGGCTATCACGCGACGGCGCGCAGCTCTCTCGATTTTTCTCGCACTATCCGTGTCTCTTTTATTAGAACACTTAGAACAAGAGGTATAGTGCGAGAAAAATAAGAGGTATAGTGCGAGAAAAATCGAGAGTATGTCACGGCCGTCCCATGATAGACGTGCAGGTCGTCCCGCTATCTCCGTCTCGCCCGTCTTTTAACTAACATTAACTGAATTAAATTAAAACCAAGTTTAATCTAATTTAAAAGAGGCGCTTCCGGCTTGTGCAAACGATTGAAAAATATTCATCAGTGTTATACCTCGGCCATTCTTGTTTGAAAGGATTAATAAACCTATCTCCACATTTCGAAGTGATCATCTTTTACTCGTCATTTTATAGTATAAGATGCCCGCGCGACTTCGCCTCCGTATTGCAAAGAACTTTGGTAATCACGCGGCATAAAATGTAGCCTATAACCGTTCAGAAAGTCTATTATATACTCGCTGGTGAAATATTTTTTTTATAGGATAAGCGGTTCCAGGTATTATACAAAAATAGAAGAAGAAATATTTATTTGAGATAAATGTGGTACATTATAGCCTTTTGAGGCTAGACAAGTACGCTTTGAGAAGTCATGCAAAATACATAATAACTAAAAAAATCAAATAAAAACACTTGCTGATAAAAAAACTTTAATTAATTAATTGAATGTAAAAGGAGTTATAATTAAGGATGCAGTGCGAACTATTCTTTTAAAGATGCAGATACAAACTTACAATCTCACACTTTTTTTCTTTATAATATAAGTAAGTATAGAATAATAAATAAAACACCAACCTAGAGATCAAATAATAAACAATTTTAAAGTATACAGTACTTGGTCAGCGCACAGTTCCTAATTAGAATTTTGTAACGTATTGTTAAATAGAGCATTTAATTAACTTTTTATTACAATTACAAACTTTGAACTAAATGGACCCCAAACGTGAGCCATGGTTAGATACTACATAAGGTCAGCCAACCAATACTTTACTATGCTGCTGCTTTGACAGCTTTTCGAGCGTACCTTAACTTCGAACTTTGACGGTTGAAATACGTGAAGCTTAAGATAAACTTTTATAATATAAGTAAGGTAATAATGAACAAGATCGTGTATTAGACGAGTCGACAAGCTTTTACATTCGTCTGTGAATGTCTTCTTAGGTTTAAGTCATGATTGCTCTGATCTGAAAATATTATCTATAGTTTGAAATGTAGCTCAAAACGAATAGTTTTAAATTTTTCCATTTAAGTAATTTAAAATACTTCAGTTCGTCGCAGGTTCTGCTTACATCCTTGAGAATTCATGCGGCATTGTTAGTGTAGATATTACATCGGATATTGCCCCCACAACGGCTTAATTATTTAAAAAATATATATTCAAAATCATGTTAAAGACCTATTGAATATTAATCAAAACCAAAAGTTCAATTACAGCATAAACACAGAAAAAGGAATAAGTTAGCAACGTATTTAATAATTTAATCGGCTTTGGCATTGTTGAATGGCTTTCCATTTCAAAATTCACTCGCTTTTCATTTCAAAAGTAAAACTTTTGAGACAACCTTGAAACTGTGTTATTTGTCATTTTTAATACAAATAAATAACTTTGTAAGTAAGCAAAAGTGCATAGTTATAAATCTACTAATTCCTTTCACTCTCGGTTAATAGCTGATCTTCAGAGTTTTAGATTTAGGGGCATTCGTTCTAATAACTTAAAATCGGTTTCGTTTAGGAGAAATTAGATACGATTTTATTGAAATGGTCTTCTTGTAATGACAGGATATTTTTTTAGCAAAGCCAGCATAGACATAATAACATCTTTTTATACTCGTCGACCTTAATGTTTGAGTTAAGACTTCGTACACCAAACTATAATCACACACTTTTTTTCTATGGAGCTCCCAACTCAACTTTTTCAACTGGTTAGACAACTAAAATGAATTCGACCAACCATGTGGCACCTTTACTGAACTAAATGAATTTGACCGATGATACGTGGTCTTGGCTACACAGGAAAAGACATCACCGAATACTAAGCCGTTGGCTGCGCTTTGATTCGGCAGGGCTTAGATTTTCAATAGATACCATGTTTGTTTAATTAGTTCAGTTGACTCGTAGAAAAAGTATTGTATACAATAGTTATATATTAGCTTTTAAGTTTCGTACCTTAATTAGGCCACTCAGCAAGCTTCGTGGCCTAATTAAGGTACGAGACTGACTCGACTGAAAAAGCATACATTATAGAACGATTGCAAAAAAGATTATTGGTTAAAAAACATATGAAATAAAAAAGAGAATTAAAACAAGAAAATATGATAACAGCATAGAAAACCAAGAAAGAACATGAACTATAAATATATTTTTTATCCATCTGGTCCAAAGATGCCATAAATACTGGCTGCATTGCCCCGCTGAACTGCCACCGATATTTGTTGGACCAGGTAAGAACCAGAAAGAGGGTCGCAGCCCTTGTCTCTTAGACGCCGACCCAGCTCCCAAATAAGCCTCCTGCCCTCCGAACACCAAGGACCAGCCGTCTCGATTGTGACCGAAACAAAGTCGTACGCCGATTCGAGGTGGGCGTATTTCCCGATTGCATAAAATACTATTTTACTCCATTGAAGTTGGAGGACGAAGTTTTTCACTTGCTAAGATCAGGACTCATTGATCTCTCCCCACGACCGATTTGAGGTAGATCGGTATTGAGTAAAATATGGAGTTTCAGATCAGAATCTTACGTAAGGAATATTAATACATGGTACTATTTAGCGAACCAATTTACTTACCATAAAATTACAAATTAGGTAAAGCTACAGATAAATAAAATTATTTCCTTAAAACTAAAACTTAAAAATCTTGCAAAAAAAAAAAGAATGAAATAGTCCATCAGCTCCCCCCGCGTTCCCCAGAAGTAAAGGTGCTCATCACGCTCGCGGCATTACCTACTTGAAAGCATAGAACAACCTTTGCTTCAGGAATGACCTGGAGCGAGGGTCTAAGCTATTTAGCTATATTGACACACGCTTAAAATACTTTATTCTGGACACAAAGAGTCTTGCCAACTAACATTATCACGAGCTGACTGCAATATCACGACACGGATGCCGGTAACATAGTTTATTCTGTCGCCAAAAATCATAAAAAGAATAACATTGCTCATTCACAAACTTTCAGGGCCTAAGCCACAAGTTAACAGTCCCCTGGCACCACGTATTCCAAGCAGGCAAAAAAACACCGCTAAATATGACAGGGGAATGATAAACTACCGTGTATCACTCTCGCGCCAATGATTCCATAATAAAACGTACCATTCTGTGGCCTTTATAATATTTTTGTGTTGTAAACATGACGTGACGTGAATTTGGGTTTTATTTTACGAGGTGAAAAGGTGAGAATTAACAGAATTGTTGCGTCTTTTTTGTATCGCTTTGAACTCTGTTTTAACGCAATGTCAACATTGGTAAAACATGGCTGAATGAGTTTGTGTTTGATATGTCAGTTAAAGTAGTAGAAGATTCAATTGATGACGTGAGTTTTATAGACTTCAATGTGGTTCAGTAGATAACATCGGTGTAATGGGAGTAATAGTTCCATATTTATGTTAGGTGAAGATTATATTGTTAAAAATACTAGGGTACATTGCAAAATAATATGAACAGAGTTTCTAAGTTACTCAAGAATTTACAGCAACATTTTTAGGTTACGTTTTTTTTTTATATGTGGTCATATTTTGTATTTTTGTTTGTGTTATAAACACTCCTACCGCAAATCTCGAATGAATAAATGTTACAAGAAATAAATGATTCAATATTACGCATAGAAATTTAAAGATTTAGTCATCATCCTTTTATTATAATTACTAGCTTCCGCACGAGACTTCGTCCGCGTGGACCCGGGATAAAAACTTATAACTCTATATCTTATATTTTAATCCAGGCTATAAACTATCTTCGTACAAAATTTCATTCAAATCGGTTCAGCCGTTTAAGCGTGATTGAGTAACAAACATCTAAACTTTCGCATTTATAATATTTATTTTAATTATTTATTTATTAAGTGTATACGTTTGTATCGGTAGTATGTTGGGTTGCGTTCCGTGGGTCACGTACGGTACTGTCTGAAAATCAGAGCTGTAGGTGTTTGTCTGACACCTCAGCATAACCCCCCTCACCCCGCTCTGTCGCTCCGCTCGGCGTTCGGAACGGGCGCGGGCAGTGATTCAAGCGACACCGCCGCGAGAACACTCATCCTGAAGAAGAACTACCGAAGAGTTCGAAACGTGCCGCCCGTAGTGACATTCAATACGTGAGTTGAACCGTGTAATTATTAGTATTGTTTCAAGCTTTATCCTGTTCCACCACTGCATTGCATAATCATCATCAGCAGCTTATAAACGTCCCACTGTTGGGCACAGTGCCCGCTCATGAATGAGAGCGGACTCCATTGTCATAATAGAGGTGTAGACACTAAATAAAATAATCAATAATGTCATATTTTCTCGAAAAAGGATTAAAAATGTAGTCAAATGGAGAAAAAATCAACGCAAAGGGTTAAAAAATCACACACAAGTTATAAGTGTCCAAAGTTTTAAGAAGGGATATGTTCTGTCCCTTTTTAGCAAAACGCAACTAAATTAAAAACTAATTATAAATCGTCCTTATTGACATCGGCAAAGGGCATTTTGCTTAAGAATCACAAATTAACTCATTTAACGCCACGCTACAGTCGTAGCGACACGCCTTAGTACGTAGCAGCTTAAACTCCCTGTCTAGCGAAAAACGCTACGTATTTGTTTCCTAGTGGCGCTAAAAGATTAAATAACCTAACACATATTATGCTACTTTTCATAGCTTGACGGATAGTGTTCATAGAGAACCGCATGATAAAAAAAAAACATATACCCAAATGGCCAGGAATCCCAGTTACATCCCGGCATTAAGTTACCCAATATTTCTCAAGTCTTAACGCGCCTGTTCCTATAAAAGCCTAACGGTCTGTTCAATTGTAGTAAGGTAAATCCTTCTTGAGTAAGCCGCAGAGAAATTGTCATCGTCGGTCACTGCCCCTGGGCTTCGCCGCGACATCTATTGACAGTTTGAGGCGACAGTCATTACCATTCCGGATTGGAAATTGTGAAGTGGCTTTTATCCGATCACGGTTCCATCTTGGAAGTGAATATTGGGATGAGTCAATCAATTGGTCTTGTGCGGTGTAATGTAATATTTATTAACGTACCTAAGTTATAGTAAAGGAAATCTGTGGAGATTTTTCAATGTGGTATACCACAGACCACAGTCATTAGTAATTAAGGAATACTTCTTATCCGTTCTTAGTTTAAGGTTATTATTTAGTCATCAAATAAATTGTTGCGTATCAAAGTTGATTATATGCGATTAAGTCCCGTTTTGCACTTAAACCGATGGCCTTTGAGGCGGAAAGGTTCTCGAGTGGCGACCACGTACTGAAAGGTGCAGCGTGGGCAGGCCAAGGTGGACTGATGACCTGATAAAAGTCGCTGGAGTCCGCTGGATGTGGGTGGCTCAGGACCGGTCATTGTGGCACTCGCTGGGGGAGGCCTAAGCCCAGTAGACGTCTTTCAGGTGATATGATGAAGTCCCCTTTAGTAAAAATAATGTAAATGCAATGTAATGGTACTTAGTTAATAGTGCAAACTCTAGCTTTAACTAAACCATTAATGACTTTAGAAAGAAAGAAAAAAATTCATTCGTGACACATACAAAACGAAAAACATTTAATAAAAACACGTCACAAAATGGAAACTTTAGCTGTAAGATAAAACTTTGCGATACTTAGAACATATAATATATTTGGGTATTTGGAACATTCAATAAAATAAAACTTAGAAACCCAATTAAACTGATTTTGCGTGGTTGAAATAAGTTGAAAAAGTTATGATACTACGGAGCTGGTCGGTCGTCTTGATGAGAAAATGATTCTGCGAAGTCTACTATTTACTGTTTGCATATTGTGTAAAGATATTTATTTGTACATATATATATATATATATATATATATATATTATTGGTAGGACCCCGGGATTTGAACCCACGATCGCTGTTTGGCAACAGCATGCCTGAACCACTAGGCTACGGTAGATGTATCAAAAGATTATTCTGTCCAAAATTAAACCACATTTAGTTCCACATAAGGAACATAAACTAACTTTATCACAACACTCGATCTAAGTCGCAGACTTGCCTGTTTCTCCCTTTGTGCAGTGTAGTGCTCTTGAGGTGACAGAAGTTTAGCGAGATAAGACTAGTGGCGTGCGGGGCCGACGTTTTGGCGATGTTTTTCGTTTCTGTACCTCTTAAGGGATATTTTAAGTTAGTAGTGGGTTAACCTATTTAGGTTGCGGCATTAACCATGTTTAGTAATAAGGCAGTAGTATATAAGTATACGGTATGGGAATAAGTAAATATTAACTATTAGCTTCTGCCCGCAACTTCGTTTGCGTTGAAACCTCTTGTAGGAGTTTTACTGGAATAAAAAATATTCTATATGTTAATCCGGGCTATACTCTATTTATTTGTATTCTAAAATTCATCTTAATCTGTTCAGCCGTTTTTACGTGATTTAGTAACAAACATCCATATTTTTGCATTTTAATATTAGTAGGAAAATCCTTACTTCAAAAAGATCTGTGATGGCCACGTTGTTTTTAGTTGTCAATATACCAAATTTCAATCCCGAAGTTTCGTTTTATATACATTAAGTTTAAATTGATATACTTCAACCTTTTTTCACTCTCGCAGATACTTGTCAGAACGTGACAAATGTTTAAATCCACATCGATAAACGACAAAAATACGACCATAATATTCTTATTCATGCAGGATAATTCACAAGCAATTTTATCTTTTTCAAAGTATTATCCTAGTCTTGGCTAGCACGTCCGTAGCCAGAATAAATCTGCAAAAGTCCCATCTGACGGTATCGCAGAGGAAATATTTTTTGTAACCCTTTCGCGAACGTGGGCAAGACACATGCGCTCTTGAAGATAGTCGGGTTAAGTTTTTCGATTGGCTTTATGATGTATGGTCGGAAACTAAATATTTTGGTTGAAGAACGTGTCTCGGTTAGGTAGATGGGAGGATCAACAAGGGCTGCGATTTCGTTTAGTAGGCACACAAAACAGATAACATTGATTACATAGATTATAGAAAATAAATCAGGGGTTCTGGTTAAGAATGCCATTCAAAACATGCATGCTGTTAACGCCTAGCATATGTGTGCGTGCCTCGCCTACGTCACACTCACACACGCATACGACAGATCTGCTGCAGCGACAATCGCCGATGATCCCGCTTTACCGACGGAGCGCACTCGCCCTTCCACCGTTCAACGCGACAAGTCGCGTGCACCTTATTTTAATATTTTTGCATACATTTACCTTTATACTTTGGTTATTAAACCAGTTTTTTTGGAAATAGTGGCACATCATTTACACCCGTTAGATTCCACGCATAGCGCAAGTACCGGCGTCTACATTTGATCCTACGAGCCGTATATGAAGAGTTTGAACCAGCGACGAGAGCAAAAGAACAAAGGAATTACTTCGCTGACGTGTTTCAACGTGGTGCGGAAGGGCGAGTCAACCAATTTTAAGCCACGACAACTTACAACTTCAATCTGCGACTACGGCTCTAACATCCGAAGATCCATACAAGAAGATTGGAAGCTGGAGGCAAAGAGAACCACACCTACTTACATCGGAGCTCATCTTAAGTCGGGTCCTGAGGGTAGCGTTACTGTGAGTTCGTTCCAATTTGTCTCATTGTCCCGTAAATCTTAAATTTCGTTCGCAATCCTGGAATTGCGATCTCAACCAAGTCACTTAATTACGTCACTAATCCTTTATTTAGTGATATTTCTCTTAATAACGCTCACGGATCCTTTATTTCGTGTTGCTATTTAACGTATTGCACGTTATTCGCAAAAATACCTTATTTGCGATCCATTTCATACTTATAAACGTTAACGATCCATTATCCTGTTAACAAGTCACTTACTTATATTGCATTTCGCAATCATACTTGCTTACATCCCGCTCATAAATGGGTTCCCATTGTTATCACTTATTTCTTAGATAACGTAATTGCTCAAACGAAAGAAGGTTACCTAACTTATAACTTTCATTACATTCTTATCCCCACATAAATTGCATTTCAGAGTGTTTCTAGATATTCCAGATTCCGTCGTTGTGAGTGAGAACTGTACAATAACTTGCTTAATTATTGTTATTTTCGCATGTTCTAGTGCATTCGATCGCTCGCCGCTTGGTTCGCGCTGGCTCGACCTGGCTCGCCGCGCGGCCGCTGCCTGCGCACCGCTTAGCTTATCACATTTTTTACGCACACCCTCACTACGCTGCTTTTATGCTGATTTAAGTAATCGTTCCAATTCCTTTATTCAATACTTTTTTGCACCGCAATCATTGTTTGTGATTTTTAGCAACTCGTTTCATCGCATTGGTTCGTAACCTACGTACAATATTTTACACTTATTTGACTTATAGGACAAACCTCTCAATTTTAAACACAAACTTGTTTTTAAACATTAAAAGTATCTTAAAGCTTAAATTCATTTTTATAGTTTTTTCACCATGGTTGACCAAGCTTTAATTAGAAAGCGTGGATCATTTAAAGCTAAGCTTACGCAATTTGAAAATCATTTAATAACTGCTGAGAGTTGTGATCGCTTAAGTAGTTTACAACTTAATGAATTAAATGTCCGCTTGTCAAAAATCGAAGAAATCTATGCCGATTTTGACGCCATTCAGTGTGATATAGAAAATATACTGGAAATTCCAGATGAACAGTACCGGGAACGCGAGGCCTTCGAGAGCAAGTACTTCGGGCTGATCGCGCGCGCTCGCGAGCTGCTGGCCGCGGCGCCGGCGCCGGGCCGCCCGGCGGGCAGCGACCGCTCGGAGACAGGTTCTAGTGGTACCGTGCTTGGAGGTGGGACTAAACTTTCTTTACCTACTATTCAAATGCCAAGTTTCGCAGGTCATTATCATGACTGGCTGGAGTTTCGCGACACATTTTGTAGTCTCATACATACAGATAATTCAATCCCAAAAATAAATAAATTCCATTATTTGCGTGCCGCTTTAAAAGACAGTGCTGCCGTAATTATTCAGTCCTTAGATTTTTCAAGTGATAATTACGACGTAGCCTGGGAACTACTTTGCGATCGTTATAACAATAAAAGGTCATTAGTAAACAATCACATTCTGGAAATATTTAACTTAGAAAACATATCAAAGGAATCATCTAGATCACTGCGTAACTTGATCGACACAGTAAATAGGAATCTTAGAGCCCTTAAAACACTTAACCTCCCCACTGAACATTGGGATATACTAATTATACAAATTGTTTCAAACAAACTTGACACAATCACGAGCCACAAGTGGGAGTCTTATCGCAACAAACTGAAAGAGTTACCCACACTTAAAATGTTTAACGATTTTCTGAAGGATCGTGCTGACTTGTTAGAATTGACGGAGAATGTTCATAAAAAACGTAGGTCTAGTGACACTACCCACGTACGACATAAATCGTTCTCAGCCAACACATATTCGCCGCCGACTCACAAGTATGTGTGTCCATATTGCAAACGTGATCATGCACTTTACCTTTGTCAAAGGTTTAGGTCATTGCACTTAGAAGCTAGACTCGACAAGGCTAAGGCACTTAAATTGTGCTTAAACTGTTTGCGACATGGTCATAACGAAAGGGCGTGCAGGCTAAGCCCCTGTCGTTCATGTGGTTTACAACGTAATAGCTTGCTGCATGAACATAGAACTCCTACAGCTGCAACTTCAGCATCCTCATCAGGTGACGTCATGCTGCACTCGCTGCCGCAGCCTGACCCTGAAGGACAAGCTCTTAGTCCTTCTAAGGACATTTCTATGTCAGCCATCCACAATAATTGTGTCTTACTGTCCACTGCTTTAATTCATGTGACAGACCAGAGTGGTCAGAAGCATACAGTGCGTGCACTGCTCGACTCTGGCTCGACCTCGAGTTTTTTGACGCAAAGCTTATGCGATAAACTTAACTTACATACTTCCTCAGCTTCGACCATAGTCGAAGGCTTAAACAACCAATCATCGCGCTTAACAAAGCGTTGTAATGTCCGTATATCGTCCCTTCTTAATAATTATAGCGAGAACGTTGCCTGCTACGTCGTTCCGCGTATCACTCAACTGCTGCCAACCTCTCGTGTAGACCGCACTACCTTAGACATACCGTCACATATTACATTGGCGGATCCTACATTCCATATTCCGGGTCCAGTTGAAATGTTACTTGGAGCTGACATATTTTGGACGATACTCGACTCTCAAAACATTTCATTGGGTAAAAACAAACCAATATTAAGTAAAACTAAATTGGGTTTCTTGATTTCCGGCCCAGTAAAAATGCAAAATTCATCGCATCTCAATACAGTCCATTGCAATCATCTTAACTTAAAAAATTATGACGAGGAATTAAATAAGCAACTATCTCAATTCTTTGAATTAGAGTCAGTCTCATCACGCAAACAAGTCTCCAAAGAGGAACAAGAATGTGAACAGAGTTTCATAGATAACACCACTCGACTTCCAAATGGACGTTTCGAAGTGATGATTCCATTAAAAGATTCACCCGATAAACTGGGCGATTCTCACGAACAAGCTTTGTCCAGATTCATCTCTTTGGAGCGTAGATTCAAACGCGACCACCATTTTAAGGAGCAGTATTGTAAATTCATTAAAGAATACATTTCATTAAATCATATGTCATTAAATGAAAATCCTGAAAAGGATGCTCACTCATTCATTTTTCCGCATCACGGAATTTTACGCGATTCTTTATCTACTCGCTTAAGAGTCGTTTTTGATGGCTCTGCAGTCACGACATCTGGTGTCTCATTCAATCAAATTCAAATGGTGGGACCCACGGTCCAAGACGACCTTGTTAGCATTTTAATAAGAATGCGCCAGCACAAGTTTCTCGTGACGGCAGACGCTGAGAAAATGTATCGTATGGTCAATGTCAAGCCGTCGCAGCAAGTGCTTCAGCAAATTTTATGGCGATTTGAACCTTATGAGCAATTGCGACAGTACAAACTACATACTGTGACATACGGAACGGCGTGTGCTTCTTTCCTCGCGACAAGATGTCTCACGCAGCTCGGTATTGAGTGCCCCGACGAGAATGTCTCGGAAGTCATCCTACGTGACTTCTACGTTGACGATTTAATTACGGGTGCGGCCACTGAAGCAGAGCTCATAAGCACTTGCGACGGTGTAATAAATCAACTAAAGAGTGGTCAGTTTAATTTACGCAAATTTCATTCAAACAGTCCTCGCATTATTAGCAAAATTGTCGGAGAAAATAGTAACGACGAATTACTTAACTTATGCAATAATGAATATTCGAAAACATTGGGACTACTCTGGTCCTCCAAAGAGGACAACTTATTATTTTCAGTCAATATCGACGAAAATAATCACGTTACCAAACGCACCATATTATCAATGATGTCTCAAATCTTCGACCCATTAGGCTTGATAAATCCTTGCATACTTCTAGCAAAAATAATCCTACAGAAACTTTGGTCCTCACGAATTATGTGGGACGAATCTGTTCCTTCCGATATTGAAGCTTTATGGTCTAAATTTATATCATCATTGCGCTACATAAACAATATACGCATCCCGAGATATATCCTAACCGATTGTCCGCTATCAATCGAACTCCACTCATATTGTGACGCATCCACACAAGCTTATGCCGCGTGCGTATACATAAGGTGCGTCAATAATAATAATGTATCTGTTCATCTCGTAACAGCAAAGAGTAAAGTAGCCCCCCTGAAACCGGTTATGACAGTTCCGAAATTGGAGCTTTGTGGAGCCCACCTTGCTGTACGACTGACAAATAAGGTCAAGTCGTCACTTAGATTACAAATAGATAATTGTACCTACTGGTGCGATTCCACTATTGTCTTAGGGTGGATACAGTCATCCAAAGCGCATTTACTTAAACCATTCGTGTTTAATAGAATTAGCGAAATATGTGAAATGTCGGAGTCGAGCAGGTGGCGCTACGTCCCTACAAAGTGTAACCCTGCTGATATTGGGTCCCGTGGAGCAGAAGCTAAACACTTGGAAACGAGCACCTTATGGTGGTCAGGACCGCCATTTCTTATCCAAGATAAACAATTTTGGCCCAAACAGCCTTCCCAATTACAAGATACTGACTTGCCAGAATTCAAGGTCAACTGCAATTTGAATGCTGACTGTACCGATTATGCTTCTTATCATTCTGAATTTATAAAGGGTTTTTCTTGTTTTAGTAAATTACAACGAGTAATCGTGTATGTACATCGGTTTATTCACAACTGCCTTAATCCTCAAAATAAACGTAACGGTTATATCAAACTTTATGAATTGAATTCATCGCTAAATTCATTGTGCAGATTTGCCCAAACTGAAGATTTTAACTTAGAATATGATTTATTAAAAAACAACAAACAATTGTCAGTTAACAGTAAGTTAATCAAATTAAATCCATTTTACAATACAAATGACAAATTGTTACGTGTAGGTGGTAGACTTATTAACTCATTTTATGACTATGACACTAAGCATCCCATTCTACTGGACTCACGGCACCATATTGCCACATTGCTATCTAGACACTACCACATAATACTACTGCATGCACCTCCTCAATTGTTACTTACTACATTACGTCACAAGTTCTGGTTTATTAGTGGTCGAAACCTCGCTAGAAAGATTGTCCAAAATTGCATTACATGCTGTCGTTGTTCCGGAAAAAGTATACAACCTATCATGGGCAATCTTCCCTCCTCTCGTTTACATGCGGATTATCCTTATGCTAACACGGCGTGCGATTATGCCGGACCAGTCATGATACTGAACCGGAAGGGCAGAGGTAGCACATTGATTAAATCATATCTGTGCATTTTCGTTTGTCTAGCCATAAAAGCGGTTCACATAGAACTTGTCACCGATTTAAGCAGTACAACTTTCTTAGCTGCATTAGATCGGTTCATTGCCCGCAGAGGAAAACCTCAAAATATTTTTTCCGATAATGGGACTTGTTTTACAGGTGCCTGTAACGAGTTGTCTAGATTCTTAAAAACAAATTCTGATTACATCAGCTCTAAAGCATCTGATCTATCAATCAACTTTAAATTTTCACCAGCATACAGCCCCCATTTTAATGGCTTAGCAGAGGGTTCCGTAAAATCTGTGAAGTACCACTTAAAACGAGTTTTAGGCCTAGCTAACCTAACTTATGAAGAATTAAATACAGTTCTCACTCAGATCGAGGCTATTCTGAATTCTAGGCCTCTCACTCCGTTATCATCTGATCCGTCTGACCTCACCGCTCTTAGCCCCTCACACTTCCTTATTGGACGAACGCTAACGGTTTTGCCGTCTCCTCAGGACTCAGACCCTGCGGCGATGCCAACTCTCTCACGATATATGAGAATCCAGCAATTAAAAGCCCATTTCTGGACTCGTTATTATAAAGAGTATATTACAGAGCTCCAGAAGCGACAGAAATGGCGCAAGCAAGGAGAGCAACTGCATCTCGGAGAAATGGTGCTGGTTAAAGATGACCGGCTGCCTCCCAACCGCTGGCTGCTGGGGCGCGTGACGCGCCTGCATCCCGGCTCCGACGGCGTCTCCCGCGTCGCCGACGTGCTCACCACTTCGGGGACTCTTCGACGAGCCTTCAACAGACTGTGCCCGCTGCCAGTCATAGATGACAACTCCGTTCCTGGGGCGGCAGTATGTTAACGCCTAGCATATGTGTGCGTGCCTCGCCTACGTCACACTCACACACGCATACGACAGATCTGCTGCAGCGACAATCGCCGATGATCCCGCTTTACCGACGGAGCGCACTCGCCCTTCCACCGTTCAACGCGACAAGTCGCGTGCACCTTATTTTAATATTTTTGCATACATTTACCTTTATACTTTGGTTATTAAACCAGTTTTTTTGGAAATAGTGGCACATCATTTACACCCGTTAGATTCCACGCATAGCGCAAGTACCGGCGTCTACACATGCACAGCATGATTACAAGTAACGAGCGAAAACTATCCTAAAACTACACTAAGATACGATATGCTTAACCATGCGAACTAGATCTATCTAAAGTATGGTAAATAATTTACGTTTACATTTACATATCATATCAGAAACTTGACTTAAAAACAACAGGAGACCGGATAAAAAAAAAAATTAAAACACTGCTACGCATTTTGTAACGATTGGCCAGAGATTGCTCAAATCCGGGACGAGTGGAAGTCGAGAGGGGAGGCCTTTGCCCAGCAGTGGGACACTTTATAGGCTTCGAAAAAAAAACACTGCACTAATTTAATTTAAGTTATGACTGGGAGGTGGATTTAGGAGTGTGATGCCTGAGAACTCCGACTAACTGTTTCCTAAATGTCGTAAGTCGTGTTTCTACACCAGCACGGCTAGCACGCGACGGCGCGCGAGCTCTCTCGATTTTTCTCGCACTATCCGTCTCTCTCTTATTAGAACACTTAGAAGAAGAGGTATAGTGCGATAAAAATCGAGAGTATGTCGCGACCGTCGTGTGCTAGATGTGCAGAGGGGTGATTACGTAACTTTTCGAACGCACGTTAGGACAAATCCACTGTAATTTCTCGCGTACAATGCATAAGGTAGATCTAAATGTCAATTTTTATATGGAATAATGACAGTTAAAATCTCCTAACACGAGTTCGATACGTCACGTGATTACTCCTCAGGTCATTTACTTTAATGACAGGATAGATTTAAACATGTCTCTGCACGATAAGGTAAATGTCCTGGTACTCGGTGTTGCACTGGTATAAGCCCACGATGGGCTCTTTATGTCAAAGCAATATGGGTTAAATTCGAATTAGGATCTCTCTTCATTCGAATTTAGGCCATGCCACTGACAAAAAGTCCCCATCGTGGGCGCAACACCGAGTAGGTACTGGGTTTACCGTCGTCGTAGGCATTTTACGAAACATGGATAAAAACCAGTTCCACGCAGCACATCATCATCATCATCATCATATCAGCCGAAAGACGTCCACTGCTGGACATAGGCCTCCCCCAAAGAGTGCCACAATGACCGGTCCTGCGCCACCCGCGTCCAGCGGACTCCCGCGACCTTTACCAGGTCATCAGTCCACCTTGTGGGGGGCCTACCCACGCTGCGCCTTCCGGTACGTGGTCGCCACTCGAGAACCTTTCCGCCCCAACGGCCATCGGTTCTACGTGCAATGTGCCCCGCCCACTGCCACTTAAGTTTAGCGATTCGGAG
This sequence comes from Epinotia bilunana, assembly GCA_947049275.1. Classification (NCBI taxonomy): domain Eukaryota; kingdom Metazoa; phylum Arthropoda; class Insecta; order Lepidoptera; family Tortricidae; genus Epinotia; species Epinotia bilunana. The sequence goes on along the minus strand of OX346266.1, from coordinate 2,582,291 downwards.
GGCTATATCGGTTACCTTGGTTCTGCTGCGGATAGCCTCATTTCTGATGCGATCGCGCAGAGAAACTCCCAACATAGCCCTCTCCATTGCCCTTTGGGTGACTTTGAGCCTTCTTATGAGGCCCATAGTAAGCGACCACGTTTCCGTGCCATATGTCATCACTGGCAACACACACTGGTCAAAGACTCTCGTCTTGAGACACTACGGAATATTGGACGAAAAGATGTGCCGTAGCCTCCCGAATGCTGCCCAGCCGAGTCGGATTCGACGATTGACCTCTTTCTCAAAGTTGGACCTACCTAACTGAACAGTCTGTCCTAGGTATATATAATCGTCTACAACTTCGAGCGTAAAGTGTCCGATTGAAATGGGGGTTGGTACTACATCGCCACGCAGCACGCAGTCTAACAAACAGGCTTATGGAGCGGCGTTTTTATAGCGTAAAGGCGTATCTCGAACGTCACTAGTACCTATTAGATTTGGTAGTATTTAGTTATATAATTTTATTGCGCCTCTTTGACGAGTATTATGTTGATAATGTATATTCATTCAATTTGACATTGTATAGCGATTTTAATTTCTGTATTATTTTTTGATAATTGAAATTACTTGTACCTTAATACATATGTTTGAACATCCCTGTACTGTCTATGCAAATAAATAATTGTTTTTGTTATTTCCAAGGTTACCAAGTAGATTCTAAATATCAGAGATGTATAAATAAGCAGGTATGCTTGTTTGTCTGTTTGTTATATTTTCCTTCTAAACTGATTTTAAGGAGACCCGAAGAAACAAAGGACACGTTTTATACAATTATTATAGTACCTATAACACAAGCCTTGAGCTATTGAGCTTACTATGGGGTGCTAGTTAGATTTGTGTAAGATTGTCTCCTAATATCTATGAATAAATATTTATTCATTATTATAATTATTAATAATAATTTTTATTATCTATCAATTACTTTTCGATACCATAAGATCGCCAGTCATCTTCGATAAACCACAAGTAATTTTCCAAACATTACCAGTTTCATCCACTTGACTACCTACCCTTCACAAGCCACGGATCAAAGCCTGATCAAAGACAGCGAGAACAGACATACAGCGGTCACAAAAAAGGATGAGCCAATTTCATGTGTTTGGGTGCCTCGGGCTGAATTATAGGTAACTAAGAACATTAGGCCTTTTGAAGATTACCGTGAAGGTAAGATTTATTTGAAGTTAGACGTTGAAGGTAGTTGAGGAATGATGTTGTAAATGTAAGCGGTATGGCTGCATAATGTTGTAACTTGTGTTGAGGTTTTTACGTAACATATGTTGGAATAGTGTATCTTAGAGTTAATTAATTATAGTATTCTTTTTTTGGGATTTCAGTAACGTCATGTCTAGTAATAAGGTTGGCAATTAGTGCAAAACATGTAAAGGGTAGGTACTTAAAATAAAATTTGAGAACATAAAAGCAATTTGCAATGATATGAAATAAGATTTATACGATATAAAAAGATAATATAAAATATTATTATTTCACCCAAATTGAGGGCATCAATTTGGGTGAAATGAGCCACTCGGCCAACTAGTTATGTAAAACCTTATAATACGAATCCATACTAATATTATAAATTCGAAAATGTTTCTGTCTGTACGTCTGTCGTTCTGTCGGTCATTTCTTCAATCTTAAACCGCTGAATCGAATTAGGTGAAAGGCGTAAGGATAGTTCGGGGAAGGATATAGGATAGTTCTTATCTCAGAAATTATAACCTAAGAGGGTAAAACTTTGTATGGAGTTACGATATAAACGAATTCCACGCGGACGGAGTCGCGGGCAGAAGCTAGTGAGGTTATAAATTGCTTAGATATAATGTCACCGTAGGTACCCAAGTCAGTGTTTCGCGGATAAAATAAGCTCTTTCTTACACCACTCACAATCCGACATCTCTGGCGTCCGGAAACGTGTTTTCTACGGAACCTCTCAGCGGTTTCTCCGGGTTATAGGGCTCGTGGCAAATGGTAAGGGTTTCAAAGCGCAAGCCGCGGAATTAAGGCGTATTACACTAATGCACGACGTAGTTTATTAGGACGGGGGCAAAAATGGCGTTTGGATGTTTCGTCCTAATGGCGCTTGTAAGGAATCGAGAGAATAGTGTAATGTTTATTATACAATATTTATTTACTGACTCGTATTTTAAATTTAACATTACAACAAATACCAAAGCGTTACAAAATACGATGCTAAAGCAAATCAATAATAAAACTTCTGTCGTTTGTCGATGTGGATTTTAAACTTTTGTCACGTTCTGTCAAATATGTGCGAGAGTGAACAAAAGTTTTATAAATTAAGTGATACTAAATGTTATAAATAGGTAAAATTTGTAGCTTTGCTTGTATGTAAGGTATATAATCTGGATCATTATATAGAATGAACTTACGGGATTACAATTTGATATAAGTACTGTTATGTACTTAATGCTTTTCTATGGCTCGTTGTGATGACATGGATGATAGGCTATTAGTTTCATGTTGTTCAAGATAATCTAGATTATTGCACAAATTGAATTAATTTATATGTCAATGCTAACGTTTATTATTTAAGAAATAGATAATACACATAAACACCCACATACATTGGATATGATTAAGTAGGTAGGTAAACATTAAAGACATGGCAACAGATATCAAACGTATTTATGTATACTTACTGGCAATGGCAGGGTGATGAAAAAGGTTGGCAGTGAGTTTAAACGACGATTATATGTCTATTAACCCACCTTCACCTAAATGCACTTTTTGGAACATGGGTAAATTTTGAGATATCAGAGATCGCAACAAGCAATAGAGTCAATTATTCAAAAACAAAATGAGCGGTGTTATAACACCTGGCCGGGCAATCTGAGTAAAAAAAAAACTATTTCAAAATGATAATTCAAGTAGCCGACATCACTGACTACAATTAAACTGCAGAGGGGTGGTCACGTAACTTTTCAAACGCACATTAGGACAACTCAACTATGATTTCTCCATACAAAAAGTGTCATTAATTATATCTGATGTACTATCGACAACACAGCTAAATGACCATCTGTGCACCTTAAGTGCATTGTAATAAGATTATATATAAACACAGAATGGTCAGTTAACAGTGTTGTTGTTTGTACGTTCATACAATGCGTTACGTGATCGACCTGCAGGCCTTAAACTTTCACGATTCTCACACATTATTTTTACTTAACGGGACGTAATCGCGTATCATTAAATTATTTATTTACCTCACTGAGGTCTCCCGACGTTTACTAAGTGAAGTAAATAAATAATTTAATGATACGCGATTAAGTCCCGTTAAGTAAAAATAATCCGCAGGAGTTAATTTGGCACCGCGCACTGAGCTTCGCATAATTTCAATCAGATTATGAACGACTTTTATACATTGTACCGATCAACTGCTACATTACTCGGGAGAACATTGAGGTCAAAGTGTAACAATCTGTCAACCTTATCCACTAGGATTAGAGCACACATTGGCATGGCGACAAAGATCATTAAGTGGAAACTGGGATAGTACATCACTCATGCTTTGTCGCGTTTTTCGTTCAGTTAAGCGGAGAATTGAACGGTAAACTGAACCGTGAAACTGTAATTATCAGTAAATGTTTACAGGGGTATAGTAATGCGGTTGAAAAATCTATTTTAGTCAACCGCCGCGCCGAGCGCCAGGTTTAAACCATCAAAACAGCCAAATGCCTGCCAATAGTCGGTAAACATGGTAAAAATTTACATCTAAATATATGTATTAAAACCGCGCGATCGTTTCAATTTAAAACAAAATTTTAATACGTGGTTCGCCACGGCATAATATGAGTTTGAGGTCGGCATACAAGCCTCTCCAAGGTTTTGCCTAGATGGGCATTGTAACATGGGCAGTGTAAACATGTATTTCATTGTTTTTTGTCTTTATCAATAAACAAAAAAAGGTCCGGTTCTCGTCTGTTTCCTCCTTCAAAATTGAGCATACTTAATTTATTTTTACCTGACTGTCTCAGAAGGAGGGTTACGGTTTTTAGCATAATATATGTATGTATATACTTAATACTGTATACTGTATGCATCTTACATACATACATATGTATGTGGACAAGAAAATTGTATTTCACGGACTACACAGTCCAAACGGCTTAATGGATTTTGCCATTTGAAGTATCGTTGGATTCCTCATAATCGTGTGACTGACATAGGCCAAAGGGCTATTGGAGAGGGCTATGTTGGGAGTTTCTCTGCGTGATCACATCAGAAATGAGGCTATCAGCAGCAGAACCAAGGTAACCGATATAGCCTTCGGAATCGATAAACTTAAGTGGCAGTGGGCGGACATAGCACCTAGAACCGATGGCCGTTGGGGCGGAAAGGTTCTCGAGTGGCGACCACGTACCGGAAGGCGCGGTGTGGGTAGACTCCCACAAGGTGGACTGATGACCTGGTGAAGGTTGCTGGAGTCCGCTGGATGCGGGTGGCGCAGGACCGGTCACTTTGGCACTCTTTGGGGGAGGCCAATGTCCAGCAGTGGACGCCTTTCGGCTGATATGATGATGACGATGATGATGACATAGGTCAAAATGTAAAAAAAAACAGTTGGGTTTTTTGATAAATAGAGCCTCTTATTCACCTCACTTCCATCAAATCTTCCCAAAACCATCTTCTCGTTCCACCGCATTCATCCACCAAATTTTATAACAGCTCATTCATCTTTCAGGCTGTTCGGCTGTGGAATGCTTTGCCGTTGCATATAGGATGTGCAAAATTTCTTCAAATTTTCAAAAATCTGCTGATACAATATTACTTTGTCGCTGCCTTAAGTTGCCTTGTTGTCTTGTAATATATTGATATAATTATATGTATAGTTATATGTATTGTTAAAAAATGTGGATGTATGTGTTAGTAAGCTTTCCTTGATTTATTCCTGCACTACCTGTTTACAACTCTTCTTGAAAATTTCCTGCTACCCAAAGGTTGTTTGGAAGAGATCTCTTTAAAGCCGTAAGACCGCCTGTTGTTACCTTTATTTATTTAAGATCCTTTTGTACAAACGACAACACTGTTAACTGACCATCCTGTGTTTATATAGAACCTTATTACAATGCACTTAAGGTGCACCGATGGTCAGTTAGCTGTGTTGTCGATAGTAACATGTTTTTCTTAAAAAATGATGTGGTGCAATAAAGCATATTATTATTATTATTATAAATCCTTTGATTTCACTTGTTCATATACAGAACAATGAATAGGCTTGTCTATGTCCATTTATTTTGCTTTTTACAAGCTTTTATTTACTTTCACCTGTCCTGTTGTCTGTCTGTAATCAAATCTTGCAAGTATATTTGATCCACTCCTCGGTTTCCGATTGACTTGAAATTTTGCACGAATATGCAAATCGCGTGACAATGCAATATTATGATGACGTGGAGCTGATCTGATAATGGAGCTGGAAGGTGGCCATAGGAACTCCGTAATAAAATTACATAACCCCATCGAGTTTGGGCTCGTTAGAATCGTCTCAATGAGTAGTTGATGATGGTATACAGAAAAATAAGTCGGCAATAAAAGCTTGTACCAAAAATAACATTTTTGACAGAAACTTGTTGATATTTTTATACACTGGACTTCTGTAGACAAAGGTACAATTAGCCATTAATTTGGTTCTTTGAACTAAAACTGGAAATACAAAGTTTTGTCGTTAATCCTACAAGGTCCAGTGAAAATACGAAGCAAATAAAAGATTTCCTTAAAGAAATCAAAATAAGTATTTTATTTCGTATTAAAACGAATAAACAATGAAATAAAACTCAAGGCATATCGTACAGAAATACTCATAAACCAAGCTACGGGGGGTGAAAAAGAGGGTTCCATACTCGACTTATAACCAGTATTACAAGATCTCTCCTTACCCCCAAAAATCGTTAAAATAGAGGGCAAAAGGTGAATTATATGGTTCAGGTTATATTGGACATATTATATTTTGTTTTCTGGTTTTGTGAGGAAAATGGCAAAACCGTCGTAAGTCTCAAGCACGTTGCGTATCGTAATGAGACTTGGAATACTTTCGGGATTGGTTAAATGGGAGGGTTGTGTGTTGGTGTTAAGTTAACCTGCTTGCTTTTGCATACGAAACAGTGTGGGCAAATTGTAGATGATGGTTGATTACTTCTTTACAACATTACAATCGTGTGTATTAAATGAATAAAATGTATTAAGCCGTGGGATTTTAAAGTTTTTTACTCCTACCTATTTCAACAGAGCTCGCAAAACGTATGATATAATATATCAATTATTATATTATTCATTCGATTTGTTCTCTGTTGAAATAGGTAGGTATCATCATCATTAAAAAGTACCAACCTCACATATATTATACTTTTTAATGATGTTGTATGGTGCTGGCTGTTAGATGATGAATAAGGAACGATTGAACGTACCTATTTTGATTGATGGTATGATTCAGTTTATAAGACTAGCAGAATGGATGAAGACGTACATTTCACCGGTCTCGAGTTTCCCTGCCTTCATTTTACATTATATTTTAGTCAGCTACGTAATATTATTCAATTATAAATGCGTATGCATTTGACCCAGAAAGATGCGGAGATATTAGAAGCGTTCGAGATGTGGTGTTGGAGGCGAATGGAGAAAATTAGCTGGAGAGAGAGAGTAACCAATGAAGAAGTGCTGAATAGAGTGAGGCAAGCCAGGTAGTTAGTGAGAAACTTAGAAAATAGAAGAGGGAAAATGATAGGGCACCTCATACGCCATGACAAGTTCATACTCAATATAATTGAGGGAAAAATAGAGTGGAAGCGAGGAAGAGGAAGACCAAGAATAAACTACATAGAGCAACTCAAAAAGAGAGTTGATGTTAAGTCGTATCGAGATGTCAAAGAGGTTGAGTGAGATCGGAGTAGATGGAGGGCCTACTTTGAGCTACACCGACAAGAGCTTAGCTCTTAAATAACAAGATGTATAGGTATATGAGAATGTCCATTCGTATTTCATTGGCACGGAAACGGATTTAAGGATTTTAAGTCATGAGATACTTATCGTTGGATTTATCTCAATCAAGAAGCGACAAAGGCTTAAGGTATATTTTAATACGAACAAAACTTTTCGTAGTACCAGAGGTTTGTGAATAATATAAAACATCCGACTGAATGGCAAGACCTTGTTTACTGGGAGACACCTGGCATATGAGCAAACTGTCTGTCCTGTAATGTCCCAGGATAATTCACTCGCTTCCAATACATAAAGCCAAGAGTGAGATAGTTGTTATCTATATCTTCATATTTTTTGTATTCTTAGGAATTATTTTAATACCGAAAACTTGAATTTAAATAACGGTTGAATACCCTTATTCATATAACTTCAAATGCCTCCGATAAATAAAATATGTTTTGTCGTTTTAACGCAAATGTAAAAGTGATAGATAAAGACAACCGAATTTTAACGCTATTTTGGCTAAAATACGTTTGTTGACCATTGTTAATATTTAGGGCCCGCAACCATCAAACATTCTTAAATGATACAATTGCATTCTTAGTAACCCAACGCAACACTTAAACCTGTCCAAATCAAGTATACACCAGAACTGAAAAATAACATCAGACATATCGTCCTTTGACCCGCATTTTATACATTTGATTGAATAAACTTTTCTTAACGGAACTCCAGTCAAGAGTTTCCAAATAAAAATACACTTTACACCAGGGAACGCACCGACCCCGTACGCCATTGTATGCAAACACTGACATGACACGCGTCAATATTTGAGAAGGTTCTCAAAAGGCAAAGTACATATCGGAGCAACAACGTTTTTTGGGTTTCGGAAAGTATAAGTGGGAGTTTGGGATGGTTAGGGTCAAGTTTCAAAACCATAGAGTTTTCGAGGTTTGATAGTTGGTATTTAAAAGTTGGCAGATTGAAAATGAATTAAAACACTTTTAATGATTTATTTTGCACTTAACAGTATATAGGTACCTATAAAAAACTCAATTGACCGAATCAAAAGATTTATTTATGATTAAATAAAAATTTTGGTGATGCCTAAAAATACACACAACGCTTATTTAAAAAACCGGCGAAGTGCGTGTCGGGCCACGCGCAGTGTAGGGTTCCGTAGTTGTCTGTCTTAGACACATGACTCGAACTAAAATTAGGGCTTTAAAGCCCAATAACTCGCAAACGAATTACTGATTTGAAAAATGGGTCTAGAAAACCCATAATATTTTTGAACGGGCTATCCAAGGATATCCCACACTATGGGTTTGACGAGAAAAAAAATTACATCCCTGCTTTAGGTGTAGGGGAGGTACCCTAAAAAAAATCTTTTTCCAAATTGTATTGTACTGTTTTGTCGGCGTGACTAATTTATATACCCATGCCGAATCACAGTTTTCTAGTAGTAATGGTTACTGAGCTAAGCCGAAGACGGACAGACAGACAGACAGACGGACATGGAGAAACTATAAGGGTTCCTTGTTGACTACGGAACCCTAAAAAAATGTACCAAAAGGTTTTTTGAACGATCACTCGTTCCTAAATCAATAAAGCTGTTGTTAACGTGAAATATAGTACTGACAGATAAGGTTTTTTTTATTAGAAGCCAATTGTAACTGATCGTGAAATATTGTCGAGTCAAATTATATACCCGACTCGTTTTTAACTGGGCTTGTGTTTGTTCTATACACCCAAAACCGCTACGCGATCCCGTGGTTTTCCACGTATGCAGCGAAAAGTGACAACGGCGTAGGCTAGGCGGGTTCCTCGCAGTGAAAGTGTTAAGGTTATCTTTATCGTATTGCATTTCAATCCGTGATAAATGGAAGTGAGCACTCGAAAGGTATTGTTGTGTTATCAGCAGGTCGATAGATATATGAGGTGCTTCCAAATTAGATGCCAATACTTTCAGAGCTCGTCCTTAGAAGTAGACTTAAGTATAAAACCAATGAAAAGTTTATGTTAGTTTTTAGAGAAAATTAGGAAAATAACTGTGTCACGTAATAACACACCCTGAGATGTTAAGATTGGTACAGTCAGCATCAAAAGTAGCTACGCAAATGAAGACGTCAAAAGTCTTTATTAAAACGGAATAAGAGCTTTTGACGTGTTCGATTGCGTAGTTACTTTTATTGAAAATTATGAAAAGCTAACCTTCAAACATTTTTCCCGCCAATCTTAATCAAGGTCATCGATGACAAACAAGGACGGACACTTTTCAGAAAGTGATAACCACCTTGTCAGTTAAATGCACAGGATGATTATGTTTGACCAGAATTTTAATTTAATAATTTTGTTTGGAAAATGAAAAAACATGTAGCTATAAAGTTTTCTTAGTTCCTATTTAAAGTAAATTATTTTGATGTAAGTGAACATTGTGTCTAATTTAGAAGCATCTAATTTGGAAAGTATTGGCATCTAATTTGGAAGCACCATTATAGCCACCAAAGTTTATATGGAAAAATGACAGTTGGATTACCTATCGCGCGTTCAAAACGTTACTTGATTACCCCTCAGGACTATGGAAAATTAGCATAAACACACCTAAGAAACACCATTGTGTTTGTGTTTTGGTGACTACCGTCTCATCTCTATTAACGTGGCCTATCACTTTTAAGGATGCGAAATTATTAACAATAATGACAATATGATATTACTTACTTTATTGAACGAGCGAGCGAAGCAAACGCAGTTCTTTGTTTCAGCTGTTCTCCTCTAACTACAGAGGCTCTACTATAAGTTTAACCGAAACAAAAAGTTACGACCGCGTTTGCGTTTAGCTGTCAAATCCCATACAAATTGAAGGTAAAACGCAAACGCGATCGTAACGTTTTGTTTCGGTAAAACTTATACTAGTCTCAAGTCGCATTTCTCAACCGATTCTCGTGATATTTTGTAAGCAGCTATTTTGTCGATTTAGTTTGTTATCTTTGTTTTTTTAACACAACACACTTTCCAACCCTGCGGGCGCATAGCATGTTTGCCATTTTATTACCTACCTCTCTGTGTTACTCTCGCACTCGCATAATTGTCAGAACGTGACGAATGTCTTATCCACAGCGATAAGTGATATAACGACCGCCATGCTACGCTCGCTGCATACAATAATGACAGATGACCGTCAACTTCAAGTAATTTATGAGACAAGGGGCTAAATACGCTTAAAAAGTTCCCATTTCATCTGCCTCATTAATTCAGACAAGACTCCACAACGTAATAAACCAATCAGGCTAATTCTCCAAATTAATTTGTGAAACAAAAAGTACGACATAAATAAAATTTCAAGCTTAATGTACACACTTAAATTGCTTTCATAAATAACTTAAGCCCACCACCCTTTTTAATTTACAAAATGGGGTTCATAAAAATCCCTCGCTACTTAATCGAAAGGTAAAAAGTTGGGCAAGTTAGCAAAAGACGCTAGAGCGTTGGACCCGTATGAAGATTTTTGTTAAACCATATAATATCTAAGATAATAGTTCGATTGCAATATAACAAATAAAATTGCTTTAAGAAGTAGTTAAAATTTACAGACAGTTTCCCTATAAACATCAAATAAAAAGTTAGAATTTGCCATTTTAATTTGGTTTTCTTTTAGTACCTAGTTAATCCCACTAATATTATACCTAAATGCGAAAGTTTGGATGTTTGTTACTCAATCACGCTTTAACGGCTCAACTGATTTGGATGAAATTTTGCACGAAGATAGTTTATAGCATAAATTAAAATAAAGGATCGTTTTTATCTCAGGTCCACGCAGACGAAGTCGCGGGCGGAAGCTGCTTAGTAATAAATGAAATAAATACCTATCATGGAAGAATTATGATTCAAATCGTGTTTGTGTGCATATTGAAAAACAATAAATTATTTACAATGCCGAAATCAATTTTACTGCAATTTTAATTTTCCTTAAACTCTATCGCAATTATGCTTTTCTTTTTTTCGTTATTTTTATATTGATTCCATTACCAACGAGGAACCCTAAAAAAGTAAGTACACATCAGGATAAAGTATTCGCCAATCAAGATGGGCCGAAGGGATGCCACGTGGGGTGAAATCTTGTTCGTAAAACATGATCTTTATTATTTGACTTAAGCTAACATAAGGAGAGGGTGTGATGCTGCAGAGAGAATGGAAGTGACTGGTGCGCACATAGGTGCGTGGAGGTATTAAGGAGAGTGTAATGTTTAAAATAACCTTATTTCTAAAATTAAGGCAGGTAAAACTTGTCAAATATGCACAGAAACTGAAACATAATATAGACAGATATAATTAAGATGAATCAATAATTAATTGTTTCTATGAACTAGAAAAATAAAAATTAGGAGTAGTCGCTAAAATATGACGTGACCAAAAATCAGAAATTATCATGATGAGACTTGCCAATTCTCACTAATTATTGAACACCCCTTATTCTTAACTTATTTGATAAATAGCTGATTGAAGATGGTGTATGTATTCTTAATGTGACGCAAGAACCTATTAAAAATTACAGATTGAACCGAAATAGAGTATTTATAAACAAAACTGGATTATATGTTGTAAACATAACAAAATCGCGTCATCGTTACTTTTCCCGTGACCATGAATGTTGCGACACATCGAATCGTCGGGAGGTCTCTCTCTCTGCATAAATAAGTGAATTACCTATACGCTTTTTTCTATAAATTCCCTATTATAGATTATCTTTATATTTAATTTTTTCTTATTAAATTGTATTTATCTAGGATAAAAAATATACCCTATTTAGTAAAAATAATAAAACGAAGTTTTGTGAGATTCTAACTGTGCATCACTTCTAGCAATAACCACTCTTATATCAAGGTACATACAGCCACGTTTTTCCCAAACCCCTGATCCCCCGGGATCTTTTAGCAGTTACGTTATGACGCGGGCGAAGGCAGCCATTATTGAGAATTAGAATGTAAGACAGGTTCATGAATGAAAAATTTACAACCACTTGGCTCTTGTTTTACGTGCACGCTGCAAGCGCCCGTTTATCCGGTTGACTGTACGTATGTATGGTGAGGTTTCTGCCTCATTTGAAGTTGTATGTGGAAGTTAGCCAAAATCGGGTTTTTGACCCTATTTATTTTAAACTTTTTTTTTATTGATTTGTTTATAAGGTAATGTAACAAAATGTTAATTAGTACATATTTAACATAGTTTCATGAAAACTGTACTTAATTTACTCTATAAAAAGAAGTTGAAATGAAAAAAAAATAAGATACCAAGTCTAACTCTGTCATACGAGGGTCATGCCAAAAGAAGTTAGATACTCCATGGTCATTTGATTGATACTGGCAAGTTATACACCATTGTAAAGGCTGGTTATTTGCTTATAAATTCAAAAATGGAACACGGAAAATCTTAGTATTTTCTTTTTAATATTTTTTTTCTGGTTGAAATTGGAGGGAATTTGCCTCAACAATGAAGCTCACTCGACGTGATTTTCGTGTTATGATTTATTATAAATTAAAAAAAGGTTTACAATCTGAATTGTTTTCAACTTTTAGTAACGATGTTTGCTGAATTTAAAAGAGGACGGAAGAGCTTTGAAGATGAGGCGAAGACAGGACGACCGCCAACCACAGGCACTGACAGGTGACGAAACATGGCTATATAATTACGATCCTGAAACAAAGCGACAGTCCACAGTATGGTGGTTTGAAGGTGAGCCGACTCCAACAAAATGTCGCCGAGCACGAAGTGCACAGAAGCAAATGGTTGCCTCATTTTTCTGCAAGACGGGACATATTGCTACGATAGTGCTAGAAGATCAAAGGACAGTTAATTCAGAATGTAATGTGACAGTTTGTGCTCCAAGAGTATTGTCAGCTTGGTGTGACAAGCGGCCGAATTCAGGAACCTAGTACCTGCTCTGGCACCACGACAACGCTGCCCCGCACACTTCTGCTAGAACCCTTGACTATTTCAGTTAAAAAAACGTTTCTTTTCTGCCCCACCCGCCATAGTCCCCGGTGCTAACCCTGTGATTTTTACCTTTTTCCACAAATTAAAGAAAATTACAAGAAAAGCGATTTGAGAACAAAGAAGATGCCCTGGCTGCGTGCGTATAATTATGAAATTCCTGAGGTGTCTAAAGAAGAGTGGTCATGAGTATTTTCCAAGTGATTTAGTCGGATGGAAAAGTGAATACATTCACGGTGAATACTTCGAAAAAATATATAACTGTAATAAAGAATAAACTCTGTTGAGTATCTAATTTGTTTTGGCGTGACCCTCGTAATTAACTTTTAAACAATTAATGAGATCACATGAGATTGTAAGGGATAATTAAGTTTATGACAATTTAATTACGTGGCAATTTAATAACATTATTTGAGCCTAAAAAAAAGGACATCAATAATTAAATCAGTACTTACTTTATTTGCTTTCATCACAGATAATATGATTACTTAAGCAAGTATAACGTATGTGCGCTGGCATCAGGTAGGCCGCAAGCTTGTTTGCACCACCGAGGTACGATGTAATAAATATGCCGTATGGGAACTATTATGGATGTAGGTTTAACTATAACTAGCCTTCGCCCTTGCCAGACAAAGAATGAATTACTTTGGTAGCGACTATCCGCAACCAAGGGAGTTCAAGGTGCTCCCGCTGAGCTGCATCATCCGCTTTGTGGAAACGATGGAGCGAGCTTGGGAGTAGGCATAAAGGAGAGGGCAAATGCACAAAAGATCCCGCTGGGTCGAAGTGCATCCGAAAGGGCCCTCATCTAGATAAGATAAGATAAGATACTAGACCTATAACTAAATTAACCTGAGATACTATAACTAAATTAACGTTACTTACAACGACCGAAATGGATCTTGGCGTCCGACACTAAGACACGCCACTGTGCTCTGTCCAATCATAATCAGCTGTCTGAAGCTGGCACAGGTCTTTCTGGACTTTATCTATCCAGCGATAGCTGGTCCACCGAGTGGACGTCGACCATTATTGGGCGCCCCCGGCACTCTTTTGGCGGCGCGATCCTATCCCATTCTATCGACGTGGCCGAGCCAGCGCAGTCGAGCAGATTTGCTCTCCCCGATGATGTTCAAGTAAACGTTAAAACCATAAAAATTATAGAAGTACTAGCTGATGCCCGCGGCTTTGTCCGCGTGGTTATAGGAAAATGTAACATATTGAATTTTCCCGTGGGAATTAGATGTTTTCCCGCCGGAAAAAGTAGCCTATGTCACTCTCCAGCCTCTAAACTATCTCCGTACAAAAAACCACATTAATAAGACGCTCCGTTGCAACGTGAAAGAAGGACAAACACACACACACACACTTTCGCATTTATAATATTAGTAAGGATAGATGATATAATATTTAATACTATATCTTATATAACAAAAAAATATGAAAGTATCAAGCAAATATTTGCGTTTTATGTGTTGTTACCACCTTTATTATTGAACCTACTAAAAATGTATTTCTTTTTTTCAGATCACAAAATTCTTCTGAAATAGAAATAAAAAAGGTAAGCGAGCAACCCTTATTATTTTGTTTGCGTAAAGAGATTTTACTTATCCCCTTAGGCCGACAAGTGATGTTATAAAATCAATAACTACTCGATTTACTGGGAAAAGAAATTTATTGGGATACCCTAACATACAAGGCGGTCCCAAAATCGTATGAGCATTAATAAATAAACATGAATATAGCTGGCCGAATCTATCGAGGCCGCCCAGTAAAATATGATAAGTAAATTTATTCGCGAAAATTGTCCATCGTCAGAAATCGTCATAAAAATGAATATCACGAAGGAAAAAAGGCAAGCAAGCAGTATTGGGCTTGGATGTGATCCAATAACAGGAGTCCGAACGATGCCCGCTCAGCTGAAACCAATTTTATATTAGATGTATCTGCCATTAGAGTAATAGTGAATCCGCTACTTGTTTGCTAAAGTTGTGGAGTTACGTAACTGCGCCGCGAGGAATCGCCGGAGTTGGTTGGGGCAATTTTGTTAAACGGCCTGCGCCGATATTTCGGTGATTTAACAGGCAATTTGAAATTTAAAAGAATATCGATAATATTTTTTATTGCTTTCGAACGCGAAAGAAATTCTATGCTTAAGCTTGGGCCGAAAATCGTTTGTATGTCCGGCTGCTCTTCTCTACAGGTGGCATTTCTCAACTGATCCACGTGAAGTTTTGTGAGCGAGTTCGTTATTCATAAAGAATTTTTTCGTTAAGAGTCCGCAGTAAGCTCGTTTCTCCATACAAACGTAGTTACGCTCTCATTTTAAAACTACGTGTTGGATTGTAACGAGAGTTGGCATATACAATGACATGAGGTATATCTGTCTGTAATTAGTTTATGTAGCTTCAGATACCATAGTTACAAAATACAGCGAATTTAAGTTTTTCATACAAAACTTGTTTTTGCTGTATTTTGTTTGTTTATAAACTGGAACCATATAAACTAATTACAGACATAGATATACCTCATGTCATTGTATAGGTATGCAAAGTTTCGTCACAATCCAACACGTAGTTTTAAAATGAGAGCGTAACTACGTTTGTATGGGAAGGTGAAATTCGGCCGAGCTTACTGCGGGCTCTTAAGTCACATTATTCGATTTTTTTTTACATACTTGCGCGTGAGTTCTACTTCACTAGTTATTTATGTTCGTAAATTACTGTAAGAATTCAATTGAACAAAAAATGTTCAATTTTTTCATTTATTTGTCGCAAACGAATCTACTCCCAAGTTAAACTCCAAGCAACTAATTAATAAAGAATGCAAAATATCATCGTCACAATAGTACAAATTATGTTAATATAATTTAGAACTTAACATCTCAGGAGTAAGACTCAATACCGAACATATTTTTAGAGCTGACCGTAACAAACCGTTATCAGCAGACCAAATTATGTGGGTTCCGGGTTCTAATAATTCACTGGTATTATTGTATGGTCAACTCCAAATATATATATACTATCTTCAGCCTTACACCTTGGACTTAAGATATAAAATGAATATATATTTATGAGCGCGTCTGAATGAACCTATGATGAACGGACCCCAATGGGCGGGTACTATGTAAATAGATGAGTTTTTCGAAGGGTACTGACATAATGGGGGGATAGTAATGTTTTGACAATTGTGGTGTTGGGAACTACTCTTAGTTATCATGGAATAACACACGTGTATTGTATTCTGTCATAAGTTATGGCTTTAACACTAATTAATAGTCTTGGTTTTCGTAGTGTTTTCGTCATTTCCCATCGAACCTTTTTTTAAAAGCGAGAAGAAGAAATGCAGACAGACCCGTCGAAACGTTATTGAATCTGTTATACAAATCACGTGCTCATAAAATGATTTACAATAAGAATGTTTATAACATGTGCATAGTAAAATATAATAAATTACCTGATGACTTAAAATTCTTAAGAAAAAAAAAATTTTAGAACAAATTAACAACCACCTGGCTTCTGGACAAATGCTTTTATATTTTTTTTTTAAGATAAATAAATACTTTATTATGAGCTTTAAAAGGATTTCAATGATGATAACATTTACCAATTCATAGTGCCTATACTATTGTGTTAGACATGTGTGATTTATATTATTTATTTAATCATTATTTTTATTTTCTCTCCGCTTCTCCTAATTATTATTATTATAATAGACATTTATTATCTAATTATTATTTGACCTTGTAATTTTTGTTTCTCATTCGATATTATTATAATTTTGACTTGTAAATGCTAATTTTTATAATCATAATTATAGACTTTAACACTCCTTAATAATATTTTGCACGCCTGCAAGCAGGCTGAATGACTTTTTATATTTTTAAAAACTATGTAACTGCATTCCGAGCAAAATAAATCGATCAAAATCTTTAAATCAAATATTTGAATGAGTGGTGTGCCATTTTTATAATTGTATTATCTAAAAACCTTGAAACAATCCTACTAATATTATAATTTCGAAACTTTAGATGTTTGGATGTGTGTTACGATCACGTAAAAACGGCTAAACGGATTAAGCTAATTTTAGGTATACATTATAGCGTATACTAAAAATATATATAGCCTGGATTAACATATCGAATCCTTTTTATCTCGGAAATCATCCCCTAAGGGGCCGAAAGTTTGTATGGAGCTACGATGTAAACGAGTTCAACGTGGACGGTGGACGCGGGCAGAAGCGAGTTTAAGATAAAAGTTTAGAAATAAGGTTTGAAAAATTTGACATAAACATTTTTTAAAGAGAAATATTTCACAGTATTTAGTTTGTGTTGTCATATTTTTAATTAATTACGGTAAGCTACGGTGGCCTAGTGGTTCAGGCATGCGGCTGTCAAGCGGCGGTCGTAGGTTCGAATCTCGGCTCGTACCAATGAATTTTTCGAAAGTTATGTATGAAATATTTACCGTTTGCTTTCCGGTGAAGGAAAACATCGCGAGGAAACCGGTCTTATCCCAATAAGGTCTAGTTTTCCCTCTGGGTTGGAAGGTGAGATAGCAGTCGCTCTCGTAAAACTAGTGCCTATGGCAAATCTTGGGATTAGTTGTCAAAGCGGACCCCGGGTTCCTTAAGGGCACAACCGGGAATAACGCTAGGAGGATGAAAATGATGATGATTTTTGAAGAATTTTAGTTCACGAGTGTAAAGAGATAATTATTTAAATAACCTTTAGAAGCGGTTGCGCCGGTGATGGTCGGGATTAACTGATCTGAAAATCTATTTTTTTTGTCATGTTACCCTATCAATTTTGCGAAGCAAAATACCACAACGTTTAATATATCTACATACATAAACATATTTAAATTTCAATGATATCCTAGATTTAATTTTTTACTGTTTTCTTATCGTGATTTTTATTCCACATCCTGTACTTTGAGTAATAACGAGATTTTGTACACAGTGTTAGGTAAGATCCGAGTTTGCATAAACAAGGTAACAAAGGCTTTTAGACCGCCTTTTTCCTGTAATATGTACATGTTTTTGCGTAATTGCCCAAGCCTTTTAAAGCTTTCAAGCGACAGGTACAGGTTTTCCATTTTAGTATTTCTTTTTCGTAATTGCTGTTTTCAATAGTATGCATGCAAACAGCTTGCGCGGAAAATATTTACGGAAAATAGGCTAATAATAGGACTCGGAAATTTGGATACGTACTAATGGTTATTAATAACCTCGGCATTGTTCCTGTTTCAGTTTATAATTAAATAATTATTCCTGGGATGTAGCAGTAGCCATTTGGCCGGCAGGGGGCGGGGGACACAAAAATTAGTGCTTTAAAGCCCAATATCTCGCGAACGAATCACTGATTTGAAAAATGGTTTTAACGAGCTATCCACTATCGGTTTGACGAGAAAAAAATTACATCCCCGCTTTCGCACTTGTTAATACAAGTGCGAGCTAATGCTCGTCGTTAATAATAATGATGACAAGGTCTCTTTCTGTAGATCATTATCATCATCTTATCAGCCGAAAGTCGTCCACTGCTGGACATAGGCCTCCCCCAAAGAGTGCCATAGTGACCGATCCTGCGCCACCCGCAACGAGCGGACTCCCACGATCTTTACAAGGTCATCAGTCCACCTTGTGACAGGTCTACGCCGCACCTGGCGGTACGTGCCACGTACCTTTTCATAGATAATGCCACATTACATTTCGTTTTGTAGAATATCTGGACTTCAACTAAAATGCTGGAAATGATAAATCAAACATTGAGGATATTTTAAACATCAAACAAAACGATATTCTCACGCAAATATTGAGAAGTATGTATGGAGTGACATTGAGTAATAGAGGCAGAAAAAGTGTTCTAAGAGATAAGTGTGGAATTGATGGAGATAGAGTCACGAAAATTGAGAAGGGTATATTAAGGTGTTTTGGGCATGTAGAGAGGATGGACGAAAGAAGATTAACGAAGAGAGTGTATATAAAGAGAGTGGAAAAGGGCAAGTTGGAAGGGGAAGATCTAGGCGAACTTTCTCATGGTGGCAAATGGAGATCCGTGATCTCTGCCTACCCCTCTGGGAAAGAGGCGTGATTATAATGTGTGTATGTATGTATGTATGTATGTAAATATTGTCCCACCGTAGCAAATGTTCCTCCTTCTATTCAACCAGCACAGCCACCCACTGACCTTCCAGCATACCAATAGCCGCACTTCCACTGTGTAACTTAGCCTGAAAATGCGAAACTTTGCCTCATAAATCTCGGATTCATGTTCCCTCGACACTCTGAAACTGTCGTTTGCACATCGTAATAAAAACATTAAATAAAGTAAAACTGGGTTTTAATGAACTCCCACTTAAGTGCTATGGAGAAATATGACCGGAGTAAAAAACCGGCGAGTAATGTGCAGCAAAGTTTATTCTATTGTGTAACAAAAACAATTATAGCTCGTGATTTAGTACGCGCCTTGTTTACGGGCGCCAAAGTAGCTAACCGTTTAGAAAATATTGTGCAAAAAGTTTTCTGGCTTTTTTGAAGAGAAACTAACTCGACCGCCATATATACGAGTAATTTATATAATTGGGTATTAGTTTCCTAATTGGCCGATCAAGTAAACGCAAAGTTATTCTAGATTTGTTATATGTGTTTGGTGTTGAGATTAAGTTACGTTAAATAACACTTACTTGCATTTCCGTTTGTATTAATTAATAAACGAATGCAAACATTGCCATTCAATACCGTCAGCTGTAATTAATCTACAAGCAATGTCAACAAAAACAAAGACTGTAATGTAAACAAAAAAGTAAAATTTAAAAATGTAATAGCCCCCCTATACAAAAAATTAACTCTAAAAACGAACAAATACTATTTTGAACCTATTACCGTCGGGCGACTGAAGCGGTCCCCCGACGCGACGACGCTTGGAAAATAAAAAATATTTGAACTTACATAATATGTGACGATAATAATTATTATAGGTTCAAAATATTATTTGTTCGTTTTTAGAGTTCATTTTTTGTGTCGAGGGGTTTTTTAAATTTTTAAATTTTACTTTTATTTTGTCCTTTTTAAAGTGATAGTCTTCAAACAGATGATCAGGTCATGGTTATCTTACCATATTCTTTCAATATCATTGAAGTAACACGGTATCAAATTTCGAATCGATAGGAGATATGGAAGTTAGTCAGATCCCCTCATGAACTATTAACGAGCTGATGATCTTCAAACGGCTGATCTGGTCATGGTTACCTTACCATGCACTTTCAATATCATTGAAGTAACACGGTACCAAATTTCGAATCGATCGAACATAAGGAAGTTAGCCAGATCCCCTCATCAACTAGAAAAGAGCTGATGATCTTCAAACGGCTGATCAGGTCATGGTTACATTACCATATAATTTCAATATCATTGAAGTAACATGGTACCAAATTTCGAATCGATCGGACATGCGGAAGGTAATCAGATCCCCTCATCAACTATTAAAGAGCTGATGATCTTCAAACGGCTGATCAGGTCATAGTTACCTTACCATATAATTTCAAGGTCATAAGAAGTAACACGGTACCAAATTTCGAATCGATCGAACATATAGAAGTTAGTTAGATCCCCTCATCAACTTGGAAAGAGCTGACGATCTTCAAACGGCTGAACAGATTTTCATGAAACATGGCTAAGAACACTCGGGTTAAAATTATCTATGGAACAAAAAACCGCATTCAAATCATTCCATCCGTTTGGGAGCCACGATACCAGAGACAGATACACAGACACACAGACACGTTAAACTTATAACACCCCTCTCTTTTCGTCGGGGGTTAAAAACAAAAAATATAAATGTAAACAAAAATTGATTATTTAAAAACATTATAAAAAAACATAAACAAATTAATATTTGGAATCGCAATGCGCAACGGAATATGCCCTAGCTCGGTTCACACCCCATTTTTGGTACACCTTGTGTATTTTACCTGCCTGAGAAGATTCGCGTCGTGTAATCCACGTAGGATTCAAGTTTCGCAGGGTAATCGTATAGGTTAGGTGGGTACTATGTGTCTGCGATATGGACCACTAGTTCACTAGGTTCAACCGTTTAAGCGTGATTGAGTAACAAACATCCAAACATCTAAACATCCAAACATCATTCTTTCTTTCTAATCTTTCGCATTTATAATATTAGTAGGATTCAAATCAAATCAAATCAATTATTTATTCTGCAAATAGGCCACAAGGGCACTTTTACATGTCAGACCGTAATTTACAATAAAATATTAATAATAATCTTACACAATAATAATTTAAAATTATATATAAAAGGTTAACAAACTAAATGTCACTAAGTTAATGTAAACAAAACAAAATTGCAAAATATGACCATTACATTCGATATAAGATCTGTATCAGCATTAACACGAAGTTAATGATATTAATTCAGTATTCCAGAGCTGTATGACGCAGAGCAGTGATGACGTATGGCACGGAAACGTGGTCGCTTACTATGGGCCTCATAAGAAGGCTCAAAGTCACCCAAAGGGCAATGGAGAGGGCTATGTTGGGAGTTTCTCTGCGCGATCGCATCAGAAATGAGGCTATCCGCAGCAGAACCAAGGTAACCGATATAGCCCTCCGAATCGCCAAACTTAAGTGGCAGTGGGCGGGGCACATTGCACGTAGAACCGATGGCCGTTGGGGCGGAAAGGTTCTCGAGTGGCGACCACGTACCGGAAGGCGCAGCGTGGGTAGGCCCCCCACAAGGTGGACTGATGACCTGGTAAAGGTCGCGGGAGTCCGCTGGATGCGGGTGGCGCAGGATCGGTCATTGTGGCACTCTTTGGGGGAGGCCTATGTCCAGCAGTGGACGTCTTTCGGCTGATATGATGAGCTGTATGAGGTCTCTGAGCGTCCAAATACAATTAATAATTATTCTAATATTCTAAGAGATGTATACGGTCTCTAAGCGTCAAAACAAAAAAGGAACATTGATGTAATATTGTCAGAGAAGTACAGGGTCAATAACAATAAAACGTGTCAAGATCAGAATGATGTCTCTCGTCAATACTATAATAATAACAATAATACGGCGAATACTTGCACAGACATAACCTTGTAGCCAGAATTATTCACCAGCAACTTGCTCTGCTATACGGTCTTGTGGTCTCCGAAGTGCCTTACTATAAGTACACACCTGCGCCAGTTCTCGAAAATGGTCGTGCCACGCTCTATTGGGATCGATCTGTCATCACGGACAGGACTATTCTTGCCAATAGGCCTGATATCGTGCTGACAGATCGATCGAAACGCCAGGCAGTGCTCGTCGACATCACCATCCCCCATGACGAGAACCTCGTGAAGGCCGAGAAGGACAAAGCCAGCAAGTACCTAGACCTGGCTCACGAGGTAACCGCTATGTGGGATGTTGACTCGACGATCATCGTCCCGATAGTCGTTTCGGCGAACGGTTTAATAGCGAAGAGTCTCGACCATCACCTCAAGAGACTCTCGCTAGATGGCTGAATCAAGGGTCAGATACAGAAGGCGGTACTCCTGGATACTGCGCGGATATTCAGGAGGTTCCTGTCTCTGTCGCCCTGACCGCCGGTAGCTTAGGCCCCGCCTCGCTGCCGGCTGCACCCTAGGTTAGATTTTTATAATGATTTTATGTTTTGTATGTATAGTTTTATATTTTACTTTTTATAATATTATTGTACAAACCTAACTTAAGATAAAATATGAATAAAGAGAATAATAATAACACTAGTATGTAATTAGTTAACTATGTACTATGCCCTTGTAAGCATGAACAGTCCGGACTCCACAAACAGCACCCGATCACGAGTATGACGCATATCTCAGGCATCGCCTCCCTCAACCATATTTTAGCGAAGGTGGCGACCCGATCAACGACGCCACCGTAAGCAAAGCCCTTTAAGCGAGCATGACATATTCAAGCCACCGGACATTGATAATAAGATTAGTTACACTAACTGTAAAACTAACTAACTGCCTCGTGGTAGCGCGACAGTTGCTTGGGTACGGGGTCTATAACTACTCGGAAGAATACGCAGACAACCGCTGAAGGATTTTAATTCACTTTTCTTAGCATAGATTTTATCCCAAATATCAACGTCCGCGACCAAAAATTGCAGCAGAATGACCATACAATTTGTTTATCTGACAGTTGACTTAATAAGCTATTTCAATTTAAATATAAAAGCTGTTTTTATTACATGGAGAGCCCGCTAAAATATCAAACCTCTACAATATCTAACTTTTAAAGTAAACATCGGGTGGATGAATCAGTCATTTGGGCAACCGGGAAGCGTTAATTTCCAATTTTATCAAGTGTCTTCAAGAGATGTAATTAATTTTGTAGAATATGCGGCTCATTTTCATGTTGATTTTGTGGACCGATTTGCAGAGCAATGAATTCTTTCAAGGATTTATATATATACATGTATGTAGGCATTAAGTTACCCGAACAATGCTCTTTATCTATTAGCCCTTTCAACCTTAATGTTCTAGCTCCAGTCCCACTATTCCCGCCGTAACTTAAGTGAGCTCGTAACGTGTTAGTGCCCCCAAGGGCGCCTTCGCGGCAATTTTAAACACGCCCATTTTTCTTCTACATCTTCAATTGTATTGTCGGGCAAGTGGGGGGTTATCAGAATCGTTATTCACCGGCTATTGGTTGCAGTTACCATCGGTAAAGAGTGTGGTGTTTAAAAGATAGTTGTGAATTATGTACGTGTAGCAAAGAGCAAATTGGTATAGTTATTAGCGTTTCGTTTTGTTTAATTGTTTGTTTTGTCTCGAATAAATGTTTGTTTCTTTCTTTCTTTCCTTTCTTTCTTTCCTTTCCTTTTTTTTCTATTGTATCTATAATCTCAGTTAGTCTAAAACCTTAAGCTTTTACTTAAAAATGTATTCACACAAGCCCCCTTTTAATAATAACAGTCCGCCGCAGCCCCACACGTATATATATTACTAGCTTCCGCCCGCGACTTCGTCTGCGTGGACTCGGGATTAAAACTATCCTATATTTTAATCCAGGCTATAAACTCGTTAGGCTATATATTCGTGCAAAATTTCATTCAAATCGGTTCAGCCGTTTAAGCGTGATTGAGTAACAAGCATCCAAATATACAAACATCTAAACTTTCGCATTTATAATATTAGTAGGATATGCGTGCATTATTTTTTAGATATTAAAATTAATAACTATTTTAGCGACTATTGTTACTTTTTTATGCCAACGAGGATACAATCAATCCGCCTCGTCGTTCATAAACGAACAAGGATAGCGGTCTACGATGGACGATATCAATGGAAATAACGCAAATCCCCATTTGATTTTCCAAAATGATCCATTGTTGATTTATCTGCACAATGACGCACTTGTCCCAGCCTATCTGGCAAGTAAATCGTCGCTGAATACCGATTCACCTGACAGTGCATCGCGGATCCTATTACGTTTGTATTGAATTCGACTTCCGATCGATTTGCCCCGGGCGTTGATAATGGACGCGTCCAGTTAGGGCGTGGGTCGTTGAGGGTTTTGAAAATCGAATTGCATTGAATTTGAAAGTTTCCTTATCAGTTTTGCGGCAAGTTTTCGTGAGCGACTTATTTTTGTTTGCGGTGCTTTGAAGATAATAAAATGAAACAATGCTCGATGTTCGAAGATGTATTTTACCTCTGCTTGTCACCAGGACACAAATCAAAGAGAGCCGGAAAATTAAAGACTACCCGTTTTATAGCCTATTCCATCCAACCTTCGAATCTACCCAATGTTGCCAGTCCACTTACAACTTAAAGCGTATTCGCACTATCAAATCTATATAAATCCTTTATACTTACTTAGACAAAATAGTTAACAAAATCATCTTTTGGTACCTTATTCCCGTGATAAGGCAAAAATGTATACATGTTTTATGTCTACCTAAATAGTAATCATCTACTAATCGAGATGATTAATAGATTGTTTTCACACGACGGCTTTGTAATGTTTAATTTATAATTTTAGCCTAGTTAATTTTAGTTGTATAATTTTGACTTAGTTGGCACACAACGTTAGCGTGACTAGTTCAAATTGTTACCTGTTTGAAACAGAATATTTAACTACATCTTTCTGCAACCATCACCAAGCCAACCCAACGACACTATATCATATATAAGCTGTATTATCTGGACTGCGACATTGTCTGTTTAAGGCTCCACATTCGAAATTTTCGTGAAAATGAGTTGTTTTGTAACCGTTTTATACATTATAACGTAACATTTTTGCTGTCGGAAAAAATATATCATAATCTGCAAGATATGCGACGGGTCATAGTTTTCGTAGAAATCCATTTTAACAATAAAAATTGGAGAAAAAGAAATCTAAAGTCACCCCTATTTTTTCACTTGTAACCATTTTACTGCTCCATTTTTTATCAGAATAATATGAAATTTTATAAATTTCTTCATAAAATAATGAACAAGGGCATCATTTTCTTACTTTCTTTATTTTCTTAAAAAATTATCTCGTTTTCTGAAATATTCCACCAAAGTTCCTACGCCTCCCCGTTTTCGTCCATACGGTCAGTGCGGGACGAGACACGTTGCATGACGGATCTGTGTCAATTTGCGCTGCGCCGAAATTTTTAAATATTTGTGGAAACTGTGGACTATATTTGTTGTATAGAGTGGACAATCCGTTTTGTGATTCGTATAGTAGGTAACTAATAAACATTTGCGTATAGTTTAGTTTTTAGTGACAGATAACTTTGTTGCATAGAGTGGACAATCTATTTCGTGGTTTGTAAAGTAGTAGGTACTATAGATAAGACAGCTGACTGACCATCCGTGCACTTTATGTGCATTGTAATAAGGTTCTTGTATAAATACAGGATGGTCAGTTAACTGTGTTGGCGTTTGTACCTAATTAACATTTACGTAGGTATAGTTTAGATTTTGTTTTTAGTTCAAGATGGGAAATAATAATATTTACCCGAGGCCGATTTCTGTACAGTCAGCATAATATAGTTAGTAGCAGCCAAGTTAGCCAAATATATCGGAACGTACATTCATCGAAATAGTCTTTGTTACTATAAGTAGGAGTAAGGAATGTGTTACGATATATTTGGCTACTTTGGATGCTACTAACTATCTGATGCTGACTGTACACGCCATCATCATCAAATCAAGGAAGTAGAACGTAATAAATATACCGAAAATTATTTTAAAACTTAACAACCTTACACTTACACAAAAGGTAACGGACAGACAGACACACTTTCGCATTTATAATATTAGTATGGAGTATTGATATGGCAGTATGGATAGTATGGATTATATGTCTTTCCCGCTCACGGGACAATGATGTCCCGGACCTTTGGGAGGCGTGCGTGGAGCTCTGAGCCAACACGTAGAGGCCCTTTTGACAATTTAATGAAATGCAAGGAGTACACCAAGCGGTGCTGTCTCTGCCCGTGTCATGGGACGCACACAGAAACAGCACCCGCTGGGGTGTAAGAGTCTATTGCTAGTTGATGGAATCTAAATAAAACGGGTTATTGTGTGAAAATGATGGACTAGCAGCTGGGCTATTGGATGAAACATCGGACGCCTGCCCAATAAAACTGTTTCACATTTTATCTCTGGCAGACGGTGACTCGCCAGCTGCTAGATGGGCCCCTATTAATAGCGACATTAAAAAATGGCCTAAGGGCAACAGTAGGTATGGATTATTATTATTACCTTTATATTTTTTCACACTATCCGTCTCTCTCTTATTAGAATATTTAGTAACAGAGGTATAGTGCGAGAAAAATCGAAAGTATGTCGCGGCCGTCTAGTGCTAGGCGTGCTGAGGGCCTACCGCGAAACGAAACCGAACTTCGTTCGTGTATCTCCCTCTCTGTCGCGCTTGCTAGTTCGAGCGACAATGAGAGTTATTCGAACGAAATTCGTTTTCACTAGCACGGCTAGCACGAGACGGCCGCGACATACTCTCGATTTTTCTCACACTATACCTCTCTTTCCTAATTTTCTAATAAGAGAGAGACCGATAGTGCGAGAAAAATCGAGTGTATGTCGCGGCCGTCTTGTGCTAGCCGTGCTGACGGAACTACACTAATCGTAAGTAAATAGTATTATAATAGTAGGGACATAATTTTTGAACTTAATCAATTATGTAATTTATGTATGACAAATATCACGTTTCAATTAAGCATGACGAATGTCACCCACCCACGTCCACCCTTGCATTGGTAACGATGCGCGATGACGCGTCTGTAACTTAATCTATGTAACGCTTAATAAACGACGGCGGATTGTGCGACTTGCGCGGGGAGAGGGTCGAGGCTCCGCCCATACGCTCAAGGACTTTAGCGGGTATACAAGCCTTAAGAGTCCGCAGTAAGCTCGATTCTCCATACAAACGTAGCTACGCTCCCGTTTTAAAATTACGTGTTGGATTGTAACGAAACTTTGCATGGGTATATCCAGGTGTGTAATTAGTTTATGTAGCTTCAGATACCATAATAAAAAATTTACAGCGAATTTAAGTTTTTCATACAAATTTTTTTTTGCTGTATATTGTTTGTTTTTTAAATTGGAACCATATAAACTAATTACAGACATAGATATACCTCATGTCATTATATATGCAAAGTTTCGTCACAATCTAACACATAGGTTTAAAATGAGAACGAAACTCCGTTTATATGGTAAGGTGAAATTCGGCCGAGCTTACTGCGGACTCTTAACAGACTCCTTGTAATTTTAAAGCTTTTTTTTAATATAATAAACATGTTTGATGTATGAGCCCAGAGTTTTCGCCGTACATTTAACAAAGCTAGCAAAAACTGTGTTTAATGGACTTTCAGGCTTGGCAATGACAACTTTGATCAGCCTTGCAAACATAGAGGTTTGAAAAGTTAATTAACTCTTGAAATTGATAACGAGATAGGGTACACGGTTAGGAAGATACAAAAGCGGGACATCGCCGAAATAATTGTAAAAGCAATTTATTTTTACCAAACTTCACAAATGTCAATCAAAGTCCGTCAAAGACCAACATCAATAGCAGATCAAAAATGTGATCTATTTACTTACTCCAGTTTCTGGGCTCTATTTTCGCATCCCTTAAATCTAACTGAAATTGAATCAAAATTGTATTGATTTTAAGGACGCCAACGCACTAACCGGCTAGCCACGTGCGGCTTGCCGTGCGGTTGGACAAAACATATGAAACAGCAAACGCAAAACTATGCACTAAAGGTGCGACCACACCGCTGCTCAAAATACGCTAACGCACCGTAAAACGCAGCACAATGTATGAAGAATACGTGACGCATACGACACGTCAACGCGTATACGCAGCGTTAAGCACCGGTGTGGTCGCTCCCTTAAGCGGTTGGCCGCAACCGCACGCAGCTAGCCGCTTAGTGCGTACAAGGGCTAACTCCCTCGCTCCAGCACGTCTAGCATGCGACGGCCGCGACATACTCTCGATTTTTATCGCACGATATCTCTTGTTATTAGAACACTTAGTGTTCTAATAAGAAAGAGACGGATAGTGCGAGAAAAATCGAGGAGCTCGCGCGCCGTCGCATGCTAGCCGTGCAGCTTTTGCCTGAACAAACGTGTTTGGGCAAGATGCATTTATAAATAATGGAATATTAATGAGATTTGGCCACAGTGTTAATTGAGATCTTGTAATTCAATTTATTTTTCACTCCAGCTTGGATATGAAACTATTATTCGAATATTTTCTTCAATCATCGTAAGTGCTAATAATGAAATCGTGTCATTAATAGGCATGGAGGTTCCAATTTGAAATGAAATGAAATGAAAATTATTTATTCGTAACAAACAAATATAAATATCACATACACACATATAATACTATTTAATAAGGTACTTAAAACTATTTATTTGCTACAAAATGGTCCCGCCTCAGCATAATGCTGGCTCACGAGCCAGCGCCGGTCTTCTGGCGAGACCATTTTGAGTAGGTATTACGTTATAGAATAGAATAGAATAGAATTCATTTATTGCATAATTATAGGTGTTATAGTATAGGTTACAGTATGTATTTTAGAAGAATCACTATAATTTGCCTGTCAGGCGTACAATATTAGTTTACTTACGTCTCTTAAATAAAAAATCTTCGTTCTAAATCTTCGTTCTCCGCTGTACGTGCGACACGGCATACTAAAACTGAACGCAGCCGTTGCGCTTGCGTCAAACAGCGCCATCTGGCTGCGAACAGTGAAATTATTATTTTCACCAATCAATTCAATTTAATTTAATAATGCCTTTTGACATGCAGATTTATATCTTTGGAAACATGCTTTATACACTGAATGTTCTGTACCTAAAGAAAATATATTGTTAAAACAAATTACCTTTTCGCAAGTGAATATTAAAAATTTAGCGAGCAGTTTGGTATTTTTTATAAAAAAAAGTGGATATTAGATCTGTAATATAACGTACGAAATATTACAATCCAATGTTTCTACGAATTTGAATTGTGCTTCTTCGATATAAAGCATAATTTCTGTGAATTTCAAGAACATTATTTTACCCCGAACTCATGACAGAAATTAATAAAAGTGATAATACAAAAGCAGATTATATTAATTAAATAAGTGAAATTCCCTGTCGCTAAATTCCCTTAGACTTGGTAGACTCGTAATTACTTGTAAAAAAGCAGTCGATTAAAAAAATACTCTTTCTCTATCAAGCAATAAAATACTAAAGTTATGTTCCAATATGAGTATATAGCGTTTCGGTTGCAGCGAAACAGAGGTTTATAATTGAATTTCATGCAAAATTTAAGGCCTGATAACTGTCAGTTACTTCCACTAAGGTTTACGTTCTAGCACATTATGTTACTAGTGATTTTGTGAGCTGTAAAACTCGCCAGTTTATTTTCAAAAATAGGGGTGTAGACTTGAAAATTATTATTACTCCAAAAGAAAGAAGGCAAACAAATATGCCTAGTGACGAATATCCCATTCAGTTATCTCAAAGAATTACGAAGCTACAACCGTTTTAATAATGCTTGTTAGAGAGAAAAAACGCAAACAGTGTGTGACGTCACGTTACGGGATGCTGCCGGGGGGCCGCGCCGACGGCGGCGCCGAACACGATTGGCACGGCACGTTGCCGTCTTCTAGTGACCTCACAATCTTCCAGCGTCATCGTTTCATATGAAGTTGCGTTTTGTGCAAAAGGGACAGGACACACCCCTTCTTACAACTTTGGACACTTATAACTTCGTGATTATTTAACCTTTTGCGTTGATTTTTTCTCCATTTGACTAGATTTTAATCCTTTTGGAGGGAATATGACATTATTGATTATTTTATTTTTTAATGTCTACTGCCCTATTCACGAGATTGGTCGAAAAATGCAGCTGGGTAACCGACCATACAAAAGAGTTTTGGCCCAAGCTGAAGCAAAGAACTTCTTTCGCTTCGCTCTAGTTCAATTACCTTGTTACCTGTTGTTTTCCGAAAATATGTAGAAAAAATTAATAAAATGTGAGTTTTAGTTCCGCTTCTAGCAATTGTTGGTTTAAAGATATATGAAAATACATACCTAAATATGTATATTAAAAGATATTAATTTTCTCTCTGTAGGTATGTGATCCTTTGTTTCCTAAATAAATAAATAAAACAGGTGGAGAAAAAGTTGTACTGTTATCGCAGTAATAAGTTGCTAGTACACTGTCACAATTTCAAGCTTATTTCCATTTTCGACTCTAGAGCCTAGAGGACTCGACCTATGGGAAGAAAGGGGTGGAACTATATCAACCTAATACTGGCACAACCCAAGTGCATGTCGATTGCTCGACGCCTAACACTTTCACTGCCACGAAAGCCGTTCTGTTTGTAGGAGATAGCTCCTACAAACAGAACGGCTTTCGTGGCATAGGCTCTACTTAGCGGGAAAACAACGGTATCGGCTACAAGCGCAGCGCTACGAAATTGTTAGCAGTAATTATGCTAATGTAAAACCTTGCGTTGGTCGCGTTCGTCCAGACATTTACGTCAATGCTCCACTAAGTTTTATTCTGCCACATTCCATAAATATCAAGCTTAAACCTTAAATAATCTGGGTTTAATGCTGATATAATGAAAAAATATGTTATTAGTAGAAGAAACGAAATAAATCCGTAAATAGGCATTCGTAATGGGATTGTAGCTTTCAATTTGGAAGGACGGACAAAAATATTATTGTGGCGGATATTTTGTGTGTCGTGACTCCATTCAATGTTATGGAATTTAGCAATCATGATTTATCTAGATTATTTTTTCTCATTCGATTAAGTAAAAATTATGAAAAACGTATGCAAGGTGTAACAAAAATGGGGTATGAACCGATCAAGGGCACAACAGGTATAGTGTTCTGATAAGAAAAACCAAAAAAAAATTTTTGACGCGTTTTTTTTTATTTTGGTATGGAGCGTTGGCCGACTGGGGCGACAAGCTCCATAGAAATGTAAAAAAAACACGTCAAAAAATTTTTTTTGTCCGTTTTTTCTTATCGGAACACGATACCTGTTAAGCCCTTGATCGGTTCATACCCCATTTTTGTTCCAACTTGTATACTGAGAGAAGAGAAATAAGTAAAAGAAGGAAAATATATGTCGTGTCGTACCAAGAAGTACAAAAGAAAATAAAAGGTCATACTTACCTACGTATTACACCACAGTACACGTGTTTGCCACAGTACACTCGCTCTTACAATACGGTGCAGAGCTGTGGGGCCGCGCTGCCGAATGGGGGCGGGTCTTCCGCATGCAAAAGAAAGCCATACGAGCGATTGTACAGGTGGACCAGAGAACTTCCGCACGGCCCTACTTTAAGTCCCTTGGGATACTTACCCTGCCGTCCGTAGTTATATTCCAGGTGGCTTCTTATGTACACAGTCACCTGGAAGAATATTCGAGTGGAGCAGAGATCCATGGTCGAAACCTGCGCAACTCTCAAAAGCTAGTCGGCGTCAGGCATCGTCTGGTGAAATCCGCCAAACTTACCCACGTCATGGGGCCAAAGGTGTACAACCGACTGCCGGCTCATGTCACAGAAGCACCGTCACTGGTCACCTTTAAATCGAGGCTAAAACGATGGCTTATCGAGCATACCTTCTACAGTTTTACTGAATTTGCTTAGTCTAAGTGCGACTTAAGTACACGATAAGTACCGTTTTGTATTTTTATTTTTCTCTGTGTAATTGTAATTTTTTTATTTTATTGTAATATGATATAGACTAATTATAATTATTAACAATTTTGACATGTAATACTAAATGATTATGAATAAAATATGATTATGATTATGATTATGATTATGATTATTAAAGATAAAATGCGCAATTGCACGCAAAAGTACAATATCGACAAGTAACAAAATCTGGGCAACACAGCTGTATGTTGTCGGTAAAATACAAAATAAATTATTTTCCGACAATACCCTTCTATCTTTTTTATATTTAAGCTAAATTATTAAAATGTACGCTCTTTCCGTAATCATTTTATCATTGAAGACAACCCCAACACATTTTGAGCAACTAAACTACATTCAAGGGTGTCAGTTTGAGGAAAAACAATATTCCATATGAAATATCCCATTTGGGATCTTGGGGTGTCTGATTGAATTCAGTTACGCATGATTTAGTGGGTATAAATAAGGGATGTAGCCCGAGGACACGACTGCCGTGTTTTTGGTTTGAAATCAAACAAAAGTGGTCGTGGATTTATTTTGATTCAGCAAATAATACTTTGGATTCTATTCAAATTTTGCTGTCACGTTTTATTTTGCGGGTTTGGCGGGTAGGTTTCTTCAAAGTCAAAGTGAAAATTATTTATTTCATAGAATATGGTATTACAATTTTGGTGCTGAAGGATATTACATTGTGCAACATATTCTGCCCGCACAGGCGTAGAAATAGAAATACTTAGAGCTGGAAATAAAGTAACATGTCAATTAACAAACCTATATCCAAATTTAGCACAAAAAAATGAGGATGATGTGGATGTCAAACATTACAATTTAAATATTCGTCAAGTGTGTAAAAGGATTTTATCCAAGAGCCAGTTTGTGATCCTTCTTTTAAATATTGATGGTGGCATTTCCTTAAATGTTGACGGTAACTTATTATAAATGAGGATGCACATACAGTACCTACCTACACATTCCTCCTACAATAGTTTGATTGATACAACGGTGAGTAAAGTTTGTGTTTGTACCTTGTTGGGCGATTCGAGACATCTGTCTGCAATTGAAATAGTTTCGAATGTAACTTCACAAACATACATATTATTATATCTTTGATGTACATACATGCCACCGGTGGTATCTGCAATCGTTTGAAAAGTGGTCTACTTCATTTTTATGTTGTATTTAAGAAATGCTGGGGAAAACTTATACATGTGGCGTCCGTGCGTGGCGTTGACTTACTATAAAAATAAAGTCTTGCCACTAATGTCATTAAATTCCTTTTTACTTTTAATCTTTTCATCATTCAGGGACTGCAAAACTCAACAAAGTATACTTTCATATCGTTATAGATTAATATAAAGTAGAACTGAATAGCTAGTTCCAGAAATTACCTCCTATGTATAAACTTATAACCAACCTACCTGACAGACTTTTCCTCTTTAGAATATTACTGATATTAGAATAGATAAGTCTTGTACTCATAGAGCGTAACAATACAAGAATCTATTCATATCACAGTGAGAATCCTCACAAAATAAAATACCTACCTACCTCTACCTACCTCGGCTGTCCGAAATCAAAAACATGCAAACCCAGTTTTTTTAAAAATCTGGTTTTTACTTATTTGATTCCTTGTGTCAAGACAGACAACACAAACCTACATTTTGGATTATTACAAGTTGTGTTGTTTTTCAGAATTTTAAGTTACTCAAAAACCTAAGTACTTAAACTGAATTAAAAAAAGTATCTCAAACACAAACAAGCTAAAATCAAGCAACTTAAGTTAGTTACCTGTCGTCGGTGTTATTCGGTAAAATTTGCACAAACCCAGTTAAGTCAATCCAATTCTTGATGAAAATTCAGATTCGTCTTGAGAGTTGTCGATAGAATGGACTGGACGGAATTACACGTGTCGTTAATTTAGAATATAAAGGTGGTATTATAAAAAGATCTGCAAGATGTATACTGCCTATTCAAACCTAAATGATTGTATCGTAAAGTACTTCTTTTTAATTTTGGCAGGCGTATTTAACACAATCAGGGCCCATGACGACACGTAGGCGTCAGACCGCCGTAGTCGCTTTCCGCTACATACGAGGAAAAGCACGGGATCGGCTACGAGCGTAGCGCGTTGCCATTCTGGGCAATGAATGTGTTCCAATACTACATTTATATTTTAATTTTAATACACAAGAACCACAAACACGACATCAGCAAAAGATACCGCAATATTTTTACGCATTGGTATTATACCAACGTATAAATCTTTGTTCGACTAGTACCTATTATGGTTTAGACCATTGTTAGTTGAGTCACGTTCAGTGCGGTTGTTAGAGGTGCAGTCATATTAATACACCTAGACTATCATTTTTCTATCCCATATATTGTATATTTATATTTATTTTATAACAATACACAAGCTACCAAATAATACCTTTCATAATGGTTTAAGCCAGTTCGCATCGCGACCAAGGATGTAGCTACACGTTGTGGGGTGTTAATTTGTATGGAGCTACGGTATAAACGAGTTCCATGCGGACAGAGATAGAGAGTGGATATGTCTATTAGACATCATCTCGATCGGCTCGAGAATTGGCCTCCTGGTCGGGTTCAATAGGGGTGTAGACACTAAATAAAATAATCAATAATGTCATATTTTCTAGAAAAAGTATTAAAAATGTAGTCAAAAAATCAATGCAAAAGGTTAAATAATCACGAAGAAAGTGTCCAAGTTTTAAGAAGGGGTATTTTCTGTCCCTTTTTCGCAAAACGAACCTCATATGAAACGATGACGCTGGATGATTGTGACGTCACACTAATAGACGGCAACGTGCCGCGCCCTATCGTGTTCGACGCGACCCCCCACAGCATCCTGTAATGTGACGTCACACTGTTTGGGTTTTCTCTCTCTAATAAGCAATATAAAACGGTTTTAGCTTCGTTATTCTTTAAGATATCTGAATGGGATTTTCGTCACTAGTCATATTTTTTTGCCTTCTTTCATTTCAAGTAATAATAATATTCGAGTCTACACCCGTATTAGAACAAGATGCATCTCTTAATACAGTCTAGCCCTCTTTAGCGTCTAAAAGATTCATCTATCAAGTCTCACACAAAATCCCGACGTGCATCATCAACTTACGAACTCAAATTTCCATCGCCGTAAAATCCAAAACCGTAAAACAGATAAAACATTCCAGAATCGTTCTTAATTCGAGTGTAATAAGTTTTTGATGGATCTCGAGACATGATTGCTTTGGTGCCCCGCTTACAAAAGGGGGGGTACGTCAACAGGGAAATCACCTCAATTATGTCGTTTTAGAGGCCAGCGTGGAACGAACATTTTGTGGTGGCTGTAAAAAGGAATAAGAACCTTGTAAAGAACTTGATTGTGGTAGCATTATTCTGGCATCTTGACCCGGCGATCTGCCAAAAGTCGAAGCTACTGATCTTTTGATATATCGCTGTTCAATATAATGAATATCAATATAACGCGAAGTACATTTCTGCCTTTATTTTATTAATTTATTTGGACCTTCAACAATAAGTATACTGATACATGATACATATATTTCCACTTAACAGTTAAGCACCTTATCTCTTACAGAAGATCACCAGCACAGTAAAAGAAGTATACGTTTATTAACTTAACTAAATTCATGTTGTAATGAGTCTCTAACCTCGTGGCGGCGAGTACTGCAGTGATTCGCAATGGTAAGAAAGTTTCTGTTTGGGAAGAAAGTATCTGTTTATAAACTGTTACTTTTAATACCTTTGTTAATTACCTATTACTTATTACTACAAACTGGTAATTCCATTTTTAATTGAATTTTTAAGCAGGTACTATAATTAACTTAACGAACTGATTTTTTATTAAGAACAATAATTATACTGCTCCGAAAATATAATACCGACAAGTAAGACAATCTGGGCGACATCTGTATTTTCTCGGTAAATCCCAATTCCGATCACCAATGGCTTTAGGTTCGTGGCGTAACCACTAACTAAATATTTTTTTTAAGAATTCAGTAACCGTTTGTCCATTTCGGGTATTCTATTTTTACATTGAAACTAATTCTTGCTGCACCCTGAGGTACAGCAAGAATACACTATGACTGAAAAGTAGTCTGCAAAAAGCGTCGATCCAGTTTTCCAAGTTAGTATACGGTTGAATCGCTTTCGTTTTTCGTCCAAACTTTTATAAAAAGGGCCTCCACAGCTGACGACGTGGAACACGTTATTGGCAACGTGTTGTCGGTCACGTGCCAAGGTTTGGAGAAACCTTACAGCGTTAGACAAACGTTCTTGCGTATAATAGAATAATATGAATACTATATTATTACTTAGGCTCTGTGAGCTGTATAATGCACGAGACTGCATTTTTAGAAATCTTTTTTTTTTCGAAAAATTTACTCGACAAGAAAAATCTATATAATTAACGAACAGCGCCCAAAATTTCAGAAATCGGTTAATTAATGTAACCTGTAGAGGAGAACAGCTGGACAGTGGAACAGAGGGACAGACACCGGACACCGCACATACGAACGATTTTAAAGCCGAACTGAAGCATACAAGTTCGTTCGCTTCGTTCGATTAATAATATATAGTACGAGTATTACAAAACTCTTATCTCTGCTTCTGTTGCGGTGGAAAGTTGTGCTACTCACTCAGTCTTCGCGCGCGGGGGGCATAGGTACTCGTAACGGGGGAGCGCACGGTGTGCGGGCGCCGGGCTTCGCCTCCCGCACGACGCCCGCTCCCCCGCTATACACCCCGTGCGCCGCGCAGGCGAGAACTAAGTGAAGCGATCGGACTAAAGCATGCTACACACCTGTACCTGCGAAGTGTGTAGCACGCTTATAGCAGAATTTGCTGCCAGTTGCCTAGCGTCGCGTCGCGGTGAAATGTTTGCTATCCCTTCAGCTTTATACAAATACTAAGTTGCACTTCAAAACCTTAGTATTAAAATGGTACATTATGTTAACAATTATACATCATTCAATTCATTCATTGATTACACTTTATTATATCATGACTAGGCAAATAGAAATCATTGGATCGAGGAGAGTGGTGTAATACAGAGCACGCCGATACTCATCAACAATGGATGGATATGGGCTGTATAATATGTTTTGTATAGATACCTATAAATCATTATACATTTATATTTCCTCAAAATTCTCACGGTAACGACGTATCCACATCTCTATTTATATCTACATAGTACATAATATATTAATTGAGTATTTAAATAAATTGTATCTTCTTCTTTAACACTGACACTAGTGTTGTATACTGTGCAGTTGATAGCATATAAGTAATTATTATAATCTTCGTATTGCGTGCATTACGATTAGACGAGCTAAATGGCGTTGCGAACTCGAAAACGTTATCTTTTGCGTAGTGACACTATGTTTTTCAAGGAGCGATACCAATGTGCTAACTTGCTGATCCTGCTGTGTGCACTTGGCTTGGATGTCATGCTAGTATATACCTATACGCTATTCATAAAGAACCATTGTATGCCATAATGTATGATGTTTGTAATTGTGCCTAATTCATAAATAGATTCAGTGCAAAAATAGATTTATTCCACTCAAGGTTATTGTTTTAGTCTAGAAAAAGTGTCCCTTTCCATATCTTTCTCGTTTTTACTTTGTGACCAGCCGTGATTTAAATACCCACATGAACAAAATCACACATGGCGGGAAAAAAATGAGGACAATAATTTACTTCATCAAAATCCTACTATCCTACTAAAATTATAAATGCGAAAGTTTGGATAGAAGGATGTTTAAGTAGATGTTTAGATGTTTGGATGTTCGTTACTCAACCTTGCACAAATTTTGCACAAAGATAGTTTAAAGTTTGGATTAAAATATAGAATAGTTTTTATTCCGGGTCCTCGCAGACAAAGTCGCGGGCGAAAGCTAGTTACTCATAATGTCATAATTCTCAATAAAATACTTACTTAAAAGTTACAACACCTCCGATGAAAACGTTATTTTCCTTCATCTACATCTTTCCAGAGAAAATTATCTCGGAAAGTTAAGAAGGCAGTGTATGTATGGTGATAGAGAAAGCAAATAGAAATAGTGTATCAAAATGGCGCCTTGTGACAGCTGACGGGTTACACGTTATTGGCATCGAGTTTTCGGTCTCGTGCCAAGCTTTAGGCAAACCGAACAGAGAGTCAAAATAAAACATACAATTTTTATTCCAATTCATCAATTTGTTGACGACAGGATAAGTCTAGTGGATAGTGGCTTTACGAAGCTGAAACCCTGGTAAGGGCAATTTTTTTTTCTGAGCTTCAGATGTTTTCACTCTATTTATATTTATTATACCTCGTAGTCCTGTAACAATTATAAAAACCTTCTTGGACTTTATTTAGGAACGCTTCTCGAGACAAATCGGCAGGCCTGCATGCAGTCCCGCCGCGCGAATCGGCCCGTGTATATAGGTACGTGATGGAAGCATGGCGGCCAACCAAATCAAGGTCACTCCATACTATATTTTCTGTGACCTTGCTTGGCAGTCCTGCCGATTTCGCTTGTGTAGCGTCT
This sequence comes from Epinotia bilunana, assembly GCA_947049275.1. Classification (NCBI taxonomy): domain Eukaryota; kingdom Metazoa; phylum Arthropoda; class Insecta; order Lepidoptera; family Tortricidae; genus Epinotia; species Epinotia bilunana. Next base: position 2,543,545 of record OX346266.1, on the reverse strand, counting down.
CCTTATAGGGCTAATTAAATTTGTACAAAGTCATTCATGATCGCTCTGACAAGCCGAATGGAGTGGTGCCGAGGCAAAATCGATTGGAACTGAGCGCGTAATACAAGAAGTACAATTATTAGACTCGTTGATTAGAGCAGTCGGTTAAGGACCTCTTAGTTCGATAAAGATGGAAGGGTATGCAAAAATGTCCAGTAACGTGTTTCATTATATAAGCTAATCTAAATAATAGAATGAACGAGTTTAAAACACAAGCAACTAGCAATAACTACGAGCGAGATAAAATGCAATCTTGAAATAGCAGTGTACAAAACTATGTCAAGCGCGAAACGACTCAATCAAGGGTTTTTGTACGTTTCAGGTAGATCTCCGGTGAAAAATAGGAGCTTTACCTATCGGCGGAGGGGGAAAAGAAGCATTAGTTTACCAGTCAGTCTTATGCGGGCGTCAACGGAGGAATATAATTGAGTGGGACATCTGCGTATTTACTGGCGTTTGCGGAAATCCGGGACTCGATTCAATCAATAGGTACCTACATTTTTTTAAATGATAGTGTGGTGTTTTTGCGCCGTTTTAGTTATCAATTTCAATTAAAGGTTACAATCAAAAATAGCATAATTTTTGACTAGAATTAAAATGCACAAAAAAAATACTCATCAAAATTAAAAAGACACGGTTTTATAGGTAGAATATATTGAATTTTAGGTAAAGAAAAGATACTGTTTTTTTAAAAATTTGCTTCGTTACTATCACACCATAATATTTAAGCATAGACTCAATAGTGATCAATAGCATTCAAAAAGGCGGTGTCTCACTGCTATACAAAATATTATATAGGCTCCTCGTTAATTAGCCGTTATTAAAAAAAAAATTAAATACTGGCAGTCATAAGACTGAAGTCATAATAACATTGGAAGGTACATGCAAACAAGATTAAAAAGAAATAAGATTTTGGAGATTAAAATCTTAATTAAGAAAAGTGTATTCTTGTTTGCGTTAATATGACGACCGCTTTAGCCTAGTTGGTAGACCTTGCCTACGAAGCAAGAGGTCCTGGGTTCGAATCCCGGTAAGGGCATTTACTTGTGTGTTGAGGACGAACATTTGTTCCTGAGGCATTGATGTTTTCTATGTATTTAAGTATTTATTTATCTATATAAGTATGTTTATCGTCGTCTAGTTCGCATAGTACAAGCTTAGTTTGGGACTAGGTCGATTTGTGTAAGATTGTCCCTTAATATTTAATTATTTTTATTTACCTATATTATTAAAACGGACAATTGTAACCTGCTTGAGTCAACACTTTTACTGCCAGGAACCCGCCCCGCAGGCGCCTACACCGTAGTCGTTTTCCGCTACATACGAGGAAAACTACGGGATCGGCTAGCGTGTAGCGTTCTTTGGCTGTGAATGTGTTAATAATAAACTCTTCATTGTCTCTGATTGAGGGTGGACAATTAAGTGCACCTTTTATCTATGATCTATTGTATTGTTTAACCTACTATTGTACACAATCTATTTATATAAATTCTATTCTACAGAATATGTATACAATTATTGTTAACTGATTTCCAATTGTTGTCTGCCATCGGCCATTTTAAAGTTACCCAACTTTGGCATAGTATCAGAGGGGCAGTGCCAAAACTATCATGACATTATTTTCTATTGTGCATTGTATCCTCGGCTACAGAAGCCATATAAAATTTACATTACTTTAATTTTGGTCAGTGCCCCGATGTCCTTACAGCGATATGCTCGCTTAAGGCACTGGTCCCACCGCCGGCTTGTAAGCTAGAAAAGTTGGGCGAGTAACGGTTCATTGCGTGCTGACCAGGCACAGTGTGATCAATCGACCTTTACAGATCCGCAATGTTATGCTACTCGCCCAACTTTTCTAGCTTACTAGCCGGCGGTGGGACCAGTGCCTAACTCCCATACGCCAGACCTTCGATCTGAATCCCTTAGTTTTCTAATGTTTTTAGTAGCTTATTATATTAACAACAACGGCTTTAAGCAATATAGTATCCCTTATTTGCTTCAAAGCTTATTGTTTTCGAGATATTTGGCATCAAAGTTAAACAATTTTAGGCCAAAAAACTGGTTTTCTGGCCATAACTTTTGTGTTAATTAGTACTATTATAAAAATGCATATCAAAATTATAGGTAAGTTCAGTATGTCTGAGTAGGTATGACTCTCGAGTGTATAAAAGTTTTAATGAGAATGAGGTGTCGGGTTTTATATTTTTACAGACCTTTCTTTAAAAATGGATAATTAATTCTGTATTAACATTTTTCAAGTTATTCAATATCAAAAATGTTAAACAGGAATCTAATCTAAACTTTCCCATATCTGCACCTGGAATGCTAGCTTCAATAAACCGAGGACGAGTGTCGAAATGAAAACTACTAAATTTCGTTGATTTTTGACGGGAGCCACTTAAAAAGAAAGATTTTTGCTAATTTTGTTAATAAGGAGAATGGGCAAATTAGTATGGGCGCTGTACCATGAGTGTATACAGTTGAGACATATATCATTTGAAAGCTCTTGACAAGAGCTTTAATTCTGTCTATGACGCCGAAGACCGGTCGCGTGCAAGGAAGCTCCAATAGCTCGTTTTATAACTGCACTGTGGTGTTTACTGGAACTAAATATTCTCATACTAATGCGCCACTTGTGCATAGACGGTGGCGCCAGTATTTTAGTGTATGGCTAAAAAGGTTTGAAAATGAACTGGATTGAGATGGTAGATTTTTCCTTCAACGAATAAATGATTTAAAGTGTTTTATAACACCTAAAACATGCTCTGTTCGAACGTAATGTGTCCTTAAATAATAATAAATAAATCAAAAAATATTAGGACACAATCTTACACAAATCGAACTTGCCCGATAGTATGCTCAATAAAGTTTGTGTTATGGGTACTAGACGACGATATATTTAGTAGATACAATTACAAGTATATTTTAAGTACAAGGAAAACATCAAAGACTCAGAAACAAATATTATTTATTCAGTCTCTTACCTGTATCGGATTAAGCTAGAGTTTGGCATACTTATAAAACTTAAGTGGCAGTGCGCGGGGCACATTGCACAAAGAACCGATGGCCATTGGGGCGGACAGGTTCTCGAGTGGCAACCACGTACCGGAAGGCGCAGCGTGGGTAGACCCCCCACAAGGTGGACTGACAACCTGGTAAAGGTCGCTGGAGTCGGCTGGATGCGGGTGGCGCAGGACCGGTAATTGTGGCACTCTTTGGGCGAGGCCTATGTTCAGCAGTGGACGTCTTTCGGCTGGTAAGATGATGATGATGATACAACTTCTAAACTACACGTGATAGCATCTTCTTTGGGCTCCCTATCTAGTATTTTACTACTATTGCAATTTAAAAAAAACAGTTGGCAATAAATGCTTGTTGTTGGGATATTAATAAGTTGAGATTATTGAATGTGGCCGCATTTTTATAAAACTGTCATTGTGATTGAGATTTTCTACCTTAGCCGGTAGATTTGCATTTTGATTGGACAACTTTGATGCAATTTGCCCAACTCAAATTATCTAAAAATTTTTTTGACAAAATGTTATAAATTCAATATTTGAAAAAAACATTTCAATTCTTATTTTAAAAATATCGGTATCTTTCAATATTTTATTATACAATAATTTTCGTATCCATGACCGATCTGGTTTTATAACTGGGATTTTTGACAAAATGAATTTTACACCCACATTTGTCTATTATTCTGATATAAATTTCGTAAGGTCCATCATACAATGCAAAAAGGCATTGAAATGCGGACCAACTAGTGTAGGAAATAAAATTGAAATTCTTAGGTTTAAAAAACGACCGAAGCAGGACAAATGCAAATATCTTTTAATGGTAAACGATTCAAATTCCTTTAAGGGAATAAGTCCTTTCGATAGGCTAACGAAGCAGTTAAATGACAGAGATGAAAGTGGGGGTTTCCCCACTTTTGTTAAATTACGCGGATCATATACAAGCCTGACATATATTTCCACAGGTCAGGTGAAGTTCAATCATACGTCACAGTTCGGCTGCTTTTCCCAAAGGTCGAAGGGTAGAGAATGATTACGGCTTTAAGTCCGCCTTTTGTACGCTAAGTTCGTCTTTTGCGCATACAGATTAAATATATAAATAAAAATATCAATGTCATAAGGATTTTTCTAGATAAACTTTTCCTCAGCTTATCTCTGGGTTACTATTTATTCAATCGTAAGCCATACAACGTTGAATAGGCTAACTACTCGTATAAAAAAGACCTACAGAGTCCCCTCTGTAACTCTATGTGGCACTCCCTTAGCACATGTCAAGCATTTTAAGTATTTGGGCCACTGGGTCACTGATGACATGTGTGACAACATGGACATGGAGAGGGAACGCAGAGCGCTGGCTGTGCGCTGCAACATGCTGGCTCGTAGGTTTGCACGATGTACTGATAAGGTGAAGGCTACGCTTTTTAAAGCATATTGCCAGTCCTTCTACACGTGCAGCCTATGGATCAGCTATACGCAGCGGGCATACAGCGCTCTGCGGGTACAGTACAACAACGCGTACAGGGTGGTGTTCGGGCTGCCGCGGCACTGCAGCGCCTCGGGCATGTTCGCGGAGGGTCGGGTCGACGGCTTCCACGCGATCATCAAAAAGCGCTGTAGCTCGCTGCTAAGAAGGTGGCGCGCCAGCTCGAATACCATCCTGTGCACGCTGGTCGACAGGTGGGACTCACCGTGGCTGAAGCACTGGGTGCAACTGCATGCACCCTTATGTGTTAATTTGTATTAATATAATATTAACCCTAGATTTAAGTAAAATGTTACTAACACGTTATGGACTTGGTCCGAAATAAAATTAATTGAATTGAATTGAATTGAAAAAGACATTAACGGCCGTATTCATAAACGGTAGTACAAGCTTATTTTAACTAAAATGCCGTTAAAATTAGTTTGTCTTCAACTTTGACTTTGACATGTATGTATGTATGTATGTAAGCACTTTATTGTACACAATAACAGGTTAAAGAATATACATGTCACACAATAGATCAAAGTACAAAGGCGAACTTATCCCTATAAGGGATCTCTTCCAGCTAACCTTTGAGCAATTGAGAGGAAGGTAGGTAGACCGAGATAGGCATACTTATACCGTGTACAAAAACACAGAGAAAATGAAAACAAAACCTAATTTGGACATTTGTGTTCGTCAGGAAGGGAAAAAGCGCATTTTATTTTGCAGAGGTATTTTAAGTTTTATTATGTATAAGGGGGTGAGAGATCTAAGCCAGTTAGCTGCGTCAGGGGGAAAGTGGAACAGTCAGGGAGGTCTATTATAAGATGTCAAAGGGCAGCGTTGGACTAATGTGGTCCATGGTCTGGATTGCTTGGCCACATTCACACATAGCACTTTTGTTTTAGACAGTGGAAACTGGATATACAGCAGATTTTATCGCAGAATAACAATATAATCGGCTTAAATAAGCTCTATTTTCTAAGCCATTGACCACTAATTGCCTCATAATCTTCGCGATATTATAACGAGTACCTTAATCAATTAGTAAAGCATAATGAAGAGTCTATTCGGCTTACAAGCTAGCTTGTTTATTTAAGTAAAAGTAAATCTCGATACTTTGAAAGGAAGTTTATGGAGCAAATATTTAGGAATATGCTCATAATTATTTTTAGCCCGAGTTCCTCAGAAGGAATGTTATGTTTTTCGAGGTTACGTAAATATAGGTATGTACAAGAAAATTCTATTTCACTGCGCTGGTAGTATAGTCAGCATCAAAAGTAACTGCGCAAACGAAGACGTCAAAAGTCTTTATTAAAAGGGAATCAGGGGGGGGGGGGGAGGGAAGGGGATCACCGGATGGTTCCATGGGAAGACCAGCGCTGGCCACCAGGCCAGCACAACGCTGAGATGGAACCATTTCGTGGCAATGTTGTTCTCTCTTTTGTATTTGTGATCTATGTGTATGTATGTGTTGTTGTCATGAATAAATGATATTCTATTCTATTCTATTCTATTCTATTCTATTCTAATTAAAAAAGAGCGTTTGTCGTCTTCGATTGTGCAGTTACTTCAAAATTGAGTTGCAAGATACCACCCGAACAAACATAGTTACTGTAGGTATCGGATGCAAATTAAATAAAAGCTTGTAATTTTTTTTTTGTATATTTCTAAATTCAATCGACAACAAAAAGATTAAATCACACAGATCCGAAGATATCTCCCGAGATTTCAAACTCAAACTCGAACTCATTTTTTAAGTTTCTAAATTATTAGGTGTCCGATAAATTGAAACCATCTTACCCATTGAAATTCTTCGGGTGTTTCTTGATTTCAATTGCCTCACGTCCGACCCGTAATATCGCGTTAGACCTGTGAAAAATACAACTTGATTTTAAATTATATCAAGTTGTAATCTAGAATCTACGTCTCAACTATATTCGTAGTACAGCGAAGCCTGACCAAGGCCCGAAGCCATGTCCGCAGCTTGTTAGAAACTATCGGACCAACGGCTGCCCGACGATAAGTCAGCTCAGACCGGATCCAATTTCAAGAGTTCCCTGCACAGTTTAGTGTTCTACAGATGTAAGTTGCTATGAACTTGCGATGCCTCAGAACTTGCTGGCTCAGATTTAGTTGTGGATGTATATACGTAGTTTACATATGGATTGTTTATGTTTTATTTGTTAATTAATTAGTGTGATGGGCTCATTTGAAATTTGGAATGATACGGGGCGGGTTATTTGACTAGGTGTACTTTTATTGAATAAATCATTTATCAAACAAAAGGCGTACATTATAGATTAACCGATCCTCATTTTTGTAAACACTGTCACAGCCTTAGATTTAATTACCGCGTTTATGATTTTACTACTTATTTTGAACTAGCTTTTGCCCGTGATTCCGTCTACGTGGCTACATAGTAGCTCCATACATATTTAGTATGCTGCCCTATGTCCTTCCCGGGGATTCGAAATATCTCTATACTAAATGTTATCTCAATCAGTTTAACAATTTAAGCGTGAAGAGGTAACAGACAGTCACACTTTCGCATTTACATACTTACTATATGTATGGATTTTACCATTTGACAAGAAAAATACGCTAATTCATTTCTGATTTCTGATACTTTATACATTCTTAATAGTCAAATCCCCGGCTGCGACAGTGTCCACAAAAATAAGAATGGATCAAATCTATTAGCAGGGGCAGCCATTGCCATATCAGATCTAATTTTTACAAAAACTAACGACCAACTCACTAAATATAACGAGCGAAACTGAGAAGAGTTATACAAAAACATCTATATTTATAGACATATTTTTAACCGACGAAAAAAACGGAGGATTGTTTGGCGCCGACTCAAAATTACTTAGGTACACTTAGATTAATTTAAGAACTTTGTTATTAAGGTTAATTAAAAACTCGAAATAATTACAGAAATATATACATAGGTATACTTACAATAGTTTAAGAACTTGGTTATTAAACTAAATAAAAAAGGTTTATTATTTTTTGCATTTCAGTTTTTTTCGGCGGTTTAATTTTTTTGTTAAAAAGTTTTATCCTTTGATATTGGCGGTCTTCTCGATTTATTCGGCCATGCTGTAACATACAAACATGCACGTGAATTTAAATAAAAACTTATTACTAGTGGCTTTGTGAGCTGTAAAAATCGTATTAAAAAAATGTTTTACCCACGATAAAGTGACTACAAAAATAGTGCCACTACGGCCTAATTGCAGAATAAAAATGTATTTATTTCATTTGTTTCATTAAATTTCATTTATTTTATTTTATTTATTTTATTCATTCATTTCATTCATTTATTTCATTTTAACAAACTATATAAATAACGAACCTGTCCCCGTAACATGGTCGGCCTTATCACGCGATAAGGGACAAGATAGAGCGTCCGTCTCGTTCTATAAGGCCGTCCATGCTACGGGGTCTGGTCTCAAAATGTCACGAGAATAGATTGATAAATGCGACCTGTAGAGGAGAACAGCCGGACAGCCGGACAGACACCGGACAGACGAACGATTTTCGGTCCAAGCTGAAGCATAGAACTTGTTTCGTTTCACTCGTTCGTTCAATAATAATGACCGATCGGTTGCTGCTGCTGCATTTCATTAAATCGACGAAAGGACCTATCAAAAGTCTCACAAGGTAATAACGAAATCGACCGCGATGCGCGACTCGTACACCCTGCGCTTGAGCACCTGCACGGCTAGCACGCGACGGCGCGCGAGCTCTCTCGATTTTTCTCGCACTATCCGTCTCTATCTTATTAGAACACTTAGAAGAAGAGGTATAGTGCGATAAAAATCGAGAGTATGTCGCGGCCGTCGTGTGCTAGACGTGCTGGTGACAGTGGAAACCGGTTTCGCTGCGTACGCGACGAAGACGAGGTGCTCACGCACACGCGCGCGTCGCGCTTGTAGTGTGTACCTATCGTAGCGCGGTTGTATGAAGCTTAGTCTCTGTTCCGTTTCTTTACTCATTTGACGCGGTACTTTGTTTGGTTTTGGTACTTCGCCTGCACGCACGTTCCAAATGTCCGACCGTTATCTCGTGAGCGAATGGACAAACAAATAAAACTAACAGTACACTTTTATAATCATTCACTTAAAATACATACTTACCCTACGTTAGGCTATTTATAATGTGTGTTCCTATTTATTATGTATTTTTGTTTTATTTTTGTATCGAAATCGTAGCTTGATCTAAGATGCTTACTAAATAATAAAACTGACGTATTTTTACTCATTAAGATGAATAGAGATAAACGTATAAAAGTAATTACTTTAGCGGAAGTCATTACGCCATTTTGCAGATTGGACGTCGACAGCGGATTGACGGACCTTAGATTGCTCGCCTACGCAATCAAGAAGGCTTGATTTTTAATTAGATTTTCGGATAAGTGGAATGCTAACAAGAAGTCAATGTATCACAATTATTTTTACTTTATTGAAAAAAATACTTCTTTTTCGCTCTATTTGTTAGTGACTGTAGTATTAATTACAAAAAATACTAACAAAAATGTAGAATCTACGGTAACTTTGGGCTGTTCGCCCATTGGACACGAATTCCTGTTGTACGTACACGTACAATGCGCGTCGTACGAATAGAGCGCGCACACTGAATACGTTTACCTGCGTTAAACATGTCAGTGATTTGTTGACATTGATTGACCTAGGGTCTTTGGTAAAAAAAAAAAATTATACATTTTTGATGATTCTCTTCTAACTAGAAGACAGCGAAGGCGTCGTCACTATCGTAGAACTGAATGGGTGCGTGAAATATATTTAGAAACAGAGGAATTTGGTGAGAGAATGATGAATAGAATCATTTTGCTCCCACAAACACTTATAGCTTTGAATCAAGTTAATAAATTTCTCAACATCTATTTCCTTGCTTGTCATTTATTATTCATAACACAAATAACGCACGAACATATAATTAAAATCCTAAGATTTTAATTATATGTTCGTGCGTTATTTGTGTTTTAGAAATGTATTAACTTGATTCAAAGCTATAAGTGTTTGTGGCCTTAGGGCCGGCCGCCCATTGGACAGGATTTCATACGAAATATACTCGTCCGAACACGCACAAAGCCGTGCGAACGATCCCGACCTTGAAAGTACTACGGGAGCGCGCTCACTGGATGCGAATTGGTCGTACGTATACGCACGCGTAGGTACGACGTCCGCATGAATCCGAACTTGTTGGGATTTTAAATACATTCCTGCGTTATTTGTGTACTGTAGTTAAGTAAGGAAATGGATGTTGAGAAATGTATTAACTTGATTCAAAGCTATAAGTGTTTGTGGGATCAAAATGATTCTAGCTATCATTTGCACGACCTACAACGCAATGCGTGGAAACAAATATATTCGTTTCTTTTTTAAATATATTTCACGCACCCATTCAGTTCTACGATAGCGACGACGACGTTGCTGTCTTATTATTAGAAGCGAATCATCTAAAATTTGTAAATTACTCATTTTGCAATAGATAGCTATTGCAAAATGAATAATTTACAAATTTTACATAGGTCAACCAAACCAATCTCTAATAGAAAATTACCTACTCTGTGCCAATCACTGACATCAAGTGACATGTTTCACGCATGTAAACGTATTCAATGTGCGCACTCTATTCGTACGACCCGCATTGTACGTATACGTACGACAGGAATTCGTGTCCAGTGGGCGGCCGGCCGGCAACAAGTCCGAATTCATGCGTTTACGCACGACCAATTGTGAGCGCGCTCCCGTAGTACTTTCAGGGTTGGGACGAGTACAATTCGTGCGAAAACGTGTCCAATGGGCGACCGGCCTAGTAGTTTAGGCATGCGGCTGTCAAGCGATGGTCGTGGGTTCGAATCCCGGCTCGTATCAATGAAGTTTTTGGAACTTATGTACAGATATTTACCGTTAGCTTTTCGGAGACATCGTGAGGAGGTCTAATACCAATAAGGTCTAGTTTTCCCTATGGGTTGGAAGGTTAGATGGCAGTCGCTTTCGTAAAACTAGTGCATATCCTAAATCTTGGGATTAGGTGTCAAAGAGTGCTTGGTAATATAAAATAGATGTAAATTTATAAATACAAGCCTGTGTCCAGAAGGCGTATCATGGTCGGCCTTATCACACGATAAGTGACAAGATAGAGCGTCCGTCACCCGCTGACACCGTTCGATAGAACGAGACGACGCTCTTATATTGTCACTTATCGCGTGATAAGGCCGACCATGATACGGAACCAGCAGTGGGACCTATATAGGCTGATTTATTATTATGATTTTAAACAAACCTTTATGCTCACAAAAACAGATATTTGCCCTTACCGAGTAGGCCACACACATAACAAAAAACTATCACTGTCAGGAACCCGCCTACCAGGCGCCTACGTAGGCGCTTTCCGCGCCTTCGCGGTAAAACCACGGGATCGGCTACGAGCGTAGCGATTCCTGCACGGCTACGTATCACGCGACGCCGCGCGAGCTCTCTCGATTTTTCTCGCACTATCCGTCTCTCTCTTATTAGAACACTTAGAACAAGAGGTTAGTGTGAGAAAAATGTCGCGGCCGTCCCATGATAGACGTGCTGGCAGTGAAAGTTGCCGGTTACAGTCAAAACAGGCGCACGCAACTATTACGAGAACCAACTCCAATTCAAAAAGTTAAGCCAAATAGACCTTCGTACTGTAAAAATGCCACCACTGTCACGAGTGAGCAAAGTTTTGATAAAATTCTACGCATGAACTGACTAACCCTGTTCCGGCCCAGAATTCTAATTCATTTCAGAGTTAACCTAGTCGAAGTATAATAAAATTTTGTTCAAAACAAGTAACACGCAATAATAGCGCTTAAAACAATGAACGTAAGACATTAAACGGCTCAAATTCACATCGGATAACCTCTTTGAATTTACACCGCGTACTCCGTCGGAATCTCAATGTGTTTAGGCCATGGGGTGAGGAATTTGGCAGAGGTGATCGGATGAAATTTGTGTCAAAAATTGGCTGTGCTTCTTTCGTCCATAAGATGAGGAATGCTCATTGGGCATAATCACTTTGCAAGTGCACCAAAGCTACATTAGATACTGAAACAGCATGTTCAATTGTGTCTGTTGCTTGTCATTGTAAGTTTTACCGACGTCTTGACAACAATTTCATGTCAACGCCAATTTGAAGCTCTGAGATGATTAGACGGCCCCTATTTCACCAACTTGACAATTGTCACCTGACACTGACAGTTAAATATTTTTTATGATCTACTTTTTAGGGTTCCGTGCCCAAAGGGTAAATACGGGACCCTATTACTAAGACTTCGCTGTCTGTCCGTCCGTCCGTCTGTCTGTCACCAGGCTGTATCTCATGAACCGCGATAGCTAGACAGTTGAAATTTTCACAGATGATGTATTTCTGTTGCCGCTATAACGACAAATACTAAAAATAAAATAAAATAAATATTTAAGGGGGACTGCCATACAATAAACTTTTTTTTTTTGCTGCTTTTTAAAGATAATGATACGAAACCCTTCGTGCGCGAGTCCGACTCGCACTTGGCCGGTTTTTCCCATTTACTTTCATGAAATTTGGTATAGAGATAGTTTATGGCCCATGGATGATAATAATTATGTCGCAGTTACTTATCATTTATTTATCTGTTCATTCAATTCTGGTTGTACGCATTATTGATGATTACAAATCAAAACCATCACTTTCTTTTATTATTTAAAAGTAAGCAATGATCAGCTTGGATAAAAAATAAGCTACCCAAATGACTAATTCTACGCAGATGAAGTCGCGGCCAAAAGCTAGTATTTAATATTTAAAATGCGGAACTGTCTGTCTGTCAGTCTGTTTGTTACCTCTTCGCGCTTAAACCGCTGCACCGATTGAGATGAAATTTGGTATAGATATAGTTCGGATCCCGGGGAAAGACATATGATAATTTCTATCCTGGAAATCGGATACCCTGAGGGGGTAAAATGGGGCATGAAAGTTTGTATGGAGCTGCGATATAAATGAGTTCCACGCAGACGGAATCGCGGACAGAAAGGATGAAATATAAGCGTGTTGATTGGGCCTCTCCGCTCATAACTTCACCGTGCCGGTTATCATAAGAGTGCTTACCAAAGACAAACTAAGCATTTTCCGATAAAGACTCGCCGGTGCGAATGGGCACGTCGGAGATAATGCTGTTATGCTTCCATATTCCTGTCATTTATGCGATTGCCTGGGTTAATAGGAGTTGCCGAAAAAGCGTTCGATATTGAATCGTAAATGTAATTATACATTTATGGTTGCAAATGAGGTAATGTGTTTTCTTAGGCCAGGCCGTTGGTATGTTATAGAATAATATGTAGGCATTAAGTTGTCTTTAAAACTTTCTTATTAAATGTTGTTTAGATGAATCTGGACACAATTTTCACTACCTTTGACATTGACGAACATTTATTTATATACATGTGTATTGAAATATACAACCGTATACCAAATGACATAAGATTAAGCCTTTAAACGCACTAAGCGGCTAGCCGCGTGCGGTTGCGGCCAACCACTTAGTGCGTAGAGGTTTGCGTTTGCGGTTTCATATGTTTTGTCCAACCGCACGGCAAGCCGCACGCGGCTAGCCGCTTAGTGCGTTAGCGTCCTAAGACAAGGACATATTTGAACCATAAATTGACGGACTGGTTATTGGACAATTGTTATTATAGTGTAAAGGAGTTCTTTGATAGCAATAGGATATTATGATTATTATTATTTTGACATTGTTTTATATTGTGTTGTGAAATTTTGACTTTATGTAATTTATGCACCTATGTAATGAAACTCAAGACATTTGCATGTCTGCATGTGCGCTGAATACACTGTGCTGTGAAATCTTATTGACATCTGTATTATATACCTACTGTATTCTGGCAAATCAATGATATTGATTGGTTTGATTGATTGATGACGTTGGCATGTATTGACAAATGAAGTTTGAGTGAATGGTGTTGCTAGCAGAATAAGTCTTATACTAACCAGAAGTTTAAAACTGTATGTGTGTAGGTCCTGGGTTCGAATCCCGGTAAGAGCAATTTATTTGTGTTATGAGCATGCATATTTTTTCCGAGTCTTAGATCGTTTCTATGTATTTAAGTACTAGCTTCTGCCCGTGACTCCGTCCGCGTGGAACTCGTTTATATCGTAGCTCCATACAAACTTTCACCCCCACTTCATCCACTTGTGTGATGATTTCCGGGATAAAAACTATCCTATGTCCTTCCTCAAGACTCAAACTATCTTTATACCATATTTCATCCAAATCGGTTCAGCTGTTTAAGCGTGAAGAGGTAACAGACAGACAGACACTTTCGCATTTATAATATTAGTATGTATTTATATCTACAAAAATATATCGTCGTTTAGTTCCCATTAACACAAGCCTCATTGAATGAAATGAAATATTAAAATGGGGGGGTGTGGTCGATTTGTGTAAAATTATCCGTTAATATTTATTCATGTATTTTATTTATTTCTGTATGGTTTCATAAAAGATTGCCGTTTAAAAATACATACGATTTTTTACGAACAGAGAATGTGGAGAATAATATCCCCTTGTACTCATAAGGGTTCAAAGCGTATTACCAACATGAACAGTTGACCTTCAGAAAGAACATAAACAACTTACATATCTTGTAAAAATTAAAATATGAATATAATAAGTTCAAAGAGAGAGTATCAATTGCTCACACATAAGCTGGGTACTAAACATTCTCCTATTAATAGGCAATATTCTTTATATGATAGTTTCGACATATCTGACCGACATAAATATTAAAAATACCGAACAAATGCGACTTGGACTCGCCCACCGAGGGTTCCGTACAAAATTACAAATGTATAGTTTTCAGATTTTTCCCTGTACTTATGGTATAAGACTTACCAAATTTCATAGTTTTAGGTCATAGGAACACCTTTAAAATCCCCAATAAACATTGAGAACAAATTAAGAAGTTCTGCCTCGCTTATTTACATCCCGTACGAAATGCTAATATCATCGTAGTCACTATCAACAGTATCTACTAACGCGGTTAAAATTAAACCTATGTTTATGGAATTGGCTTATGGAAATTAATCCGGGAAATGACAGGGACCCATGCAAAATGGAATAAAGATAGTACTAGAAGACGTGTTGAATATTTGAATTTCAAAGGGTATAGCTGAGTCGTAATATAAGCGGTACGGACGGAGCTGGCACTTTTTGTTTTGTTCTTCGAAGGAAGCACCGACGTTCTGAGGCTCTAGTATGTTTCACCGAAACAAAACTTTACGATCGCGTTTGCGTTTTACCCTCGATTTGTATGGGATTTGACAGCTAAACGCGAACGCGGTCGTAACGTTTTGTTTCGGTGAAACTTATACTAGAGCCTCTGATGTGGCGAGTGTGATTTATTTAAGTAAGTTCTAAAAATGGCCTACGTTTAATTTTAGATGAAAGCTAAAACGTAATTAAGGTACACTAAAGCTAAGCTAATAGAGCCAGCCAGGGAATCATCTTTGCCGTCATGGCAAACAACCTTTTTACTTAAATATGTTTATAAATATATAACTTGAATATTTATTTAGTTTCACCTCCATCTTAATGAAAAAATAGAACTTTGTTTCATTTAATTAAGCATAGGGAAGGTTTAATCAAAACAGCTGCATAATATTTTCAATTACCTGTCCAGTTGGAACGCGTGTTTTTGAAGATAAATCATTTTTTTTAGGGTAGTTCCTCTGGACGTACCTACCTAGTTATGGAAAAAGAATCCAACCCACACGATGTGGAATTTCAAATGAGAACCTTAAGGCCGAAACAATAACGGTACATTTCCATGGTGAACTCTTGTGGGTTGGTTGGATCCCTTTCGCAAACTACATCCACTAAGGAAAACAAAAGGAAAACCAAATACGTGTTACCAACCTCCCGGCTTTCCGACTACGTTAAATAATATATTTCGTAGATTACATTTGCCACTGTAGTACTTAGTTTCATCATACCCAACTAGATGTCGCTATAAAGTCCCTACAATATTATATGCGAATGTAAGTGTTTTTCGTTGAAGTTATGTATGATGCCTGTTAGAGGTAATTTCGTGTGTAACTGGATTAGTTTTAATGAGAGCTTTTGATGTCTCTGGAAAACGACTAATTTTGAAATACCTTAACACTTTCTCTGCCAGGAACCCGCCTAGAGCCTAGATGTCAACGCCGTAGTCGCCTTCCACTACATACGAGGAAAGCCACGAGACGAGCGTAGCGCATAGCTATTCTTGACATACTTACTTTAGAATTATACATGTGTTCAAATAAATTTATGCCACGCGAGCTACATGATTCAGAACTTGTTTTGATTACCTTTTCTCGCCGCTTACACCTACTTCTAGTATATTTTGACACCGATCTTCGCAGCAAATAAGCTTTATCTGTTTCTGTAGTGCATTGTTTCTAAATATCTGGGGTTTAATTCGACATAAAAAAATTGGCACGTCTCCAGTGTGACATAAAGATATCTCTCCTCTTTCATTGCAATAATATGTTTAAAAAGATAGCTGTTTTTTATAATCAATCTAACGGAAACGTGACATAATACGATATAGCAAGGATGTCCATGTCCGTCAATTAAGGCTAATGGAATTGCAAGAAAGTTTACTACTGTTTATTTCAATCGTTGTGTTCCAATTAACCCCAACGTATATCACGCGCGTCAAGGTGACGTCTAAGGACGCACGCACGAAACATGTTGAAATCCGAATAGGTTACGAATGAGATGAACCGAATTGAGACTCAGACTTATATTGGTTTGTCTTGGTAGATTTGTCGTCGTGAATCCCATCCAAACAGCTAAGCAGCGAGTGTATCGGTTCCCCAGAGATTCCTAGTAATAAATCTCTCAGTATCAGACGACCTTTGAGTTCGCTTTTTATCAAGATGTGGGCGAAGCGGGCGCCGTCTTTTTGTTTCAACTTATCGCATCCCTGAGGTGATTTTAGAGTAAACGGTCCTTGTAATAGTCTGTGAAGTGGTTCTAGTGGTTTTATAGCAGTTTGTAAGTTTAGCGGAAGATTGAACATGCTCACTGCTCATTTGGTGCAATACCGCATTTTACCTACTCAAACTCGGAACTTTCGGGCAGAGAACAACTTGCTGGCAAATTGCATCGCACGGGACTCAGCAACTCCTACATAATTAAATATTTCAAACACCTCTGATACAACAGACGGAGGACCATTTTGACTGAAAACTGCACTTAAATTGTTCTTCCGTTTGGCAGCCACAGTCGAAACATTCGCGTTGAGGGTAAAAAAAAGAGTTGTTTTCATCTGGCCTGGCGTGATGACGTCGCTTGTGGTAGTACTACGGAAGTATAGTACGCAACAGGGTAGCAGTGCAGTACGTCTATTATGAGACGGCCGCGACATACTTCCGATTTTTCTCGCACTATACCTCTTGTTCTAAGTGTTCTAATAAGAAAGAGACGTATAGTGCGAGAAAAATCGAGTGTATGTCGCGGCCGTCTCATGATAGACGTGCTGGGGGAAGTATGAGGTGGAATGCGGGAAGGGGACAGTCACATTAGATCTGAGCGCTAGTTAAGATCGTCGTTTTGCATAGAAAAATGTATTACCCGCGCTCAATTTCACGCGCGGTGGTCCTGGCTATTCCGCATTTGGTGGTGTGGAGTCAGTGCAATATCAGTAAGCTGTCATCTTTCAGTGTCAAGTTACCACTTAAACTTTACTAAGCCTGTACGTATCGCGGTTAAAATTGATCCCTATGACAGCTGTCATCTCCGAACAATTTATAACCTTAAAACGTGAAATTGTACTGAGATGATAGCTGTCATAGGGATCAAGATTCGCTGCGATACGTTTGCATTTCAATGAGTGCTTCTTTCATTCTTGAATCTTCTTGCCTACATTGGCGAATCGGTATGATAAATGCACAGTACTGTGTGCGCTCCGCTTCCGCGCAATATAATACTACTGAGCTAATATAATACTGTCAGTAGGTATACCGATAAGTAAGGGCACCTGGCCGTCATTAGTAAGCTATCGGTAAAGTACAAAAAACCATATATACCAACATCTGGAAGTGACTGACGTAAGAACGAGCGCATGCAACACATTCCTTTAATTATAATGTCGTTTAGCAAAATGTCTATTCAAATTGATATCCATTATTGTGTCACAGTGAAACTACTGAGACATATTTGAATTCGTCATCATCGTCATATCAGCCGAAAGACGTCGACTACTGATAATAGGTCTCCCCCAAAGAGTGCCAATGAGACCGGTCCTGTGCCACCCGCATCCAGATTTGAATTAAACAGTCAAAATTATCACCTACCTACATGCTAACGGCATTTAGTCCGCCTTTTGTATGATAATTTCTTTGTTTGTGCAATAAATATTTAATAAATAGTTAAATAAAATTATGTAGACTTTATTTTACCCTTTCTTTGTTTTAGGATTTAATCTTATAGGAGATAGTTAGTAAATATTTATGTAGCTGCTGCTGGCTTTAATCGCGCAGTCTTCCTCCCACTTAATTTATTTGTTTAGTTTAGCGATTGGGTTTTGTAGAAAATCGCATTAGGTGGAACAGCCTGGCCTGGCAATTATTAATATTCTGACATTGACATTGCATCATTAAGTATTTAAAGTTTTCCTATTGCCTTATTTTTAGTATTTTTGTGTCTCGTGTTTGTTTTCATTTAAATAATAATCATACAGTGATTATAATTTAAATGAAAGCGTACTTAAAAGTGAAGTAAAACATAGTGCGGTCTTATCGCGAAAAGGCGTTCTCTTCCAGATTATAACTAGGAATCAATAAACAAACATAACGAGTAGATATTATCTAATGAATTTCTTAAGATTAAACTTATTCCCAGTAACAAAATATTTTTAGCATGAATTAGTGTAGTTTTCTGTGTGCCTTAAACATTTCTTATATTGGCGTGGATGCAATGTCACAGTCAAGCGCAAAAATATGTATCGATCTAATCCTCTCATAAATATGTACCTTAATCTGCTGACATAACAGCGATAAGACATATTTATAATTATAAGTAAGTTGCATGCACCCATATTTTTATACTTGACTGTTTATGAAGCTCACTATTTATATTATGCACCTAAAACGTAAATTGAAGGGATGTTAAAAAAAACAACCGAGTTAATGGTATGATTATCGTCTGTGAAGACGCTACCATTGTGCATTTGACATTGTTTAAATAGAATCCCATTTACCCAAAATTACCCCTTTATATCTGTAAAATGGAAGTAATCAGCGCTACGGAACTTATAGTATAATAATCATTACATTATTTCTAATACTATAATTTAGATGGAATATTAATTCATACCGTTTATTAATGCCGTTTGTAAGTCTATTATGTAAGTTATTAAATAAATAAATAATAATAAATAATGTAATCCAACACACAAGTGTAACTTACGCCTATATACTGCATAGTAAATGGAAGGTAAAGTATTGTGTAAAGATATTTTTTTTCGAGAAACATAGTTTTTTCCCTTCTCGTAAAATCGTCATGAATGTAGTTATGCTGTTTTTGTAAACATCCCTTCAATAGGGGTATACTTGTTAAACTAATTAATGATGATGTATTTTCTTGAGGGAAGGATTAAGAATGTAGTCAAAAGGAGACAAAAGCAACGCAAGGGGTTAAATAATCACAAAGTTATGATTGTCCAAAGTTTTAAGAGGCGGTATGTTCCTTTCCCGCATAACCACCTTCATATGAAACGATTGTAATTTACTATGACGCTCGAAGATCGTGACGTCACGTGATCTCTCTCTAACAAGCAATATTAAAACGGATGTAACTGAGATATCTGAATGGAATTTTCGTTACTATGCCTATTTTTTTGCCTCCTTTCTTTTGGAGTAATAATAATTTTAAGTCTACGCCCGTATCGAGAACTGACTGAAATTCACATGTTTCGGTGACATAAACATCCCATCAATTGGAATAGTTCCACCTAAAGTAAACACGCCTTATTTTGGTTCCCCCATCGAAATCCGCACACCATTTTCAGAATCGCAACCTCACATTTCAATTCACTAACCATTTACGGGCACCGTACTCATTAATAATTTAAAACTCATTTGGATTACATCGCGGCTTGCCACCACCAGTTCGTAATACATTAAATTTACATTGGAATCTGTGTCGCCACATGGGTAATCCTTCAAAGAGATTAGTACAGTAATGCTGGCGTCATTTCGGTTCCCTTTGTGTGTGCGTTGTTCCAATTTTTGATTCGCTAAAGTATGGTTATGAAGTGATTTGAGGAGCGACGGTGGCTTTCCTCTTCCTACAGGAACTTTTTTTTTTTACTGTTCCAGCCGAGTACACATATTTAAAACGATATAAGTATGAATGCAAATGTGGAAACGGAAAAGGTTGTAGAGATAATTATTAAAATAATTACTCATTTACTATAATGTGTGAAACAACAATAAGTAACTCAAACTCAAAACTGAAATATTTATTCTTCTTAAGAATAATTCAAATAAAAAAAATATACTAAACGTCAAATAAGATACAGCACGGGATCTAGCTCACGTAAGTAGGTACTAATTATGACCAATTAGCACAATACATATTAAATTACGGTGACCTACAAAAGTGTGCCATTTGTAAAGACGGCATTTACACACATCATCTATTACTTACCTTAAATGCCGCTACGACTGATAACTACATATTATAAGTGCGTTTGAACGGAAGAAGGTAATTAAATTTTGCTAGTTTGATTAATAACATGTAAAACCGCTAACCGATTCCAAAAATATTAAAATTACACAAACCCTTTGTTTATTCTGGAATTATATCTATCGGACTAAACGCGTTTAATTTGAATCATATTGACATTTGTTGCGCGCTCTCGTTCTAGTTTATTAATTCTTACGTGGCCTATCATGAATTGACGTGAAATATGATCACAGACACTGACTAGTGATTGGAAATAATGATAAAATATACATGAAATGTTATTCATAGACAATCTAGCCCTAGCGTCCGTATCGACTGCTAAACTAGGCCATCGCTGACCTTAATGTTTAATGTAAATTTTAGTATTTAATTCGTTATTGTAAATTAAAGATTTGAAAAAAAAAATATGTGGATATTTTGTGTGGTATAAAATTATATATTACATATTGATATTGTAATTACATTGCACTGAATTACAAGCTCAAGTTGAGAGGTTAAGACCAACATCCAATACAGTACTCAAATCATCTTCTTTTTATGAAACGTCAAAAACGTCGATTACTATGGAATTTGAAGGCATTATTTGCTTGAGACGTCATAATCAAACAATTGATAGGTACTTTCCGAGTATTTTTGTGATGTTCCTAATGAATAAAATATTTATTTTCACTGTTTTCCAATACCCTATTCGGGCATAAAACATCGGAAAGGAAACATAATAAGGTCCTGATTTCAATCCTAAAAGTCGAATCATAATAGACCCTCAGCTTTGTGAACCAGCTGTTAGTTTCGCATTTGGGTTGCTATGTGGTTTTAATTACAAGCATTATTATTCAATTTGCCTGTTTGAAATTCAGTTGAATCATTATTGTTCATTAATATTACGGTAATTTCACGAGTGTGCAACTGTTGTACTTCAAATTACTATTGTTATTGTTTGTGTGAGGATTCACTTTTATTCACATATAAATAGGTAGGTAAATAGATTAGTGGTTCTGTGAGCTGTAGGACTTGCGACCCAGCCCTTTAATATATATATTTTTAAATTTCGATAAATTGTTTCGACAAAAAAAAACCATTTAATTAACGAATCTGCTCACGAAATCTGTCAAGAATCGGTTGAGAAATGCGACCAGTAGAGAAGAACAGCGGGATAGACAGACACGAGACAGAGACGGCCCAAGCTGAAGCATAAACATCGTTTGCTTAGCTCACTCGTTCGACATAGAACTTCGTTCGCTTCGCTCGCTCGTTCGATACATTTACCTGGGATTTTTATTAAATTAAACCTCAGTACGAAATCATGTACAGAACAGTTGTAGCGAACCTCTATTTTAATGTTTGTACGTCATCTGACTTAAATTAAATATTACATTACATTTTATTAAATTATCTCGATACGCAAATGACTGAACACATTTCGTAGTGCTACTTGCTAGATTTGAAATATAATTTTCGAATGCTAAGGAAACATCGTTTTTGACATGACCTGTTGGTTTCCCGTAAGAATGTTGACTTGACAATCGCGAGTTTTTAGTTTATGGCCGGAATTAAAAACAATGTGTAAATTTCCTTTGCAAACATTCACAGTTGCAAAAAATATTACCTAGTACTAGTTACACCTAACCAAAAACAGCATTTTTTTTTTGCGAACACTTAATTTAAATATTTCATTTTACTTCAATGAAAGTTTTGTGTTTTTTTGTGGCATAAAATGTTTCAGTATACTGTCTTGATATATTTGCATAGACAAATATGTCAAGTGCATAGGCATTTGACATAAATATCGGTTTAGCACTGCTCCGCCATTAGATTTAGCGGAAACCAATCAAAAATTAATTCTACAATCTCCTTGTTGAATATTTTAGATTGCAAATCAATCCTTTCTCCCAACTTCAATACAAAACTTGAATCCAACGTAATCCTGTAAAACAAACTCTGAAAGACTGTAATCCCGATTTGTTGTTAACGTATTACTTTTACTTGTTTCAGATTAATTGAAAATGGAGGGTCGTCTTGCCGGAATAATGTACATCCTCATTACTTTTGCGCTGGTCAATGAAATGTCAATTAATGTCCAAGCGAGAGACAACAACAAAAGACGAGCGAAAGAAAAAACGGGAGGCTTCCAGAAAAATATTTGCGACATCACAGACCGCGATTCCAAAGTGCACTGCTACTGTGAAAATAATAGGGAACTCAGGAACGCAACGAAAGCAGAATGCTGGGTGTTCAACGGCGGTATACCGCGGGACGATCTCATCTGGCAGAGTTTCGCCTCGCAACCGACGCTGCAAACTTTGTCTTTTAATGTCCGAGTCGATGGCGCATTAGGCTACGTGCCCACCAAAGCGCTTCACTATCTACAGAGGCTCCGGTCAATTAACATTAAATACGGAAACATCGTCGAAATAACGTCCTTCGCTTTCGCCAACTTAACCAATCTAAAAGAAGCCACGCTATCAACCAACCAGATCGAAACGATTCAACAGTTCGCATTCGCCCATCTACCTAACATAACTGCCATTAACCTAGAAGATAACGTAATCATTGAAATTGGCACGGATGCTTTTTACGATCTACCGAATTTGCAGAAACTCGTGTTAACCAAAAACAACATATCATCGATAAAGGATGGAGCCTTCCAGCGCACGTTCAACCTACTGGAATTGGACTTGAACAAAAACAACATATTCCATTTGAACCGTCACACGTTTGATGGATTGGCGAACTTGAGGAAATTGGATCTGCGAAGGAACCGCATTTACAATCTCACTGAATTCACGTTTGCCGAGCTATGGAACTTGCACGAGTTGCTTTTAGGCAAGAACGATTTGAAGTTTATTTCCGAAAGGGCGTTCGATGGGTTGTCTCAACTCGATAAACTGTCCCTTGACGATAATAAACTGGTGGCACTACCCTCGGGCTGGCTGGAAGGGGCGCGGGGTCTGAGCTCGCTAGATCTGCGCTCCAACGAACTATACGCATTAACTTTCGAAAACATCAAGCCCATATTCGACAACTTGAAGCCACTGAACAGCAATTTGCTTCTCGAAGGTAATTATGAATATTTAATACGTCCCCACGTTGAGTTTGACAAACTTAAAACATACGTTGAATATTAAGCCGGATGAAACAGAGACGTTATATTAACTTTAATAATGCTTAGGAAGTTTCTACTTTTATGATCCCGCCGAGTGTTCTTAGACCCCGGGTGGAGGGGACACGAAAGCGGGAAATGTTGCGGAACTGGGTGACTTCGAAATTATGTTTAGCAATTAGTAGTTTGCATTGTTCAAATACTTTATAGCGACTTTATTTTTTTGAACGGGTTGGTAGCTGTTTTATCGAGCTAGAGGACTATAATTTACTAAGTTAATTCTACTTATGTTGATGTATTATTTTTTTATAACATCTAAATAAATAAATGCAAAAGAAAAAGCTAGTTTATAACAAGTAACTATCAAGATATTTAGTGAGGGTCACTAATAAAATAAGTGATATCTAACTGAATTCCAAATTTTTTTAAATTCTTTCAATCGTAGCGCTTGTAACGTACAATGTCCTTCAGTTTAGTTACAATAAAATTTGTTGTTCTTTCTTACTTAATACTGCAACTTGGCAAGACACCAAAATAAATAAAGATAAGGATAGAAATTAAACATAATAAAAACATTACATAGGTACCACTAGGTGTGAAATCTCGCGATACCACAAAGCCAGTGTCGCGAGATTTAGAGATTCACGACGTCTCGCGAGGTTGGGCGTGCTTCACTAAAAACGTATGCAAATGCTATGAATTTCATTCAGTCATTATCGACATGTGATATAAAAATAAAATCTGCATGAAGTGGTTCATAATAACCGCTTTATTAAAAAAAAACATTATTATCTATTTAACCACCAGGCTATAAAATAATTAATAGTAGCTAATAAAAAAAACGAAAAGAAGTAAGTTTTTGTTTGGCAGTCACTGAAATGTTTATCACGTAGTCTTTTATAATGTAACGTTCAATCTCGCAATCCCGCGAGATCTTGTACGAAAATTGTACGAGACTCAGTCTCAGCCTCTTGGATTCCCTAGGTACATACTACTATACTAGGGACTGACTGAAGTCTTTGGCGTGGTTTTGGACAAACTTTAATCTTAGGAAGACTGGTTTTTTTTCATAAATAACGATAGAGAAATTATATTGAAAACTACTTGCAAAAAGAAAAATACCAGCGTATATAATATTTAAAAAGTAATCTTAAAGTCCCAGTACTTTATTTTTAATATTTTCCTACATACCTTCCTTAGTTGGGAACCGAAGGAGCCCTCTACTAATTGCTGATTACGATTCTGGTACAAAATACTCACAAGAGAAATGACCCTGACCCATAATTTATCACTGTCAATCTTAATAAGACAGCATTAGAAGCGTCAAAGCAGTGTCCAATAATTATTGATATTACAATGAATTTTAAATTCGCATGCAATTATTCAACAAACTCACGGTTAAAAACATATGTTTCCAATATTTTGCTAATAGAATACGAATATATCTCTAAGAGCCAATTATACAAAATAAATAACACATCCTTTTTCGTTCGTTTCGACCAGCTAGACAGTGTACTGAACTTTGGTATCATTCAGAAAAAGAATATTTTATGAACCGTAGCGCTGGGTGTCTGAAGAAGCAATAACTCCGTGTACAAACACGAGTTCATTTTATAACTAAAGTCGCATTTCATTTGTTTACAGAAAACAACTTTATATGCGACTGCAGGCTGAAATGGATGCACTCTCTTCGCAACGAGACAAAAAGCCAGAACATTAAGGCTTCACTCGACGGTGTCACCTGCAAAATGGACTCGCCTGTTGTCAGCTCGGCTTACAACAAAATTCCGGACCCAGTAGACAAGAAACTAGATTATAATCAAGAAATATTACATGCGGGACTCACTATTGAAACATCTCTCTCTAAACTAAACTCTACTGAAATAGACGAGGTCCAAAGCAATGACATAGCAATTACAGCTAAAAAGGGAGTTAAAAGAAACGTCCTCAAAATCCCGCCTAACTCTCTGCCATGTCCGAGAGAAACCAAAAAGACTACAGAAACTCCTCAGCTCATGATCGATCCAGTCATTCCGATACAAAACGAAATGAAAACCTACAGATTTCACGATATTAATTGTGGACCGTCGTCCGCAGTGAACGCTTTAATACTGTGTAGTTCTGTTTTAGCATTCTTCTTCACTTAAATGTCGATGTCATCAATTCCGTGATCTTTATTATAAGTGGAATACAGACTAATTTCCTGTGTTTAATTAAGATTTATGTGCACTTACGTATATACAAACAAAAATGTGAACCTAGTCACCGTTGATGTTGTAATATAAAATAAGTATTATTAGGGTAGTGGTGGTAAGGTTAATTCGTTGTAACATGTAATTAAGTGATAATCCAGGTGAAATCACACTACATTGCAGCCATTGATGTAAAGATCTTAAAAATAAGATGAAAGCAATGATTGCATTTCTAGTCAAAATAAAAACAAGTGAATGGTCATACTCAATAGAATAAATATAGCAATAAAAACGGGTATAGTGTGTAACCAATAGATTTCCGAACAAATGGACGACCTATTTTCAGTGCTCCTCAGTGAAAAATTGCCTGATGTCATAATCGTCACATTCCAGAATAATCATGTAATATGCACAATAGCTAAATAAGATACCATTTGTCGTAAACTTCACTGTATAAATCCATAATCAGTACTCACCTAATATTATAATAGAACCATATATTATGTAATTATGAAATTCACCAATAAGAATTGACTTATCGTATGATTCAGCCATTAAATTGTAGAAATTAAGAGTGCCCTTAAGAGTAACAACACAACAAAGTATGACTTGAGATTATTTGCGTTGGCCGAATTGCATCAAGAACCAATTCTACCGTCCACGGTAGAAGTTTTTTTTATCCAACGACGGTGGCAAACAAGCGTACAGCCCGCCTGATGGTAAGCGGCCACCGTAGCCTCAAATTCCCATTCCAATGAAAGTTTTGGAACAAGACGGCCACATTAAAAATAATCCCAACCATAATTCCACAGTCGATATTATGTCTAAATACATACATTCACGCCTTTATTCCCAAAAGGGGTAGGAAGAGCACATGAAACGTATGTTCCAGAGCGCCACTTTTAGCATAAATGTGGGTATAAAAGATCGACAAAATGTGATATTGCAGTGATAGGTTGCTAGCCCATCGCCCACAACAAACTTCAACCCTGCTCCCTTAATCGACTTTTACGACACCCACGGGAAGAAAGGGAGTGGTGAAATTCCAACCTGACACCACACGGGTAAGTCTAAATAATTTACTATAAAAAAAAGTTTTACCCGACTTCAAATCAGCACCCAAATTGCTTCAGCCTATACAATTTGAAGAGGTCGCTTTATTTCTTTAGGATGCCATCATCAGATCCTGACCTTAATAACCATGGGACAACCTGGGAAGGATACCCTGTCAAAAAAAAATCCTAATCTGTCCAGGCGTCTTCGAGTACTCGGGGAACAAAATATAAAAAAATATTTCGACGAATTGAGAACTTCCTCCTATTTTGAAGTCGGTTAATTAACTACTAGTGACAGACTACTAGTGACAGAACGCAATGACGCGTTTAGGCGTGACGATTTTAACACGTATACAGTCGATTTCGAAAATGTATGCACTGAAAAGGTGATAAAAAATACGTAACACGATTTTATTGTTAAAGGCTTAAGTTTGCTCTTAAATATTTGGAATACCTACATGTATTTTTACCTACTACTACATTTATTTATGAACTTGACTGCGCTTGTACACTGAGCAGTGCAAAATGAGCTTCGTCAAATCACAAATTGTAATATTTTTTTCCACGCAACTCAATTTCTGCTTCAGTGTATGCGTTATAATCGTAACGCCTGTGACTAAATATGGCACGTCACTGCGTAGACGTGACATTAGCGTATAACTAATAACTAACTTTAACTTGGGCCACTTCTGCATTAGGAGTCCGCAGTAAGCTCGATTCTCCATACAAACGTAGTTACGCTCTCATTTGAAAACGGATTGGATTGTAACGACACTTTGCGTATACATTGTCATGAGGTATATGTATGTCTATAATTAGTTTATGTAGCTTCAGATACCATATAAAAAAAATACAGCTTATTTAAGTTTTCATAAAAAACTTGTTTTTGCTGTATTTCGTTTGTTTTATAAACTGGAATCATGTAAACTAATTACAGACATAGATATGCCTCATGTCAATGTATATATGCAAAGTTTCGTCACAATCCAACACGTAATTTTAAAATGAGAGCGTAACTACGTTTGTATGGGAAGGTGAAATTCGGCCGAGCTTACTGCGGACTCTTAAGCCCACAAATAACACAGACGTCGAGTGACGACGGCGACGAGTGACAGACTGGCGCGGCCTGCGATGGCGGTCTATGATAGTTAATTTTACGGCTAATGTCAAGATTACTATTGACCACCAGCGCAGGCCGCGCCAGTGTGATGCAGGCTTCAGGCGGTCCGGGCTCTGTGCGGTATCAGTGAGCTGTCAGTGTCAAATGTCAGTCTTGTCAGTTCACATTCTTTACTGCGCGCTAACATTCAAATGAGTGCGTCCCAGTTGGCGCGGGATGCTTGAACGCGGAACGGTACAAATGCGAAACTGCAGGCGTACCCACCCTGCCGCGTCCTCACAATGTAATGCTGCACAAATGTAGTACTGACAGGATACCGACAAGTCAGAAAATCTGGACGACATCGTTACCTCGTGAATAAGTATAAAATACCGCATACTGCCAAGTTAGGCAGGCTTAGCCCGCGGTCTGGACACCAGCGGGCAGCGGGGCGACGAGTGACAGTTCATATATTCGAGCAACTTCAATCTATGGGCAGCCGCGCATCGCCCTTCTACTTATTTATTGAATCGTAAGACGAGCTGTAGAACAGGCGAATATCCATGTGATATTTTTATAGGAGCGCCGAAAGTATTGTCGCTCATGTAGCAGCACCCAGGGGAGAGGCGACACGTGCAGGGTTGTGGTAGATAAAGCCTGTGGACGCAACAGATTGTCCCAGTGCCTGCTGGCGTCCAGTCCATCGGTCGACCTTTTAGAAAACGCGAAACAGGGTAGAAAATTGCATAGCAATGCGCGCAATTTGCTCTATTGGGTACACGGAGTCATTTATTTTGACGACTATGTACGATAATAATATTGTAGGCGTAAGATGGTTTTGCATTTTATCGCTTATTGTTTTGGGTCACATTCTCGTCAGAACGTGACGAGTGCTATATCTACAACGATAAGTGATATGATTTACTTTAAAAACAAAGTTAGGCAGAATTCAAAATGATTTAAGTGTACCTATAAAATTTAAAAAGCTTCCTCGATTTCTCAAGGATCACATGATTTGATCCTGACCTGATGACATTGGAAACCTGGGAAGTTTAGTACGCTTTAAAACAATTTATTTTTCCAAATTGTTGCAGGCGTCTTCGAGTTATCGGGGAACTTGCATAAAATATAAACGATTCCGATGAATTTAGGACCTCCTGCTTTTTGAAGTCGGTTATAAATGACAGCTATCTTAGGCCCGCTGGGTAATTTTATATAAAAATCCATTGAGTCACTTCTTTCTTTTTCACTCATTTATATATTACGTATACTTAAAAACTAAGTTTATTAATGCTATTATTCTGCCCCAACTCATCACCATAACTTATACGTTTATAGTTTTATAATTATAACTCCTAACTATGTAAAAAGTATTTTGACAAGGCGTTTTTGTATGAATAAAGATAAACGATGTAAAGTTTTGTAAAACGTTTGTTTTATTTCAACCTGTAAATAAAGAAAAGCACATCACCTTGTCGAAAAAATATTTCTGAACTCTGAAACTATATTAGCTGTGTTTGTTGTACCTACTTAATGAAGCTAAGGATAGTTCGACTGACATTAACCTACTCACAAACATGAGGTAGGTATAATACACGAAAACTTAGCTATTTTTGGTTTTTTGCTTTCTGACAACCTTTTTCATTTGTTTTTCTATTATTGACACTATTTACAGGGTTTTTAGTAGGTTCAGCTAAAAATAAGAAGGTAAAAATGCAATTATACTAATTCACCTTAAGAAAAGAAGTTGGAGTTCGTGCGAGTTATGAGAAATGCAAATAGATGGCGCTATGCTTAATTGAACGAAATTATAAGTTTAATAAATATGATGTTTACAAAACATCATCAAACCCGTGTCGTTGACTAAATGTCAAGAACACTGTCCATAAAAAAACCTTTTGACTAATTATTCAACTACTTACAAAAAAATTATGTTACATTGTCTGATTAAATTACTATCCAAACTACAGTTAGCTTAACTAACATCCCTAATAATATCATAATCCCGGTACAGATTTATAACTCCCGTCTACGTCTAATTTCTAAAGGAATAGCAAATTACCCCGCACCCATAAATTTTATTCGAGACCCGGGATTCCCGGGATTTGCGAAATGCCTTCCCCTCTTCACTAGAAACGTCACATGTGCCATTATACAAGTAGTCATATACGTCCTTTTTTAATAATAGAAACTTAGTCAACGGGATAGCATAGATAGGCGAATGTTGGGAATAAATGAAGTGTAAATGTCCCGGTCACTTAGCGTCACGGCTTAAGATGGGTTTTAAAGGGTGTGTTATAAACTCTGCTGTGGATTAATTCGTCAGGCCAAGATTTATTTAAGCTAGTCGCCCAAAACATACGATTGCCACCGATTGTCAGTAGGTAAAATACAAGACAGAGTATTTGTCTAAAGTGCAGAAGAATAGTATTCTTCTTCTTCTGCTTATTCTGCTAAGTTTTTGTCAGTGTAGCTCAACGTAGGCCCATTTACTCCGATTCCAAGCAACCTCTTTGACATCTCGATACGACCTAACATCAACTCTTTTCCTGAGTTGCTCTATGTAGTTTATTCTAGGTCTTCCTCTTCCTCGCTTCCCCTCTATTTTTCCTTCAATTATTCGAGAGAGAGAGAGGTGCCCCCATTACCTTCCCTCTTCTTTTATCTAAGTTTCTCATTAATTGCCTGGTTTGTCTCACTCTATTTAACATTTCTTCATTGGTTACCCTCTCTCTAGCTGGAGAGATCCAGCTAATTTTCTCAATTCGCCTCCAACACCACACTTCGAACGCTTTTTATATCTCTCTTCTTTCTGGGTCATGGTCCATGTTTCACTTCCGAATACTAGATAATAGATTAGATTAGATTAATTTATTTCACAAGACTTCATTATAAATTACATGTCATAACTTCACCACAGTCAAAAATCACAATATTATACAACTTTAAAATGTAATAATCGTAGGCTGCAAAAAAAACAATAAATCTAATATGTTTACAGCGCAAAAACTTTTTTGTTACTTGTATTATTTCTTTCCGAGCAGGCTGCTAAATAGCCATTACAAATAATAGTATTAATGTCGCAGTTCATTACGAGTTCTGTGCACATTCATTGTATCATTGTATTCCCTTCTATTCGACCCTGCCGCGCTGAGATATTCGGGTCTAAATTTATTTCTGTTACTGCTCGACCCGGAGGCGTACTCTGCACTGCCCGTAGCCTACAGAGGCTCTAGTATAAGTTTTACCGAAACAAAACGTTACGACCGCGTTTGCGTTTAGCTGTCAAATCCCATACAAATTGAGGGTAAAACGCAAACGCGATCGTGACGTTTTGTTTCGGTAAAACTTATACTAGAACCTCAGTTGTCTGTTCTCCCTCACCGGTCCGGTTTTATGTCTGGTTCTTTTACCGTTCAGGCAATTCGACTCTGGAACGCTCTTCCGCTAACTATCCGTCAAGCAAAAGCAAATTAACTTTCAAGCGCAAGTTACGCAAGTATCTTTCTGATAAGCGCGTAGAATTAGTTGTCACCACCATATACAAACTAGGTACAAATGGTAGTAATATGTATTATTAGTGTATATTATTACGATGAGATTGTCACTTATAACACAAAAATAACACAGTCACTTTTGTGATACCATAACACAAATGCAACACAAAAGTAACACATTTTTTTGTAAAGATTGTTTCATACTAGTATTAAAATACAGGGTAAGGAAAAATAAACTTTTTTTTACGTATTTTAATATATTTATAATGACAACATTTTAGATACGTGATCGATCGGTATTTGACTAAATCAGTATTTTTTATGATGATCTGCTTTTTTATACAGAAAAGATTACCTTTTCTGTATAAAAAACAGATCATCATAAAAAAATATAACAAATTGAGCAATTTTCTAGGAAACAAATAAGTTTTAAGAATTCTTGCAACACACCACAGGTTGTACCAGTCTATGATGAGAGGCTTAACATTAAGAGCTGACATTTTAAATATAATGGCAGCATTTTAATTTCAGCTTCTCCTACATTAGACTAGCATACACTCGATAGTGACCTCGTACTCGTGTGTGATCTGGTTTTTGACATGATATTAAGTAGTAGACAAAACTAACACTAGTAATTAATAAGTATAGATATATTTTTAAGTTATGGACTCGTGGTTGTCTGAAATAAACGAGTTTTATTTTATTTTGTTTATTTATCCAATAAAAATCACATTCATCAAAGGCAATTTTGAGCATAGCTGTAAGTAACACTAAAGTTTCATTGCGTAAAAAGAATATCAAGAATACAATATCAACTAATAACTAAATAATTAATGAGATCAATCAGTTTGGGCTCATAACTAGAACGCTGACAACTTTTAAAGCAAACTCACCAAAAATCTTGGAAGATGATTGAACTTATTAATTATTTATTACCTACTTGCAATAATTCTTAAAACTTATTTCCTAATTTGTTTCCTAAAAAGTTTGAAGAATTCTTGCAAACATAAAATAATTATCGAAAATATCTGAAGTAGAAACTAAATGATTAATTAGTTCAATCACTTTGAGCTTAAGGCCTGAATGACACTAGCGCGGTCTGCGATGGCGGTCAATAGTAAATTTGACAAAAGCTGTCAACATTGCTATTGAACGCTACCGCAGGCCGCACCAGTCTATGAGAGGCTTAACATTAAGAGCGGCGATAACCTAAACTATCTAATAAGAAGTAATAGGTAAGTACATGAAAAATCGACCTATACTATGTTAACACACTTGATATTTGTTTTTTTCTGCAAATGCACTAAATAGTGAGTTTTGGTTGTCACCCGACGACCATTACTGCAAGAGTAATACGTTTAGTTAGACTATTCAAATTTAAGTAAGAATTCGAATTAATCTTACGATAATAATACAATTTTTTTCTTTACTATTACAGTATTCTCAATCTGCATGACTCTTTACACTTGTTTTGTGTTACTGAACACAAAATTAGTGTTATGGTTTACACAAAAGTAACACAAAAGCGCCATATATATAACACAAAAGCAGTTTTTTACAAACGTTCTAGGTTATAAAACCAAATTCAGTTAAACTAGATGCAATTGTACATGTTTCATGTAAGCTTTAAACATAAACGAAAACAACCATACTAAAGTGAACTTCTGAAACGCTTACTTACTAGAGATATACATAAACACAAATTTTGACGAAAATATGCCACTCACCTTAAACGGTTCTCATAGACAAACTAAAAATGATAGTTTCTTTTTTTTAATATTGATTGAGACCTCAAGGTGTTGCCGTGCCCAAATACGTATTTCCCCAGTTTTCTGTTAATATTTAGGGGTAATTATGCATAACACAAAATTTTGTGTCACGAAAGCCAAAACTCTGCCCACTAATCTAAAGATCTATAAAACCGCAAATCAAAGTATTTAAACACCGTTCTTGTACTAACAGAAAGTAATGTGTCTAATCTTTCAAACGCATTTAAACGTTGTTTTTTAAATGTTCAAATATTAAAATAATTCATAGTTTAAAAGTACTCGGAAAAAAGCGACACGGCCTTTTCGACCAAAATTAGGGGGGTTTGGTGAACATAAATGCAAGTATTTTATAGAAACAACCACTTTTATTCACTGGGCGAAATGGGGAAACAAGCTCAATAGGGTATATTCATGCATTTTTTTTTTTTTTTAACTATTCTATAAGTAATTATATAACCGGAAAAAATATAACACTCACAATATTATTGAATAAGCTAAAAAATAATAATTAAAACTACTATCATTTTCGGACGATTAAAACGCCGCCATTTTGGCGCGCTCATTTTGTGACGTCACCGTGCACTTAGAATAAATAAACAACGAAGTGTTTGATTCACAGTTTTAGTAAAAGTGACTTATTAAAGCTTGTAAGATCAAGTTATTGTAACGGAAGAGCACACAAAAGCTTATAATAAATATTGTATTGCCCCTATTTGTGAAAATAACACTAAAACAGCACCTGACATGATATATTTTCATATGCCCAAAGATACAAAATATAAGGAAAAAGGGGTGTAAGGCGATGAGGAGATATAATGTATCGTGTTTGAGTAGTTTATATTGTTATGAACTGCATTTCGAAGTGATTATTAAATATGTTTGTAC
This sequence comes from Epinotia bilunana, assembly GCA_947049275.1. Lineage (NCBI taxonomy): Eukaryota > Metazoa > Arthropoda > Insecta > Lepidoptera > Tortricidae > Epinotia > Epinotia bilunana. The sequence goes on along the minus strand of OX346266.1, from coordinate 2,509,643 downwards.
CTAAAATATTTTTTATTAGGACTCCCGAACAATATAAACAATAACCTAACCTAAAAATATATATACTTATTCATAAAACTATTCTGATTCCCATTTTTTTAGTTATTAATGTTACAAAATATTATGATTTTTGTTGATCAACTACGTGTTGATTTTGATCAAGAAACGTTTTAGTTAAGTTTCTGTTTGCACTGTTGATCGAAGTTGAAAGAATTTAATCCTTTCTACTGAGTGTCCTACACAAACTTGTTTTATTTATAAGCCTTGACGAAAACAACATAATTTGTTATGTTTATAAAGATGTTCTCACCATTGTAACATTCCTAATACCAACATATCTTTGATTAGGTATATAATGAACATATGTACTAGTTTTTTATTCCACTTATTTAAGAAAGACACCTACGAGGTACGTACTTAGTCATCATGAACACATCAATTTCAGGCAGATTATCCGACTTTGCCTTGACAAAACCACTTCCAGTCATTGTGGCGAGTCTTTTTTCACAAGGAGTCACTGCTTTCAGTTAATAATTCCCAAAAAACACTGATTGTTTATCATAAACAGCGGCAAAACAATGCGAATAACTTTCAATAATCATACAAACGACCTGTTAACAGTAGGCACCGAGTGCACGGTGACGTCACGATTCGCTCGGCCAATAGTGTTGCGTTTTAAACATTTGCGACGGAATTTGAAAAATACTACTTTTAAATAATTAAGTTTGATAATAGAAACATGATAATTTGTAAAAATAATCATGTGAGTATATTTATTAAGCAATAAAGATTACTCATGATTTTTTTTGGGCATTTCTGAATCATACGCATATTCCCTATTGCTTTACAGAATGAACTGACAATAACGGCGGTAGTGCTTACACATGTGGAGAAAACGAACTGGAAAGTTTTGTTCAGACCAAAACTAACAATGTCGGCGGCCTTACCCGTATGTTTATTTATTTATTTATTTGGTTCACCAACAATTGTTTACACTCAAAATTATATTAATTAACAGTTAGCAATAGTACCTACTATTGCTAAGTGTCACAATCACTTAAAGGTCAACACCGCATACGCTATATAAAAAAAAAACATTAACTAGACAAAATTATTAAGTTCCTTTTCTGATTATCGTCCCATTTCCATTCTTCCTTTTCTATCCAAAGTATTGGAACGACAGCAATTAACTTCCTTCTTAAACAGAAATGATATTTTAAACCAATTTCATTTGGGTTTCCGTTCAGGGCATAGTACTAGTACAGCCCTTGTAAAGATCACTGATGACATCCGATTGGGGATGAACGACAGAAAGCTTACAGTTTTAACTCTGTTGGATTTCAGCAATGCTTTCAACACTGTTGATTTTGACATTATGCTCGCTATTTTACGCTCTCTCAACTTATCTCCTGCAGTAATTGACTGGTTTCGTAGTTATTTAAATGGTCGTCGGCAAAGAATAAAGGTGGAATCTTCTTGTACTTCTTGGTGTAGTACTCTGGCGGGCGTTCCGCAGGGCGGTGTGCTATCTCCTCTCTTATTTTCTATCTTCATCAATTCCATCACACACAATATATCCTCTCATTATCACCTTTATGCCGATGATCTTCAGATTTATACACAGTCCGTGCTTGGTGATCTCCCTTCTGCCATAGAAAGAACTAATGATGACTTGGTACGCATTCTGAAATGGAGTCAACGATATGGTCTGAGTGTGAACCCAACGAAGACCCAAGTCATTGTTATTGGCAGCAACAATCTGATTTCTAGAGTTGATTTTGTAAATCTCCCTCCAATACTTTTTGATGGGATTCAGATTGATTACTCGATGCAAGTGAAAAATCTTGGGATCATTATGGATCGCTCTTTGTCTTGGGTGCCTCAAGTGAGTGAAGTGAGCAGGAAGGTATTTGCTGCAGTGGGGTCTCTCAGGCGGCTTCGTAATTTTCTGCCTACTGCAACTAAAATTGCGCTTGCACAAACTTTACTTCTTCCTATTCTTGATTACGCTGATGTATCCTATCTCGACCTTTCTGAGGAGCAGATTAATAAGCTTGAGCGTCTCCAAAATGTCTGCATTCGGTTCATATTTGGGTTACGCAAATATGACCACGTTTCTAGTTTCCGTTCCAAACTCAAGTGGCTCCCTATCCGTTATCGCCGTAACTCTCACATTATTTCGCTTCTGTTTAGTGTCCTTTTTAACCCTGCAACTCCCCGTTATCTTAAAGAGCGTTTTAGTTATTTGAATTCTGTTAGATCTTCTAACAATTTGCTATTAACTGTGCCTTTGTCATCTTTCAAATTTTACAGTAGTTCGTTCACCTTTAAGGCTATTCGACTGTGGAACTCTCTCCCTCTTCATATAAGACAAGCTAAATCTATCGGCAACTTCAAATCTCTTCTTAAAGAACATTATTTGTCTTTCCCCTAACCCTGACTGTCCTACTATTATTATTATTGGCTGACTGTTTGTTTTATATATTTTTATTTGTGTTAAATGTATATATGTATGATTGTGTATGTATGTTTATATATAGAGCTATTTATGTACGTGAATTAATATAATTATTTTGATTTTTGGCTTATTATAATCTCTGCACCACCTACTACATAATCTAGTTTTATCTCTTTCTCCGATACCCAAAGGTTGTCTGGAAGAGATCGCTCTTCAGCGATAAGACCGCCTGTTGTCTACCTCTACCTACATGTTATTGTATTGTTTTTCTTTTTAACTGCTTTGTTTGTGTGAGGTGTGCAATAAATAGTATTTGTATTGTATTGTATTGTAATTATACATAAGTTCTTGCTTAACTTATTATTACTATATAACTAAATAATTTAAAACTATTTTGTGTTCGTCACTCACTTTTAAAGAAATTACTAGACCGTATTAAAATTTAAAAATCTCAAGACCGAGTCAAAGAAAACATCACACATGTGACTGCAGCTGTTAATCGTTTTACACAGCCTTGGGATAGGCGAGCTACTGCCGAGAACAGTCCTTCTGAGCGGTGGGCAGAGTGGTGTAATAGGTTTGCGAGGAGTTCGGGAAGGAGTTCGAAAAGAGAGAAGGGCTTATAGTTGCGGACTATCTATATGACTGTTTACGAGCTTATATGAGAAAATTGCGTCCGCTGTTTATTTCAGTATGTACTTGATAGAAGTTTATCTTGGATTAAGTTTTCATTTAAAAATTAGCCTTATGGCATTAAGTCCGTCAGTTGTATTTTATCTTGTACTATGCAATAAAGTTTAAATAAATTAAAAAAAAGACCGGGTTGCATTCCGGGAGTGCCGGCAGAAGTGAAAACTTGAATATTAACGTTGTGCATTTTTGATATTTTGGAATGGTTAAGGAATAATTTTGCACGAATTGCTTTAATTGTCAGTATTAAAAAAAACCAGTTGCAGGCGTCCATTGGTGATGATGTGAGATTACCATCGGGCGAGACGGGTGTTTGTTTAGCACCACGGTGGTGTAAAAAATACAAAAAATCACCAGTGTAATTTACAGGACCCCTTAAGGAAATAATAATATTACATCATGTGTAGGTATTAAATTACTCTCCACCTTGCGGGGGGCCTACCCACGCCGCGCCTTCCGGTTCGTGGTCGCCACTCGAGAACCTTTCCGCCCCATCGGCCATCGGTTCTACGTGCTATGTGCCCCGCCCACTGCCATTTAAGTTTAGCGATTCGGAGGGCTATATCGGTTACCTTGGTTCTGCTGCGGATAGCCTCATTTCTGATTTTACTTTATATGGCTCATAAATTCGGTGGCAAGGCGCCGAAAAGATGTAAATAAGACAAAATAAGTTTTATGTTATCTCGAAATTTGCACTGACTGCACATTTTTACGACCGCCTTTGTTCTCTATGGTCCGGTGACGTTATAAAACGGGTTTAACCCTTTCAACACTTGCCGAGCGGTTTGTCATGACGGAATTTGCCGACGGAGCTCCAGTCAATGTTAGTAAGTTTTTTTTTTATATACTACGACGGTGGCAAACAATCGTATGGCCCGCCTGATGGTAAGCGGACACCGCAGCCTATAGACGTATGCAACTTCAAAGGAGTAACATGAGCGTTGCCGACCCTTGATATGTTTGAGGATTCGCCGTGTTGAGAGCGTGGGAATTTGTTCCTTTACAAATTCCCACGCTCTCAACACAACGCATCCTCGGGAGCTCTGGCGATCTTGCTCACCTCCAGGAACACAACACTACTACAGAGCAAGTAGTAATGTTATTATAGCTGTGGTCTTCTGCAAGGCGGAGGTACTTCCCCAGTTGGGCTGCTCCAAATTCGAGCGGGATGACATTTCGCTGTGCCCTACCTCACCGTAAAGAAAACGAGTTGACGTCATCTGTTACAAAGTAAAAGCTGCCTTTGTAAGTGTCCTTATTCGTCTTAAAATGTTTATTAATTTGCCTGACAGGCTGACAATGTCGAAGCCTCTCACAGACTAGAGCGGCCTGCGGTGGCGGTCAATAGTAATTTTGACAGCAATTGTCAAATTTCCTATTAACCTGCGGTGGCAGTTCGCGCCAGTGTGATTCAGACCTCATACTCGTATAGTTGAAAAGAACGTCAAAACGCTTCGGCTGTCATTGGACGACGTTCTACACAAAGGCCGTAAAACAGATTACATAATAGTAGTTTTATAGTTATTGCTTAAACTTTACACATCTGCATACTTTACAACGAAAAATCAAAAGCGAAAGCTGGTCCCAAAGTCAAATAGCTAAACTGAATAAACATCAGTTTTAAATTGACAAAACTGATTTCGATCCGTGAGCATGACCTATATTAGCAAAGTATTTAGCACCGGACCAATTTGTTTTCAAATTGCTAAGCATTTTCTCAATATTTTTATTACTTTGATGCTTTAGAGACTTAAAACCAAAACTTGGGGATGTTTGTCAAAGTCTACATTTCCTTAAAAGAAAACCATTTCATTTCTAAGTGCCAGCTAATTCAAACAGATAAATAATTGAGCTGTCGCCATTGAGTTCCCTCTTGTATAATTGGGGTTTTTATTATGTTCTTTGGTCCCGTTTCTTTTATACGGTTCGTTAAACTGTCTTTATGTTTAGTTTTATCACTGTCTGATTATTTGAGGCAACATTACGGAAAAATTAGGGTTGACAAGTAATATTTTACAATTAAAAACATTACACCCGTTTTTGTTGGGTAGTCGTGTAAAAAGGGGTGTAAAAGATTTTGAAAGTAGAACTAATTCCCAGGCAAGTCTTTTATTAGATACACTAGCGACCCGCCCTGGCTTCGCACGGGTACTATATTATACATTTAAACCTTCCTCTTGAATGGTTGCGTAGTTTTAAAGATATAAGCATACATAGAGACACACAGCGGGAAGCGACTGTTTTATACTATGTAATGATAACGTAATGTGGATAACTCTTCCTTGAGAGATTGTATCATCGTCAATAGTATTTGTTTCCTCTTTATAACTGGAGACGAGGATGTAATAAGCTTCGGCTCAATACTTGAAGGCATCAGCAATAAGGAAACAATATTGCAATATTAGTAGGTAATAATCGGATTACAAATATTTACAGTGTACATAAGAAAATGAATACGGAAGTAAATATACACCAGTAACAGCATGAATTTATATATGCTGTATATAATATTTATATCTCAACACTAAATCAGACTCGATTTGGCATAGAATAATACAGCTAGTATATACTTTTACTACCTAGAACGAGTGAACTGTTGCAAAAGGGCGGTGTGAGATGAATTAGTCTCTCATGGGACCATCAAATATGTAAATGCAGATCGGTAGCGACTTCCTTATTAATATGGGTGATCTCCGGAGTGCTGTCCACGCTCTGCTACCCAGCCCTTTGCTACTTGTCACTTATCGTGTGATAAGGCCGTAGCATGGACGACCAGAGCCTATTACATATTTGAATGTGAGTTTTGTATCCTAGTTAAACAATCATAATGGCTCCTTTTTTGTTTTGAATTTAGTCTTCAACCATACTGGCTGATCTACTTCTAGTCGGTGCTATACCATAGCAACATGCGTCCCATGGAAAATACAATAAATTCATCAACCAAACAAATTGAGCCCGGAATAAACAGCACGTTCATACAAAATGCCCGTGATTTAAAATTCATGTACAATTTCTTTTAAAGGCATCCATCTTCCTAAATTGCAAGTTACCCTATCGACAAAGATACCTCGAGCTATTTCACGCTGCGTTGCACCCTGCACCCTTCAAGAAATTCATCACCTACACCCCTGCTTTAGTTCTTCTAACCAAATGAAGATTATCAATGGGGTTATGTTGGCACGTAGGACCTTCCGTCCAAAGGCAATGTTTTAAAGCACCTATCAGAAACCAAACGATCTAATGAGACAATTCGTATCCCTGTGCACCCCCGAAACAAAATTTATGGTTGACGATGACGCCCAATGGGATGAGGGGACTGAGTTATCTAGTTGAAGCGAATTCTTGGTTACTTTGGACATGTTTATTTAATTAATCGATGTATAAACCAAAATGTTTTATTTTCTGATTTTAGAACGTTTTTCCATGTGAACTGTAACTGTCCCGTGAATATGGATGTTGCGACACATGCGAAACGTCGGTAATCACCTCAGTGAGGTAGATAAAGGTAAAAAGATAAGTTAATTATTCGCGATTAAGTCCAGTTTTGTAAAAATAATGTGAGAGAATCTTGAAAGCTATCCTCCTAGAGTTAGGTATTCCCGGTTGTGTCCCTAAAGGAGCCCGGGGGCCGCTTTGGCACTTAACCCCAAGATTTGGCTAAGGCTCTAGTTTTACAAAAGCGACTGCCATCTGACCTTCCCAACCCAGAGGGAAAACAAGACCTTATTGGGGTTAGAACGGTGGTTCTGTGAGAATCGTGAAAGTATAAATCAATATATGAAATGTAACTGTACGAAAATTATATCTCAACATTTTGATTTTATTTTGCCTGAAGGTACTTTACAGCTAAAAATTACTAGGAATTATTATTTTTTATTTATCTTACTGCAGTAAATAATATACTTAATCCAAAAGTGCATCTCGCAGAATTGCACCACATATACCAGTAGGAAATAAGAAAATACCACGATATAATTGCTTTTCTGCTTTTTAGCAGATGTTTTCTGAAGACCAGTATTTTCTTTAGCTAAAAAAAATTAAACACGTATAAGTAGGTACTCACACGAGATAAGATTCTGTAACAAAAACATTTTCGCCTTAATAAGACTTCACTGTCAGCCGCTTGACATAAATTAATATAATCATAAAAAGAAGTCAAAGTACGAAAAAAATATGGTTTGATGGAAAATGTCAACCCAGTGCTCCAGAACCTGTCAATCGCTTTTAAAACGACGGTCAAGTGAAAGAAATATACCCTGGAGGCCGACATTGCGAAGAAAAATAATATGTTGAACCATTCAATATCCGCAATGGATAGGGATGGGAAATGGTGGATAATAGTATTAAGTTGAGGAAAACTCTTACATCGATCATATAAATTATTTATATTGCAATCAACCGAGTCGTAAATGTAGTAGTTGATCAACATTGATACCATCATATTCATAAATGCCCGAGAAGCCCATAGTTATCTGCAACTCCCGGGGTTTTCGGTGCGGGAATGAATGACATTAGCTAAAGAATAGGTATTGACTTAAAAAACAGAATGTACTTACCTACTGAATAATTAATTGAATAAAAAGATACTTATTAAAAAAAACATACGTTCATATCTAGACCTCGTTATCTTGTCGCACTGACAATGCTTTTCCGTAGAGCGTGAATGTTTTTTTTATCGACCGTCTCAATATCGATGTTTATTATATATATAATGTAACAATGCGATTGAATTTTCGCCTTTTAAATCTTTGCTCAATCTCAATGAAATCTTCTTGATGAAAAATAAGTAGATAACCTCATTGGTGAAGCGATAACCTTAGATAAATGATTATTATTATTTTATTTTTATTATTATCTCGTAAGGCTTGGTAATAATGCTACTAATACTTAAGTTAAAATAAAATTGTATGGTTTGTTACAATTCGCAGGAAGGTATTTATTCATTAGGCACAATATGATATTTTGTCAGAATAACCTATCTGTTTATCTCTACTCTTTTTCAAGTTATTCCCGCACTGAAAACCCCGGGGTTTGGTTATCTGTCACTTATGTTTGTGTTTCTTATATAAAGACACAGCCTAAGTACTCAAGCCAGTTGTCCCGGGAACCCTTGTTAAACATCCTTATGTTGGGATACATCTGAAACGTCGGGATACCTCAGACAGGTAAATATATAAGTTAATTATGCGCGATTAAGTCTTGTTTAGTAAAAGTAATGTAAGGCACAGCGTATTCTTACTAATATAAGGTGATATTTATTATATTTACAATAGGAACCATAATTCATATACGAAAGAGACTAAAAGTATCAGAACATAATACCTTAAACATATTATTAAGCTGCAGAAAACGCGAGTGCATTTGTAAAAAAAAAATGAAAAGTGACGACAGAAAATTCTATGTAATTAACGAACCTACTCATTAATTTCACGAGAATCTGTTGAGTAATGCGAACTGTAGAGGAGAACAGCCGCACAGCGGGACAGACGCCGAACAGATACTAGACAGACGAACGATTTTCAGCCCAAGCTAAAGAACAGAACTACGTGTGCGACCGCTCGTTTGAAAAATCTATAACCTGGTAACAAAAACCGACACTTGACGTTTCTCGATCAAAACTACCTACTACCTATCATCATTGTATGTCTTAGCTGGCGACCTAAGCACACCAACAAGCCTAGTTTTTGCGAAAATTATTTCCATCTGAGTCTCAAACCTGGAGAACCAGACTTTATTGGTATAAGACTTTATCGAACAAGCGGGCTACTGGTCTGATCGAAGGTTCAGCTGTGTAAATCCGCTTAACGACTAGCTATTGTATAGTCTCATAGACAAAAACCAAGACCAACCACTCTCATCTCTTACAAATCATGATAGTGATCAATTAGTAATCACTCAATGCGGCTACCTATATCAAACTGAACGTGTAGTGACCAATGTTTTCAATCTCTCGTGCGCGGATGTTATAAGTTATTTAATCAAGCAAGCAACATTAAGACTTATACGATGGGATTCAATGTGAAGCATGAGTCCTAAGTATACGAGCTAATTCGTAAAATCACCAATGACAAAATATTGACCGTTGAAGGTCCCGCAGGCCCATCCCAAATACGATGTAAAATTATAAATTAAATATTTTCAGCGTGTGATTATCAACATGATAAATGAATTAATTGCAGTGGCACGGAAAATTTCGCTACACATAATCCATTCATATATTACACTGCGATACAAATGACACTTGAGCAATAAACACTTGTAGATTTTAAATAGAGAATAAGTATATATAAAAGACTAGCTTCCGACCGCGACTTCGTCTTTAAACCAGGCTATAAATAATCTTCGTGCAAAAGATCATCCAAATCGGTGAGTCGTATAATCGTGATGGAGTAACAAATATCTAAACATTCAAACTTTCGCATCTATAATATAAGTAGGATTTGAAGAAAAGAATACGAAACACGTTTGCCTCCAAATCAGTATCTATAAGTACCGTTAGCTACGTTTTTATACTTCTATTAAATACATACATAGATAAAAAAATTACGTTAATTTATTTTGACTTGTGCTGCAACTGCACTCAGTATTTCGTTAATTCTATAACTATGATTAGTGGATAATTTTATTACGGTGGTCGGGAATAAAATTAACTAAGTGAAATATTGCATTATGAACTATATTTGTCACTAGGGATTGTTTCAGCCAATGAAAATGTATTCATTTGAATTCAGGTATCTGAATCACGAGTCCGTTTTGGCTGTAACCTATTTAGTTTTGCGATCATGATATCAGAACTCGAAATTTGCTAATTTGAATCTGTTTTGTTTGTTTTCATTACTGTTTATCTTTATGGATATATGTATCATTATAAGTGGACTATACGTGTATTTGTAGATAAATAAAACTTTAAAGTTTGTGGTCGTCGTTTAATCAAAGTCATTTCAGAGTGGCCACTAAAATGCGTAGGTATTTTTATTAGAAAATCTAGCACAGATCATATCGATACTACAATTTTAAAATTAAGCTCATCACTATTCAGAGAAAGGCCGAGGCAGGACCGCAAGCATTTGCACCAATTAAATTGGAGCGTCAAAAAAAAGGAAGAAAATGGACGAAAAAGACAGGCTTTTGTCACTTGGTAATAGGAAAAATGTCCGCCGCACAATTTGACATGGAAACGGTCCTATTCAGATTGAGAGATTTATTTTGACGCTTGCTCGTAGTTGTCTGAAATAAGATTTAGTGGGACTCCTATTTATTTTACTATGCAGATGCGAGGAACAAGAACGCTCAAATAGTTTTTCTTGTGTTTTAGTGTGGAACCATTTTACGAAGTTGCAAGTCCCTAGCCCGAAAAAAGATATACTTTCCATACAAATTTGTAACCCATTTTTGACCCCCTTAGAGTGTGATTTTTCAAAAACGCTGAAATTACTTTTCTTGTTTTATTAGTTGGGATGACGACGTAAACAAGACCGCGGGTCATCTCTGGATGAGACTAGCACGGGACCGGGATAAGTGGCGTGCTCGAAGAGAGGCTTATGCTCAGCAGTGGGCGATTAAATGATGATGATGATGATGATGTTTTATTAGGGACTTTTTTAGGAAGTATCAATTCTCTATCTAAAAAAAATTATTATTTCCCATACAATTTTTCAAACCTTATGTTAATTACCCTCTGAAGAAATTATATCTAAAAAAACCGACCAAGAGCGTGTAGGGCCACGCTCAGTGTAGGGTTCCGTAGTTTTTCGTCCGTCACGGTAAGTGTCCCCACTTAAGCGTTAAAAAAATGGGCTATTTGTTACATTGGGTTGACATATTATTAAGTACAAAACCCTTAAACCCGACATACAGCGACATCTATAGGCAAATTAAGTAAACTATTGCGCGCGAGTTTAAAGTATAGAAGATGATTTTTATGGGATAATTCTTTATTGCGTGAACCGATTTTCACCGTTTTTTTACTTTATTTGAAAACACGTCATTTCATTGTGATTTTGTAGAAATTACAGGTACAATAAACACCTGCTTATTACTCCTTCTCTTATATCTCCTTACGGTTAAATTACAAATTTAGTTCTGAAAATATTTTGTAATTTTTTTCAAAAACAACAACGACAACATTTTTGTTTATTTCATGGGTGTAGTAAATGTTATTTAGTACCGGACTCTTTATGAAATTATATAATTAAATGAAGTAGAGTGAACAAGTTCTTATTGCTGACTGTACTCTTTTATTGCACAGTCAGCAACTACTCATTAAGTTTAAAGTGTCGCGCCTTAAATTTTTTCTTTTATACAGGCCTCCGTTGACAACTTGCTATGGCGATAATCATCTCCGACCATGACCGGTGTAACCCGTGTCGAAAGTTAAGAAATAAAGGTAAATAAATATCGCATTAGACCCGTGTATAATAATATTTTTCTCAAACATGCAATGAAATATTGACGTTGTGATCTTCATAATGAAACTACTCACTGCAGACTCTTAAACCGCTGAACCGATTTAGATGAAAGGAATAAAGATAGTTTTCAACACAATTGCTCGTAACGTACCTCTTATTGTGTCGCTTTTAGGCTCATAATCCTGGATATTAAACACGCATGTTTTATAACATTACGACACTTGTGTGTTATGGTTATATCCCGATTAAGTCAGGTTGGCACCTTGCAGCAAGATGTATGCATGCACACGGTGCATTCTTAAATTAACGGGGTTGTACAGATTGAACAGCTTTTTTTAATTCTCGGCAAATGGATTCTTACTCGACTAAACAAATTAAATCCTTTTTGTTAATTAATTGGTTATTCTTTTTGGATATGATATAGAAACGTTTAATTTAGTAAAACTATTCACTTTTAATAACATCTTAACATGAATTAATAAAGATAACATTTTAAAACGAAAATATTAATTTAATTTTGTATTGGCTGTTTAGAGATTTCATCTAATGCGCGCGCACTGCGCAAACTTCACGAAAAAAACTGTTGCGCGCCATTTTAGGTTATTTCACAGATATTTGTAAACATTGTTAATGCGTGTTTGGTTATTAACAAAAATGTTGACTCGTGGTGACTAGAAAAGTGATAAAAAGAATGGACGTGACTAGAAATTCTTGGCGATGTAATACAACATGTGAGTAACAACCTGTTGCCATAAATAAGTAAAGAAAATAACTTGGCAGACTTATAAAATTTTCATCTTATGAAAAGGATTTTTCCTCGCAAAATGTGTTGAAAAACGTCGTATGAAACGCGTGAGCTTTGATAATTACAATCCTCGGCTCTCTTATCACGCTCACCTGCGGTTCGCGTGATAATTCCGCCTCTGATGTAATTATCAACATACCTCACATGTATCACAATGTACTATTATGTACCTGGGAAGGAAAAAGGATAGTTTTATCTCGGAGATTACCCCCTAAAAGGGTGAAATAGGGTATGAAAGTTTATATGGAGATGCTTTCAACTGCGTCAGCAACAGGTTCATATTCACAATAAGTTGGCGAATCAGTTTCCCCTTTTCATCATCATCACTATCATATCATCTGAAAGACGTCCACTGCTAGACATAGGCCTCCCCCAGGGTGCCACAATGACCGGTCCTGCGCCACCCGCTACCAGCGGACTCCCGCGACCTTTATATAAGTCCACCATGGTCCACAATCTACCGGTACATGGTCGCCACTCGAGAATCTTTCCGCCCCAACGTTCTACGTGCAATGTGCCCCGCCCACTGCCACTTAAGTTTAGCGATTCGGAGGGCTATATCGGTCACTTGGTTCTGGTGCGGATAGACCCACTTCTGATGCGATCACGCAGAGAAACTCCCAGCATAGCCCTCGCCATTGCCCTTTGTTTGTCTTTGAGCCTTCTTATGAGAGCTATAGTAAGCGACCACGGTTTAGTGCTATAAGTCATCACTGGCAACACGCACTCTCGTCTTGAGACACTGCAGAATATTGGACGAAAAGATCGTAGGATTCGGCGAATGGTATCCAAAAGTAGAATAAAATTATGTAAAAACGAAATTACGTATCCAATTCCAGAATAGATCTTGCATTTTGCCAAATCGATTGCGCCTAACTTAAGGTTAGCTAATGGAAAGGAATCGAATTATTACGCCAAATCTCATTAACCGGCTTTTCCTAACCTTCCTTTCTCCGCATTGATTGTTGATTTAGCGAGTGCTGCGACTTTCGTTCTCAATTTATTAGGTAGAAACATAGTTTATTTAAAATTCGATGCTTGATAAATAGTTTATGGAATAGTATTACGCTAACTACCAGTGGGTCTGATTCCAGGCTTCAAATTTCGTAAGTATAATTATAATTATATACCTACTTTCATATATCTGTCTTTCAAAAGCAAATCAAAATCAAATCAAATCAAATCAAATCAAAATAGTTTATTTGCTAGAATACATTCAAGCGGATGTTGATAAAAATAAAATTCGTACATTGTATTCTGCCAGCCTGCTGGGCATGCAAATGCTAAAAGTTAATAACAATATGAAAAGTTAATTATATTATTACAGAGTACTTAATACATGTCAGGCTTATAATCTAAATATTCTTTCACAGAGTAAAATGCATTTTGAGTCAAAAAATCTAATAGATGTCGCTTAAATTCTGGCATTTCAGAACTTCTTATAGAGTCTGGTAACTTATTATATAACTTCGGTGCCATGCCGAATGCACTTTTTGCTCGTAAGGCTGTTTTGGATTGGTCATTTGCGATCTTATGTCGCTGCTGTACACTCTTGAAAACAGAGAATTCATTTACATTGGCCTTAACATACATAGCCATTTCAAATATGTATAAGCAGGGGAAAGTTAATATTTTAAGGTTAATAAAGTAAGACTTGCAGGACTCTGTGGGTTTTAGCCCACAAACAGAGCGAAGACACTTTTTTTGGGCCTTAAATACTGTCTCTCGATCTGTTAAATTGCCCCAGAAAATGATCCCATAACGTAATGTAGCCGTTACATATGCGTGATAGGCAGTGAGTACGGCAGCGCGACTTACTTTTTTATTTAAATTATACAGTGCATACGAGAATCTATTTAATTTTTTACATATAGTGTCAACTTGGTACTTCCACATCAATTTATTATCTAGAATTAATCCTTAAAAATGTTGTATTGTCCGTCTCGTCTATTATATGATTATTATATGCCACAGTTATATTTCCCATGCTATTTGTCCTTTGATAAAATTCATAAGTTTTGTTAAATTTATACATAGATTATTAAGATTTAGCCAATTGATTATTGATTCTAGTGCATTATTTACATTAACTTCGCATGTCTGTGGGTCTTCTCCAGTCAGTACTACTGTGCTGTCGTCGGCGAACAGAACCATCGGGTGGTCAATCGCCTGTGGCAGATCATTGATGTAAATGAGAAATAGTAATGGACCCAGTACGCTTCCTTGCGGTACCCCATGACTAATTTCTCCAAAATCTGATGAAAGAGTAGCTTTACTTCTCATTTTTAAACTTATGTGATCTATTTGAACTATCTGTTTTCTACCAACTAAATATGACATTAAAATATCGTAAATGTTGCCGCGTATTCCATACTTATACAATTTCTTCATCAAAATATTATCGTCAACTAGGTCAAAGGCCTTGGTTAAATCCATGTACAGGGCACATACTGGTCTTTTCTTGTCCATATTATCCATAATTACTTGTAGCAGGTCAAATATAGCCATATTTATTGTCTTATTCTTACGAAATCCCTTTTGTTCTCGCGCAAATAAGTTATTGGACTCAAAATATTTACTGATACAGTTACATATAACCTTTTAAATTTTTTTTGAAAAAATAGGAAGGAAAGCAATTGGCCTATAATTATCCATCTTTTCTTTGTCTCCTTTTTTAAAGAGAGGTCGCACAATTGCTACTTTCAATTTATCAGGAAATATACCCTGTAATATACACAAATTTATAATGAAGCTAATGGGTGATGCTATGATATGTGATACTTTTTTAATTATTTTAGTGCATATTCCGTCATAACCAGTTCCGTTGCTATTTTTAAGGGAATAAATTATCTTCAGTATGTAATTCGGACATGTCGGGTGCATAAATAATGAGCGAGATGTCAATGTCACTTGTGCGATGTGAGATATCACATATGTCAATGTACTATTTAGATGCTTTCTACAATTATTAGTTTTAGTGATTAATTTGGCTTGGTTTATGAAATATTTATTAAATTCTTGTACGATTAATTGAGGATCCGTTATCAAATTACCATTATGTCTTATATGAGTTATATTTTCCTTAGGGTGCACAGTTTTTACATTGTTGACAATGTTCCAAGTCGCTTTAGATTTATTTGCTGAATGTTTTATATAAAAGTCATTTTGACTCTTTTGTGTTAGTGATATAATTCTCTTCAAACGCTTGGAATATTGCTTAAAGAGCCTCTTGGTGTTTTCATTCGGACATCGTCTATAGTTCTATAACAAAACTCTCTTCTTAATACAACATTTTCTTATTTTTTCTTATTATTGAAATAAATCGATGAAATTATTGTAGGCTTCGTTAGCATTATTTGACATGTACACACAATTAAAGCTCAAATTCTGTAGACATTCATTAAATTTAATTATATTATCCATACACATGTCTCTTCTTCTTTCATACCAGTATGATAGAAGACAAGTTTTCTTGACTGGGCAATTCATAATTTGTGCAGTGTGGTCTGATATGGCAAGGTCAATGATTTCAGTTCTGCCACCTCGGACGTTATAAATGATGTTATCAATACATGTATTGCTATGTAACCTTGTGGCCTCAGTTACACCTATTCTAAGATTGTAACTTGCAAGTACATCCCGGAATTCAGTCGAAAATCTAGTTCTTTTTAAGATGTCAATGTTAAAGTCACCGCAAATAACAATTTTCCTGCCCTTAGTACATATCTTAGCTAAAATTAATTCTAATCGTTTAAAAAATATGGTCATGGTTGTAGAGTCATTTTTTGGAACTCTATATATACAAATAATAACAATTTTAAGGTCTGTTAATTCTATAGCCGAACATTCCAACAGATTTGAGATGGACAGATTTACAATATCATATAATGTTTTAAATTTATATATATTCCTGATTAAAATCAAACAGACAAAGTTATTAAACAAAAAGCGATGTCCTATGGATATATCTTCTGTGTATTAAGACTGGCTGGAATCGCAACTATTAACGTGAAACAAATAAAACAAAATAAGTATCATCATCAAACCCCGGGGTTTTCGGTGCGGGAATAACTTGAGAAAGAGTAGAGATAAACGGATAGGTTATTCTGACAAAATATCACATTGTGCCTAATGAATAAATACCTTCCTGCGAATTGTAAACAAACCATACAATTTTATTTTAACTTAAGTAGTAGGTACTTTAGCATTTCTACCAAACCTTACGAGATAATAATAATAATAAAATATTAATAATCATTTATCTAAGGCTATCGCTCACCAACGAGGTTATCTACTTATTTTTCATCAAGAAGTTTTCATTGAGATTGAGCAAAGATTTAAAAGGCGAAAATTCAATCGCATTTCTGCATTATATAAACATCGATATCGAGACGGTCGATAAAAAAAAACATTCACGCTCTACGGAAAATGAACGTATGTTTTTTTTATTACTTAAGTATATTTTTATTCAATTAATTATTTATAGGTAAGTACATTCTGTTTCTTAAGTCAATACCTATTCTTTAGTTAATGTCATTCATTCCCGCACCGAAAACTCCGGGGTTTGATCATCATCCTCCCGGCTTTATTCCCGGTTGTGCCCCTAATGAGCCCGGGGTCCACTTTGGAACCTAATCCCAAAATTGGGCGTAAATACCACAGGTTTTACGAAAGCATTGGTTTTAAAATGAGCTTCCAACCCAGAGGGAATACAATACTTTGTTTGCATTCGATTTGAGGTTTCCTCGCGCTTTTTGCTTTCACCGAAATGCTAGTGTTAAACAACAATTTATATTATAATACTTAAGTTATTTGAAAAACCCGTATTATATCGTAATTTTTATTCCCAATAGTCAAGGGAAGGGTTCTTTATACGCACGAAAACAATACGTGTCTTGTCATCGAAGCATCAGTTTTTAAAACAGATTAAAAAGTATTAAAACGGGGTCTATTTGTATGGAAATTCGATACGAAGTGTATCGATGTTCATTGCTCTCTACTAAATAAGCGGGCTTTTTTTAAAGTAGTTCTTTAACTTAATCATGACCTTTATTCAAATAATTAAAATTAAAATTCCGACTTCATTCATTTTCTAGCAAAATTTAAATTGCCAGCAATGTAAAGCAAAGTAAATTGACAAGTAAGTGTAAATGACATCTCTTCATATTTTGTTTATTACGGCGTCATACACCTTGTACATTGAAGTTTTGGATTTTGTAAAAATAATTGTGCAGTTAATTTACATAATTATGATTTGCAAATCCATGCAAACAATTACTAATGGAACATATTATTATAAGTTTTAATAAATGCCCGCGTGCCGGTTACACACTGTATATTCTTGTGCACCCACATTGTTAACCCAATCACTCCCAAACACAACACATAGGTCTAGGACTGCAAAATGGGGTTTTCGAGGAAAGGCGCATTAATATGCAGTGAAAGAGTATTGTAAATGTTTAAAGGGTCGGCAACGCGCATTGTCCACCCTTGAACTTGCGAAAGTCCATAGGCTACAGCCACCACTTGCCACCTGGCGGGCCATACGCTTGTTTACTACCGAGGTTCTATATAAAAAGACCGGGCTGCACTCCGGGAGTGCCGGCAGAAGTGAAAACTTGAATAATTTTAATTTTGCAAACCCCTTCCCACCCCCTAGCCCCCCTCGCCGCCGTAGGCGCTTTTCGTAACTTAGTGACTACTGAAACTGCTACGAACGAAGGTTGCGCTTGCAGGCGGAAACCCGCCACGGGCGCCTACGCCGTAGGTGCTTTCCACCACTTAGCACATTCACTACCAAGAATCGCTACGCGCTACGCTCGTAGCTGATCCTGTGGATTTCCTCGTATGTAGCGGAAAGCGACTACGGCGTAGGCGCCCGCTAGGCGGGTTCCTGGTAGTGAGAGTGTTGAATATTGGAGCTGCTACGGACTACTACGCGTAGCGCTACAAGAGTAGCGTGTCTAGTTAACACTTTTACTGCCAGGAATCCGCTTAACGGGCGCCTACACGGGATCGGCTACGTAGCGATTTTTGGTAGTGAATGTGTTTAATATATTTTTGTGATAAGATCGGCATTTACAGAAATCCTTTTTTACTAAAAAAACGAAAACAATTCACATTTACAATAATTACCAACTTAGAAAAGACGAAAAGCCCCGAAATATATAATTTTTAAGTTCAACATCTGCCGGCTGAGCCGATTTTGTTAGCTAAGAACCGTCTCGATCACGTCAGCTTTCGGACAAAAAAACCATTCGTTTAGAAGCTACGATGCCACGGACAGACACACAGACACACAGACGCACGTATACACAGACAAGTCAAACGTTATTACACCCTTCTCTTTGCGTCGTAGGTTAAAAAGAGTAGATCAAAAACCACTGTAGCTTATTTACTTGTACTGGGTGTTGGATGTAAACAGTTAGGTGGATGTCACACTGCGCCGCATCTCCGGACGGAGATGCGGAGCTCGTTGTATGCAGGTACCTCAGTGGGCGTAGCATGGTTGCCATTTTATCACTTATCGTTGTGGTAAAGACGCCCATCACGCTCTGACAATTTGCGAGTGCGAGAGTGACGGATACCTTATCCACAACGATAAGTGATAAAATGGCAACCGTGCTACGCCCGCAGTTTGTATATAAATTCCGTGTGGTACGACACACTGCACCGACAAATTTGTATGCAGCTCCGCACCTCCGTCCGGATATGCGGCGCAGTGTGTCATCCGCCTTAGACAGAATCAGGCAGAAAACGATGTGCTGCGATTTGTTTGAGCGCACAATCAAGATATGCGGGAAACTGAATGCGGACACAGTTGAGTGCGCCGCTAGTGATGGGACCGCAGTGTCGATTGTTTTGAATAAACACAATCCGCAAAACTATCGACATGATTATAATTCATAATTAATTTATTGCAAACATTTGTTCAGTACAGGTGGTATGACATTATATGATATAATTTCTCACTCTTGTTGTCTCCCTTCTTGACATTGCTTATATAGTCTGTATTAAAGTAAAAGTAAAAGTTGCCATAGACTCTGATAGGATATAGCATAATACAAAGTACAATAAAATAACTAATTTAAAATCTTATAACGGCTTCATAAATACCTAAATCAAGTTTGGTTGCATGTAACAATTCGGAAACAATTTTTGGTATCCGATCGTTTAAGCCCACTAAATGGTCTCATTCCTTCTTCTCGCTTCAGCTCTGAAAACCATTTTCCCCGCTAGAGATGATGTGCCGATTGTTTTGAATAAAGACTTCGCTTCCGATATTTTTACGGGGTAAAATTTAGCTATAAAAGGAAATATATGCATGCCTGCTTGCAGGCTGAATAAATGGAACTGTATTCCAATTTAAAAGACCTATTTTTACCTACTGTATTCCAGCAAATAAACGATTTGATTGATTAATTGATAAAAGCGATAATTTTCTGGCAAATATCATTGTCGATGTTAATGAGCGCAGATACGTATATCTTTTACGTGGTAATAATACAATCAAAATAAATAGGTAAAGGTACTAGGTAATGTAGGTAGGTAGGTAAACTATTTAGGAAAATGTTTCTGTATGTATCCTGGTAACATCCAGGAGCCCGATTCCAAACTTAAAATAACGTAGGTATATCCCTACTTTCATGTATCTGTCTTTCAATCATACAGACTGAATCATGTCTTGATAATGAAAATCGATATTCTACGGACTCTCCTTTGTTTATCAAGACTTGAAGGAATCGCAGCATAAAACCCTCCATTTCGTATCCAACGCCGGTGACCCCTGCAGATTTCTCTGATGAACACGTATATGGCTCGCAAAAGCCTAACCTTGTTTTAAGTTCATTATTGTCTTTTGCCTTCTCCTGGTTGTTAATCATATGTAAGAGGAAAATAGAGAGCATACTCGTAATCAACAATTGAAACCAAACACTTATTGCCCACACTTTAGTCCAACCCTCTTTATACGAACGCACAAGAACGCAGAGCGCTGGCTGTGCGCTGCAACATGCTGGCTCGTAGGTGTGCACGATGTACTGATAAGGTGAAGGCTAGGCTTTTTAAAGCATATTACCTGTCCTTCTACACGTGCAGCCTATGGATCAGCTATACGCAGCGGGCATACAGCGCTCTGCGGGTACAGTACAACAACGCGTACAGCCTATGGATCAGATATACGCAGCGGGCATACAGTGCTCGGCGGGTACAGTACAACAACGCGTACAGCCTATGGATCAGCTATACGCAGCGGGCATACAGCGCTCGGCGGGTACAGTACAACAACGCGTACAGCCTATGGATCAGCTATACGCAGCGGGCATACAGTACTCTGCGGGTACAGTACAACAACGCGTACAGCCTATGGATCAGCTATACGCAGCAGGCATACAGCGCTCTGCGGGTACAGTACAACAACGCGTACAGCCTATGGATCAACTATACGCAGCCGGAATACAGCGCTCTGCGGGTACAGTACAACAACGCGTACAGCCTATGGATCAGCTATGCGCAGCGGGCATACAGCGCTCGGCGGGTGCATTATAACAACGCGTACAGGGTGGTCTTCGGGCTGCCGTGGCACTAAAGCGCCTCGGTTATATTCGCGGAGGGTCGGAGCCACGGCTTCCACGCGATCATCAGTAAGCGATGTAGCTGAAGACGGTGGCGCGTCAGCTCGAATACCATCCTGTGCACGCTAGCCGACAGGCGACGCTCAATGTGTGCTGGAGCACTGGGTGCAACTGCATGCACCCTTATTTGATCATGTATTAATATAATATTAACCCTACATTTAATTAAAATGTTACTAACACGTTATGGACTTTGTTCCAAATAAAATTAATCCCATAAAAAACATTGCATGTAAAAAAGGCAAAATCTCGACTCTTCCAGAGTAAAAAGTTGTGAGATATTTCTTAGAGCCAAGTCTCAGGCATTTTTGTTAATCTATATTTGCTTGCTAAATAAAATTCTGTAACTTGGAAATCACACAACTTTCCTGCATTTATGGATTTGTACATACCTAACTCTATGTAGGCAGTATTGTTTTTTTATGGAATCTCACTTCTTTTTATACGTGATTGTGTTATCAATACATATGAATTATGAATGCAGTCCCATTCTTGCTTTTTCATTTTTTGTCCCGTTCACTGCAAATATCACTTTGTAAGCCTATATGTTTGTATGGGATTACAAACATTATTTATGCAGTTGGTGTATCTAGAAAACTGGACTGAAATTGCTTTTTTTTAGTTTCCCTTTGATTTATACACTAAACACCAATTGTATTCTAAATTTGAAGCTGCTAGAAGTGCCTGAGACTTTTGATGATCGGTGAGTCAGTCAGTGAGTGACAAAATTAAGAAGCTTTGACTAGTTATAATTCTTAAATCACTGTTTCAAATTGAATGAAATTTGAAATATGTCGTGTTTATACAATGCGTGCTTGGTTACTGAACATTCAGGCTTCTAGTTTTATCCACAACGAAGTTATAGAGGGTTCGAAAATGGCCTGAACTGCTTCGAGAAAAAGATGGTACGGCCGTGCCGCTGTTTTGCTCGACTTGGCGGGGGCACTGCTGTGCCCCCAGATCAATCGAGTTGAATATACCCAAGCACATGACAGCGTCTAAATCAGAATGCGCAACACATAGCTCACGTATCTCGAGACACCGCTCCATCGCACTTGGCGTAAATAATCAACTCGATACCATGATTCGATTATCGACAATCGAGAGGTGACAGCACAAATCACCTACGCCTCTCTAGTGTGAGACAGTAACAAACTAGATAATGCCGATGTCTTCGACTTTAAAACAAGGTGCTAAGAATGAATTTTGTTTGAGCGTGTGCGAGTTTAGGATTGTGAAATCAGTTGGATAGAGGAAACACAAGTGAGGTAGATTAAGGGATTTAGGTTGGCAAACGTTCGGGTGACTTAAATTCATTATACGTAAATAACTTGGTTATGTACAAACGGGAATGAATGATATGCACCTATATATTTCCAGGTCTTAGCCTAGAGGCAGGATGGCATAGTATGCGTGGCCTGCTTTTGGCTTACTTAGGGATAAGAGCAGAAAGAATCTGCACATTTTGGATGCTTGAACATGTTTGGATGTTTGTTACTCAATCAGCACGCAAAACGGTTTAACGGATTAAATGAAATTTGGCATGGAGATATTTAGTAACCTGTATTAAAACATAGAATACCATTTATCCCCATAATCACCTAACGGTATACAATTGGGGCCAGGTGATGCGGGATACAATTGTAGTTCACGCGAACGAAGAACGATGATGTCTTTCGTCATTACAAAATAATAATAATAATAACACTACTTAGTATTTAAGTAGTTCGCCCATGCAAGCATTAACAAACCGGACTCCACAAACAGTGATTTAGTCCCGTTTAGTAGAAATATTGTGTGAGAATCGTAACAGTTTAAATCAATGTCTCTTGATTAGTAGTAACTTTTTACGCAAAGACTATTTGAAATCATCCTACGTGTGGTTTGACGTCGTCGGCACCGAAAATTCAAGCCTTATTGATCACTCACTGCCCACATTCATGAAAATTGCAATAACATATTTTCAAAATTAAGAGGCGGTTTTTAAGTCAATAAATAAATAACTTACGTGCCCTATCGTCACCTAATACACTGCCAAATGATGTAAAAGAGAGCCATTCACATAAATGCTGAGGAGCGCTCAATAAATGGCTTATCGTGTTTTTACTCCATTCATGAATATTTAGATAGGTAATTAACAACTGTTTTTTTTGTATATTTTTATTTTAAATGGATACATGAATTTAATTAATTGATTGTCATTTAATGTAATAATGTTTAATACATTTTTAATACATTATTGTATACAATTGACTGTAAAAAAGATACTTTTTAACTTGTAAGTAATCCTATTGGTTAATTAAGTTTTGCATGCCTGCTTGGCAGAATATTTAAGCGTCATAAATGAAAATTAAATGTCGGATCAATGTATCACTTGTGTTCTTGTTTATACTACGTGTTTTTTTTTCCATTTCCGGACATAGGTTAGATCAAATAAAGTTAATTTCTCTAGGACAGTAGTATCTTAATTCTTACTGTTATCAAGATATTCAATATTTTAATTTAATCAGATTTGCAGCATTAACCACTGTTAATGATACATTCAATTATTTCGTAATTTTTTTTTTCATGTAATAATTACGCTTATTCGTTTCTGTGAATGTACTCTGCAATATGCCGAAGTTAACGGAAATTCCCGGGAACACCGTGTATAATAATCTTGATCCTGGTAAAATAAACCCATGAAATCCTTATTCGAAAACAAAAAACGGTATTTACCCCAATAAGTTCACGATACGGCCTATACCTCTGCTCATATTAATACCTGTATTAGTATTTGATTTGATCATATTGGCGGAATAAGTACACGGTTTCAATATTGTATCGAGTGGCCCAGGCTATAGTGACATGTAATATCAATAAGACCGTGTTCGGAATATAAAGGGCTCTATTATACCCGAATATCTGTATAAATCGTTTCCGATGGTAATTTCATTTTCTTTCATTTCCTATTATTGCATGGCTTCCTCGTAGGTTTTTAGTATTCAAAGTACCTCTAACTGATGTATCTTGCTAATAATAAATAAATATTAGAAGACCACGTAGCGGAAGGCGCGGCGTGGGTAGGCCCCCGACAAGGTGGACTGATGACCTGGTCGCGGGAGTCCGCTGGATGTGGGTGGCGCAGGACAAGTCACTTTGGCACTCTTTGGGGGAGGCCTATGTCCAGCAGTGGACGTTTTTCGTCTGATATGATGACGATGATGCTTAGAGGACAATCTTACAAAAAATTAACTAACGCCACAGTAAGCTCAGTAAGGTTTGTGTTATAGGTACTAGACGAAGATATACTTAATAGATATAAATACTTCTATAGAAAACATCCAAGACTCAGAAACAAATATTCATGCTTATCACACAAATATTTGCCCTTAATGGGATTCGAACCCAGGACCTTCAGCTTCGTCGGCAGCGTCACTACCCACTAGGCTAACTAGTCGTCACCGATAACTGATAGCTAGACTAAATATGTTGCCTAATTCAAATGGAAGCAGAGTTATATTATCTTGACTATACATTGACATACATACATAGATTCAAGCCTTCATTCCCAAAAGTCGTAGGCAGAGCACATTAAACTTATGATCCAGAGGCACTTTTAGCATAAATGTGGGTATGAAAGATCGATAAATGTGATATTGCAGTGATAAGTTGCAAGCCTTTAGCCCACAACACACTTCAAACCTGTTCCCTTAGTTACGAAAGAAAAGAAAGCGGGTGGTGCTATTCAACCCGGCACCACACTTATGTATACTTTCTTTATTCATATTCATATGAATTTATTCGTAATTGCCAATATATTATTAGTATTATTACATATCAGGATGTTTATGATAATAGAAATAATAATATTTAGCATTACACAAAAAGTGTCTACAGAAAGTCAATAAAATAATGCATAGTTAAAAATAATCATTACAAGTCAAAAACAAACAATATTTAAATAACATTGTTCACCCAATATTCATAAGTTCGTCATAGCTATAGAATATTCTTTACTATAGTTACAAGTTCGCTATAGTAGTATACAAACGTCAACACTGTTAACTGACCATCCTGTGTTTATATAGAACCTTATTACCATGCACTTAAGGTGCACCGATGGTCAGTTAGCTGTGTTGTCGATAGTACAGCAGTATGTTTCTTCGATCTGCAGTGTGTGGCTTCCACGGGAACCTAAAATTAACTAATTTGCGTGTCGAATGTTGTTTATAATTTTATGTAATAATATCAAATTGATTCCATTTGGATTTATACGTTTATCTCTTAAAATGTATGTTCATCTGCAAGACTAAGTTAAAAATTTACATAAAAAACATATCCAACAATAGTTAAGTTTACTCCAAAAAAGTAGAGCGCTTAAAATGAATGGCACGATAAACCAATTGTTATAAAAACTTTACCAAAACACCTTTGACCTTATAATCGAAAGAACTTTCCTCATTTTCTTAAAGCTTAAGGAGACCTCATAAAACACAAGGGTCCAATAATCTCTTATTTATTAAACTATCCGACTCGGATAAGACTTGATAGCCAGTTTGTACATTACTGACTAACGAGATAAGTTTCTTACGATCCAACGTCTGATCTTGGCTAATCTGTGGCCATTGGGCCAGGATGTGAGAAGAAAGATAAGAGGAAAAATATGTTCAGTGCTGGCTAAACAAAAACGAAACTGAAGCGACAGGAAGATAGAGAAAGTCCCCGATATGATGTTGTAAGAAGTAACAGTTTACCTTGCGACATGTATAGGAAAAATTTTTTTTTCACTTTTTTTACGGAAGCCTAGTGGTCGTTATTGGGGTCTTCGTGTCGGAAGCAACGGCACTTAGCTATCTATTGAATGTCTAGAACGAGCCCGCAGATGGAGGATTATGCAGTACGTAATTAGGACGTTGGAATCCTGGAATCCTCCAAAAAATGTGTGTATACAACAAGAATATATAATTTAATATGGGCCTCATAAGAAGGCTCAACGTCACCCAAAGGGCTATGGAGAGGGCTACGTTGGGAGTTTCTCTGCGTGATCGCATCAGAAATGAGGCTATCCGCAGCAGAACCAAGGTAAGCGATATAGCCTTCCGAATCGCTAAACTTAAGTGGCAGTGGGCGGGGCACATAGCACGTAGAACCAATGACCGCTGGGGCGGAAAGGTTCTCGAGTGGCGACCACGTACCGGAAGGGGCGGCGTGGGTAGGCCCCCCACAAGGTTGACTGATGACCTGGTAAAGGTTGCTGGAGTCCGCTGGACGCGGGTGGCGCAGGACCGGTCACTTTGGCACTCTTTGGGGGAGGCCTATGTCCAGCAGTGGACGTGTTTCGGTTGATGTGATGATGATGATATAATTTACAGGTCTTTAGTCCCCCACCGTCAGTCTTTCAGTTCGTATCGGCGCTACAGCACTTGGTCAACTAGGTTAGGTCTTTCCTAACGTTTAAGTCCCAGGATAAACCAGTGGAGCATATGCAGTGCGCCAGGAGGACACCATACTGCAATCAAACACTTACTGCGCGCGGGGCCACAAAGTGTTGGAACAGGACCTCTCGCACCAATTGTAGTTAAGTGTAAAAGAGAGCGCAGCAGAGGCATCCCGTTCCCAAATTTTATATCACAGCGCGCTGTGAGCGTTTGATAATAGTGTAATACGTTCAACCTGAGATCGGGAACACTTTTAAGTAACAACGCAGGTAACAGCTGTCGTGACGTTATTAGTGGGTTGTAATACCAATTAGGATTGGTAAACATCCGAGACTGAACGTTACGTCCCTTAGTTTTTCTTCATTATCAAATTATCTAAATAAATAATATTGATAAAATCTATATAAACAGTCTATTTTGTCGGTATTTGTTCTACCGATCTATGTTGCATGTCACAAAAAAAACGTAATCTAGTAGAAAACATGGTTGTCCAGAAGACAAAACACTATGATACAAATCTGGGGACATTTTACGTCGGCTGGGCAACCGGTAAAATGAGGGCAAATAATTATTTTTAATACAGGTGTCTAGTAGTTTCACGTTATAATTAATTGAGTAAGGAATGCAACAACGATTAACAAGCAGACATCGTATTTACTTATTATCTCTTTTTAAACAGAAAATAGTAGATAAGGGACACTAAAAAGTTGATTCACTCAAATATTTACCAATTAAAAACGCCATATCCAATTCGACGTACCCCGGTCTACCGCACCAAGAAAATTCCCTGTCAGCAAACGGAACCAACTCCAACGCAACATATGTCGAGCGAAACACTTCGTAAGAGTATACGTGATATAATTTAGCCCATCGATCGAACAAACAAGTTAATTAGGGAATAAATGGAAAACGTGCGTGCCACTGGACTGTTACGAGTTGCCAAGTGTTGGGATTTCGTTTGCCTATTAGATTATTTTGAAGGTAAACTCATTTAGGCCTCAGCCTTTCTAAGTGAAACCTTTTTACTTAGAAGTTTTGTTTTACGTGCCGCTAATGTAATTGTTGAATAAGTACGGCTATTGTTTAGCTTTTGGTTAGGATGAAGTGGCAATTCATCATTCAACCATGGAGTTACAAAAGTAATTGGAAAATATGTAATGAAAATGTGTAATGAAATTATATTCTTTTTTGCTCATTTTAATTTGAACGCATCATTATCCTTGTTCTGTCAGTTATTGCTAGTGTTTCTTCCTATTAAAGCTACTTATATAAGTTACGAGTTAAATTTGTGTAAACGCTATTCGAATAGTTTGAGAACCCTAGGGTCACTGGAATGCAGTTGCTTGTCATCGCTGATTGTCGCCCGGCCTACTATTTGCGCTCCTAACTTAAATGCACTTGAAGATTATCTTGTGCACAGTATGATTGTCTCTTTTTCGCTTGTTGCTAATCTATGTATTTATGCGTATGCGTTTTGCCTGCCTTGTCACACTACCGTGGTTTATTCCATGTCTAGTTGGATGAGTGTTATTGAATTTAAGTCGTTTGTTCTACTGTTCCTGCTTCTAAGTGCCTCGTATAAAAACGAAGTTAATACAAGGAATGCTATTAGGATGAAGGCGGCTTTTGGGAGGTATATTATACTATGTTATTGCTATTGTTTTGCGTTAATATTTAGTGATGGCTAGTAATTTTAATGGATAAATTTCTTTATACTACCAAAATGTTAGGGGACTTCGATCCAAAACAATTGAATTTTATCGTAATATTCTATTAACCTCCTATGATATAATATTACTAACTGAGACGTGGCTTGTGGATGGTATTGCGGATTCTGAGCTTTTTGATAGTCGGTATGTTGTTTGGCGGCGGGATCGCGACCTAGTGCTGACTGGGCAAAGTCGGGGAGGTGGTGTCGTTATGGCTACCCGGAAGGAGTTGGCTGTAGTTCCTCAACCTGCCTATCAATCCTCAGCGGAGGACTTGTGGCTAACTTTAACAATAAACAATACGGTAAAATTACATTTATGTGTTGTATACTTATGTAAGCAGGGGCAGGGTTACTCATTTTCTGACCAACTTTGCAACTTTTTGGATAGATTGGGGGATTTTGTAAATATGAATCCTGATGATAAATTCCTAATAATCGGCGATTTTAATTTAAGCAATATTGTGTGGACGCTAAATAATCAACATTACCTACCTACTTATTACGCATCTATAGATGAGTGTAACCTGGTTGATGAGCTAAATTCCCTTGACTTGTGTCAGTATAACGGCGTGACAAATAAGTTTGGTAAAATACTGGATCTAGTACTCTGTAATGACGTAGTATCTGTATGTAATTGTCAAAGCCCTCTTGTACCCATAGACCCATATCATGAGGCTTTAAATATATCAGTGTCATTTGCTTTTCGTACTTTTCTTAAACCGGCACCAGTTATGAAATATTATTACAATAAAGCGAACTATGAATTAATTAACTTAGATCTTTTAGACATAAACTGGGAAACTGAATTCTCAAACCGTACATTAGAACAATGTGTAGATTTCTTTTATATAAAGTTTCAATATTTAAGAGATAAGTATGTCCCGCATAAGCTTATTACTGTTAGCACATACCCTGTCTGGTACTCTAACTCGCTTAAGAAAGCCCTAAAAGAAAAACATAAATATCATCGCAAATTCAAACTATATGGTAATAGGTGCGATTTGCTTGCGTTTGAGTATCAGAGGGAGAGGGTTAAGCGCATGGAAAAGCGATGCTTTTTTAATTATACTGAGGAAGTTGAGAACAACATTAGTAAGGACCCCAAGCAATTCTGGTCTTTTGTTCAATCCCGTTTTAACTCTTTTGGAATACCGAGCTGTATGTGTTACGATGGTGTCGCTATAAACTCAGGAATTGACATTTGTAATGCGTTTTCCGACTATTTTAAAACAAGTTTTCTAGCGAAAGCTGCTCCTCCTATCCCTCGAGCATCGAGGAGTTACTTCAATTTTGATGACTGTGCCGATTCTATTAGTCATCTTCACAGTGTTTCGGTCGATCCCGCTGTAATTACTAAATTATTACTTAGTCTTGATCCTAGTAAGTCAGCAGGTCCGGACCAGGTGCCGGCTATGTTTTTAATTAATTGTGCTAAAGCCTTAACAAAACCTATATTATTATTATTTCGGAGATCTTTTATTGAATGTTCTGTCCCGTCGGTTTGGAAATCGGCTTTTATTACTCCGGTTATAAAGAAAGGCCCTAAAACGGACGTATCAAATTATAGGCCGATTTCCAAATTGTGTATTTTGGCTAAGATTTTGGAAAGAATAGTCCATTTGCAGGTTTCATCAGTATTAAAAAATACTTTAGATAGCACGCAACATGGTTTTGTTCAAAGGAGGTCTACAGTGTCTAATCTTGCTTTATTGAACGATTTTGTGTCTGAGACAATGGATTCTGGCCACCAGGTGGATGTAATCTATACAGACTATAGTAAGGCTTTTGATAGGATTGACCACGATATCTTAATATATAAACTTTACTTAATGGGCATTAGAGGGGATCTTCTGAGGTGGTTTATGTCTTACATAGAAAATCGCTGCCAGTCGGTAGTGATCAAAAACTACATGTCAAGCTGGGTATCTGTACCAAGTGGCGTTCCCCAGGGATCTTTGTTGGGACCACTCCTTTTTAACGTATTTGTGAATGATATAGGTACCTGTTTTAGGTTCTCTAAGTTACTCAGTTTTGCCGATGATATGAAGATTTTTGCCAAGATTGCTTCACCTGAAGATTCTATTGCACTGCAGTCTGATCTAAACCGACTGGATAGATATTGTATTGAGAACAAATTGGACTTAAATCCCTCTAAATGTTTCACCGTAACTTTTTCTCGTAAATTAAATAAAATACCTACTTCGTATTCATTGGAAGGTAACTGTATTCAGCAACTAACCAGCATAAGAGACCTAGGAGTTTCTCATGACTCGAAGCTTATTTTTAATGAACACGTCGATAATATTATAAGTAAAGCTTCTAAGTCACTTGGATTTATAATGCGTAGTTCGGTTTGTTTTACACGTATTAAGACGCTGAAAATCTTATTTTGTGCTTATGTGAGAAGCAAGTTGGAATACGCATCTCAGATTTGGAATCCCCAATATAAAATTTACATCGATAGAATTGAGCGATTACAATCCAAATTCATGAAATTTCTTTGCTATAAAATGCATATACATTATAGTTCAACTAATTATTTAACCTTATGTAAAAAGCATCACCTGATACCCCTTGTTAAGCGTCGTGAAATTGCTGATGTGTTATACTTGTTAAATATAATAAGAAGCAATGTTGACTGTCCTAATTTACTTGAAAAAATTTATTTCAATACTCCCATAAGAAGATTCCGCCATTTTCGTCCTATTAGCATGTCCCGTGTTTCCACTAAATATAGAAAGAATAGTTTTTTGTGCAGAGCAGGCAGGAGTTTAAACAAAGTTGTAGTTAAATTAGATATAGACATATTTTGTGATAGCATACAAGCAATAAAATCCAAATTGATAAGATTCTTCATGTGTGATACTTCAGTAGGCTCGGGTTATTAGAGTTTATATATCCTAATTTATTAACTACTTGCATATCCATGCTTGCTATTGGTGCGCGATGGTTACTGTGCGTCGTATTGTACGCTAAGTTTAAGTTTGGCTATAGATTTCTTTGTTAGTTTATTTCTATAAGTGAGAACCTGTAATTGGCTATATGGATTTATTATTTTGTCTATAAAAATGTTGCGCTGTTGGTTTTCCATGTATCAATAAATAAATAAATCAATAAATAAATAAATAAATATGTGATGTGATTACAGTAGTCCAACAGTCTTATATGATAGGCTTGCATGCTATTTGACAGATTTGATTGAGAGGGCTTTTCTCGTTAAAAAGCTATTTATTTTTTTAAGAATCGAAGAAAATAAACATATTTTTCAAAAGCTTTCGTGGTATTTTTAGTTAACCGTGTCAGACCGGATAAACAGTAGGAACAATGCTAATGTAAAAAAAATACTTTTTGTTTTTATTTGACGATTGGTTGAATTCAACCCATACAATTGTATTTGCCAGGTCCGAAAGGGTTAATATCACTGTATTGATATTTACGGAACAGTTTAATATTATCAAAGTCAACGTTACAACAAACCAGCATAAATGGAATATAAAATCAAGGTCAAACGATATATACTTAATAAATATAAGAAGCAGCAAATCGAATCTGACCAGAATTTACAAATACTTAAACAACTCAAAACTTGAGTAATGCTTTTATAAACTGTTATTTATGTTCTGTTTATTGTAGTTGCGAGCGTCACAAGCAGTTGAATGTAACTCCTAAGGAAACTCGTAAAAACACGCTTAGTGAACAACACAAAACTTTTTCAGCAAATGCCTCTCACAGACGTCGCGTCGCGTAATCCTGGCCAACTCGCCCTTTATCTCGGAGTCTGGATTCAGACACAGATGTGCTTGTGTGCGGACTTCTAGACTTTTACAGCTCACGATTCTGTTTAATTCAAATTTAATGGAGACGGTCTTAGCTGAAACTTGTTCTGCCAATTAAGAGAAGGACCCTAATTTAGACAAGAATGATTCTAATGTTGAATTATAAGAATTGAGTTGACATATCAAACAATTAAAAAGCATAAAGTTAAGGATAATTGAGCGATTGAGCGATGCGATCAAAGTTATATGCTTAGGCCGAAAATCGTTCGTATGGCTGGTGGCCGGTGTACCGCTGTCCCGCTGTCCGGCTGTTCTCCTGTACAGATCGCATTTCTTAACCGATTCTCGTGAAATTTTGTGAGCAGCTTCGTTAATTATATAGAATTTTAATTATGACTTAATTAAGAGCTTTAAGTAATATAGGTTTCCTTAGAGGCATTCCTTGATTTTCTCAAAAGCAAGGTAGTTGTATCGCGTTTCTGGCATGTTTTTTCTTGTTAGTAATTATTTCAATAAACCATTTATTTGTGGCATCTAAGGTCCATAGTACCAAATACCCTAAAGACTAATTGGGGTGTCGTTGGATAGCTTGTTCTAATACTATACGTATGCGTGATATTGGGCTTCAAAGCACAAATTTTAGTTCCGGTGAAGTGTCCACTCACCCTGCCGGCTAAATGGTTATGCTGGCTAAATTGTTACTGGGTATGAGAACAAATTCGTGGCAGTAGTACATAAAACGAATTTAAAAGGAAACCTGTCACGGCTAAGAAGGCATAACTAGTTAACTAGTAATAGTCGACCAACTTAAAAATGTACTTGGAAAGGTCAATTTTCGTATAAATTCGAGCAACGCAACCGCACCGTTTAGTAGGCGCGTGCGTGTCGCTGTAACCAAGACAGACGGCCAACTAAGGAACCCTAGACTGCGCGTGGGCAGACATGCACCTGCCCAGTTTTATAGTTGGTTTGTGATTCAGACCTAACAATTCCTTATAAGCGTAAGCATGAGCTGTGAAAATGAAGAGAAAAAAAAGAAGAACGAAAAAAACATACATTTATTCAGAAACACACAAGACACACATATCAAAAATAATAAAATAAACAAGAAAACCAAATAAAACATGAATTAAGTTTGTCTCTGCTGCAGTGAACACTGGCTCAGCATTATTGGTGAGGTGTCAGCCGCATACAGCGCTGATTTTCGGGCAGCACCGTTGGTGACTCAAGGAAACGTCATACATTTTTTTAAATATAAACTACAGAATAAGGATGGTTCCATCGGACCAGCGCTGGCCACCAGGCCAGCACAACGCTGAGATGGAGCCGTTTCGTAGTAATGTTGTTTTCTCTTATGTATGTTGATTTATGTGCTTGTATGTGTATTTGTCATGAATAAATGTTATGTTTCTATTATATTCTATTCAATACAATACTACAATTGCCATATGGGGTTAAATATAATGACCACCAAAGAATGCTTTGATACCCTAAGCTCTCTTACCAAAAAATATACGGAACACCAAAAAAAAAACTACCATTACAAATAGTACTAGCTGTTTTAGTAACGACTGCACATTAAATTCTATTCGAAGACCAAATTTAGTAAATGATCACCAAATCGTAGCAAGCAAAATATATATACAATATTTCTACCTAAATAACCCAGTATGATTGCCATAAAATGTATGCATATTACCAAATATAGTATAATGATGCCAAATTTACAAGTGCTACCAAAACCCGAATCAGCGCACCCCACTTTCACGTGGTCTTGTCTGTCCTACCCCTAGAGTGTATATACTTTTATATAAGCGGAACCAGAAGCTCGCGAAGGAGGTCCTAAGTTGGCGAGCGAAGCGAGCCAGCGACCTCCCGAGCGGAGCGTAGGTCGAGTGCGCACGTGAAACGAAAGGCCGACGAAGCGAGTTTCTGGCGCGAGCCCGGGCGGACGGCGGGAGACTGATTCCCAGAAACGAAAGCGGGGCTCCGTCGAATTTAGGAAATTATTTTACTATTTTTGAGTAAGCAATGATTTATTTAATAGGATAGGGAGATGTTTTATAATTTGGGTTATTATTTCACATTAAAATAGATTAAATTTTGGTGATCATTTACTATTTTTGGGTTAGCAATGATTTATTAGGATAGCATTTTCTTCAATAGGATAGTAAGATGTTATAATTTGGGTTATTATTTCAAATTAAAATGGAGATTAAATCTTGGTGATCATTTACTATTTTCGGCAGTAAAAAGTGTTTTTTGGGCGTTATATTTTACTATATCTGGTGATCCGTTAAACATAATGCCTTTTAATATAAGAGTTAACCTTTTAATTGAAAATCGTACGAGAAATGCGTTTCCGTTAGTACGTTACTATTGACGCCAAAGCAAATGTTTAAGAAGATAACATAATACGTGAACTGAATTTGTTTAACCGTAAAGTGTAAACCTCCGTCAGTCACATCTGTTTACCGCGAGAACTATCAAAATATGACGCTCCGATATTCCTACAAAGCCGAGAACTGTTTATTTTATCATTCCGCGGGTTTATGTACATGCTAATTTTGTTATATTTATTCCGTGATATTTATACAATGGTGTTCTCCGTATGTGTGATTTTTACACTAAGGTCAAAGTCCGAGTGCTCGACGCAGTACTAGTATATGACATGGGCACTCTATGTCAAAGTAACATGGTTTAAATTCGAACTAAGAGGATTTTTTTTTTTCATTCGATTTTAAGCCATGTCAATTTGATAACTATATCAATTTAAAATAAAATTGAATTGGGTACTAACCCATGCCATATACTGGTACAGCGTCGAGCACTCGGACGTTAACCTTATCAAAAATGTCGACGCAACCTATCTTTATACACAGAAAAAAAAAACATTTCTTAAACCAAGAAAGTGAATTGTTACGGAGTTTTACAAAATATATTCTTGAACTAAGAATGTATACTTCAATTAACAGTTCCAGTTTATTCAATGTAAAAAAGTAAATTGTCAAAATTATTTCTTGAATCAAGTAAATTAATTTACATTAAGACAATTATATGCTTGAGGTAACACATTACACATCTTAAACAAAAACATCTCTGAATCTTCTATTAACAATATATTCTTTCAGATGAATACAACAATCTTAACAATATATTATTTTACATTTGAAACAATATTATGTTCCTTATATGGAAGACAATATCATCTTGGATCAACGATATTTGCATTGATTTAAGAAATGTTTTTTTTCTGTGTACTTTGACGTCCCTGCCTAATTCTATTCTATTAATGTGTATATTAATGATGATGATAGTACGCCCGATTTCATCATCATTTACATCATCATATCAGCCGAAAGTCGTCCACTGTGGGACATAGGCCTCCCCCAAGAGTGTCACCATTTCTCTTCTCATCCAACTCTCTTACGGAACGGTACAGCTCTGGGTTAAATTAAGAATTTTAACAAATTAAACGTTCATTTAAAAAGTTTCCAGTGTTTTAATCATCCACCAACACTTACTGTGGCATGCTCCGAGACATTAAACTGAGTGCAAGCCCTTTTAGTGCAAATTACTTAAAAATAATGTGTATTAAGTGAAGTTTTCTTGCATTTTCATGTATTTTTAGATTTTGCACTAATAAATAATTAACTGTCTTCTTTCTTTCTTTCTTCAACATAGGAATGTTACTGGTGGTGGTCACTCTGAGGTCCTAAGCGTTTCATGCTACGTACATCTTTACATTGTTACCTTTAGAGCTCAAACTCGCAATACTATGGTCAACGAAATCAGTTCACAAATCATTATAATTTAACGTAAGCTTTGTAACCAGAAAATACCTTATTCCTTATCATGAACACCGGCCAGAATATAGCTTTTCCGTTGACTAATTCTAAAGAAGCACGAATGTTCAAAATGGCGGAAACCGACTGCTAGATTTATATTTCACTTATTAACTTGTCGCATTAGGTTTTCGAGTTGAATTCGTTAAGAGCACGCTAAGGGGTAATAAAATATATGGTGTTCGTATGGATTTTTTTCTTGTTAATTGTGAGTTCGAAGGGGCAACAAACTACTGCAGTAACTGTTAACGGTATAGCCAGGTTAAGTGGAAGTTATTCAGATCAGCTGGTCTAAGTAACAGAATTTGAGCGTTTTTAGAGTTTCTCCATTAGTGGCCTACCATTCGATATCCTAGTCATACTCGTAATAGTATTATAAATGTAAAAGTTTGGATGTTTAGACGTTTGGATGTTTGTTACTGAATCACGCTTAAACGGCTCAACCGATTTAAATGAAATTTTGCACTTAGATAAGCCTGGATTAAAATATAGGATAGTTTTTATCCCGGGTCCACGCAGACGAAGTCGCGGGCGGAAGCTAGTTATTTATTTATTTAATAACTTACATAATAGGCTTACAGTAGTGGTACTAAAGCGCCTACAATGTCCGGACTTAAAAATAACATAGATATACGACAGATACACAAACAAATAAAAATTAGCACTAACTAAATGTATTGCACAAAACACTTATTTTAGTTAGCAAGCTCTGCCAATTGTCCGCAAACACGTCGGCATCCTGCCTCATTGAGCAGCGCACGCACGAACGCCAGGCGCGTTACTCGCGCGACGCGTGCGCGGCCCCGCCCCCCCCCCCGCCGCCCGCGCGGTGAACAGCGGGCGGCGTCGGCGCCCCGCGCGCCCGTACTGCTCTGGGACGAATAGACGAATGCCTTCCAATGCCACTGGATTGTCAATTTGCCCCCTGAGTAGAAGACAGTAGTGGATTGCGAGGTGCAGTTTACGTCTGAAATGGAGAGTCTCCAGCCCGACCATACCGGCTACAAAAAGAGACGGATATAAATGAATGTTGTATACCTATTAAATGCGAAAGTTTGGATGTTTAGATGTTTAAGTATGTTTGTTATTCAATCACGCTTAAACGGCTCAACTGTTTTGGATGAACATTTGCACGTAGGTAGTTTATAACCTGTAATAGTTTTTATCTCGGGTCCACGCAGACGAAGTCGCGGGCGGAAGCTATTGCCTATGCTACCTGGATTCAAAGATACCAGAGGTTGATAGATGCCACTAGTGACCAAAGGGCTGGCGGCTACGTCACACAGATCATTGAATATATTAAAATGATATCGTGGAAAAGTGGGTCCTTCTGATACAGGTATATGGTTACTTAAAAGGAGGTCCCAACCTTACGCGTGGTATAAACCTGTATTATTAAACCTGATAAATTATTTTCATTTCAATATTAGTTTAGCTGTTCAGCGAAACCATGATGCTGGCAATTTCCGAGGCAAATTACGGATGTTAAAAGTTTAAAATGTGTGTCTGTGTGTCTACCCTTTCTGAGAGCTTTAAGTTTTTTTATCAAAAGTATTGACAGTTAAGAGGGTTTTTTGCTATATTTTTAGGAAAACCAAACCTAAGTACCTATATCTTAGAATTCCCCTGTATCGCTCAAGCTTATGTCTTAAGCACCCTCGTTAAAGGTAGGTGAGACCAACCATTAACTTTGTTATAGGATGGGTAAGCAGATTTTTTGCCCAGCTACAGCGTGTTGGGTCTGTACCCAACTTTGCACGGAAGTTAATTAAAAGAAAATTAATCTGGAATGCACTTGTTTTTTCTTGGGAGCTGCTTTGAAGAATGTGAGAAAAGAGATTATTTGGTGAAATCTAGTTTTGTCATAGAGTTTTAAGTTGTAAATATCTTAATGAAATTAACACAGTAGCATTCAAGCCGGAACTGGTGTCTGGCCGGAAGTTTCTCCGTTTCTTGTAAGTAGTTCGGCTATGCAATATTCATCTGTATCGAGATAGGTTTGGTACAGACCTACCACACACACCTCCCATAAGTAACCTTGATCCCTTTATTTATGGGATTTTAAATACTCTGTAAGTATTCAAATTGAATTTCTCCCTAGGATAAACGAATGATTTGTGAACACGTTCAATATAATGGATTCAATATTTAGATGGTGTAGGTACCTATATGTAATAAAGCAAGAATAAAATAAACCACACAAATAAGTTTTCAAAAAATTATTGATGTAAGTATCGCAATCCGCAGGAAAAGCAAACTAACCATATGAACACCCAGCCACTAAAGTTTTCAACATTATTTTCCTTGGTAAACCCAAAAAAACCTAAAGTTGGTAACCAGCAAACAAAAAAAACTGTTTTATAACCCTGGCGAAAAGGCTCAAAATCAAATGGCAGCCGTGACAAAGGAACGGTAAACTTTGCGGCCACTATATAATTGTATTGCATACCTAGTAGCGACATCTACACATACGCTTCGACATCGCTACGCACGTAATGCCTTGTAGGTAGCTACAAGCATTTATAAAGTATCAACTGGCGCTCGCCTGCGTTGCGACTGGGAGTCTACGTAATTGCTGATAAGGTCCAAATTTCAATGTCGCTATTTAATAAGTTAGGAATTCGTAATGTTGTTACTCGATAGATGTCGTTGATAAGCTATGCGAAGAAAAGACGTATCGGGGGCAAAGTTTTCGAGAAGAAAAGTGGTTTTGGTAAGAATAAAACTTTTATAGGTGCGGTCGGCTTACAGAAATAGATTATACGTAAAGTAATTAGTTAATGCTTCGTTACTATTAATACTTTCACGTCTTATTCATAGTACACTTAAGTAAGTGTACATTAATGTAAGTGAATTTCATTTATAATAGTACATTACGTACCAAGGGCGGTGAATTCGTGAATAGCCCAGATCGCAGTTGTTTGTGGCCCGAACCGAAGGTGAGGGCCATAAATATACGAATTGGGGCTTTAAGAATTACCGCCATTGGTAAGTACACAATTTTACGTCTTCATCTGGCCACAATGCGAGTTTTACCGTACGCGCAGCGTGCAGTAAAACTCGCATTATGACCAGGCGTGACGTAAAAAATATTATAAGTAGGTATTAAGTAGTTGTAGGTACTTATTTTCACTATTTTACTATTCTAACACCCTAAAATTTACCTGGTATCTAAAAATGTACACAATTTTTAGTCACCTTTTGGGTTAAAACAAATAATCACTGTCGTGCAAGTAGATTCCAATTTCTGATTTACTATAAAACACTTATTTATTATTTATTTGTTTATTGACAAATACAATTACGTTTTATTACAGTAATAACCAATGCGTCACGAAACTAAAAACAACAAATAATACTATTTAGGCGACGAAACGGCGTGGCACCGTTGCATCGTCATCTCCGGTGTAGGATTCGGCAGATTGCCCCGGAACCGTCGAAACACGACTTCGGCCAGAAGTCAGCACATGCGATGGTCTCCTGCAGCGGTCGCGGCACGCGCACCACAAACGAGCTGAAGTGCACATACATACATTATGTATGTAAGCACTTTATTGTACACAATAACAGGTTAAAGAATGTACATGTCACACAATGGATCAAAGTACAACGGCGAACTTATCACTACAAGGGATCTCTTCCAGCTAACCTTTGAGCAATTGAGAGGAAGG
Source organism: Epinotia bilunana (assembly GCA_947049275.1). Lineage (NCBI taxonomy): Eukaryota > Metazoa > Arthropoda > Insecta > Lepidoptera > Tortricidae > Epinotia > Epinotia bilunana. Next base: position 2,470,226 of record OX346266.1, on the reverse strand, counting down.
TAGAACGAGATAGGCAAACTTATACCGTGTACAAAAACACACAGAGAAAATAAAAATAAAACCTGATAGGTATTAATTCTAGATAAATAAAAACATGCCAATACATAATATAAATATACAGACATATAGAACCACGTTATCCATCTAATCCCAATAAGGTCCAGTTTTCCTTCTGGGTTAGAAGGTTAGAAGGAAGTCGCTTTCGTCAAATCTTGGGATTAGGTGGCAAAGCGGACCACGGGCTTCTTAGTGCACAACCTGGAATAATGCTATGAGGAAATATATCATAAACACATAAACTTCGTAAGTTTTTGATAAACGTCTCTAAAATTAGAAAATGTTCGTTCAAAATTCACACCAAAATTTGCATACGTTTCCGTATTCGCTCATTTTTCCAGCTGGCAACTCACTGCCATCTCACAAAAGGTCTATTGTCAACATGAGAACTGTATAGTTATAGGTACTCGTACAAACGACAACACTGTTAGCTGACCATCCTGTGTTTATATAGAACCTTATTACAATGAACTTAAGGTGCACTGATGGTCAGTTAGCTGTGTTGTTGATAGTACAGCGTTTTTGTTCAGTGAAGCAATGCACATTTTGCTGGCTTCCGACGTTGTACCAGAACGCGCAATTGACTTGTTACCAAATAACTTTCAGGAATTAATCTCGTATTTTAATGATAGCTACCGTTTTATTTGTATCCGGAAAAAATCTGAAGAGAAAATTATGAGTACAGTCGTTTATGCTATGTTCTCTAACTTTTTTTTTATTCAATTCAACAATGCTTTGGCATAGGTGTTTGTTAATAAGACCTTATTAATAATACCGAAGTACAGGGTAGAGCTTTTTATGAATTCAGAACTCGTGACTTTTCCAGACTCACAACCGTAATATCGATTCTGTTAAAAAAACTGTTGATTTCCACATAAGTGTGACTTTGTTACTCTTGTGGCACCAGTGAAGGTAAAATAAAAAAAATGGTAAAAAAACATTATCGTTACAAGCTATAGGTCCTGACTGTACTTATTTACACAGTCACCAACTAGGCAACTACACTGAGAGGGAACATTGTGTTTAAATATCTTGTGTAGAGTAGAGTTGCTATAACCACCTCTTTTGTATATTTATTGCACAAAATAACAACTTATCGGCGGACTTCACGCCGTAAACATTCCTTGTCTCCATTATAAGATTAGCTCGCTGGTGCCATAATAATTGCATTGTCTCATACTCACATTAATAAGTATACAAAATTCAGCTCAATCGGATACCAAAAATCGGCTGAAAAATGGTTTGCAAATTTTGAAGGACACATTTCCTTACTGTGCTAAATAAATAAATAAATAATAAATAATAAATATAAGGGGACAATCTTACACAAATCGACCTAGCCCTATAGTAAGCTCGGTAAGGCTTTAGCTATGGGTACTAGACGACGATATATATAATAGATATAAATACTTAAATACATAGAAAACATCCATGACTCAGAAACAAATATTCATGCTCATCAAACAAATATTTGCCCTTACCGGGATTCGAACCCAGGACCTTCAGCTTCGTAGGCAGCGTCACTACCCACTAGGCTAACCGGTCGTCAAATAAACAAATAAAGCAGGGATAGTTAAAATAAAACTTTCGAACATATGTCACATTGACACTTTACAGACCTCTATGGATCCCGAAATAGAAAAATGAAGAGGAATAGGGATAGCACATCTGCTGAGACACTTTTCTGTAAGACTAATTACTCGGTCAATAAGTTCTGTAACAAATGTTTTGCCGCATATTAAATAATACCAAGAATGTTTTCATTTAATGCTATATGTGGTTTGATAGCTCATTAAATACTGATAAATTAGAACGATTATTGGATTTAAATGCTTAAAGCCATATTACACAAATGCTAGTTTCTTCAGAGATTTTGCACATTTTTAGCCAATCAAAACACGGATGTGATTCACTTTTTCTTTTTTCCATGATTATTAAAACCTTTCTAACTTACGTGAGACTTTAGTCAGTACCCTCCCTGAAGCTTGTTACCTCCATTTTGAAGCATAAGATAAGTAGGTCTGGGTAAAACGAATTATCATATTCACATTTTACGTAGTGTAGTTGCCCACAAGATCAAATTTATGCGTTTTTCTGAAAACGTAAAAAGTACGTAAGGTTCTCGATGGGAGCAGTTGGAATTGAAAGCTAACAGAAAATCAAATGCTAGTTGCTAAGCATGGTCTAAAATCGAGGTTTCAGAATAAGTAAAAAAAACCTTATCGGTCATCTGGAAGACTGTTTTTTTATTAAATTTGTTGTGTGGTATTTTTGTCAGTTGCGCCGTGTTTTGGGTTCACGATTGTCTCAAGTTACAAGGTTTTTTTTGTCATATTGCGATAATTTTTCAAAATTTATTGTATAGCATTGATTAGTATAAAATAAGCTTTTTAATCATGAAGAATAAACTATTTCGAACAAATAAAGGAGAAGGTTAAGGTAAAGGAAATCGCTAAGGACAGAAACGGCTGGCGATTGCTCCACCGACAAAAATGCTACTCTTAAGTTAAAGAAAGTTGGATCCAGCACTAAAATTAGGCTTCAGAAAAACTAAGCACTAACTAATACAAAAAAAATATGTCTACGGTATTGCTCAGCTTTTAATAGGTATAACTCTACCCTCCTCTAACGTTTGATCGCCATTGCTACAAGCTTAAAACTCCGCAGTAAGCTCGATTCTCCATACAAACGTAGTTACGCTCTCATTTTAAAACTACATGTTGGATTGTGGCGAAACTTTGCATAGACATTAACATGAGGTATATCTATTTCTGTAATTATTTTATATGGTTCCAGTGTATAAAACAAACGAAATAGAGCAAAAACAAGTTTTGTATGAAAAATTTAAATTCGCTGTATTTTTTTTACTATGGTATCTGAAGCTACACAAACTAATTACAGACATAGATATATCTCATTTCACTGTATATGCAAAGTTTCGTTACAATCCAACACGTAGTTTTAAAATGAGAGCGTAACTACGATTGTATGGAGAATCGAGCTTACTGCGAACTCTTAAGCATAGTTAAGGATAGTGTCCGCTACTGTTTATTTACTGTTTCAGTTAAAATAGCCCCGCGTAGAATGCTCTGTGAACCGCTGAGACAACACCGGAACGAGGGATTTAACAAAAAAAAAAACAATTAGTCTTAAGATATGGCCGGACGCACTGGTGGGAAGAACGGTGAACAAAAGACAAACACATTTTAGTTAATAGAGGTCTATTAAGTTATGTGTAGTAAGTAGTTTTTTACCAGAAAGTCAATATGAAATGTCAACTGTATGAAGAGTGGGGTAATTGCGAACACTTAAGGGAGAACTAGAATAAAACGAAACCAGATTAAGTTACACAAGCTATAAATTTATTATTCATTCTTTAGTTTAACTAATCAGACTTATGTTTTCACTAGCTTCCGCCCGCGACTTCGTCCGCGTGGACCCGGGATAAAAACTATCCTATATTTTAATCCAGGCTATAAACTATCTTCGTGAAAAATTTCATTCAAATCGGTTCAGCTGTTTAAGCGTGATTGAGTAACAAACATCCAAACATACAAACATCCAAACATCCAAACATCTAAACTTTCGCATTTATAATATTAGTAGGAAAATCAACAGCGATATATTTTAGAACAAAATAAAGTAATAATAAAAAAACAAAACCTCTGGTGTCCGGGATTACCCTACACCACGTGGGGTAGTTACGGATGCTAAGTAGGGTAATCAAGGGCCTACTCTAATTGGAGCACAAATCACAAACAAAGCCCTTTGAAGTGCTTTCCCCATTCGTACACACATGGGCCCATTACTTACATTTACCTATAACACATTATCCAATCTTCGGTGATTGGTTCTATAAATTCTTTTCTTCATCTCAAATCGTCCGCCATTAGCCGACTCGCTCAAAAATGCAAAAGAAATATTTTATTTCGGGTTAGAACCATGCGGTGCATGATACGAGTACTTCAAAACGTTGTGTAATTAGACGTTATTTCGCAAAACAAACACCAAAGTTCTATGTTATTCCTACAATACGACACACACATCCAATTTTACACAAAAATAAGATGGACAGCGAGCGCGCCCTCACTTTGACACTTTCTGTTCCGCACTAGGTTCGGGCTTGACTAGATTGCATCATTCGAAATATCTCCTATCCTTTTCTAACATAGCTAAACCTGTTCATCCGCCATTACCCACCGTTCGTGATTCTCCCACCCTCCCCTATGATACTTGTGTGAGCATTTTCGCCGCCTCGCACCGTGGTCGTACTACCGAGGCAGCAGATGACACTGCCGAGGCGGCTGCGAGCTGCGCTCAGAAAGCGGGCCAAATTCTCCGTATTGGCGAATAGATGTGTGAACTAAGATTGTTTTACGATGCCATTCAAACCGCTTTTTAGAGAGGAACTAATGTTTGTATCGTAGCAACTACAATTAAAAAACATACTTATAGATACCCAAAAAATTGAGTCAAAGACGGACCTCGCTGGTGGCAGCTCAAGCGCTTCACACTAATTAACATAAAAGTATAACGTCACAGTATGATATTTGTACTAATTAGTTGTATGGAAAATTAATTAAATTGGTGTTTCGGTCGCCGCGTTTAGGTACATAGTTGTCACAGAATTTTGTTTCTGTAAAAGCGTAAGGATTCTTTTGACTACAATGAAAATATGTATGGCATTAAAAACAGGCTTATTTTTCTAAACTTTCAAGGTCCATATTTTTATGATTTAAAATAATATTTTTTAATTTATACTTTATTAGAATAATTTGGTAGTTTACTATCCATTTATCAACACAACGTTATAAATCTTAACATGAATCTATACCCCTATTATTAATTTGTCCCGCTTGCGCTGGAGACGATGGGTTGCTTATGCTAAGAGATGAGAAGAGTCTTGCTTGGTGAACGTTGGGCGCTATTTACGATTGAGAGGGCATGACTTCCGTTTTACATTTTTTTTTTGTATTCTCAGTCAAAAGTAACTTGAGATCTCACGGATCTAAATACACTGAGTTGCCATACGGTAAATAAATAGGTAGTCACTTTAATTATTGACATCAATGAAAAATAGGTACTTACCGAAAATAGGTACTTTCTTCCCGTGGGTGTCGTAAAAGTCGCCTAAGGGACCAGGGTTGAAGTGTGTTGTGGGCGATCGGCTAGCAACCTATCACTATAGCAACCTACCCACATGTATGCTAAAAGTGGCGCTGGAACATACGTTTCATGTGCTCTGCCTACCCCTTTTGGGAATAAAGGCGTGAATGTATGTATATATGTATGTAGGTACTTACCGAAACCTACATTTTCCTGTGCACTGCAGTAAACAGCTTATTGTTGCATAAACGAACGTACAGTGTTCTCACTTTTAAGAACCGGGATAAAATCTCAACCGGAAATAACGTAAATCTACGACGGTTGTAACCAAAAAGAACGGCTTAAAACGCCAGTTTTATCCACCAGTGAGTAAGATAAGGCTTTAGGGGTTCTAAAAATGTTTACTCTTTTTCGAACTTTTTTCGAATGTTATCAAGTCGCAGAGTGGAAGAGTTACCTAGCGGTGTGACATAAATTAAAAAATAAAATAAAAAATAAAAAGAAGTTTATTGCCACATTTGAGTTTTAAAATAAAAAGTATAAAAACTAATAAGGTACTGTTTTTCCTTGTAAAGCGCACACATACATGTTAAAACTGAAGAGAATAGAATGAACAACATAAGGAATGCAATCTATTAAATTGTGAAATACATTATCGAACGAGGGAGCGAAGCGAACGAACTTCTCTAGGCTTCTGCTTGGGCCAAAATTCTATCGTATGTCCTTTTGTTCAGCTGTTCTCTACAGTTCGCATTTCTCAACCGATTCTCATATTTTTTTGCGAGCAGGATCAATAATGACCTATATTAGGATTATGATAATATTGTTGTGAGCGGTGCCAGACAATCGCGTCACTCATAAACCTTATTAAATAGGTTTCTTAGCGTCTATTAATTTTGTATTGTGATTTTTCTCTTTTAATATGAATAAATAAAAAGTATTGTTTAATTTTTTTTTGCTGATTCAAATAATTATTATTAACCAGTAGGTAGCTTCGTGATCTGTAAAACTCGCGTCATGTCTTTTTTACGATATGTTTATTTTGTGTTTATTTTAATTTTAAAATCTGAATCGACAAAAAATCTTGTTATTTTATTTATATAAAAAGAGAAAAATCACAATACAAAAATAATTGTAGTGTCATCCGTCGTGCACTTATGTATATTTCTTTATCTTTTCTAATGTAACAAAGGTTGGTAACAAAGATTAATGAATCTTTTGAATGGAAAGGGATGAAGATGAATGTAAGTAAGACGAAAGTTATGGTATTTGAAAAAGATGAAATTATGACAGACTGCGAAATAATGATTGGTGAAGAAAGACTGGAACAAGTAAAAGAGTTTGTGTATTCGGGGACGTTATTTACTGGAGACGGAAAGCATGATAAAGATATTGAAAGGAGAGTGAATGCATGGAACCGAGTGAATGGGGCATTGAACGCCTTTATGTGCAGCCAGAAAATTTCACAAAAAGCACGTGTGGCTGTGCATAGGGGAGTGTTGGTGCCCACACTTATGTATGGTAGTGAAAGTTGGGTGTGGCAGAAAAGACATCAAAGCCGAGTGAATGCAGTAGAAATGAGAGCGTTGAGAAGTATGTATGGAGTGAAATTGAGTGATAGAGTCAGAAACAGAGATAAGAGATAAGTGTGGAATTGATGGAGATATAGTCACGAAAATTGAGAAGGGTATGTTAAGGTGGTTTGGGCATGTAGAGAGGATGGATGAAAGAAGATTAACGAAGAGAGTGTATATAAGAAGAGTGGAAGGGCAAGTTGGAAGGGGAAGACCTAGGCGAACTTTTTCCGATCAAATTGGAGAAATCTTACTAAAAGGCCAGGTCAAAAGTACCCTAAACCGACGAGCATGTATGGGAAATGTTATGAAAGTGAGTGAAGCGAAAGTGGTTTGTCAGGATCGTAGCAAATGGAGATCCGTGATCTCTGCCTACCCCTCTGGGAAAGACGCGTGATTATATGTGTATGTGTGTGTTTTCTAATGTAGAATTCTTTACTTTATTATGTACAGTGGCATTGAAGCTTTCAAAGCAATAAACAATTATTAACTTGTGATTCTGTTGTAGCAATCAATTAATTGTATCAGATAAGCTATTTAAACATTCACCATGGTTTTAAATGCATGACAGGGATGAAAATTTGAAAGTTATTTTTTTTATTCATTTGTGTTCACCTCAGTGATAATAACTTCCGAAAAACACTACCACTTTTAAAAAGTCTGCGTAGAAGGCTTTGCAAACTTGTTGTGGCAAGAACTTGGTTCTTTGAAAAACAGACTTAACAGTCTATGCCAAGATGAGCCTTTATTTGACCAGTCTGAATAAAGTTGTAGTATAAAACCGTTACAGGGTTGTTATTGGCAAAGTAAGGCGATGAACGTTTCCTGAACCGATACGACACGAAGTTTCTTTTATTACGAGAGTAGGTTAATTTTGACGTATGGATAATGTGTTGCGTTTTCTTATTAAGAAAGTTTTAGATTTCACAAATAATAATGATCAAAGAGACCATTCAAAAAACAACTCTACTAATCTAAGTAGAAGATTCCAATTTCAGTGACAGCTTAAGTTAAACTATCTCAACCATAATCAAAGGGAAAAATGAATATGTTGTGGCCTTATAATTTAAAAGATTACTTCAATGCGGTCGTGGGTACGAATCCCGGCTCGTACCGAGGAGTTTTTCGGAACTTATGTACGGATTTACCGTGAGCTTTTCGATGAAGGAAAACATCGTGAGGAAATCGGTTTAATCCCAATAAGGTCTAGTCTTCCCTCTGGGTTGGAAGGTCAATTGACAGTCGCTTTCGTAAAGACTAGTGTCTATACCAAATCTTGGGATTACGTGTCAAAGGTAGGGCACAGCGAAATGTCATCCCGCTCGCATGTGGAGCAGCCTAACTGGGGAAATACCTCCGCCTTGCAGAAGACCACAGCCATAATAACACTACAATACTGTAGTAGTGTTGTGTTCCTGGAGGTGAGCAAGGTCGCCAGAGCTCCCGAGGATGCGTTGTATTGAGAGCGTGGGAATTTGTTCCTTCAGCTGTCAACACGGCGAATCCTCAAACATATCAAGGGTCGGCAACGCCCATGTTACTCCTTTGGAGTTGCATGTGTCTATAGGCTGCGGTGTCCGCTTACCATCAGGCAGGCCGTACTCTTGTTTGCCACCATCGTTGTATTAAAAAAAAAGCGGACCCCGGGCTCCTTTAGGGCACAACCGGGAAAAGTTTATTAGATTCGGTTAACAGTGCATTTAAAATACTTTAATTAATCAAGAACTAAATACATTCATAATGGTATCCCATCACAAGATATCTAAGTTGTCTCCGTCATTTAGCAGTGCAGAATCAGTGCGGTATGAGTAAGCTGTACCGAGTCAGTACAGATTCTTTACTGCGCGACTACATTGAGTTTTCCTTATTGGCGCGGAATGCACTGCATGTATACTTCCCCGCTTCCGCACACTACTACTGCGCAACGTACATACATACATAGATTCACGATTCACGCTTTAATTCCCAAAGAGGGGTAGGCATAGATAAAAGATCGACACAATTTGAAATGGCAGTGATAGGTTGCTAGCCGCGCCTACAAAACACTTCAACCCTAAATAAATATAAAACTGAATAGAAACTTTTCTTTTCGTGTAAAAAAGCTGTGAGGAAATATATTTATAATATATAATGTCGTCCAGCCTGTACCCAGCAAAATTGGTATTTAATTTAATTTCCACTGATATGTTCCACCGTTTAACAGGCTGTTCAAAATGCGTGTCACATCTTTAACAAGGTAACAAACTAAGTCTTCCACAACTGTAACTTAGTCGCTCAAGACTCGCCCGATTTAACCCAACTGCACAAGTCTTAGTTCGACTCCGCTGCGTTTTAAGTAGCTAGTGATGAGCAGATAGATATCGATGAAAAAACATAAATTTAGCAATCGTCTTGACTCGTCTATGAAATTTGTTTATTGTCTATTTAAATACCTAGTCAGGTATACATACCCAATAGTCAGGTTTACATAATATTTACGTGGAATACGAACATAATATGAAAACTAAAACCTATAAAAAGAATACACCATCCAATAGGTCCGCCTGCGGTATGGTCCCCAATACGCTGGCCGCGTTACCTCTTTTGTATGGCTCGAGAAATTCTCTGCGCGAGGTAAGCAAGGCTCTGGGGTTATTATTTTAACTTTAAAAAAAATATCTATTTATCATAATTTATTTGAATATAGGCTTCCGTTACACTGAAATATCCATTAGTTCTTAATTTCTGTCATAATAAGCTACGGCTTGTATCAAAAACTAGATAGATAGATAGATAAATCATTTATTTGGCATTTTGTAACAAAATAAAAACAAAGAAATACAGAAAAAAGAAACAGAAAAAAATACAACAATAAAAGAACAAGTAAAACAATTGTGGTACGGAAATAGAATTAAAAATTAAAATTAAGGCATACTTGAGCGTTGCAATAATGCCAAAAAGGTACTGGCTCGGTTTTGCTTTGCTCGTGTGAGGTAGCACTGATATTCTGCCAGTACCTCGGGTCACGATGCAAGTGAAATATTATAAGAAAAATAATAATAAATAAATAAAGCTTGCAAATAATATCGAATAAATAAAATAGATCTGTGTGATAGGTGAGACTAAAAATGACAAAATATAAGGTGTAACTATGTGTCTACAATGAGTGTATATATTATGAAAAAACGTGTGGTGAGATATGTGATGTCCCTTAGAAGCACGCCTATATTACAAAATCTAATTAACATATTTTACTGTAATATAAATTACTTAAAATTCAAACTAAAAGACTTAAAATTCAAACTTTTTAGTTTGAATTGACTTATAGTAAAATGATTATTTGGATAATTATCTTATTCTTTTTGAAGATTGTATTTCACAATACAAATCTTCATATATTTATATACTCAGATTAGGTTTTTTAAAAGTAAAATAAAAATACGAATAAAAATAAATAAATATTTGGGGACCGACCTAGTCTCAAACTAAGCAAAGCTTGTACTATGGAAACAAATAAATGGCCTTACCGGGATTCGAACTCGAGACCTCCGGCTTCGTAGGCAGGGTCACTACCAACTAAAAAAGCACTTAAAAATACTTTACCCTTCGGCAGCAAGGCGGGACCCAAGCTGCTGGTGGTCAAGGCGACGGAATGAGGTTCCTCCTGACTATCCGCGCAGTGTCCGGAAGTACCGTCTGGCTGTATCTGACCCTTGACCCAGCGAGAGTCTTTTAAGGAGTTGGTCGAGACTCTTCGCTATTAAACAGTTTGCCCAAACGACTCGGGAGGCGCACATGGCGGTTATCTTGTGAGCCAAGTCTAGGTACTTGCTGACTTTATCCTACGCGGCCTTCACGAGGTCCTCGTTTCAATAAAAACATCTAATGTATGTGGGACTGCGGAAGATGAATAAGACAAGCGAGAACGTTTTAAACACTTATTTTAATGAGAGCTGCAAAATTACTCGTTACACAGTCGGCCATTGCTAAAAGTAATGTAAATAAAAATAATAAATAAATATTAGGGGACAATCTTACACAAATCGACCTAGTCCCAAACTAAGCAAAGCTTGTACTATGGGTACTAGACGACGATAAACGTACTTATATAGATAAATAAATACTTAAATATATAGAAAACATCCATGACTCAGGAACAAATATTCGTGCTCATCACACAAATAAATGCCCTTACCGGGATTCGAACCCAGGACCTCTTGCTTCGTAGGCAGCGTCACTACCAACTAGGCTAAAGCGGTCGTCAATGTAACGGAATGTAACGGAAGCATGTTCCTAAACCTAACTTCATTCTATCCCTTTCTCGCTCACACGTAGCACTCTGTCCTATCATACCGTTCCGTTCCAAGCACACATCCTTACATCCCACATGTATGTAAATTATGCTTACGAAAGTTTTATAACGATTGATTTATTTATGTTTAGAGATATTCGCATGCATGTGCAACATGTAAAATTAATGACACATTAGTAAATATTGCAATTCAATAAAAAACATTACGTAATCCTATGAGATTACTCTAGCTAATACCAATTGTCAGAAAAAAAAACTATGAAGAAAATATCGATACTTTTAGTTACAGCCCATCGTCATCTCAGTTCACCCACAACATTACACATAACTAAAGTATGTCAGTAAAAGCAAAGTATTATAGTTGCATCGTACGACCCGGGTATGTCCTAAAACTACGACCAGGACCACCGGGGGATGGGCAGCAGCATCCCTGGAGTTCGGTGGAAACACTGCGATCGCCAACCCGCATGCCAAGCGTGGCGATTATGGCATATACAGAACACAACAAAGCCACGGCCCCGAGGCTGGTTATGGTAGCGGCCAGGGTACTAGCGGGGTCAGGGGTGCTAAGAATCTCCGGCGAAGATCCGGCTACCACCACCGACGACCCCTGGCCCTGGCAACATACAACACGCGCACACTGCGGACCGACGAAAAGATAACGGAACTGGAGGAAGGATTGAGCAAGTTGCGGTGGGACGTCATAGGGTTATCGGAAGTCCGAAGAGAGGGGGAGGACACGATAACCCTTAAATCGGGCAACTTGCTCTATTTCCGGGAGGGCGACCAACAGTCCCAGGGAGGTGTCGGGTTCATCGTCCACAAGTCCCTAGTGAACAACGTGGTGAAGATCGAGAGTGTGTCGACTAGGGTGGCGTACCTTATACTCAGAGTATCCAGCAGGTACTCGTTGAAGGTCATACAGGTTTACGCGCCGACCTCGACACATTCCGACGACGAGGTGGAGGCTATGTATGAAGATATATCTAAGGCCATGCATTGTTCCAAAACCTACTTCACCGTTGTCATGGGGGACTTCAACGCTAAACTAGGCAAGAGAGATGGTGAGGAGCTGATAGTGGGGCAATTCGGAGTCGGAAGTCGGAACCACCGGGGCCAACTACTGGCTGGTTTCTTGGAGAAGGAGGGACTCTACATGATGAATTCAAGAAACGCGAGCACAGAAAGTGGACCTGGATGAGTCCCGATGGTGTGACTAAAAACGAGATTGACTTCATCATTTCGACGAGGAAGCATGTATTCAATGATGTCTCTGTAATCAATACGTTTAAAACCGGGAGTGATCACCGCCTGGTAAGAGGCATATTGAATATATGTGTCAAGTGAGAGCGCTCTCGCCTGATGAAGTCTACGCTCCGTCCAGTATCCACCCAAATCCAAACCCCCGAGAGCTTTCAGCTGGAACTCCAAAACCGTTTCGATTGCCTAGGTGGCGATGTGGACGAACTCAACGACGGGTTTGTGGAAGCTGTCCGTGCCACTGGGTCTAAGTTCTTCAAGGCCCAGCGGCCCAACAGAACTAAAAGGGTCTCTAGCTCCACTCAGAAGCTCATGAAGGAAAGGAGTGAAATGATTCTGCAGTCTTCAGCCGATGCGACTTTATACCGGCGGCTCAATAAACGGATCTCCAAGTCCCTTACCCGCGATCTGCGCCAATTCAATACGAACCGTATCGAAGAGGCCATCGAGCGAAATAAGGGCTCGAAAGTATTCGCACGAGATCTGTCTATTGGGCAGAGCCAGCTCGCAAGGTTGAAAACTGAGGACGGCAGAGTCGTTTCTTCCAAACCTGAGCTTTTGAGTGAGATAGAGCGTTTTTACGGACAGCTATACACGTCAACTCGCAAACCCGAAGTTGGTCCGGCAGAAGACCCTAGAGCTAGACTTACCCGACACTACACCGACGACATCCCGGACATCAGCCTGTACGAGATTAGAATGGCTCTGAAACAGCTTAAGAATAGCAAGGCACCCGGTGAAGACGGAATTACAGCCGAACTCCTGAAGGCGGGTGGAAAAACGATCCTTACGGCCCTTCAGAAGTTATTCAACACCGTCCTACTGGAAGGGAGAACGCCAAAGGCGTGGAACAGAGGTGAGGTGGTGCTGTTCTTCAAAAAGGGTGACAACACTCTGCTGAAGAACTACCGACCCATCTCACTTGTGAGCCATGTCTATAAGCTGTTTTCAAGGGTCATTACGATCTCGCACGCAGGCTTGATGACTTCCAGCCTCCCGAACAAGCCGGTTTCCGAAGAGGTTTCAGTACCGTAGACCACATTCATACGCTCCGCCAGGTTATACAGAAGACTGAGGAGTATAACCTGCCTCTCTGCTTAGCGTTCGTGGACTACGAGAAAGCCTTCGATTCGATCGAAACCTGGGCTGTACTACAGTCTCTCCAACGGTGCCAAGTAGACTGCCGCTACATCGAAGTGCTGAAGTGTTTGTACGAGAACGCCACTATGTCAGTTCGACTCCAGGATCAGAGTTCGAAGCCTATTCCGCTGCAGCGGGGTGTCAGACAAGGGGATGTTATTTCTCCAAAACTGTTCACCGCTGCACTGGAGGACGTGTTCAAGACTCTAGACTGGAGAAGGCTAGGCATCAACATCAACGGCGAGTACATCACTCACCTTCGGTTTGCTGACGATATAGTAGTCTTGGCTGAGACCATGGAGGACTTAAGCACAATGCTCGATGACCTCAGTAAAGCCTCCGAGCGAATTGGTCTAAGGATGAACATGGATAAGACAAAGATCATGTCAAACCTCCATGTAGTACCAACCCCCATTTCAATCGGACACTTTACGCTCGAAGTTGCAGACGATTATATATACCTAGGACAGACTGTTCAGTTAGGTAGGTCCAACTTTGAGAAAGAGGTCAATCGTCGAATCCGACTCGGCTGGGCAGCATTCGGGAGGCTACGGCACATCTTTTCGTCCAATATTCCGCAGTGTCTCAAGACGAGAGTCTTTGACCAGTGTGTGTTGCCAGTGATGACGTATGGCACGGAAACGTGGTCGCTTACTATGGGCCTCATAAGAAGGCTCAAAGTCACCCAAAGGGCAATGGAGAGGGCTATGTTGGGAGTTTCTCTGCGCGATCACATCAGAAATGAAGCTATCCGCAGCAGAACCAAGGTAACCGATATAGTCCTCCGAATCGCTAAACTTAAGTGGCAGTGGGCGGGGCACATTGCACGTAGAACCGATGGCCGTTGGGGCGGAAAGGTTCTCGAGTGGCGACTACGTACCGGAAGGCGCAGCGTGGGTAGGCCCCCCACAAGGTGGACTGATGACCTGGTAAAGGTCGCGGGAGTCCGCTGGATGCGGGTGGCGCAGGACCGGTCATTGTGGCACTCTTTGGGGGAGGCCTATGTCCAGCAGTGGACGTCTTTCGGCTGATATAATGATGATGATGATGATGATCGTACGAAGAGATTCCGCTAACTCCAGGTCAAACCAGCTCTGGATGCGTACATTAAACAAAAGACAGCAGTAGGCTTCCATTACGAGTATACGGTAACGACCCTACCCACCTTGCGGGTCCCTGCTAAGGTCACCAACTGGTGACCTTGGCAGGAACCCGCCAGATAGGCCCTCTCCTCCAAGGGGGCTGATACCGGCTATTCGAGTTGCTCTACGTTACGTTGACACTAAATTAGACAGACATAGAAAAACTTTATTTAACATCACATTTTATACATAGGTGCAGTGAACAAATTAGACTATAAAAACCGGCCAAGTGCGAGTCGGACTCGCGCACGAAGGGTTTCGTACCATTATCTATAAAAATTGCAAAAAATCACGTTTCTTGTATGGGAGCCCCTTAAATGTGTGAAAATGTCAACTGTCAAACTATCATGGTTCATGACATGAAATACAGCCTGGTGACAGATGAACAGACAGACGGACGGACGGACAGCGGACCCTTAGTAATAGGGTCCCGTTTTTACCCTTTGCGGGTACGAAACTCTAAAAAATGATTTAAAACGTATTGAAAGATTTTATTGTCCCATTTAGATTAGATTAGATTAGATTATTTTATTTCATTTTGAAAATTTAAATATCATTTCATAAAATTAAAATAGCATGGATTCACAACAAGATCGTCAGAGTGTATAAGAATAAAAATCAATAAAAATCCAATTTTAAATGAAAACAAACATGAGAAAACAGTCGGCGTGATTGATTTATACACCCATGCCGAATTAAAACTTTTTAGTAGTAACGGACTGACGGACAGACGGACACGGCGAAACTATAAGGGTTCCTAGTTGACTAACGGAACCCTAATAAAAACAGATTTTTCAGGTAGGTGGCGAGAGGTGGACAAACCTCAAAAATCCATTCTGGGCTGCCAGCGAACGAAAAAACCATAGAATTCGCCTTCTTACAAATTTTTACCCAAACACGTCTAAAACCCGGTATGCGCATGTTCGAACGAAACGGCTGCTTAGCATCGTTTTGACAGCCCGCCCCCAATGGCACCCATTCTGTGGGGCCATTTTGCGACTTAGACTTTTAGGGTTCTATCGTTCCTTGGGGCTGCTGGTTTTTATCATCATCATCATCATATCAGCCGAAAGACGTCCACTGCTGGATATAAGCCTCCCCCAAAGAGTGCCACAATGACCGGTCCTGCGCCACCCGCATCCAGCGGACTCCCGCGACCTTTACCAGGTTTCTGCTGGTTTTAATTGTTTTTTTATTTTATTTAAGTATACCTTGCCTTGTGGGTAGACCCCCACAAGGTGGACTGATGATCTGGTAATGGTTGCGGGAGTCCGCTGGATGCGGGTGATATAGGAACAGTAGTTGTCACTTTTGGAGGCTTATGTCGCGCATTAGACGTATTTCGTCTGATATGATGATTTAAGTCTACGTGCACCCGAATTCTTTTGTTTTGAGTCTATCGTTACGATAATACAGAGTATTTAATCGAGAATGTTTGAGAAAACGTATTAATTATTCTGTGCGCTGTGTTTTGTTACAAACAATGGCTTCGTATGCAAATGTTGTGCAAGCACAGGCAAAGGCTCGGGAAATGTCTGTGTAGTGTGTTAGAAACTGTTTCACGGAATCGTAATTAGGTATTTAGATTTCAATTGTCTTCATTATGCAGAGGTATATCTTCTCAAGCATTAATATCTGGATTAACTGTTATTTTTTTAATACGACGGTGGCAAACAAGCGTACGGCCCGCCTGATGGTAAGCGGACACCGCAGCCTATAGATGCATGCAACTCCAAAAGAATAACATGGGCGTTGACGACCCTTGTTATGTTTTGATATCTATATAATCCTTTATAGTGGCAATACCTGTACAAACTCTGTAAGTATTCTTCTTATCCTCTATGTCCGCTGTCTGTTACATTTGAATTTTTATAGAAGAATAAATGACTTCCGTTCTGTTCTCCATAAAACGTGCTTGTTTTACTGATATTACACCTAATAATAACAATGAGGGAAATTATATCGGACATGTTCTAACAGCCCTACAAAACGACTCGCACATAACATGAAAATGTTGAGTACATGGTACGTCAGTTGCAAAAACCTGCGTGGAAAAAGAAATCCAAAGCCTTCCTTTTTAGGGTTCCGTACCCAAAGGGTCAAACGGGACCCTATTACTAAGACTCCGCTGTCCGTCGTTCTGTCTGTCTGTCAGTCTGTCCGTCTGTCACCAGGCTGTATCGCATGAACCTCGATAATAGGGATGATGAATAAAAAAAATGATGTCATTCGAACCAGTTTTGGGAGAGGAACAAATGTTTGTATGGGAGCAACTACAATTAAAGAACATAAATACCCAAAAATGTGAGACATAGATTACCTCGCTGGCGGCAGCGCAAAACGCTTCATACTGATAGACACACAAGTATGACGTCAGATTTGTACTAATCGTTGTATGGAAAATCAGGTTAATTGTTGTTTCGGTCGCCAAATACTGCGTTTAAGTACATAGTTGTCATACAATTTTGTTTCTATAAAAGCGAAAGGGTTTCTATTGGTAGCTTTAAATTTACTCTTGGACAATAAAACAATATGCATATTTTTTCTAAACTTTCTAGGTTCATTATCCTTTTATGATCTTAAACAATATTTTATAATTTATACATAATTACGATAATTTGATGGTTTACTATCCATATAGCATAACTTCGTTATCAATTTGAGGCATTGTTCAGTTATGTCATTCTTAATTTTAGGGTATATTTTAATTCTATTGTGGCAACACACTTGTTGTAACTGTTGCGTTGGTCACACTATTACCCCCACTCCTAACCGTTAATCGGTCTGTTAGCTTTCGAATTTCGAACAGAGAACAACCCTTTTGTAGCTGTCGTTGAAATAATAAAATTTAAGGTCACCACTGGTTGTAGTATTAGTAGATTTGTGTTTAGCATCAGTAGTGAGTCTGGAGGCTGCCGAAGGCTTTTGGACGTAATCTGAGGCTAAGTAGCTGACACCGGAGGTAAGAGTTAAGAGTGAGCTTTGTTCAGGTGAACTGGAGACTTCAACCGACGGTGCTCTGCTTGCGACGCCAAAGATCCTGTGTTCCACAGCTCCAACAGACCAGGTACAACCGACGAACCACTGTTTTATCACTCATTTTAATATACTTGCCTATTAGACAGTTGAAATTGTCACAGATGATGTATTTGCTGCCGCTATAACCACAAATACTAAAAACTTTAAGGGGGCTCCCATACAACCTATTTTGCCGTGTTTATAGATAATAGTACAGAACCCTTCGTTCGCGAGTCCGACTTGCACTTGGCCGGTTTTATAATAAATGGCTAGAGTTCTTACGAATCACAGTCTACCGTATTTTGCAATAGGGTGCAAAATTCCTTACAAACTTTGGCAGCCCTTCTAGGTTAACTTTAATTGCAGGTATTAACAGACACTGAAATGACACGGAAGAAGTAATCCTAAATCAACCCATAAAACATAAAAAAATTACATTTTAAAGTCATCATTATCATATCAGCCCAAAGAAGTCCACTGCTGGACAAGGCCTCCCCCCAAAGAGTGCCATAGTGACCGGTCCTGCGCCACCCGCATCCAGCGGACTCCCGCGATCTTTACCAGGTCAGCAGTCCACCTTGTCACCACCTGCGCCTTCCCATTTTAAGAATACGGTCATGAAAAAATCTAGTATTCGAAATAAAACCGCGAAATTTAACGTAACTGTGGTAAAAATTGCTTGTGTATAACAGTCGTAGGTCTTTTAGAGACATAATCAGCGTGTTTACCCGACTCGCAAACGGACGGTTTCTTTGAATGAAAACACCCATACGTTACCGGGTGCGACCACAGATCAAGACTTAGTGGAGAGCATTTTACATGCAACAGTTGTTTGGCGTGGCGATTACGCTACGATTTATCTTACTAAATAAATATAATATACTCCCATATCGTATCTATACTTATAATAAAGCTGAAGAGGGTCGAAAGTCTGTCAGGTTTTATATAAATGTAAGTACTTCTAATGAGTAATCTTTATTGCTAAATAAATATACTCACATGATTATTTTTACAAAATTAAAAAACTTAATTATTTAAAAGTAGTATTTTTCAAATTCCCTCGCAAATTTTCTAAACGCAACGCTATTGGCCGAGCGAATCGTGACGTCACCGTGCACTCGGTGTCTCCTGTTAACAGGTCGTTTGTATGATTATTGAAAGTTATTCGCATTGTTTTGCCGCTGTTTATGATAAACAATCAGTGTTTTTTGGGAATTATTAACTGAAAGCCTCTGAACTCCTTGTGAAAAAGACTCGCCACAATTACTGGAAGCGGTTTTGTCAAGGCAAAGTCGGATAATCTGTCTGAAATTGATGTGTTCATGATGACTAAGTACGTACCTCGTAGGTGTCTTTCTTAAATAAGTAGAATAAAAAAATAGTACATACATATGTACAATGAACATTCATTATATACCTAATCAATGATATGTTGGTATTAGGAATGTTACATGGTGAGAACATCTTTATAAACATAACAAATTATGTTGTTTTCGTCAAGGCTTATAAATAAAACAAATTTGTGTAGGACACTCAGTACAAAGGATTAAATTCTTTCAACTTCGATCAACAGTGCAAACATAGAAACTTACCTAAAACGTTTCGTGATCAAAATCACTCGTAGTCAGCTGTTTATCAACAAAAATCATAATATTTTGTAACATTAATAACTAAAAAAATGGGAATCAGAATAGTTTTATGAATATAAATTTTTAGGTTAGGTTATTGTTTATATTATTCGGGAGTCCGAATAAAAAAGATTTTAGGTACAAACATATTTAATAATCACTTCGAAATGATGTTCATAACAATATAAACTACTCAAACATGATACATTATATCTCCTCATCGCCTTACTCCCCTTTTTCCTTATATTTTGCATCTTTGGGCATATGAAAATATATCATGTCAGGTGCAGTTTTAGTGTTATTTTCACAAATAGGGGCAACACAATATTTATAATAAGCTTTTGTGTGTTCTTCCGTTACAATAAGTTGATCTTACAAGCGTTAATAACCCACATTTACTAAAACTGTAAATCAAACACTTCGTTGATTATTTATTCTAAGTGCACGGTGACGTCACAAAATGAGCGCGCCAAAATGGCGGCGTTTTAATCTTCTGAAAATGATAGTAGTTTTAATCATTATTTTTTAGCTCATTCAATAATATTGTGAGTGTTATATTTTTACCGGTTATATAAGTACTTATAGAATAGTTTAAAAAAAATAAAAAAATGCATGAATATACCCTATTGTGCCGGCCGCCACTTCTAAATTGTATAGGTAAGTAATAGTACTTTCGCTTTCAAGGCTACTCGGCTTTGGGACAGCTTACCTTAAGACCTGAGGCGTGCTAAACTACTTTTGAATCACGACTTACAAAATACTATTTGGGCCTTTTTTGTTGCTCGTTGTCACGGTTATGGCTCCTGGGTCACTCTTTAAAACTTTGATTTATGCAGTTTAAATCTACTAAACATGTGTTTTTGGTATATTGGTAAACTCACTTCATAGTGAGGCATATCCTTAGCGTGATAGGAGTGCATTGTATAGTTTTTTTTTTCTAAAAAACTGTCACTTTTGTCTCAAGAAAAAGTTGAGAGACTTTTTGGCTTGTATTATATCTATGTAAATGTTTATATATGATTACTAGTATATTATTCATTAATGGCTGTAAATTCGTTGACAAAACACGTGTTATCTTTTATTCAGGTTTATTCCAATTTATCATTCAGATAAAATTTACGTTCTATTTTCTCGCCCTGGCGCCTCTCAAGTGATCAAACCTTTTTTTTTTTTTTTTTTTTTTTGTTTAGGGGGGGAAAATGCGTTACGCATACCACCCGGGTGCAGGGGGTGACCCGAGTGGTTATGTGGGACTCCCGTATGAGCTTATGAGACCCACGGTGTACCCACTAAAAACCCCCCCACTTGCCGCCTCGCCGCCATGTGGCGAGGTTACGGGAACGCTTGCGCACACATCCGCAACCCCGCCGGCGGCAGCCGCCCACAAGCGGCTCCTCACGGATGCCCTGAGGCCCTCCACGTGAGGCGCGCCAGATGTTAGGACGCGCCTGACTGCTCGATCTCCACCTGTACAGTAGCGGATCCCCCCTGAGTCCGCTACGAGGAGATCGTGGGTGCAGAAAAAATCCAGCACCCGGTGGCGGATCAGGTCTGTGGTTCCGCCACCGACCACGTCTCGGCCGCAGAGGATAGGGAAAGCGGCGCACCGTAATACCGGCATTCCTCTTCCTCTGCGGTCCCACCAATGCCGTTTCGGCGGAACGGCCCCGCCAAGTTCGCAGGGGGTAGGGAGAGTGGCGCACCGTAATACCAACACGCCTCTCCCCCTGCGATCCCGCCTCGGCCGCAGAAGATAGGGAGAACGGCGAACCGCAATACCGGCACTCCTCTTCTTCTACGGCCCCTCCCTTACGCATCCTAAGCGGGCTTCGCTAAGCCCGCTAGGAGCGCCCTCCTCGGGCCAGCCGGCGGCCCAAACAGGCCGGCCCCGGGTGCCTCTTAGCTTCACCGTGGGTGACCAGTCCACGGTTACTAAGCCCCCCCGCCCCAACAAGGCGGGCACCCTCGGGGGGGAAGTGATCAAACCTAATAGTACTTGGGGAAAAAATATTAGCAGTGAATATTTTACCTGCTCTTTCTTTTCACAAGTATTAATCCAATTCTCTATATTTAAAAATTTGACTGAAAAAAAACAATACGTTATAAATGTGTAATTGCAGCAAACACATAAAAGCGGCATATGATCACTGCACTGACGCAAACGTTAATAAAAATCGTAACTTATAAACAATCCCACTATTCGGAAAGCCAAAAGTGCGGAAAATGGGAAGAGTGCTATAAATAAAACCACTCTGAAGCGGCTAATTGGGACCCAGGACATAAATCAGTGGGCACTCGAGGCAGTGGTGCCAAAGCGCAAAAACAATTGCCGATCCAAGCGGCGTTGCCAACGGTTTTAGAAATGAGAAGTTTGAATTTGGAACCGTTTTGAAATTGTGTTGTTCGACAGAAATTCTGCACTTTGTGGAAGTTTGATACTGTTTCGTAAGTTGATTAGCTTGGTTGTGAAATTGAATATTATGCGTGGTGTAATCAAAGTTTATTGACAATTATTTGCAATATTTCTAGATCTCACGGTGTGTGATAAAAATGTCTGTGACTGATGTATAGACACCAAGTCCATAACTTAGGTTTCCGAAGACAATTATACCTACGTAAATATCCCACATTTGTATCCCTGACGTACAAAAATGTAGTGTTTATTTATTTTTTTGACCTTTTTTGGCTTAGTTTGCGTATACTTCATTTCATAATTTCGAAAATTACCTCAACGACTGTACCAAATCTTTTCTTCACAGAATTTATGAAGAGGCCCAAATTAAACATTCAGTCTTCTGAAATAGCACATTTACGAGGTAATCCGCCGTATTAATCCTGCTTATGAGATGTTCTGTGGGTGCGACAGAGACGGAATAATAGTAAAACCTTCCTTGACGTGATTAACTTGATTTAGTAGCAGGTTATGTTGTTTTGATTCAGGAAAGTTCCTTCTGATTTGAGGAAAACAAAATGCAACTACTTTATCGACCGGTCGTCATCAGATACACAAACACGCATACACATACATAACTAGGTATAACGGAGTGGTCGCAAATATCTGGTCACGACTCAGTTGAAAATTGTGTCTCGTCAGAATAAGTTGCATCTTCGAGGAAAATTGACTACCTCAGTAGCCTAGTTGGTAGTGAAACTGCCTACGAAGCCGGATGTCCAATTTTGAATTCCGGTAAAGGAATTATTTTGTGTGATGAGCACGAATATTTGAACTTGAGTCATAGATGTGTTCTATGTATTTAAGTATTTATTTTTCTTAATTATTATGTATTTTCGTCGTCTAGTATCCATAGAACAAGCTTTTCTTAGTTTGGGATTAAGTCTACTTATGTAAGATTGCCCCAAAATATACATTTATTTAATTTTTATTTTTAATGATTTAGTTAAATAAATATAAAAATAATAAGAATTTGTCTGGTACTTTATTAACACCATTGCCATCCTGGGATGATTTAGAGTATACCATTCTGAGCTCATTCCGAGTTTGAGTTTAAGGGCCAAATACCCTTGGGAGCAAAGAAATCGAGCCACCCTTGCAATTTCACATTATTGTGGTTTATGCAAAAACTGTATATAGTTACCTGTTTTTTATAAAAACCTTTTGAAAGATATACTTTTTGTCTATAAAATGAAACATTTCAGTAGTGGGGATGAATGTGTCACGAAATTGTGGGCGTTGACGAAACACTCCGGCCGTATCATTATAGGTAGAACCGATGGCCGTTGGGGCGGAAAGGTTTTCGAGTGGCGACCACGTACCGGAAGGCGCAGCGTGGGTAGGCCCCCCACAAGGTGGACTGATGACCTGGTAAAGGTCGCGGGAGTCCGCCGGGTGCGGGTGGCGCAGGACCGGTCATTGTGGCACACATTGGGGGAGGCCTGTGTCCAGCAGTGGACGTCTTTAGGCCGATATGATGATGATGATGATGAAGATTATAGGTAGGCAATTCGGAGGGCTATATCGGTTACCTTGGTGCTGCTGCGGATAGCCTCATTTCTGATGCGATCACGCCAAGAAACTCCCAGCATGGCCCTCTCCTTTGCCCTCTGGGTGACTTTGAGCCTTCTTATGAGGTCCATATTAAGTGACCCCATTTCCGTCCCATACGTCATCACTGGCAACATGCACTGGTCAAAGACTCTCGTCTTGAGACACTGCGGAATATTCGACGAAAATATGTGCCGTACCTTCCCGAACGCTGCCCAGCCGAGTCGGATTCGACGATTGACCTCTTTCTCAAAGTTGGACCTACCTAACTGGACAGTCTATCCTAGGCCCTCTGTATCGCTAAACTGCACGTAGATGGGGAAATAGCACAAATGTACAAGAATTATTTATATTGCAAAAGAAATGTATCAGAATAATAACACATATTAAACAAACCGATAGTTGCAAAACCCATTTCCAAAATCTACGAATTTTAACTTTGCCCTTCTATGTATGTTTTCGAATCATGCAAATTCGTGAGGAATCACCCTGAATTTTACTCCACGGTTGGAGATGAGCCTCGCCGCTACGAATCGCGATTTAAAAATAACTTAGTCCAAACAACCTCCAAACTAAAATTGCATAATAACGGACCCTACGCGATGTCAATACGCATCTATAATAATGTAAAATCTCTAAAACAATAAATTACCGCCGCAAATAAAAAACGAACACAATATTGAAGTATTTACTAGGGCCCTTAAGAAATATTTAATAGGAAAGACATATTACTCTGTCCTTGACTATCTCAATTCATAAAAAATATATGCATGTCCGTTTCTCTTACCTTTTAGTGAATTAATATGAAATTGTATTAGGAAATAATGTGGATAAACAATTTTTTATACAATTCTTTACCTAGTTAAATAATGTTTTTCTAAAGAATATATTGTAATGTGAAATGTGATACTAATTTAAATTTATTGTATTGATTTTACTTAGACTGAAATTTTATCATTTCATACATTTTTAATTTTTAAACTATTATTTATTACAAATTATTTTTACAAATTATTTTACAAATTATTTTTACAAATTATTTTTACAAATTATTTTTACAAATTATTTTTACAAATTATTTTTCGAATTATTTTAATATTTTAGAAAGTGATTGTTATTTTATTATATTTTTTATACTTTAACTTTTTTACTAGTCAAATAAATTTTAACTTATTTCATATTTTAAATATTTGTTAATTAACTGTAACGTTTGCTATGCCCTAACGGGGTCCTGTGCATTGCCTAGCTTTAAGTTGCATGTGTCAATCGTACAAGGTTGCAAATAAATAAATTGAAATTGAAATTGAAATTAGAACCTATGGCCGTTGGGGCGGAAAGGTTCTCGAGTGGCGACCACGTACCGGAAGGCGCAGCGTGGGTATATAGGCCCCCCACAAGGTGGACTGATGACCTAGTAAAGGTCGCGGGAGTCCGCTGGATGCGGGTGGCGCAGGGCCGGTCATTGTGGCACTCCTCGGGGGAGGTCTATGTCTAGCAGTGGACGTCTTTCGGCTGATATTATGATGATCATTCAACATGCTTCGAACGAATACGTGGCTCTCATTTATGAGCGCTCGCGATGCCGGCGCGTTTTGTACCTACTCAAATACGTCTGAAACTCCCGAGAGTTTTGTATATAAAATGTAATTATTTAATTATTTTTAACATAAGAAGGCAATCACATTTCAGCAACATAGGTACTATTAATGCCATCTACTCGGTACCTACCATAGGTAAGTTATAATATTTTCGAATCATTGATAATTTAAGAACTTCTTATTATTTAAGCGTCAAGCCACAACTTGATATTTAATTCCTAACAAAACACCAAAACTCACCTCTGTTATCCAAACAATCCCCTGCTTATCTTCGCAACCCATTTCCAGGACAATAAATAAATAAATTAGTGCTGCCATTTATGGGCCGGGATGGCCACAAAGTTGCTCTTAGAGCGCACAAGGGGTGAATATACGAAAGTTAGGGGTCGCGCGTGTAATGTCCAGTTTTGTGACGCAGTTGTGGTAAAAACAGGGATGCAATTCGTGATTGTTTTCAAATCACCGCCAGTAAAGTTCAAAAAACTATAACCCGACTGCGGCAATCTAACTGATAAGAAAATATTTTATTGTTTATAGAAAAGATAGCCTATGTAACCTGGAACACTATTACGAATTGGTTGACTCCTCTTTTATCAAAATCGGTTCAGACTGGTAAAAGCATAACCCTTTTCTGCTATAGTCGGGCTAAATAGGCGTAGTTTCTAATCCGATTGATAAAAAAAGGTAAGTTTACAAATAATTAATGGAATATTTTTCTCTAATAAGTATCACTTTTAAAATAACACTTTAACAAGTAAAACTATATAACAAATGCGAGTGTAACTCTGTCTGTCTGTTTGTTAACTTTTAGGTTTAAACCGCTGATGAACCAATTAAGATGTTTTGGTATGAAGAAAGTTTGATATTCTTCCTTGGAAATCATATCCAGGTTGTGAATTAAAAAGTTAGAAGATTCTTTATATGTGAGACTGATTCGGAGTACGCGTGGAAAAATAATTTAAAATGGGCGATTAAAGACTTCTCCTCGGTCGAAATCGCGGGCAAGCTATATAATTAAATACACTTGCTGTTATTTAATGTACTAACCGAACCATGATTTTATTTCATTATGATCCTATCAATAATATACAGTCGTACATCAACCGAAACCAAACACGGTTGCATACGAATAATCATCCCTCTGGGCAACCGCAGCGGCAGTTGATGACACTGTACTGAGTACAATTTTATTTAAGTATCATTCCCTGGGGACTTATTTGATGAAATGTATTGTATTGAAATCTGTTTGATATTGTACCGCGCGGTACACATTTGGGCGAGCTCGGTTCAAGACATTCCTTCCAAAAAATATATACAAGGACGGCGCAAGCATGCGGCCCGCCTGGTGATATTTATTTATTGAATCATTAAGTATGCGATTTTACAGTGTTTAGTATGGAGTCAATGTAACACTTTGGTCAAACCAAAGTGTTACATTGACTCCATACTAAAACTTCTATCTAAAGACTAATTTAATTGTAGATGCAGATAAGTTACTTGCTAGGTGAGTAATAACACTACTACTTGCTCTGTAGTAGTGTTGTGTTTCTGGAGGTGAGCAAGGTCGCCAGAGCTCCCGAGGATGCGTTGTGTTGAGAGCGAGGGAATTTGTACCCTCAGCTGTCAACACGGCGAATCCTCAAACATATCAAGGGTCGGCAACGCCCATCCTTTGGAGTTGCATGCGTCTATAGGCTGCGGTGTCCGCTTACCATCGGGCGTGCCGTACGCATGTGCAACGTCGTTGTATAAAAAAAAAAAGTTACCTGTCTTGCTTCATCTCGCAGCACTCCCTTCCATTCTTTCATCAATCTCGCTATCCCTCTCGCAAATATATCACATTCAGAGATTGCCGCGAGGAGGGAGAACGCGGGAAGGCAGGCGCAGGCAGTATGCCATGAAAACGCCGTAGCCTAATTGGAAGTGTGTTTATTGAGGAAACACAAGCACGATTGTTTAATTTTCGAGTTCCACAGCTCACAGAGCCCCTAGTAAAAAAATCTAACACGTACCAAACAAAAGAGCCTATTGGAACAGTCCACAATTACATGAAAAGGGTTTAAATTTATCACCAATTGCTATACATGCTGTTTCAATCGAATACAGTCCAAGTTGGCTCAGTTTGGGTTGCACAGGGCGGTTCCGCAACTTCGGAAAATAAAAATACAGGGAGCCATTCGGTTGCCTCTCGGACAATGAAACTGCGCGTCATTGCTTTAACTGTATGTATGTTCCATGATCTGTGGCCCGTTCCAAAAATAATAGGACACAGAAAAAGGTTAACTAAGGTACTGTTTGAAGTTTTACTGTCACAAAGCTGCATAATGTCCAGTTCGCGGCAAGCACGCATTAACGGGACAAAAACGGATCCCTAGGGAAGAGGGAAGGAAAGCTAATACCTATAAGGTGACTTGTCTTTCATCACGAGTTATTAAATGCAATGTACGCCTAATGAACGTGCGCGAAGCTACTAATTACGAATTAAGAGAACTGGCTTCGTACGGGTACTATTTTATACGTATAAACCTTCCTCTTGAATCACTCTATCTATTAAAAAAAACTGTATCAAAATCCGTTCCGTAGTTTTAAAGATCTAATCCTACATAGGGACAGACGGCGGGAAACGACTGTTTTATACTATGTAGTGATATTATAACGAATCAGCTTTGCCATACAACGAGGCACTGCTGCCAGACTAGTTACACTGTCGTCAGAAGACGAGTTTGGGGTACTTTAGTGTTTACATACCATAACTACATTCACGCCTTCATTCCCAAAAGGGGTAAGCAAAGCACTTGAAACTTATTTTTCAGTGCCACTTTTAGCATAAATAAATGTGGGTACAAATGATCGACAAAATATGCTGCGAGTGCTATCGAGTGATAGGTTGCTAGCCCATCGTATACAACACACTTCAACCCTGTTCCCTTAGTACGACACTTACGACACCCCCAGGAAGAAAGGGGTTGGTGCTATTCTAACTCGACAACACACGGGGTGTCATTAAGTGTTTAGTTTTCTATTTTCAATATCATTTTTCTTATTTTAAACATATTTTATTATTTATTACTTACGGTGATTCGATTTCGATACAAAACGTCTTTGTACATTCGAATTGAATAATTGGTTTGCCAAAGTATCACGTTCCAAACTAATTTCTCAAATTATTCTTGTTTATTCAAGAAAAGGGGAATTTCGCGCAAATGGAAAGCCAATTTATGAAAGTTTGTTACATAAGTTTTTATAAATATCACGCCATTTTAGCCTGCGAATGTAAAAAGACGTTTTGTATGGAAATGACCTTGACCACTGAAAAAACTCTAGCAGGGAACTTTCCATTTATTGGAATATTTTAAAGTCCCGAGTCATTTTAAATGCAGTGTTTCCATTAAACAAATAGGATATAAAATGAGCATGATATATTTAAACGACGATTCGTTGTAATTGATTAGATCATTAATTGATAAAGTTCACACCGTTTTACTTCTAAAAACTAGTTTTTTCCCGCGACATGCTCTGCGTAGTCAGTTTGAATTTGATTAAATATTACGCGATATGTGTATAATATTCGTTCTCCAGAGAGAACGATTATAACGGAAATATAAAACCATCGACGTCTGAAGCCCTACACGACTCGAACCAGTGACCCCTCTATTTCCGGTAGAGTGCTCTCAAAACTAGCTCAGTGGTCTCGCTGTGGTTTATTCTTCCACTAGCTTCCGCCCGCGACTTTGTCCGCGTGGACCCGGGATAAAAACTATCCTATATTTTAATCCAGGCTATAAACTATCTTCGTGCAAAATTTCATTCAAATCGGTTCAGCCGTTTAAGCGTGATTAAGTAACAAACATTCAAACATCTAAACTTTCTCATTTATAATATTAGTAGGATTATATTCGTTCGGTCTGTATCATGTCGTTTAAAATATAATTAATGTAGGAACACGAATGAAACATAGCGTTATGTAAATAAAATATATTTTGATGCTTTTGCAAAATCTCTTGACAGAATAAAATGACACACTTGACATTCGTAGTTTTAAAACAAAAAGAAAAATAGTATCCAGCCAATTATGACTGAAGAGGTGCGAACATGTCGCCCCCCTTGAAGGTCTTCGCTTCAACCTGTGAGAAGTAGACACAGCTTGGTAACTGGTCGTCTAAGGGATCCGAAGCCAGTGAAGCGAACATGTCGCCCGCCTTGAAGGTCTTCGCTTCAACCTGTGAGAAGTAGACACAGCTTGGTAACTGGTCGTCTAAGGGATCCGAAGCCAGTGAAGCGAACATGTCGCCCCCCTTGAAGGTCTTCGCTTCAACCTGTGAGAAGTAGACACAGCTTGGTAACTGGTCGTCTAAGGGATCCGAAGCCAGTGAAGCGAACATGTCGCCCCCCTTGAAGGTCTTCGCTTCAACCTGTGAGAAGTAGACACAGCTTGGTAACTGGTCGTCTAAGGGATCCGAAGCCAGTGAAGCGAACATGTCGCCCCCCTTGAAGGTCTTCGCTTCAACCTGTGAGAAGTAGACACAGCTTGGTAACTGGTTGTCTAAGGGATCCGAAGCCAGTGAATTACTCGCACGACGCCATCACGGCCGGGATGTAGCGCCGTTACACGTCCCATCTTCCATTTTAGTGGAGGGACGGAATCTTCCTTAACCACTCACTTGCTTTCGGATTTTAATAAAGGTAGCCTAAACTGCTTTAATTTTTTTTTGTCAAAGAAGCCCATACTACGCTTGGCAACCACAGTTGCCAACATTAGTTTAGGGGTGCGCGAAATTTGGTAACTGTGGTTGCCACAAGCAAGTGAGTGATTAATGGTGACTAGAGTTCCTATGTCGATGTTAGAAACCCTGCGTTAAAATGACACGATCCAAAAAATATTTAATAAAAAAAAGACTGGGTTGCACTCCGGGAGTGCCGGCAGAAGTGAAACTTGCGAATTGCTTTAATTATCAGTTTATAAAAAAACCCTCACCCCAACCCTCCAAAAAAATTGTAGATCTACGGATTTTTACATCCTGGGCAAAATAGGGAATTCTACGGAATTTTTAGCTACGCCCTCCGGATTTTCAAAAATCCGAATTGGCAATGTATCATATACAAAATGCATCTTGCGGTCACGTGACCTGAAAATTCTGTGGCAAGTTAACAATTTTTTCACACCTTTCATTCGGAAAAGTAATTTTTGCTTTTTTTCGTGTATATTTATGTATTTTTCGTAATATTTAAAACATGTGTAATAAAAATTAAGAAAATTTGTTAAAACTTGTTAAGTCATTTTAACAGCATCTTTTTTTTAATTTCTTCATAGTCGGTGTGAAAAATAGTATGTGTCACTCGGTAGTAAAATTATCTTCGTCTCGGGCGTTAACACTTGTATACCTCACTACGCTCAGGATCCTACGTTAGAATCCCTCGATACGCTCAGGATTCAATTGTAGGATCCCTCGCTACGTTTAGGATTCAATACAACGCCCTCGCCGTAAATATACTATTTTGCTCCCTTGTGACACAAATAACTATTCCCCATCACAAAAAGTGCATGGCGCCGCTAAAGAAGTTTTCATTTCAAATTTTTTTTCGTTAAGAAGTGTAAATATTACACATACAAAATGTGTAACAGAAACCAAACAAATGCTTATTGGAACCGTTTCTAACTTAGTACTTATGTACTTAAGAGTTGACTTGAGTGACTAATAAACAGTAACATTCTTTAAATCTTAGGAAAAGTTAAATAATATTGAGTTTTATTCCTTCCTTAAGAAATTTTATATTACCCATACAAACTTCCACCCCTCTTTTCACCCCCTAAAGAGATTATTCATTGGTCAAAAATGCATCACCATCATCATTTTAGCTGAAAGACGTCCACTGATGGACATAGGCCTCCCCTAAAGAGTGCCACAATGACCGGTCCTGCGCCACCCGCATCCAACGTCTTCCGCGACCTTTACCAGGTCATAAGTCCACCTTGGGGGCGATCTACCCACGCTACACCTTCCATGGTACGACGTCGCCACCCGAGAACCTTTCCGCCCCAACGGCCATCGTTTCTACGTCTAATGTGCCCCACCGCGAAAATACATATGGTAAATGTGAGAATTTGTATGGACCGCACGCGGGCAGAAACTAATAAAAAATAAATCATTTAGTTAGGTTACGTTAGGTTAGAGATTTATTACGAAGATTATTATCATAAAGCTGGTTCTACGGTTATTAGTAATCGTGGTGTATAAAAATCTCATGATAGCACTTTGTAGCAATATATTGCACAAGCGTCACTATTCTGTACAGCTGTGCTACGAATCGTTGCTAATAAAGGGCTACGGCGTAGCAAACAGCACTACGCTTATCTTTAAAGAAGATAATTATGTTTATAATGTGGAATAAGGGTAAGACGAATATGGAAAAAAACATGTAAAAAATATTTATATGTCGCTGATGGTACTGCAAAACAATTAAAATAAAACTTGTATTTAAAGCAATTCACCTCTAAAATCAGTTACGTTTTTGACACATTCACTGCCAAGAATCGGTACGCGCTACGCTCGCTCGTAGCCGATCCCGTGATTTTCTCGCTAACTAGGCGGCCGCTTGGCGGGTTCCTCGCAGTTACAGTATCAAATTACGATGTGCAGTACAAAAAAATACGTAGATAATTTTTAT
The DNA here is from genome assembly GCA_947049275.1 of Epinotia bilunana. Lineage (NCBI taxonomy): Eukaryota > Metazoa > Arthropoda > Insecta > Lepidoptera > Tortricidae > Epinotia > Epinotia bilunana. Next base: position 2,438,743 of record OX346266.1, on the reverse strand, counting down.
TATTAAACGAATGACAATAAAAATCGTCATAAATATTTTACGCATAGTATCGTTTAAATCGAGGGCACTAGAGTATGGAGACAGCAAAACTGATATTGGCTGTTATCCAACCTTACAAAATAGCAAAATGTTCGCGATTCACAAAAAGGCCACAATATAAAATCGTTCAATACAGTACTAAAATCTAAGGACATCTACATCTGTATGAAATATGAGGGTACCCAGCATATGTTGCTTCCAGCCAGAATGCGAAAATATTTACGTTGTTCCTTTTAAGCTGATTTTTAAATCTTTTATCTGCCTGAAGTAGTATCAATTATCTTGAATGTATGAAACTCTCGTATTACTTGTACTTTCTTGTAGTGTGAATCTAAAGTTCTGTGGTTTATTCTGATATAAAAAAATGTTCACTCAAAAAGACTTAGAGGATACCTCTTTTTATTTTTTGTGTAAAAGATTTAATTTGTAAGGTTTTAATTTTTGTACACGTATACTACCATAAAGGTAAAAAATTGTAATTTATTATTCGTTTTTGTTGATAGTGTTCGATTTTTTAATTTCAATATTATCTTTGCTTCAACTAATAATGCTTTTTGATTGACCTGAAAAATGTGTTCAGAAATTAAATTCGCAATATTTTCAGCGATTTCATGACTGATTTATAAAACTTAACTTGTACCTGATCGTAGGATTCAATAATATTATGTACCTTTTTCGACCTAAATATATTATTAAACAAATATTATAAAACATAAGCAACCATTTTCTATTATTTGCATAGCACTGAGTTAACAATCATTTAAAACTGATGTTTCACAAAAGTTTAACAAACTAATATATATAGCAGCGTTGAATGGAAGATATATATAATATCAGATTCGTTTCTTCTCATATCGATCAAAGTGTTGGTCTAACTGAACTCTGAACCACTGCGCAACCGTAGCTTTTATATACACGTAAATATCACTTGGGGAATATAACCATGTAATTTTTTATTTATTATGTGTATTAGTTTGTATCGACAGTATGTTGTGTTGCGTTCCGTGGGTCACGTACGGTGCTGTCTGAAAATCAGCGCTGTAGGTGTCTGTCTGACACCTCGGCATAGTGCTGAGACAGCGACCGATTTACTGCCGCGAAGACACACACATTTTGTGTCAATTGTATTGTATTTCTACTCCCTTTGTCTCTGTGTGTCTTTTGTGTAGTGAATAAATGTCTTCTTTCTTTCTTTCTTTCCTTTAAATTCCGCTTGTTCTTGTTTTCTAGTCAAAAATATCAGAATACGTTCAAAACAAAACTCATAACTCCATAAATGTCAGCTGAAAGGTCATTGAAACCTAAAGAGCCAAAGGGCCAGGCTTAAGAGGCATTTGATTGATATCATTATAAAAATACACCGGGAAAGGGTTCCCAAGTGCTCTTTTTATGACGCGTTTTATTGTGTTCTGAAGTCCTATTGAGTGATACTTTTCGCTCACTGTACTATAATGCTCAAATATTTCTGTAGTATTATAAATTGATTTCTGTGTTACCTTATAAGTATACGAACTTTAAGTTATTCTGATTTAATAACACATTATGTGATGTTAATATTGATAAGGTATCCATACTAATATTATAAATGGGAAAGTGTATGTGTGTGTTTGTTTGTCCGTCTTTCACGGCGAAATGGAGCGACGAATTGACGCGTTTTTTTAAGTGGAGATAGTTGAAGGGATGGAGAGTGACATAGGCTACTTTTTGTCTCTTTCTAATCCCCCACTTCCCTAAAATGGATAATAGTATAATGGAGTATAACTTTGTTGGGCACATCCCGGTCGCCGCATAGACTTTCACGCCGAATGAATTTATGATGATATTAATAAGTGACGGGTCTATACTTTTTAGCCAAGACATAGAATTTGTAGAGCGTGGCTGGTAATGGTAGAGTTACGCCGTGTGGAGTAGGGAGCTTGTCGCTAATTGCGATCTGATCTCTTTTTCACGCTGAAAGCTGTATGAGGTTTGGAGTCTTGGCATCACTTTAAATGTAATGTTTTTGGTGGGTTCTCATTCCTTTTTGTAAGGTAATTTGTAAAGAAGTGAATGGCAAACTTCCATCCCCTAATTTAAAGAGTGGGGGTGATTTACTAGAAATCCAGAAATACGTATTTTATTATTTTATAACAAGGAGTCCCTATATAAATTTTCAGATCCCTAGCATCAAAATTTGTGGAAGTTTCTTACAAAGTTCCATCCCCTATTTTAAGGGGTTGGGGGGTAGAAGTGCCAATTTTTTGAATTATTTTGTTGATTGTGTACTAATACTAGCTTACATACCAAATTTCAGCTTTCTAGGACTTCAAGAAGTACCCTAGAGGTTTTGATGATCAACATGAGTCAGTGAGTCAGTGACGAAATCGGCGTTTTTTAGATATCAATAAAATCTCAAGTATAAGAGCTATGTTACTGAAACTTTATATGTTTAATAAGTCCACTATTGACATCATATCCCGAGAAATTTGTTTATCTGGTATAATCCAAACCCAAGTTACGAGGGTTCAAAAAAACGATAAACCGCTTCGAGAAAAAGGTAGGTAGTGCCCTTGCGTTGCGCTTCGCTTGGCTCGTCTTGACGGGGGCACTGCCGTGCTCCCAGATAACTACGCCGCCTTAGGAGGCTCATTCATAGATTTTATTTCAAGTATTTTTTTCATTATTTATCAATTATGTTTATGTTTACAAAAATAAAAGCTGTTACAAGACGATTCACCAAACGCAAAATTACGCGCTTAGAAGAAATTCTGATCTGGCACTACCTAAGTCCAACTTCATTTCATACAAAAAAAGTATTAATTATGTAGCTGTTCAAATATACAATCATCTTCCAAACCATAAAACAATTGGAAAAGTTGAGCGTTTTCTCAAACCAACTTAAGACATACCTAGGTCAGAGACCATTTTACAGCCTTAACGAATTTATTGCTAAATGATTGGACTAAATATTATCAATTGCTTTTTTTTTTTCTTTTACTTTTTATTTGTGTTAACATGCTACCTGGCATGTCTGCTTTGGTGATGCAGTTCTTTTATAATTTTTAAATGATTCGTGCCTAACACACTGCACTAAAGGGTTTTATGTTATTTTAATCGAAACATTGTAAATAATTGCTAAGACATCCAAAGATATTTTATTATCATGTGTATAGTTGTTATGTTGACGTCTGACATGTTCTGTATTTTTTTTTCTTGTTTTTTGTTTTGTGTGTGTGTGTTTTGATGTATAAAATTTTTGCATGGTATTTATTATCTAATAAGGCAAAATAAAGATCTGAATCTGAATCTGAATCCGAATTTAACTAACCCATCTACAACAAACGTTATAACTTTACATCAGTGAAGGGTAACTACTAGAAACTCCTCTCCTCATTGCTCCCATTTGATTTCACGTAAATATGCTGAACCAATAGAAAATAGTTTTTATTGTGTTTTTGTTGGATTCATGCAAAACGAAAGTTTAGAAAGCGGAATCTATAAGCGCTATTGAAAAAGTTTACGTACCGTTCAAAAAAGTATGTTTCAGTTTTTGTTTAATTCGTATTATTGTTACAATTATAACAATCAATAACGCGGTTTGCAGGGAAATTAGTTTTTCAAGTTTCGATGTGACCATTTGCTACGACCCGTTGGAGCTGGGTGACGCAGGATCGGTCATTGCGACACTCTTTGGGGGAGGCCTATGACCAGCGGTGCACGTTTTTCGGCTGATATGATGATGATTATGATGTGCTACGAGTATCATCACTAATAGACACAGCTTTTTTTTTAGTTACTAGCTGATCCGGTCCCGTGTACACATAACGCAAGCAAAGCCAAGGGATAATACATAGCCCATGTTTATTCCGAAGGTTTATTCTATAGGAAGATTAGTGATTATTTTTTGTAATCATATTGATAGTACTGGAGATGTATTTACAGTTAAAGAAGAAGTAAATGTTTTTGTATAGCCCATAACTAAATAGAAGCCTGACGGTTTTAGGTACAAGGTTGAGATTTATACGGCATTACTCGTATTACCTAATGAGGACCATTATGCCATGTTATTCCCGGTTGTGCCCTAAAGGAGCCCGGGTTACGCTTTGGCACCTAATCAAAAGATTTAGCAGGCACTAGTTTTATGAGAGCGACTGCCTCCTGACCGCTTAATGCCGAGGGAAAACTAAAACTTATTGGGATTAGACCGGTTTCCTCACGATGTTTTCCTTCACCGAAAAGACACTGTTAAATATCAAATTATACTTCGTACATACTTTTTTTAAGCTCTGTGATACGAACCGACAGCAGCAGCAGCCGCAGCAGAACCAAGGTAACCGATATAGCCCTCCGAATCGCTAAATTTAAGTGGCAGCGGGCGGGGCACATAGCACGTAGAACCGAGTGGCGACCACGTACCGGAAGGCGCGGCGTGGGTCCCCACAAGGTGGACTGATGACCTGATAAAGGTTGCTGGGGTCCGCTGGATGCGGGTGGCGCAGTACCGGTCACTTTGGCACTCTTTGGGGGAGGCCTATGTCCAGCAGTGGACGTCTTTCGGCTGATATGTTGCTGTTGATATGTTGTTGTTGTAGGCTGTATTTGTACTCCCTTTGTCTCTGTGTGTCTTTTGTGTAGTGAATAAATGTCTTCTTTCTTTCTTTCTTTATTATATGTTGATGATGATAATGATACGAGCCGGGGTTCGAACCCACGATCGAGCTCCAGAGTGAAAGTCGCGTGCTTTACCGCTCGGCTACCGTGGCTCGCTTCCAGGACCATTATGCAACTAAAAAATATTTTTTTTGCAATCCCAACCCATGTCATTATAATAGGCTTGTGATCTAAGATTTAAGACCGTAACAAGTGGAGCATAGCGAGGGCTGCTTTATCCGTACATCGTCATGAAACCACGACCACTCGATCAAGAGTGAACGACTGAAGAGAGTGACCTAAGATTTATTCGCAAGGCCATTTTAACCAGTTTCTGGAGAACAAAAAATGTTCAATTATAATTTATTTATTTGCAACCTTGTAATGTTTGTATGGGAGCAACTAAAATTCATCATTCTCCTAGCGTTATTCCCGGTAGTGCCCCTAAACGACGCCGGGGTCCGCTTTGACACCTAATCTCAAGATTTGGCATAGGCACTAGTTTTACGAAAGCGACTGCTATCTGACCTTCCAACCCAGAGGGAAAACTAGGCCTTATTAGGGTTAGACTGGTTTCCTCACGATGTTTTCCTTCAGCGAAAAGCTAATGGTAAATATTCTGTACATAAGTTCCGAAAAACTCATTGGTACGAGCCAGGATACGAACCCACGACCGCCGCTTGACAGCTGCATGCCTGAACCACTAGGCTACCGTAGCTCCATACCCAAGCAACTACAATTAAAGAATATAAATACTCAAAAAATTTAGACAAAGACGAACCCCGCTGGCTCACTTTGCAATCTGTACCAATGGTTGTATGGAAAATTAATTAATTATATACGTAATACTGTTTCTATAAAAGCGTACGGATTCTATTAGTAGCTTTAAATGTACTCTTGGACAATTAAATAAATGCATATTTTTCTAAACTTTCAATGTCCATATTTTTTTATGATATTAATTATCTTCTGTAAGTAATTTATACTTTATTACAAATCATTTGATGGTTTTCTATCTTATTAGCAACACAACGTTATCAATTTTAACATGACGCAACTATGTATGTAGACAATTTTCCATGCATTTAAGTAAAGTGAACAGCATGTTAAGACAATTCACACGATCACCTCAAAACGTAAAATACATTCCGCCCAAGAGCTTAATGAATTATGGTGGCATGAATATTCGATTCGTTTCATGTTTGAGCAACAATGAAGGCATAAATACAGATTGTGTCAATATTTGAGCGCAAAGTTTAAGTTTGCACACGCTACAAATGTATGAAAGCAAATAGTGATTAAAATAACGAATTGTTTGGTAATAATAGGGGTGGTCGAGTTTCACTATTTTACATTGGAGTCAGTGTTTTCAATTGTATTTTATATTTCAAGTACCTATTTAATTTGTTACAGTGTAAAGTACTGTTCGATACAATTATTAGAGAATTTGATAATATTTTTAAGTTAAAAACTACAAAAGGGAACCACTCTCTGATAAAATTCAGCAATTGGGCTACCGTGGGCATACACAAAAGTAGGAATAAAATGTACGAACTTTACAGAATGAGGGAATTGAGTAAAGATGAAAACTTTATTGAATATGTTAAAAACTACTCAAAGATTTTCAAAAGAGTATGTACAGCAGCTAAATCAAATTTTATAAAAACCAAGCTCTCAAAATCTGACAATAGAACCAAAACTACTTGGGAAATCATTAACCATGTGAGTGGCAAATGTAAACCTAAAAGATGTGCGATTTCTAACATACTACACAATGGGAAAGCGATTAAATCAGAATCCGAAATAGCAGCAGCATTTGAAAAGTATTTCTCAAACATAGCTTGTATCACCACCAAGGATCTTAAATCATCACCGGAGCGAGCGGAGTCTTTGATGCTCTCGGGTATAGGTACACGCAGAACTGAGTTCAAATTTAGCTTCATTGACTCAGATACTCTCATAAAAACCTTTAAAACCATAAGTAGAAAGAGCACCGAGGATTTATGGGGGATATCTGTAAATATTATCATACATGTTATTGACATTATTGCACCTTACTTAACTGACGTTTTTAATTGCTGCGTTAAAGAGGGGGTGTTCCCTGACCTTATGAAACTAAGCAAAGTTGTACCTTTGCATAAATCAGGTGACAAAAATGATATCAAGAATTTTCGTCCTATTTCCATTTTACCAGTGTTAAGTAAAGTCTTCGAAAAAATTATGTTAGATCAGTTACAGAGCTTTTTTATAAATAATAAACTTCTACATTGCCAACAATATGGGTTTCGAAAAGGACGTTCCACAACTGATGCCGCTTCTGAATTAATAAAATGTATATATGAGATATGGGAAAACTCTTGTGACGCAATAGGCATTTTCTGTGACCTTTCGAAAGCGTTCGACTGCGTTGAGCATAAAACTCTTTTACGAAAGCTTAAACACTATGGGTTATCTACGAATGCCTTAAATCTACTCTCATCTTATCTTAGTTGCAGAACACAGTCAATTTTCATAAATAGAACACAATCAAATGGTGCAGCCGCAAGCTGGGAGTGCCGCAAGGCTCTATTTTAGGACCTTTTCTTTTTTTAGTATACTTAAACGATCTGCCATTCCTCATGCAAAATCATTGTAAAATTATATTATTTACAGATGATACATCTTTAATCTTCAAAATTCCTCGAAATGCAAAGGACTGGGATAGCATTAATAACACCCTTGCCAAAGTGTTAAACTGGTTTACAGTCAATAATTTATTACTCAACTCTACTAAAACTAAATGCTTAAGATTTACTTTACCTAATGTAAGAGCTAACAATATTAATATATATTTGAATGGAGAATGCTTGGAAATGGTAGACATTACAACTTTTTTAGGTCTAACTTTGGACAAAAACGTACAGTGGAGTCCTCACTTATGAAAGCTGTCTAGTAGATTAAGTTCAGCTGCTTGCGCTGTCAGAAAAATAAGACATTTGACTGACATAGAGACGGCGCGATTGGTTTATTTTAGCCACTTTCATAGTATAATGACATATGGAATTTTACTGTGGGGAAAGGCAGCAGATATACATTCAATATTTGTCTTACAAAAAAGGGCTATTCGTTCAATTTATAAGATGGGCTCTCGAGAGTCGCTTAGAGACCTGTTTAAAGAGATAAATATACTGACAGTAGCATCTCAGTATATTTACGAATGCATTGTCTATGCGCTAAAAAATATAAGTTCCTTTAAAAAAAATGAACAGCTGCAGATATAAACATAAAATTGCAATGCCTAAATTTCGCGTGCGTAAAGTATATAAATCATTTATGGGTCAATGCATACTATTTTACAATAAATTACCCTTTGAAGCACTTGAGTTGCCACTACCTGCTTTGAAAAAATATCTGAAATCCTCCTTGCTAAAAAAGGGATACTATACTGTCGAGGACTACCTAAATGATAAGGATGCTTGGCCTAGTTTAGGAGAATAATTTGCCAAATATGGATAATGAATCATTGACATTATAATGTATAAATTGTTAGTATAATTATTGACGATGCATAATACAATTAGCTGAATTATCCTTTTTACTAGCTAGGCTTTTATTTTATCTTATTTTTACTTTAAAAACAAATCCATTGTAAAAATCCATGTGGGTTGTCTTGTGACATGTTTTAATAATATAAGTTTTAAGTAATTTTGTATAAGTATATTTTATAGAACCTGTTGTTTGATGTATCTACTGTTCTGTTAGCTGATGACGATGCAAAAGTGATTCAAAGAATCCTATTTGAATAAATGAATTCTTTCTTTCTTTCTTTCTATGGTATATCGTTGACACATGTTACAGTAAGTCCCAAACATGAACCCTATGAGAGCATACCAATGTTTCTAAATTAACTTACAACTAAATATATTTATAACATAAAACAGTATAGATCTATCTTAATAGATACAATACAATACAATATAAAATTATGCCTAGCTCTGTTTAATAACAGAGCTAGGCATCATTTTATATTGTTGTGTATGTGTTGTTAATATTAGTATTTATGTATTCCGCTCTAAGCTTCGATGGTTACCGATTCGCCGGCGCAGGGACGTGCATATCCTGTCATTACTTTTCAACACACTGTTCAGCCCTACTTCCCCTCCTTATCTTTCTGAGCGGTTTAACTATATGGCAGACGGCAGTGGCCACCGCTTGCGGTCGAGTGCTAACCTTACTCTCGCTGTACCGTCTAGAAAGACGCAATCATACTCCAGATCTTTAACCGCGCACGCTGTTAAGTTGTGGAATGAGTTGCCTTTGTCGCTGAGACAGTCGCGGTCTGTTGCGTCACTTAAGATGAATCTGAAGAAGTTGTGGCTTTCCAATGACTTGTGAATTGGTTGAATATAGTATTTATTTATTTATTGTATATTTGCGATATATATAGTGTGTATTATATTTTATACTGTATATTTATATATGTATTGACATGTTTTTATTTGTCTAGAATTAATACCTATTAGGTTTTGTTTTCATTTTCTCTGTGTTTTTGTACACGGTATAAGTTTGCCTGTCTCGGTCTACCTACCTTCCTCTCAATTGCTCAAAGGTTAGCTGGAAGAGATCCCTTATAGGGATAAGTTCGCCTTTGTACTTTGATCTATTGTGTGACATGTATATTCTTTAACCTCTTATTGTGTACAATAAAGTGCTTACATACATACATACATATCCCTAATATTCAAATTATTCAACTTACATTATCTACTTAAATATGTGTACAGATATGGTTTAGTAGTAGTAATGTTTATGTCGACCTGAAGCATTGCGCATAATTTGAGGCACTACGGATCTGAAATTTAGGCGCGCGGCTAAAATCCGTACAGTCTTTGGATCAGCTTACTGACAGCACCGAATCGTCACTGCCAAATGGGGAAATGCCCATCAAAAACGTTGGATTAATCTACAGTTAAATATAACTATAATTAACTGTAGATTCATCCTACATTTTTGTTAGTATCACTACTTTGACATTATCTGGTTTTACATGTTATAGGTATCCAAGAAAGTCGCGCTTTATCGTTTAGTTAAAAATAAAGTCGTGAATCAGTTGGATCCACAAATTAAAATCTACCCCTGCAAACGAAACCTGACACCATTTAAATGCTTATCACGCCCAGAATCAATTTACACTGAATTTAAAAACAAAGCAAATTCAGTGGCACTTAAACTAGAATTTATGTTTGGCACTGGCGCCCCAAGAGCATCTATTTGGAATGCATTTAAAAATATAAAACCTTTAAAGTGCAAAGTGCATATCGGAGTTGGGTTCCCATAAAATGTTTATAGGAGTTCTGTTTTTATGTCATCGTCCATACATGTTTTAGATTTAAGTGGATAGAATATTTGTTAAATAGAAAAATAATGAACTATTCAGTGTCTTCAGTATACCTATATAAGAATAATCATTATATTTGTGAAAAATATAAAATATATGTTTACCGTCAGGTTATGAACAGTTCAGAAACTGTCAAAACCTTTTACTGATTAGGGCCACCTATTTCTGGGCGGATTGCCCTTTGGGCAAGTGAAGCAACTTGCTGACCTAACCTACCTAGTCTTAGTGTATGCGTTCTGTAGCATGCTGATTTGATCTCAGTTTACAATTTAACGATTCGACATTGATCGTTTATAAACTAACGAAAAACAATGCATTAAATTGTCAACCGTTTTGACAGTTCTACATTTTTCGACAGTTTATAATATCGGGAGTAGATTAGAAACTGTTGGTGTTCACAATCTAACGGTGTCATTTACATTCGAAAAATGACTTCAGGTTTAACCCGACTGCAGTAGAAGGAGGGTTATAAAATTGAGAATACGTATGTTTATAAGTAAGTTAGGAATTATTATTATGGAAGACGTTTAAATAGTATGCTGTCTATAGTTTTGTGTGCTCTAAGAGTCTCACGAACCGATGAATTCAAATGCAAATGCTAAATGTATCAACCTCAGAAATATTATGATTCAAACAAAAGTTGATCCACTGTTCCCCAGTCTCTACTTTTAATATGGCATAAAATTTACAAAATAAAAATGGATAGGTATTTAGTAACCTGAACAAGACGCGTTTTACTTTAACTTCGTTTAGTATAAATACCAGTAAGAGCAAGCTTCTATCGGCGACGCTTCAGAAAAGCAAGCTCCATTTTACATAAAGGACAATAAATTTTCATGTCGTGCATCTTGTACGATAGTAGATTCAAAATATTGTCAAGCGCTTCTTGAACATGAAAATTGGCTTTGGACGCTCTCGAGCAATTCCGAAAATAGAGCTGAGGATACAAAGATTAACATTTCTTTTTATTAAAACTGTCATTCTCTGAATACTGGAATACTGATCTATTTATTCTATTTTCGCGCACACTTAAAATTCATTAGGTTTGATAAGGCGAGCTGGTAAGGGAAAAATGATTTTGTGCAACGCAAGATCCGTGAGGCGATCGAAATTGGACGCCGCCCTAAAGGCGCATTACATTAAGGTGCTCACCGCACGTTGCGTGCGTGTAAAGACGACGTCAGTCGGCCGTATTCTACCGGCGTCGTCTTTACACGGTAACTACCGATGGCGATGACCACAGTATGTGATCAGACTAATGTTAAGGTGAAAGTCGTTGGCCAAACCAACTTATAGTTTAAAACAAGTTCAGCGACCATATTAGGCGACCAAACCAGCGAAATCATCGCTCTTTAATCGTGTCAGTGACTGGATGTAACCGCCAATATGTAAGACTATAATAACACTAGCTTCCGTCTTCCATGCTGTAAGTATCAGCCTATATACCTAAATATGTACCTATACACTGGTAGCCTATATTCGCCCTAACGGCTTCAAAGTGCGTTGTAGACCCTTCATTCATTGAAGTATTTGAATTATTATTATTATATTTATTCATTTTTCATCTTAGGCTAGGTTTTTACAATAACTATATAAAAAGTAAAATATAAAACTATACATACAAAACGTAAAATCATTATAAAAACCTAACCTAGGGTACCGACGGCAGCGAGGCGGGGCCTAAGCTGCCGGTGGTTAGGGCGCCAGAGACAGGAACCTCCTGACTATCCGCGCAGTATCCAGGAGTACCGTCTTGTGTATCTGACCCTTGATCTAGCCATCTAGCGAGAGTCTCTTGAGGTGATGCTCGAAACTTCGCTATTAAACCGTTCGTCGAAACGACTATCGGGACGATGATCGTCGAATCAACATCCCACATGGCGGTTACCTCGTGAGGCAGGTCTAGGTACTTGCTGGCTTTGTCCTTCTCGGCCTGCAAGAGGTTCTCGTCATGGGGGATGGTGATATCGACGAGCACTGCCTGGCGTTTCGATCGATCTGTCAGCACGATATCAGGCCTATTGGCAAGAATAGTCCTGTCCGTGATGACAGATCGATCCCAATAGAGCGTGGCACGACTATTTTGGAGAACTGACGCAGCGAATTATTATTATTATTATATCGAGCCCGTTATGTCCCACTGCCGAGCAAAGGCCTCTAACCTCTTTTTCCAATCATCGCGGTCAAAGGAGTTCAAACTATCCCGCCATCGCCGATGAGGTCTACCGCGTCTCCGTTTTGAGTTTTGGGGCTTCCACAGCGTGGTACCTTTGGCCCACAACTAATTCAGCAAGCGGTAGACGTGAACAGTCCAATCCCACTTTAACTTGTCCGCCTTCTGAGCCACATCTTCTGTTCGGGTCTTGGAGCGCAGCGTGGTGTTCCGGATGCGATCCATTAGCTTTGAATAGTATGTATTCTTCTAATGAACGTGATACTCTGTTAATTTTTAAGTTTTTTTATATTTGCTATCCATGATATAAGGGAGCGACCACACCGGTGCTTAACGCTGCGTATAGACGTTGACGTGTCGTATGCGTCTCGTATTCTTCATATTTTGCTGCGTTTTAGGGTGCGTTAGCGTATTTTGAGCAGCGGTGTGGTCGCACATTAACTTCATATCACACGACTTCCCAAAAACGAACCAAAAAATAAAACATGCCATTACTTATGTTGTGCCATGAAACAAAAGTACCTAAGTCATCATCCTCCTAGCGTTATTCCCGGTTGTGCCCCTAAATGAGCCCGGGGTTCGCTTGACACCTAATCCTAAGATTTGGCATAGGCACTAGTTTGACGAAAGCGATTGCCTTCTGACCTTTCAACCCAGAGGGAAAACTAAACCTTATTGGGCTAAGACCGGTTTCCTCACGATGTTTTCTTTCACATAAGTTCCGAAAAGCACATGGGTGCGTGCCGGGACTCTAAACAACGACCGCCGCTTGACAGCTGCGTGCTTGCACCACTTGGCTGCCATAGCTTATTATAAATAAGTAGTCATTGATAAGGGCAAGATTATATTAGAGGCACGCCGCGTGTCGCAACGCGTACTTTGTATTGAACGTGGCGACACGCGGGACTGAGCTAATGTAACCACGTTCATACAGAATGTATATAACCGATTTGCGTTGCGACACGCGGCGTGGCTCTAATATAAACCCGGCTTAAAGCCTACTTTTAAATTACTTCACAAGATGGTCAGGTAGGGCACAGCGAAATGTCATCCCGCTCGAATGTGGAGCAGCCCAACTGGGGAAGTACCTCCGCCTTGCAGAAGACCCCAGCCATAATAACACTACTACTTGCTCTGTAGTAGTGTTGTGTTCCTGGTGGTGAGCAAGGTCGCCAGAGCTCCCGAGGATGCGTAGTGTTGAGAGCGAGGGAATTTGTTCCTTCAGCTGTCGACACGGCGAATAGTCAAACATATCAAGGGTCGGCAACGGCCATGTTACTGCTTTGGAGTTGCATGCGTCTTTAGGCTGCGGTGTCCGCTTACCATCAGGCGAGCTGTACGCTTGATTGCCACCGTCATTGTATAAAAATAACAAGAATCATGAACATTATTGTACTAAACGCAACGGCGTCTAGAAAACTCCTTCATTGTTTGGCTAGTGGTCCCCAAACAAAACCTAGCTATAGCCCCGCTTCATACTCGCCCGTAAACCTCCCTCCATTGTCCGCGGATATATGGGCCCGATACCTTCCATTGTTAGCCTTTATTAATTTAGCCGGACTAATCCATGATATTTTTCATAGAACAAAAAGCCTCGAATAAAACAATGGGTATTTATCGGCGAAGAGATAAAAATGTGACTTGTTTTTTGTTGTAAACAACGGTTTTAATGGTTGGATAGATAACTAAAATAAAAAAAATAAAAAATAGGGGACTATCTTACACAAATCGTCCTAGTCCCAAACTAAGCAAAGCTTGTACTATGGGTACTAGACGACGATAAACATACTTATATAGATAAATAAATACTAAAATACATAGAAAACATACATGACTCAGGAACGAATATTCGTGCTCATCACACAAATAAATGCCCTTACCGGGATTCGAACCCGGGACATCTTGCTTCGTAGGCAGGGTCACTACAAACTAGGCTAAAGCGATCGTCGTACTAACACTTAATAAACATACAATACATACTTACATGAAACCGGTCACTCTTTGTGGGAGGCCTATGTCCAGCAGTGACATGAACTCGCGACTGATCTCCCAGAAAGGGTGGGGAATTAAAAATTTTATTTTCAGTACCATTTCCTCCAATGATCGGCTTAAAATAACAATTGATATTGCAATGATAGGTTGATAGCATATCGCCCATAACTCGACCTATTCTCACACTCAGCTCTTACGATATCCACGTAAAAGAAGGAAGTGGAGACATTCCAACGGGAGTCATAAATAAATACATTTATTTCAGACAACTAGTTCTATATTATTTTTTTACTAACAATTGCCTTAAAATACTATGTTACACATAAGGTTAGCGAATGATAATTTAAATAAAATAATAACAATATCTTCCAATTTAATTAGGAAAGTATCGCTAGTATTCTTTAGACTCATTTTTACCGACAAAGGTTTCACCTAATGCTTTGTTTTATCGTATTTTCTCGGAATTCGTTAACTTTTTGCGTAAAGCTAAAAGGTAATTGAGAGCGTTTCTGAGAAAAAAAATATTTTCAATCAATCATTCGTTGAAACGGTGGCGGTCATAGTAAATTAAATGACAAGTTTAATATTGACCGCCGCCGCGGCCAGAGGGGTTATCAGGTAACGTTTTGAACGCGCGTTAGGTAGATCCAACTGTTATTTTTCCATATAAAAATTGTCATTTAAATCTACCTAACGTAGGTACAATGCGTTACGTGATCGACCTGCAGGCCGCGAATTTATGTCCTGAATTTCTGTGTGACCTAATTTACAGACCCGCTATTTTGTAACTTGACGCCGCGAGTAGTAGTAACTAAGCGTAATCAGGGCTGTTATTACCCACTACCTAAGCTTAGTTACTACGAATCGCGACGTCAAGATATATTCGTGGGTGAGCGTTGAGGTGAGCTTTAAACAAGTTAAAGGATGGCAGAGGTTCTAGTTCTCTGTAGCTCTGTGAGATGTAGAAATTCGCGAACCACTTTTTTTTTACGTTGAATAACTACGGCGCTACCATGAACTTCGAAATTCGAAGTTCGGGTATTTCCATCTCTATCGCACTCCCTTACTCGAGTGACACGGATGCATGTAGTACGAACTTCGGCTTTCGAACTTCGTGGTTGCGCCGCTGAATCGACGAATAATATCTACCTACTTATATAATAAACCTGAACTGCTCATATTTCACGAGAATCCGTTGAGAAATACGACCTGTAGAGGGGGACAGCCGAAAAGCCGGGCATAAGGTTAATGTACGAAAGAATTTTGGGCCAACCTGAAACGGAGTACTTCGTTCGCTTCGCTCGCTTGTTCAATTAGAGATGTGCGAAGAATTGTTTCATATTTTGACACCTCGCAAGCTAGACAGATAGCTATTAAATAGTAATTTCAATATGTGTTCAGAAAGTTAATTCAACTTTACATCGTAGTAGTCAGTCGAGCGTTTCTCAAAAAAAATGCCACTATTATTAATTGTACTTCTAGGAATTTTATGTTAACTATTTCCACTCAGAATCAGGAGCTCTTTCGACCCTGGTAGGACAAAAAACTGTCCCAAAGATATTTTTCCTATTGTGTTATCATTTACCATACACTCTGTATGGAGTTCAAAAATGTATGCACATTTTGGGACACTTTTTTTCTCCTATTGGGATGGAAAGACATCGTGATTTTTAGTAGAAATAACATAAAAGTTGCAGAAAATCTCCGAAAAAATGTAGTGGCATTTTTTTTGAGAAACCCTCAGTCAATGGAAATTATTTAATTGGATGGTTGGTTAGGATTACTGGAATAGGCAGACTGAAAACTTTACTTATTAAACTTGACTTTCTATGAACACAGCTAGTTATTAAAAATTATAACAGGTATAAGCCACTTGAAAGTTAATTGTTATTAGTCAGTAAATTGGAAAGCTTAGTAAAAGTAGCAGTGGGGCCGAAAACTCGAAATGTAATTTTTAGGCTGACTTTAGGCACTGGTCCCACCGCCGGCTAGTAAGCTAGAAAAGTTGGGCGAGTAACGGTTCATTGCGTGCTAACCAGGCACAGTGTGATCAATCGACCTTTACAGATCCGCAATGTAATCCTACTCGCCCAACTTATCTAGCTTACTAGTCGGCGGTGGGACCAGTGCCTTAAGGACAAACGGGATAATTAATGTAGGGTAAATGTTAAGGGGTGGATTGGAAATTATTGCGTTCCTTGGAACGACGCTCTGACTAGATTAGGAAACAATTAACCCTTATTTTCAGCTAAATATTTTTATTGACTAAGTATATGATTATTTATCTGATTCTATCGATACACTAGCTGTTGCCCGCGACTTCGTCCGCGTAGAATTTGATTGCTATTAAGTTATTGTGGGCGGAACCTCAATAATCGCCGATCCAAACAAAGTTCTACCATCTTAAGGGATGATTTCTGATATAAAACTATCCTATATCCTTCCAAGGGTCTCAACTCATCTGTACGAAAAATTTCATCTAAAGGTAACAGTGCGATGAGTTCATTAGTTTAAATTGCAAAATTTCAAATGAAAACTCCGTTTTTACAAATATAATATCTTAAGAATCATCAACAGACGTTTCTGCTTAAATTGTATATTTTTTCTTAATGTAGGTACCTATTAAAGAAAGCTACATGACTGGAAATTTTTGCTTAAATCCGTCCAGTAGTTTTACTCACGTTAGTTCGGGCTACCTGTATAGTTTTGAAAGCAGTTTTAGCAGTTTTTATCTTATGCTAAAAGACGGAGAACTTTCCATCTCCATCCATCGTCCCCATTTAACGGTGTTAGAGAATAAATTATTTTGATTAAGCCCCTTTACCCCCTTATCTCACCTCTTTAGGGGGCAAATAGATCTACATATTATAAAAGAAACCTGCTGTCCTGCTTTCATGTTTCTAGCCACAGTTTAATATTAAAAATCACACATTACTTAGGTATGTGAACTTTCAACCCCTATCTTAACCCCTTCACGGGATGAATTAGGAAAATATCCCTTATCAATGTTTTTGACTGTACATTAGGAGCTTGTGGCCAAAGTTTTAAACGTCTAACTTTAAAAACGACATGCTTCCCATACAAACTTTCCACTCTTTTTAACCCCCTTAGGGGATGATTTTTTATAGCAAAGTTAAATCATTTGTTTGGCTTTTAGTAAGAAACTTTCATACAAAGATTCAAGTATATAACTTTCAAAATGAACGTTTTCCTTACAACGGTTCGACCCCTATTTCACCCCCTTAAGGGTTGAATTTCGAAAAATCCTTCCTTAGCACACGTCCACGTACTATAAAGAATGTTCTTCATTTCATGCTTATATCGTTAGCGGTTTAGGCTGTGCGCTGTCTGTCAATAGATTAGTAACGAAGAGTTTTATCTATACCTATAGATGATTGCCTAAAATTACTTAAATAGAAAAAAAGCAAATTTAACTCTTTATTTTCCTTTTACTCAGCATACTCAAACAATAGGTTATTTTACAACACAGTCAAGTTTATACTATTTATATAATATTTCATCTCATCTTTTATCTCACTTAATGAAATTTTAATAAAACTTTGCTAAGTTACCTATTTAAGTAATGTAAGTATTTATATTTTTTTTACTCCAAAAAATCAGTTTCTGAAATCTATTGCATCTCTTTTTCTCATTCGTGTAAGGCATAAGCGTGTCTCTGTCAAGAGGGCGGGCGTGGTTTTCGCGAATCGATTCGAATCAATGTTATGTATCGCCTAACACGCGCAAACAAACATTCTGATGTTGAATGGGAGTGCAAGCGTGAGCGTCACTAAAATCTACCTTAAAGGCATGCAAATTATAAAATCATCTTAAATCGAATCTAACTACTTACTTATATCTATCGACCAATTTTTAAAGCCTCCTTAAATTGTATAAAAGGCAGGTCTTTTATTATATCTGGATCTTTATTATACATTTTTATACACATTAAATACGAGTTTTTTGCAACTAATGAAAGATTTGTTGCTGGAACATATAGCTTATTGCGGTATTGTGAACGTATGGGATTACGATATATTTCTTTAACATTCTGAAATAGATGGCCATGTTGATATACAAACACGGATGCACCGAAGATATAAATACAAGGAAGTTTTAAATTTTTGTGATCTCTAAAGTAAGGCCTGCAGGAATCCAACACTATGAGACCAAAGATAGCTCTAATACATTTCTTCTGCATAACAAAAACATTATCTATGTCTGTAGATCGACCCCATACTATTGTCCTATACTGCAATATTGAATTTATGTAGCCATAGTAAGAAGTGAGAGAAGCTTCTTTTGAAACTACCTGACTTATTCTTCTTAGAGCATAGACAAAACGACTTATTCTTGAACACAGTGTTCATTCCAACTACAAAACCGGTCCAGTGTAACACCTAAAAAATGTATACTGGTAACTTCTACAATTTTATGCTCATAATGACTAATGTTAAGATTGAGCGCTAAGAATTAAACTTAGTTTTGTCAAGTTTTGCCTTAAGATTACTTAATTTTAACCAACTGATTGTTTTATGCAACATTGCTGGGATAATGCATTTGGCAAGTCATTTATATACAGGAGAAACAGTAGTGGCCCATTATGCTGCCTTGCGGTACTCCATATTTATTAAGTACATAACGTGACTGGTCTTATAATAAATGTAATCTTTGAGTAAAACCAACTCATACAATTGACCGTTTCTAGCAGATTTGACCTGGTCTTTCCATCGCATGTGTGATCTTCCGCGCGGTCGGGTACCTTCCACTCTGCCTGGCACAACAAGACGCTCGATGGAGTCCGATGAATTTGAGGATATGAGTTTGTACTAGCGTGGACAGACTAATTGATGCCGATTACGTGGAGCATGGAAACATTTGTTCAGAATTCGGTCCAGGATACTCCAAGCATTCTCCTCCGGCACCACATCTCTAGAGCGTCTATTTTCCATTTATCAATCTCTCTCAAATGATAAGTACGTCCTTAAGAAAAGCAAAGTTAAAAAATGGCTTCTTTCAAAGACATATGAACAAACAGAGGACATCACTAAAACATAAACGCACCTAACCTAGACATACACACACAAACACAAACGCACGCACACACTCCTACTCGCACTCGTAGTCGCACATACACACACATCACATACACAAACAAACACAATCAATCTCACATAATATATACACATGAAAATACACTTCATAGTTGTTAAGATATTTACCTACATTGTCTCTTTGCTAACTCTTAAGTTATTGTTTAAATGTAAAAAAATACTGTTAAATCTGTACCACTGGTGCCCAAGATACAGGCTGTGCCTAGTTTGGGACCAACGGATACCGTCAGTGCTGTTGTTTTCCTTTACATATAATAATACCATTAAGTTAAATATATTCGCATAATGTATGTATGGTAATAAATATTTCTATTCAGATTCTTAATCCTCATTTCATGCACAGCATACAACACATTCGCACATTCGCACACACATGAATATGTAAAAACCATGTGAAGAAGTAGAAATCAGTAGTAGGTACGTTTTTTTCCAGGTGACTGTTTACATTATTATAATCACCATCACATCAGCGGAATGACGTCTGCTGCAATATAGGTCGCCTGTCTCCTATTTTGATGCTATTTATACAACAAAATACTAACTAAACAACGAAACACGCACCTTATTTAACTTAACTTACCTACCTATTTAACTAACAAACCTAACATTTTTTTTATCTATAGTTCGTTTGTCATTGCCAGCGAAATAAAACTGTTTTATTCAGCCAATCTGCATTCGTTTAACAATAACAAAACGGTCCAACAATCCAGGAATATTTATAAAATGCAAAGGTTATTGAATTACAAATATCATAGTGTTTTTTCGCACCGCTGATTTAAAATAACTAGTTTGTTAGCTCGTGTACTAAAACAATTACGCAAAATGCTTTTTTGTGTTAGGTACAGTTCACAGCTTTGTTTACACTATTGCAACTTATTACAATACAATACGGGGCATTATTTGGAACCATGTTGCGATAAACAATCACATTGCGAAGTTATTTTAACGTTTAAAGTTTACGCGGGCCAAACCAGTGGATTGTTTAACAGAGCGGCCAAATACATTTCAATGCCTTTGCAATACGAAATACAAAGAAGAGAGAAAGAGTGGAAATATATTTTGAGAAAACTTCGCACCGTAACAGACTACTAGTAAGTGATCCATCAGCAAATGCAATAGATATCAGTCTCGATTATCTTGACAAGATAATAATCTGTTTAGTGTCAATTCTGCTAGTTTCATTTACTATAACTACACTGTTGACTATAATGAAGTGAAAAATGCTATTTTGAGCTTAATGCCATTACTACTAAAAAAGGCCGCTTAAAACTGTTTGATTAAGTAATTTCACTTATTGTTTAATGTCACTGTGTGTGATGAATACAATTACAAAACAGTTGAAGATTGATTACCTACTAGACAAATATAATTTTTCCGTCGTAATTTTTATAAAAACTTACATATTATTTGTTGAAAGTGTTCTTAGAAAAGAAACGTACTTGAAAATAGCGAGTAAAATTTGAAAATGTTTACTTATATCTTTTGATTAAATTTTATTTCTGATAGGTATTTATGGTGGGGACACGCACACGCAAGCAGCGTTCGCGCGCTGGATTGCGATTGCAATGCTCTGCGCGAGAAAGCTGCCCACGCGAGGGTCACCCGTTGCCTCCCTCACCCGTTTGCCAAGCTCCTGTGGAGCATCTGAGTGCCCCTGCCCCACGAACCAAGTGTCTCGACGCCGAAAGCGATGAATTCGTATTGGATGCCGAGACAGCTGTACTTGGCTACCCCTTGACGCTCCCGAGTGTCCGCCGCGGCGCCAGCACGGTCGATGGGAGGTAGGACGCAGCTAGTGTGTCGGCGCAAGTGGCGTCCCACACCAACGCACGGCCCATCTTCCAGGGAATCAACGACATCCCGTCAGGGTGCTTGCTATCGTTCCGCACTATTTGGGGCTCCAGAGGAGCAGGAACGCCGGCACTGACGAGCGCCCTTCTCAGAATGTCGTTAAGGGCGGCATGACGAGAGAGGCGGCCGGCGCCCGAAGAGCAAGCGAGCCCGTGGTGGCCGAGGCTATCTACTTAAGATCCACAAGAAGCACAGCTGTGGTCGGCACAGAGAGCAACGGAAGACCAGCGCTGGCGTTGCCATCATTACGCTGAGTTGTCACCATTTCGTGGCAAATGTGTATGTGCGTACGTGTCCAATCCACAGTTTGTCTTTTTTTGCCATGAATAAATGTTTTCTTTCTTTCTTTCTTTCTTTCAACTCCAAGCCGGAGACCGGTGGCTATGCGAAGCGTCTCTGGGTCGATAAAGGTGCCGGTGTTAGGCGAAGATAGGCGTGGAGCCAGTGACCTGACTCTGGCCTTGATGATGCGAGAAGCGTCGCTCGGTCCCTGCCTGTCGCGTTGTCTAGAAGTGAGTTTAGGGTGGAAACTGGTGCTATGGTATCCCAGGCCCTCTGTATCTTAGGTCGGGACGGAAATTTTTGATTCGATCCAGCTACCCAGGCATTCGAGGCCTCAACAAGGCACGCAATCTCGCCGGAGAAGCTTGAAGAATGTGAGATCGGAGGTGCTATGAATTGAGGCCAAGAATGCCGGCAGAGCAACACTTGAAATTTTACGGGTACCCAAGCCACCATACTTGGCGGCTTGGGTCCACGCCCGCTCGCTAAATCGGATATTCAAAAAGATTCAATTTGGGATTTTAAAAGTAGGTCGATAGGTCGAAGTAGATGGGGGTATTTCCAAATGGGACAACAAGGGACCAGGTAATTGAATTTTGGAACGAGTAAACAAAATTTTAAAATAGACAGAGCAGAATGACTACTAATTTTGAGAAGGCGGTTTGAATGGGCACTAAATTTCGAAATAGATTTACTCAAAAGAGGAGGGCTGGCTTCGTTGAAGATGGGTGCTCCGAGAAGATGCAGACAGTCTTTGGATATAGTTACGTGATAAGATATCTCATGTGAATTAATAAAAAAGTTATTGTAATTGGTAATTATCTTGACATTTTGAAGACTGAAAGTCGTTTAAGTTGATTTACTTTAGTAATTTTTTTATTGTTAAGAAGTAGGGCCAAAAAGCCAAGAGGATTCTAAGAGTCTTGTTTTAAGAGATGTTTTTGAGAGAATATAAGACTAATTTGTTCGTTTTTGAGACTAAAAGTCATTAACTTTAATAAACGTTGATTAACATTTATATAAAACCGTTTTATTAGCGATTCTTCATTCAAATAAACGGTAAGTTCTTTGAAATAACCGGATATAGTGTCATTTTTCCAGAAATTAAATCAAAGTTAAGGGAACCTTATGTGACATTAAGCAAAAAAATATGGAATAATGACATTACAATTTTCTTTAAATTCGATTATCATAAAAGTAAAATAAAAATACCACAAATTACTGTTATATGTAACAAGCTTGGTCACAAACCTAACAAAAACTAACAAAACAATGTTATTTTTATTACGAACATGGCAGTTTTAGACGGCTCAAGATTTTTAAAACTTTGAGACCCTGTACTCAAAAAACACGTTTTTCTCGTAATGATACTATGTTTTTCAAGGAGCGATATGACGTTTGAGCTAAGTAAACTCTTATTAAAACGAAAATGTCATTTAAAGATAAAATACAGTATAGCGTTATTTTTAACCTGCATTAAGCCTTAGAGTTTTAAGCAATATCGTCATTACAGATATACCGTCATTTTACTCATTCCAAAAAGTTTAAAAGTGCTAAAGTAGAAGTGTCATTAAAGCGAAAAGTACATTACTGCTTAAAATTGAGTCCCGATATTGATACCAAATTATAAGTACAAGTGACATTGTACGGATAGATACAATATTCCGTAAGAAAATTGTCGTACTTACCATTTAACCTCACGGAACTCCGTCACTAAGCAAAAAATGACAACCTTCTTCAAAGAATCGGCTGTATTTCGGTCTACATCCCTGGATCTAATACGAACATGACATTGTTCCATTAAGGCACGAACCTATTCCCACTATTTGCCATAACGACATTTGGCGTTGCTAACTCGAAAACGTCATCTTTTGCGTAGTGACACTATGTTTTTCAAGGAGCGATATGTCTCCTAATCTAAAATTGGTTTTATAAAGCCGGAACGGTTTAATGTCAGAATAAATAATATTTTTGTGTGGTCGACTGCAACTCAACCCTTTAAGAGAAGTATTATTTAAACTTCATAAAGTGAGATTTTAGATGAGATAAAATACTATAGTATTAACTTGATTGTGTCGTAAAATAATGTATCGTTTGAGTAGTCTAAGTAAAAAAAGGAAAATACAGACCCAACTTTGGATTTTTTTTCTATCGAGGAAATTTTAAGCAATCATGCATCGGTAAAATCAGAAAAACAATAAGACCTTATTGTTTCTTAATCTAGTCAGAGCGGCGTTTCAAAGCACGCGATAATTTCCAATGCACCGCCTTAAAAGTAGCCCTGGCCTAACGCTGCCCCCCGCCTTCATACTCGGTCGGGGCCTTCAGAAGATTTGTATTAAATTAACATCTGACTTTATCACGTGGCTCGGGACCCTGGATTTGGAGTTATATTTTTTATTGCATACAACTTTTACGTATACACGCCATACGATGAAACAAAATGAAGTACCTACCTCAAACAGTAATTGTAATCACTACATACCCTAGTATAAAACAAAGTCGCTTGTCTCTCCCTATGTATGCTTAGATCTGTAAAACTACGCAACGGATTTTGATGCGATTTTTTTAATAGATAGATGATTCAAGAGTAAGGTTTATATGTATAATATAGTACCCGTGCGAAGCTGGGGCGGGTCGCTAGTTGTTATGTTGCTATTTGTTTAATTTTATACAGCGTGGAACGGAACGATGGACTTTCCCGCAAGAGGGGGATTGTTGAGCGCTAGTACGTCACATTTTCCAGATAAACTATTTTTTTTGACACGATTTTTTTTTTACCTTTGTATGGAGCGTTGGCCGACTGGAGCGACGAGCTCCATATAAATGTTAAAAAAAAAACGCGTCAAAAAAAATAGTTTATCTGGAAAATGTGACGTACTAGCGCTCAATAATCCCCCTCTTGCGGGAAAGTCCATCGTTCCGTTCCACGCAGTATGTGGATCGGTCGTTATTTACCCACTGTGCTTTTTTTACGGATTCCAGGAATTCCAATTAATGAACCGAAACCTAATGGACCAGCGCTGCTGGCTGAAAAAATAGCAACATGCCCCACCATTTCGTGACAATGTGATTTTGTAATTATTTTTTATCTGTGAGTGTGTTTCACGAATAAATGTCTGAGTTTGTTTGAGTTTTAATAACTCGTTTTAAAATCAATAAATTTTACGATATTTGCGTCAAAAACTACACCGAAATAAAAACAAAAATTATACTTTGTTGACAAACTTCCCTATTAATAACAATGAAACGTGATTAGAATTTTATATCCGTAATATTTCTTTTTTATGCTGCATAAAAACCAATCTCAGTTTCATAGCAGTCGTAAAGGGAACAAACAGTGGCTTGGCGTTTTTATTGTTCCGGCTTACAACTAACAGGAATTCCTGCATTTGAACATAAACTAGTGGTTTTCCGCTACTTTGCTTTTATTGGGCTACTGTAAAACTTGATCAAGATCGAACAAGCTGGCCCTGGACAGGGTTATTGAAATCTTAATTCACTTTTTTATCACGCGAACGATTTGCCTGATGATAAATAGCCACCTTTAGCTGCAGATTATTTTAATTGCTGTCTTCATAAGCCAAGGCTACAAGGCAATAAGGACACCTCAGCATTTGTCGGTGCAAACTTGGTGTTGTAGCCCGGCTAGCCGGCGGGTGAAAATTAAACTAATATTTTATTTACAATAAAATATAATAATAAAAATGAAGAAGATATATGTACAAATTGGGTAATGAATCAGTCAGTACAGAGGCATAATGTTACAGGCTAAAAGTCACTGGCCTGAAAAGTTCAGATGAGACGTTTGTAGTTTAAATAGCCTCGGAGCTCTCGCTGGGTTGGGTAGGTCTAGGGCTCGCCTTTAGGTTGCTCGGAGGCGGCAGCGCAGACGTAGGTATATCCAGCAGCCAAGCAGTGATCAAGTTTGAAGACTACGAGGCATAAAGGGCTGGAAGCAATCTTTTTATAAGCTCAGGTTCAAACCCATCCGAGCCTCATAAGGTTTAGACCAGTGACGGCTAAATGAGGCTTGGATTGGGTTTAACAAAAAAAATACAAAGCACAGAACTTGATACAAAACATACCTCCTTAAGTGGCAGCCCTTGTATGCATTAACTATATACACTATTTATAAACAGAGGTAATGTGCATTACATAAAACATTAGTTTTTACGTTTTAAAATAGAAGAAATCTCCATCCAATCTTTCAGCAATTATTTTTCCGAAGAAACAACAAAACACGGCCGTGAAAATCCTATGTTTTTTCTTTCTCGCCGGCCAGTGCGCTAGCAGCCGCGCGGCGGAGGTTTGCCGTGTTACAGTGTGGTACAAAATACCGCATACCGATTCCGTCCCTAATGTCCGTCCCTCCAAATGTGTGCGTGGCCTAACAGGCAAAAATTTGGGCTGCTCGCCATCAACTCAAAGTATCGTCTGGGGTTTTACTTACCATACTTACCACAATACTGTTAGGTATTTGGCAGTGGGTTTATCCAAGGTGGAAGTACTTGAGTAAAGTTGGGCTGTTCTTAATTTGAGTCCAACCTTTTCCATAATGCCGTAACACTTCTTCTTTGCAGCACAGCAGGCGCAGCGTGGGTAGGCAAGGTGGACTGATGACCTGGTAAAGGTCGTGGGAGTCCGCTGGATGCGGGTGCCGCAGGACCAGTCACTTTGGCACTCTTTGAGGGAGTCCTATGTCCAGCAGTGGACGACTATCAGCTGATATGACGATGATGATTTCTTGTTTTAGTTAAGATTGGCTCTCCTAATCATTCTTCGCATTCATCATTCTGTTATTTGGGCTGGACGTAGGTTTTTGACAACCAACTGATTGCCATGCGAGTCTGGGTCTGTCACACCCTCTTGGTCCAGTTTCCAAGTTGAGTACTCTTCGCGTCTTGGTCATTTGTGGTGTTGTGGCGTCTCATTACCTACATTCGAGCAGTTGCAGATAATGCTACAGGCACCTGATTTAACTAGTGGCTCTGTGAGCAGTAGTACTCGCTTTTTATAATTTTGAAAAAGAGACTCAACAGAAATATTCTATATAATTAACGAAACTGCTCACAAAGTTTCACGAAAATGGGTTGAGAAATGCAACCTGTAAAAGAGAACAGCGGGACAGACACCGGACACTGGTCAAACGATTTTCGGAACAAGCTGAATCATGAACTTTGTTCGCTTCGTTCGCTCGTTCGATAAGCGCCTACGTTACATGGCTTATCTGTTGGTCTATTGCTGCTCTCTTTAACTACAGCCGTGGCAAATAGCAACTTTGCATTGATATTAGAAGCGCAACACCACTCCACTCATCCATTTACACGCTGCCGCTGTCACTAAAAACAATAGGGGTGTAGACACGAAATAAAATAATCGATCATGACATATTTTCTTGAAGAAGGATTAAGAATGTATAGTTAAATGGAGAAAAAAGCAAAGCAAGAGGTTAAATAATCACAAAGTTATAAGTGTTCAAAATGGTAAGATGGATATCTGTGTGGAACGCCTGTTACATTTCCGAGTTTCATTTAACACCTAACATGATTGCATAGCAACGACTATCCGTTCAGTTTCATGACAAGATTCTAACGCGCATACTGATTAATACGATAAATCTTTCAAGTGGAGTGAGTTAGCAAAATTGGTGGAGTCTACGCAGTTTATAGCAATTAAAATTTGGATTAACGTATAGAGCTGATGTGTGCCCGAATTTAACGTGAGTTGCAAAATTATCAAGCCCAAGGCTTTTCCACACTCATGGGTACTCGTTGACGCAAGTTATTGAGTGAGCATTGATCGTAGGTATAACTAGCAAATCCGGTTAATAACTCTATATGAACGTTCTCAGTATCGTATCATTTGTAGAACTACTTAGTATTTAATCGTATGGCGCTTTATGTAGTAGGAATAAACATTATATATAAAAATAGTAGATTGCACAGCCAATCCACGTGTTAAATAACAGAGGTCCCCCGGGTCACCCTGATATATTTTTTTAAGACATTGATGTACGATATGGTCTTATGGTTTGATCTTCAATGGCGCAGTCACACAATGTGCTATCTGTCCATCCCCATTTGTGCTTTAGGTAATGCTCTAGGAAAAACACTTTTTTAAAAACGTTAATTTATGACAAGGTTTTTTTAAAAAAAATCGAAGATGCTTTATTCAAGAATCCGACAAACTTTCCACCCGGAAGTAATTATGTAGATTTAAATGAAGCATGCATTGTCTTTTTTTGTATGATTTATATTGAATATTAAGAGAAAATGTAAATTAATCAAAATAAAAACAAAAATATTTATTTAGTACTATTTTTTCTGACTTTGCTAGAAACTAGTTAATTTATAATTTTTTTATAAATCATTTACAAAATTGAATTTTTTTCCATACAAGTTGTCAGTTCATTCACTGGACTACACTTGCTCCTGGCGTGCCCAGTGCCGATTCGGTTCAGACGGCACCAGTGATTCCTTGGAAGGAAGAAACCTGTAGGTTTCTGCGTTGGGTCCAGTGAAGCAAATGGGGTTTTTTTTATTTATTAAATCAGTATTTTTCAATTTACAAGATTTTCTTTCCTTAGCCACTATCGGAAACCTTGGTAGGTTTATATAATAGCTGGCGAGATCGCACGGATCGATCCGCACTAACAATAGATTAACATGACACTGGTATAAATTTTTACGTACTTATATTATCTATCCACTCAAGTTTACAACAAGAACAATGTACTTTACAATTTAAATTGAGATTCACATTCCTGGCCCCTATTTGACCTACTTGACAATAGTCACCTGACAACGACAATTCTCCGTACATTGCTGATTCCACAAGTAACCCAGCAACCACCCTTCTAGAACAAGCAATGCATGGCGAATTGTCAGTGTCAGGTGACAATTGTCAAGTTGGTGAAATAGGGGCCAGGTAATATTTTTTTAGTAACAATTTAAATTTCCCAGGGTTATCAATTATACCTAATAAGTCATTTTCGGGTTCCGTGGCTGGTTCCGACCACTCTCCTTCATGTTTCTTTCGTTGTAAAGCCATCCTGAATGACGTCTGGCAGCCGTACTAGTCGGTCGCGATTACTTAAGGCTGGTGCTGGTGGTTAGGTGAACTCCCCATGGGCCGGCAAATCAGGACGAGACATTATCTTTCCGGCTTCCCGTACAAGTGCCTGCTTGCTTCGTAAGGATTAGGTACTTCTCATGTTCAAAATCAGTATACTAACCAGAAAGGAAAGCCAGGCCGGAGATCAAAGATTTCTCCGTGCTCATCATCCACCTAGTGTTATTCCCGGATGTGCCCTAAAGGAGCCCGTGGTTCGACACGTACGAGGGGTGATCCAAAAGTTTTGATAATCGATATTAAAAACAGAAGTTCTCCGTATCATATAATTTTTAATTATTTAATACACTCTTTATTAATTTACTTACCTATATAATATATTAAAAATGTTTTAATTTTGCTACATATAAAAAAAAAACTTTGGATAGACGAAATGAAGCTTAGTTTTTACATCGACGCAATTGCACCGATTTTATTGAGGACTTTTCCATATCTAAGAATAAGAAGTAATAGTAAAAGCGTTGGTCTAGATTACAATGTAGGCAACTAGATTTATAGAATTCACAAGCCTGAAAAACAACCCTGATAATCGGCAAGATCAGCCAAAAAAAAAACTCATAGAATTGGTTTTTTATTTCATTGGATTTTTTCTGACACGGCCTCGCTTAGTTGCTATAGAATTATGATGTATCACTCTCCCTTCGTAGTTATATTCATACTTTTGTCACCTACGTCCATCCTATTTAAATAAATTAAAAAATATGTATTGATGGGCAGAAAAACCTACCTTGAACTTTGTTACGTGAGCCGTGCCTTAAAAAAATGATGACATGAGTTTGATTTATTAATTTTGTGGCATCCAAATGAATAAACTTCTAATTTTATTATAAACTTTTTTTATTACCGCACCAGAATTTTGCCAACACCGCCCCTAACATGTAACAAAATATCCTCCCATTTTACAGACGTCAGAATATATTCTATACAATCATATTTATTTAGCTATTAAAGAAAAACAAATGAATGAATTCTTTTTTTTAATTTTTATGTTTTTATTGAATAGTGGCACAGTAGGAATGACAATCACAAATTATCATCACGAGACCAAATCATGCTGATTATCAAAACTTTTGGATCACCCCTCGTAACCACAAAATTTGGCATAGGCACTAGTTCTATGAAAGCGACTGCCAAGTGACCTTATTGGGATTAGACCGGTTTCCTCAAGATATTTTCTTCACCGAAAAACTAACGGTAAAGATTTCTCATTTCCATAGGTTTTCATAGAAATTAAATGTAATTGTTAAATTTTTCAACCTTAATTTTCCATAAACGTGGATTAGTTTAGTCTAAAACGATTTCTAATTGATAGCATCAATAGTTTCTGAGTCATTTAACGTTGTGACAGACGGACAGACAGTCGCACGTCGCACCATAAGGAGGAAGCCTTTTTACCTTGGTACGGAACCCTAAAAATAAACTGCTTTATGATAACTAATATATCAATTGCAATATTTAATTTCTCGGTGTGTTGGCTTGTCTGTAATGCCGTGTAAATATATTGTTAATAAATAAATAACTAATATATCATAACGTTCTGTAAAAGTTAGAAAATTCAAAGAACACTTATAGTCAGCTGTAGCATGACGAAATGATAGCCACATGATACGTATTGAAGTGAGACGTCAGAAGGTAACCCGTTCGAGGCTAAGCAACTTGAGAATCTTTGAGTCCATTCAAAAAGCAACTCTACTGTTCACGGCAGAAGATTCCGATTCCGATGACAGCTTTATAAAAAGTCGACAATATTACCATAATCTCAAACATACGTAAGTTACAACGCTGATCAGCAACATGCTTCGTCAAGACCCATCACAAAAAAAACCTGAGAAAGAAAAACAATATTACGGTATTGAATACCAGGCCCGATAAGTACCCGGCGAATATGTCCCTAATATACTGGCAGCGTCTCTACTCTCAACTAAACTCTGACTCTTAACTAAGTGTAAGTTAGGATTAAAAACATAAAGACAAGAAGGTAACGAAAATCGTAACAGGTTGCTTTTTTATAAACGGAAGATGTAATAAGTAGCTATGCCCTTGCCAGACAAGGAATGAATTACTTTGGTAACGGCTATCCGCAACCAACGGAATTCAAGGTGCTTCCGCTGAGCTGCATCATCATTGGGAGTCATCATCATTGGGAGTGGGCACAAAAGAGAGTACAAATTCACAAAAGATCCCATTGGGTCGAAGTGTATCCAAAAGGGCCCTCATCTGGATAAGATAAGTTAATTAGTTGATAAAATGAAAACAAAAAACTAAAACTAAGTCGAGACAATAAATATTGACTGAGACCAAACAAACAAAAAACAATTCTGGAAGATGTGATCGGTGAGCGGTTTTATTAGCATTTTTTATTAACTTTTTAAATGTGGGTGTGC
Source organism: Epinotia bilunana (assembly GCA_947049275.1). Taxonomy (NCBI): domain Eukaryota; kingdom Metazoa; phylum Arthropoda; class Insecta; order Lepidoptera; family Tortricidae; genus Epinotia; species Epinotia bilunana. The sequence goes on along the minus strand of OX346266.1, from coordinate 2,407,768 downwards.
ATTAGAATTATTCGGCCTTTTAGCAGATATCGCTCTTCAATGCTTGCTTTTCATGGATCAGGGGCTTTAAATGAGTTAAAACTAAGGTTGTATGGCCGTATCCATATACCGATTTCCGAAAATTCAAAAACCATAAAACTGCTCCGCAGTTTGGCGAAATTTTAGTAGTAGTTTTAAGTTTTTATTTTATGAGAGCAATAAAAAAATATTCAAAAATAGCAACAGCAGAAAGCAAAAGTAAAAATGCTGTTTCGTTGAACAGAACTTTACGCGAGAACAAGTTGGATCGCGTTTTACAGAAAACAGGCGTGCGATAGAAGTTTCAACGGACAACTGTTGAAAGTCCAATTCTTCGGACATATTTTATTATAAGGCGACCCACCTCGGCTTCGTATGACTGAATCAGCATTTTTTAAATATTTTTGTGCATCCTTGACACTTATTTATGAAGTACACGCGGCTTTAAGAATGTAAGTTTTATATCAGCCGAAAGACGTATAGGCCTTGCCCAAAGAGTGCCACAATTACCGGTCCTGCGCCATCCGCATCCAGCGAACTCCCGGGACCTTTGCCAGGTCATCAGTCCATCATCTTTACACCTGCAGGTCGATAACGTAACGCATTGTACGTACATTAGGTATCTAAATGTCAACTGTTATACGGAAAAATGATATTTAAAGTGTCCAACGCGCGTCCGAAACGTTACGTGATACCCCTCTGAATTGGTTATAAAATACATAAAAGGTTTTCATAAAAAATATTACACAAAATGAATCCTACTAATATTATAAATGCGAAAGTTTAGATGTTTGGATGTTTGGATGTTCGGATGTTTGGATGTTTGGATGTTTGTTACTCAATCACGCTTAAATGGCTGAACCGATTTGAATGAAATTTTGCACGAAGATAGTTTATAGCCTGGATTAAAATATAAGATAGTTTTTATCCCGGGTCCACGCGGACGAAGTCGCGGGCGGAAGCTAGTAGGGACATATTTGTTGCCCCCTTTTCCTTAGATAAGGAAAATGGCCGATACTCGCAGTATCTTTATACTCGCAGAAAGAACTGTAAAATAATTTAAACCCACATTTAGAAACAAAACAAGCAACAATCGGCAGGCCCAGACCCATAACTGATATTTTATTCAACGCAATGTGTGTTTCACATGATATATTGAGTCGTTTACGCAAGTATTTGCATATTTATCTGTATCAACAGCACACGAGTTACTTATTAGGGGCACAGTTCAAGTGAACATATTGATTTAGAATCGGTTTGGTATTTTTAATGCTCTTCCCTTTTCTAGCCGCCCACAATATACAAGGAGGAAACAGGAGTTTGTTTTTCTGTTTTAATCAAACGAAACAAAATTATTCAACGAGCGAGCGAAGCGAACGATTTTGTCTGTTTTAGCTTGGGCAGAAAATATTTCGTATGTCCAGCATATTTCGTTGGCCGCCACGGGTTGCGACGAACCAGTACAATCTCATATACCTCATTTACACTCTCGTGCGAGTCACGAGACGAGGCACGAGGCGCGAGGTACGAGGCGAGAGTGTGAATAGACGCTTGCGGCTCGTCTCGCGACTTGTAGTGCTCGCGTTCGAAGCTGTTTTTTCGGAACGATTCAAAGGACTTCCTCGCGAGACGAAGCGCAAGGCGAGCGTTTACATTCGCGCTCTGGCTTCATTCGTGTTTCAACGTTGTGCCACACAGTTTGTGTGCTTCTCGAACTGCCATAATGAATTGGTCTCAAGAAGATACGTTTCGGTTCCTTGAATTATTTAAGACTAATTTTAAGACTTGTTGCCGCTAACACTTCGACGTCCTCCATTGTCGCTAGTTCAAAGACAACTAAACTCACGACGAGTGTAAACAGGAAGCTCATTTACCATCGATCACGCGAGGTGCGAGCCGAGTCACGAGACCAGCTACGAGGCGCGAGTGGAAATCGGGTGTTAAGGTGGTTTTCCACTGGCGAGGCGAGGCGGGGTGTGGATGGGACGATAAAAAGCGAAAGCGCAACAAATACAAAACCAATTTATATTAAACACGGTAAGACAAGTAGGATCCAGGAAGAGTTCCGCTTTAAATCATTAGCGAATCTGAAATGACTGCCTACATACTCCTTCGGTTAGCACAACTAGCTGCTTGCATCGGAATTCGATACGCGATGTGCAGGGTGAATTTTTAATGAGTGGCCAAATTTTTTGTAGGCATTTGGTATCACTAATAGACTCCATTAAAAAATAAACTGGTAGGTATTTTTTAAATTATAAATTGTATATCCCAAAAGAATTATCCGTACGGCGTGGTAACTCGGGATTCAGTGCCGCGCGGAGCGGGGCGGGGGCGGGGAGGGGGAGGCGTGCCGTGTTAACCCTTACTGCCCGCTGAGGTGCCCGCGCGGTAAGGTTTTTTTGGGATAACTTTATGCAGCAATTACTAAAAATTTGAGTACTGAATGATATGAAACAAAAAAAACGTATTTTATAATTTTTGCTGAAGTATTTTATACTTGAATTTGGACACTCATTAAAATTCACCCTGTCTGTAATGACAGGGGCTTATCTCCAGTGACATTTCTTAGGCTTATTCCGTAATCTGTAAACGGTATTTTGTACTTTTTTTAATACAATGGCGGTAGCAAACAAGCGTACGGCCCACCTGATGGTAAGTTACCGTAACCTTTGGACGCTTGCAACTCCAAGAGTGTTAAATACGTGTTGCCGACCCTTTAAGAATGTATACACTACTCTTTTGAAGAACCCCATACTGTAGTCCTTCGGGAAAACCTCGGCAGGGAGCTAATTCCACAACCGTAGCGTCCGAGTGAGGAAATTTCTCTGAAACCGTACGGCACGCGACCATTTAGGTTCTAGAGTGTGAGGTTGAAAGCCCTGTAGACGGCGAGCGGTGCGGTGGTAGAAAGAACCCGCAGGCAACATGTCGAACATATTGTGCTAAAGACCTAATTAGAACGCTTAGAAAGTAGCAGAGAGTCTATGTCGCATGTATTATGAAGCAAGTCGAATAGCTAAAGCTTGATACTTTGTATAGTGAAGAAAATTAATCATGGGAGTAAGTATAGCCCGTCAAGTTTATATTTCAACCTAGCCACGTATACACCACTATCTCAGGTTCAATAGGGATGATGACTAAGATTTTTTATGTTGTCATTCGCACCAGTTTTTGGAACATTTTTAAAGACAATAAATACTCAAAAATTTGAGACAAAGATTGACCTCGCTGGCGGCAGCGCAAAACGCTTCATACTGATAGACACACAGGTATGACGTCACAACTGACATTTGTACTAATCGTTGTATGGAAAATCAGGTAAATTGTTGTTTCGGTCGCCAAATACTGCGTTTAAGTACATAGTTCTCATACAATTATATTTTATACTTTATACTTCATTACGATGATGTGATAGTTTACTATCCATTTAGCATCACTACGTTATCAATTTGAACATGAGTCGTCATGCCTATTAGCGGCTTGTCGGGCTATACATGCGCTGAATTCAATTTAGAATAAGAAATATGATATTATTTTTATGCTCGTATATTTAATGAAATATATATCAGAAAATTCTCTTGAAAGGGGTTAACTTAATTGCAATATGATGCCAAAACAAAGACTTGTGTAAATCGAAAATAATCCATCCTTTCAAAACGGGAGGGCTTTAAGCCTGCTTTGTACCTTTAATCCACGGCCATAATGGTATTCACGAAATCATTATTGATAAATAGGTTAATGTTGAAAGGGTAAGCCGGTTCGTGTCGTTAGGTTTCACTGAATGTGATATGATTGTGACAGCTGAAACATGATAATTCTGATGTGATGTATTTTTGTACGTTTTTATGAATTTCGTGGGATGATGATTTTATTAAACAATGGTAAATATGACAGCATATATGGCATCAATCACCAATGTTGGGAGCACATTGCAGACGATAAGGTAACGGCCCGGCCACGACGCTGCGCGCGAAACGTGGCGGTGGCGCGGCAAGCGTTTTATCTGTTCATCGCACGGTCGAGACGTTGGGATCACACGTAATTAATACGGGTGTAGACTCGAAAATTATTATTACTCCAAAAGAAAGAAGGCAAAAAAATATGCCTACTGACGAAAATCCCATTCAGATATCTCAAAGAATTACGAAGCTACAACCGTTTGAATATTGCTTGTTAGAGAGAGAAAACGCAAACAGGGTGTGACGTCACATTTCGCGACGCTGCCGGGGGGTCGCGTGGACGGCGGCGCCGAACACGATGGGCGCGGCACATTGCCGTCTTCTAGTGACGTCACATTCTTCCAGCGTCATCGTTTCATAATGAACTTGCGTTTTGCAAAAAAGGGACAGAACATACCCCTTCTTAAAACTTTGGAAACTTATAACTTCGTGATTATTTAACCTTTTGCGTTGATTTTTTCTCCGTTTGACTACATTTTCAATCCTTTTTCGAGAAAATATTACATTATAAATTGTTTTATTTAGTGTCTACTATTAGAGTTTAAAGAAATAAGCAACACAGGCGTAGTGTTAATAACATATTGTAATATATTATTTTAAAACCTTTGTATGACATCTGTTTACTACAAAAGTTGATTGACAGACAGAGCTGACAGACTTTTCCTAATTCGAAATACAAACAGTCCAGTCCTCACAAAGATGGCCAGCGTTATACTCCAACATCTACACCCCTATTAGAAAAACCGCTGACGCTGTCGCCGCTACGCAATGTCGTGGCTGGACCCTTAAGTGGCGAAAGCCTCTCATGGCGCAACAAACATGTCGGGCTTGGTTTGATCATCTTGAAGGTAGAAGAAGGAGCAGACAATTAAACAACTCGCCTGTTCAAACCGCCCAGAAGGGGTCGCCCGTATGCTGCCTGAATCGTGAGTTTATATCCCGCCCCGTGTGCCAAATCATGGCATTCAATCCCAATTGACAGTTCAAATGTCACTTAACTTTTTAATTCTCAAAGGGCCCTTCACACCGCATGAATAATTCTTAAGCGCCATTCAGACGGGCCCGAACATCTCCATTATCTAACGCACAATTTTCCTGCCACCTCCGCGGGAGACAATGCCGTTCCCGACACAGCATTGCTGTTACAAAACTAATGAACTGTGAATCGAGTTAACATTACCTGAATACTTAATACGAGTACACTACCAAAGACCGACGGTCATCCATCGCCTCGCAGAACCAAGCATTACTGAGAGATTTTTACCCAGCTACTACTAAACAAATCCCAGTCAGATGCTGATGCGAGAAATACATTGAGGCAATGCAGAGCTCGAATAAGCGGCGACTTACTATGAGTTCACGTCTCGAGGAGGACGCACTGCTCGGTTTTGCGGACGGAGATATTCATTTGAAAAGTGATCTACTAGAGTCTGGCAAACAAAAGCGTGACCTGAGAAAACGCGGCAAATTAAAAAAAATACATGTGGTATTACTAATTATATTTGATTAGATTTATATTAGATTACCTGTAAACATAAGAAACGGTATCATCATTATCGTCAATATTATGATATCAAATAATCAGCCGACAAGGATTAAGATTACGAAGTCATACTTACCTAAAAAATTTGACATCGCATCTAAACATTGTTGTTTCTCTTGGAAAACAACTTCTTACTCCTCTTGTTTTTGCTTGAACTTACTGATTATAGTATGTAGCAGCTTTTGCACATTACTGTTTATTGTTTTACCCATATTATGGTAATTATAAATTAAAATGAATTGAGTTCACAAAAGATTGACAACTAACCAAACACTTTGACGTGCCTTTGACAGATTAATAATGTTGCCATATTAAAACTTTAAAAAAGTCCAGGTCACGCTTTCGTTTGCCAGACTATCTATTCACAAAGCGCTGCTTGTATCGTCCGATAAAGACGAAGATACCAATGATCCTAACAATGTTGGTATTCGGTTGTTGTACTGTGTAACTAGAAACAAGTGAGTTCCACTGTCTGGCGTCGGGTTAGAACACCTCAAACCCCCCCTTCCCCCCTTCCCTTTTCTGTCCGCGGGCCGACGGGACATAGTACTCTTCAAGAGTACTATGGAAGTAGGGTTGTGTTTGTTGGCGATGTGCTAGCAACATTTCACTGTTATCATTTATATTCTTCATGTTGAAATCAACTGATTTTATATTTTTGTTTATTGATTTAAATTTTCACATATCTTTTTTACTAAACGGTAGGTACTTAATCGTGTATTAACTTATTTACCTCGTCCCGTGACCAAGGTTGTTGTGACATATTCGAAATTTCGGTAAGCCTCAAATAGGTCAAAAAATAAGTTAATTATACGCGGTTAAGTCCCGGTTATTCAATTTTTTTTTGAATACAGACTTGAGTATGAGTATGAGTGTTTGTAAACATAAGTTAAGTTAGTTCTGGGTTTTCTATGATATTATTTTAGACTAAAAAACTTATCATTCTCTATCTTCCTGTAATTTAGAGTACTGGCAATTATGTCTGCATGTAAGTATAGTAAAATTGTGAATATTTTATGTTATATATTTTTCAGAATCTGGGGAAATATTTTACATTCCTCATGACGACATTTAGGCTTTCAAAAATCACCTCTTTACTAGACATCGTCCGTAAACATTACAAACTATACTTTATGGCTAATAAAATAATTATGAAACTGCAATCCGAGCTACATCGTTACCGTAAACTCACATCGAGAAACCATTTTAATTCTTGTTAAATACCGCAGGCGATCGTACAATAACTTCCAGTTTGCTCCATATATACAGAAGCCCATACGATTTAAAATACCAAATTGAACGCATCTGAATCACAAAACCCGCAAATATCAAAGCAATTCTCGTATATCATCAGAGAATCCACCGAACCGAATTCAACGTTAGCGATTTTCATAATTTGGAATCAAACTACGCAAAATCGAGATTACAAAAAGGCTAAAACCTAAAGATCTTTTTTTGAACTACGCCGTGTCACACGATAGTGCAAATAATTTCTATCCCAACTGATTTCGCGACATAGAGAATATTGTGAGTATGCAAATTCCAAGAATGACTTCTGACCGTCGGAGTGACAAACATTTTCAACTTAAAACGTGAATTTGCGACATTCTCAGACGTACAAAGTCCGCTTTTTGCTTAACTCATTTAAAATTCGCGAAACGCGACGATTAAGCGGTAAAAGTAAAATACTTTTGATGTCACAAAGCATACTTCCGCTGCATAATACATTAGGGTACACCTTAGTATGCGATAAGGTACGTGAATGCACAAAATTTGCACAATAATGGTGCAATAACTCATACAGAACGGCGTCTCATATGCACAAGCCTGATAAGGCAACATATTTGCGCTACGAAGGCTTATTTGATGCAAATTACGACGACACGCGCTTGCTAAAGCTGTGGTCATTTTTCTTACATTTTTTTAATAACAAGCAGGGGCGCTTTATTAAGAAAACAGTAAACTCAAAATAGTTTAGGTACAGCCAACGAACTAAGAGTTAAATTGTTCATTTAGTTTTTTTTTTTTCAAATAGGGTCTATAGTGTCTCTTACCACTACTTGTTACCAGAGAGTGTTGAAAGTAGAAGTAAACAACAGGCGGTCTTATCGCTAAATATATATGCAACCAAACGAAAAGAATGAAAAGTTAACATTGTCACATTTAATCAGTTCAGTTCAGTGTTTTATCAATTTCATATTCAAATTCTGTTTTAGTGCTAACAAGTGTTTTAACATTAGTTTCTCTATAATATAAATAGATAGTCATATTTTTTTCCAAGTGATCTGGGTTTAAATTAGTTATTTTACAGTCAAATGTATCGATATAATATGAATATCGGAAGTCGATAACTGAGAAGTACCTATGACAGCCTCGGCCTCTGCCTCTGCTTGTTACACATACTATACCTAATGAATTCCGTATCACTATGGCTAAGGCAGAAAAGCACTGAAGAAATCGTCTCAACCATTTGCACAGAAAAATGAGGTGGCAAAGTAAAACAAGGGTTCCCAGTCGGAAACTGCATTGTTGCATGATGCATGGCTCGAATCCACGTCGTTCACAAATATGCTAAGTGATCTAGATCTTTTATTCACCACCCTCATGGGAGCCGAGTAAATGACAAGGAAAAGAACTGTAACTTGGTCTTATAAATCGAATCATAATTACTTTCACAATCAACGGAAAAAGTGATGATTTCTGTCGACATTCACAGGATCAATGAAGGTATTTTTAACCGACTTCAAAAAGGAGGAAGTTCTCAATTCAGTTATATTTGATATTTTTGTTATGTTTTTTTTTATGACCTCAGAACTCCGTCATTTATGAGCCAATTCGTACAATATTTTTTTGTTTGTAACTAAATGCTTCCGGGTTAGTCCCATTCTTTTCAAAATTCCAGTTGGATGATGGGATATATTGTGGGCAGTGCAAATAACAACTAAAAAGAATAATAACATTACGGTATTCCTATATACAACATATTTACACAAATACATATACATAAATAAAATAAATACTTACATACAAAAATAAATATATACATAAATATATACTACATGCATACCTACAAGCGAAATTTCAAATATGTAACCTTTAGTCTACTCGGATCTGCCAGCAAAGAAATTACGCCCAGATTTCTTAAAAACGAATTTGCTCGGGGCATTCCTGGTCGCGGGGGGAAGGCCGTTCCAAAGACGAACCACCTGCACACTGAAAGAATTGGACATAAAGCCAGTACGGTGAAGAGGGATAGATAGAGAAAGCATCATTCAACTTTACCGTCATACCTCCTTCATCGTCCTCCTAGCATTTTTCGCGGTAGTGCTCGAACGAGCTACTTCCTCATTTTTCTTGGGGCTACACTAGTTCCCACGTTTTTTTTAAATTGTTATCCCAATGTAATGTCCCCTCTTAAGTTTCCTTTTACTACAGATTTATTTTGAGTCCAAAATTACATTTGATTCTGTAAATCCGACTTAACTGTTTGGGTACCTATTTGAAATTAGATTTAGGAATCTTTCACACTAAAGTTAGCATCCAAAGTTCCATCCAAAGTTTTTTACTTTAAATTGTAATGAAAAAAACTTTGCTTGCGTCTCAAAAATACTGCTGAATTTCCCGGACTGGGTTATAGCGCGCTTTAAACTACTAAATCAATCTTTCTGCAGTTCAGAAACTGGGTCGAATTCATACTCGAATAGACGCGGATATACCAAGCTGGAAGCGTAGTGAGCGCAGTTGAAGCCAAAGGGTAAGCAGAAAACAGACGCCGTACTTTCCTCAATAAATCTCATTGGACCTAAAAATTCATTGAGGACAGTATAGGTGACGAAAATCTGACTCCTGTATGCACGTGTAACAAAAATAAGTCTACGTACGTACTTATTGTTTTTTTTATGGATCAGATATATAAATCATAAAAAAATCTTTCTTTTTGTTTTTGACCCACATAACTACTTATGAACGCCTACATCCAACTCGAATCCTACTTAAATCATAATGTTAGTCGAGATACATATGCGGTGATTTGATAAAATATCGCAGAGCATTGAACAACCTCTAGTGTTGACTACCAGTTGATTAGAAACTTATATAAGTTTCTAATAGTGTTGAAATGCTGGCAACGCCGAGCTCATTCACCTGCTTTGATGAGTAGGCAGTGGAAAACAATAAAAAAATAAATGAACTCGTGTAATTGTTAAATCATGATAAAAAAAGCATAATACCCCGCGAATTACGTGTAACCAGACGAAAACTATTGGCTGTATTTGCAACGTATAAACACATAACAGAGCTGAGTAGTAAGTCCTTCTTGAATTCACTATATTGATTTAATGTAATTTCTGTCACATATTATGTTGTCATAATACGTAGGTACAACGGAACGTTAGATATATGGAATGTCATTGTAGGGTAAAAAAAAAATTACACAGTTAAGGGCCTTCAACTAATCTACGCTGTAACTTTTCTCATTTTAGTAATTGTCGTTACTAAAAATGAGAAAAGTTAAAGCGTAGATTAGATTAAGGCCCTTAACTATGTACAATTTTTTTTATTTTTACGCTGTATGCGATGCGGCTATAGCCCTGACACGCTAGACCTACACCAGGAAAGAACCATAGATAATCTACATTTCTCGCCAAAGTAACAGTGGGATAGAGCAGACCCCGTATCATGGTCGGCATTATCACGCGATAAGTGACAAGATAGAGCGTCCGTCTCGTTCTATTGAACGGTGTCAGCCAGTGATTCACGCTCTATCTTGTTATCGTGTGATAAGGCCGTCCATGCTACGGGGTCTGGTAGTATCCTCATTGCAAAGGCAAATGCATGGTTCTCTATGTCACCTCGTCAAATAGAATTACATGTACAAAATTGGCTCGTAATCCTGAGGATACTTTGTGCATTTTGTTTAACTACGTCCAATGTTATTTCCAGTAGTGCCGTATCCAGGTAAACCATGACCATCCATCCATTGCTTCGCTCGTCACCGACTGTCCAGCGCTAGATTAATGATTATATGCCAGCACAGACGGACCAATGGAGAATTGTTTGCAGTGCGAATTAGTTACTCGGCGAGGCAGTTGTTTAATAACCTTCATAGTAACACACCTTTAATGAAAGTATCTGAAGCATGAAACGTGAGAAATATATATTATATTATATTATTAGGGGACAATAACAAATCGACTGTCCCAAACTAAGCAACGGTTGTACTATGGGTACTAGACGACGACAAACATACTTATATAGATAGATATATACTTAAATACATAGAAAACATACATAACTCAGGAACAAATATTCCTGCTCATCACACAAATAAATGCCCTTACCGGGATTCGAACCCGGGACCTCTTGCTTCGTAGGCAGGGTCACTACCAACTAGGCTAAAGCGGTATAAGTCGTTTTTATAATGTTTCTACTAAGCCTACTTGCGTCAACTGACCAGTGGCCGGTCGGCCCGGGTCCATTCCCTAATATAATTGAAGGAGCGAGCGAAGCGAAAGAGGTTCTCCGTTTCAGCGTGAGCCAAAATTCTTTCGTATGTCCAGATGTCCCGCTTTCCTGACCAACGATTTTATTTTTTATACAGGACTCCTGGTTCTTTTATACTCAACTAAATACACTTTATCTACTACTTAATATTAATAACAGTGCCTATGTAAAACAACGACTTACCAAGCGTTGTAACGCTGTTAGTCGATCTCGTATCGAATTGTACCTACGCGCGTCAGGTAGATATAAAAAAATAATATCGTATGGGAAAAAAACAGTTGAGTTGTCCTAACGTGCGTTCGAAACATTAAGTGTTCCGTTTGTATCCCTCACAGTAGTCCCGTCCCGTAAGCGTCAGTTACTAAATACAAAATAACTTTTTGAAACTTCCTTCACTGCCTTTTTATAGTCAGTAAAAACGTTTTCTACATTATTTTCATTATAACAAAGGCTTGGAAGTTATCGAAATAATGTAGCAGAATATTTTTATCGTTGTTTTCAATACTTCGAATTGACTCCGGTCGCAGGTGGCTGATATTTTCATTGTTCTATAAAATAACGATAAAATACATTACGGAAAATATTCGGATATTACACAAAAATTTACTGAACGAAGAAAGCCCAATTCCAGAGAATATTTTTCGTATAACCAACGTTTGGTCTAGAAAATGGCTCGTATTACCCAAACGTATCATATACTGGATGCGAGCACTGATTCGTTTAAACCGAGAAACGTTTTATGAATTTGAACTTAAGCTTAAGAAAATATCTGCAAAATGCTTATGAATAGGTTCTTTATTTATGATAAGATTGATAAGGTTTATATGATTTGTATCTGGAAGGAAACAACGTTATGCCCTGTTCCACGCAAAATATACCGGACAATTATGTCCCTCTCTTTTGAACGGCGTGCTCTCTTTTAGGCCTGATACATTTGTATTTTTGTTTTCTGTAACTTTTTTTTTCTATACAACGACGGTGGCAAACAAGCGTAAGGCCTGCCTGATGCTAAGCGGACATCGCTGCCTATAGACGCATGCAACTCCAAAGGAGTAACATGGGCGTTGCCGACCCTTGATATGTTTTTTATTCGATCAGCAATATAATATAATCATCACTAATGACGTAGTGTCGCTAAAAGCAAAATTTAGATACAATAAAAAACATGTTACCGATAAATATTATATGTCAAATCAAATTGCATGAAAAAGAATATATATATATATATATATATATATATACTTGAACTAAGGGTTTAGTTCGTATTAAAGTCACGCGCTGTATTCTCTTACGAAATTACAGAAGAAACGTAACCCCCGGGGAAGTTTTTTCATGAAGACTCTTTACAGTGTTGACTGAAGTTAATGATGAGAAGACAATGTTCCTACTGAATCAAATGTTAAGTAACGTCACAGTAAACAGTGGTTTACCAAGATTTACTACCTTTTGCAAATTCACCTCGAAAAGTTACTGTTCACTAAATCGACGCGAAACTCAGATGCTGACGGGAACACGTCAAAAGTTTAACTAGCTTACTTCGCGTTCTGTTTATGGACAGTAAAATTCGGAAAGGGTGCAAGGATATGCATCGATATAAACTTGATGGCATATACTGCTCGAACGCTATACATAAAACAAACATCAGAGAACAATAAGGCCGTGCTTATGAACAAGCGGAGCGATCGGCGGCGCTGGTCCCGCGTCGGAACATGATTAAACAAATAAATGAATTCCATGTTGCCTAGAAAAGTTTACAAATATATACAGGCGTTAGGACTCGTGAAATTGGCGCCCCTTATAGTGCATAATATTTTAAAACTAAACTCAACTTTATCAGTTATAAGTAAGTAGCTGTTAAGATAAACCTACGGTTGTTTTTTGTTAATGTTTCCACATACCTATTTGTGTGCTGTTTATCATTTGACATGTGACATATGACATATCGTCAATAAATTATTATGATTACGATTACACGTGCGTTCCACCGAGCATTCTAGCGAAACGAAATTTGCTGTAAGCAGTTTCGTGAATGTTCCACGTGTCGGTGTAAACTGCGTTCTTAATTTAATTTGTACTATGACCGTGGTTTGGTTCTACTTATGGGCAAATATATATGTGAATGTTATAAATAATTTAATAGAATAAAATACCTATAAAATAGAATTTAAAATGACACATATAGTATAGTAGGGGGAAGCTACGGTAGCCTAGTGGTTCAAGCATGCGGCTGTCAAGCGGCGGTCGTGGGTTCGAATCCCGGCTCGTACCAATGAGTTTTTCGGAACTTATGTACGGCATATTTACCGTTAGCTTTTCGGTGAAGGAAAACATCATGAGGAAACCGGTCTGATCCTAATAAGGTCTAGTTTTTCCTCTGGGTTGGAAGGTCAGATGGCAGTCGCTTTCGTAAAACTAGTGCCTATGCCAAATCTTGGGATTAGGTGTCAAAGCGGACCCCGGGCTCCTTTAGGGGCACTACCGGGAACAATGCTAGGAGGATGATGATGATGACATATAGTATAGTAGGCATCAAAAATATACGAGGGCAGGACTCGACCTTCTCGATTTCAGACTCTCTTGTCGGTGGAGTAATCGCTGTTCAATTATATTCTTTACTAGTATCCTGAGCTCCTGATATGATCTCACATTGCTTATTCCTTGGCTCTTGGTCTATAAACGCACGTCTTGGTATTTCCCGGTCTTTCGTTCCTTCTTTTTTTATTTTTTTCTTCCTTCAAAGTTTTCACGTCATTGTTACGTCGTATCGTATTTAAACAACTGTATTTTAACTCCTACCAATTATAAAACTTCTTAATTTTGACGACCGGTTGGCCTAGTGGGTACTCGATCGTTGTAAGAAATGTCGAATATTAAAATCATTAATTAATAATGTTTCAGTAAATTTTGATAATGATTTGAACAACATAAATTCGAGAATTTTAATTAATGAACAAGCCATAGTAAGTTTTCAGTTAAAAGCATCATGATTACTGCTGCGAATGATACTTCAAAACATTTTCGAATTAATTAAATTATGCAATTACAGTGTGCGCTTTGTTAAATAAATATTTTTTAATGGGTCATACATAGTGTTTTTAAAACAAAATTCGGCTTTCCTGCAGTCAATGCAATAAATAAATAGTCAATAGCTTACGTGCACATAAATAATGCTTTTATCGCATAATAATATTAAAAGGAGAGACCGTTTTGTGGATTAAGAGTCCAGCCAATAAAAAGGCTCAGTATCCCTTAACTTTGACAATATCCACAGGAAAAACCGGACCCTCAATTTGTGTATGAGCCAAATATCATTATCACGTTTTTCAATTTATTGGTAATGACATTTATTTTTGACTTTTTTGCCATTAGGCGAAAAAGAGTAAGGTCACTGTTTCTTTTTTATACAACGAAGGTGGCAAACAAGCGTACGGCCCGCCTGATGGTAAGCGGACACCGCAGCCAAAGGAGTAACATGGGCGTTGCCGACCCTTGATATGTTTAGGCGGGTGCGCGGCAGCTGAGCACGTTGGTGCTCAGCTGCAGCGCCTTCTGAGCCGAGCGCCTCGACTGTCCGCTCACAAAGTACTGGGTGGAGGTGGCTAATGGCAGGGCCAAGTAGAGAACTTTTGGACGCCCTACTTGGCACTGTGAAGCCAAGGGCTGGCCTAAACCAGTAAGTACTTTTTTTTCTTTTTAGGGTTCCGTAATCAACAAGGAACCCTTATAGTTTCGCCATCTCCGTCTGTCTGTCTGTCTGTCCGTCTTCGGCTTAGCTCAGTAACCATTACTACTAGAAAAATGTGATTCGTCATGGGTATATGAATCAAACACGCGGACAAAACAGTACAATAAAATTTGGAAACATTTTTTTTAGGGTACCTCCTAGTCACCTAAAGCGGGGATGTAATTTTTTTTCTTGTCAAACCCATGGTGTGGGGTATCGTTGGGTAGCTCGTTAAAAATATTATGGGTTTTCTAAAACCATTTTTCAAATCAGTAATTCGTTTGCGAGCTGGTTTGGTAAATCAGTGTACCACAAGAAGTCCCCTTGTGGTGTCGGGTTATATTATCTCCGCACACTTTATTCTGGTAATTGAGTCATCTATGGGAATAGAACTGAAATTTGTTGTGGGCGACGATTTAGCAACCTATAACTGCATAGCATAGGTGATCTTCTTTTTCCTACATATGAGCGTTTAAAAAAAAGTGTACATGAACATTTTCCGTTTTCTTTCAGTTTATTTTTACTCTAAATCGTTGTTAGAGGTAAGTACTATCGATCCTTATGTACCAGATAAAAACTGTCCCAGATTTTACTATGGAATGTTTTTCTTCCAGTGCGTCAGGACCATATTGATGAAAAAAGATGGCACATCTTTTTTTGTGACTATCTGGATTGGAATATTTGGGACACTTTTGTGTTGGATTGTCGGTAGCATTAAGGGATCTGACTTATCAATAACCGCAAAAAAAAGGGAAATTTTGGGCTGCGCCCCATTGGTAGAAAATACAATGAATATTCATAATCCTCTGCTTACCACTTTTAGTAAAATATAAATTCACGCCCGTGATCCCAGAAGGCGTAGGCTGAGCAAATCAATTTTGATATTCAGTGCTACTTATAGCAATTGTGGGTTAAAATACGGAGAAATATGATACTCTAGTGGCAGGTTGTCAGCCCAGAACACATATCGACCCGATCCCGTCGTCAAACGGCCTTTAATGATGTAGATTTTTTAATTATAATATATGCAATAAATGTATATGTGTATTTGAAGAAATGAGCTTCTGAGCTATTTTTCACAATTGAACAAATAATATCGTACAATGCCTGTATGCCAAAGAAAATGAGAGTAGAAGCCGTATGTGATTGACATTCAAATTCACGAGAAAAGCTGATTTACATTCGGGTATATCTTTGTTCTTTGTTCACAATTATCAAAAAGCTACAAACGTTTTAAGTTATACATTTAAACAATTTGAATAACCGATCAATCCAATATTATCATTAAATCTGCATAATTTAGAATTGCTTCGCTGAATTTGGGCTTTTTAAAACAATTGTTATTTGCTTTATGGAGGCTGTGGTTGTTTCAGTTATAAATTAAACATTTATGGATAAAATAATTTGAAATCTGTTTTTAGGTTTCTCGCAAAACTTGTTAACCCTTTAAAAATATTTTATCTGTTTACCCTGGTTCGTCAGACGAAGCATGGTCGTTCGTGTATTTATCTATTTTGACGGAATAAAAACACATGCAATAATATGATTATTAATATCCCCTATCATCATATTATTGATGGATTTATATTGCATTTTTACTGATTATTGATAATTAGGAACATACAAGCTTCTGCCGGTGACTCCCTCCGCGTGGAACTTGTTTATATCGTAGCTATAGTTTTAGGTGACGACTATGTGGTATTTGAATTAAAGTCACTCGTATTTTAAGTTATGATATTTAAATGAACAATGTAAAACACAAAAATGAACTTTTCACATAGTATTTAGCTTAAAAATGTAACATTACGAAATAAACGTTGGCGGCTAGTCACGAGCGGAGGAGCGGACTGGTGCCTTGCGGGAGCGTCGAGCGAGCGAGACGCGACCGGAAAGAAAAGAGACGACTATCTGTTAGCGCGCCTAAGATATGCGCGCACAAAGGATTTGAAAACAACGTTATGTTTTTTGGCGCGGATGTGTCCTATACACTCCCCCTTTTGACTAGGACAGTGTCCTCACAACTAGTCAAACTAACGTTTACGAGGCCGTCCTCTACGACGAGCAGGAGCGACCGGAGCCTCAAGACATTCACCCTCTCTACCGTGATAACGCCTCAGGTCTGAGATGTGATATTTTCCTACGATTTCATGAGGCTTCTCGGGAAACGCGATGAAGTAAGCGGTGGGACTAGCTTTCTTACTGACCACGTAAGGGCCATCACGTTTCGGTGCGAACTTGGACGTGATGCCTTTGGAAGTACTACTAAGGACGTGCGACTTCATAAGCACCAAGTCACCAACTTCCAACTCATCGGGTTGACGACGAAGATCCTTAACAGCCTTTTGAATGTCCTGTTGCTTCTCTATAGACTCTTTGCTTGAGCTGAGCGTATCAGCAAGCTTGAGCAGGTACGGAGTGATCTGCGGAACATAGTTTTCTGCCATGATGATAGCACGGAGATCACTTTGTACATCCAGTGGTGACTTTAACTCACGAGCATAAGTCAGATATCCAGGAGTTTGTTGCGTAGACTTGGTTCGGGACGAGTTCATGGCAAATCGTATGAAAGGAAGAGCTTCTGGCCATTCGTTATGATGATCCTGCACTAGAATCGCCAGCTGAGTTTTTAAATCTCGGTTCTTCCTCTCGACCGGGTTAGCTTCGGGATGGTATAATGGAATGAGGTTTTGCTTCAAGTTTAGGGTAAACATCGCTTTCTGCATGACTTCTGCAATAAATTGTACTCCGTTGTCGGAAATGACGCGCCGAGGGAACCCGAAGCGTAAGAAGACTTCCTCAATCAGTGTTTTGGCACATACTTCGGCTGTGGCTTCAACTAGAGAGAAGAGTTCCACCCATTTGCTTGCGGTGTCTTCGACAATAAGCACCCATCTCTCTCCATTTCTACCCTTCGGAAGTGGTCCAAATAGGTCTACAGCCAACACTTCAAATCGTTGAGCTGGTACAGGAGTTTGGAGTAATCCTGTAGGTTTCTCGTTTGATGGTTTGAACCTCTGGCAATCGATACACGTTTTCAGGTATTCAGCTACGTAGCGACGCATGCCGGGAAAGTAAAACCGTTGTGAAAGGCGGTGCAAGGTTCTGTCCAAACCTCCGTGACCTGAAGTAGCAGCATCGTGGCACTCTATCATAACTTGCTTTCTTCTTTTTTCAGGTATAACAAGTTGCGGCTCTTCGGTGTCTACATCAGTATAGCGGTAAAGGACTCCTTTGGACATGTGGTAACCTCTTTCAGTCCACCTATTAATCTCTAATTCTTCTTTTCCTTCCAGGCCATTGAGGATCTTCGCTACTTCTGGATCGGCTAGCTGGTCATCACGCAGAGCGGCGGCTTCCCATCGCGGCTTTTCGATGTTCACAGTACAGACCCCGCAGGACACACGATCTTGGTCTTCACACGGAGGACGACTAAGTGAATCAGCTATTACGTTTGCTTTTCCAGGTGTATAATCCACTTGAAGATCAAATGCTTGCAATTTCATCGCCCAGCGAATCAGTCTTCCCGTAGGTGACTTAAGGGTAAGTAGCCACTTCAGAGGTTGATGATCACTAGCTACCCGTACCGGGTGTCCATCGATAAAGCCACGGTACTTCTCAACCGCCCATACCACTGCAAGGGCCTCTTTTTCCGTCGTTGAGTAGTTGCGCTCGGCAGGCGTGAGCAATCGGCTGGCATATGCGATTGGGCGCTCGTCACGTTGAGTCTCCCCCTGTAGTAAAGCCGCACCCAGAGCATAGTTGCTGGCATCGGTTCTGAGGACGAATGGACGAGCATAATCTGGCTGGACAAGAATTGGCGAAGTCTTTTCAGTTCGTTGAACGCGTTTACCTGAGCTTCTTCCCACAACCACGACTGATCTTTTTTGGTAAGCATAGTCAGCGGCTGGGCGACTTGAGAGAACCCTGGAACGAACTTCCTGAACCACGAACAGGTCTGCAAGAAACTTTTCAGATGCTCTACAGAGGTAGGTTCTTTCATGTCTGATATCGCAGCGATCTTACCTGGGTCTGGTGATAGTCCTTGAGGCGTGATGATATGTCCTAGATATTTGACGTTTTCCCGCACAAACACGCACTTGGCGTGGTTGGCTCTCAAATTGAAGACACGTAAGCGGTCGAGAACAGCACGTAAGTCCTTCACATGTTGAGAGAAGTTGTCGGATATCAGGATCAGGTCGTCTATGTACCCCAGTATGGTCATACCCTAAAGCGATGAACCAGAACGAAATCTGTCAATTAGACGTTGGAATGTGGCGGGTGCGTTCCGCAAGCCAAACGGCATTCGGTTAAAGCGGTAAACGCCCAGCGGAGAAACGAAAGACGTCTTATTTCGATCCTCTTCTTTGACAGAGACTAGCCAGTACCCTGAGCGAAGGTCGATGGTACTCATGTAGCAGCTTCTTCCGGTGTACTGCAGCAAGTCGTCAATGACAGGTAGTGGATAAGAATCAGCTTTTGTTACCGCATTAAGTCTACGGTAGTCCACGCAGAAGCGGAAAGTCCCGACCTTCTTTGGCACTAGGAGAGCCGGAGATGCCCACGGTGACTCGCATTCTTCAATGACTCCGTCCTTTAACATCTTCTCTATTTCAGCTTCCATGACGGCCTTCTTAGCTGGAGTGAGTCTGTACGGCGGCGTGGCGATCGGTTTGTGGTTACCCGTATCGATACAGTGTTCTGCAAACGGAGTTGGACCTCCCCCTTCTCTGAAGATGTCGTCATATTCCTGTAAGGTTTCAGCCAAGATAGCCTTTTGGTCCGGTGTCAGCATTGTGCCTTCATCACAACGTAAAACGTCCGCGGTCGCATACCCTACATAAGACCTTGATGTCTCACACTAAAGAGGGTGAATGACCTGAGGCCGATCAGCTGTAAACCACAAATCATCAGGAATGTTAATGACAAGACGAGCTTTTCGCAAGAAATCTATTCCCAATAACGTGTCATTATTTACTGCATCTGGGAATATAACGAATGTAATAGGTATTACAGAACCCTCGAGCTTTACATCTACGTCAGCAAGCTTTACATTAATATCGCGCACTACGCCATCGGCGAGCTTGACCGTCATGCAACTATCGCGAAAAGGGTGCTGTAATTTACGTAACAACGCGTAAAGACTAAAACCCGCGATACTGCGTTTAGCTGCCGTGTCAATCAAACCAGTACCGCGATAACCGCAAACTCCGAACCGTAAAATTGGTCGTCCACCGGTACCATTACTTGGCAGCGTGGTTACACTACGCTCGCGATCCGCTTGTGACTCGTCACCATGCTGAACACTCTGTGATAAAACACATTCTAACTCAATACAACTTGTACTAGAATTAGGTGATGCAACAGAATGTTCAGTCTACACATTATTAATTTGTGACGCTGTAACACAGTGTCCAGTCTGAACATCGTTACTCTTTGATAGGGTAACACAATGTCCTCTCTGAAAATTAATATTCTTTGCCGGTTTGACACAGTATCCCGTCTGAACATCCCTACTCTTTGATGATGTAATACAGTGTTCAATTTGAAAATTACTCGCATTAATCTGTGACAATTCATATACGAAGTCACTCTGATTTATATTAATCTTTGACGGCTTATCACATTGATACATTACAATTACACCCTACATGCTCAGTCTGAAAAGAATTATTCTTTGACAAGTCACACGGAATCAGAGTATCACGTTCATTGTTTACATTACTTATGTTAGGATTGTTAGGCATAGTACTAGAACTACGAGAGCATTGTGACTGTGAAACAAGAGTCGAATCATTACGCGGTAACGCGGCACTTGTGAAGTCACTATCGAACGCACAGAATGAGTCCTTGTTGTTGCAGTTGTCACATTTCGCACGAATAACCCCCTTAGCATTACAGCCATAACAACGAAGATCTGAATTTGACGACTCGGATTTGCTCTTGGCTTTTACACACTCACTTCGTTCGTGTCCACTTTTCCGACAATAAACACAATAAAGTTTTTTACCTTGATTTGCTGTCGTTGTCGCGCTTACCACCGTGTTACGGTCCTTTGGCGGGCTGCGTCGGCGACGGCGCGGCGTGCGGCGCGCCGGATCCGGGCGGCGCGCGCGTGTTCGGCGCACGCGTAGCCGCAGGGTTAACGCGAAACGTAGCCGGGCGGGACTCCGAAGTACTAGCAGGGTTGTAAGCGACGTTTGGAGTCCGAGTTCGCGATCCGTTGCTACCGTGTTGAGATTGAGCGTATGCAATATCATTATCTATGGAATATTGCGAACGCGGCAAACACGACGGGGCTTCAGCGAGTGATTCTTCAATGTGTATGGCCTTTTCTAATAAGTAGTCTAGGTCCGTTATTGACGCTCTTGTCAACCGTTTCCTAATTCGTTTATCGAGCAAACCATACAAAATGTCGATCTGCATCCTCGTCTCGATAACGTAAGGGACTTTGCTTATCAGAGCACGGAGACGTTCGATGAACACTTCAGCTCTTTCTTCGTCTTGCTCTGATGCGTAGATTTCCCGTAAGATTTTGTGAGGCGGTTTGGCCACACCGAACCTGGCACGTAGCTTTTTGAGCGCGTCGTCCCATGAAGTTACCGTGGCCTTGACCCCTCTGAACCACAGCGCGGCTTCCTCTTCAAGTAGCATAGGAAGACCTCGGAGCGCGTGCTGGTCACTGATATTTGTAGCTTCCTTGTATACTTCTATGTTGTCTATGAATGCTTCTAGCACGTCAGGGTCGCGACTTGAGCCAGTAAACCGAGCGGTACAGTTGGCGAAGTTAGCATTCTGTGCAGACACGGCACTCGCACATGATGGAGCCGGAGATGGGGCGGGTAGCTTGTCTTGCGAGTTCGCGATCGTCGCCGCAAGAAGGCTCTCAACCAGTTGACGGTTGGATTCAGCTTGAGCCTTTGCGAACGCTGACAGGAACGAAGAGAGCTGCCCCTCGGACATCGTGGAGTCGTCGGGTTCAGTATTTGTGCTTTTGCGATGACGTGGAGGCATTTTGGAGTAGACACTATTTAAAACCACACACACACGTAATACCTAATCACTACAGTTTATATTTCACTGTTAATTGAGTTCGTGCACAGTACCTATCCGCTCGCGGGCGCGATTCACGGAATTCTAGGTACTGAGTGCAGCTAGTTGGACGCCAGTATAGTTTTAGGTGACGACGATGTGGTATTTGAATGAAAGTCACTCGTACTTTAAGTTATGGTATTTAAATGAACAATGTAAAACACAAAAATGAACTTTTCACATAGTATTTAGCTTAAAAATGTAACATTACGAAATAAACGTTGGCGGCTAGTCACGAGCGGAGGAGCGGACTGCTGCCGCGCGGGAGCGTCGAGCGAGCGAGACGCGACCGGGAAGAAAAGAGACGACTATCTGTTAGCGCGCCTAAGATATGCGCGCACAAAGGATTTGAAAACAACGTTATGTTTTTTGGCGCGGATGTGTCCTATATAGCTACATTTTTTTTATCCTCCATTTCAGCCCGATTGGGGATGATTTCCGGGATAAAAACTATCCTATTCATTCCTAAAAATTATCCTATATCCGGGAAGGACCCCGGCACTCAAATTATCTCTATACCAAATTTCATCAAAATCGGTTCATACAAACTTTGCACCCATATGTAACCGCTTAGGGGAGGGTTTTTCCAAAACCCTTAAATTCTTTATCTTGTATTGAAATTAGGAGTTCATACACAAAGTTTCAAGTCTCCCACTTAAAATACTTTTACATTTATATGCAGATTACGTTTATATAATAGATGTGAATGAAACGAATTTTGTCAATCAGCAAAAAATCGATGCACTTTTCACAGGACATATATTATTATACATATTACATATGTATAATATATACAGTGAATGGGACAAAAAATTAAAAAGCAAGAATGGGACTGTATTTATAATTTGTATGTACTGATAACACAATAACCTACTAAGGGAAGTGAGATCTCATAAAAAAACATTCCATGTAAAAAAAAGGCTGTCTCGAAACTGCAGTTATAGTTTTTGCATACCTAAAACTATGTAGTATTGTGTGATTCCCAAGTCACAAAATTTTCCCTAGATAATGCCTGAGATTTGGTTCTACGAAATATCTCACAAATTTTTACGGTGGAAAAGTTTCAAGACTGCCTCGTTTATACATGGAATGTTATGTGTTAATGTGTTATCAGTACATACAAATTTATGAATACAGTCCCATTTTTGCTTTTTAATTTTTTGTCCCATTCACTGCAAATGTAACTTTGTAATCCTATACATTTATATGGGCAGTTGGTGTTTGTGTTATCAATACTTACATACAAATTATGAATGGAGTCCCATTCCTGCTTTTTAATTTTTTGTCCCATTCACTGCAAATGTAACTTTGTAATCCTTGGTGTATTTAGAAAACTGGACCGAAATTGCAAAATATTTTAGTTTTTTCTTGATTTATACACTAGACACAAATTGTCTTCTAACTTTGAACCTTCTATGTTTCCTAGAAGTGCCGTAGAGTTTTGATGATCGGTCATCGGTCAGTCAGTCAATCAGTCAGTCAGTCAGTCAGGGGTGTGAGTGTCAAAATTAAGAAACTTTGACTAGTTACAATTCTTAAACTACTGGTTCAAATTGAATGAAATTTAAATGATATCGCGTTTATACAATGCCTGATTGGTTACTGAAAATTCAGACTTTTAGTTTTATCCACAACGAAGTTGTAGGGGGTTC
This sequence comes from Epinotia bilunana, assembly GCA_947049275.1. Lineage (NCBI taxonomy): Eukaryota > Metazoa > Arthropoda > Insecta > Lepidoptera > Tortricidae > Epinotia > Epinotia bilunana. The sequence goes on along the minus strand of OX346266.1, from coordinate 2,384,278 downwards.
AAAAATGGCCTAAACTGTCTCATACTGAAACGTTATCTCGGCGTACATACAAAAGAGAGCGCGAAATAAATTGTTCTTAAAAATATGAACTTCTGATCGACCGCCAGGCATCATCAGTTCCACTTCACCAAATTTGTGGTTCAGCATATATTAATGAGCTGTTGTTTTCTTCGGTGTCACTGTCCGCAGTAAAGAATATTTGGTATGCTCGTTAAATTTTTATTCATTATAGAATAAAGGTTAAATATACAATTCGTTTAGCAAACAAGTCGCGAACCAATTTATATTAAAAAAACAACTACTTAGTTTCGTCTAATCCCGATTTAATATTTCTAAGCAACCAGTATTTCTCGTACAAAGACCGCCCTCGAATTAATCTAGTAACTTTGAATGAAACTGAAACGTAGTAGTTTTGAGGGGAACTTCGATCGCTGCATATTGGACGCAATAATCGTCCGAGCCGCGCTGGGACTCTACTGTCAATTTGTCTCGGGCATCGTGCATTTTGTAGCCAACTACATACGAAGGAGTTGCTTTTGACGGAGTAAGAATATTAGATAACATTTTATAATATGCATTTTTTGTACTGATTATTTATTTAATGCCGTTTGTACTTTTAAGGATTAAAAGGAGTAAAAACTTTTCTTGACTTCGTCCGTTTGCCCGTCTATCACAACGTTAAATATCTCAGGAACTACTTATGCTATCAATTTTTCACAGAAAATAAAAAATAATTTAATTTTTAATTTTAATTTCTGTGAAAATGGCGAATATGAGGGGCTTAAACATTTAAAGACTAGTTAATAGATCAAGTGAAGATCATCATATAAATCATTGATCAAAGACCAAAGTTTACCAAGCGCAAAATTATCAAATTATTACATCAATATTCCAGGAAAAATCATAACGATACCTCTATTTAACGTATTTTTTATTATTAATCAAACATTATTTCTTAACTAGGGACGAAACAGACAAAAACTTACGAAATATCATTGGAAATTTAAACATCAAAGGATATTTATATTATAAAGAATATTATTTTGATATTATTCTTAAACCGTTTTCCTCAGATGTTTTGTGAGGAAAATAAATCCCAATACAGTCTAGTTTTTTCTCTGGGTTGGAAGGTCAGATGGTAGTCGCTTTCGTACAACTAGTGCCTACGACAAGTCTCAGGATTAGACACCAAAGCAGACCCTGGGTACAATCGGGAAAAACGTGAAAGGATGATGTTACCTAGATTTAAATGTAATTTTTTTTTTGTATAGGGAAAATGACAGTTGAGTTGTCCTAACGCCCAGTTAAAGGTACACATTTCCCCCACTAACGAGAACTGCTATATAGTTTTACTCAATAACTCCGGATATATCTGTCGAAACGGTTGCTTAAATTTAGTAGCTCTACTGCAATTTATAGCAGAACTCTGCGCTTGTCACTTCTGCACTATTAATAGGCCAAATTTGAATCAGTTTTGTTGTAGAGTCGTCTTGAATTGGAAGACGGATTTAGTTCTGCTTACATTATAATTGCTTCACAACTTTGCAATCACGAAAATGGTTGGAGTACAATAATGGAAATAGATTTGATTGAATATTGTAGAAGTATGTTTACGTAGTTAGGTATTAATTAGGGGACCAATTTAACGTGTCACTTACTAAGTCGTGCGGCATAATATGGAACTATGAAATCTCGTGTTGCGCGACATGTCAATGTAACCTCGCGCCACTATTTCCCACTGACGTCCAGTTTTTTGCGGGTACGGTTTTCTGCAGAATCCAGTTTTCTGTAGTATGCGTGCCGTATCCCGCTAACAGAATGCTCGTGTGAACGTTACTATATTAGCACGTGTACTACTAAAACGGAATCCTACAGAAAACCGTATCCCGCAAAATACTGGACGTCAGTGGGAAAGAGCTCTTACATGTTGATTTTTTATAAAAAAAATAGTAGATTGTTAACCAAGGGTTGGAAGCCACGCCTTTCTGACGAGATATTTTGGCGCTCGAACGAAGTGTGATTTTAGTGGCTTTCTCTTAAGTTAAAAACTCTACTTATCATATCGAAAATGAGGAAATGAAATGTAAATATTTTCTAAATCAGTCGGATCCTATAGAACCCATTATAAAAGCGTTGGTATGTGGACCATTTCCTGGATGCGCTTTTGAAGCAATTATATCGAACAAATTTTAATTGTTTATGTGTGAAAAAAAAACATTAGTAAATATATTTATATATATCATATAATAATAAAGGTTAAACCCATCATAATTATCAAGAAGCTTCAAAAATCAACACATTTTTATGGAAATGTGGCAGTAGCCATTGTTAATGAATTTAGGACACGGTTCTGGAGCGATTTAATATTCAAATAGCAATAATAGTCATCAAATAATGAATCTATCATTATTTAAAAAAGAACACGTGATGTTTATCAATTTGTTACAAAAATCTATTTCCATTGTTTTTTATTTTTACTATCTTTCAGCCCTAGAGGAGACACGCCTCACTTTCAACCCGCTGTTTAGATAAACAATGACCTACATTCGGAGTACGAGAGATGAAAAAGGAATGTCTCCATTATATCTAAATAGCCAATATTCAAGGTCCTGGATCACTCCTTAAAACTATGATTTTATGGGGATTAAAATTTTAAATCTTCGAAACACGTGTTTATGTTATATACAATATACATACATAGATTCACGTCTTTATTCCCAAAAGGGGTAGGCAGAGCACTTGCAATGTTCCAGTGCCACTTTTAGAATAATTGTGGTTATAACTGTTATAAGAGATCGACAAAATGTTAGGTTGCTAACCCATCGCCCACAATAAATTGCAAACCTGTTCCCTTAGTGCGACTCTTGCGATACCCACAGGAAGAAAGGGGTTGTGCTATTCTAACCTAACACCATTGCAAGCATCTCTTTAGCATGACACGAGTCCAATTTATGGTATATTTTCAAAGAAACTCTGTCACTGCTGTCTTTTGGCTTACCGGGGCAGATTATATTATTATTATTGTCCTTCTCCACCTTGTGGGGGCCTACCCACGCCGCCACTCGAGGACCTTTCCACCCCAACGGCCATCGGCTCTACGTGCTATGTGCTCCGCCCACAGACAACTGACCACTGGTATGACCTGGTAAAGGTTGCTGGAGTCCGCTGGATGCGGGTGGCGCAGGACCGGTCACTTTGGCACTCTTTGGGGGAGGCCTATGTCCAGCAGTGGACGTCTTTCGGCTGATATGATGATGATGATGATGATTATCCTTCTGCCCCCCCCTTTCCAACCCTCTCAATTTCAACCAGTCTCCGGCCATTCTTTAAAAAAGGTAGGGAAAGCATCGTGACGAAACGGGTCTTATTCCAATAAGGTCCTATGGTCTCTCCAAGTCGTGACTCAACAAATTCGTTAGCCTCTTGTTAAACATGCAGCCTTAAAGTTCTCACATAGTACCGGATAAAACTGAGATCAGAGGCTCTAGTATAAGTTTTACCGAAACAAAACGTTACGACCGTGTTTGCGTTTAGCTGTCAAATCCCATACAAATTGGGGGTAAAACGCAAACGCGATCGTAACGTTTTGTTTCGGTGAAACTTATACTAGAGCCTCAGTGGCAGCGGCTATGCACTACATTATTCAGCTTCGTAGACTGTAAAACTCTGTCCACAACTTTGAAGAGTCTGCATTTTTTAAACAGAAAGCCTTTACTAGAATCAGTACACAGCTAAATGGTCTGACTACGTACAAAACTCGTAGGAAATAAATAAGTTTCTGTTAAAACAATATTATTATCCATATTAATATTATAAATCATACTAATATTATCGTAATTGTGTGTTTTAGTTATTAATAAGGTTTATATTGATATGAATGTTAGTCTTTAAGGTATTTGTAATATGGGCCTTGTTTCCTGATTTAAATAAATGCGAAAGTGAAGCTGTTTGTCTGTCTGCAGGTATATTTGTCTGTTACCTCTTCACGCTTAAACTGCTGTACCGATTTGGGTGAAAGTTATTATAGAGTAGTTTGACTCCCGGGGAAGGACAAAGGATAGTTTTTATCCCGGAAATCAGTAAAAGTTTGTATGGACTAGGATATAAACGCTCCTCGCGGGCGGATTGGCGGGCAGAAGCTAGTTTTATATTATTTTTGGTAGGCACAATCTTTTGTAAAGTGAAGTTTTTTGCGCAGTCATCGTTCCAACTGTAAACGCATTCACTGCCCAGAATCGATACGCTCGTAGCCGATCTCATGGTTTCGAATGTAGCGGAGAGTGACTATGCCGTGGGCTCCCGCTAGGCGGGTTCCTGGAAGTTATAGTGTTAAGACGGTTACAGTAAAGCCAAACACGAGAGAGACCTTGTGAAGTATATAGGAGTGGCTATGACCACCTTCTGTCCGAATCATCAGATCAGCTGTTGCAGTTCGGAGGTGCCACACTATTGCGTTGTCATTTTTAATATGTATACACATTTTCACACTGGTAAGTGGCTGAGAATTCTGTTGCAAAATTTGATTCACACATCAGTGGAGGCGCATGAAAATTTTCAACGGGCATCCCGGAAAAAAAAAGTTATGATAAAGCTTAGAGTATACAAAAAATAAATTTTAGGCAAGCCGCTGGAAATCAACTTGTATGGGCGCTCCGCCGCTGCCGCAAACCGATCTATCTCATTAGATCCATCAATCAGATCCACTGTGTATCTACTGAGATTTTTTTTTACCACTAGATACATTCGTATTTACAATGGATCTACTGGGATTTTTTCTTTCATCTTAACAGGGCAAGAATAGTGTTGGTAAAAACTCAAGTCCTTGGAGTCTTCATTTCTAAGACTGGACTCAGTTTTTTAGACTAGTCATTGAATCGAAGCTCAAGTTCTTTTTAACTTGTGGGGGGGACTTGAGTTTTCTGTAGTCTTCTATAGAGACTCAAGTCATCTATACAAACACGAGTGTTTTGTTTACGCCGAAGGCTTTTGGAACAACAGAGTTATTATTAGAACTCAACTGGATTTGGGAACACGTGAGATTACGCTACTTACTCAGTAAAGTAGTGTAGTAATCAGTATTATTTTTTAATTCTGTCTGTTAATATGATTTCTTTAATTTATTCTTTTACTAGAAAATTCAAAATGAAAGCTTCCAATGTAATCGAAAGTCTCCGTAGATAATATTTTGCAGATCTTTAATCGAGACAGTTCTGACAAATCTGTATACTTACGTCAAATGTACTTCCTTTGAGCCTTCAAACCTTTTCTGAAATATGACATCATTGTGTCATTTTCATTTGGTGCATATTTGGATAGAAACTTCTAGTATGTCTTCATTATAGGACTCGAGTAAGAGGCACACATAAAGTTGAAAAAAGACTATAAGAGATACGATGGCTTGAGTTTTTTAAAGCCTGAGTTGTGACTACAGGACTCGATAAGACTCGAAAAAGGACTCGGACTCGCGACTTAAAAGACTTTAAGCTCATAATCCCGAAAATATGGCTCGAGTTCTTGCAATTTAAAGTTCAAAAACTTGAGTTTTTACCAACTCTAGACAAGAAAGGTCATATAAAAACTACTTTTTCATTCAAATGTAGTGGAAATTATAAAGCTTTTTTTTATTGGAGGCAACGACAAAGTAAAACCTTAATTATCAAACAAATAAAACAAATAACTGGCTGTCTAAATTATCTTGGATTTAGAGTGACGTACTGTTGACAGGATTATTGGAACATTGCTGAGAGCGGCTGTCAACGTTGCCATTTATTGACAATATTGCGGGCTGCGTTAGGATTGACAGATGGGCTGCGATTCCGCGATAATTGGATGTACGGGACATATCCCTATTTTCCTCTCCCTGACAGTAATCTGCCGATCAATTATATGACGTTTCGTTCGTACGTTAGGTAGATGTTAATGTTAGTTTTTGCAATTAGTCGTCTGATAAAAACAAACGTTATGACGTGCGTCCGATGCAGACGTGGTTTCCCTCAAATGGCTTGCTCCTGAATCTCGCTAAATTGAATATCATGCTTTTCTCAGGTCGTAGCACCCCTGTGCATTGCTAATGGGCCGACGTCATTATGTAATGAGTGCAAATTTCTGGGCTTTACACTTGATTCGAACCTTAACTGGAATGGCTATGTTGACCAGCCGTGTAGTAGACTGAGCAGTGCTGTATTTGCTCTAAAAAAGCTAAAGCCGCTAATATCCAAAAAGTCGTTACGGTACGCATATTTTTCACATTTCCATCCGATCCGTAAAAGAAACTTTTTGTAAGTAACGGCCGCATGACGCACTACTCACTGTACTCACATATGAGGTATTGATGTTCGTGAGAAAGAATTTTCCAATGTTCAATCGTGTTGAGGTCACGGGCAAACAATTTCGATCAACAGGGACTCAGAACGGTCCCGCGTCGCACGGCACCTTCATGAAGGAATCCTCGAGTGATAGTCCCAACCTATTACGAACGACTACCCGCCGACTTGCTAACAGTCATCTGACGAAACATGGAACGCCAACTGAGAAACTTTTTTATTGAAAAACACATTATATTCAGTAAAGGAAGTTTTGGACATTTAACATTATTAATATCACTGTTTTTGACATTGTAAATTATATCGCTAGTCAAAGTCAAAGTCAAAATATTTTTATTTAAATTAGATTCTTACAGAATACTTACTCGTTATACTTGTTATTTGTATTTTGTAATTTTTCGTCTATCAAGGTATAGTTTGTTATCTGACGATATTTATATGATATTATCTATGTCATTTATGTCCTTTTGGGTATTAATTAATCCTTACTAATATTATAAATGCGAAAGTGTGTATGTGTGTTTGTTTCTTTGTCCTTCTTTCACGTCGCAACGGAGCGTCGTATTAATGTGATTTGTAATGATGTTTAGAAGCTGGAGAATGACATAGGCTACTTTTTCTAGAGGGAAAACATGTAATTCCCACGGAAAAATTCAATAGGTATGTTACATTTTCCTATAACCACGCGGGCGAAGCCGCGGGCATCAGCTAGTTTAACTATAATTTGAACCAAATGTAACTTTATTGTCATTTTATTACAATATTACAATTCTTATTCTCTTTGACTATCATAATATAAATTGATATCGATTAAGCTAGCTTAAATTTATATTGTAACTAGCTGATGCCCGCGGCTTCGCCCGCGTGGTTATAGGTAAATGTAACATATTACATTTTCCCGTGGGAATTAGAAATTTTCCCGCTGAAAAAAGTAGCCTATGTCACTAACTGTCTAAACTGTCATACACAAAATCACATCAATACGACGCTCGGTTGCGACGTGAAAGAAGGACAAACATACACACTTTCGCATTTATAATATTAGTAAGGATTGTATATTGTGAAATAAATAAATCTAAATCTATGAAATTGTGTCCATAATCAATATCTTTCATGTTTCTGTGTCTTTCAAAATCAGAATCCAAGGATAAAACATACCATGCACGTTTACGGATTCCGTACAAAACAGAATCGTATTTAAATTTTTAGACCAACAGAAAATAAAACGAGGGTGCGGCCGTCTATCACGGGATTAGGTAAATGGTTCGGGAGCTTCGAGCGCACATACATACACTCCTCGGGCTGATTTAAGAATCGGACATATAACTAGGGCGCCGTTAAAAACTGGGTGGAGTTAAGTGCACTCGCACTTAGTTGCAGTAAAAGCTTTGCGGGACATCGATCGAGGTTGTGACCTGTTTTTGGAAACGAGAATATTATACAGGATGTATCAAAAATAGGGTGTGAACCGATCAAGGGCATGTTCAGTAGCGTATTGTGATTCCTTGCTCGGTTCATACCCCGTTTTTGATACACCCTGTATAGTAACAGAAAAATATTTCATCACCCTCGTCGCAGTTTGGTTCTAGGTTCGAATTACATCACTGTGTAATTGCATGAATGATTTGTCTAAAGTTTTGGATGTTTACTATGTACTCAAGTATTAATAAGTATATTGCTATCTAGTACGTCACAACAGTTTGTCGGTCGTAATCCTCAATTTTAAAATTCTTATTTTTATTATTATTTTATTGAAATTACCATTTTACATGTAAAGGTGACCTTGTAGGCTATTTGCATAATAAGTAATTGATTTTGAATGATTGTGCTTACTTTGGGGCTAGTTTGATGTAAGTACATTGTCTTTTTTGTATGAATTATCTTGAATATTATACAGCAAATGTTAATGAATCAAAATAAAGATAACATTGATTAATATTGTTTCTGGCTTCTCAGAAGCTAATTAAAGTTTTTTTTTTTTTAATCTGAAATCCGTTACTAAGAATAAACTACTCATAGAATAAATAATATATGTAATAGATAGAATGTTTTGGCCATTGTTTCCTCCTTTACCTTCGGGTTCTTACAACCTTGATACACCAATTTAGGCCAAAGGATTATTCTGAGACTAGCTTCCGCCCGCGACTTCGTTCGCGTGGACCCGGGATAAAAACTATCCTATATTTTAATCCAGGCTATAAACTATCTTCATTCAAATCGGTTCAGCCGTTTAAGCGTGATTGAGTAACAAACATACAAACATCAAACTTTCGCATTTATAATATTAGTAGGATTAACTTTCCAAATTTCCATTTCGAAAAACAAATAAGTGATGATAAATTATGTCTCTGCTTTAAAACTGTACTTTCGGAGATACGCCGTTCGATTCAGTTTTATTGGTACTCTTGAGAGTTAAAATTTACTTTCCTCATATGGGTGCAGTTTTAAAATAAAATTGAATCTGTGAGTGGACATGAAACTACAGTAGCATAGTGGTTCAGGCATGCGCTGTCAAGCGGCGGCCGTGGGATCGAATCCCGACTCGATCCAATGAGTTTTTCGGACCGAACGTTCGAAATATTTACCGTTAATTTTTTGGTGAAGGAAAACATCGCGAGGAAACCGGTCTAATCCCAATAAGGCCTAGTTTTTCCTCTGGGTTGAAAGGTCGCTTTAGGGTGTCAAAGCGGACCCAGAGCTCCTTTAGGGCACAACCGGGAATACCGCTGGGAGGATGATGATGATGAGTGTTTAAATGAACTTTGACCTTCAATAAGTATTCGGTATGAATCTATATTGAATAAAAATATTTTGATTTTGATTTTATACATTATGACATGATATTATCGCAGTAACTTAGTCCCATTTAAGAATAAGAATAAGAATAAATTTATTGCCCAAACCTTAAATTTAGAGATACAGTGCAGAAACAGATACTAATATTATATTCTCCACTCGTAGGTACAAGAAGAACTAGATAAAATTATGTATCATTAAAAAAAAAACTTACACAAAAAAAAATTACGAAGTTTTATACATGTTTCCTTATTTGAAGATTGCCTACACATTATAATGACTCTCCCTATAAAGCGTAATGGTCAGCCTAAACCGCCTGTTTGAAGCATTTCAGGTCATGCCTGAGCAAATGCTTTAATAGCCTTATTGTAACAAATAAATAAATCTGCCGTCGGCCGTTTACTGAAATGGCTAGCGGTTAAAGCGATTCCAATGTTTGAAGTGGCTGTTTGGTGCGAATTTCATCCTTGTTTACCTACTATTTAAGGCTAAGTTCGAAAATCAATGTGTTTTTTGTTCATACACTTACGGATACAAAGTTTATTTTTTTTTACAGAAATTCGAATAACGATATAGGTTAAACAAATATATAGGTACACATAGTCTTAAGCTTTTTCAGGATTCCCATGAACGGAGTGTATGTAACAATATTATAATACTATCAGTAGAAATCTAACACTATCTTCATATCACTATCTCTAGAACTATCATTGTTAATTGCTAATAAGCTTTTTTTGGCGAATAATGACTGACTGTTGAGTTTGTTTCGGCGTTTCTTCTTAACAGTGGTCTTCTTTTTCAGAAACGCTGGTAGAATTTTGACTTGTAAAAGTGCCATTACGGCCTACTTGCAGATTTTTTTTTGTATAAGTATTAGAACTTCTTACTTTTCTATCCATTTTGACTAAATACTTCGATTTCAGTCCGTTTATTTCATTTCATTTCATTTATTAATTGCTTTGAGTGTACAATTTAAGATCTTAAAAACAGTTACAAGTTCCAACACAACCCTATGAGGGCATTGCAATGTCATAACACAATAAAGGGACTAGTATAAGGGCCTGTGTCACAATCTCCAGTTAAAACATATCCGTCAGATAAATGTTGGCTGTCACTTTTCTTTTATATGACGGGAGAAAGGGATAGCAATAATTTTAACTGGCAGATAACTTTATCCAGCGATTGTGAAACAGGCCCTAAGTATAATAACTCAGTACATTACAAACAATAAATTATAGTATAATTTGATTTACCCTCGGTCCGTCGGGTCCCAGCGCCCTCAATCTCTTCAAGGAACTTTCAAAAAAATTAACCGACACCACCGGGGACCGAAGGTTTCCTCGCTCAACGCATTAGTATTGCGAAACAGCGGGGAAGTGCCGCCAGCATCTTCGGCACCATGCCGCGGGGAGACCCCTTAGTATTGCGACCCAGCGAGGAAGTGCCGCCAGCATCTTCGGCACCATGCCGCGGGGAGACCCCTTAGTATTGCGACACAGCGGGGAAGTGCCGCCAGCATCTTCGGCACCATGCCGCAGGGAGACCCCTTAGTATTGCGACACAGCGAGGAAGTGCCGCCAGCATCTTCGGCACCATGCCGCGGGGAGACCCCTTAGTATTGCGACACAGCGGGGAAGTGCCGCCAGCATCTTCGGCACCATGCCGCGGGGAGACCCCTTAGTATTGCGACAAAGCGGGGAAGTGCCGCCAGCATCTTCGGCACCATGCCGCGGGGAGACCCCTTAGTATTGCAACACAGCGGGGAAGTGCCGCCAGCATCTTCGGCACCAAGCCGCGGGGAGACCACTTATTATTGCGATAAAGCGGGGAAGTGCCGCCAGCATCTTCGGCACCATGCCGCGGGGAAACCCCTTAGTATTGCGACACAGCGGGGAAGTGCCGCCAGCATCTTCGGCACCATGCCGCGGGGAAACCCCTTAGTATTGCGACAAAGCGGGGAAGTGCCGCCAGCATCTTCGGCACCATGCCGCGGGGAAACCCCTTAGTATTGCGACAAAGCGGGGAAGTGCCGCCAGCATCTTCGGCACCATGCCGCGGGGAGACCCCTTAGTATTGCGACACAGCGGGGAAGTGCCGCCAGCATCTTCGGCACCATGCCGCGGGGAGACCCCTTATTATTGCGATAAAGCGGGGAAGTGCCGCCAGCATCTTCGGCACCATGCCGCGGGGAAACCCCTTAGTATTGCGGCACAGCGGGGAAGTGCCGCCAGTATCTTCGGCACCATGCCGCAGGGAGACCCTTTATTTTATTTATAATTAGTAGTGTTTCGTTTTAATGATTAATCGGCACCTAATCTATACTGTAATTATATCTATTTTTTTAAATCTTAAGATTAAATGATTGTATTTGATTTAACAATAAAAGTAACATGAATAATAATTCAAACGATTTGTCATAAAGTATGAAGTCATTATTATGATGTATATACGATGTTTTTTCATCTGTGGTTTCCTGTTTGTAACGTTAAAGTTACAAAAACACGGCATTGTAATAAATTGATGACTAAGGGTTTGAGAAATGCCTTAAAGACCAAACGACATTTAAGATATAGGTATTACAAAGACAACACTATTGAGAATAAGCTAAAATATAATAGATACAATAAACTTCTAAAAAATGCGTGTTAACATCTAGAACGTTAGAAAATAAGGCAATATTGTATAATGCTAAGAATATCTCAAAAACAAGTTGGGAAGTCATAAATAAAGATGCAGGTAAAATAAATAAGAGAAATAAAATGATTGATAAAATTATATGTAATAATCAAACCATGTATAAACCAATTGACATTGCAAATGTATTTAACGATTTCTTTATCAACACCACCCATAAGAACTATAACTTTAATAATAATGTGAATCAATATGACTATTCTCTTCAACTCAAAAATTCTAACATGTCTCTTTCCCATTGACCCAATCGAAGTAGTTAATTTAAAAAAAAACTGAGTAATACCCGTTCGGTTGGCTATGATGATATCCCTACTCATATAGTGAAGTCAACAAGTGACATTATTGCCCCTGTACTTTCGCACTTAATCAACATGACCTTCCAACAGGAAGTGTTTCCTGACAAGTTAAAGATTTCCATTGTAAAGCCTATTATTAAAGCAGGGGACAAAAACTTTCCCGGAAACTATAGGCCTATCACGCTCGTACCAATATTTGCTAAAATTCTGGAGAAAGCTATGTATACAAGGCTAATGTCTTTTATTAAAGCAAACGAAATAATAAGTGACCACCAGAATGGCTTCCAAAAAGGGCAATCTACCTCATTGGCCACATTTAATTTAATAAACAAGATAGTTGATAACGTAGGTAAAGTTCGCAAAACTGTTGCCATTTTCTTTGTCATGAGCAAGGCATTTGACCATGTATCACATAAGTTACTTCTAAAAAAATGCGAGACCTATGGCATGAGAGGACTAGCGTACTCGTGGCTGGAGAGCTATCTCAGCAATCGACGCCAAATAGTAGAAGTATTAGGCTCAGGCACTGAACAAACGCAACAGAATTATAGATCAAACATATAATAGAGTAGGGGTACCACAAGGGACTATACTTGGACCAATATTGTTCTTATTATATATTAACGATTTGCCTTTAGTTACAAATCACAGTTGTACCTTATTTGCGGACGACATCTCTATCGTTATCTCTGACATGAAAAAGCAAAATATATGAGAATGTTATTAATAATGCTACTTCTGACATAATTAAATGGTTAAATTATAACAATCTACAAGTTAATGTTGACAAAACTAAGTACATCCAATTTATTAATAGCAGGGGTAAGAAGGAGATACTAAATGTAGTACATAATTGACAGACTCTAGTAGAACGTGATACAACTACGTTTCTAGGATTTGCTCTTGATGATCGATCTACTTGGACGATGCACGTGGAAAAAGTTTGCTCCAAAATTAATAGATTTGTATATGTTTTATGGAGATTGAAACGTATAACTGATATGAAAACCGCTTTAATGGCATATCATGCTTTTGTGGTATCTAATTTAAGGTATGGTATTTTGATTTGGGAAAATTCGTCGCATGTGAGTCGAACCCTGATAGTACAAAAGCAATCCATTAGAGCAATATGCAACATACCTCGAAGAACATCTTGTAAAAGTTACTTTGTTGAACTGAAGTCATTAACGGTGCACTCAATTTATATTTACGAGGTTTGTGTATTTTTTAAACAGCACCCCGATATGTTCATCACGAAAAGAGATATAACGTCTTTTAATACTAGATATCCTGACAGGCTAGTACTCACTAATATGCGTACAGTCATGAGAAGTAAAAGTTGTTCGGCAATGTGCATTAAAATATTTAACCTACTGCCGGATGAGCTTAAAAAACTTCCAATCACGACATTAAAAAAAAAACTGTTCTCTTTTCTGGTTGAAAAGTGTTACTAAACATTGAATGACTTTTATGTAATAATTAATAATTGACTTTTTCATAATTAAAACGACTTTGTAACAATATTTATTAATTAATGTTAATTTTTAACATAATAATGTTCTTGTTCTTAATCTTCATTTTAATTTAATTGAAATTGGCATGGCTTTTTAAAGTCTAAATGTGTACGGCTCTATAATGTATCATTGTAACACCATATGTATACCACATTTAATAGCAAATAAATATTTCTATTTCTATAAAAAAACATAATAAATACGAATTAATTTATAATACACAACAATGAATAATCATAGTTAATAGTTTTATCTTCTATAAAGTTGATCAATAAGAATTCGGAAGATTTGAACAGCGCGGACACCCGCGACTTTTACCAGGTCATCAGTCCACCTTGTGGCCTACCCACACCGCACCTTCCGGCGATTCGGAGGGCTATACCTCGGTTACCTTAGTTCTGCAGCGGAAAGCCTCATTTCTGAATTTGTAGCTTCACGTAATTTCCAGCGTACGAAAAAAACATAGAATGCGAGCTCCTTTATAAATTTCTACCCAAACACGTGCCTAAAACCCGGTATACGTATGTTTGAACTAAACAGCTGCCTGGCATCGTTTTGACGCCCCGCCCCCAACCAAGCATTATGGCACTGGCACTCATTCCGTGGGCGCATTTTGCGGCGCTACTTAGACTTCTATGGTTTTTTTACTCGCTGGTACTCGTAATTTCATTGTAGGCAGGAAAACTAAAATAATACACACAGGAAAAATTCACAAATTTATTCCTACCAAATAAGTGGCCGTATACAATTATAATAAATAAGATCTAAAACACTTTGAACAAGTCTTTCATATATGTCTCACACAGATTCTTTCCCTGAAATTCTTCTATCAGCTTAGGCTCAAATAGCTTGTTGATAATGTTAGCAACCCTGTTATCATACGGTGCCATAGCATGGTCAGATGCCAAATGAAATATTTTGACTGGCAGTTTGGTATATTTCGATAAATTGTAATCATCGGAGAGTTTTTGGGATTTTGGATGAGGAATGCCCTTCATAAGGATGATTTCTGATTCTAATTGGAAATTGGGTTCGTAGGTTCTAGCAGTTAGGATTCTGTTGTAAGCGGCTTCCATAACTGAGCGTGTGTATTGGTTAGAGTAGTGCACCAAGCCTCTTAGTTTCTTCAAGCATAGTTCGATTTTGTCAGACCAGGACTTTGCTTTCTCCAGGTCATTTACTAGGTCTTCGTCCTCTCGGCCTGCCATCAAGCGGTACATGTGTTGAATGATGGTGTCCTGTAGCTTGGTGTCAGAGAGATGACCAAGATAAGCATTAAGTTGTGCTCGCAATGCGTCTGGGCTGCTATCTAGGCAGTATACGACGCCTACGTGACCTGAAAAATATTATAACATTTTGTATGCAGGTTTTCGTTAAGAGTTGTAAGGTTATATTAAAATAAATTCCAGCAAATTGGTTCGTTATTCAAATACAAATACAAATACAAATACAAATAACTTTATTGCCCAAACACGATACAAAACAGCAATACAGAACAAAGGATAGGTAGATATTAAAACTAATTAAAACTAATTTCACTACTAACTAGAGATTGTACAGTTACATGAGACACATTACTGTTATATCATGTTGGCCATGGGTACCAACCTCAGCGTATGCTGGGCTTAAGCCCAGCGCTGGTTTTCAGTTTGGCCCCTTATAAGGGTTGTAATGATAATTCATGAGTGCGTATGCGCTGTGCTAATTTCACGTTGGTAGAAAACTAAACTAAAATACAATTAATGCGTTAAATCGGGTAAAACATGCAAAAATAATTTGATTGGTTGAAGGCAGGTAGATTTTTTAAACTAACTTGAAGGTGTCATGGTATCAGATGTATTTACTTGTAATTTTGTGTGTTGTATGCAATGTACCTAAAAGTGGTTCAAGTATGTGTGTGTGTGTGTGTGTGTGTGTGTGTGTGCGTCTGTGTTTGAGAGTGTGTATGTTTAGGTATAAAAAGGTATAAAAAGAGGTATATCAATAGGCTCATGCGTAAACAAATAAACAAACATTGGTAGGCATAATTATATATTATCTTATCCGTGCGTACGTAGATACCTATACGGGTATCCATGAATTCCAACTAGCTCCGCCTCTGTACATTAAGAAGATGCATTTTCACTAATTTTTTAAAACTATTTAAAGACATGGGTTCCCGTAGAGGAGGTGGAAGATCGTTCCAAATCTTCGACGCGGAAAACTTGAAACAACCTCTAAAGAATTTAGTTTTATGCTGAGGCAGTACCAATTCTGTTTCCCTACTACTTCTGAGTGGCCTTGTGCGAACATCTTTTACCCATTTCAATTCGTCATACAGGTATTTGGGTTTAGCGTGTTCTATTACCTTACGGATTGTAAAAGCTACATGTAAATGTCTTCTATTGTCCATATTAAGAATCCCCTTGCTGTTTAGGTGTGGTGTGATGTGCGATCGCTTTGGAATGCTATAACAAAAACGCAGACAGGCATTTTGAACACGCTGTATGGCTTTTTTTGTTTTCCCTAAAAGCCTGGGGCCGTAAACAATGTCACCATAGTTAAAGTGGGAAAGAATAAGGGATTCCATGAGGATTAATCTTATTTCTTCGGATAGGTATTTGCGAATGTGGTACAGTGTTTTGATTTTGTAAAAAGCATTACGTATCTTAATGTTAATGTGTTCCACGAAACGCATTTCGCCGTCAAGCAACATACCTAAATTCTTTGCTATTCATGCTGCTCAAATTAATTATGTGTCCACTTCAATTAACCTGATTACTTCATGTTTTGTGAACTTTTTAAAGGCTTATTTTAGTTCATTTAAAAAACATTGTAAACGATAAAAATGTTTTTATTACCGATTCTCAAATTTTTCGATTCACTGTTTCTTTGTGCTATTCTGCGTAGTACATTATTATATTAATTTTCCTTTAGGCTCGTAGCACACGTCAAGTTTTTGTGTCCGGTAACCAGAACCGAATTTCTATTAGATTAAACCGACGGCGATTGTAATTGGCTGTCCAGATTCCAATAGCGCATATCGGACTAAGATCCTGACAAATGCTTAAAGCCTAGACACATTAAGGCGGTGCATTGGAAATTATCGCGTGCTTTGAAACGCCGTTCTGACTAGATTAAGAAACAATAAGGTCTGATTTTCAGATATATGATTCTTGACTATATGATTGTTATTCTGATTTTACCGATACATGATTGCATAAAATTTCCACGATAGGAAAAAAATCCAAAGTTGGGTCTGTATTTTCCTTTTTTTACTTAGCCTACTCAAACGATACATTATTTTACGACACAATCAAGTTAATACTATAGTATTTTATCTCATCTAAAATCTCACTATGAAATTTAAATAAAACTTCTCTAAGTTAGGTATTTATCGAATGTTTTCCAAAAAAGCCATTCCCGAAGTGTTCCATCCCTTTTTCTCGTGCGCGGAAGGCATATAGGCGTGTCTTTGTCTAGGCGGCGTGTTCGACTCGAATCAAGGCATCCCCTTAACTCACAAATATGCTTACCCTCTTTTTCAATAAGCGCCGCTAACTCCAAAGCAACGTTCACACCGAACGAATAACCGAACAGGTAAAACTTCGACTTCAGCTCAAAGCGATTTTTCATGAACTGAAAAAAAAACCAATTAGGAACAAAGAAACTTAAATATTTCCAATTTGTTAATCAAAGCGAAATCGCTGCGGGAATTCGAACTATATATAGTCAACATGAGAGGCAAATATTTGCTTGGAGTTAAAAACTCTTGAACAGTTTGAATTTTGCCGATTCTACTTTTATTAGTGGAGATCGTTAGAGCATTAAGTTAACTCGAGGTTTGGGAAAAAATAGGTACTCATTTTTTTTTTTTTTTATTATTATTTTTTTTTTGTTTTTTTTTTTGTTTATGTAGCGATATGGTAGACTGGATGGGGTATATACTCGTATACGCCGTATGTATATTTTTTCGATTTATTATTACAATGACAGTACTAAATCACTTCGCACGTTCATTGCGGTATCAGGTCTAAGAGAACCGATGATGGTCTATCCCGCCGGGCGGCACTAAATGCTTCGCTTTACCAGGGATTCGAAAAGAGATAGTTATAGTTTTAGAATTGTCTCGTTAAATATTTTCCGCTAGTGCAATAAAAACCTATCAGGTCTATTGGATCTGATACTGATAGAGAAGATTTTTTTTTCACCTAGAGCGAATGTGTTACCTGATGACCTGATAGCCGCACTAGACATAAAGTCAGTTTATCTAGTGCGGAGCTCAAGTGCAGTTGATATAGAATAATAGTCGATGTGATAACATGCGGTTTAGTTATTTATTTATTTATTTATTTAAGGACCAACGGATAACACATCTGAACAATACATTTGGCTTAAATACAAAAAACTAAGTAAGATGCTTAGCCCCTTATAGGTGACCACAGCTCACTTATTGATTATTGTATTGCATATTAATATATTGGTTGTGCCTATCGGTGTACAAGGTGCAAAACTTAAGTACAGTTGTTGTGCGAATGATACTTGTGCGTCATGAAACGTCGTTCGAGACGGATGCTTTTAATGTCGACTGGTGAAGTTGAAGCCAAAGAAAATAGAGAAGCTGACACGAGAACATCAAACGATGAGAGACCTATGCCCAGGACACCAGTGTATCGCCTGCGTACTCTTAGTAATGTGAGTATATTTATAACAGTCCCACCAGCGGTATGTTATAGTTTACGTAAGAAATATATTTTTTGTACTGATTTATTTCCTAGTTGTTTTTTTGTCCATAAATAAAACAATAATTTTATCGATATTTTATTTTCACAACCCTAATAACTTTTCGATAAGATTATCACTCAGTACTGACATGAGGGACTCACATCAGGTCGAAAGGATCTGTCATAATATTTTCATTAATGAATGTACTTCCCATTATCCGATTTAGAAACGGCTCAAGTATTATCTTAATCTGTTTATTGAAAGTAGTTTCCAATATAAAAAAACTAATCCAAATGACGACCTCCAGCTGGTAAATTACATGGTGAACATACACATCTCGAACAGATCCATTACACTTTATGACGCTGCAATGCAAAGTTAAGTAACCCCAAAATATCTGATACAGCACCAACGAAAAGTCATCTAAATAGACTGCCGCAATGAACGTGTCAATAAACGAAGAACACTATACTTTCAAACCTTGATCTATATAGAGATAGCAACGGATTTTCCAGTATTTTTGTTAGATCCAAAATGTTATTGATGTACCTTCATTATGTTAACTGCCATCTGCTGGACGTTGTCATTTGTTAGATCCGGCCCCAGTTGGAGCACTTGAACTTGCATCTTCAGTCTTTGGCATATTGGTAAGAGCATCTTGTGGTGCCCTTCAAAACCTGGTATCATCATCAGGTATGTCGCTTTAGGATCCAACTCCTCTTCTTTCTGTAAATTACATACTTGGTGGATCATGCAACTATTTGCTTCGTGGTCCATTTTCGATGTCGTTCAACAAATATGGTCCAATTTTTAAAATAATACGATCGAAATAGGGCCTACTTGTTTAAGAGATATACTACGGATTAATGATTTATATTTCATCAAATTCTTAATCTTTATTTCATGCAAGACAATTAAAACTCACCTCCGCTGCGTTAGCTAATTTTGTTGGCATATTGACCATAGGTTCTGTTGCCATACATTCATCTACATCAATGTACGTGTAAAAAGCACCTAAACAACTGTTGAAGTTGATTCTATGCATGGTAAAATTGTTGCCGAATGTTTTGATGCTGTAATTATAAAAAGGTTTCATTTTATAAGTGGTGTTGAGCGCGGCTTCGTAATAAAGACTTTAAAAGATGAGTGCCGATTGGTGGGAATTATCCTTTAAAGTTAGCTAATTTTGTGTTGTAGTATAAGTAGGTATATATTATTGTAGTGATTTTTATGTAGTGACTAAAGCATGTTAACTGAAATAAATGTTTTATAAGCTCTATACTTCATCAATATGGAATTCTATTTTATACAACCATAATTAGGATTATAGAATACTATAAACATTACCTTGAAATTGTAATTTTATCCAGGCTCGCAATTGGAATATTGATGTCATACGCTTCGTTTATATGTAAACGAATTTCCTCTAAGATGGTATTGGATAGACTTAAGTCATCCAAGGTAAGTTTGTCATTGATGTCCTCAATTTTACGCACTCCTGTGAACACAAAAATACCTTTATTGATACTTATTTTTGTGAATAAAGCAAAAAAGGTTGGTCAAGTATGAGAGAATGCAAGTATAGTTAACCGCATTAAAAAACGATATTGTCGAAGTAGTGTAACTATCGTGTCACTAAAATATCTAATATATTACAGGACAATAATCTCGACAACGAAACACGAGTATATTAGACTAATCGATAACATACTTACCCAGAACTTTTTCGATTTTCCGCAAGAAATTGTTATGTACATTCTTCTTCAAATTGAATGTAACAACGTTGTTGTATTTCAGTTTCAAACTGGTTTCTAGCGCTCTGAACACCGCTGACACAGACAGTGGCTTTGTCTTCGAACTCTCTGTGTTTTGGTCGAACTAAAAAAAGTAAGAAAACTAACGTAACTTCCCATGTAGTGACAGTCTACAATTTAGTTACGTCTTTTGTTTGAGAGTAACTGGCATTACAGCTAATCCCAGTCTTTGAAACAAAGACGATAACGTTTTGCTGGATTTTGTACCTAGACATTAAAAATGTAGTGAAATTGTATACCTTGGAAATATTGGCAAAGAGAAACGATACACTCAGAAAGGCATTATTATTTATTACTCAAAGGGACCATCGCGAATAATTAAATTTATTTACCTAGTTCAAAAATGTGTAAAAATCGTGAAAATTTACATACATACATACACGCCTTTATTCCTAAAAGAGGTAGGCAGAGCACATGAAACTTGTGTCCAGTGCCACTGTTAGCCTAAATGTGGGTATAAAAGATCGACAAAATGTGATATCGCAGTGATAGGTTGCTAGCCCATCGCCCACAACACACTTTAACCCTGTTCCGTTAGTCGACTCTTACGACACCCCCGGGAAGAAAGGGGATGGTGCTATTCTAACCCGACACCTCACGGGGAGGTGTGAAAATTTTTATAACAAAAAACGGCCAAGACACTCGTTTTTTCCCATGGGTTCTGATGAGTTGATTTTAAGAATGGGGTTGAAGAATGTTGTAGGCGATGCTCTAGCAAGTCATCATTGTAATATCAAATATCCTCCTTCAACATACAATCCCTGAAAATGTCTGTCTGAAAATCCATTTGAGGGACGTGAACTAATTATCATCATCATCTACTACCGTTATTCCCGGCTGTACCCTAAAGGAGCCTGAGGTCCGCTTTGACATGTAATTCCCAAGATTTGGCATAGGCTCTAGTTTTACGAAAGTGACTCCCAGCTGACCTACCACCCCGAGGGAAAACTAGACCTTATTGCATAGACCGGTTTCCTCACGATATTTCCTTGTTCGAACCGACGACCGCCGCTTGACAGCCGCATGCATGCCTGAACCACTACTTACCCTAGCATGAATTATTTATTTTAATTAAAAATATTAATATGTTGTTCTCACCACTTTTAGCGAGTCAACGTGCAAAGCCAGAGCAGGCAAACAGATCTCATTTCTTGCCTGACAGATTTTCTCTGTTACAGATGATGTGAATTCATCAGTCACACTTTCCGACGAACGGATGAGCAGTGCAAAATATCTAAAACATAATGCAAAATAAAGATCAGATACAAATGAAATTATTCACCCATGGCGAATCATTAAGACGTAATAAGGTTTACGATGTTGATAGGCATATTTTTACCCTTTCCTTTAAACCGACAGCCCCCTAATCAACTCACCAAAAATCAAAATATCAGCTCACTTGATTCAATTCAAAATTAACAGTTGCTATTATCGATTTGGGGGTGTGCGAAGTTAGAATAGAATAGCATTCATTCAACATTTATTCGTGACAAGAACAAATAGTTACATTGTACAACACTTCATACAAGCCATCAAACGCCAATCACATCGTCACCTTCAATGCGCAAAATAATACCAAAAAATACTTAAAGGGTCTAGCCGCAATCCTATAGTGAAACTGCCCCTGGCTGAAATGTATACCTTTTTTAGAAGCGTTAATTGGTCTTATTATAAGATATTATTTTACAATATTTCAAGCCTGGAATCCCCTTGGTTTGGATAAAAATAAAAATAAATAAAAAAAAACTTTTAATTTTTCTAAGCTAAACTAATGGTTAGATTTCTTTGAAATTCGAATTATACATGGCACTAATAGCAATACATTTTCAAAAAAAAAAACAAGGTTCTAACTTATTTACAAAGGCCTAAAAAATTTTTTTTGTTTTCATTTTTTTTTTACAAGAGGGCGACAACCTCAATTTTTTGGTATTTAATGCATAATTTAATATTGTATGAAATTTTTTTTTCATAAAAATCCATTTGTGGCAACAAGGTAAAAATGTCATACTAATGCAGGCCTTTCGTCTTACGACCATTAGAAGGTAATAGTAATATAAATATTTGGAGACAATCTTACGCAAATTAAGCTAGTCCTAGGCTAAGCAAAGCTTGTATTATGGGTACTAGGCGACGGTACTTATACATATATAGAAAAATACTTACATGCATAAATAAAATACATAAAAAATATCCAAGACCAAAGAACACATAGCCATACTCATCACACAAAAGTTTGTCCTGGCCAGAATTTTTATACATTTGAATTGCGAACATATTTGGAATTTGAATTTCGAACACGCGTTCCAATAACGCTGTGTTATTTTTAAACAAATTTATGCCCGGCTGCTGATGGCCTGGCATCTAGGCCACAGCTCTTAGTTAAAAAAAAAAGCAAGAAACTGGCGGGAACCGTAAAAGATTTTCAACGTTTAGTACCGATTCGTTAAAAGTATACCTGAGTAATGGATACAGTTATTTAAGAAACGTATTAAGAGTTTATTCGTTAATTCGTATGAAGTAATTGAGGCCCGACTAACACAATATGTATATTGAAAATGAGCATTCGTAGACCCTAATAGAAGTCGTAAGTTTCTTAAAGTTTTTTGATATTTTACTTGCCTGAAGTTTTCTGTTAGTACTCGCAAATATTTGAAAATATGCAAGAAGTTAGTAACCTAATTACTTACTTTATTTTATTTTGTAGGCCGAAACGGTAAAGGCTGTAATCTTTGCCCAAATCAACATACCGAGATGCATTTTAGTTGCACTGTACCATGACGCATTACCCTATGAAAACGTGTTGCTAGCAGATGAAGGATTTTTTATTCTAGAAAGATGCTTGCGGTGTGGGAGTGATTCGCAATATGACGGAAGTGATATAGTAATTTTAAATACTTTATACTGCATTAATTGTGCAGGGAAATTGTTTGAGAGTAACGATAATATTTAGAGAATTAAGCATCTATCTCACTACTTAAGTCAGTATTTCCTTTACTATTATAATGATTAAATAACTAAATGCTTACTTGAGAAACCTATTTGTATTATACCTAATGTATTTAGTTTTAATGAGTACGATACTGTTATCGATTACGTAGAAACACACTTGCATCGATGTGAGATATGTTATATAAGTTGATAACATCAGAATGTCATCAAACTGTGAACGAAGAAAACGTAATTGCGATTGCTGCAAAACACGATTTTATCAGAGTTCTGGTAATAAGAAAATATTAACGTCATGTGAGGATGTAGATTTATTTTCAATTTCCTTGGGTCAAGATTTTAAGATAGGTGATATTATATGTTCTTCTTGCCGAACAAAGGCTTACCGCAAGAAAGTACCTGTGAATTCAAATTATTGTTCAGCAAGCGAATCGAGCAGTTCAGATGAAGACACCACATTCACAACGGTTTTAAAAACGCACTGAGCATGAAAGCGTCGACCTGCCACTAAATAGAACATTGGCTACTCATCGTTATTGCTTCATTTGCTCTAAAACTGATTCTTTACGAACAGTGCCTAAAAGTGCCAGATTAAAAGTTTATGCCAAAAAAAATATATACATACCAAGTGGAAATAGATGCTGCACCTCATATTTAATGAAAGATCACTTTTATGTAGATGTATTAGACCAGATCGCAGTTTTTTCGACTACAGCAACAGTCAAAGTAACTGAAATAACGGAGCTATTTGGATGTTTGGCGATTCAAAAACCATTAACGCTACTTGAAAAAAATCTTACCAGAAGCATATCCGACGACCATTTCGCTGTAATACCTGGATTTTCCTGGGAAAAAATTAATACTATACTAACTGAATTAGTCTCTCGTCAAAATTGTGCCGACCCTAGTGTCATGTTACAAGCTATCGTCGTATTTTTAATAAAACTTCGAACCGGCGGCAGCAATAAATTAATCTCTTCGATGCTAGAACTTTCAAGAGAGCAAATCGTTTCCGAATATGTGTCAAATGTTGTAACATCATTTGAAAGCCATTTACTTCCACATCAGTTTGGTCTCCATGCATTTAGTAGAGAATGGCTTATAGAAAACCACACTTCAGATATTTCCTCTAAACTTTTCAATGCCACAAACTGCTTAATACTCATTTGCGACGGCACGTACGCCTACCACCAGAAAAGCAATAATAATGAATATCAACGTAAATCATATTCCGGGCAAAAAAAGACGCATTTATGTAAGCCTTTCACTATTTGCACAACTGACGGATTTATCGTTGATATGCTAGGACCCTTCTACGGTACTGAGAATGACGCAACTATCATGGCCAAAGTTATCGATAGTTTATCCCACCTCATTCAACCCGGTGACATATTTGTTTTAGACCGTGGTTTTCGAGACGCAGTACCTTTGCTCGAATCAAAAGGCTATCGAGTTATGATGCCTTCTTTGATAGGTAAGAGAAAACAACTAACAACTCAAGAAGCTAACTACTCACGGTACGTTACCAAAGTCCGCTGGGTTGTTGAGGCAGTACACGGAGGATTAAAACAGAGATTTAAACTACTAGATCAAACACTAGATAACAAGTTGCTTCCCAAAATAAAGAGTTTTTACCGCATTGGATCATATCTCCTAAATCGTTTTGAGAAACGCCTAAACTCCGATAATAACATGTCTAGTGAGATTTTTGAAGCAATGAGCCTGAAAAGTACTGATGATAAAAATATTTTAGCAGCTATGGTAGAAGACAAAGGTTGGCTACGGAAAAAACTCCCGTTCCAGATTTTTTCTGCTAAAAATTGTATTTCTGATTTCCCCCAACTAACAGAATACTAATTAAAGTTGTTATTCACAGGAAGTTACCAATTCGGACAGGCTATTTCGTATCTAGCCGAGGTTCTAGACGAAGATGGTAACATGAATATGGCCTACGTCAAAGATTGTACAAATATCCTTAAAATACAGATACATTCTCGGCACATCTCTAAGAAGGTATATAGATGCTTCATAAAGTATGATGGCGAAAAGAGGGGAGTAGAAGCAATCGATCAATATTGTTGTGAATGTGCGAACGGGTTAAGAACAGTAGGTTGTTGTTCACATGTAGCCGCAATTATATATTACTTGTCGTAGGGCAGATTTTTATCCAGAATTCCGCGGCCTAGCCATAAACTCTGTGCACTGTTCAAGACCGAAGGTATAAATGTTAGTATTAATACAGATAGTGACGAGGATGAGTAATTATAAGTGTTATGTTTAGGTGTAAATTGTAGGATTTTAATAAACTGTGCTTAACTTTTTTAGTTTCTTTTGATACGTACATTTTTAAGGCAGTATTGCGTATGTCATAATAGACCTCAGCTTCGCTTCGGCCGATAATTACATGACTGTGTTCTGAGACATTTCTTATTTTATTGGCCTCGGTATGTAATCTACTATTGCTGTACGTAAACAACTACTACGTAAACATTCCTATTATGAAATATGCAATACTGCATTAAAAAAAAAACTTAGTGTACACAATTTTTCTGCTCAACTAGCTGCTGCTCGTTTATACCTACTAAATGGTTGTAAAGGCGGAAGTACACAATGAGCCAAGTACGTTGGCCCAATGTGTATATGTGTAACCTACAAACGCCTTAAGTCGAATGGCCTGCATTAGTAAGACATTTTTACCTTGTTGCCACAAATGGATTTTTATGAAAAAAAAAAAATTTCATACAATATTACATTGTGCATTAGATACCAAAAAAATGAGGTTGTCGCCCTCTTGTAAATAAAAAAAATATTAAACAGAAAAAAGAAAAAAAATCTAACCATTAGTTTAGCTTAGAAAAATTAAAAAAGATTTATTTTTATTTTTTATTTTTATCCAAACCAAGGGGATTCCAGGCTTGAAATATTGTAAAATTATATCTTATAATAAGACCAATTAACGCTTCTAAGAAAGGTATACATTTCAGCCAGGGGCAGTTTCACTATAGGAATGCGGCTAGACCCTTTTAAGCTACTTTCAAATAGTTGCTTTCAATACAATCAAATCTAATATTAACAGAAACAACTGACCTTAATCCGCTACAAAGGTTCCTCGACACCAAATCAAGATTATTAACAACCAGACTTCTATTATTGAACTTGTCAACGAAGTTCCGCTGTTCCAAACTTTTCTCGATCTTATCCGGACCCTGAACGATAAAGATACCTTCAATTGGACTTAATTCGGCCGCTTCTTTAAGTAAATTCGCGCAACCTTTTTCTGTTTGAAGATTCTCGGAAGATACTTTTACTGATACTCCTGAGTTTTGCCATTTCCTGTAATGATATTAAGTTTTAAGTAAAATATCTAGTAATTTACATTAAGTATTTTTAAACAAAATACCTGCTTTTTAATAACAATTACATTTCTGTATAATTATTAACCTATAAACATAGATTTTTGAGATTTAACTTAGTTTTAATTTAATTTCGTTAATGTTATTTATCATCTTGTACTTTAGAGAATAAATAAATCATAAACATAGATTAGGTATCGATAAACAAACATAATAAGAACAGGCAAGTATTGTGTCGAAAAAAATCTGTAAACCAAATATTATGTACTTGGCCGATATGAATATGCGTCTACACAAAATATGCTATAACATATACACTTACGCTATCTTAGCGTAGAAGTATCCTCCAACGGAGTTCGAATTAACATGTATGGCGAGTTTCGATGCGCCTCGCTTCACGATCTGGTCGGTCAACTCAACACCGAGGCCATCGTCGTCGCATACTACCACATATGAGTTATTTGACGATAACCACATCCTGAAAAGAATATGAAAGTCTTCGTCAACTTCATTATAAGATAAATATTTTTTTTATATATCGTTGTATATTTTTTAAGAACAGCATCAATACGTAGCCATAGGGTATTAATTTAAAATTGGTTATTTAAAAAAAAACATAATTATGAGCAACAGATTGTAACATATCTAAAAAATGTTTTATACCAGTTACTCAACTCAATATTTTGTTAAACATGCATAGATTCACGCCTTTATTCCCAAAGGGGGGTAGGCTTCAGTGCTACTTTTAGCATAGGGGCAAAAGATCGCCAAAATGTGAGGTCGCAATGACAGCCTGCTAGCCCATCGCCCACAACACACTTCAACCCTGCTCCATTAGACGATTTGTACGACACCCACGGGAAGAAAGGCGATGGTGAAATTCGAACCCGACACCACACGGGGAACTTCGTTATAAAAAGAAATGTAAAAGCTTCGTACAACCGATTCGCTCAGGTTTTAACGATCTCACCTCGGCGTCACGCTCAATCCGTCACCCAGGGCGATGGCATCAGACATCGCGATCACGACGCGACCTCTATGCCTGCTGGTTGACAGCAACCGAAAGGCTTTAGAGATTTCAGTAGGAGGGTACACAACACGGCTCAATGGACGAACGGCGCCTGTTTTGATACCGTTGCATATCATGTCTTGCAGTTGCTGTAATGTAAAAAAGTAGCAGTTGTCACCGCTTTAGCCTAGTTGGTAGTGACCCTGCTAACGAAGCTCCTGGGTTCGAATCCCGGTACGGGCATTTATTCGTGTGATGAACACGAATATTTCTTCCCGAGTCATGGATGTTATCTATGTGTGTATTTAAGTATGTATTTCTCTGTATAAGTATGTTTATCGTCATCTAGTACCCATAGTACAAGCTTGGCTTTGTTTGGGCCTAGGTCGATTTGTGTAAGATTGTCCACTAATATTTATTTAATAAAATCTTTATTGCACGGTCCAGAAAATGGGCAAACGACATAAGCCAAAAAGGTTGTTGTGATTTGTTTTATATTAATTTTGTTGAAAAACGTCAGCAAAAAAGGTGCTACTGCCATATGCATCCTATTGAGTTGCAATTTTTTTTATTGGTTTTCACTCAATCAATCTTTGTTCCCACGTGCATATTTGACTAACAGAAAATGCCATTGTTATTTTTTTTTAGAAAAGGTATTCTTCCTGCTATGCTACCTCAGAACCAAATCCATACTAAAATATTAATGTGAAAGCAGTTTTTATCCCGGAAATCATTCGCTAAGGGGGTGAAATGGGAGGCGGAAGCTTATATGGAGGAATGGTAGAAACGAGTTCCACACGGACGAAGTTCTGGGGCAAAAGTTAAATAAGTTTTAATAAAGTACAAAAAAAATCTTACCTTTTTCAATTTGGAGTATTGCGGCATGAAAATTGTTGAAAGACGAACCGCTTTGTAGTTCCTTTCGTATGCGACAAAGGACATACCAAAGTGTTCATTAGCTTCCATATCTTCGTCATTGACGTCTAGGAAATCGGAAAACGGTTCAAGACCTTGCATAGCCACCTGAAAAAACATCACTATACGCTCAGAGGATCAAAGGTAAATAAATATAATATAATATAGACTACGCAGGCAAGTAAGTATCCTACTAAATAGACGTATCTGTGAGCGTAATATGGTTGCCATTTTATTACTTATCGCTGTGAATGAAATATCCGCCACGTTTCTCATTATTAGTATTAAACGTATCTCTTTAAACTTTTTCGGTTTGTTTAGAAGCACAAGGAAATCGTGTGGAACAATAACACACATTCACGAGAATTAATATTCAATTATATTTACTAGAAAAGCATTAGTTCTACATTTTCATTAAATAATATCACGGTCAGAGACTGCTCTGAATCGGGAAAGGGTGGGAGGAGGCCTTTGGGACACTACAGGTTCATAATAATATTATTCTTTGTTTAAGATTATTGTTGTCTTATTGGGTATCTGCGCTGTTGGCTTCGGGTGGTCCTGGACCCCACGGTCTCCAGATATAGCAAAAACATACATAATAATAATATCTTTCGACACTCTTTATTGTCGGAGTAACACAAGAGTATGTTGGCCAGTCGTTTTATCCGAAGAGAAGAGTTTATGCTTCTCTGTCCGTCATTGGCGTTTTAGCCATATCAGAACTCACAATAGAACAAATCCATAATTTTTTGCTGGGGCCGCCATCTTTGAAATCAACGGGGACTATATTTTTCACTAGCTTCCGCCCGCGACTTCGTTCGCGTGGACCCGGGATAAAAACTATCCTATATTTTAATCCAGGCTATAAACTATCTTCGTGCAAAATTTCATTCAAATCGGTTCAGCCGTTTAAGCGTGATTGAGTAACAAACATCCAAACATCCAAACATACTAAACTTTCGCATTTATAATATTAGTAGGATTATAGTAAATAACTATAGAATGAAGATTGTTTTTATTACAGACCTCTCGATACACTCCGTTGAGACAGTTGATCACAATTTGGCACCGCCTTTGTTTTTCCACCATTGTTTGTTGCATGGAAAAATCACGGGAATTACCGATCTGGTTTTCTGTTAGAAGTAAAATATAAGTAAAAGTTTGAGACGTAGCTTTAACTGGAAATATAACTAGCCAGGCTGAGTTTTATGCATTTGATCATAGACGTCGACACATAACCACTCACTTGCTTGTGGCAACCATAGTTGCCAATTTCGCGCACCCCTACACTGATGGTGGCAACTGTGGTTGCCAAGCGAAGTATGGACTTCTTTGATAAAGAAAACTTGAAAGCAATTTAGGCTACCTTTTTTAAATCCGTGAGCGGAAAAGGAAAAAAGTGAAAAATGTTTGATTAACACACGGAAACAAGGTTGGAATTTCCTAGTCAATGAAAGGACACCTGTGACTAGAAATTCCGCTCCTCCAAAATATTTATTTATTGATATCGATATTGGATACTGTTTCTGTAACAGAATTAAGAATATCATCTCTTGAATCATACATTATTATAGTGCTGCGTAAGTTGGTTGCTATTAAAAAGTTACCATTCACTAGTATTTTACCTAGATAAACAGTGTTTTAAGAATTAAAAAGTATTATCGGTTTAAACTAGACTCGACCACTCACCCTTAAGTTGCGGGAACAGCCTCATTAAGAAGCGTTTCTTGTGAACATCACTTACTGCCGTATACACTTCGCAGCCAGTCGCCAGACACACGGAGATGACAGCCTGGCCCAACGCACCTGCTCCACCGGTCACAAATACCCGCAGACCTCGGAGCAGTCTAGCTCTTATACCCTTTAAAAATAACATAAAATCATTTATGAGGGCAATTACTAAACGAGTCGTCGACGCTTCAGGGGACTATAGGGCTGGCGCTTACACTGACACTTTTAAAAAGAGCTTCGGGTGCCATATAAAATTTATGGCCGCCAGAGCTCATTTTACGTGGGTCGACTCGTATCTCTCGTAACCTATTAACGCAATATATACAGAGATAGTAACGCCGCCAGTGTTATGGGCTCCATGCCTCAGACGGAACTGCTGGGCGGGGTTTTCTTTCTATGACTGGGTTATTTTAGTTAGATTAATTTGATTTGTATTTAATTTATAATTATTTGTTTGTCATCGGTTTCATTTATTATGTTGTTATCTATTTTATAAGTAAACTACTTACTGTTTTGGAAAATAATCAAAATAAAATTATAGTAAGAAATAAAATCTAAAAAATTACAATGATGATTATTCAGAGACAGAGCTAAAGAATAAAAAACAAAACGGATAACGATGTAGAAAACGCGACATATATCAGATATGTCGGAACGAACCAGACTGCTTTTTAGAATAATGGTCAGAATCAAAAGGAACTGAACGGAACATAGTGAGGACGGTTTTTGCTCAGATAGGAAATAACGAGGCACTCATTTAAAATAAAATAAGAAATGCAAGGTAAAAGAAATAAGATGTACGTACCAAGTGATGATTGAAATAAACATCTGACGACAAATATCATACAAGTGCAGTTTCAAAATTATGCTGGAAGTGCATGAAAGTCAGCGTTAAAAATTAAACGATATGCTTATAAAACTTCAAATATATAAAAAAAAATCTAAAGTATATAAATATGATAACTAACTTATTTTTAATAGCCTATATTGTGTCCCATTGCTGGGCAAAAGTAAATTAAAAAGTAAGTTAAATCTAAAAAAGGCATTGTACCGAGGATGCTGAAATTTCCAATAACTTTTGTTAATGATTCAAATATCGACAACTTACCAAAGAGTAGTATGCCAAGGCATACGGTAGTGGTACGGTAGCAGCATCTTCTAACGACCAATGTTCAGGGACGGGCCAGAGCAAATTCTTGTCTGCCTGAACAGTGGAAGCAAGGGCACCTCCTTGGACAAGCCCCATCACTTTGTTGCCACTGTTAAAATTAATGTTCAAGGTAAGAGTACAAAAATTATATAAGTTATGCTATGAAACAATTTGGCGAAATTATTAATCGTACAAAAAACTTACTTGTTATCGACACCACTGAAATCCATTCCTATTTCAATTTCTTTTCTTTTTAATACTTGTTGGATGTCCCGATAGGACGGAGCGGCGTAACACACCTAAAAAATAAAAGCGAAATGTGCGAATGTTATGAACCCGGAAATTAATGGATTGGCCATTCATCAAAAATTTCCGGTAAAACATGAAAAAAAAACTTATTAAAAATACAAACATGAACCAAACATTCGTTGTTGGGCTTCAAAGGTGCTTCTATCCACGTTAACGAATCCAAATTTCCTTGTGAAGTAACTGCCAGGCTAACGTTCCGAGTTAAAGTTGATTTTGGACACGGAAGGGAATAATATCCGCCCCATTTACCCTATGGAGAAAAAGAGCAGAATATTATTTTGTTACGTTTAAAATATCTACCTGTTCTGCCATGCAATATTATAAACTAGCTATAAAGTACCTAATTTTAGAATGTATCATTATTACATTTTCACATCCATTGTATAATGAACATGATTATTGCAATAAAAGAATTGGGTTAAAATAAGTGATAGAGTACCTTTTTGAATATGTTGAGTGTCAAGTTTTTTTGAATCTGCTCTTTGAACATCGTGTGATCTGGAGCGAACGAAGGCGCATGATAATCATCAACAACCATCATGCTGATATTATTCGGGTACTGCATCCTTAATTTCTTTACTAAACCTGATATGAAAGTACGAAAATTATTGATTAATAACTTTTTTTCGTAAATTATACATTGATGATGCTGATGATGATTTATTATTAATTTGCCAAACATGAAGAATTTACCTATGAGGCCGCAAAACGGTTGTCGTTCCGACACTAAAGTCACATGTCGTGGTTTCTGCAGTTCGCTTAGTACCCTTGGGACCCAGTTGAACTTGCTATCGTGGGCGATTGGCAGGTAAATCACATTATCCTTCATTGTATCTGCCTTTTTCAATAAAATAAATATCTTTTTCTGCACTGACATAGCAGTAATCACGTTGAAAAGTTTATATTTTGGTTGAATTTTGGTTGTGTCTTGCTCTAGAGCTAAGACGAAGGTGTTGTTTGAAAGAATATTGTAGAGGTTTCTCATTTTCTGAAATAAAAAATATAATGTAAGACACAACCTGATATCTTAGCCTGAGCCAAGTCTTCATTTATTTAAGCTAAAGATAATTATTAGAAGCCACTACAGGTCAAATATACAGTTAAGGGGCTACCCGAGGTTTTCATCGATTTTTGACAAATTTTGAATCGTATCTCCTACTTTTGCACTACAGATAGAATTATAAATCAAACGGGTATCAGTTCTTCAATCTTTTATCTCCATTTTCGTTTACCGGATTTTGAAACAAATGAATACTTAATTTTGTATGATTTTTTTAAACAATGCCTATAAAAACCCTTATTTCGTACCTCTATTGACGTGAAACATCTAACATATACGAAATCTACATATTTGGGTTCGTCTGTGACGTCTCTAAAAAGTGGTTAAAGGTTTTCATTTTAAACCAATTAACACAAAAGTTATAGCCCGAAAACCAACTTTTTGCCCTAAAATTGTTCAACTTTAATGCTTAATAAATATCTCGAAAACAATGAACTTTGAAGTAAATATGGGATACTATATTGCTAAAAGCCGTCGTTGTTAATATAATAAGCTACAAAAATCATTAGAAAACTAAGGGATTCAGATCGAAGATTATTGGCGTATGGCCTTTTAATACAAAATACTACAAATGTGTATTGTTAAACGATAGCAAAGAAAGTTTTAATACACACTTAACTTTGTCAAATCCTTACCCTCTCGTCTCCAAGCAAATTGTATGCAATAAACAAATCAGATTTCCCGATATTTTGTTCCCTGCCAATTATATTATCTAATTCTATGTTTTTAGCCTGAACTAAGTTCACGTTGAATTCAGTAGTAGGTATTTGTTGAGCAACTTGTTTAATTTGATTCGTCACACTGGGTGATGCTCCGACAAACTCTGTTACAGTTACATTGCCTTCCACGTTATCAGCAACAACTTGCAAATTTATCTGCAACGCTCTATTGATCTGCAAATGTAAAAACGTAAGGTTATCAAGTTGTTTCATTTAAAAAGAAAAAATCTTGTAATAAAAATAATGTTACAATACAAAAGTTGGTTTTTATGTACTATCGACAAAATTGAATCCTGACCCACCATGGAACCTTGTTACAATTAACTGACATATTAACGTCATATGATCTTACGTATGTTCGTTAATTGTAACAAGGTTCTATGGTGGGTCATGATTCAGTTGGTTCGATAGTACTGTACTAATGTTTGTGGACACGATGGAGCGAGCTGGGGACGGCATAATGGACGGGGCAATTGCACAATAGATCTTACTGTGTCGAAATGTATCCGAAAGGCCCCTCATCTAGATAACATAAGTTGGTGTGTCATGGTTAACATTAAAAAATATAGCCCTGTTTCAAAATATATTTCCAAATTTATAGATCCTTGATACTCACGTCAACATCGCCAGTCAAGAAATGCGGGACAAAGGATCTCGTTCCTAGATAATCTGGTTCGTCGTCCACTACTGATTTTTGGTTGAACACGATGTTATCTAGCTCAACACCACCGCATCTGGTAACAAATATTTTTTCATTAAAAAAAAACTGAAATGTAAGTGTGGCATTTATGTCAATTGATTCCTATACCTTTTAATGTTTTTACTTACGTGGTTAAATTAAGTACTTTAGAGTATCGAGCTGCGTAGCCCTTTTGACCATCGGCATCAATAGTTGGTAGAGTCTCATGCAAAGTGGCATTAATAGACAATTTTTTAATCATTTTAGGCGTTAGAATGCCGGCACCATCTCTCGCTATAACATTAAGTTGGATCAGAGCATCTAAGAACATCACCCATTCCTGATTCCATACGACGGTTGCTGTGTTGCCTCCAGTAGTTGCTGAATGTAAAGACTGGAATTCACCTCTGGAAAAAATTATAAAAATTCCTATTAAATTATCATAACTTCATACCTATTTGTAATCTAATACGTTCGAAACAAAACGTACCTATAAGTGAAACCGCTTAGATCAAACATTTTATATATTTCATTAGAGCTGAGAACAATCTCTTTTTCAGTATTTTCTTCTTTTGCTATATTTTTATCGCGGTATAAGGCCTTTATTTCAATAATGACACCCGTTACAAGTTTACTATTATTATAACAGACCTGTAAAAAGAAAAAAAAATGTATTTATATTTACAGTAACTTTACCACTATCATAATAAAATAAATAAATAAATATGTGGGGACAATCTTACACAAATCGACCTAGTCCTACACTAAGCAAAGCTAGTACTATGGTTATTAGGTGACGATATATATTATACTTATATAGATAAATAAATACTTATATACATAGAAAACATCCATGATCCAGGAACAAATATTCGTGCTTATAACACAAATAAATGCCCTTACCGGGATCAGATTATATAATTGCCGGGATTTCAACCCAGGACCTCAAGCTTCGTAGGCAGGGTAGTGACCCTGCCTAGTTGGTTGTGACCAAGTAGGTTTAAGAGGTCGTCAAATAATCAAATTACAATAAAAGCAATTTGTAAATTAAATCAAATGAATAAGTCACCAATCCTGGCACCATTTTCTTTTTTTAATTTAACTAAACGGTTAATATCCACGAGACATGTGCGAAACTTTTGTTTTTAATTGGCGCCAGGTGTCACGCATCGCATACGATATGTCAAATACATGAAAATACATTTTCGCACACCACTGCTGGATAATCACCTTTAATATCAACAACATTAGTTCGCAGGTTAAACTTATTTGATGATAAAATAATAACAACCTCGAAACCATTCCCGCCCTTTTGAATGGAAATCCGAAGCTGGATAGGATGTTCGGCCTGTATTTCTGCCTCTTGATAAAATTGCACGTCCTTAAACGTAACTGGTAACTGCCTGTAGTCTGTATTTTTATGCATAGCGAAGGTTTCCCATACAAGGACCAAGATCCCGGCTTCCGGATACACGATTTTGCCTGAAATTTTGCATGACTATGAATCTTCAGAAGGAAACTATGAGTAGGTAACATATACTACTCAAAAGAAAATAGGGGCCACAAGTATGGTGATCGTTACGTGAAAATTATATTAAACAGTAATATATATTTTTTCTAGCTTTTAGACTTAAACTCCAGCATGAAAAAGGTTAGATTCTGCCTTCAGAATACATTCGTATCCTTATACGGGAGTTCATTAATTAGCTACTTATCAATTATTTTATGTCCAATAATTACAATGGCCCTTATTTTGTTTTGAGCAGTATATATAAATTAATAACAACGCAACATCAGAATATCATTTACCATTTCGAATGTGTCTCTCCAAAAAATTGTAATCGTCATCGTGTATTGAGAGATAAAAATCACGAATTGCTGTAGTAACTAACCCTTTTGTTTGATTGTACTTTGCTTGGGGCCTATAGAAAGAAAATAGATTGTTTATTTTTTGTCATATAAAAAATCATTTTTGATGCAGCGATAAAAACTCACCAGTCCTCATTATGTACCCATTCAACAAGATGCGACAACAGAGGAGTTTCGGTTGATACAGGAAATTCGATCTTTGGATACAAGGCGTGTATTTTTGGGTTAAGGCCTGATTCGTACATTCTAAAACAAATTTGTTTCTTGCATTTATTATTAACAATATATTCACACATTTTATATTACTTGTTTTGATTCTGTTTGCTAATAATCTCTCTTGAAGTTCGAGCAAAATGTCTGTTCTAATATGAATATATTAGGTGGATCGCTTTCATTTTTGTATAGGTACTTAATTAATAAAACATAATTGACTTTTAACAAACTTACGGTCGCTAACAATATTACTTTTATTCTTAGTAGTATTAATAGACAGAATTTAAATAATACTTGAAGTACGACTAGTTGTTTATTCATCTAAGTTTCACAAGAGAAAAAAGCTATTTTAACGCTTCCGCTACTTTTATTACAATCGTGAATGAATAGTTTACTGAACGAATTATTGAATGATGTAACTAGCGTCTTGTTTACGTTACGGCGACATAGATAAAAATACTGTTTCACACCTTCAGGACATTTTAATCACAACACTGATGTCAAGTGTCATCATTCATAAACATTTGAGGTTCATTCTAAATAATTGAATTATAATTTGCTTATAACTAACACTAGGTATTTATAAATATTTAATAAAAAAAGCTACATACTTGCCAATTGATTCCAATACAAATTTTACGGGTTCCTTGTGGCCACGCCTTGTCAGCGGTATGTGGACACATCCTTTATGAGATCTTTTCAAGATAGCTTGAAGCAAGCCGTGAGGCGCTATCTCTATCATCACCGCTTTGTCAGGAATAAGAGAGGACGTCTCTTCGAAAAGCACGGGGTTCTGTAGAAGATATACCAATAGCGAATATTATTAACCATTAAAAGTATTTTTTGCAGAAAACAGGGTCTTTAAAATGATGTAATGTCAGTGAGCAAAACGCACCTCATTTGAAGGATGTTTATGTATTGGTCTAAGAGCTAGCGACCAAATCGGTCATGTAGCTTCAGCTGTATTGAAACTCCGTTAGCTACTTCCCTGAAAAACCTTTTCCGATAATCTTCGCGCTGGCAGCCCGCGGGCGGTGGGTGCGGGTGTAGTGAAGTGGGTGAAAAAAAAAAAGTGGGCTCAGCGACTTACTCCCTGTGCTCCCAAAAAAAATTTAAATCGATCGGGTGGTGGGAAGGGGTTGCCAGCGTTAATTAAAAATACCAAAATAATAATAAGTTTCATGTGGGCTCAGCTGTATTGGCTTTTTTCTGACGCGAGATTAATTAATATGTAAGCCCCAAAAAATAGCCATGCAAAAATATCTTTTTTTTCGATACCTTTCCACCGATCAGCGCGAAGATTATCGGAAAAGGTTGTTCAGGGAAGTAGCTAACGGAGTTTCAATACAGCTGAAGCTACATGACCGATTTGGTCGCTAGCTCTCCGTCCATATGTATGTAAGCACTTTATTGTACACAATAACAGGTTAAAGAGTATACATATATCACACAATAGATCAAACCTTTTATACCGTTTCGTATTAATTTTGGAACCTATTATTTTTAGTCTTGCCTTGTCGTAGTCTTAAGGTAGTCGGTTCCTGAGCTTCCTGGAGTAAAATCTGTACCATGAACCAGTGCGTATTCTTTCAGTAGTTCCGTCAGTTATATTTATTTGGTATTCGAAACGGAGAACCGGATATAACTGCGTGAACTATTAAATGAAATGGCACGGGTTTATGGTACAGACTACTCAACGAAGCACAGAAACAGACTAGGTACCTCAAGACTACAACAAGGCAAGACCAAACATTATAGGTTCTAAAACAAAATACAAAATGAACATAAAAAGCTCAAAATGCTCCCAAAAACGTGCATCGTGCACAGTCAGTGATACCTTTTGTCAAGAAATTTACCAGTAAGTTGTTCGTGTGGTACTCAGCGGACGATAATTTTGCCATGGGCTCTTCCCACCTTTCTTGCGGTATAGATGTGGATAACCACTTTGCACTACGTGGTCTTGGATCCTTGATCACTTCGCTTAAGTATTTTAGAAGTCCAGGACCTAAAAAATCGGAAGACAATATACAACACGCCAAGAATGTATGAATGTAGCAAGGTACACGATTTTAAGAATAACGATTTCAAAATATACTTCATATATTTTATGGTCCACGATCCATTTATCACGCTAAAAAATCACGAGCAGGTGCATTTCAGTGTTAAACCCCACGGTTTTAGTTTAAAATTGATGTAACTTGTGGTCCTAGCTTCTGCCCGCGACTCCGTCCGCGTGGAACTCCTTTATATCGCAGCTCCATACGAACTTTCACCCCCATTTCACCTCCTTAGGGGATGATTTCGGGGATAAAAACTATCCTTTGTAAAAACTATCTATATACCAAACACCAAAATCGGTTCAGCGGTTTAAGCGTGAACAGGTAACAGACAGACAGACAGACAGACAGACACACTTTCGCATTTATTATATTAGTATGGATATTGATTAGTATGGATTTTGTTTGAATGAACTTTTTAGGGTCATAGTATCAAGTAGCGTGATAATTTGACGGGCGATAGACATGTATGGAAGAAAAAATCATGTTACGCCGACCCCAAGTAAATAGAAAAGAACAAGCGAATGATGAGCATCAAATAGTGGTAGTGTCCGAAGCTTCGTGAAAATCAGAAAAAGGTTCACCTGCTCCAGCAATATACTTGGAATGGTAAGCGATGTTAGAGCACGGTACTTCCTTGGCAAAGATGCCCTTCGCTGTAAGACTTTCTACGAATTCCTTCATGATGTCAGCGGGGCCTGAGATTGTAGCGGATTCGGCGCTGTTGTGGCATGCGACTTGTATCTCCGGAGGGCTGTAGAAAGACTAAACTAGCCTCCTTTAAAAAAAATACTATTTAATAAGTTAACTGAAATACTGGCCAAAATAAAATACTTGTGATCGTCTAGTTCATGAAGTACGAATAGGACCCTCTACATTGTGTTAAAATCTCGTCGTAAAACGCATCATATAAAATAATAATGTAAAATTATGTTTCAAATGAAACCGCAACAAACGCAACAAATAAATGTGAATAAATAACATTCGTAATAAATCAAACGAATGTAGATAAAGTTCGGTAATAAACCAAAACGCGAATGTAGTTTATGCGACGCATTAAATAATGCGTTAAAATAAAATAAACGTCAAAAATCATACGTAAATATATGACCAAAAGCCGCAACAACCGAATTAAAACACGTGAAACGTAATTTCAGTAATCGTTAACATTACTGTAAAATTATAATCCGTCGATAAATTATATCGTCCGCAAATAAAATCAAACGGTAAAACAAGCCGTAAAAATCCGCAATAAAATGAACATTTAAATTCAAATCAAAAATAATAGTCTATCTACATAAGTGAACATGCAACTCACCCCATCAGCAACAGCTCGAACAAGATAATTGATTTAATTAGTTAAAAAATTGTGACGTGTGTGCTCTCTCAAAGTTTCAATCACATTGCAATGCCATCATTTATTATATTCATGCGTCCTAATTTAAATTAGAGTTGTATTTAAAAACAATAGAAGTAATCTTTAAATCCACTCTCATACCAGAAATAGTAAATACATAATATTAAACTTTAGAATAATATCTGGCCCTAATGGCCCCCTAAACAATCTTCAATTAAGCATCTCAGCGGACCCGTTGATTTGCAGAAAAGAACTAACTATACCTATAATTTATGAAGCCTTGAAGTGACTACCACAGCAATTAGCACGCAGAACCATATATCCAGCTAATCTCCCGTAGTGACGACCTAGTGATTACAAACCAAAGATAAACACTTAACCCTTAAATTACATAGGTACATTACTATGGATACTTAATGTGAACACTGACTCTATAATTAATTGCAGTTACACACTATTCATATAAAAACAAATCAAACACTCAATGTTTTACACTCACAGTATTGTCAATTGTCTTAAAAATACGTGCCTACGCTAAATTCACTTATTCGTCTCTAAAATGTCTTAAATATCTGTTTAAAATATCACATAAAATCTCTAGTAATTAAACACTGTTTTCACACTAATAAAACGCGGAACGCGCGCGCGAAATCGAATATCAAAATCAATTGATAATTAATTATAAAGGAATCCGAATGGGATAATTTCAACCTTTCGTTACGAAGTCAAATCCCCAACTGCCCATATTTTTATAGAGAAATTTTACATGGATTCTTGTGCAATATTCAAAAGGTGTAATTCTTTTACATGCCATATTAACATACGTCATTTTGGTCCACAATAATTATATAGGTTAGTCAAAAGACATATGTGTTAAAGTACTGCCACTAATTTAGGTTCTTTTGGATTCAAGCCCATGAATTGTTTTTGCAGTCCCACCACTTCAAATCATGAAGTGGTAATAACTTAAACGAAATGTGAGACCAGCTCTTTAGATACAAAAGTTAAAACCAATAAATTAGTGGTTTATTACCCCCGTGTTGACATCATTTCGATTTCAAGGAACGCTTGACGTGAGAAAGGTTTTTATAGAATTTGTCTAAACTAGGTACCTATTTTTACCCGACTGTCGAAGGAGAGGAGGGTTATGTTTTTTAAAGATAATCTTCGAGTCATGTAACCTTGCAGTTACAGAGCGCCCTCAGATTGACGATACAATTTTAGAACTGAAAAGGATGAAATTGTGAGACTATCTCAATAGGTAAAATACTGAATTTACTGATAGCATTTGGGCAACCTAAGCATAAACCTGCGCCCTCACTTCTCTAAGACCGAAACGACTATTTGTTTAATTTAATTACAATTGCAATTAATTACATGCTTTGTCTGATAGTAGGCAGAACGTATACTGCATCCTATAAAAATAATTTACAGAGGAATCGCATGACTATTTAGTAAAGATAGCAATGAATTACGCAGTCATTAGTAATAAAATAAGTATTAAATTTACGCCCTCACAATCGTAAATAGGTATTCTCTAATAAAGCGTACTTATTTCGTGTTTTATTCAAGAATCAGGAACTAATTCACAAAAACGGTTTAATTCTAAGAACACCTTTTAATTGTATGAGTTACAATTTTATTACAACTTGCGAATAACGACATATATACTAAACTTTAACTCAGATTCGTAATCAAGTAATTAAATCAATCAAACTGACTTAATTTTGAATGACTTGAATCCTGGTCACGGCACCACTGTAGAAAGACTAAACTAGCCTCCTTTAAAAAAAATACTATTTAATAAGTTAACTGAAATACTGGCCAAAATAAAATACTTGTGATCGTCTAGTTCATGAAGTACGAATAGGACCCTCTACATTGTGTTAAAATCTCGTCGTAAAACGCATCATATAAAATAATAATGTAAAATTATGTTTCAAATGAAACCGCAACAAACGCAACAAATAAATGTGAATAAATAACATTCGTAATAAATCAAACGAATGTAGATAAAGTTCGGTAATAAACCAAAACGCGAATGTAGTTTATGCGACGCATTAAATAATGCGTTAAAATAAAATAAACGTCAAAAATCATACGTAAATATATGACCAAAAGCCGCAACAACCGAATTAAAACACGTGAAACGTAATTTCAGTAATCGTTAACATTACTGTAAAATTATAATCCGTCGATAAATTATATCGTCCGCAAATAAAATCAAACGGTAAAACAAGCCGTAAAAATCCGCAATAAAATGAACATTTAAATTCAAATCAAAAATAATAGTCTATCTACATAAGTGAACATGCAACTCACCCCATCAGCAACAGCTCGAACAAGATAATTGATTTAATTAGTTAAAAAATTGTGACGTGTGTGCTCTCTCAAAGTTTCAATCACATTGCAATGCCATCATTTATTATATTCATGCGTCCTAATTTAAATTAGAGTTGTATTTAAAAACAATAGAAGTAATCTTTAAATCCACTCTCATACCAGAAATAGTAAATACATAATATTAAACTTTAGAATAATATCTGGCCCTAATGGCCCCCTAAACAATCTTCAATTAAGCATCTCAGCGGACCCGTTGATTTGCAGAAAAGAACTAACTATACCTATAATTTATGAAGCCTTGAAGTGACTACCACAGCAATTAGCACGCAGAACCATATATCCAGCTAATCTCCCGTAGTGACGACCTAGTGATTACAAACCAAAGATAAACACTTAACCCTTAAATTACATAGGTACATTACTATGGATACTTAATGTGAACACTGACTCTATAATTAATTGCAGTTACACACTATTCATATAAAAACAAATCAAACACTCAATGTTTTACACTCACAGTATTGTCAATTGTCTTAAAAATACGTGCCTACGCTAAATTCACTTATTCGTCTCTAAAATGTCTTAAATATCTGTTTAAAATATCACATAAAATCTCTAGTAATTAAACACTGTTTTCACACTAATAAAACGCGGAACGCGCGCGCGAAATCGAATATCAAAATCAATTGATAATTAATTATAAAGGAATCCGAATGGGATAATTTCAACCTTTCGTTACGAAGTCAAATCCCCAACTGCCCATATTTTT
This sequence comes from Epinotia bilunana, assembly GCA_947049275.1. NCBI lineage: Eukaryota > Metazoa > Arthropoda > Insecta > Lepidoptera > Tortricidae > Epinotia > Epinotia bilunana. The sequence goes on along the minus strand of OX346266.1, from coordinate 2,341,655 downwards.
ATAGAGAAATTTTACATGGATTCTTGTGCAATATTCAAAAGGTGTAATTCTTTTACATGCCATATTAACATACGTCATTTTGGTCCACAATAATTATATAGGTTAGTCAAAAGACATATGTGTTAAAGTACTGCCACTAATTTAGGTTCTTTTGGATTCAAGCCCATGAATTGTTTTTGCAGTCCCACCACTTCAAATCATGAAGTGGTAATAACTTAAACGAAATGTGAGACCAGCTCTTTAGATACAAAAGTTAAAACCAATAAATTAGTGGTTTATTACCCCCGTGTTGACATCATTTCGATTTCAAGGAACGCTTGACGTGAGAAAGGTTTTTATAGAATTTGTCTAAACTAGGTACCTATTTTTACCCGACTGTCGAAGGAGAGGAGGGTTATGTTTTTTAAAGATAATCTTCGAGTCATGTAACCTTGCAGTTACAGGGCACAATGGGAGCACCTGTATGCAGAACAACATATTTAAGAATCAACGGACAAAAGAAGGAAAATTACAATTTTAACGGCAGATATAAACAGCAGTTTCCGGAATGTGAAAATGACATGTCATAACTTGACGTAGATAATGAGTTTTTACTTTTATTGCAAGCACATCGTTAACTGGATGAGTTTGTGTATTGGTACCCACCAATACACAAACTCATCCTAAAAGAACCTCTAATGAATGTCTGTTTGATACCCATCAAACAGACATTCATTAGAGGTTCTTTTAGGATGTAACCAGTATGGCACTAGGAAATACTTACATCGTTATAGCCCAAGCCAACGGCAGCCATTGATCCCTTAATGAAGGGAGTCTGGACGGATACCAAACCGCGGCTATAAGCAGCGAGGATCATTTCTTCAGCTGTGAAGCAACCATCAGCGTAAGCGCAACCCAATTCGCCTACACTGTGACCTGGAAAAATACATACATCACCATAATAATAGACGAACTCTGTAGCCTAGTTGGTAGTGACCCTGCCTACGAAGCTGGAGGTCCCGGGTTCGAATCCCGGTAAGGGCATTTATTTGTGTGATGAGCACGAATATTTGTTCCTGAGTCATGGATGTTTTTTCTATCGATTTAAGTATGCATATCGTCGTCTAGCACCCATAGTACAAGCTTTGCTTAGTTTTGGAGTAGGTCGATTAGTGTAAGATTGAATATTTTATTTTTTATTTTTTTAAGTCATTGTAAGTGTGTTCAGAAATATTAGTAAGAAAGTGGTCCAACATTTATAAAAACTAATAATCAGTTATGGACTTGGGTGAGCAAGCTAGTACAATCACTAATCAGCATCAAAACTAGCTACAGAAACGAAGACGTCAAAAGTCTTTATTAAAAGGGAGAGGGCTTGAAGAGCGTTTGACGTCTTCGATTGCGCAGTTACCTTTGATGCAGACTGTAATCTAGTCCCATCGGGTTTTTTATTTATTTGTCTCAGCCAACGAAACCCACTTCTACAAATACCTTACAAACTTACATACATATCAATATATAAAACTTATAAGCAGAAATTGGGCAATAAAAATAAAATTATACAAAGTAACAAATATTTGCATTTACAGAATCCACAGAGGCAGTATACGGATTGGGCCCGTGATTTAAGATTCCAAGTTCAATTCTTGGTCTGCTCCACCAGCTCGAGTGAAAGCGTATTTCTTTTTTAAATCTATGTATTAGAAGTAGATAATATAATTTTAGAAATCAGGAGTGGAAATAACCAAAAAGACGTTTTATTTACAACAGAACTTTATTTTACACGGTGATTTTTAACAATTACACTAAGAATTTACAATTTGATTATAGGCGTAATTTAGGCAATTTGACTCTTCAAACGGGCAGAGGTTTTGCAAGACAAGTGACCAGCGCTAGAATGTGTCCAAAAATGAGCGCGCTGTAGCTTTTATAGACTAGACGGCTTCCCCCACTCCGCCACTATCGACTGACGGGTGGGCTCAGTTACACCTGCGCTAATAATAATATTACTTTCGCTAATAGTCTTAAATTTAAAAAAGCCTATTCCCACTAGCAAATCAGAAATAGGAAGTTCACACAAATTTAGTCCAATCTTGCAACACTTACCAATAATGTTATGTGGAACGATGCCCATCTCAGCTAGAATGTCAGTAAGACCGATTTGGACGGCAGCAATTCCAACGAAAGAATTCAAGATGTTGTCGTAAATAGTCTTGTCTGGATCGCAAATAATCCTCAGGAGGTCAACGCCTTTTGGTTGAAGGACCTTCTGGCATCTGTTAAGTAAGTTTTTATTTGGGATAAAGTAAAAAAAAAGCCCACACTAAAAAGAAACAAAAAAACACACTCCTTTGTTAAGTTTAAAGACAGATCCAGCAACGAATAAATAAATAACTATTAATGATCAAGTTTAGTGAAATAACTATGAGAATAGTTACTTTTCAATAGCGGCCGCAAAAGTAGGGAACCTCATAAGTTCAGCTCCCATGCCAGCCCACTGGGACCCCATACCGCTGTACACAAACCATATGGGTCCAATCGTGCCATCGAAATAGTTGACGCTCTCCGATAGGCTCACCGTCTCTTTATTCTCGTTGGTATCTAAAAAAAAATTACGGAATTTAGTTTCCCGAACACAGCTATGCATGTAAGCAATATAGTGTACACAAAACAGGTTAAAACATAAACATGATGTATAAGATTAATAGATACCTAATGAATAGATAAGTATTATTACACAGTAGATAAGGAAACTATCATAAGTGCTGTTCGCCAACAAACTGTTATGCATTTTGGCGTAAATTTAACTGTTCATTATGCTGTTTTGGAACAATAAAAAAAATAAGTAAATAATTCTATACACTACACTTAAAATATTGTACCTGTAAATTTAAAATATAAATACGTCACCGTTTCTAGTGGTAGTCTTTACAAGAGATATTTGTTGAAAAGTGCTTTTCAAATTCAAATGAATTATTTCAGAACATGTCTATATTTGTTGGGAAAAAACATGAAAAACATAATTATATTGTCAGCTAGATAAAATATAATCATTAAACATTATTAGAATAAACAATGAATATCGTTCCAGTGCTTATTGATACGGCCTTCAAATCTGTCAACAATGGTACTCAGAAGATTGTTCGGGCTGTCCCGAATTCTATGCACCCGGGACGCTACCCTTTGGCGCATAATAGCGGCAAAACCGTTAACGTGCGCATCAGCGAACATCCCTGACGCGCTACAGGAAGGAAGCAGGCCCCGTCACGACGCTTTTTAAAGCATTTTGGCAGACTTTCTACACCTGCAGGCTGTGGGTTAACTACACGCAGAAGGCTATCAGTGCTCTAAGAGTACAGTACAACAATGTTTTCAGGATACTGTTGGGGCTGCTTTCTTCCTGTAGCGCGTTAGGGATGTTCGCTGATGCACACGTTGACGGTTTTGCCGCTATTATGCGCGAAAGGGTAGCGTCCCGGGTGCATAGAATTCGGGACAGCCCAAACACTCTTCTGAGTACCATTGTTGACAGATATGAAGGCCGTATCAAGGTGTTCTGAGCAAGTATGCTCAGAACACCTGGCAAAACTGCGGGCCACCATGTTGCACCGGACTGCTGGCGCTCTCCTCTCCCATTCTATGTCCAGGTCATTACAGAGGGACTCGGATACCCAATGGCCTAGGTACTTCAATTGTGAAACCTGTTTTATCAGGTGTAATTAGACAGGTGGTACTGTGTATATTTTCTTACCAGACTTAAAAAGGAGCAACTCGCTTTTCGCGATATTGTACCTTAAGCCATGGGTCTCCGCGTTCACTTCACAGATGCGCAGAAGTGTGTCCAACGCACTAAACGCTTTGCAAAAGGTAAAAGTTTCATGCTTTTTTTTAAGTGATCCGTGTACTTTTTTTCTTAAAAATATGTAGTAAATTCACCTAAGCTACTTAAAAAGCCGCAGATGAATGTAAATTAATGATAAAAGTATCATTAATTTACATTGATCTTATCATACCAAGAATTGTATATCCCCTGCTCAAATGACCAGGAATTTCAAACTCATGGATACTGTGGAGCAGCCCTATTTGTTCTGGGTCAATAGACTGGCTCTTCAAGGCGTTCAAAATAGTTTGCACGCCAGATTCTTGCCTTCCAGAAACTGCTATCAAATAAGGAAGACTTGTTTGATATCGCTCGTTATCCTAAAAAGAAGATAAATCCTTTATACATACATTTATAACTGTTAGAAATACTTTTACTCTTATTTAATTTAGCGATCAGTTTCTCAGCGTTCAATTGAATTAAAAATGTGTGGGTGCTCATATATCAGTTGCTTTAGCATATTACAGTATCATATCAACATTACGTAATGTCTCATTTAAATTTCATAAAAAAATCTTACAATTACATTTGATGCTCCTGCTTTAAACTCATTACAATTGTTTTGTTTGAATAGTCGATGCAAACGACCATTACTAACTTGTAGAAATATACCTTTTGTTTATAATGTCCCTTCAGTAAGACATGAATATTAGTTCCAGTGTATGAAAAAGTGTTCAAAGCAGCGAAGCTTCTATTGAATCCAGCATGATCTTGCGGGATCTGGATTCTTCCATCCTTGATAGCTGGTATGTCATCCATGGGGGCGTAATAATGCAGATTCGACGGTATTTGGCCTTTGTGGAATGCTAAGCAAACCTAAAAAGCGGAGTGTTTAACTCATAAGTTAAACTCATAATAATTTGTAACAACTTTAAAAAGAAAGATTTTTAGCTTCAAAGTTTGTCATCAATATAACATTATGTTCATTGAGAACTGGATTGACTTATACATTATTTTCTCATTTGAAGTTATCTTCAATAAATCTTTATACAAAATAATATAATACACTTTACACGCCCATAAAGAATTTTGCGAGATATTCGCGTTCAAAAATTAAAAACAAAATTAGTTTTGTCACAATGGCAATATTTAGCGGCGATGTTCTATAAAGATCCAATGCTTCTGCTTATTCAAACGTTACCGAGAGTGTAAGAGCAAGACGCAAGATTGAGCAATGTATAATTGATACAAATTCGTCGTTTACCTTTGTGATAGCATTAGTTCCTGACGCCGGTTCACTGTGTCCCATGTTAGACTTAACGCTCCCAACCGTTACTATCGAGTCTTTTGCAAATACTTGACTAACTGCGTCGAGTTCTTGGGCATCTGCTTCAGCGATAGCTAATAAAACAAAAACATAAAAAATATATTCATGGCTGGTTGGTACATTTTATTGAACTCGTACCAACATTACGTTCTCATTTTCATTGTCTATAAGGTCAAGGTCCTAGTCCTCGTCCCTCCATGGGCACTTTATGTCAAAGTGATAATATATGGCTTAAATTCGAATGAATAAAAATGCTCTAAGGTCGAATTTGACCATTTTAATATAAAAATATTAAAGTAAATAACATTTACAACATTTTTTAAAATTTTAGTCGCCGAAAGTTATATTTGTCATGATCAAAACTTTATTTTCATAGACAGTCAGGACTAGAATCAGATAAGGCAAAAATGTGTAGGCACCTACATATTTTTAGAGCCAGTCATCTAAAACATTACCTGAACCACATGCTTCAACGTATTCAACGTCTTTGGGCGAAACATCGATTTCGGAGTAGAACTCATTGAGGAAATCTTGGATGTCCTGAGATTTTCGTACCGGCATGAATTGGGCATCAGGCTTTAAGCTGTAGCTGCCTTTAGCATGGTATATTTGTGAGTAGATTCTGTAAAAGAGATATTTATAATCGAAACCCAAGATATGAAGGTTCCAAAAAACTATGAAGCGGTTCGAGATACGGTAAGTGCCTTTGCACTTTTAGCGAATCTGCCCACCAGCGGCAGATTCAATAATGGTATGTGAGGTATAATTTTATCCGTGGTGTGGCGAGGCGTCTGGATAACTCGATTCTCGACAGTTTTTAATTTGAAAGCTCTTGAGCCTAATTTCTGACTGTCATTACATTTTTTTTATTAAAATAATTTATTTTTCTTTGAAATAGTAGCAGTACTGTTTTATGTTTTACCTTACATCTCAGTTCGATACGTAAAAAAGCAAGAAAGTTTCGAGTACAGAATGTTAGAAACACTATGACAAGATGGCGTTTCGACAGTATTAATGTTAGTTGGCTCGCATATTAGGCTAGTCAATTAAACACGAACTTTCATCATTCTCCAAGCGTTTTCCGGTTGTTTCTTATAGCCCGCTTCGCTTACAGCAAGTTCGCTTTGGCACCTTATCCCAAGATTTGTCATGGGCACTTGTTTTACGACTGCCATTTGACCTTCCAACCCAGAGGGAAAACTAGACCTTATTGGGATTAGACCGGTTTTCTCACGATGTTTTCCTTCACCAAAAAGCCACGGATATTCTTTACATAAGTTTTTTTTAAACCCAGTACTAGTAAGAGGCCGTGTTCGAACCTACGACCTGCAGATTTGAAAGTCGCATGCCTAACCGCTCGGCTACAGTTAAACATGAACAACTTAATTACCTTTTAGCATCTTTAGCTTTTTGTAGAAACAACACGTTGATAGAATCAGACCTTACGTAGCCGTCGCCATTCTTATCAAAACATTTAGTTTTGCCATCCAAACACAAGAAACCAGCTCTGTAAAAATAAATATCTTGAATTTTTACACTGATTCTTCGATGTCTAGCTTTTTATATAGCATGTTTTATTTTTTAACTTCGTTAAAAATTCAGGGAATATGACTTCGGAGCAAAATTTTCTACCTTTTTTTAAAATCGTAGGATACATTTTGCACCACCTACAAAGATTATAGTCACGTAGCTATACATAAATTCATCAAATCAAATATCAATGATTGGAAAAAAGAATTGGAGCGTCATGATGATAGTAAATATTTTTATAATATTTGCTGATTCTACGTAGGTCCATACGTAGAATCGTCAGTAGAAATCATCAATTATAGCAAGAAAGATCTTCCTAATCTTAGCGTCAATTTCGATGGCAGCCATTATAGCAGCTATAAACACAAAAACAGCTGCTGTTTGCTTCGGTACCCAGAACCCACAAATAACAGGGCGAGTCGAAACAGTAAAATTAAATATTAAATGTAAAAAGGACTCACCTTTTCAAATTGAGACAAACATTAGGGTGCATGCACAAGTTACATCCTCCAACGATAGCCGCATCACACTCTCCCGTGCTCATGCTTCTAAAGGCATGCTCAAGACAGGCCGTGGAACTGGCACAGGCCAGGTCCAAAGCGAAGGAGGGTCCTTTACCGTCGATCCAGTAGGAGATGCGGTTGGCGTACATGGCTTTATTGCACCTGATAAAAATTGATAGTTTAAGCAGACGAAACGAACACAATAATACTACGGATAGTAGTAATATGACGATTTCGGTGTTCGTAGTAAGGAGCCCTCACTCGCAAAAGAATAATAGAACAAATCAACTGTCTTAAATAATAACGAAACGGCTACGTCTTGACTCATTAGTCGTAGTTACGTCTAAGTTTATTCTTATTTATTATAATAACAGTCAATAAAAAATATTTTCTCCGGACGATGCTGCTTTAACCTTATAGTTACCTACGGGTGTCAACCAAAGTTGACAGAAGCCAACATCGCTGTGGTACTGGCTGGTGGCCAAGGTAATCTCTACGTGATCGATAACAATGGATAAAAACATGTTTTTTAGCAAAAAAACATTTAATATTTGTGATTCTTAGTCTGAACAATAATAATTTATCAAATCATAAGAGTAAATTAACATGTGAATTTTGTAGTCTAAAGTACAGCTTTAGACTTAGGTTTCGGAAAAGCTTTATCGGCAAAACATGCCCGTATTGAGTAGTGTTTTCGGCCTTAAAAGTTCCCGTAAGTAAAGGGTTGATTGAAACTTGAGGACACAGTTAGGAACAATAATTTACAATAGGTAAAAAAGAAGAAACTAAGCATCCTAAATATTGCAGCACCTAATACAGTAATTGTTACGCCTGGTTCTCAATGAGTAACTAGCATTTATATCTGACTCACCACTCACAAAAACGGTTCTTGCCAAGATCACCTGATCTTGGCAAGAACCGTTTTTGCCATCATTCCTTCTTCTGAAGAAGAAATATGAACAATCCCATGAAATCGGTTGATTTCCTGACATGCATGACATAGATGCAAACTTATATGAAAACAGATCTGTGGTTACCTATTAACTGTTTATAACCGACAAGTGAATTAATGGAAAATCCAAATGCACGTTCAAATGACCAACCCTATTACAATAACCGACAATAACATCCGTACTACACATCACCTAATTTAAAATCCATTGATGCGAACGAATGGAATACACCGCCGGTGAATATTCAGTGCGCTCAGCCTGCATAATGTGTGTCGACATGAATTTTTAAATTCGAAGCCACTGCATTATTCCGCTGGTGATCTGTTGTCGTCGGGTTTCGACTGCGTTTAATACATTATTCTACATGGTGTTTGGGAGTTTTGATTAGTTTTGAGGTTTGAAATGTTTGTTGGTGTATCTGTTCAATTACTAACAAAGTTATGTTTTCATTTTTTAATCTCTTTATAGCATCTGTTTGAGTCATCGTCTGCGGATACGCGTGCGAGGACAACAGAACGATGTTTACGGAAATTTTCCGAATTGTTTGTTGAAGTCTCTTGACTTCGCCTATTTTTAAAAAAAAACAGCGTGTTTAACTCGTTTTATAACGCGATAAAATAATGATACCGACTTGACCATTATTATTTTATCTTCAATTCACACAATGCAACTAGCAGAAGCAAGTAGTTGTATGACATAAAACTCTTTAACGTCATTCTACTTTATGTTGAAGAATAATAATTAAACGCACTCTCCAGAATTTCAACTGAGACGAGATAATATAATCATTTAAATGTTCATGATATTCTTAATAATATCTGTACTGTAGGTGGCTACCCTTTATTTTTCTCAAAAAGCAAAAACAGTCCTGTTTATTATGGAACATTTACTTTCTTAGCATAATAAAGTATCAAGATTAGGACATCGTACTAATTTGAGACGGTTGACACATTTGACAATGATATTACTGTTGCATTATAAAAAGTTTAAAATAAATGTCATGCTCATCTTTCCCTGCCTAGAATCAATCACGTAATTCATCAGAATGATGTCCACCGTTTTGTATGATTTAATGCGGGATTGATATAATAATATGACTGATCGCTGCGGATATCACAGACGATCGACAATTTATGACATCCCCACGAGTGAAATGTCACAAAACAAAAATTGGCCAAGTGCGTGTTGGGCCACGCGCAGGGTAGGGTTTCGTAGTTGCCTGTCTGTCTGTTACATCGACACGCGCGCGCCAACTAAAAGGTGAGGTTTCGTTAGCCGCATTTGTACGAAAGTTGGCCTTTTGTAGAAGTACATTTTAAGTTGGTCAACTATTACTCGGTAACTAGTTATGCCTACTTCCTTTTAAATTAATTATATGTGCTACTGCTACGATTTTTACAGTCGGGGTGGGGGGCGCAAACAGAGTAATGAGTTGAAAAATGGGTTTGTGTATACCCATAATATTTTTAAACAAGCTATCCAACTATACCCCACACCATGGGTTTCAAAAGGAAAATAATACATTCCCACTTTGTAGGAAAGGTAAACTAAACAAAAAACAAGATTTTATTCTACCGTTTTGTCGGCGTGATAGATTTATATACTCATACCGAATAATAGCTTTCTAGTAGTAAGGGTTACTAAGCTAAACCGCAGACGGACAGACGGACATGGCGAAACTATAGGGGATCCGTGTTGACTACGGTTGAAGAATTTAAATAACAGTCTCTGGTTTGTTTTGATAAAAAAATGCTTCTAGTGACAGCGTCAATTTTTCGTCGTAAATGTTATTTTACGAATATAAAAGTAATGTTTCAAAAGCTTTTAGTTACTATACTTACGTATTCGGTTTTATGCCTAAGGCTACTTCAGGAAAAATACGGTTTCGAAAAGCATTAATTTAAAATAGCGTTATTTTTGTTTATTTCATTTTAAACGTTTTTCTTAGATGCTTCATTTAAGAATCCAACAAACTTTCCATTCGGAAGTAATTATATAGATTTCATTTGAATTTTATAGAGCAAATGTAAAGAAACCAAAAAAAGAAACATTTATTTATTTTGTTCCGAATTTTCAGCAGCTAGTTCAGTTATATTTTTTTGATGTCTGAAATTTTGTGGGTGCTTGTGTCTAGGTAGGTAGGGATATATTATCAAATAAATAGTTATTTACGCCTAAAGTCTACATTGAATTAATTACAGCGTTAATTTGGACGTGAACTGTAGTCATCGGCATTAAGCATGGCTGACAAGACATGACGGCTCGCGAAGGAATAATTAAAAAGCACACAGTTGTGATTAAAGCCCCACAAAGGGATTACAATGCATGAAATGTTTACGTTCGGGATATTTCGTAGCATTCTCTTGTTTTTTCTGTTTTGTTTGGATTGATGACAAGGGAGTAATTATGTCTGATTAGGTGGGTTATTCAGTATTTCCCGAATCTTTAATACTTTGATTTACTCAGCAAATAAAGTCTATATAAAAAGTATATAGATAATATTATATAACGTTAAATCTGTGATATGTGTGTGTGCAGATTTGTAAGTTTATGTTTACGGAGTTACCTCCAAAGCGATTCATCTGATTAAAGAAACAAGGATATTTCCGCAACTAGTATAGGGTAACGTAAATATATATATGCATAAGTATAGGCAACAGATCTCAGTTAATTTTCTTTCAATATTTCATCGGTACATTGTATTTCCTGTGATGGGGGACAACCTGTTACTTGCGTCCGCAGGAGCTACCTTCCACAACCCTGCACGAGGACACGCTCTGCGTGTGACAAACTTTAAAGGCGAAATAAAGTATGCCATACGAATAAAAAAATAGCCTTTGCTGTTTGCTTAATAATTTCGCTAGCAGACGGTTTTGCTCGAAATAACATTCATATTGAAACCATACTTGTTTCGTATACATATACTACGTATACTATATACTATGTACTTATAATTGGGCTTTGATTTTCATGTCCATTTATTTCTCTGTGAGAAAATCTGCGTTTAAATTCGCAAACAATGCCAGATTATGATGATTTTTAACCAAGTCCTCCGGTCATATTTTTGAATGAACGTGAAATACGAAAGTTAATATAACTGACGGGACGCGGAAGCCAGAATTAATTGTGATAAAGTATTAAAACCGGCAACCAGCTGTGCTATTCACAATTTGCTTCACCGGCTCCTCCCGGTTCAGCCCTAGTATCCTCGTATCTTGATGCCGGGATTCGTTATAACTTCGCATAATCGGAGTCCTGATTTTCTCTGGTTTGCCTAAGTGAAGCATTGTGAACAACAATCCAGGAACAATGGAGCATACCAGTCGGCCATCAAATACACCGTGCACAGCATAATTAAGACGCAGATAATACTGTTGTGAGATTAAACGCCGTACTTAAGTAGTTGTGTTAGCTTCATAATAGCTAACGGCTCTGTCGCTATCGCACTCACATATCTCTTGACGAGGGACATTAAGAAAATAGAAGCAATGTAACATAGGAACAATGACCAGCATTAATATTTGCAATAATATAGCGGGCAAAATTCTGTCTTGTGCTAACATTCATTTATGAGGGCCTAACATTCTGAAATAAATCTACCTGAAACTTTGGTATCTCAGTTACAATTTCATAGTTTGGGATGTTTTAAAAATAATAAATAGGCACTATGTAAATAAAATATTCAGTCGCGGCTGTCTATATACTAATATTATCTGTACTTATATTGTAAAGAGAAAAAGTCAGTGAGTTTCTACACAGAAAAACACGATTGTCACTAATCCGTATATAGCCTAGTTGAAAAGATACCCATTTAATTAAAATGGCAAACATATAGGCCCATTTGCACAACAATCTACAACTTATGATGCAAGCGAAGGTCACGAATTATAAAAATGAGTTGATAGAGTTTTCCGCTTCGTTACAAGTTTTTATGAAATGTATGTATGTATGTAAATATTAAATTGTATACAAGAAACAGGTAATAATGCAGATAAGAAAAACTTATCATAAAAAGGCGAATCTATCCCTGCAAGGGATCTCTTGCAGTTAACCTTTTCCGCTTTGCCTTAAGGTCTGACTGGTAGATAATGCCATTACGGCATTAAGTTTTTCTTTTGTGCAACAAAGTTTAAATAAATAAATAAAGAAACAAACGAACCCCGAATCGAATTAAAAATTAATGTTGAGCGTTTCAGGCGACAATTATTAAGGCCATTTTTATCTATAACAAAGCTTAAATTACATCCGTACACTGGAAGCCAATTTAACATACCGCGCAAGTTCTAATTAGTTTCTCACTCAGGCACTAACATGAATGCTAAAACTTCCGTTATTCGGTCCGTATAATTATAAAATAGTTCCGCGGTTTTTTGGAACATTCCCATGTTATTAAAATAATATATAGCTACTGTGTAATAAGCAAAGCTTTGGATTAGTTTGCTAATGGTTATGATTAATATGAAGCTAGGCAATGAATCTGATTGAAGTTGCAACTTATCATTTAATTATAATTTTTAACCTTATCACGACTTTTTTTCTTGACAACAAACCTAAGGTAGGTTTTATAAAGCAAGTCATTTCATACTTGTACTGAGTACAAATTCAAATCGAATTTTCAACTATTATAGTCATAGCAACGCAATGCTTCTATGATTTCAAATGTAAATTGGCAACAAAAATATAAAATTTGAAGGAGCAAGCATCTACAACAACCTACCATAATCGGTAAAAGAAACAAAGCTTTAAGAAAGACAGCCCATGTATTAGCTTATTCCTGTCACCTAAGTACGGCCCAGAGTCGACCATAACATGTGTTGCTAAGTGCATGGCCCTAACAAATCAAACGCTTCATTTATGTTTCTACCCGTAATTTTTTATGTGTAGAGGTATTGTTACGTAAATACCTGTTAATTTAGTCTTAGGTTTTTTTAAAAAAATTATTTATACTTATCATTATTACACAGAATACACGGCCAGGCAGCGGACAAAACCCAGCAGGGTTTAAGTTCGTATATTAATTAATGGAAATATGCTCGCTGGAATAATATTAATTTGTAAATAACTATGAGCTCTCACTAACCTTAACCCGAATTTGAAAAAATAATCCTGCCATGGCGATGTAGATAGACCTACTTTTTTTCTCTTATCCATACTTTAGTAATAGATTAAGATTTTGGCGGTATTGAATTCACGCTACTCAGAGACAAAGCGCGCTACCACCAACAAACATGAAATGAAGAATGGCAAATAAACAATCACCCGATACTTAAATATGATAGAAACCATTACCCATCACACCGTCATTGACCGCACGCTCGTTTGCAAACGAACCTAATATATAAATCATTCATATTTGCGATCGCAAAGTGGTGGCGGATCATTTTTTCACTTCCCTCCATTCTCGACCCGTAATCCGGTCGCGGGCTCATAAATAAAACACAAAATACGGTCGTAAAACAAAATGAGCGCAAATCGAAACCGGTCCGATTCCCTTCAAAGAGTAACTGGTGGTAATCTGATTAGACTGGATGACTGTAACGTGTTTTATTTTTGTGTTGCACCTTTAATATATAATATCGTATAGAAAAGCAGGCTTGCCCCTTCTAAAAAAACATCGATATACTACAACTATTTTACAGTTCTGCAAGTGTTGTATCAGAAATAACAGGATTACTCCAGCCGCAGGAGAATTGCTTTTAAACAGTGACGATGATGATGATAAACAAATGATCTGATAAAAAAACCTAATCAATTAATTAATATAGGTGTAGGGAGCAGTCTGACATCCTAGAGGCGGTGTTCTTTTTATAACTTCCTTTTTTATGCTTAATTTTTAGTTATAGCCAATTTTTTTTTATCGATGATGATTATCTTGTATTTATGTTTAAGCTAGCTTTAATTTATATAGGTGTATATTATTATTTTTATATCGAGCCCTTCATGTCCCACTGCTGAGCAAAGGCCTCCCCCTTCTTTTTCCAACCATCGCGGTCTTGATCTGACCAGGTTTTTAAAAAGGAGACCAAGTTATCACGCCATTGCCGGTGAGATCTACCGCGTGTCATTTATGAGTTGTTTTATTTTTAATTTTTATTTATTTAGAAAAAAAAAATTGACAGAAATGATGCCTGTTTCTTATCATTTATAAGTTAAAGTAAATACAATTATGATTGTGATACCTGATCTGAAACCTATCTAGTTGTGTACCTACTACATGCAAATAGCGTAACAAACATAGAAACGAGATTGCAAGAAGCAATATTAACGCCTATTTCTTATTAACTAGAAAACGAAATTTGCAGAACTTTATTCTTAAAAACGGATGAACTTTGAGCGAAAACATAAATTTCAAGTTTTGGGGCTATAGAATAATAAATTTGTAAATAAGTATTGCAGATGTCTGACATTGTTATTTTTGCGAATGTCTGACACATTCTAACATATATTCAAATATGAGGAAGTTGCAAATATAAAGTAAGGTTATTTTTTACAATTTGTTTTTTTTACGAATCCAAAACAGAAAGCTACTTCATAAATACTTACAATTTTTTTTATTTTTTTTACAAAGTACAAAATATTTTATTGATTTAAAACACAGTGGTTTACAGACAAGGCAAGGTTGAGGCCTCTAATTAGGTATATATGTACCTGTGTTGAGATGTCTCGCTCTTCCAGACATAGTACATTGTAATAATCCACAATTTAGAAAAATGTTTTTTAAAGTATATTATACTAACTTAATCTACGTTTATTTTATACATTTCCTTCATTCGATAATTGATTATAAAAAATTAAAAACAAACGTATTAAAACTAAATTAAAAAGCAACTAATACTAAATAACAGAGAATGAAAAACTGGAAACCACGGTCGCAAATAAAAACCAGAATCGCTGTGCCACATCTGTACATACCCCATCCTCGCCCAATATCTAAGATTTATATTGTTGCATCAAAGATAAAAAGTAACTTTGCGAGCTTCGTAACTGGGGACGCTGGGGAGAAATGGCCACATCTATCAATATAACGATGGATACTCCGGGCTTAAGGGCATATACTGTGATAGGCCTAATGGAGTATGAGGATGGTCCAGATTCCGGTAACGAGGCGTATTCATCAGATGGTACGTGATGCTCTAGATGTGCCGTGTCATTGAATTAGGATGTATGGACCTTATTTATTTATTTATTTATTTATTTATGTAATCATACAAAATTTATACAGTTGACAGTAAGAAACCAAAGCACTGTACAATTTATAATTATTAACATGTAAAAACCGAAAAAGAAAAAAAAAAAAAACAATATTTAAACATCCATCGTCTCGCAGTATCTCAGACACATGTGACATACATTCGCCCATCGACTAGCAAATACATCACATTCAGGTGCTTGTGACAGAAGCGAGTTCAACAGTTTTAGTGCCCGAATAGCAGGGGAGTTTCTGTGTGCTACAGTACGAGTTAAACCGCACCCACTTATAAACTGCACCCACGTGTTTAAAGTACCTTTTTTATTATTTCACACCATGCACACTGATCACGTTTTATAGTCATAGTTATAGTCATAATTATAGTGATTTATTTGTAAACATAGGTGGATAAATAATGGGTTTTGGAACACTGTTTTGCCTGTAGGCGTACAAAAACAGGGGTATGATTAACATTAAACCTATTTGAAATGCGCTTAAACATAACAATATCACAACAACAAAAAACAATTATTCCCAATCCAATTCAATTAATACTTAGCAGATTTTGATGGCAGCTAAAAAATGAATTTAAGTCGTCTATCATATTCATGTGACAATGGTATCGGATAAAATCATTCAATTATTTCCTCACTCGGTGTTTGTGGCAACAGTTAAGGTAAACGTGCGAGTGTTGGACGCTGTACTAGTATATGGTCAAAGCAATATGGGTTAAATTCGAACTAAGAGGATTTTTCTTCATTCGAATTTGATATAGAATCAAATATCCAACAGAAATGTACAATACTGAGTTTTAATCCGTAATATATGCACGCTATTTAAATTTAATTTTAATTACTTAGTCATGTCATAATAGTATTTTATGCAATCGTTATATATGTAATGTATGCTTTTTCAGTCGAGTACCACGTTTAGGCCACGAAGCTGGCTGAGTGGCCTAATTAAGGTACGAGACTTAAAAAGCTAATTATACATATAACTATTGTATACAACTTTTTCTACGAGTCAACTGAACTAATTAAACAAACTTGGTATCTATTGAAAACGAGGTGCAACCAACGGCTTTTTCTTTTCTGTGCGTTGATGTCTATTTACCTTTTGACTTTCTCATGATGGCGTCCTATTGGCCAAATACATTATAATTCAGTAAAGGCGCCACGTGATTGGTCCATTTCATTTTAGTTGTCTCAACAGTTATGAAATGTTGAGTTGGGAGCTCCATAATAAAAAGTATGTGATTTAAGTTTGGTGTACGAAGTCTTAATTCAAACATTAAGGTCGACGAGTATAAAATAACTATTTTCACATGCCTTAAAGGCAGAATGTATGAAGGGTCAACAATGTAACTACACTTATAACATCTACTGTTCCATATGTTCTCGTGAATAAACTTTCATTTCATTTCATTTCTAACGACAACGAGAGGTGTTATAAGTTTATCATGTGATTTGTGTGTCTGTCTGTAGTATTGCAGCTAACAAACGGACTAACTGATTAGAGAGTGTTTTTTTTTAAAGCGAGTCGTTTGTTTTGAGATGCTTTTAGCCATGTTTTACCGAATCACTGTGATAAATCTAAGATTTACCAAATGAATAGTGGTAAAATTCTGAAATGAACGATGGTTTCCGTTTCGAACTTTTACCAACCTATGTTGGTTAATCTTAGGTTTTACTGGTAATTCCTAGGATTCACCGCACTTCGGGCTTTTACAGTGAGAGATACACGGAATCAAAATATAGGAGGGATGATAGAATAGAATAATAGGATGGAGGAGTACTAACACTTGCTAATTTATTTAATCGTATGGCATATATTTAAAATACTGCAATACGTGCCAATAATACAAGCAATGCAAGTATGACAAATGGACAGGACATTCAGGATATTGAGCCATGCAGGTGTAAGGTGCAGCAAGTCTTCCGTTGCTGATGATCAACTATTATAATGGGGAACACATAAAAAATCCCAAGAGAGATTTCTCCGAAAGCATCATTATTCCGAAATTTCAACATTCCAAACGCCATTTACCGCTTGACGAAATTGAGGACGCAGATTATTAAATGAAATACATAAAGGTAAGGTTAGTATTATATCCTGAGAGATTATAAAAATATCAGCGGAACATGGAGAATTGTGAGTTGGCGTACAGTCAGCCCTACAAGAACAAGAAGTTTATAAATGCATTTCTGAACAGAATCTAGCCGATAAATTGCAGGACCTGTCTCGGGAAAAAAAATACCTCCATTAGATTGAGTCATAAGTCGGGCCAGAAAGATGCTGAGACCTGTAAATACGTCATAGAAGTGCCAGCCCTTATACGAAAAGCGCTAGTATCCCAAAATCGAGATTTTATTAGTTGGTCTTCGTGCCCAGTGAGAGACTTCACTATCGTCACCAGGCGCTTCAAATGCCAGCAGTTTGGTCACGCCGCGCCGCCAAGACGTGTAAGCAATCTGACCACATTGCAGTGACGCAGGGCATTCAGGTAAGGAGTGCCCAAAGCAAGGATATCCGCCCAAATGTGCAAGATGCAGATTTTACAAACGCCTAAACGAGTATACAACGGGTGACCTTGAATGTTGCTAGAATAATTTACTTTAAAAACAAAGTTTTAACCGACTTCAATTTAGTACTCCGCCAAGCCACGAGAACATTTCCATATTTCTTTTCCAATTTACCACATGAACTGATTCCTGAGAGCAAATGCGTTGATTATTAGAGAAAAAAACCTAATCGCTGTATGTGACCCGATAATATTTAAGGACTTCCGTCGATTCCACAAGGATATCCGATCCACCTTTTTTTTTTTTTTAATTTATTTAGGTAAACAAACAGCCACTACAACGGAGTCTTAGTATTACTAGCCTTATAAATAAATACAATATGTGTGACCAACACCGTTCACCACATATTACTTGTTTTACATCGTCATCGTTCGGAGTAAGTCAGGGGTGCAGCCCCTGAAGTGCTGTGAATCCGGGGAAAGAAAAAAGAACATAATAAAAATTAAAAAAAAGAGAAAACAAAAACAAAAATACATGCCCGGCCACAGTAAGAGAGAGAATTGTTATTTAATTATATAAGCAAGAAAATGCTGCGTTAAACTGAATAACAATATCAATGTGTTTCAGTTATATAATACTGTTATTGAGTACTTCTATTATTTGTTTTTTACTAAAGCCAAATATGTCTATGTGATTAAAATGTACATTGTTATTGTAAACGAGCCTGCGCAGAGGAGCACGCTCACCAGCGTTGGTGCGGCAGCGACCTGTCACAAACAGTTGGTGAGGGCGCGCCTCTCGCTGAATACAATGATACGGTACCTTATACGAGAGCTTGTTATTAAGGGCAATGCAATCAAATTGATTGTTGCAGAGCCCGTACAGTACGATTGCTTCTAGCAACATGCGCCTGGAACGTAATTCTATTAATTTATACTTATGTAATAATTGCTTACGGGAGGTTACGGCACATCTTTTCGTCCAATATTCCGCAGTCTCAAGACGAGAGTCTTTGACCAGTGTGTGTTGCCAGTGATGACATATGGCACGGAAACGTGGTCGCTTACTATGGGCCTCATAAGAAGGCTCAAAGTCACCCAAAGGGCAATGGAGAGGGCTATGTTGGGAGTTTCTCTGCGCGATCGCATCAGAAATGAGGCTATCCGCAGCAGAACCAAGGTAACCGATATAGCCCTCCGAATCGCTAAACTTAAGTGGCAGTGGGCGGGGCACATTGCACGTAGAACCGATGGCCGTTGGGGTGGAAAGGTTCTCGAGTGGCGACCACGTACCGGAAGGCGCAGCGTGGGTAGGCCCCCCACAAGGTGGACTGATGACCTGGTAAAGGTCGCGGGAGTCCGCTGGATGCGGGTGGCGCAGGACCGGTCATTGTGGCACTCTTTGGGGGAGGCCTATGTCCAGCAGTGGACGTCTTTCGGCTGATATGATGATGAATAATTGCTGGTATGGTAACCTGTTACGATAGCATCTAAAGTTCATGGTATTTAAAAAATTTTTTTGAACAGTTTCAAGGATGTCAGAGTATTTCTTGTAATAGGGATTCCAAATAGCAACTGCGTGTTCTAGTTGGGGACGAATTAAAGATTTGTATAATTGTAAGTATGTACTTGGTCGTCGGAATTCCGTACTGGAACGCATTACAAAACCATACATCCTATACGCTTTACTTACTATGGAACTTACATGAAGGTCAAGGTGAAATTTTGAGTCAAGTGTGATTCCCAGATCTCTAATAAATTGAACTTCTGCAAGTTTTGCGTTACATAAATAATAGGAGCTATGTAAGGGTAATCGTTTTTTTGTAAATTTTATAAACTTGCATTTGTCTAAATTTAGTTCAAGTTTGTTAACAGAGCAGTAATCTGAGAAGCGGTCCAAGTCCCGCTGAAATCCTATAGCATCGTTTTCATTACATATTCTGTGATATATCTTTAAGTCCTCTGCGTAAAGTAAAAAGTTTCAAAATTGGAAACAATTGTTTATATCGTTAATAAATATTGTAAATAATAACGGACCCAAAATAGAGCCCTGCGGGACCCCAGAGCTAACAGACGTTGCGCACGATTCATGACCATTAATTGCTACTTTCTGAGTACGATTTGTTATATAGGACTTGAACCAGCGCCACAACTTTCCCCTAATTCCATTGTATGCAATCTTTTCTAATAGCAAGCGATGGTCCACCCTGTCGAAGGCCTTTCGAAAATCAGTATAAACACTGTCCACTTGCACGTTATTGTCTAAATTTTCAAATAAGTAAGTAGTGTAAACAAGAAGATTAGTAGTTGTTGATCTGTGTTGTACAAACCCATGTTGGTTAGAACTTATTTGGTTGTGTAAATTTGGATATAACTGCTTGTGGACTAGCTTTTCGAAAACCTTGGACAAAGTGGATAAGATGGATATAGGTCTATAATTTTCGACCTTAGTTTTAGAGTCACCTTTATGCACTGGGACTATATTAGCAGTTTTCCATATACGGGGGAAGATTCCCTCCGTCAAGCACTTATTAAATGGTACAGTTATAGTTTTAACTGTGTTTTTAAGAAAAATGGGCGGAATATTATCCGGCCCTTGACCCTTAGATAAATCCAGAATTTTTAGTTCGTGTGAAATGTGGCCAGTAGTTACATGTAGGTTATGTATGTTGATGTTAGGCATTGGGTTATTTTCGGGAATGTCGTAGTCGTCGGTAACCGTGGAAGGCTGATAAACGGATTGAAAGAATTCTGAAAACATATTGCATATTTGTGTGCTGTTACTTGAAGTAACAGCACACAAATATGCAATATGTTTACTGTTACTTGAAGTAACCTTTGGCACTTCATTAGTTGCTATTTCAACGGAATCTTATCAGAATCTGTGATATACTTTTGTACTTTTAAGTACATAATTGAGGAATTCCATAAGTCATCTGTGGTCTTCATCATCAATTCCACTCCACCAAATTTATGATTTCCGGGTGTAAATACACAAGTTATAATAGAAAATACCAAAATCACTACACGCGTGCCTAATATAATTGAGGAGTTCCCTCAATTCCTCATGGATCCTATCATCTATTTGAATTTTTGAAAAAATGGGACCCACCTGGAAGCATATACGTACAAACGAAAAAAAAATTTTACGAATCGGCTCATCAATGACGGAGTTCTGAGGTAACAAACATTGAAAAAAAAAAGTGAAGTCGGTTAAAAATGGCCGAGCAACGTTACATAAACTCGATTGATTATGAAGGGGACTAATGTAAGGACGCCTCTTACATTACTTTTGTTTTGACTTATTTTATATGTATAGATTTATTTCACCTATTTAACCGACTTTAAAAAAAAAGAGGAGGTTCTTAATTCGGTTGTTTTTTTTTATCATTATTTTTATTATGTTTAATGTTTGTTACCTCAGAACTCCGTCATTGATGAGCCGATTCGTAAATTATTTTTTTGTTTGTAAGTAGGTAGTTCCAGGTGGGTCCCATTTTTTTCAAAAATTCAATTGGATGATGGGATCCATGAGGAATTGAGGGAACTCTTAGGCACGCGTGTAGTGATTTTGGTATTTTCTATTTTAACTCGTGTATTTACACCCGGTAATCATAAATTTGGTGGAGTGGAATTGATGATGAAGACCACAGATGACTTATGGAATTCCTCAATTATGTACTTAAAAGTACAAATGTACGTCACAGATTTTGATAAGATTCCGTTGAAATAGCAACTAATGAAGTGCCAAAGGTGATCCTTGTGGAATCGACGGAAGTCCTCAAATATTATCGGGCCACATACAGCTATTGGGTTTTTTCCCCTAATAATCAACGCATTTGCTCTCGGAAATCAGTTCATGTGGTAAATTGGAAAATAAATGTGGAAATGTTCTCATGGCTTGGCGGAGTACTAAATTGAAGTCGGTTAAAACTTTGTTTTTAAAGTAAATTATTTAGTTACTAACTCGTCTTATCTCAACGTCCTCCTACTAAACGCGAAGGCGGCAACGCAAGCAAATATTTGTTAAACATATTTGAACTCAATTTACTTAAACTCGCTTGACCTAGTCTAACACTATTGCAGATGGTATGTTACCTAACGTAATTTTAATAGGCGATTTATATAATGTTTTAATTTAAATAGATATAAGTTACTTTGCTCTATATTCCAATTGTTTTTTGATGTACGATATTATTATATACCTTCACTGTGCACAAATTGCACTAATTAGTTTGTTATTACTATCTTTGTCTGAGACACTATTATCTCTATTCAGACGCATGTAATAATGAGTGTACTATGTATACGCAAGCAAATGTTAACATTAGCAATAAGGTTTATGAATACATTATTATTATTATTATATTTAGGCCAAACCCAAAGAGACGGTAAACAAAAACCTGCGAACTCTTTTTTTACCCACCGTTAAAAGGCTGTATTTTATTACCATTTTAATAAACGACCTAAAGCCAAGTTGGATCCTTATTCATAATTATTTCCTTATTAGTTCCGTAGCGCAACACCTGCGGCCGACGGGTGTTGGGATCATTTTTATATTATTACGGAAAAAAGGCTTTGGCAAAACGTAGGGACAATTTCCTTTCGTGCCTTTGGTTTTTTAAAGCTGCATGTGATGTCATAGTATTTATACATTGTATAGTTCAGACTAGAATAACTGCAAACATGATAATCTACGATTTTAAGTACGGTATAACACTATAACACTATTGAAGTACAGTTGTGTATTACTCAATTTTACAGCTGGTTTGATACGATAAATATAAATAATTAAGGTGAGTTTTTCCTTCTTCATTAATATGAGAAACCGATAAAAAGCACAATTTCGGCTGTGGTTGAACAACGTGATCCACTACTGGCTTCGTAGGCAGTTAACAAAAGAACACAGGTAAAGCCGCGGAATATGATATAGCCTATATAACATCCAGAATGTCCAAACAACACGCAGGTGAAAGAATCTTTGAAATCGGATAAGCGGTTTCCGAGATTACCCAAAATATACAAACTTACAAAGCTACAATCTCAGTCTTTTTCTCTTTAAAATATTAGTATAAATTAGTTCTTGAATTTGTACCTATACACAAAATGATATTATTATTATTATTAAGTTAAATATCGATTTTATATATAGACGTGCCGTTGCGTACATAGCATGGCAAGAGCTTTATAAAGAGCAGAGTAGCGAGTGTAACTGACATTTGGAAACAAAATGGAAGCGGGAAGCGGAGACGTTAACACTGTTTTTTTTTGCAATAACTTGAATTTACCCTTATACCGTGTGTTACCGGCATGCGGGCATTTATTAAAACTGATAATAATATGTTCCATTAGCAATTATTTGCATGTATTTGCAAATCATAATTATTTAATTTAACTGCGCAATTAATTTTCCAAAATACAAACCTTCAATGGACTAGGTGTATGACGCCGTAATAAACAAAGTATGAAGAGCTGTCATTTACACTTACTTGTCAATTTACTTTGCTGTACATTGCTGACAATTTAAATTTTGTTAGAGAAATTATCATTTTGGAATTATAGTTAAATATTTATTTGAATTAAGGTCATGATTAAATTAAAGAACTACGTTAATTTATCCTACTTACAAAAAGCCCGCTTACCGGTAACACACTGTATTTTGTAAAAAAATTATTCGCGAGTGTGAAAAGCGACAGTGTAACACAAGCTTCCCGCGCGGCTTCGCTCGCATATTGCAAATAACTCAGGCAAACCTGTGGTATGAAAAATAGCCTATCTATTTTATAACATTATAACCATCCAAAAAGCCCATTCTACTCACAGGTGAAAGAAGTTTTGAAATCGGTTAATCGGTTCCGGAGGTAATCTAAAACATACAAACTTAAATATAAGGCTATAATCACACAAACTTTTTATATTTATAATATTAGTAAATATTACTCGTGCACCAATAAAAAACTTAAGCGCGTGTGAGTAAAACACCGCTGATTGTGCTAATATTTGAATATACTTAAAACAAAAATATACCTAACTCGTTGAACTGTAAATTAATCAAACTTTTAAGTGAATGAAACCAATCTCGTGACGTTTTGTACAATCCCGGAACTAATATCACTAAAATATTGTTTTTAAGAAGTCGATTCCATGCTTGCTTAACATTTTCCGGGAATATGCCAACTTGAGGCATTTTCTATCTTTTAGGAAAAATCTCGTTTTTCACAGTTATTGAAGAATGCATTCATGGGTATAGCGTTCAAAACTTAGACCTCTAGCGTTCCCTTGGATATATTTTTATTTTAAGAGGATACGAGTTTATGTCGTCGCCTGCCATCAGTCTCAGCGTAGGAACCGGTCGTGTCAAACGCAAAACCAAAGCAGACTATTTTCATGACAAGAAAATAGGGCGGCCATATTGCTTGTGTTGTTCAATGCATAATTTATACAATTAAACATAAAGTAAACGTGCTAGTCAAAGCAATATGGGCTAAATTTGAACAGAGGACTGGTTCTTCATTCGAATTTAATACATTTTCTTTTGACATAAAATGCTCATGGCGTATAATACACTAGTTCAACGTCGAGTACTAGGACATAAATATATTTTTAAAATGAACCAATTACGTCAATTTTTTTCTAGATTTTACTTCATTTTTATGGGTTGCACGATGCCTTTGCCACGCTTTCCTTTAATTATAATGCTGTCTATTTAAAATTAAGTCTAATCTTAATAATTGAATACACCAAAACTAATAACAAAAAAAAAATTATACCTATTTGATACTATAATAATTATAGTGGAGATACAGACGACGCAATTTCTAAACTGTACTACCAAATTTTAAATTCATCGTACTTATCTGTAATATAAAAAGTATTGTATTGCTATTAAATTCATTGCACACTGGTTGTATAAGAGCTATATTGGTGCTTATTGAATTTCGAGGCGACTCGGCGCGACCGCTCAACGATTTAATATCAGGAAGTAAAGAACAATATGATCTCGTTTTTCTTAGTTATTTTTGTTTGACGTGACATACCGTCGTCTAAAATGGGAAATCCTGACAAAAGTTTGTGTGGAGGACATTATGCTATGCTATTTAAGGGAATTTTCAAATAATTCTGTAAAAAAATAGTGTGATAAATAAATTTACGTTAGTGTCAGTTTTGTTACGACAATTAAGGCACTGGTCCCACCGCCGGCTAGTAAGCTAGAAAAGTTGGGCGAGTAACGGTTCATTGCGTGCTGACCAAGCACAGTGTGATCAATCGACCCTTACAGATCCGCAATGTAATGCTACTCGCCCAACTTTTCTAGCTTACTAGCCGGCGGTGGGACCAGTGCCTAAGGGTGGGTAGATTAACTTACGACTACGTGTGCGCGCGCGGCGATTATGGCACCGGTAGCAGCAGCTGTCATTCCATGGAAACTAGTCAAACGTTCCATATACATTCAGATTTTAAACCAATGTTTGTTTGACACCTTACGCTAATTGAGTCCACAATTATTTTAAAATGCATATAACCTACTGTTTGGCGTTAAAAATTCGCAATATTTTTTTTTTTTTTTTTGGCTTATTTTTAGGGTCCCCTACCTCAAAAAGAACCCTTATACGTCACTTGTTCGTCCTTCTGTCTATCAAGATGCAGACATTTTTATTTTTTACATGGAATGTCATGCGGCTTATAGTGACATATTATGTGTCTTAGCTAAGTGTATTATTACGTATGAAGGACGAAATTATTCGTTCCATTAAAGCCGAGATATTCATGAAAAATCATTTTTCTTATTATTATTTTTTCTTCAAAAATAAGAAGAGGAGCAGAAAAAAAAACAAACGGAAAAGCTATTAAGGCACAAGATGTTCCCTTACCAGGCCATGACCTTTACGTTATAAGTTAAGTAACTTTAAGCTAATTTACACGAATTTATTTAATGATCGTGAAGTAATGAATATTAATTGAATAAAATGTCACAGGTAAAATACAACATTATTATGGACATATAACACAAAATGATTAATGATAAAGTCAAAATAAGAATTATAAATATTGACATTGATATCTCGTAATAATCGTCAAAATAAAAACTAAATCAGTTTCAAATTATGTTATGAAACAATTTAAATGAAATGAACCATGTCAAATATATTATATGTCCATATACTCACATACAGAATACAATGGATGTTCTAATAAAAAGATTCTCAGCTGACGTTTGAATGGTACAGTTCGCAATTTGGCGGGTAGACGCTCGTAATACGTTGGGCCAATTACCCTAGGATTTTTTACTGAAAGTGCCATGCGACGCGGTACTGTTCTTAGCCTTCCAGTGGATCGGAGCTGTTTATATCTGTTTATATTTTATACCTGGTATTTCCACCCGTTTAAGCTGTTCTAACTTACCTAAGTTTTAGTTTTAATTATATTGTAGTACCCTACAGGGTTTCATATCATCTAAGCATGTACCATCTTGTATTTACCTATGAAAGCAATAAGATAGGTACTGATTACCTGATATTTCTAATACATACTAGCCAACATATTTTCTCTCCTATTATCTTCAAAACCAACTATCTACATACATTACTTTTAAACTAGTCATTTCAAGCAACCCCTCAGGATAGAAGACCCATTCACGTAGCAAATTGCAACCGTCCGTCACTCAGTCAAACTTTATTACAGAAGCTAACTGAATCTAGCCATAATATTTAGGGGCGGCATCAAAAGCCTCAGGCAATCGTCACCCTTCCATTTAGCAAAAGTGTTTACTAGTTTATTAGATTAGACAGTAACTTCGTAGTAAATGAGTTATTATTGTGAGAGATGTTTATTATTGATAATTTATCTATAAAATATATATAAAAGAAGACTTCCTGACTGATTCATCAACGCACATCAGAACTTCCTTTTATGACGTAGGCAAGGGATAAGACACAACAATTATAGCAAAATAAATGCAATTTAAGCAGAAACGTCTGTTGATGATTCTTAAGATATTTATATTTTTGACTCATTAAGTTTTTATTGTAGAAATTCTTCTAATCTTGACATTTATTATTTGGATCGTGTAATAAATAAATCTAATGTAATCGAAGACGGTAACAAGTTCTACGCGGACCAAATCGAGGGCAACAGCTAGTACACAATATTGCAAGATCCATGTGGTTAGAATAGCACCACCCCCTTTCATGTGCTTTGCCTACCCCTTTTAGGGACAAAGGCATGAATCTATGTGTGTATGTAATATTGCAAGATTAACATAATTATCAATATAATTATCTTGTCGGCAATACAAATTAACGATGTTAGTGAATGTAATATTAGTAATATCAAAGTAAATGAATCTTTGCGACTAAATTCTAATAAAAAAAAAAATATCGTTAGCAGGTGCTTCTGCGCGGTAAAAAGATTATTTGATACGGTTATCATTTATCCTATTAGCAGACATAGCAAACTCCAAAGAAAGCCGTAAAGCTTTCGAAATCCACCTTTGTTTGGCAACACACTGTTACTCAGTATTTTGATAAAAGACTTAGCGAGTTCTTGTAATTCGATAGAATTACAAGAACTCGTCGACGAAATTAAAAACCTCCCGACTCAAAAAATAAACTCTAAAAACGAATAATTATAATAGGTTTAAAATAATTTTTTTTTAGTTTTTAGTTTATTTTTTGAGAAGGGGGTTTTTAAAAATTAAATTTTACTTTTATTTTGTCCTTTTTAAAGTGTTGATCTTCAACCGGCTGATCAGGTCATGGTTACCTTACCAAATACTTTCAATATCATTGAAGTAACACGGTACCAAATTTCGAATCGATAGGACGTATGGAAGATAGTAAGATCCCCTCATCAACTAGAAAAGAGCTGATGATCTTCAAACGGCTGAACAGATTGTCATAAAACATGGCTAAGAACACTCGGGATGAAATTATCTATAACAAAAAAAACTAAACGAAAATCGGTTCATCCGTTTGGGAGCTACGATTACACAGACAGATACACAGATACACAGATCCACAGATACACAGATCCACAGATACACAGATCCACAGATACACAGATCCACATATACACAGATCCACAGATACACAGATCCACAGATACACAGACAGACACGTTAAACTTATAACACCCCTCTCTTTACGTCGGGGGTTAAAAAAGGAAAGATAACTTATCTTACGTGTATGGTCGATGTATGTGTATGAATATGTTTATGGGTAAGTAGTAGTTATAAGTAGTAAATGTTTGTGTTTCTATGTACGGCTGATTCCAAATTATACACGCAGACAGAGTAGACTGAATTTATTTGCACTTTATAATTTTAAACTAATTTACAAGCAGGAGCGATGTGCATGGCTCTGACGCCATGAGGAGAGAGAGAGCGAGACGGCTATAGCTTCCGTCTTATTTTACCTATATGAGCAATCTAAATCTTTTTCTCGGGACCAGAAACTGGCAATGGCTAAAGCCTTATCTGCGTCACGGAAGTCTTATTTGGAGCAGGTACACGGGCACGCCGGGCAAGAAAGCATAATGTAAATGATTCAGTAATCGGAAAACTGTTTTACTTTATCATAAATTATATAAAACTTGCCTTCAACTATAAACAAATAATTGAAAAATAGTAGTTTATGCAACTGATCCATAATGAGAGGCCTTAAAATACGAGCGTGGTTTTATTGAAACTAGCGTCAGCGAGTTTCATAATAGGATCAAACGAGTGTTTTAAGGCCTAATTATGTACAGTAGCATATACACTACTTTATCTAGACACTTATCAACGGTACTCTAAGATGGGTTTACAATTCTACTTTCAAAACAGCCAAAAAACCAACAAAAAAAAATTCCAACAGCAATGGCGGCAATTCGATCCTCCGTCAAGAAGAATGTTTTTTTTTTTTAATTATAGACAAACGAATGTAGTCTCTATACTCATGCCACTCGAGATCAAATGTCGTTCGTAAATATAAAAAAAAAACATACTGAATTGACGTTTCGTATCGATAACTGTTTTAATATACAGGGTGTAACAAAAATGGGGTATTTACCGATCAAGGGCTTGACCGGTATCGTGTTCTGATAAGAATATAGAAAAAAAAAATTTTTTGACACGATTTTTTTTATATATTTGTATGGAGCTCGTCGCTCCAGTCGGCCAACGCTCCATACAAAGGTAAAAAAAATCGCGTCAAAAAATAGTTTATGTGGAAAATGTGACGTACTAGCGCTCAATAATCCCCCTCTTGCGGGAAAGTCCATCGTTCCGTTCCACGCAGTATATATGGATACTAGAATTTGGAACAGCTGTCAAAACTCAAGTGGAGACCTCCACTTGAGTTTAAACTCATAACGTTTCAAAAATCTGTACTGTTGATATATCATTTAAGTACAGATTTTACCTACTACCACAGGCAGAAAGTTCTCATAGTAAAATTGGTTGTAATAATCCTAATCACTTCCTACGGTGTCTGAACGCATTTTAGAGCACTAATAATATGTGCGTAGATAAAATATTAGAGAAAACTGGAAAATATACAGGGTGAAATATTATTCACCGTTCAAATGGTGGGTGATTCGATGGGTCATCTCGATCAAAATTGATCAAATATATTGTATCCAAATCGCGAAAAAAAACCAGCTGTTCCATACATTATGAGGGCTGAGCTCACAACGTTTGTATGGAACAGCTGGTGAATTTTGTATGGACTATTTTTTACAGAAAAGCTAATGATGACGATGGAAAAAAAATGTAATGCAAAACAGTCACTGGTTGGTTTATGGCTAGAAATATGCTTGGGCTATGATTGCATAGCCCAAGCTATAATAAATATATAAACCAACCAGGGACTGTTTTGCATTATATTTATTTACATAAACAGGGCGATTTCCCTATTTTGTGCGCTCACCACAAATTTCAACTTTATTCACATTAATGACACTTACAACATCTATGAGAAGTAAGGGGATGCAGGATGGCGCTATTCTACACTCACTCACCACACAGGGACTGTTCAGTCAGCGTCAAGTATATGTCTTCAACTTTACATCTTATTCCTTTATAATAAGGTGGAAAACGCAAACATATCTTTAGCGCCGACTGTAAATCTGTTCTCCGTACACCACACGAAGACTACAAATTACTGTAACCTACGTTTAACTAACACCGGACTACTTTAATACTACAGCGGAAGTGACTAACGAAGAACTAATTGCGTGGAAAATTGAGTTAAGAAAATAATTTACGCAAAATTGCATTAAACAACGAATTTAATTATGCTCGGTCTCGTGGCTTAACATTAACAGGGTAAAGGCGTGGTGTTAGTTTAAGCGGATGCTTTTCATTGTCGAATTGTCCGTTCTGGGTTTTTCTTGTTAAACTCAAATGGTCACAGGCTGGGTGAAAAAGATCACATAAAGGTTGCCTTTTCTATTATTTTGTGTGCAATAAAGAAATGTGTCTATTTTAAGCAGTGGATGCCTTTCGACTGATAGTTGATTACAGGTGATGGTGAGGTAAGGAAATAGAAAAGGCAACGTATATACAATACGCATAAGCAGCTCTTTGGACTACTTTCAAACTTATACTAGTGTAAGGGGCTATAATCGGGCCTATATTAAATTTGCGTTAAAATAGGCCCTCTACCCCTTCGATAGTTAAAGGTGCCTACTATATTTTCAGCCTGGTAAATTTCAAATAGAACTAAGCCCAATGATTAACGGTAAACAGATTGACCAATTTAAAGTTATTAATACAGCTAATGCAACAAATTCACAAAAAACCTCCGGTACTTAAGTTATCTTGCCAAGTGTGTTGAGAGAGAATAACATATATTTAACACGGGTCTGACGCGATATTTATTGACCTTTAGTTTTGACGTTTCAACAAGGGTTGCACCGCAGCGGTCAGGTCAAAGACGACTGTCGTGCTAGCATGTTGTCAATAATTTAAATTATGTGTTCACAACGCGCGAGTTTAAAGTGAGAATAACATACCCTGAACTTAAGAAAAAAGAATAAAAAGGGAGCGCGTATACATACATAATTAATTTCAACCACTCACCCGGTAATTCCAAAGCCGTTGCGTTGAATATTTTCATAAATAACGATCTTTTCCGACTCGGAGAAGGTAGATCCAATGAAGACACCGACTTTTTTTCCCTTCAGTTGTAGCGGATTGATCCCTATAGAAAAATATATATAGAAGTAGACATTTTTTCAAGACCAGTTTATTTTCCAAACATTGTTAAATATGACGGAGGAGAACACAATACATGTCGGAGCTTCTGTCATCTGAAATGTATGAATAAATATCATACAACGTTTTATCATTTAAGTGGTAAACGTAATTGTGTTTTTTTTTACAATAACGATTAGGAAGAAAGTACTCTCTTTTTGTGTCGGGGGAATAAGGAGAGTAAAGGGATTGAAAGATTCTTCGCCATGAGTTGAGCCTACGATAGTTCAGTTGATTAAGAGCAATAGTCGGATTCCACACAAGAGGTAAATAAAATAAAGAATAATTTTATATGATCGAAATTGAGTACCTAATTAATTGTATTTTAGTAAATGTTTGACTGTGTGTCGTCTATGTAAAAAAACAAATGCCAGAAAAAAATTGAGATTATATTAAAACGCTGACACTGGTACGGTCTTGTTGTTTACTAACAAACTGTAGATTATAACGTAGTCTACTTTTGGGATATTTAACACGTCTAAACTGTTTCGTACGTACGTGACTGTTGTCATTAGTTTAATGTGTTATCGTCAAGCGTAATAAATGCTGATAGTGATATGAGAGCTGCAGTTTTTCTTCGAACCTTTGTCCCAAGGTTCAAAGAAAAAGCATACCTAGTTTAAAAACTATACTGCGATTTTAAATAATAACAGTTCCCATCACACCTGGGGGATATTTTGATTTCTAGCACCAGAAACTAGTTTTTTAACCTAGATATGGTAAATCCCATTGTGTATACAAAGTTTCATCTTATTCTAGAATGTCGTTTTAAAATGAGAACCAAACTTAGTTTTTATGAAGAGTCGAGCGTCGGGGCGAGCTTTGAGGGTCATTATTCTCGCGTTTAAACCGGCTTACTTTCGGGGACATGTTTTTGAAGAATTGAGCGTAGATTTTAATGCCATTTTGTGGTTAACAACTTTAGTTTTTCTCAAAAGAAATGTAACATTTCACTTAATGAGAATAGGGCATGCATTTAAATTAAATTATGTATATTTCGCCCGTGAGCGACACTAATTAAAACGGTTTGGGCGAAGGTTACCAAATTCGGAATAGGTTTAGTTCTGACTCATCCAGATTCTTATTTAGTCAGGTTTCGAAAGTGTCCAACTCTTATGAGGTCGTGATAGTAATAAGTTGAATACTGGTTATGTCAAATTCGCCAACGAATAAATTCTGAGAAAGTCAGATTTTAAGTAAGTTCAATTAGAACGAAAACAAATTATGGCTGCGTCGAATTCATTAATAAAGCCTTTTCTGATGAGGTCAGATACTGGATAAGTTTAATTCATTCATATGCTATTTGTATTTTAGTTAGATTTTGATTACGTTAAACTCTCGTAAGGGACATTTCTAGTGTAAGTCAATTTCATGGTACGTCATGCGGATACACAGTCAACCACAATTATTTGTAGCATATTTTAACGAAAAATGAAATAATAGTATTTTCGTCACAATTGCTGAAAACGAGTTTTTCATGGCATCGATTTAGCAAATACTCCTAGTTTTACCGTATCACAACCTACAATACCGTAATAAAATAACCTGATAGTGTTTTTTTTTTTTTTTCTCAAAAAGGACGTACAGACGAGGCGTTTTAATTTAGTTGGGTAGAGATTTTTTTATTAATTAATATATTGAAAAGGGACGGATATATGCTAGTTATTTCTCTTTTTAGTAGGGTGGAGGTTTCCATAGATAAGATAGAAATGACACGAGAATCATTCGAATAATTTCAAAGCCAGCGTTGCTAGCCCGCGATTTTTCAAATTTGCCGCCTTTTTTAGTGACAAGATTTGGTTGACCGTCTATATTTCCTTTAGTTATGCTAAACTGGGCTTCTTAAACTTGTCCGCATTAAAAAACAATACGCTGATAAAGGGCTTTTTTATTCGTTGTAAAATTAAAAAATCGAACATTGAAGCAGCCAAGCAATTATTATTTCTTGTTGAATCAAAGTAAAACACTCAATGACGTGTGTATGATTTTATAAATGATAAGATTGATAAGATACTGTCGTATTTATAAGCCTTTTGTCTTGTCCTTCTCGCAATAAGTATTGCAAATCTTACGAGGCATTTAGATGTACTATATTTCCACTAAAATATGTGGCCGGCAACTATAGGTGTTCCTCTCTTACTCACATCTTAAAGAAAGAGACATTATTGTAGTAAAATATGGTCCGTCTAGAAGCCTCATTACAATGCAGTGGTGGACGCCTGTCAACAACCGACATACGGTGAAAAAGTTGTGAAACAACAATTGTCTCTTATTTAGACAATACCTGTTTCACAGCCTACAATTGTCGTATTTTCTTGACAATTGTAGCACCTGTCGACTTGGTGAAATAGGGGCCTGGTCTTATCTTATTTTCTAGCTAACTATACTTGACCTTGCAGAAGGCTTATAACTTAGAAAATGACTAATTAAGACCTATCCTTATTAAGAATTCCCTATAATTAGATTCAGCCGTAGTAAAGAAATATACTTAATCAGATTTTGTTTTAAAAATAAACATTTCTTGTTTGAATCTGTCTTTGTTTCAATCTGACCTAATACGAAAAAACTCCCCGACCTACTGAGAATCTGACCTACCTAGAAAAATATTAAATAAGAATTCGCTGAATATAGTATTAGAAATGTTCAGAAACAGACTCACTCCGAATAAAACCTAATAAAACATGATCTACCCAGAAGCTGACTAAATAAGAAGCTGGAAGACTCAGAATTAAACTTATTCCGAATTTGGTAACCTCCGCCCAAACCATTAAAACTAGGTAATAACATAATATTATACATTTGAATATACATAAGTTACTAATGTTTATGGAGACTGAAAATAAAATGTGACATGGGGGCAGAAATAATTACAAAAACATAGACGCGCACCTGCACAGCAACACAAATTACACTTACAATAATAACAACGGCTAGTGGTAACATTTTCGGATATTTGTTGAATGTCCGGTAAACTTAGATAAGGTAAACGCACAGTAAGTGCGACGCTGTAGTAGTATTTTACCTAACCAGAAATAAAGTCGAAATCTGCAGCCACTTCTAAAAAATATGGACCACGCAAGTGATTCGGAACAAACGCTCCATAATGACCATTTTGGGTTTTTAAATAAAACCCCCACACACAATTTGGTATTTTTTTTTGCCGTAGCAATGCTAAGTCATATCGCTATATTTTGCAATTCGTTTAACAATACTAACCAGAATCAAAGATGGCAGAATACGCATGCTCCAGAAGCTTCCTGCTCATCGGTTCCATAGCGCATGCCTGCTTGTAGTGCACTCGGAAGAACTGGGCATCGAATTTCCCCATACCATCGACCTTACCCAAGTGTTTCGGCACTTCAGGATGGTTGAACACCCAACGAGGATCGTCATCTGTCACCATGTCCACCTAATGAAAAAGTTAACAAGTATTCCACTATAGATAGTGAGAATGCCCTTACTTACATACAATATTTGACAGCTGTCATCCCAGTACAATTTATGGCATCGTATGTCTTCGAGGTATCGGTACGTTTCTTGTACCGGGATGACGGCTGGCAAATATCGACTGTTAAAAAAATCAAATTGTAGGAGTTGACCCCAATACCTGCACAGTTACGCTATCTACGACATTTGATGGAACTAGAAAGGGATATCCCCGACTTTGATGTTTCTGTCATTCTAATTTTGCAAACAGTCGTAAAAGAGTTGGGGCATGGCATGACTGTAGCATTATGTACATTAAAGGATACAATCGCACAGATTTATTATAAGGTATCTCTTACTCAATTGTAATTAAAATAAATATGTTACCTTAGGGGACTTCACATACACCTTTTGAATTTCCTTGCATGGGGACTACTGCCCGTTTCTTCTCATCCGTGACAGGTGGCCTGTGTCCAGCAGTGGGACGTTTATAGGCTGATTTTATTACTATTATTATTATGTTACCTTGACGAGACGAAAGGCGGAAAAACGGGAAGGCGTTTGCCCAACAGTGGTAAATGTGTCACTATAGGCTAATATAAATGAAATCTTACCTTATTGAAAAGATTCTCCATAAACGTCTGCACACTGTCGGACTTGGGGAATATCCCAGACATCCCACTAATGACCACTTCTTCCCCCATCAAAGGCTCCACAGGCCTAGGGGCCTCCTTCTCAACGACCGTCTCCTGAGGTACCGGAGTCATGGTGAACGGTTCTATGAATTGGTGTAACTGTTCACAGAAGAGCCGACTGTCTTCAATCGAAGCAGATTTTGGAATTGACGCTAGTCAAAACAAGACTGCATTTATAAAGTGACGTAGTCAATGAACTGTATCTAGTTTGGGAATGTTAAAGGTTCTGTAGCTTTTATAACTGCCGACACAAACAGGGGCCGTTATAAGTGTAACATGCGCCGTAGCTAAACGTTTTTCAAAAATGTACATGAACTTTAATTTTAGAATTTGTTTTTTTGTGTTCGTCTTACAGAGAATCGTTTATTCAATCAATCCTCTCATACAAGAAAAAAGTGTCACAAATATTCCAATCCAGTTTGTCATTGTTTTACCCACGACGGAGCGGATAAGGTATATACCTTACCTACCTACCTACCTTATACTAATGCGTTTAAAGTGAGAGGCTGTTTGTTGTTTTTTTCGTTTGTTTACCCCTATGTTCCCGTTTATCTGGTTTTCAATAATGGATTTGTAACTTCTCAGGGATGGGTCTCAGTTTCTATCTTTTCGCATACTTCGTTTTAAAAAAACTGTCTTCGCCGTATTCTCGGTGTTTACTGGCCCGAGAAAATCTCCGACATAGAACTGTGGGAACGCTGCGGTGAGACTCCGATCGACCAGCAGATCAAACGCCGCAAGTGGAACTGGATCGGCCACACGCTCCGAAGGGACCCTGAGCACATACCGAGGCAAGCCCTGGACTGGAATTCCCAAGGAAAGCGTACACGTGGCCGCCCTAAACAGATCTGGCGGCGGACGATCATCGCAGAGGCGAAGAGTATAGGGAAGACTTGGAGCGAATTGAAGCGCGAAGCCCAGGACCGAACGGGATGGCGGCGCACTGTGGACGCCCTCTGCCCCATCTAGCGGACACAGAAAGATAAGTCAAGTAAGTCAAGTTTTAAAATATACTCCTAAACATATGATATAAAAAATATTTTTAAATTTGCGGATCTCTAACAAGTAGAGCGTTGTAAATCAATTTAAATTTACTTTTTTAACAATGGTTTTATAGGAAGGTCCGAATACATAATCATGAGATTAT
The DNA here is from genome assembly GCA_947049275.1 of Epinotia bilunana. Classification (NCBI taxonomy): domain Eukaryota; kingdom Metazoa; phylum Arthropoda; class Insecta; order Lepidoptera; family Tortricidae; genus Epinotia; species Epinotia bilunana. Next base: position 2,305,331 of record OX346266.1, on the reverse strand, counting down.
TGATGAATTACAGCTACGATCACATTAGGATGTATGTATTCCATTTAACTTAGTAAATTAGCGTAATTCAAATAAGTTATTAATGTCGCGATTGCCTGTTCGAGCGAGGCAATAAGCGCGTGGGAGCAGGCCTGCCCAGATGATTCGCTTCCGGTTTCCCCGAAATCTCAAAAGCAGTGGGAGGAGCCCCTCTGTCAATCTTCTCTTAAAGACCTCATCACCTCCGCTCAAAGCACAGCAGAGCGTGCTCGTCTCCTTGCTGTAGCGGAGCCGGAGGCGGGGCTCTGGCTTCACTCTTTGCCGTCTCCAAACCTTGGCACTCTCCTCGACAAACCAACTTTAACTTTGGCAACCTGTCTGCGACTTGCCTCCAAAACTAATGAGCCACACCGCTGCCGCTGTGGCGCCCACGTAGACTCCCTAGGTCACCACGGCTTGTCCTGCCAGAAGAGTGCTGGCCGCATCTCCCGCCACGCCTCTTTGAATGACGTCATCCGTAGGGCTCTTGCCTCCGTTAGCGTGCCGGCCATTTTAGAGCCGAACGGTATCGCACGTGACGATGGTAAGCGCCCTGACGGCATGACGCTCATTCCGTGGAAGCAGGGGAGGACTCTTGTGTGGGACGCTACTTGCGTTGATACGCTAGCCCCGTCCCATCTCCAAGCGACCTCCTCTAAAGCCGGAGCTGCGGCCACTACGGCAGAGCAACACAAGCGGCGGAAATATGCTGTCCTCGGTGAGGCCTACATGTTTGCGCCGTTTGGAGTGGAAACTCTGGGGCCGTGGGGTCCGGGCGCGAAAGCCCTATATAAGGAAATTTCGGAGCGGCTCATTCAAACATCCGGCGACCAGAGGGCTGGCAGCTATTTTGGCCAAAGGATTAGCCTAGCAATCCAAAGAGGCAACGCTGCCAGCCTTCTGGGCACCATAACCAATGACGGGGACCTGGGGGGCATTTACTTTTTATAGGTTTAGTTTATAATATAGGTTTAGTTTAGTTATATTCCGTTATAAATATATATATATTGTTTTAGTAGATGATTGTTAATTAAGTAAAATCTGCAAATGTAAATGAACCAAACTAAAAATTAAACTTGAATAAAGAACATAGTCGGCGAAAAAAGTAAGTAGTGTAATTTATCTCTATACGTGGACACGTTTCTTATAATTATGCGCTATTTTTGTGATGGATAAATTACTGTAAGTAATTCCAAATTAATTTGATGACAAATATGATCTACGTGATGTGTGTGGCTTTCAGTCAAGGGCTACGATGAAACAAGTTTACCACGAAAATGCCTATTCACTTTTGCCTTCAGTATCTAGAAAAGTCTAATCTCTCTCTAGTTATGGAAGAGTTTCAAATGTCAGCAAATGAAACGAAAAACATTATTGTTTTTTAATTGACTAAACCAGTATACAAGTTTAAAACAGAGATTTTTGTATGCAGGGGAGGAATCGCGTCTCTCTCTAATAGTATTTTTTTATTATACGTTTTTTTTAAAATATAATAAGTGTTTGTTTCATTACGTTGCTTTTTTTAATTCTCCTTGTAGATATTTGTTTAATTCCTATATTTTTTCAATGTATGACACATTTATGACAAACAGATACGTGGGGTTTTTTTTTTAAATATAGGCAAGTGTTTGTTTCATTGCGTTACTGTTTTTAAATATCCTTGCAAATATTTGTATAATTCCAATATTTTGTCAATTCTGTATGACACATTTATGACGTCTTTCTTTTCAGTTTTAGTAAACATGATACTTAAAATCTTTGATGCCGAGACCCTCGGTCCGTGGGGTCCCAGTGCGCAAAAGTTATTTGTGGAAATCGCGAAACGTCTGGTTGTAACGTCTTTTTTTAGATTTAACTTAGTTTTAATTTAATTTAGTTAATGCTAGTTATCATCTTGTACATACTATAGAAAAAATAAATATAATGACTTAAGATTATTAAAGTTAGTATATTTTAAGAACACGATCTTAACGACGGTGCGGGAGGATAGTATAATTAAGCGGTAGGGCTATAACTAGGAAACTTACGGATTCTACTCAAGCGGTAGCCTTGGCAAACATCACCGCCGCATTCCAAGATTACCTACCGATTTATTGCAGTTTTACGACGTATATTATACGTGACAGAAGTCCGGAACAGGTGAGGTCTTGACAGTGTATAACTTTACACACATACGATCGTTATCGGTTCTTACTTATCTTTACGTGGAAGAAAAATGCTTGCCGCACCCAATCTGATGTTTCTTTAAAATATTTTTTTTAGAACATTTATGCGGTCGAGATTTTATATTACTGTTATTCGATTTGGATCCTTCTAGTTTGGATAGTAGAGTTGCTTTTGATTGATTATAAGTAATATTGAAAATGCTTGTCAAAATGTTTGACCTACTTACATAAACTCGTACATGGAGGTCTTCTACCCGTAATTTTGTAAACTCATTCTTTGTGTAAAGTTGATAATTTCATGACGGAGAAACCACATTACTACAGTATTACCAATAAATTAATTGATAATTATTTAAGGTACCTGGCCAAATAATTGGGAATGGAAACTTGGGAACAAGCTAACGGTAGCCCAGTGGTGGAGGCACGCGGCTGTCAAGTTTTTCGGAACTTATGTACGGAATAGTTAATAGATAGCCGTTAGCTTTTCGGTGAACCATTCTATCACATATCGCTGGGGATAAGAATACACCCGTCACGTTCTGACAAGCATGCGAGTCCGAGAGTGACCGGACGTCGTATTGACAGCGATAAGGTATTAAATGGCCGCCATCATACGACCGCTGATTTGAAAAACATAATATGTCTCGTAGCGCTTACGATACTAAACCGATTTTGATAAATGAGGTGCCAATCAATTCTAAATTTTTTTTGTTTAAGTACAGTTTTTTGAACTGTTTATTCTTGTATCTTATACCGCGGATGAAATGCCAGCCCTCATTTATAGTAAAGATAAAAATTTGATTAGAAAAGAATGGTTGCACAATTTTGGAGTTTAAGTCTCTGAAAATGCAGCATCAAGTCTCGTTTACAAACCCAAATACTACAAACTTATTTCAAACCGAGTCGTGTGTAGCTCATGTTTGGCTTAGTTTTTGACCAGTGCCTAGAACAGAGACTATAAATCGTGCCGACATTAACTGCAGGCACTTAATTAGGTAGTACCGGAGACTGCTAGCAGGACCAGAATTACCAAAGAGTAGCTAGCTATCAGATGTGTTCAGGCCCTCTATTCTGCAACTGGTACTCACCTCACCGTTCACCCGCAGATTATATTGTGGCGCCGCGATTCGTTGTTACTAAGCGTAACCATTGGTCTAGTTTCCTTAGGCGTGCGTGACGGGTGAGGTGACACGCATTATCGATTTCCAGCGGGCGTAGCACGGTTGCCATTTTATCACTTATCGTTGTGGATAAGGCATCCGTCACGCTTGCACTCGCATACATGTCAGAGCGTGATGGGCGTCTTTACCACAACGATAAGTGATAAACGGCAACCATGCTACGCCCACATGATTCAAACTACCCAATCGGTTCAGCGGTTTAAGCGTGAATATGTAACAGAGAGACTGACAGACACACACTTTCGTATTAATGATATTTAAATACTATTCTTCGCTTAGTGCGGTAACGACTAAGGCACACCCTGTCCGTAAAAACAGCGCTCGTGATATATCACGGATATATATATCATCCATCCTAAGATACAGGATTATAATGTGGGGAAATTCTGTAAACACTAATCAAGCATGGCGTAAAAAAAGTGTTCGAGCTACAGGACGGGCAGGTAATAGAGAGACATGTAAGCCTTTATTTTCGCAGTTATAGTGATTGAAATAACCATGCATCTATATCTTCGAAGTAGGTATCTCTAGTTGTCTAGCAGAACCTGAAACTTTTCCCAGACACGAAACATACAAAACAGTGACACAACGATCACCAAGGAGTTATCAAATGACACTTCCCCCACACAGTCCATCAGCTAAAAGAAGGAATGCGTACATTATGCGCATTCGAATATTTAATAAAACTCCAGCAACTTTAAAATCATTGACATACTCTAAAATCTGAACTTCACAAATTATTATATAATTTTTGTTTTTATAGCGTTAATGAGATTTTTAGCCATTATCATATCCCAAGAATATATATATCCCAAGTCTCGAAACTTCCACCGTTCAAAGTTTTGAGATATTTTGTAGAGCCAAGTCTAAGGCATTCTTATTAATCTTTATTTGCTGCGTGTACAATAGACTTTCTGGTCTGTGATACGCTATATTTTATCCCTCGGGTTCGCTTGTGTTCTTTGCATTGCAATACGCGGGTGAAGCCGCGCGGTCATCTAGTATTGATACAAAGTTACAACTTCTGGTCAATTGCGTAACGCTTCGCACGTACGTCAGGTAGATCTGTTTTTTTTAATGACAGTTCATTAGATCCAACACTCGTTCGAAAAGTTACTCGACGTCCCCTCTGAAATTAATATCTCATATTCTTTGGTTAAAGCGCTTAAGTCCATAAGGGCTAGGTTATGCCAGTAATTTGCTTGCAAGGTGACAACAAGTGGGTCTTAGTTAGCCCATTATTATGGTAATTCTGTATCATAATTTAGAGGGGATACAAAGGATTAGAAGCTTGTGAGGGATTAATGTGACCTTATCTGCCAGGAGAATATTTATCTGTAAGTAATACACGCATCTGCACAAAGCAGAAAGAATTTATACACTGAAATTAATGTAGGTGTCTTAACAAAGGGTCATTTTTTTAACAAATAGTAAATACCAAATTTAAAAAAATGCCAATCGGCTTCCATTAATCCGAACTGATACATGTTAGAAAAAAACCTAAGGCATCAAATGTTAATAATAATATTTGAGAAGTGTTGTAGGTACTTTGCTTTGAGTAAATATAATATTCTTGTTTCTGGTGGCAAAATTGAGCTTACGTGATGTACCTACTCAGACTCTATCCTGGGTTTATATTCCTATAAGAATTTAGTAGCACGTAGATCTTTTTGGTCGATTTTAAATATTCTGCATACAATTATTCATAAAGCCCTAAATGTTTCATTTGACCTACCTTTGCCGATGAGGCATGATTCGAACAAAAATTTGAGCTTCAAAGCCCAATATCAATATATGAAACAAGCTATCCAACGAGATCCCACACTGGGTTTAGCGAGAAAAATAAATTATTCATCAATTTTTTTTTTAAAGATTTTATTCTTTTGTTTTGTTGGCGTGATTGATTTATATACCTATGCCGAATTATAGTTTTCTAGTAGAAATGGTTACTGAGCTAAGCCGAAGACGGATGGACAGACGGACATGGCGAAACTATAAGTGTTCCTTGTTGACTACGGGACCCTAAAAAATTAAGTGAACTTTACAACAACAATCGCAATGTTTTTTTTTTTTTTATGATATAGGAGGCAAACGAGCAGTCGAATCACCTGATGGTAAGCGATAATCGACGCCCATGGACACTTACAACACCAGAAGAGTTGTAGGTGCGTTGCCGGCCTTTAAGATGGGAGTACGCTCTTTTCTTGAAGGCTTGAAGGTTATAACGGTCCGGAAATACCGCAGGCGACAGTTCATTCCAGAGTTTGGCTGTGCGAGGCAGAAAGTTTCGGGAGAAACGCACAGTTGAGGACTGCCAACCATCTACGTGGTGAGAATGGAAAAGCTGTCGCGTAGGGCGATGGCGGAAGGAAGCGGCGGGGATTAATCCGAACAATTCATTGGAACACTCCCCATTGTACATGCGGTAGAAAATGCAAAGCGAAGCTACATCTCTACGCAGTGCTAAGGGATCGAGCCGATCGGAAACACGCTGGCAGCCGACAATTCGAATCGCTCTCCGTTGAATGCGGTCTAGAGGGAGGAGTTGGTACTGAGGAGCCCCTGCCCACAGATGACAACAGTATTCCATATGTGGACGGACCTGCGCCTTATAGAGCTGTAGGCGGTGAGCCGGCGTGAAATACTGTCTCGATCTGTTGAGCACACCGAGCTTCATCGAGGCTAATTTGGCCTTACCCTCCAAGTGGCCGCGGAACTGGACTTCTTTCGAAATGTCGACGCCAAGGATTCCGATGCTGGCTGTGGCTGCTAGGGGAGTGCTCTCAAATCGTGGAGATGCCGGAAACGCTAACTTTTTTGCGGTGAATGCACAAACTTGTGTCTTCGTGGGGTTAAAACGGACTAGATTAAGTCGGCCCCATTCTGAGACTTCTTTTAGGGAAGACTCAATTTCAGACACAAGTTTGTTTCGACTCTCAATGACGTTTTCCCGAGAAATATTGGCACGGCCGGTGTAAAAGGCATCACCCGTACTATAATCCGCATAACAATGAATGCCGCTGATTTGCAACATGTCATTAATATGCAGGAGGAACAGCGTGGGTGATAGCACACAGCCTTGGGGGACACCAGCATTCACAGACATGGAGTCAGAGCATTCACCGTCGACTACGACTTTTATGCTTCTGTCTGCTAAAAAGCTGCTGACCCACTCGCATAATTTCTCTGGGAGCCCATAGGATGAAAGTTTTGCTAGAAGTGCTTTGTGCCAAACTCGATCAAAGGCCTTCGCTATGTCCAAACTAACTGCCAATGCCTCACCCTTTGTCTCGATTGCCTGCGCCCACCGATGTGTCAGGTAAACTAGAAAATCACCAGCCGAGCGACCCCCACGGAAACCGTACTGTCGGTCACAGAGCAGCTGGTGGTCCTCTAGGTACCGAAGCAGCTGGCGATTGATAATGGCCTCCATTATCTTGGAGAAAAGGGAGGTTATAGCTATTGGCCTGTAGTTGGACGGATTTGAGCGGTCGCCTTTTTTAGGGATCGGGTGCACCAAAGCTGACTTCCACGAAGTCGGGACTACGCCAGAAGAATATGAGAGCCGAAAAAGTTGCGTTAGGACCGGTGTTAATTCAGGAGCACACATCTTTAGCACAATCGCGGGGATTCCATCAGGCCCACTCGACTTATGAATGTCGAGGGAAAGAAGAGCTCTACGCACTGAGGTTTGGCAGAACCGGACATCCGGCATAGAACTCTCACACCGCGGGATGATCGGCGGCGCGTTTCCCCCGTCATCCAAAGTCGAGTTGGACGCAAAGAGTTTGCCAAGAAAATCGGCTTTGTCTTTAGCGTCGTGGGCCAAGGAATCGTTACCTATGTGCAAAGGTGGAAAAGATGGCGTACAGAAATTCCCCTGGATAGCTTTGGCAAGACACCAGAACGCACGAGTTCCCGAAGGAAGGCGCTCTAATTTCTCGCCAATCCTACCAATGTGCAAGGACTTCGCTTTAGCAATATCTCTCTTGAAGGACCTAGAGGCAAAGTTGAACTCCTTTTTGAATGCACTGGTTTTTACATCTCGTACCGCTGCCGCATTTACCCAGGCTTGATAACACCCTTGTTTTCGGCGAGAGGCCGCTTTGCAAGAGCGACCAAACCAAGGTTGGGATTTGCCACCAACGGGGACCGCAGAGGATGGTATGAAAAGCTCCATTCCCTGCAGCACCACGTCAGCCACAGAATCAGCAACGGCGGTAGGATCATCCGGCGTGAAACAAACCTGCCTCCATGGATAGGATGCAAAGAACAACCGCATCTCGTCCCAATCTGCTGACTTATAGTGCCACACGCACACATATAAAATATATTAAAAAAAAAAAAAAACAATAGGTGTTGTGTCTATATCCCCACGCACGCCTTCCAAATGACCGGGCTTTGTCCCGAGAATCTTAACCGGAGGTATATAATAATAATAATAAAGTGCTTACATATTGTTGCGCCGGTGATATAAACTTCAAACTTGATTTTTCATGCTTTAGAAGCGTTTTCAGCAGGCTGAAAAGTGATTTCAGGCCATTTCAGAGGTGGCTCTCCCACATACTAGAAGATTGAAAATTCACCCTAGTTGTCGTTGTTTTCAGGCGCCTGAAACATGTTTTCAGTCCGTTTCAGGACAGCCTCTATCAGATGGCGCGATAACCTGAAAACCCGTTTCAGGCGTTTTCAGGACCCCTTATGGGCCTTTGAAGTACACTTCATTATATGGCGAAATTTCTCGAAGGAATGAAAGAGACAGCACTATTCTCTAGAGACATCTAGATTGAGAAGGTTCGAGAAGTGTGTGAAAGAGACAACTAGAAAGGGACAGTATATTCGGGAATGTTCCAGTCATCGGGTCGAACGAGCATCGAACAATCTAGACGCTCTGGAACATTCATGAACCGAGGGGTCGCCGTTCCTAGAATCGGACCTTGGACCGATTATTCAAGATTTCTCAGGAATGTTCTAGTACGAACGGCTCTGGATATATAAGCCGCGCGCCAACGCAGCGGAGGAGAGTTTGGAATTAAACTGCGAACGGTGCGAATCTCAAAGCGAAGCGAGTGAAAAGTGCGTCATAGTGAATTGATTTATTAAGAAAGCCTTGTTAATTAGTAATTTTGTAATAAAGTTTGCATTCCTTTTAATTAGTGATCAATTAGTGTATTTTCTATCACGTTACCCACCCCGTGTACGTAACAATATATACAAGTATGTTACTGTAACCGCAATTCCATTTAACATGATCGTCTTGACTGCACTTGATCATTATCCTGACCAATAAACATGAACACTATATCCTAAGGCAAAGCTGCACAATAGACGCACAATTACAGTTATCTGATGCCACTATACAGCAATTTGCTCTGTAAACAGCGCAGCTCACTCAGATAATTGCGCTACAGATATGGGCCCTAACGACACACTTATGTATTAATTAATTTAGTAACTGGAGTTCAACTTAAACAAGGGAATTCAGAACTTCCGTGTTTGTGTTTATTAATTTTGACGGGAAATGTGGTTTACTTTGGCATATTTATACTGAAACGTTGTTTTGTTTTCTAATATACCTAGTAGAAGTGCCTGCTAGAGCTTGAAATAACACATATTTTTTATTGAATATATATAATTCGTCGCCACTGGATTTAAAATAACTGAGCTATTATTATTAAATAAATTACTTTGTTAACTGAGCGTTTTTTTAAAAAAATGCCACTATTATTAATTGTACTTCTAGGAATTTTATGTTAACTATTTCCACTCAGAATCAGGAGCTCTTTCGACCCTGGTAGGACAAAAAACTGTCCCAAAGATATTTTTCCTATTGTGTTACCATTTACCATACACTTTGTATGGTAGTAACACAATAGGAAAGTTCAAAAATGTATGGACATTTTGGGACACTTTTTTTCTCCTATTGGGATGGAAAGACATCGTGATTTTGAGTAGAAATAACATAAAAGTTGCAGAAAATCTCCGGAAAAATGTAGTGGCATTTTTTTTGAGAAACGCTCAACTACAACTGCATGTCATGAGTAAATTATATTTTATCGACAATTCATATTTTTTATATAGTTAACGCCGCAGTTTTGTTAACTGCAAATTTTAATTATGTAAGTTGGCTTAGTTCGGGTTGCACAGGGCGGTTCCGCAACAATTAGGGAGCTCAAATACCGCGAGCCAGCCGGTTGCCTCTTGGATAATAAAAATAATATTTTTTGTAACACTACAAATAACAGAGATTTACTGCAACTACGCGTCATTCCTTTAGTTCGTCTTCCTTATTTAGTTTTCATAATTGGCGATGATAGAAGAATTATTTTTTCATTGATTTGACTATTATGTATTAAGGGGATGCCTTGATTCGAGTCAAACACGCCCCCTAGACAAAGACACGCTTATGCCTTCCGCGCACGAGAAAAAGAGATGGAACACTCTTCGGGAATGGCTTTTTTGGACAAATTCTTTTATTTAAATTTCATAAAGTGAGATTTTACACGAGTTAAAATACTATAGTATTAACTTGATTGTGTCGTAAAATAATGTATCGTTTGAGTAGGCTGAGTAAAAAAGGAAAAAAACAGACCCAACTTTGGATTTATTTCTATCGAGGAAATTTTAAGCAATCATGTATCGGTAAAATCAGAAAAACAATCATATAGTCAAGAATCATATATCTGAAAATCAGACCTTATTGTTTCTTAATCTAGTCAGAACGGCGTTTCAAAGCACGCGATAATTTCCAATGCACCGCCTTAAATAACCGCGTAGCAACATTGTTCGCGAGCGCTCAGATATAAAGCGTAGCATGATGGCGATCTTATTGCGCAATGGAGTTTTTTTTTTTTATAAAGCCTATACAGTGTCCCACTGCTGGGCAAAGGCCTCCCCTCTCGACCTCCACTCGTCCCGGATTTTAGCAATCTGTGGCCAATCGCTACAAAATGCGTCCAGATCGTCCCGCCATCTCCGTCTCGGCCTGCCACGTCGCCGCCGCCCATCGTGTGCAATGGAGATACGATGGCAAAATGATACAAATGTGGACGAAGCTTGAGAGTGAGCTTGTAAGCCGCGTCTCGCTCCGCTGCACGGCTAGCACGCGACGGCGCGCGAGCTCTCTCGATTTTTCTCGCACTATCCGTCTCTCTCTATTAGAGCACTTAGAAGAAGAGGTATAGTGCGATAAAAATCGAGAGTATGTCGCAGCCGTCGTGTGCTAGACGTGCTGAACTTTAAACCTGTCCAAAAACATGGCCTTAATAATAGTTACGTTATAGTTGTTGAAATTAATTTTTCCCTATAACTTTTCGGACTAACAACAGCCGGGCGTAGGATAGTTGCCATACTCGTATTATCACTTATTGTTGTGAACAAGACATCCGTCACTCTCGCATACTTGTCAGACGTCTTATCCACAGCGATAAGTGATAAAATGGTCATCATGCTACAGCTAGAGTATATCTCATCTATCTATGTGCAGGACAGAATAGACAATGCAAAATAAGACGCTACGATAACGTCGGACCAATACTAAATTTTGGAGTTCAAAAGTCTTTATAAAAGGTAAGCCCGCAAATGAAACCACGTCAATCAAAAGTACTGTTTTGTAATAACTTTCTTGACAGGAAAAATGCTCAAGATGAAATGGATTTAAACTTTTGCAATTTATGCCTCTTAATGTCATATGAAATTAGATATTACTTAATTGACTTTGTTTTTGACCTACATTTTGGTATAAAAGGTATTTCTTTTGGGAGTTAATAGGGACGTAATAAGTCGAAATCGGGACACAAAAGGGTGTATAGGGCTGTATTTCAATTCGCGTTTTAATCTACTATATTTAATTCAATTTGGAGTTAGTAGGTAAATAAGCACTACTTAATAGGTACTTACCAGTCAGTTTACCAAATTGGTGATAGCCCAGATCACTTTTCTCTATTGGATTTGGTACTCCTACCCCTATTCGTCCCTACTGACCCCTTATAGATTATGAATAGGGACTGCTGGTTTTTTTTAAAGAAAATAGGCGTTTACATTAAGTTGTTATGAAATATACCTACTACTACAAATGTATTCTCTAACATAAGAATAAAGTTTTAAAACCTTGACATGGTTATGAAAATATTCTGTTAAAATCTCATTCAAAGTTCAAAATCGTGCTTTGACCCTGGTTGACGGTACATATCATAGACAATGAAATCATTGTCTATGATATGTAACCAAATGGTTACACGAACTTTTTAACGTGAATCGATATATTGTCTGTGGTATTATTGCCACTCATTATTCTGTCACACGCAACGAATTTTAATTAATATGTATTTTTTCCTATGGTTCACATTGTCCATTATTCAGAAACTTCATAGGTGTGCCTGCCCAATGATCTAATATAAAAAAGAGGTAGATACGTTGTTTATACGAAATCCGGTGCTTAAAAATGGCCACCAAATCTGACAGCATACTTTTCGATTGACGACACGTAACTGAGGCAAGTTGGAGCAATTGACTCAGTTTTACGCCTTGGCCACGACTTCGGTCTTAAGCGACCTGCAGCAGCGGTTTTTCTAATTCATTGCGCGTGATCCCAACTAATCACAGTGCGTTTCGCGTCTCGACCGCGCAATGAACAGATAAAACGCTGCCGCAGGACGCTTAAGACCAAAGTCGTAGCCAAGGCGTAAGTGTGCCACTTTTGGAGCGCTTCTAACTTATCTACCTCTTTTTAACCCCCGACGCAAAGAGAGGGGTGTTATTATGTTTAACTTGTCTGTGTATCTGTCTGTGGTATCGTAGCTCCCAAACGGACGAACCGATTTTTTTTTTTTTTTTTGCGCTATAGATGCTTTTATCCCGAGTGTTCTTAGACATGTTTCATGAAAATCTGTTCAGCCGTTTTTGAGATATTGGACTTTGGTCTAGTTGATGAGGAGATCTGACTAACTTCCTTATGTCCGATCGATTCGAAATTTGGTACTGTGTTAATGATATTGAAAGTATATGGTAAGGTAACCAATTGCAATGAACTTCCCATTGAGAATATAATTCGTGGTGGTGACACATGACTAATTTCATGAGATATGTACTACATATTATTACCACTGGTGCTGTGTCGAACCCACTTCTTTCCTAAGGAGTCGTAAGAGTCGACTGGGAATAGGGTTACGCCGACAAAACAGAAGAATAAAATGTTGAAAAAAAAATTTTTTTGGCGTACCTCGCCTACATGTAATTTTGTAATGTTTAGTGGGGATGTCATTTTTTTTCTCGTTAAGCCATAGTATGGGGTATCGTTGGACAGCTTGTTCAAAAATATTATGGGTTTCTTACAACGATTTGTCAATAAAAATGGTATGTACATGTGAAGACCTCATTCAAACGAATTAAACAGATTTTATCGCGCACCTACATAATGTAAGTGAGAATTGTTTTATGATATAGGTTATAATTTAAGATCCATTTGTGTGTGTTTCTGTAATTTTTCCGTTTATTTTTTTCCCCAATAAAGAAAATGCATCCACACCGTTTGGTCAAGGGGCGATAAGTATAAAAGTTTCATGCACTCGAATTTCAGGTAGTTTCAAAGAAGAATGTCTAAAATTGCTGACCTGTATGAAAACGCCTCTAAAAGTTTTTAAGGCAACAACCGCCGGCGCTCGGACGTTAATTGGTTTAGCCTCAGGTAATTTTTCCCATCTATTTTAATTATTAAACTACATACATCCGTTCCGTGTTACGAATTACAGCGGAGACAACCGAAAGAAGGCCAATTACGCCAATAGGGGTGTAGATCAAAATTTAGAAGGCAAAAAAATATGCCTATTTTATGCAGGGGATCGTGACGTCACGACACTCGAGCCTCAAAGAGAATGACAATCGTTTCATATGAAGGTGCATTTTGAGGAAAAGGGGCAGAATATACCGCCTCTTAAAACTTTGGATACTTATAGCTTTGTGATTATTTAATCCCCTGCTATACTTTTTTCTCCATTTGACGATATTTTTCATTTCACTTCACGCTTCTCATAGAAAGGGTCCAAAAACCATTTGCACGATTTCTGTACAAAAAAATGTAAGTATGGATACCCTTTCCTCTATGCAACTTTATTTGTAATTGGCATGGTAGGCTACACATCCCTGGAAGCTCGTAGCAACTTCTATTTAATTAAATATTTTCTCAAATTAATACGCGGAGTTGTAGCCAACCCTACACTACTATATATGGTACCAGTCAGAGTTCCCCCCTTCTCGACTACAGTGCTGCGTGCGCGCAGCCGAGTCCTCTTCGCTGTCCCCACTGCGCGGACGCGCGCACTTGACTCCTCTCCCCTGCACCAAGCACTGATGCTAATAAACAATATTTTAAGCAGTGACAGCCAACTCGATGTCTTTTTCACACCAGAGAACCGTTTCTTGACCGCATCTTCTCACTATTTGGAATCAATTGTTACCACTACCTCAACTTGATTATCAATACAGCTAATGATAATATATTATAAATTTGTTATTAATTATGAATTATGATTATGGTTTCATATTTTTTATAGAATATTATTTATTGTAAAATGCTAAAGCCTAGATTAGTAAGTAAGATCTATGTTTGGCCGACTTAATCCTAACAAATTGACTATATTTTACTTTTATCAGAATGTTTTGACTTTATCCTCAATTGTGTTGTTATTTATTTTGACATGACTTATTTGATTGTGACTTTAAAAAAAAATGTATTTCCTCGATTTATTTATCTTTGAATGACATTTAATCAACTATTTTACTCCCCCGATCTGTCTTATGTAATAGCTAGTAAATTCTACCGTAATGTGTCCTAAATTTAGATTAAATGTACTTATGATAATAATTTCACCGCACCTGTTATTAAATAATGCACCTTAGCTACTAATAATTGTAACGCTGATTAGCACTTAAGGCTTGACTGTTAGTGTTAATTATATGCAATAAATAAATAAAACTGTAATCGTTTTTCGAGGAAATTGTACATAATTGGTTATTTTGTTTGGTGTCACACTATGCCCTCTATTGAGTGAGGCACGTTTAACCTTTGGTAGCTACTGGTAAGTTGCATTAATAAATAAGCTAACCTACTGTGCCCTTTTCTATGTTGACCAGGTATAGTACCCATTGAAGGCCCGATATTTGGGGTGAATTTTCAACCCTTATCAATAATGCAGCCTTGATTCTGTTGAAAGCCCTTATAAATTCAGAGGTACAGCAAACCTACGTGCCAAGCAATCCAGGTAATAAAGCATGCAGAGTAATTATGAAACATAAACACCTTATAATGTAATGAACAAAAGTCTAAATAAAACTAAAATTACCTTAACTATAACCTGTGTTTTAGGTATTTTCGGTTAAGTAATTCAAGAGGATGTAGTTAAGTTCCTAGTGATAAAATTATTATTCTCTTTATTCATCTTTTATCTTAAGCTAGGTTTTTACAATAACTATATAAAAAGTAAAATATAAAACTATACATACAAAACATAAAATCATTATAAAAACCTAACCTAGGGTACCGCCGGCAGCGAGGCGGGGCCTAAGCTGTCGGTGGTCAGGGCGCCAGAGACAGGAATCTCCTGACTATCCGCGCAGTATCCAGGAGTACCGCCTTCTGTATTTGACCCTTGATCCAGCCATCTAGCGAGAGTCTCTTGAGGTGATGGTCGAGACTCTTCGCTATTAAACCGTTCGCCGAAACGACTATCGGGACGATGATCGTCGAATCAACATCCCACATGGCGGTTACCTCGTGAGCCAGGTCTAGGTACTTGCTGGCTTTGTCCTTCTCGGCCTTCACGAGGTTCTCATCATGGGGGATGGTGATGTCGACGAGCACTGCCTGGCGTTTCGATCGATCTGTCAGCACAATATCAGGCCTATTGGCAAGAATAGTCCTATCCGTGATGACAGATCGATCCCAATAGAGCGTGGCACGACCATTTACGAGAACTGGCGCAGGGGTGTACTTATAGTAAGGCACTTCGGAAACCACAAGACCTTATAGCAGAGCAAGTTGCTGGTGAATAATCCTGGCTACAAGGTTATGTCTGTGCAAGTACTCGCCGTTAGCAAGATGACCACAACCGGAGATAATATGCCTGAGTGACTCCCCGGGGCGGCGGCATGCCCGACAAATGTCGACCGTACCGTCCTTCAGGATATACCTCCGGTAATTGTTCGTCATGCACAGACAAAACCTTCGGTTTCCCCGAAGAGATCCCCGAAACGTAGTCAGTTCACCGACGCGAGCAGATCTACATCGGGCCCTGTGAGGGCCTTGTAGAACCGCCCGTGTAGCTCCTTGGTCCTCCACACCGCTCTGCGGTCCTCGACGCTCATTACTTTAAGTCTGCGCCAGTTCTCGTTTGCCAAGGCGAGCGGGGTGAAGTTTCCGTCTACTGCTACTACGTCACGATGCATCCCACACTCGTTGTTTAGGAAATAATCCCTGAGACTGCACACCTCGCGGTTGTGGAGGTCTTTGGCATTTAAAAAGCCGCGACGTCCACACTTCCGCGAGATGTACAGTCTCATAACAGACGAGCGTGGGTGTAGCATGCGATGCGCAGTAAGCAGTACTCGGACTCTTCGATCCAGGGCATCCAGCTCAGTCTGAGTCCACCTTAGTACGCCAAAGGAGTAAGTAAGCAAGGGCATCACCCAGGCGTTGAAGGCGCGCACCTTGTTGCCGCCCGACAAAAGACTATTAAGTACTTTGGTCAGGCGACAAAATAAGCGCTCCTTCACCGCCCGCTTTACGCCCTCACCCTCAATACCCAATGACTGTGACATACCAAGATACTTATAGGTTTCTGCTTCGGAGATAGATTTGAGGGACATTGTCTCAGAAAGTTGCAAATTTGTTGAATTTACAACTTTCCCCCGCTGTACATGCATGACCGCACACTTATCGACACCAAACTCCATTTTGATGGCGCTACTGAAGACTTCTGTTGTTTTCAGTAGTTCTAACAGGTTATGTCCATTCGGTGCAAATAGCTTAAGGTCATCCATATAGAGCAGATAAGAAATGACCTCACCTTCCCTCCGAAGCCGGCAACCTAGTCCTGAATCCCTCAGCAGGGTGCTAAGCGGATTCATTGCTAGGCAGAACCACAAAGGACTCAGACTGTCGCCCTGGAAGATCCCACGTTCAATCCTTATAGAGTCCTGCGGGCCAGAAGGGCAATCTCCTCCCCCCGGTTGACGAAGGACTGTGGTCCACTGCCCCATGCAAGCGCCTAAGAAGGATCTTAGAACTGCATCAACTTTATACAACTCTAAGATCCTCCTCAGCCATGAATGAGGCACCGAATCATAGGCCTTCTTATAGTCAATCCAGGCGGCCGAAAGGGCCCCTCTATTCCGCCGGACTCGTTGGCAAATGGATGACCATTTCTCGTGGTACTAAAGAGCTCCTCCTCATAGACATGAGTCTATGAGGAGGAGCTCTTTAGTACCACGAGACCCAACTCTACATCCATTTTGAGCAGGGGCCAAAACGTTGTTTGCAACGATGTGTGCATAAATTTTTGCTCTCAGAATGGATGTAAGGAGCTTGTACAGCGTAGGCAAGCACGTGATGGGTCTGTAATTTTTCGATTCCGTGGTACTACCGGACTTATAGAGCAGGGAGGTGATACCAGTCGTCAAGAAAGATGGCAGGGAACCGAGCTCAAGGGCCTGCTGAAACTGCGTTGCCAAATGCAGGTGTGAGCATCGAAACCATTTCAGCCAAAAGTTGTGTAATCCATCCGGTCCAGGACATTTCCAGTTCGGGGCCAAACGGATGGCACAACTAACGTCTTCGGGGCTGATGGTAACAGTCCCCATGGGTTCGATAAACTCACACTCACGTTTGACAACACTCATCCACTCACCTTCGGTGTGTTCGACTGGTACCGACCAGATACTACGCCAGAAGTCAACCATGGCAGTAGCATCCGGCAGCTGCCCGTCGGACACACGAAGGTCGGTTTCCTCCCATTTTCGGTACACCTTCCTTTGATCGCTCTGGAAAAGGCAATTCTGCTTGTATCGGTCCACACGCTCTAACAAAGTGCTCCTCAAACAAAAAAAGCTCTGAGATTAATAGAAAAATGTGCAAATTTTCCTGACGCTCGCAGTAGTATATTTGTTGACAATAAAAATTTCACTGTAATTTCTCTCTATTTGTACCGTTTATGTATTTATAGTTTTAACAATAGAAAGCTGTATGTCCAGCAAGGCAAGACTACGAATCATAATCATAGACAACGAAATTAACTAAGTACATTTAAATGATGTGCATTATGTTCATTTTGACAAAAGTTTAAATAATACTGCCATTACAGTGTACAATTTACTTCTTGACGACCTAAAATATATTCTTGAGTTAAGATCCTTTGACAAAAAAGTAAAGGAATATATTTTGACCCGTCCATTCTATTCAAGGATTTTCGACAAAATTTCGTGACTTTTAATGTTCCAATTATTTTTTGTTTTACTTTTTCGTTATCCGTAATTCCGTACTTACCTCTTAATTGCATTATTATTATTATTTAAATTATAAAATGATTATTCTGCGTTTGTAACATTTAATGTAGTTAATAATATTTGTTTTAAGTGAATCTTGTACTTGTTAGTTACATTTATTTGTATGTTTAAATTATATTCGCATGCATTTCTAAATGTGTTTCAATGCAAATCAATGATTGATGATGTTTATTATTATGATTATGTCCTGCAATAGACGTCTTTCGGGTGATATGATAATGATGATGATGATATAGTCAAGTATTAATATTCTTCCATAATAATATCATTCCATAATTGCCATTAATCGAATACACCTTGAAGTCAATTTTTATAGTCGTAGCAATTGTTTTCTAGCTTAGCATATACTGTTTAATAAATCACAGCTTACCAAAAATACAACCAAATCCTAGGTTTCCTAACCCTACCCTTAAATTAAAGAACCGTAAAGCTCGTTCAGTCGGCCAAATAAATTCAGGCACCCTTGTCACAAGTCAAGATAAGTGACCAAACTTCTTCGCCAAATTTCGTCCGTTCCACTATCTGGGCAGGAATCTCGTAAATTTTTCTAATCTGCCGACGATTCCTTTGTCCGACCGAAACGTACTCTGAATGTAAATTGAATAAGGCTATCAAATTGTAGTTAATTATTTTTGGATTGCAGAAATTTTACTGTGATGATTTATTTATTTATTTAAATATATATACACAGCATTACTAACAATTATATAATACTAACATACCTAGGTTAAGTAAAATAAATACTTATAATATATGGATGTCTAATTGTAGATCTAAATACTTAAGTTTAATACACTGTGAATCAACTTAAAGGAACAAAGCAATATGATCAACTCCGTATACTAGAATACCTATCCTCCCTCATCTCATAAAACTTCAGACTCACAGCCGTCCATCGCCACGCAAGCAGATCATACTCGGGTGGCGACACGAACAAGACATACCGCAGCGTCAGGGCACGGAGGGGAGGTGCGGCGAGTTCCTGTGCGACACAGCTGTGCGAGCGGGAAGCACTGCCAAAAGCGACGATGAACGGCCTAAGGCCACTTACGCATTTTTGGATACAGTATTAGTAAAGGCTTTACTCCGTTTTTTAAACGCGCTGTCGGCGCGCGTCCTCGAATCTTGTGTAAATCGACACAAACGCGCGTCGACGACGCGTTTAAAACACGCGGTGTTCATATGCCCTTAGCTGACGGTCAGGTCAGTATAGGTATTTAAGATAGCTGAGTGCTTCCTGATTGGCATGGGATACTGGAAGCAGGGTGGTATACACGCGTTACTGCATGAGTATCGCGCCGCGTCCGCGCATTACATATATAATACTACAGCGCAAATAGCCTACTAACAGTATACCGACAAGTTGGGATATCTCGGCTACAGGTTTTTTTTTTGTCAAATCTTAGTGAAGTGAAATCTGTTGTGGATATCATAGCTATAAGACTAGCCGAGACAAGAAAGGCGAGAGAGAATAGAGGCCTCTATGCTCAATAGTGGACGGACATAGCCTAAAAAAAAAGGTCTTTGATTCAGGCAACGGTGGATATCATTATAAAGGAGACAATGATTTAGATTAGATTTCGATTTATTTATTTCGAGATAACAATTACAATATTATAGTATAGATTCGCATATAACGTCAAAATTTAATCCTTATCACGATCGTGAATACTAAGAAATAAAAATTAAATAATACTCAAAATGTCAAAATGAAATGAGTTAAAAAATTCAAATATATATGTATTATGCTTTTTACTTCGATTTGGTGAAAATTAAACAAAATTTAAATATTATCCAAATAGTTTAAGGTTCATCGTAATCATTCAAATCAGCCGAAATACGTTGACTGTTGGACATAGGCCTCCGCCAGTGTGCCACAATGGCCGGTCCTGCGCCACCCGCATCCCGCGACCTTTCCCGTCATCAGCTCACCTTCTGGTAATTAAAGTTATGTTATCATAATATTATTTAAACTCGCGTACGGTAGCCTAGTGGTTCAGGCATGCGGCTGTCAAGCGGCGGTCGTGGGTTCGTATCCCGGCTCGTACCAATGAGTTTTTCGGAACTTATGTACGGAATATTTAACGTTAGCTTTTCGGTGAAGGAAACCCTCGTGAGGAAACCGGTCTAATCACAATAAGGTCTAGTTTTCCCTCTGGGTTGGAAGGTCAGATGGCAGTCGCTTTCGTAAAACTAGTGCCTTAGCCAAATCTTGGGGGTTAGGGTGCCAAAGCGGACCCCGGGTTGGGGTACAACCGGGAACAACTCTAGGAGGATGATGATTTAAACTCGCGTTCCACGCTCCCTTAAGGTTCTACAGAACGCGCCGCACGTCCGTGCAGCAGGGCAGAGTGGATTTTATTGTTTGCACTAGAGGATAAAAAGCCATTATCCAGCCTACACATAACATAAAGACGAAGTAAAACAACCATGTGTTCGATCGAATCAAAACAACAATCAGAACGTCGATGTTTTGATACAATTTCTTTGTTTAATTGATGAATAATTCTGCATTAATCAGACCTTTTTCAACCTCTATTTGTATATACCCTTTGAGTTAATGAACCTTTGTTCTATTATTGTAATTCTGTCCAGTGTCAGTGCGTTAATTAAATTCATTCGTATTTTTTTGATATAACTGAAAAGGATTTTCGTCACTAGCGATATTCTTTTTACTTCTTTACATGTTTTTAAGGTGAAAGAGACGAAAGACTGGTATGGTTGTGGACTCAAATTTTATTATTATTTCCTCTCCAATTTTCTTCCATTCAGTCCGATTATAATATGACGCCTATGACGATTCCATTTTTAATCGCCTCAAAAAGACGTAGAGGCCAATGATGATAGCTTATGTCACACACGATTATGAGGAGTCCAACGGCACTTCATAATGTCAAATTTCATCAAGCCATGGGACTGCAGCCCTAAAAATATTTTTTTTCTCTACTTGCACTCTAAAAACCTTCCATCAGCATTCTTGTCATTGTCAATCTCTGACTATGAGCGCCATCTAGAGGTTACTCTCTAAGACTTCAGAGTACACTGATACACAGTCACGCGTATTCAAAAACAGAAAAAACACGTCTAAAGTCGCAAAGCTTTGTACCGACTCCGTACGAGCTGATTCAATTTGCATGCTAATCCTGCCCGTTCCTTTGTGACAAGTTATTCGTTCAGTATGTAGTGCTTTTTCATCGGCCGTACGTCAAGTGTGACTAAATTCAATTGGGAAGCTTCAGGTCTTATTTCCTTTTTTAAGTGGTACAGGGATAGAAAAGATGACTTCGTTTTCCCATAAGTTTGACACGTATTATGACTATATTATTTTTTGAAAACGTGTTTTGAAATTATTGACCTGCGCTCAATATTTACTACTATATTCCTTTTTTTAATCTATTACAAGAGTAAGACTTACGAACTTTAAGCACATTATGGGGGTGTATTATAATAGTGCAGTAATTTTATTTTTTATACTATATGGAAAAAATAGGAAATAATCCCTTATTTCAATTATTTAATAAATTCACATTTGCTCTTTGATTTTTGACATGTATATTTTTGAATCTGTTATAATTTATAACAGCAGATTTGTTTGTGTAATAATTATGATGAAACAAAATCCAACAAAATATCATGTGAGAAAATAATAATGATAACTTAATTATTTATCACTTGAAACGGAAACAATATTAAAAAGAATAAAGAGAGTAAAACCGTTTATTACATAAAACACACATAACAGTATTGATAATAACATAAATCTAGACAAAAGCTAAGATAATAGGCACAGAAAGGTGTGCACATTGCACAAATTAAAAAAAACTTTATTTTAGTTCATTCATATTTGCTCTGTAATGAAAAAGAGAGTAAATCATACGAAAAAAACTGTGAATGCGTTTAAGGTAAACGTCCTAGTTGTCGAATATTTCCTATATACAAAAAAACACTGACGGTACGAGCTTGTGGGGTTCGACCCCACGACCCCAGACTGAAACTCGCGTGTCTGACTCACGGCTAACAGTGTGGGTCTCCAATAATAAAATACGTGCCAATCCTGATAATATCGAAGTCAGAGTTCCACCACCTATTTTCAAAACTTGTCTAAACCGGAAAGCACCAGTACATCCATAAAGCTGCCGGGAACTTGAACAATATTTTAAGCTCCGCAAGTTTTCTAGTGATAATACTTTTGCCAAGCTAGTGCTAGTATGTGGGGTGTCAACTTGAGTTAACTTTGTTACTAGTTTTAAGGTGTTTGGTGCTTGTTAATTTTTCTTTAGCCTTTACAGTTTAAAAACTCCGTGGCTCATATTAATGCTGGTGACTGCAACGCAATAAGAAGACAACATGGAGACATGTTTTTGTAATATCCGTCGGATATATTCGAATATGCTATGTTTATTAATTCCCCGTGTGGTGTCGGGTTCCTCGTATGGTGTCGGGTGTCTGTGGGTGTCGTAAGACACCTATTCCGTAAGCCCACTCCTAATACACCTAGGTCTCATGGCATCATGATAAAATACATGGCAGCAGGTCGAGAAAGTCTCTCTACGATTATAGGGCTAAATGATGCCTCATGTCTCGTACTGTTGTCACATGACGTAAATATCATCATCATATATTTAAGAGCTTGGCTCTTGTCGGTGGAGTAATTTCCATTCTGTTCTATTCTCTGCCTTTTCCTTCAACTCTATACGATTCAACTTCAATATTTTCCTCTAACTGCTCCATGTCAGCTCTTCGAGGTCTTCCTCTTTTTCTTCTTCCTTCTCTTTCCCTCTATTATAACTTTAATGAAGTCATCGTGGCGAAGTAGATGTCATATCACTTTTAATCAACTTTAACTTCTGTTTTCATTGACTATACACAAAATCTCTTCATTCGTCTTTTTCTCCGTCCAACTGATCTTTTCTAACCTCCGCCAACACCACATCTCAACGGCTTGCAATCTTTCCCTGTTCCGTTGCGTCATGGTCCACGTTTCGCAGCCGTAGAGAGCAATGCTCCAGATGTACACCTTAACCAGTTTCTTTTGAGTAAATATACGTAAATATAGTTATACAAATATTGACCGGAAGTGAAGGATTTTCAAACATTCGGCCAATTTAAAATTTGTTTTTTATTATTTTCTTGCTCAAACTTTCTCGACCTGCTGCCATGTTGTTTTATCATGTTGTCATGTGACGTAGGTAGGTGTATTGGGAATGGGCTTACGGACTAACCCCGAAAATAACACGAGTTCGTTGCCGACTCTTTATTCACTTGAGGACTTGACCTGTACAAGCTTACCTACGCGTTTTCATTATACATAAACGATACACCTATCCATAAGAGAGGTCTACGAGACCGTTGTACTGAAGTCTCAGGTCTTCAGTCCAAATTATTATAATTTAAAATTGAATTTTTGAATTTGTTTCATATTTCATTATATACTTTTACGATTCACCTACATACAAAAATAAGACCAACAACTTACGAATAAACAAACTACCTCCAATAATGTTTGTACGTAATGAAACCTACCCGCCCGAATTTATCGCGTAATTTAATTAAAGTGCATTTTAATAAAGGCAGAAAAAAGCTCTTTATCCGAATTAGTCCGTGTAGTGTTGTATCAAAAGCTCCTTTATTCGGCGCCGCCAAAGCTTCATTACAGCGAGTTAGCCGTGCGGTTACAGCGTTAACGACTTAGATACAGCCAATGGTTAGACTCGGCAAACAATTTATAACAAACTAAGGGCACGTGCGGACGAGGATGTAGCAATCTCGTTTGCCACTTTTAACTCGCGTAAGCGAAATAACTCTGGCTAAACGACCAGTAGGGCAATCAAAGCTTCGGTTTAGCACAGTTTAAAACGAGACATATTTTTCTTTAAGAATGACCTCACGACATGGGAAAAAGAGTCTGAAGACCAAGTCGTTTTTTTCTTTCTTGTGGAAACCATCATAGTCATCATCATCATATCAGCCGAAAGACGTCCACTGCTGGGCATAGGCCTCCCCCAAAGAGTGCCAAAGTGACCGGTCCTGCGCCACCCGCATCCAGCGGACTCCAGCAACCTTTACCAGGTCATCAGTCCACCTTGTGGGGGGCCTACCCACGCCGCACATTCCGATACGTGGTCGCCACTCGAGAACCTTTCCGCCCTAATGGCCATCGGTTCTACGTGCTATGTGCCCCACCCACTGTCACTTAAGTTTAGCGATTCGGTAGGCTATATCGGTTACCTTGGTTCTGCTGCGGATAGCCTCATTTCTGATGCGATCACGGAGAGAAACTCCCAACATAGCCCTCTCCATAGCCCTTTGGGTGACTTTGAGCCTTCTTATGAGGCCCATAGTAAGCGACCACGTTTCAGTGCCATATGTCATCACTGGCAACACACACTGGTTAAAGACTCTCGTCTTGAGACATTGCGGAATATTGGAGGAAAAGATGTGCCGTAGCTTCCCGAACGCTGCCCAGCCGAGTCGGATTCGACGATTGACCTCTTTCTCGAAGTTAGACCTACCTAACTGGATAGTTTATCCTAGGTATACATAATCTTCTACAACTTCGAGCGTAAAGTGTCCGATTGTAATGGGAGTTGGTACTACATGGGTATTTGAAATACACCTTTACTTCATCATAATAGAGTTAGATGCTCCATCTTCTGGTATAGGTTCCTGCATAAAGTAAACTATTCCAATACCTGGGTATTGGTTAGCAGCGATGCTGGATACTCTATTACCTGGTATTAGAGTATCCAGCATCGCTGCTAACGTCTTCAGGGTACCATTACCGATGCCACTACACCACCGCATTAGTGACACCGACCTGCGTATTATTGCGTCAGTCACACGTAAGCTCTGCCGCAAACATTCCCCAAGCACTGCAATATCGTGGCAGCCCCAATAGCATCCTGAAGACTGTTATATTTTATGCGCAGTGCGCGATATGACCGGTGGGTGTAGCCGGCCGACCCGACGGGCTGCTGGTATAAAAAGATTGGCAAAAAAATAATAATTAGGGGACAATCTTACACCAATCGAACTAGCTCAATAGGGCTTGTGTTACGGGTACTAGACGACGATTCATTTAAAAACGTATAAATACTTAAGTACATAAAAAACATCGAAGACTCCGAAACAAATTATACATGCTCATCACACAAATATTGGCCCTTACCGGGATTCGGACGCAGGGCCTTCAGGTTCGTAGGCAGTGTCACTACCAACTAAATGAACCTCGTCAAAATAAATAAATAAATAAAATAAATGAATATTAGGGGACAATCTTACACAAATCGACCTAGTCCCGTAGTAAGCTCAATAAGGCTTGTGTTATGGGTACTAGACGACGATGTATATAATAGATATAAATACTTAAATACATAGAACACTTCCATGACTCAGAAACAAATATTCATGCTCATCACACAAATATTTGCCCTTACCGGGATTCGAACCCAGGACCTTCAGCTTCGCAGGCAGCGTCACTACCCACTAGGCTAAGCGGTCGTCAAATGCCTTAAATTATGTCTTTTTGAAGTCCTATATCAACTTTTCATAGTTACGAGGCCAATAATGATGATAGTATACTTACACCGTTAACGCATCTGCGCTTTAAGTGCGGCTCTGCGTTAATGAGTAAGCATTCATTAACACCTGTGCTGCTCCTGTTATTTTCATAGTAGCCTATGTTAACTATTGCAGGTTATATACATAAAATAAAAAGTGTACGTACTTTTTGCATCCAATAATCTGTCTATCTTAAATATAATAATCTAATAAGTGAATTAAATGACCAATGTGATTGATGCAGATACAGTTGTACCCAGGTGCTATGATGATTCTGATTCTACTTTGCATTATAAAAAAACCTTCGAAAACTGCGCTTTTATTTCACGAATAAGAAAAGCTTTATTTATTACTTATATTATAAAAATAATTGCTTCACTATTGAAGCGCTAAAACTGTTATGCATTTTTAAGGCCTTGGCCTACAAAGTGCTGTTTTGTTCCCGCCCTCGCATCTATTACGTTTAATCAATTTGATGTTTTAATGAATATTCACTCGATTATCACCACGTCCATCGTACACTTCAATACGCTTCATTATAAGATGTTATTTAGAATGAGCTGGGTGAATTTTAAACAATTTTATTAAAATAAAATCATAATTGGAAATAAGTATGCGCTCATCATCTTCATCGTAACAGTCGAAAGACGTCCACTGCTGGACATAGGCCTCCCCCAAAGAGCGGCAATGTGACCGGTCCTGCGCCACCTGCATCCATTGGACTCCCGCGAACTTCACCAGTATGAATGTATGGGCTCTAAAATCTAAATATTAACATATAAAAGGGTGTTGGTCAAATGAAAAAAAGGTTGAAATATTTTTTCTTTTTTATAAGTGTGTCGTTGCCACTCGAAACTCGGTGGTTCTGTGAGCTGGTACTCCTCGCGTACCAATATGTATTTAAAAAAAATACGTTTTTTGACGGTAGGAGTCATGACTCATGACCATGGTCACCTTTCACACGAATACGGACACTGACCGGCTGGCCGCGTTGACAGTAAGGCTTCTAATCGAAAAAATCCAAGATTGCATTGACCCCGCTTTACGGGCCGTAAGATTGACTTTAAGTATATCTTGAGTTGCATATTTTAATTCATGGACCTCAAAGACTACTCAAAGAGTACATTTAAATGTCTTTAAACAGCCACTGGGAGCTGTCATATCACATAAAGCTTTTACTTTTTAAGCTTACGCTTTTACGAGCAAAGCTAGCACTCTGCAAGCCTGCAACGCACGCACTTTCAGAGCTACTGCATTACTCCTTGCACAAATCCAGGATGCCGATGTGTTTGCAGATAGTTTGTCATCACTAAGACTTAAAATTATTCGTTTCGCAAATAATCAGTAGTTTAAAGTGCCTAGGCAAACCTGTAAAATAACTAACTATTGAACGTTTTGGGGACTGTAAGTTCATAAAAGTGATTATAAATATATAAATAAATAAAGAACTGTCAAACTTTCCATACATGCAATTCCTCGGACACGTCTCGAGGCGAGACGAAGACTCCATCGAGCGTCTTGTTGTGCAAGGCAGAGTGGTGGGTAACCGACCGCGCGGAGGATCACCTATGCGATGGACGGACCAGGGGCTCTAGTATAAGTTTTACCGAAACAAAACGTTACGATCGCGTTCGCGTTTAGCTGTCAAATCCCATACAAATTAAGGGTAAAACGCAAACGCCATCGTAGTTTTGTTTCGGTAAAACTTATACTAGAGCCTCAGATCAAATCTGCTGCGGACGGTCAATTGTTTGAGAGTACCAGGAAGGCCGAGAATATCTATAAGATCTCAAGATCTCTTAATGGCAAGAAATGGTAAGGCGAGTGACATCTGGTCGTTACTCATACACAACCGTTCTGACAAGAACGTATCAACCAAGACGAAGAAAACATAAAATTCCCAACGGGTTGAAAGAACCGAGCCTAAATCTGTTTTTTTTTTACGTTTTAAGTGCGAAGATTTTTAAGTTCCACAAAACTTTACTTCGTCCCCAAAAACATTAATAATGTGAAACCAGCAATTTATGTTCGGAATGATACATTTAATTAAAAATTTACCGAATTTTCGTCAGTAAAATCCTTTATTTCAACTCGAACAACATTACTAAGCCCCGAAACATAAATTAGCTTATCTCGAGATAAAAATGTCAAGCAATTTAACGTATTATAGGGAGGTGTCACAGATACGATATAGCAAGTTAGCAAAGGTTATAAATCTTTAACCCTTTTCATGGGATATGGAACCTTGGCGAAGGAAGCGACGTGCTTGACATACAACACGCTTATGAAAGATGGGTTATAGATAGCCCTTTATATTTGTATCCTTATTTATGTGCGTCGCGTTTTATGCAACATATTGTTTAGTTTCTTTGTGTTATCGACGGGAGTAGAGGATTTCAAGAAATGTCTATGTTTGCGAATATATTTTTTACATACACAGACAACCTCCAGTAAAGAGACTTATTCAAATACTAGCTTCCGCGCAAATTTTAATCCAATAATAAACAATCTTGGTGAAAAATTTCATCCAAATCAGTTGAGCCGTTTAAGCGTCATTGAGTAACAAACATACAAACATCTAAACATCCAAACTTTCGAATTTATAATATTCGTAGGATAGTAGGATAATTAAAACGGGTCTCCCTTCACAAACGGGACACGCAAACAGACAGACGGACAGCGGAGGCTTAGTAACAGGGTTCTGTTTGATATTCTTTGGGAACTCGACCCTAAAAAAAACGAGTTGAATTCCCTGACACCAATTTTGTTATTCTAAGTAATTTAGAACCCGAGAGACCTTAAATTCAAAATGGTCGCCATTAAATTAAAGATGGCTGACAGAAAAATTGGTTCGTATCAAAAACTTAAAGCTATGTAGTACCAAAAAATATTGGTTCTTTTGTACAGCGTGTTTACATAACTTATCACGTGAAAATGCCTCACTATAAGGACGTTAAAGCATACTGCCTTTAATTTTCCTAGTAATTTCTTAAACAATGTTATTCAATTCTGTGGAATATAAAGTATAACTATAACTGAATCAAAACTAATCATTAAATTTATATTAAAATTACAAAAAAATGTGAACAAAATAGAAAGATTTTAGACATCCTAAACTTGTACTATCTTGTTTAGATATTAACAATTTTAAGTAACGCTAACCTACGTTAAACACCGTTACTTAAATACAGGTATAATGTACTTGTATAGTTTTAAACAAGCTAAAGGCATTACACAGGTCTATTGTTCAGCAAATTCCCAAATCTCACACACCTGTACAAATGAAGCAAACAATAAATTGTTAAGCGCATTGGCTTTCGAGTTTAGGTCCCTTTGTAGGAAACCTATTAGGATGATGAAAAGGCTTAAGCGGCGGCGGCCGGGAGAAATAAATTTCCCCAATGGCCTTAAGTACTTTTGAATCAAGATTCCGCTGGACCGGTTCTAAATGGGCTTTTTAGAATTTATTTTAGAACCGGAGAAAGACATAAACAACGTCACAATATATTTGGGCACACAAGAACAAAGAAAATTAGCCTCGCTCAGCTTGAACCTAGCTTGACACAATACGATAATATTCTTATTGTAGGTACATGTAGGGGTGAATTAACAAAATGAAAAAAAAAATACGATAAATATACTAAAACAAAAAACGTACAAAAATATTCTTTCTAAAATTCTCACGTTATTAAAAAAACTAATATGTCTATTTATACGCCAAATAGGTCGCGATCTCCTCAGATCTTGACCTATTTGGCGTATAAATAGACATATTAGTTTTTTCTGATCTACCGAACGCGCGTTCAAAACGTAACGTGATTACCCCTCAATCACGTTACGTTTTGAACGCGCGTTCGGTAGATCCAACTGGCATGTTTCCATATAAAAAAACCGGCCAAGTGCGAGTCGGACTCGCGTACCGAGGGTTCCGTACAAACCTGTAGGTATATAAGTAATAACTTTAAAATTATTAAAAATATTTTTATTATATGATGTAACTAAAAATTTACGGTTTTCGCAATTTTTCCTTTATCTGTGCTTAAGACGTTGCTTTGTACCAAATTTCAAGATTCTGATTTCACGGGAAGTACCCTGTAGATTTTGTTTTGATTCCCTTGCGAGTTTCGAAAATTTGCGGCATAAACGGCTGTATCTTTTGATTGCGATGGCTTAAAAGTTTGATTTTTTCACAGCTCCAAGGGACAGTAGACCTGAGTATTTGGTATAAATTTTAGCTTGATACCTCCACGCGTTCCTGAGAAAAAGGGTCTTGACAGATGGACGGACGGACAGACAACAAATTGATCCTATAAGGGTTCCGTTTTTCCTTTTGAGGTACGGAACCCTACAAATTTACATTTAGATCTACCTAACGAACGTACAATGCATTACGTGACCGACCTGCTTATGTACGAGAAAAGTACTGGAAAAATGAAATTTTTGGTACTGAGTTGCTAATCATCATCACTATAACATCCCACTGCAGGGCACAGGCCTCTCTCATGGTTGAGAGGGAATGGAAGCTAGTCTCCACGCTGGCCCAGTACGGGATTACACATACGTCTTTGAATTTCTTCGCACTAGAGTACTAACTCGAACTTATTAATAGTCAGAAAATAAAATGACCATTCACATTTTTACCCATTCAATTTCTCTAAAAGAAAATATCATGAACTTAAAAACGTTTTGAGTGCGGAACCTTTCAACGGTAGCTAAAAATGTTACTTCGAGGATACACAGAATGAACTTAACTATAAAAGATTTTTAAATTGGTTCCATATCGATGTTCTGTTGTAGAAAATGTTGAACACAATATGAGGAAGGAGTGATCTTAAGTAGTATAGGATTACATTTTTACAGCTATTCGTCGTTTCGTTTCAGTTAAAAAGAAATTGCGTTGTCACGCGTTATTTTTAGAACACCAATTTAAAACTCCAAAATATTTTATTATTTCTTAATTACTCTGAGTATTTATTTATTTCATAATATAAAATATGTTACTACTTCTAATCACTTTTTGAAAGATAGAAACCAACAATTTTAATATACTGAAGTTATTTAATATAAAGAAAATTTAAATTAATTCAAAAAAAGGTCCCCAAGTTCGGATCCCGAAGGCAAAGAAGGAAGGGGGGAGGGAAGACTGGCTGCGTTCCCCCTTTAGATAGCTATGCCGATCTGCTGGGCAAGGAACGACGAAGCCCTATGGTATCCAGAAATATTGACCAATTTTTTTGACATCTGTCCAAATATTGGTGAGCACCCTGGGCTCCAGGGTCCGAGCGATTGTCAAAAAATGAAGATTCTTCACTTTAGTATTATATCGGAATAATGAGTTAAGACGGAATGTCACTTTTAGTCAAAAAACTCTTCGGATTTGGTTCCTAGTGTAAACATGCACATCTGAGCTAGCGAACGAAGGACCCAACATCCAAACAAAACAATAATTGTTCAAATGATTTAAACAACTATTTTGGAGCACCTTTGCATAGCCACACAAACTTGAAGAGAACTGCTATTATTATTTAAATCAGCAATACTTTTTCAAGCGATAAACTACTGCAGTCAGAAGGCTAATCGGAAAAATTCGCTGCCAATTTTGTTAGTAAAAAGTTTTGTTAGTCGCAAACGAAAACAATTAAGCGATTTAACTAGTGCTAGATAGTCTGAGCTCTGTTGAGAACTTCTCTCGAACCCATTGTACGATCGCTGAGGTGAGAACAGTAACTTTGGTTGATGCGGCAGCTGACATTTTCCGGTTCTGGTCTGGTTTTCATTTTGTCAGAATGAGGTGTGAGGAGTACAGCAAGATGACTCTATTCATTAATGTAACGGATACGGACGTTTCTCGCACGAGTGCACTTGCTTTATCTAATGAATCACTATCCTATTTCCGATCCTATTTCATAGCATATCAGAACCTGATACTATGTCTCACATTACCAAATCCAATTAACAGTAAACCTTCATTGTTCTAACAATGCCATATAACAATTATGCCTATATAAACCGATGTATTTCCTAATAAAAAGTTCATTCTATATCCGAGACTCGTCGTATTATTTACTCTTCTACGTACAACATCTCATGGCGACCATGCCAGGCCTGGCAGGACATTTTTCATAGTGATCCTGCCAGCGCAGGTCGCTTCGCGGTGACCTACCTTGCGACGATAAATAAAAACCGCGCCGAGTTCCACACAATTTGCGGCCAGCCAAACCTATCACTGTAGCGCATCAACCACAAACCCAGCCAACACCAACTGATGCTGGCAGATGATCGGTTCTCATTTTTGCGGAACAATGACACACTGTTTTCATAAAGCATATTTATATGACTATTTTCTTAAGCCGAAGGTCTCTGTGGATAGGCCAACTTATGAACAGTCCTAATTATTCACTGTTTAAATGTAGTCCTACGTCCCAACATAACTTTAATATCATATACGTAAGAGCAAAGCCTCATTCTCCTTGGTAACAATGCGGACAAGTAGAAAATGTGCTGTTCCCTTATTTCATCGACAAAATTTTCACCGAATGCATGGTTTCGCAGAATTTTCTTTTTATCGAATTTCTGTTACTCAGAAACCGTTAACTTTTTAGGTACAGCTGATCATATATTGATTTAAACTTTCACGTTTCTCACACATTATTTATACTAAACGGGACTTAATCGCGTATAATTAAATTATTTATTTACCTCTCTGAGGTCTCCCGACGTTTCGGATGTGTCCGTGACCATGGATGTTGCAACACATCAGAAACGTCGGGAGACCTCAGTGAGGTAAATAAATAATTTAATTATACGCGATTGAGTCCGGTTTAGTATAAATAACAGCTGATCATTCTGTATAACCCATTAGGTTAGGTAAGGTTGGTTTTATAACATTTTATTGATTCCGAAAAAAATGCTTTTCGATGAAATTAACATACATACATACAATCACGCCTTTATTCCCAAAGGGGTAGGCAGAGCACTTGAAACTTATGTTCCAGCGCCACTTTTAGCAAAAATGTGGGTATAAAAGATCGACAAATTGTGATATTGCAGTGATAGTTTGCTAGCCCATCGCCCACAACACTCTTCAACCCTGCTCCCTTAGTCGACTTTTATGACACCCACGGGAAGAAGGGGGTGGTGAAATTCTAACCCGGCACAACACGGGCTAAAATGAATGAAACTAAAATCCTGCGAAACATACATTCGATGGAACATTTGTCGGTAAAACAAGGTAAAACCCAATTTTCTTGCTCACCAAACTTACAAAATATAGGGAAATAAAGCAGTATCATTTATCTGGAACACTGTAAGGAATTTATACCTCCCTGTTACTCGGTCCAATGTGGTCTTGGTCCTCATTCCGTAATTTTTGTCCACATTTGAAAGTTTGGTGAGCAACAAGATTGACAAATAAAACTAAATCAACAAACTGTCCTGCAGTTTGGCAGAAGAAAATACTGTAAAACAAGGGTTGTTTAAGTGAATATTTTTTTCTTATTCTTTATTCTTATTCTTAAAGCCTCCTGTGAACGTTTTAAACCTCTTCTTAACTCCTCAATCTGAAACCACCAGGGTGCAGAGTGCGCGGTACGGTGAAGAGCAATTTATTACTTTTAACTTAGTCTGCGTACTTCCGTCGCATTAGATTGGACGCCTATCCAAACAAATTATTCGCCAAATTTATACCTAGTGTATATGTCGTTAAGAACTATAATGGATTGGCTAATTAGGTTTGGGCTCATTTGGAAGTTTCGGCCTTTCATGTTTAGAGTTTTGGAATTCAAGTACTAAATAGGTTGCCCGTTTAGTTCGTGGCATACGGTAGGCTTCCATTTGAATTTGAACCACTTATATACTGACATGAGAAATGGTATAAAAATGTGAATAGATGAAAATTTGACGATTAGGGTGGATATTTACCAGAGCTGTGCTACGTAGCGGAGCGGTGTGCGAGGAAAAATCCACCAATGCTATAAGCTTGAACTAAATAAATGTTATAGTAAATTAAAATGGGTATCATAAGTTAAAAAAATGGAGGTGTCTCTATCTTATAAGTAATAAAAAATAAAATTTAAATGTCAACATCTATTTATATTTTTTTATATGGAATATCATGAGGCCTATACTGACATATTATGTGTCTTAGCTAAGTGTATTATATCTATGAAGCATGAAATTATTCGTTCCATTAAAGCGGAGATATTCATGAAAATTCATTTTTCTTATTTATTTATTTTCTTTAAAAATAAGAAGAGGAGAATTCTGAAATTTAGTATTGCACTTACTAACGTTGTGACCTATCAGCAGAATAAAAAATAAGCGGAAAAGCTATTAAGGCACAAGATGTTCCCTTACCCTGCCATGGCCTTTAATATTTTCATCGCAATTGGTTCGGTGTTGTCAACAGACTGACGGAGTAACTTTTTCTTTTATAATATTAGTTCGGATTTTGTGCCAAATTAGGTACATTTTCGTGGCATTTTAAGGATCTTCTAAGTTATAAAAATGGGACTTGGCCGGACAATCAAATAAACTACAGATTTAATTAGCAAAAAAGTTCAATTAGTACATTTTATATACCCATAAGCACCTCATTTGAAAAAACAATTAAATCAGACTACTACGCCTGAGGCGTAATATAACGTTTTGAAAGCGCGTCAGGACAGTCCAACTGTCATTCTTACATATAAAATTTTTCATTTTTATCTACCTGCCGCGCGTACAATGCGTTATGTGATCGACCCGCTGAATTCATAAAATACCTTGTTGTGAAATCAATACAATACAAATACTCTTTATTGCATACCTCAATAGTAATACAGAACATTAGTAAGGAAAACAGCGACTATTAGAGCAGAGGCAAACAACAGGTGGGCTCTCTCTTCCCAAGGAAATCTTTTGCCATTCTTACTAAATTTTAAAACAAAATTGACTTTTTTAATATAATGACAAACGGATTTAATCGCTTTTACGGTTTACCCGCTTAACCGCGATCACTAGAAAATAATCGAATCGTCGTTTAAACCATAATCAATTAATCATCCTCCTAGCGTTATTCCCGGTTGTGCCACCTAATCCCAAGATTAGTTTTAAGCGACTGCCATCTGACCTTCCAACCCAGAGGGAAAACAAGACCTTATTTGGATTAGACCGGTTTACTCGCTATGTTATCGTTCATCGAGAAACTAACGTTAAAAAAATTTAAAGAAAAAACCTTTTTAAAAAACAAGCTTTTATTATTTGTTAATAAAATGGACAAAAAATTTAAAATAAATTAACTCTAATAAGAAATATAACACTTTATACGTTCAATGTAACCTTTAACGATAGTTACGCTTCTTCGTCTACGACAAAATAATTCCATATCATACTTAATTATATATTTTGAACACTAAATCTTTACTACACCTTTACTATTTAATCTTCCCGTTTTTATCACAATCCCTATCATTGGAATGTAACACGCTTTAATTTATAATTTTGGGACTGTGATAAAAAGTTTTTTAATTCCTTTCTTTTCAACCTAGAGGGAAAACTAGACCTTACTAGGATTAGACCGGTTTCTTCACGATGTTTTCCTTCACCGAAAAACTTGTTGGTACGAGCCGGGATTCGAACCCAAGACCGCCGCTTGTCAGCTGCATACCTAAACCACTAGGCTATCGTAGCTTAACTTATCGTAAGCTGTGTTCGTTTTAAAATCTAAATGTATCGTTTGTCAAGTTTCTATGGGGTGACAGGTGCCGGCGCCATCTTTAACTTTGATTGGACTATAGTCGTAACTTAGTGCAACCCGCGCTTAGACTATCTAAAATTAGAGCTCACTATTTCCTGATATAGTGAGTGGCTCAAACTACAAGTCATAAACATGTAAACGAGCCTCGCGTGTAAATCAGCCGCGATCCGAACACCCGTGAAACTGTCACGGGGCGACGTGGAATAGAGCCATAACTCAAAATGCGCGCATATTGCGGATGTTCGGGTGTGATTAGACTGCATCAGGAATTAAATTTATATGAAGCTACAGTTTACTATCATAACTCACGAGGAAATTGGGTATTTTATACACGTATAATAGTAGTAACTACACAGTAACTAGCAACGTTAAATGAAGTTGGCGTCATTGCGAGACAACATAGTTTTGACAGCGGCTAGATAGTTATGTTGTTTGGCATGGCTGAATGAAGACCCTATTTCACCAATTATAGAAAGTTAAATTTCAGGAGCCATTCAATCACAGAAGAATGATAAAGCACCAGGAGAAGACCAAATATTTAACGAACTACTGAAAAGTACCCTTGGCTTGCAGAGTAGGTTGACTATTCGAAAAAACTATTGGTATAAAATGGTGGTCGGACATTGTTTTATACTTAACAGGCCTATACTATTCTATAGGCTTGTACCATTTAACGGGGTCGGTTCCTGCGGTACCTGTGCGATTTGGCAGGGTCATAATATATTTGTATGACTTTACTGTCGCTGATTCTGTCACGCTGTTGCACCTCTCAACTATCGCAATCATGTAATGTTTGTATTGAAAAATATATAAAAACGCACAAAATAGAGCAGAAAACGGTATTTCCGGTAGTCGAATCAGCATCTTTTTATGAAACGTCAAATACGCTCTTTTAGTATGGAGTTTATAGGTCAATACATCATTATGACGTCACAATTTTCTATGTCAAACAGCATCCATGTTTTAATTTTCATGTAATTTAACACTTTCCAATAGGAAAAATTAGTTGAAGCTTGAAGTTTTCCGAGTACTTTGGTAAGGTTGATTAATAATGTAAAAATAATGAAGTTTTATTGTGGTCAAATATTACCATATAAGTTTTTTTTTTCAATCTACATAATCGTTTAATCGAAATTAACATTGCGCGTATGATGCTAAACTTATAATAACTTTATTCCTCTAAACCTCGCGCCTTCATAACGGCGTACAGGAGCGTCGCCCAGGTGGTGAATGTGGGAATGGTCAGTAGCACAGCCTAGCTACGCTACATGGCTACATCCAGTGGACGCACTTCCGCCAATTCTGTTCAACTTGGCACTCGAATACATCATTCGAGAAATGCTGAAATGTGATGGGGGTGTCGAGTTGAACGTTAACCAACAGAAAACTGAGTATCTCGTCATGAAAAGACTTCCTCTTAAATCACTCAATCTACATATAAAAAAAAACCGCATCAAAATCCGTTGCGTAGTTTTAAATATCTAAGCATATATAGGGACAGACAGCGGGAAGCGACTTTGTTTTATACTATGTAGTGATTTAGATAAGGTTAGTAATTTAAGTTCATTAAGAGTAATGCGAATATTCCCCTTGCAACAAGTTATCTATCTTTTTTGTATCCCGTGAGGTAGGTGCGGGCTGAAAAACAGCGCTGTCCAGCCGACAGGCTAGCAGCAAATGCTGAGCCCCGAACCTATTGTCGGACCTAAACTAATAATTTTACCTACTTACTTTTTTATGTGTTTTTGTGTTTTTTTCGACAATATATCTTCTTTTATTTTTATTTTTTATAAAAGGTACAAGGACACGAAAGCCAGAGAGAGGATTTCAAAGCTGCAACTACAACCTATAAGGCCGCAGATCGCTTGAAGTACCTCAGTTGCACAATAACTGATAAGAGAGCAGGTGATTGAAGTTCGAGTCCAAAATGCCCCAAGATGTTCGGCAGCGCTCCATCTGGCAGTTTGGCAGTTCTAGTGTCCAAGCTGATCAATAGGTCTACCAAGATTCGTGTCTACAAGACAATTATTAGGCCAATCTTGATGTACGGGTGTGAGGCTTGGACACTCACACTGAAGTAAGAGAGCAACCTCTTAGTGGCAGAGAGGAAAATCTGGCGGAAGATTCTGGGACCAATCAGGAAGAAAGACGGGAATTGGCAGCGGAGGAAAAATAGGGAGATGGGGATGGGGGACGATCGTGCAGTGAAGAGAACGTATGTGGGTCGGCCCAAAGGAAAACGCCCAGTGGGCCGGCCCAGGTACCGCTGGAGTGACGAAGCCCTCAAAGATCTGACCACCCTTGGGGCATCCAACTGGCGTGAGGTGGCGCAGAATAGGGAAGGGTGGCGTTCCCTTGTCTCAGAGGCCAGGATCCTCTTAGGGTCATCGAGCCAGCGTAGTATGTAGTATTTAAGTATTCCTCAAAAATGTTTGTTCCCAAAAGTTTTTAGGCATTAGTAAATTCACAAATGGAAACATAAGCTAGGAGCTGCGAAACAAAATCGTAATGTACCGTCCGAAATTCCGAAATCCGAAATTCCGTGTACCGTCAGCCACGCCGCGTTACCACTTATCGCGTAGTCGCAACAAACTCGTCGACATTGATTATGCTGTCATATTCAATCAATTTATATAGTAACATTGCTCTCGCAGTTAAAAGTTTCTTGAAAGATAATTGTCACCTTGGTTCTATTTAAGAAAACACGTCTCGCTCCAAACTTACAAAGAAGACAAACGCAAACTGAAAACAAAAGAGCTCTTCATAACTAACTCAGGGCACAAGAAGGCGTATTAGAAAAGCAAAAACAAAACAGAACGTTTCTGACTAATCAAAACAATTTAAGTAAAAAAAAAACATAATTTACAAGTACGTATCATTTATTCAGGAACCACGATTTTCTTGATTTTTAGTGAGTACTAAAAGTGTTCCAACGGAGTAGGTAGTACCACCAGAACTGAGCCAGGTAGCGAAGCAGAGTGCGAGGACAAATCACCATTATCTTTACATCATTAGCTCCGGTGGATACTCACAACTCTGAATCACACTATTTCTTTCCGTCTGTCACAGGTAGTTTGGATGCGTTGAGAGAAAGTCAGGTTCCAGGCTGCAGGGAAAGAAGGCCAGCAGTCCCGAGACCAATCTCCACAAAGACAGTTAAACTCCATGATTTCCATGAAGTCAGTAGCCCTGTGTTCTATCAGAATGTTCCCAAAATGCAACCAACGGAGACAACAGGAAAAAAATTGCGAACTGAACCATTCATAATCACGATTCGGTACTCTGCAAAATAGCGTCTGTCTGTGAGAAAAGAAATTTGGAATTTAAAGAGGGGACACCATTTATAATACTTTCGGTACTTAGAGGAAACGTGATGCTAAATAAAAAATAAAAATAAATTGCGTGTTTAAAACAAAATCTGATTGAAAAATAATTGTAAATTAACAGTGTTTTTGAATATTTTCAAAATCTAGAAGGGTGACCCAGGATCCAGGTTCGATCATAGGTAAAAAAAGGACAAAAGTCATTTTGAGCTTTTTCTTCATTTTGAACCACGTCATGATTTTTACAAGTAAAATTTTCATATCTCTCATAATTTCACGTATCCGGGGTAATCGAAAAAAGTATAATAATAATAACAATAATAATACCTGAGTACCCCTGGGGCTGTCCTGTGGTCTAGTTGAGCCGATCGGGTGGATGGTTGGACAGGCCCCCTGCCTCTGGCTTGCCTTTACTGGCCGTACAGAGTGGAGTCGCAAGAGCTGTTGCTCGAGGGTTGATGTGGACACCTAAGTGGCGAGTTGGCTATATTGTTACGTCCACGGGGTGGGTAACGTGATAGAAAATACACTAATTGATCACTAATTAAAATGAATGCAAACTTTATTACAAAATTACTAATTAACAAGGCTTACTTAATAAATCAATTCACTATGACGCACTTTTCACTCGCTTCGCTTTGAGTTTCGCACTGTTCGCAGTTAAATTCCAAACTCTCCCCCGCTGCGTTGGCGCGCGGCTTATATATCCGGAGCCCTTCGCACTAGAACATTCCGGAGAAATCTTGAATAAACGGTCCAAGGTCCAATTCTAGGAACGGCGACCCCTCGGTTCATGGATGTTCCAGAGCCTCTAGATTGTTCGATGCTCGTTCGACCCGACGACTGGAACATTCCCGAATATGCTGTCCCTTTCTAGTTGTCTCTTTCACACACTTCTCGAACCTTCTCAATCTAGATGTCTCTAGAGAATAGTGCCGTCTCTTTCTAGTTGTCTCTTTCACACACTTCTCGAACCTTCTCAATCTAGATGTCTCTCTCTAATAGTGCTGTCTCTTTCATTCCTTCGAGAAATGTCGCCATATAATGAAGTGTACTTCAAAGGCCCATAAGGGGTCCTGAAAACGCCTGAAAACGGGTTTTCAGGTTATCGCGCCATCTGATAGAGGCTGTCCTGAAACGGACTGAAAACATGTTTCAGGCGCCTGAAAACAACGGCAACTAGGGTGAATTTTCAATCTTCTAGTATGTGGAAGAGCCACCTCTGAAACGGCCTGAAATTACTTTTCGGCCTGCTGAAAACGCTTCTAAAGCATGAAAAATCAAGTTTGAAGTTTATACCACCGGCGCAACACTACCCCCTCCTAAGAAATGCTCGTCCCGAGCATCATTGTTTCCGTGGTACTTCGCCAGTCGGTCAACATGAAGAACCTTGCAGGGACCACGTGGATTTTGCTGTATCCGATATGTGACGTCATTGATTTTTGTGACTACCCTATATGGCCCTTCCCAATTCGGGGACAGTTTTGGAGATTTTCCCTTTTTCCGCATCGGGTTATGTAGCCACACCCAAGAACCTTCCTCGAATCCAATTTGGTTAGCCTTCCTTTCGTATCGGGTCTTCATTCTCGTGCTAGCTTGAAGCCCGTGTTCACGAACAAGACTGTGAACGTCAGCAATCCGATCCCCTAAATCACTTGCATACTCTGTGATAGATCTTGGAGCATCAGGAGGACGTCCAGTTAAAAGATCTGCCGGTAAACGAAGCTCTCTTCCAAAATTCGCATATGCTGGAGTAACTGCCGTACTTTCATGGATTGCTGACCTATATGACATCAAAAAGAGTGGAATATGCCGGTCCCAATCCTTTTGGTGACTCTCAACAACCTTGGCCAGATGTCTCTCCAGAGTCTGATTGAATCTCTCCACCATTCCATCCGATTGTGGGTGATATGCCGTAGTCCTCGTCGTATGCATCCCCATGATTCGACAAGTCTCTTGAAAAACCGCAGATTCAAAGTTCCTGCCTTGATCGCTGTGAATTTCCAGAGGTACTCCAAATCTACAACAAACTTCATTTACTAACTTCTCTGCTATAGCGACTGCTTCCTGATTAGGGATGGCAAACGCTTCAGGCCATTTGGTGAAGTAATCCATCACGACAAGAATGTACTTGTTTCCGGAGTCAGATGTCGGGAACGGGCCTGCGACGTCTAGCGCAATTCTTTCCCAAGGTGCTCCAACATTGTACAGTTTGAGCGCTCCTCTACTACGGGTGTGCGGACCTTTAACTGCTGAACAGTTAAAGGTTCACAGAACATGGCAGTGAATCCAATAAAACCGTTGTCGGATTTTCATTAAGGCTCTTTTCACTCCTAGGTGTCCACCAGAAGTACCGTCGTGGAAACTTCCCAAAATATCTGTCACTCTTTTCCTTGGAACGACTACTTGTAGATGAGCATCCTTCCCATTCGCCGATTCCCATTTCCTGCATAGTACGCCATTATGCATAACCAAGCTGTCCCATTGTGCCCAATAGCTTTTCGTTACCGAACTCATCGGAGCTACTTCACACCATCTTGGTTTGGGTATTCCTGCATTAATCCAGTCAAAAATCGGCTTTACGTCAGGATCCTCTTGCTGAGCTAGTTGCATGACTTCATCACTCCACTCTTCGCTGACTGTGTCAGTTCTCAGCATCCTTAAATATTCCTTGGCCTCTTGTCTAAGACAATGCTTACAGTCGTCGGGACAAGGTCTTCGAGAAAGGGCGTCTGCGTTTCCATGTGATTTCCCACTACGGTGTTCGATGACGAAGTCATAATATTCCTGAAGCTGTTCAATGAAGCGTGCCACTTGGCCCTCGGGATTTTTAAACTCCAGCAACCATTTTAGAGCAGCATGATCAGTCCTCATACGAAACTTCCGCACTAACAGGTATCTACGGAAATGCTGTAACGTCTTGACGACTGCCAGCAGTTCCCTTCGAGTGACACAGTAATTTCTTTCTGGCTTCGACAACGATTTGCTAAAGTAGGCGATTACAACTTCATTATCTCCTTTTTTTGCGACAAGACTTCTCCAATACCAGTATTACTCGCGTCCATGTCAACAATAAAATCTACTTCGGGATCTGGATACCCCAGTATTGGTGTTTCACAGAGTCTTTGCTTGAGGTCGTTGAAACTTGCCGTACACCGATCCGTCCAATCAAACTGTCGTTTCTCTTCCGTCAGTTCGTGCAATGGTTTTGCTATATCCGAGAAGTCCTTCACAAACCGCCTGTAATATGAGCACAGTCCTAAAAATGCACGTACTGCAGTTTTGTCCCTTGGTATCGGCCAATCCTTCACGGCACTTATCTTCTCAGGATCTGTCTGGATACCATCCTTCGAAATCACATGTCCCAATTAGTTAACCTTTCGTTTGAAAAGTGAACATTTCTTTGGACTCAGTTTAAGGTTTGCCTCTCGTAACTTAGACAATAGTGGCTCCAATTTGCCGAGGTGATCATCGAAGTCTCTACCAACGATGATAATGTCATCCAAATAGACCAAGCAAGTATCTCCCAGCAATCCAGCTAGTATTTGTTCCATCAATCTCTCAAATGTCGCTGGTGCATTGCATAATCCAAACGGCATAACATTAAACTGCCAGAGCCCCTTTCCGGTTGAGAAAGCCGTTTTCTCCTTAACACTATCCTTGATTTCAACTTGCCAATAGCCACTTTTTAAATCCAACGTAGAAAACCATTTCATTCCATTCAACGTGTCTAAGGTGTCGTCGATTCGATGTAACGGATAGCTGTCTTTCTTCGTGACATCATTCAGTCGACGGTAGTCGACGCAGAATCTCATGGTCCCGTCCTTCTTCTTCACCAAAACTACGAGAGAACACCACGGGCTTGTTGAAGGTTCAATAACGCCACCCTTCTTCATTTCCTCGATCATGTCTTCTACTTCCATCTCCTTAGCTACTGGAACTCGCCGGGGTCGCTGTCGTATAGGCATGACGTCACCAGTGTCGATCCCATGCTGTACGACTCCAGTTTTTCCGATGTCACTGTCATGCGCAGAGAAAACATTGCTGTATCGCAACAGCAATTTAAGTGCCTTACTGAGCTCTTCCCCGGTAAGATCATTTCTGGAGCCATCTAATAACCTTTCAATGTCTATTGGAGGCGCAGAACACCCAGGGTTTTCGCTCTCCGTAGAACCTTGACAACTTCGTATCCAAGAGATTTCCTCACATGATCCAACTAGAGCTCCTTTTCTAAGGACGCACTCGGTGTCACTTAAATTAAGAACTCTCACAAAGGTTTTAGTCGATGTTGTTACCACCGT
Source organism: Epinotia bilunana (assembly GCA_947049275.1). Lineage (NCBI taxonomy): Eukaryota > Metazoa > Arthropoda > Insecta > Lepidoptera > Tortricidae > Epinotia > Epinotia bilunana. Next base: position 2,262,491 of record OX346266.1, on the reverse strand, counting down.
GTGGGCTGTCATCCATGGTTTACCATCATTGACCTTTTCCACAACAACACAACGATGACATCCTTGTTTTGTGCTATACGGCAATCGCACTGGAACTAGTACCTGTGCCCTCGGTTGGAGGATCGTTCTTCTAGTACAGTAAACATTCCCATTTACTCCGCCCTCCATAGGCACCTCATCAGGCCCAAATTTCAGTACTCCAACCTTCAAGTCAATTTTACAGCCATGGCCTCTCATAAAATCCAGCCCAATGATGCAGTCGTCGATAATGTTAGCTACAATCACCTTATGCCAGTAGCTCTTATTACCAATTTTTAAATCCACCTCTTGCTCCCCCTGTATGGGAATGTACTGGCCGGTAGCGGTTTGCAGCTGGAGATTCCTAGGTTGGACTAGATAATCTCTGGTCAGGTGCTTCAGTAGCCGAGAACTGATAACCGTCCGAGAAGCTCCGGTGTCGATGGTAAGGTGACAGGGTACTCCATCAATTTCTCCTTTGATAACCAGACTATTCCCGTCATTAGCCTGTGAGATCATAACTGGGACATTCCGACCACCAGCCAGCACTCGTCCCTTAGTCCTGGCTTTTACCTGTTGCGGCCCGGATGCCACAGTACCTGTTGCCCTTGTAACTGGAGTCAGATCTCGTTCTCTCCTGCGCCTTTTTGGGCAACTGGTCTGGATGTGGCCACGTTCTCCACAATGGTAACATCGTGGCCCAAACTCATGATGTGGAGCAATCGGTTCCCTAAGAGATACTTCACGTACCCTATAAGGCCTTGACGGGTCCTGGCGCACAGCTTCTACTTCCAGAGCATGAGCCACCGCATCCTTCAGGCTCCCGTGGTGCCCTAATCGCACTGCAGCCCGTACCTCCAAATCCCGTATTCCGTCAACGAAGGCCTGCACTAACGTGGTGTCCACAAAGGAGGCGGATGTACGATGGTACGCCTTTCTGACCAACTTCTCAATTTCTAGGGCCCACTGCTGCAAGGTCTCGCTACACCCCTGCGTCCTGTCCTTTAACTGAGCTCGGTACACGTGCTCCAGGTGCTTGTCACCGTAACGGGCCTCCAACGCCTCTTGAAGCCGGTCGTAAGTCTCCTCTTCTCATAAGGCTTCTAATATGGTGAGAGCCTCTTCACGTAACGCTAAGGTTAGGGCTGTCCTGGCCTGCTCTTTACTCCAACCGTTAGCCTTGGAGACTGACTCGAATTGCCGCTTATAAGCTGTCCACGACGATGTACCATCGAAGGGAGGTACCTTGAATCGTCCACCTCCCGATACAGGCACCTCGACTGCACAGGTACTCGTACCACTGGCCACTTTTATTTCGACCTTCTGGAAGCGATTCTTGTAGGTGTCGACTTCCTCCTTAACTGTCCCAATGGTTTCTCTAACACCATGAAGTCCAGTTTCAAATTTAATGTCCAAGTCAATCAGTTTCTCCTGGACCTCACACATCTCGCGCTTCCATTCAGTCGCGGTCTCATGTACCTCTCGAAGCAGTCTCGATTGTTCTTCTTGCTTTTCTTCCTGTTTGCGCAGCCCCTCTACGATTTTTCGGACCTGTTCCTGTTGTTGACGAGCTTGCTCTTGTTGTTGACGAGCTTGCTCTTGTTGTTGACGAGCTTGCTCTTGTTGTTGTTCACGAGCTTGCTCTTGTTGTTGACGAGCTTGCTCTTGTTGTTGACGAGCTTGCTCTTGTTGTTGACGAGCTTGTTCTTTTAAGAGAACTAAGATGGCATTGACGTCCAACTCTTGCTTATATGGGGTCGGTGAGTCTGATGGGCCAGCGCGCGATGCAGAGTCCTCACCTGCTGCAACTCGGCTCCGGGCCTGCACTCCCTTCTGCTCGTTCTCACGTGATGTAGTCGACATTTTCTATCCCACTTTGACACCAAATGTTACGTCCACGGGGTGGGTAACGTGATAGAAAATACACTAATTGATCACTAATTAAAAGGAATGCAAACTTTATTACAAAATTACTAATTAACAAGGCTTACTTAATAAATCAATTCACTATGACGCACATTTCACTCGCTTCGCTTTGAGTTTCGCACTGTTCGCAGTTAAATTCCAAACTCTCCCCCGCTGCGTTGGCGCGCGGCTTATATATCCGGAGCCCTTCGCACTAGAACATTCCGGAGAAATCTTGAATAAACGGTCCAAGGTCCAATTCTAGGAACGGCGACCCCTCGGTTCATGGATGTTCCAGAGCCTCTAGATTGTTCGATGCTCGTTCGACCCGACGACTGGAACATTCCCGAATATGCTGTCCCTTTCTAGTTGTCTCTTTCACACACTTCTCGAACCTTCTCAATCTAGATGTCTCTAGAGAATAGTGCCGTCTCTTTCTAGTTGTCTCTTTCACACACTTCTCGAACCTTCTCAATCTAGATGTCTCTCTCTAATAGTGCTGTCTCTTTCATTCCTTCGAGAAATGTCGCCATATAATGAAGTGTACTTCAAAGGCCCATAAGGGGTCCTGAAAACGCCTGAAAACGGGTTTTCAGGTTATCGCGCCATCCGATAGAGGCTGTCCTGAAACGGACTGAAAACATGTTTCAGGCGCCTGAAAACAACGGCAACTAGGGTGAATTTTCAATCTTCTAGTATGTGGAAGAGCCACCTCTGAAACGGCCTGAAATAAATTTTCAGCCTGCTGAAAACGCTTCTAAAGCATGAAAAATCAAGTTTGAAGTTTATACCACCGGCGCAACAATATGTTTAAAGTCCAGTGCCACCTCTCTTCCCCCCAGCTTTCTGACCGGTGTTGCCCTTAGGCCATTTTTTAATGTCGCTATTAATAGGGGCCCATCTAGCAGATGGCGAGTCACCGTCTGCCAGAGATAAACAGTGAGACAGTTTTATTAGGCAGGCGTCCGATGTTTCACCAAATAGCCCAGTCACTAGTCCATCATTTTCACCCAATAACCCGTTTCATTTAGATTCCATCAACCATCAATAGGCCCTATACTCCTCAGCGGGTGCTGTCTCTGTGTGCGTCCCATGACACGGGCAGGGACAGCATCCGCTCGGTGTACTCCTTGCATTTTATTAAATTGTCAATAGGGCCTCTACGTGTTGGCTCAGTTGGTACTTTGTAGGTACCTAGCTCCACGCACGCCTCCCAAAGGTCCGGGACGTCATTGTCCCGTGAGCGGGAAAGACATACACAATAATAAATATAAGGGGACAACCTTACACAAATCGACCTAGTCCCATAGTAAGCTCAGTAAGGCTTGTGTTATGGGTACTAGACGACGATATATATCATCATCATCATCATTTTCAGCCTTTAATCGCCCACTGCTGAGCATAAGCCTCTCTTCGAGCACGCCACTTATCCCGGTCCCGTGCTAGTCTCATCCAGAGACGACGATATATATAATAGATATAAATACTTAAATACATAGAAAAACATCGCTGACTCAGAAACAAATATTTATACTCGTCACACAAATATTTGCCCTTACCGGGATTCGAACCCAGGAGGACCTTCAGCATCGTAGGCAGCGTCACTACCCACTAGGCTAACCGGTCGTCAAACTATTATAACTATTTATTTATAACACTTTTCTATAAAATATTACAAAAATAGGCGATTAAGAGTCTGCAGTGAGCTAAATTCCTCATACAAACGTAGTTACACTCTCATTTTAAAACTACGTGGTGGATTGTGACGAAACTTTGCATAAACAATGACATGAGGTATATCAGCTATGTCTCTAATTAGTTTATGTAGCTTCAGATACCATAGTAAAACAAATACAGCGAAGTGAAGTTTTTCATACAAAACTTGTTTTTGCTGTATAGCGTTTGTTTTATAAACTGGTACCATATAAACTAATTACAGACATAGATATACCTCATGTCATTGTATATGCAAAGTTGTGTCATAATCCAACACGTAGTTTTAAAATGAGAGCGTAACTACGTTTGTATGGGAGGGTCGGCCGAGCTTACAGCGGACTCTTAACTGCAAAATTTTTACTTGACCTTTATATGTGCATAGAAAAAGAAAATGTATTTTTTTCTTATGTGTCCGGAATATTTAACCAACATTTAACCAGCTATTTTATTTATGTATAGCTTCTAAACTCTAATGTAATGTGTTCTAAATTATCATAATTATTGTAATTCCTCGATTTATTTATCTTTCAGGGACATTTAACCAATTATATTACTCCATCGATCTCATGTAATAGCTTCTAATCTAATAATAATAATAATAATATAAATTCTTTATTCAGATAACTGAGATCCAAGTTGTTAGTATTACATCCTTATATGTCTATTATTAGTAGGTACACAAATTACATATTTTAAATCTAGACTCTAATTAAACTACGCTGTACAGTGTCCCCTTACCATTAATTGGTTGATGTGAACATATAATGGGGAGTCGGGCTTATCTGCAAACATCTTTAGGATGTTGTTGGCGCTGGCCCGCATTCTGTGCACGAGTGAGGCCGCTCTCTTGCGCAGTATGGCGTGAAAGCCGTCCGTGCGCGCCTCCGCGAACATTTGTGATGCGCTGCAGAAGCGGGGCAGCCCCAGCAACGCCCTATAACCATTATTATATTGAACTTTTAGGGCACTGATCGACTTCTTTGTACAGTTGAACCACAGGCTGCTCGTATAGAAACTCTGACAGTATCTAATGTGTTCTAAATTTAATTTGAATGTACTCATAATAATAATATCAGTGCACCTGTTATTAAATAATGCATGTTAGCTATTAATAAATGCAACACCGATTAGCACGTAAGGCTTGACTGTTAATGTTAATTGTATGCAATAAATAAATATTATTACCATAAAGCGGTGACACTGCTCGGCGGCTAGAGCAGGGGTAAAATGCAGGCATTAGACCTTATTTACTTACTAATTATTTATCGCCTATCCTGAGCGTTATAATGAAAGGTTTGCCAGGGCGCTCGATGAATCTCCACACAAACGTAGTTTGGTTGTCATTTTAAAACGAATGCTACACTATAACATGCAACTTTGTATACGCAATAGCATTCGCCATATGAAACTAGTTTCTATTGTGTATATAATGTTTAATGTTGTTCCAGTATCATGTCTTAAAATCAGAAGCTAATTACGTTTGTATGGTGAGTCAACTTGAGTCGACCCTGCTGGAGACTCTTAGGTCGACAACATAAAAACGCTGAACGAATTATAGCATAAATCGAAGATAATAAGTTATTTCTGTATTATTACAAAAAAGCGGTCACGGTTTTATATTGTTTGACGGAATTTATATTCATGAACGACTAATCAGTGTGTTTTGAACGTAGTAACGCTCTCGCACTTAGTTTTCCTACTGAGTGCAGATCTGATTGTTTCATGTTATTTGTTCTTTGTTCCTATGAATATAGAGCTGTTAAAGTCAACATTTCACACGAATAATAAATCGTTTTTTTTTTAATGATAATAATTTTTCAAAGTCGATTAAAGTGGATAATTCAAATATTATTCGCCATGAGCGATTTTTTTATTTTTCCACTAAACGAAATTTAGTACCTATTTCGTAGCATTTCTGCTTAGGACACGTTAAATATATTTTAGACGAGAAAAAAAAATACTGGGACATTGTTACCAGTATTATTCAAATTGCGACCAATTGGTCCTATTAACTCGTACCTACAGAGCCTATCTACCTACAGAGCCGGAAAAGTGAATTTTCTTTCCATAATTAAGTAGTCACATCATATTGTACATGCGAGCAACATCGTTATAAAAAAAAAGACTATTTGAATATTTTGACATTTCGAATCGACGAATACCGTAGCGACAGAAGTAAACTATTTCACTTTCAAATTAGCGCGTGAGAACTTATTGTGCGACGGCCGAACGGGTAAGCGCCGCGGATTGCATGGCGTTTGCGCCCTTTTTCTCGCTAACTCGAATGGCGCAGCCAGTCTCGTACTACGGCGTCACTTCATCAGCATTCACTTCAAAAACATTTATTTTGGACCACAAAAAATCAATATTGGGTTAGTAGTGGTAGTAGTACATATAATGAATTTAAAAGGAAAACTATCACGAACAAGTACGCATAAGTAGTTACCGAGTAATAGTCGACCAACTTAACCCTTTGTCTACGGGTGTCAACCAGAGTTGCCAGTAAGGCAACACCGCTGCAGTACGGGTGTCAACTATAGTTGATCGAAGTAATGGTCATGTTCAATATTTTTTTAGGTCAAAACGAGACCTTGTGTCTTGGTAATAGCGGTCACATTATGCATTGGGATTAGTAAAGGATGCAAAGAAAAAAATATCGTAATGTTTCGGTAGATGGCTCTGACAAAAACATATTTTAAAATTACCGCATTTTTGCTGTCAACTAGGGTTGACACCCGTACTGCAGGAGTGCAAATAATTGAATTCAATATGGCGGACAGTAGTGTTGTTTTAAATTTTATCGACTTGTTGTGAGAGTACGGCGCGGGAGTGTTTGCAGTGTTATTATTAGTGCTTTTTACCATTTTTGGTTCATAAATTATACCTTAGTGCACATTCGTACTCACTACAGAATCTAATAAAGGTATTTAAAGTACATAATATGGAGCTAGTATCCAGCACGGGTGCGGGAATGAGCACTTTCCGTGCATATGTCGGAACTTGGAAAAGCCATTTGAACTGTAAAACGTTGTACAATACACGTGCGAACAGGTATTTTCCTATTTTCTGCACTTGTATCATGAAAAACTATTCGCAGTAAATTATTGGTCAATTTTTTCCCGTGTTTAATGGTGTACTAGGTTATCGATATATCGACAACGGTCTCGATAGATGCACATCACTATTTTCCAAAACTCGTAAATTGTTTTTATGCAACGTTTTAAGTGATTGATATTTATGCATTATTTGTATAATTATCGTTCTTTAAGTGTTTATATGTGTTAAATATACTATAAACTAATGTTTTTAAACATAAACTAGTGAAATCCACGAGTAGTAACTTAAAAATCTTTAATTTCTTAGTGGCGAATATATTGGTTGATATCTGAAAAAATAGTGAATATTACTACTCCAAGTGATTATTTATTGATTAAACACATTATACTTATTGTGCGTGTGAAATTTCAAGTGTGTAGCTGTAATACTTCAAAAGTTACAAGTAAATGAAATTATGCCTAACCGCTGACTCTCGCCAAAACATACCCGTATTGAGAGGTGCCGGAGCGATTTAAGGCCCCGTAGGTAAAGGGTTAATGTGTAATTGAAAAGGCCAATTTTCGTACAAATTCGGCCGACGCGACCGCTCCGCATGTCGATGTAACTAAGACAGACAGGCAACTACGGAACCCTACACTGCGCGTGGCCCGACACGCACTTGGCCGGTTTTTTAAGATTTTTTCACTACGATTTTTTGACGTGTGGTGACAGATGAAGTTTGAGTGAAGGTTGTTTCCAGCAAAATAAGTAATACGTGTTATTTGTTTTAGGTTCCTGATCATATCCATTCGCAAAAATATATTTTCTAATCTCTCGTGTGGAAGTCAGTATACGTCGACATTGGCGACATACCTCTTGCCAAAACAAAATATAATAATTATTAAATAATTACAATTAGTATCAAACTGTATAGTAGGTTTCATAAGGTGTTGCCGTTTAAAAATACATACGATTTTAAACGAACATACGAAATGGATTTTTTTTTATACAACGACGGTGGCAAACAAGCGTACGGCCCGCCTGATGGTAAGCGGACACCGCAGCCTATGACGCATGTAACTCCAAAGGAGTAACATGGGCGTTGCCGACCCTTGATATGTTTGAAGATTCGCCGTGTTGACGGCTGAAGGAACAAATTCCCTCGCTCTCAACACAACACATCCTCGGGAGCTCTGGCGACCTTGCTCACCTCCAGGAACACAACACTACTACAGAGTAGTGTTATTATGGCTGTGGTCTTTGCAAGGCGGAGGTACTTCCCCAGTTGGGCTGCTCCAAATTCGAGCGGGAGTATTTCGCTGAGCCCTACCTTACCAAATGGAAAATGATATCCCTTTCCATTAATAAGGGTTAAGTATGATTTTTAGTTATGAACTTAAGTGGCAGTGGGCGGGGCACATAGCACGTAGAACCGATGGCCGATGGGGCGGAAAGGTTCTCGAGTGGCGACCACGAAGCGCGGCGTGGGTAGGCCCCCCGCAAGGTGGACTGATGACCTGGTAAAGGTTGCTGGAGCCGCTGGATGCGGGTGGCGCAGGACCGGTCACTTTGGCACTCTTTGGGGGAGGCCTTTGTCCAGCAGTGGACGTCTTTCGGCTGATATGATGATGATGAAGTATGATTTTGTGCTACTTACTATTCATCTGTAGCGTTCTGTGTTAGCTTTAGTAAAAGAATACACATAAAGGGATGCATTTAAATACCCAGTACTCTAAAGAGAAAAGTAAAATCCTGTCAAAGAGAGAACGACGTAATTACCGCTCATTGTCTGTGGCACCGTTCGATTGTTCGATACCAGTGATTAAAATAAAATGGTCTCCCTTTCAAAATGATCTCAACCTTATTAATTGTGGAGTAAGGTACACATTCGTCTGATATATCATTCAGTAATGTAAAAATCACTCGGCTAGGACACACCCCAACAGATGCAATTAATGCAATTGATTAAAGTTGTAAGTGGTTGATAGGACAACGGGCTTGGGGTAAGTGCTTTTTTAAATGGCATCGTTAAAGTTTGTAATGTTGGTTTATAAATAAAGGCATTTTTGGCTGGATAGGTACTACTAGTATGTATGTTCTTCTGTGTTCGTCGAGATGCGGGAAAAGCTACGTATTCGTACTTGTACTGTAAGTTTCTGTTGGGAAAGATGGATTTACTTGCGTAGTAAGTTAATAGACGGCCAAGATTTAATCGATCGCTATTAGCCAGGGTGAGAGCAAGTGCCAACAGCATTCTACAGGCAATATCGTGGAGGTTTGTCTGTCCAATCCTGTCTTACTGGATTGGGCAGATTAAGGGCGTTGCCCAATTTGTTATTTAAGAACTGTCTTTTTATACTTGCGTTACTAACCAAATTTAATTAGTCTTAAGTCACTTGTTACTAACACACTATGGATCAATTGGTCTGAAATAAAGTTTTTTTTTTTTTTTAATGAGGCTAGGTCGAAAAAGTTGATAATAAAGCCATGATAAAATGCAAGAATCAAAACTAAAGTTTATTTAATCATACAGATTGGATATTTCACGAAGCTTCTGTAGCCTAGTAGTTCAGGCATGCGGCTGTCAAGCGGCGGTCGTGGGTTCGAATCCCGGCTCGTACCAATGAGTTTTTCGGAACTTATGTACGGAATATTTACCGTTAGCTTTTCGGTAAAGGAAAACATCGTGAGGAATCTGGCCTAATCCCAATGTTCTAGTTTTCCTTCGGGTTGGAAGGTCAGATGGCAGTCGCTTTGGTAAAACTAGTGTCTATGCCAAATCTTGAGATTAGGTGTCAAGGTGGACCCTAGGCTCCTTTAGGGCACAACCTGGAATAACGCTAGGAAGAGGGTTGGAGACTACACGACCACACAGTAAAAAAAAAATCATCTCCACACATTTCCAATTTCGATATTTTAAAGTGCACCCTGGAGATTCAAGATTTTTTCATTCAAACATTTCGAAGTGACTAACAAGAATGGGGAATACCACAGAAATATATCAAGATAGAAGGAATAAGTGTATGTACTTCGCGTGGCGAAATGATGGCTCGGTAGAACCATTGCTCGCCGCGAACTTCAGTCCGCTCTCGACCACGGTCTGCGTGCGACGTCAGGTTTTAAAAACAAAATGGTTGTTTGCGCAATAATTAGTTGCTCAAACACTTCCAATAAAGGTGGAGCTGTTAATCGAGGTGTTTCCTTTCATTGTTAAGTACAATTTGTCCTTAAATATCTGTTATTAATTAAAAAACCATTTATTTCATTATTTTCATCAAAACAGTAGCGGGCGATTGTGTGCCAACGCCAGTTTTCCATTACGGCTTTAATTTGACGAGCCAGACTTGGTGTGCGTTCAAAACCAGCGATGTAAAAATAAGCTATTCAAACTGTCGAGTCATGTTCAAGGTAGATTTCTCATTTTTTCTGTCGAAAGTAAGAATAGTGCTGTACACTGCGATTTTCTTACTCGATTATTATAATCGTTTTTGAAAACAGAGAAAATGATAATTACGTTCTTATATTATTTTGCAGCTATATAATGTACGTAGTGCAAAGCAAATATTATTAACAAACAGGTTATGGCTACTTCTATATTGCAATTTTATTTCAGTTTTCCGAATGATCTTGAAATGAAAAATAAATGGATTGAAGCAACTGGTCGTAAAAAATGGTTTCCTACATTTTTGGTTTTCTTCTGGCCATTACCTAGGGTATCTGGTCGCATATTTAGAGAACTTATGATATAGCTCGGCCAGTGATTGAAGTGTAGCGTCCGTGAGCAGGAACGTAAGCAATCCATTCAGAAATTTGTTCAGGATGCTTAGGGACTGAACATACTAAACGTCTCGACAAGTTCTTTCCTTCTATAATGTAAAAAAAATAAGCCCTTTATATTTTTACTATTTTTCATTTCCTCTGTTGAATCTAATTATCATTTCCTCTGTCGGTTCTTATCGATATTTTGAATCGATACAAAATAAACCTACTAGTTATTGCAACTGCCGCGTGCTAATCGATGTTGATGAATCGATGTCGCGCGGCTTATGTTTCCCGTCACTAAATTACGCTCGTGACGTCAAAGTACCTACGCAAAATGTTACACGCTCGGTTCCCATACTAATCGATGAGCTCTTTCCTTCTATCTTGATATAGTTCTGTGGGGAATACCAAGAAATCAAAAGGGATAATTCCTAAAATTCCACATGACTACCTAGCTCACAGAGAGATTTCATGGAAATACCGTCCATGTTTGTACCATACGAATAGCTGCAAGTGTGGCAACCAGATTATATTTTGATTCCATGCGTAGTGCAATTAGCGTTGCTGGGATTCAAAGCAGGTTACTTAAGGCCGCTGCCGTACCCAAATGAAATCTAAAATCGAGCCCCTCCTCACGCCACCCGTCCCGCCCCTCGATACAATGACGATACAACAGCGCCACGTAAGAAGTGGCGACTTAAATGAACTAACATACTGATTTGTAAAACGTAGTACTAAAGACCGAAAAAAAGCATAGTGGAACTTATAGATGGCGTTCAAGTTAAATTGGAACAATACAATAAAACAAAGTGTAAATTAAATATTCATTTTAATAAAATCAACAATTATTTCAAAAACATTAAAAAAATTAAAAGGTAAGTACGATAAATATTAACAAAAAATAATACTTCTGTAAGTAGTACAGACAGTTTATATTTAAACAAAATAACGGCAAGTTTTATATAATATCATTATTAGGTGTACCTCTGCAGGTATATCATCGACATTTATAAAAAGTTGGGGCATCAATAAAATCTAGTATTTTTTTTAGGGTTCCGTAGGATCGTAAGATCACTTTGTTGTCCGTCTATTTGTTGGTTCAAATTACAGTTAATATTTTACTTATTTACTATGTCCCTTCCAACGAAGTGTACCTAATATCAGTTAAATATTGAGTTTTGGTATGCAAATAATTCTGATATGTGATAAAAATGAGTTCTTTATCCCAGATTCCGAATATTTAATTTAATTTTATTATAAAGAAGATTCTGTTAATAACTCAACATAATTTTCAAAGCTTTTAGTTTTTTTAAGCATAAATCCCAAAAATCCGCATCATTATCGAAATCCCGGGATTGGCACTCATTATCGGAAATCAATCCCGGAATTGATAATGATCCGTTATTGCATGCCCTGCCCATGTTTCAACCTAACAACAATTAATAAATCCCGGGATTCCGATATTTCGATATTGGTCCTTCTCAATACTGATATTGAAATACCGGAAAAACCATACGCATGTTTAACTTCATCATCATTATCATCATCATATCAGCCGAAAGACGTTCGCTGCTGGACCCCTCCCCCAAAGAGTACCAAAGTGACCGGCCCTGCGCCACCCGCATCCAGCGGACTCCCGCGACCTTTACCAGGTCATGAGTCCAGCTCGTGGCCTAAACACTAATAACACACTACACGCGCCGCGTATTCCGGTACGTGGTCGTCAAGGACCTTTCCGCCCCAATGGCAATCGGTTCTACGTGCTATGTGCGCGCGCGCGATTTCCTCCGCCGCCTCCTCGAAGTCACGACGTCATCGCTATGCTGACGTCGTTGCCGGACAGCCTGTCGCAGCCAACCGGAGAGACGCACCTTCAAGAGTGCGCGAAGATCGGAGTCCTCCAAAAGAGAAGGCCCCTCACACCGATGTGGATGTGGGTTTCATGTCGGTGTCAAGAAAGCGCAAGCCGCGAAAGACAGCCGGTTGGTTCTGGTCTGCGGGTTGCCACACCTAGTAAGGCGCTGTACTCATCGCGCCTGCATTACTCTGCCACGGATGATGACATGGTAGAGTTTATACACCAGAAGACTGGCTACTCGCTGAGGGTTTTCCAACTGCGGTCGCGCCACTACGTGCACTTTAGCTCGTTTATGGTGCGCGTAACTTCTGACTTCTGGCCGAAGGGTGTCGTGTTTCGGCGGTTCCGGGGCAACCTACCTAATTCTACAACGATCAATCGATCGTAGTTTTGTAAAAAAAATACTAACTGCGAAAACTCTTCGACCAACTGTTTTGTCAGGAACCTCTTCTTCCGCTTCGAACGATATTTGTAACTGAAAATATATTGGATGTGTTGTTTTACAATTTGTCATGTACATACATATAAAGCACCGGGGGTAAGGAACCAACGAATAATACAACGAATATACTATAAAAATCCTGTGATAAATCAATTTACGACGCAACTCTAGCACACGAAGTTAAAACAATGTTATTCTAGCTAGGTAGTCAATACAAAGGATAATATTGATATCTGCATACTATCAATAAGCATAATTAGCATGAATCACCTACTTCATGGATACCTTCTTCCTCTAATAGACTAGGAACCTGATAAGTGTCATCCATCTGTGCGATGCGTGGGTTCAAGATGTTTGAGCTGGTCGCCTCACTGTTAAAACCGATATTAAATAAATGGATTCACTCATTAGTCTATTGTTATTTATTAAATCTATTTACAAACATGGACCCATGGAATGCAGCATTAAACTTCAGAGGAAAGAACAACTAAACACGGAAAAGACAAGTAGACGATATCTTTGAAACAATTGGAAAAGGAACACAATCTTTCCAAAAAGTCATGCGGGTCACTTATTGACACTGGGTTATCTTTTCTAAAATAAGAAATTGAAAATGGAAATAATTGCCCAAGGTGATCAGTTTTAATTTATTGTTGAAATAGAAAACTGCTCAACACTCAAGAAAAGGAAATCCTACATAAAATAACTATTAGTTCATAGAAAAAATACCTAAAAAATTACGAAAATACGGATAGCACGTCCCGGGATTTTCATTTCTGGGACTTACTCAGGCAACCCTATTGCATTTTATCAGTGTACATTTACTTTCATAACAATACATACACTATTAGTAGGGTATAATAATATATAAACCACCTATCAGTTCATAAAAGATAACGAAAGTATGGATAAAAGGTAAGTCCCGGGATTTTATTTCCAGGACTTACTCAGGCAACCCTATTGCATTTTATCAGTGTACAGTTACCTCTTCAATAATCTTGGTCAATATCAAATGACTGGATGGGGGCCTTTATTCCTTATAATGTATCCCGTACGATATTATTGACGACATTTTATTTAATTTTTGGCGATCATTTACTAAGTAGGTGTACTTGTAGCAATTTAAGAAAATAAGTAGGCACAAAATATGTCCAAATATTTGAGAAGTTCAATTCGAAGTTCGAAGCATAAAGAAATAAGCATCTGCGCCGATGGAAAATCATTAGGTATCTAACCAATCTTTTCGTAGGGAGGTATTTATCGCAACGCACGAAGTTACTTGCGACGTAGGTAGGTATTTTTATATTTATAAGGATAAATAAAGTCTATTAGAACTTACTCGTTACTTTGTCAGCGGTTGATAAAATCGGAGATTCCATTTACAGTCTGTAAATAAAGATAAATTGTATTGTGTTACGTAGGTAGGGGCAAAACAGCATATAAGTCAATAATTATACTCACTCCATGTAGTCCGAAGATTCAGTATTTTGTTCGGCTGTGAAAATATTCAATTTTCTCATTTTCCCGAAGAAAAAAAGCAAAAAGTTTAGACGTGCTGAGATTCGAACTCTCGACACGTTTGAAGGTCGCCTTTATTCCTATCGCTGAAACCATTGCTGCCAATGCTTACCTTTAGCAGATGAAATTCTAGAGTATATGCATAGTGAGGATTGTAATGTTTATTCTTAGTAATCATAAAGTTAAACAAATACTCTTTTCACTGTTTAGTAAATATCAATATTTACTTACGTTAGTTCCATTGTTTTTTGTAATCGAATAATATCTTAATATATATATTTTTGGTAAATCGTAGTACAGGTCCGTCTGGCACGACCGCTCAGCGATCACTATCACATTGCGAAAGAGTGACGGAGAAAGACATTGCAGGCCGTAAGTCGATATCTTTATACGATTTAATTTTTAAATTATAAAAATATTGCCTCAAATGATTGAAATTCGGAAGCTGTCAAATTACTAGTTTAGTTATGATTGACTTTGTTCCTTTATTTCTTTCATAGTGTCACGTAGTAAAAAAGCAAGTAAAGTTGGAGTAAACGTTCGAATTTGAGGTTACTTTGCGAATTAATTGTATCGAGCGAAGTGTTATGAATCGTGTATCAAAAGCTGTGTTATTAAAGATAATATAATCAAGAATGATATATATTTTGTTTTAGTTGTCTTCATTCTGTTAGGTCCTCACAAAATTTGCTTTTTAGTGTTTCAACTTCCTAAACGAAATTCTATAACTCCTTCACTTTTCAAGCTATTCGGCAGTGGTGTTCGTTACCACTTGAATTAAGACGACCTAAATCTCTTACAGTGTTCAAAAATCTACAAAAAAGAACTATTTGTCTCTCTCTTTACATAACACTTTCTCCTTTGTGGCTGACTCTTTCTAAACTTATATATGTTATTTTATGTAAGTATATTTGTCTATATGTATGTTTGTTTCTTTATATATTATATTTAAATCTGTATATTATTCTTATTTTCGTATTAGTGTTGTAATTGCTACTAGTTTTCATTAAATTATCTCTGCATCACCTTCTATAAATCGTACTGGTTAGGTGGTCGTCACACTGCGACGCATCAACGGACGTAGGTGCGGTGCTGCATACAAATTTCTCCGGACGCAGGTGCGTTGCAGTGTGTACTTGCATACAACGAGTACTTTTAAACGTCATACAATCTACTATTCACCGCCACAAAATTTCATGAGAATCGATTGAAAAATGCGACCTATAGTGTCCAAGCCGAAGCATAGAACTTTGTTCGCTTGTTCAATAATACCGCTTACCGACTTCGCTCCCCAAATCCGAAAGTGGCCTTACAATCCGCGAAATTCCAAAGGGATATGTTCATTTTAATATCGTTTCTGAATTCTTCGAACACGATATTTTATTAATGAATTGCTCATAAATGTTAGGTCTGAAAATATTCAATTAGCGTAATACTTAAGATAGGGACTGAAAAATAACTACGTCGGTATTTTTTCGGTGAAAAATAATATGAAAAGTTGAACGCTATTTTCTGGAACTCCCAAGCGTAATTTACCATGTTTTAACATACTATTCAAGTTGGTTTTCACTGCAGAAACTGAACTGGTGATTTTTATGAGCTTCCTACACGGATATAGGACAAATGGAGTTTATAGCAAATATTGCACGAATATCAAAATAAGGGGTTTCCCCGTGTGGTGTAGGGTTAGAATTTCACTAACCCCTTTCGTAAAAAAGTCGACTAAGGGAGCAGGGTTGAAGTGTATTATGGGCGATGGGCTAGCGACCTACCACTGCGATATCACATTTTGTCGATCTTTTATACCCACATTTAAGCCAAAAGTGGCATTGGAACATAAGTTGAATGTGCTCTGCCTACCACTTTTGGGAATAAAGGCGTGAATCTATGTATAAAAAAAAGAATAACTCCGAGCAGGTTATTGGAACTTGCAACCTTTTAGCATATGCGACCAGTCGATGTTTATATAAAAATATAAACATATTGCGACTGGCCGCTCTTTATTTTGAAATGTATACATTTCTTAGCAGACGTTATTTATTGCTGAATACAAACATTTACGTTGCAATATGAGTAGATAAAGAAATAAGTTAACAAGAAAGAGTGCCAAATCTATGCAGCGTTCTTCCGGCAGAAAGACTCAGAGTGAAATCTCAGAATTCCATTTAAGAGTTATTATTTTTAGCTACATTACATGACATTGAAATCAATAATACTTAGAATTTGATAAAATCGAATAAGAAACGAAGCTGTCAGATTGACTTTGAGGCGGTGTCAGGAAATCTATGACATGACATCGCTTTTGTCGGAAGAATAAAGCCTGCATCACACTGGCGCGGCCTGGCCGCGGCGGACAATAGTAAACTTGTCATTAGCTGTCAAATTTACTATTGAACGCCACCGGAGGCTGCTCCAGTCTGTGAGAGGCCTTAAGCTTAGTTGATATACTTTCACTTGTACCTTATGCCAGGTAAGATTAGATAGATCGTGCATTAATCGATTAACGTAACGAAATCGTATAACGATTTTTATGCGATTTCAAGGAAAACCATTTTGAAGTGCACAGACAGAAGTGTCGTCTTGTCTTCTTCATCATCATCATCAGCCGAAAGACGTCCACTGCTCACATAGGCCTCCCCCAAAGAGTGCCACAATGACCGGTCCTGCACCACCCGCATCCAGCTCCCGCGACCATTACCAGGTCATCAGTCCACCTTGTGGGGGCCTACCCACGCTGCGCCTTCCGGTACGTGGCCATCACTCGAGAATCTTTCCGCCCTAATGGCCATCGGTTCTACGTGCGATGTGCCCCGCCCACTGCCACTTAAGCTTAGCGATTCGGAGGGCTATATCGGTTACCTTGTTTCTGCTGCGGATGGCGTCATAGAGAAGTTATTTTCAAAAAAACCATTTATTTTATTCCAGAAGAACACGAGTTTGTATGTTGATGATGATTTAAGAATTACACGATTTTAGAAATATTTGACTTCCCATTAAAATAAGATCGAACGCTTAACTCTCAATCATGACGGTATGTTCAGCACAAAAGCATATAAATAGACCCTTTGTATTTATATCCGCGTCCCCACTAACAAGGTTACACGAGGCCGGAGTAATTGTATGACAAACGATATCCCAACGCGGCCCGTAAGCTTCATATTTACCGCCCGCGCTCACCAATTTATATATTGCTACTACTTTTTATTACACTTTTTAATTTTAGTTTGTTCTTTATAACGGTAAATGTGGTCCCTGGAGAATACTATGAGAAATAATTGTAATTTACCTTTTATTACCATGCTTAATTTCGTTTGAGAATGTATGGTGATATTCACAGGAAAGATTTGTAGGTATATGGAATTACAAATACTGACATTTTTTTGTGTCGAAGTGAATAGCTAGTTTTAATGATGTAAAAGTTATTTATTTTATGATAAATTATAACTTAATTGTTGTTCTGATTTTGCTTATTGCCAGAAATGTGTTGGGTAGGTATAGTTTAAAATTGTCTACAAAATATAAAATGTTGTGTCCTAAATATACCATAACCAATATTTTGTATATTTATCTACGCATATAATCAAGCCGAAGAGGGTCGAAAGTCTGTACATAAAAGATATTGGAAAAAAAGTTGCTAATAGGATACTTAGAATCGATAACAGAACACGTTCTAACAGTTTTTAGAATTTTTGTCTGTTTAATATCTGTTAGCTGTTTATGTGTACGCATTTTGATGGAAACTTCACTAATCTGTTGAGAAAATCCCCGGCCAGGTTTTTAGATATAAAAATTATAATGATAAGTGTGCAGAGGGGTTAAAAAGGGGGTTGAACTTTGTATGGGAAATCCTTGAATCTATGAGCTGGAGACTTGAAAATTTGCAAGCATATACTTGACTACAAATTAAAAAGAACCCCATTCAAACTTTTAGTCAAATATAGATAAAACGTGAAAAAAATCTGGATGTAAAATAGTGCTAGGCGGCTAAACACTATATATTAACCAAAACTGGTTGATACCTCCACCGATCGTAACTGTTAGACATTAGAGACCTAATTATATTGGAACTTCAGTCACTGACGACGTCGCTGTTGATATTAAAAAACCAGCTACTTTGATCTCTGCCTTCCTAT
The DNA here is from genome assembly GCA_947049275.1 of Epinotia bilunana. Lineage (NCBI taxonomy): Eukaryota > Metazoa > Arthropoda > Insecta > Lepidoptera > Tortricidae > Epinotia > Epinotia bilunana. The sequence continues at coordinate 2,244,103 of OX346266.1, read as the reverse complement.
ATTTGCTTTGAAATGTTATACGATAATTATAAATATTAATAATTTCGTAAATAGCGATGCACACAATGCAGGTAAGTCAAACTGGCATCGCTAAAAAAATCTTGATTTCAACAGGACTGATGATAGGTTATCCAGCGATATATTACAGAAGAGAACATGTCCCTACTTGTCTTGCAAAATCAGAATTACAGATACATTATAATATTCTCTCAAATATCGCAGATGAAAATGTATCGGCCAAGAATTAAACTTTTCTGAAACTCTACATCCAAACGCCTCAATATTTCACCGTCGCTTCAGCATTTATAAGTATAGTATATTGGCAATTTTTTGACGTCGAAGATTAAATTATTCCTAAAAGATGATGCATGATTCGCGGTAGGTAAATGCGATTATAGGAAAACTCACAGTACACCGTGGCGAATCCGAGCCGTGTCCGGAACAACGCCGGAAAGACGCCCACTGTTGGACATAGGCCTCTTCCAAAGCGTGCCAAAGTGACCGGTCCAGCGCCACCGCATCCAGCGGCCTCCCGCCGCCGGATCATATAACCGGACTAAATAAAATTCGTTTTCGTACGCGATTTACGGGTATTAACAATAATTTATTATCCCTACAAAGCGTGAAAATGCTGCTATGCGCTAGGGCGTAGCACTGTATCGTTGCTTGACCTCGACTGGGTCTGTTATGGTTTCACGGACGGGGCACGGCCGAATGTGTACGAAACTCGGTGACCGAACGCTGGTGTACTGTGATTCCTACTTTAAAGGTGCGGCTTTGATTTGATTCTATGAAGCTCGCAGCATGTGAGTCGAGTGTTCATAAATGTAATAATGGCAATGAGGTGCCGTCTTGGCTCATCCATATCTAATTCAAAGGGACGGTATTGTCAGCGTATACGCTATATTATTGTTATGGATGAGGTTTTCCGTAAGGCCGTGGTAAATAATATGAGAGCTGTCAGTTGATAGGAACGCTCACGCGTGTACTCAATCACTTAGATGCCATATATTTGTGCGTGTTTTGAAAGGGGTGGGAGTATAAACCCGGCCTTAGTTGGCACAAGACAAATACAACGGGTTTATATTGTGTAATTCAGGAGTTTCGCTTTCATCATTAGACCAGCATAATATTCACTTGACTTACATAATCGAACGAGCGAGCGAAGCGAACGAAGTTCTATGCTTCAGCTTTGGCCGAAAATCGTTGGTCTGTCCGGTGTCTGCCCGGGTGTCGTTGCCGCTGTCCATTTGTTCTCCTCTACAAGTCCCATTTCTATACCGATTTTCGTGAAATTTTGCGAGCGGGTTCGTTAATAGCATAGTTCTTTTTTGTCAAGTCGCTGTTTTCACCCTTTTCTTGGCAAATAACAAAAAAAATGTGAGTTCGAACCTCATTTGCACCATGTAGAGCCAAAAAAACTGTCTGTTACAAAAATACAAAAAGAACATCAAAAATTGTGTATCATATATGATACAATGTTAACAAAGGGTAGATAGGCTCGCTAGTTTACACCTCACAGAGCCAATAGTTGCATAGGTACAATTCAAAACGTTTTGGACTTCGGACAGTTGGTTTTTAACTCCGAAGCATTGATCCGCACACACTAACGAACGAACAAACTAACAAGGCAAGTTAGTATAAAGCTTGTAAAAACAGTAGGTAACCTAACAAACCTTGTTTTTGTTTACTTTATACAACGTGTACAAAAATCGATTCCAGCCAACCGCACCAAATTGGATTGGTGAAATAAAATTGCAAGTTGATTGTCTCATTAATTGATATTACGATATGAACGCCAAGCAATCATTTGCTTGACCGTTTAACATGATTAATTAAAATGATTATTTGCGTGGTATGAAATATTATAAATAATCGTATTAAATATAGGTTATTAATTGTATCAGCAAAACATAATAGGATTTTTTTTGTTCCAATATGATATAAATTACAATAATAAATGTTTTTCTTTCTTTCTTTCTTTCAAATATGTCCTATCCTTAATGATTTTAATCTAATAAGATTGCATTATCTATTTGTCAGAGAGGAAGAGAGCACATACAATTTAATGTAAGCATTATAACTCCCTGAGTAACATTTTACTATTAAGAAATCTGCTTTAAACACGACCGGTAGGAGCATTCCTTGACTTAATAAAACTCGATTCATTAATGTGCGAGTTTTCTCCCTAGAGTTTTGCCTACTCTGCACTTTTCCCGGCCGGGTAAGTTGGTGAAATACTGTACTAATTTGCAACCGGTGTTGGCATTATGGGTATAGATGGCGCTGTTATTAATACACATTAAATACATGCACAGCCCTTTTATATTACTTAGTTTAGAAATGGGAATATATGCTATTGTCGTTTTTATAAGATACGCTACGACGTGTCAAAAGTGTTTGCCACGATGAGGATTTTATTATTAAGGGTTCGGTAGTCAACAAGGAACCCTTAGAGTTTCGCCATGTCCGTCTGGCCGTCCGTCCGTAAGCCCGTCTGTTCATCCGTCTTCGGCTTAGCTCAGTAACCATTACTACTAGGAAACTGTAATTCGGCATGGGTATATAAATCAATCACGCCGACAAAACGGAAAAATAAAATCATGACATAGTTTTTTTTGGGGTACCTCTCCTACACCTAAAGGGGGGGATGTAATTTTTTTTCTCGTAAAACCCATAGCGTGGTATCGTTGGATAGCTTGTTCAAAAACATTATAGGTTTCTTAAAACGATTTTTCAAATTAGTAATTCGTTCGTTTGCGAGATATTGGGCTTTAAAGCCCAAATTTTTGTTCGAGTCATGTGGCCGGCTAAATGGCTGCTACTGGGAATGTGAAAAAAATCGTGGCAGTAGTCAGTATAGGTAGGGTAGTAGTAGGCAGTATAATCAAACACCGGTTTGGCGGGGGCAAATCTGTACTGACGTTTAATAGTGCGAGGACACATTAAACTAATGTTATTAGTTGATATCGATAAAAATGACGTACAACCGTTGGGTAATTTCAAGAATTTGAATGACGAAGAAAACTACATACACAAAAATAAACTTTTTGCGTAATTACCTTTTTTAATATTTAATATAATTTTCATAATATACAATCAAAATTTTCTCCACATTTTCACTTTAATCCTCGTCGCCTGGGTGACAATATCCATTTTAGCCAACTAAATGACCTTTCTAGGTCAACTGTAGTAATTGGAGCAAATTCAAACAATTTATAGTATTGTTGAATTTCTGCTATATGACTCAGTTCTATTTCTTTTCCGATAAGTATAAATGAAAGAGGTTTGCACATAGTTAAACGTATTCAAACTTAGCCATTAGTTTAGTTATGATAATGATGGTTAAAAAATTATTTTTATCGATGTCGATAAACTTAGTCGATTTTTAATTAATCACTAGCACTGGTACATTTTTGCCCCCGCCAGACCGGTGTTTGCATATAATGAATTTAAAAGGAAAACTATCACGGCTAAGTAGGCATAACTAGATACCGAGGAATATACCAACTTAAAATGTACTTAGAAAGGCCAACTTTCGTACAAATTCGGCCGACGCAACCATTTGGCGCGCGCGTGTCGATGTCACTAAGAAAGACAGGCAACTACACTGGGCGTGGTCCGACACGCACTTGGCCAATTTTTACTTTAATCTCGGTTGTGCCCTAAAGGAGCCATGGGTCCACTTTGACACCTAATCCCAAGATTTGGCAGAGGCACTAAGTTTCACGAAAGCTATTGCTTTGTAGGTACGAGCCGGGATTCGAACCCACGACCGCCGCTTTACAGCTGCATGCTGCGTGAACCACTAGGTTGCACTTAATTTAATAAATAAAAAAAAAGTCGGTATGTGTATAGTAAGCAACAGCTTATTATAAATAATAGTCTATGGCTTATTATGGAAATTGTCTTCTCTAAAGGGGAATTACTTCCACAGTTGGATAAAATAATAGTTCAAGTTTGAAGACGAAATCACAACATTTTTAATATACGCGGTAAAATATTTTGAGGTAGGTACCTCCTAGGTATTTTGAGGTAGGTACCTTGGTACCAAGTACCAAGTAGGTACTTGCGAATATTTAGAAATAGCAAAATGACAATATAAGCAAAATATATTTTATCAAAAAGAAAGCTATTTCTAAAGGTATTTTTGTAACAGATCCCTCAAGCTAACACATAATAACTAAACCTCATCTCATAAAACACCTTTTGAGGAATGCTAGCACGAGTAAATTTAAAAACGTAAAGAAACCCGATTCCACATTTCCACTTACTAAAACTAAATGACTTGCTTTTAGATTTCAGCAAACAATCATTATAATCACGCCTATTTCCTGGAGGGGTGGGCAGAGATCACGGATTACCACTTGCTACGATCGTGACAAACCTTTCTTGCTTTATCTTTCATTACGATCGCTTTAGCCTAGTTGGTAGTGACCCTGCCTACGAAGCTGGAGGTCCTGGGTTCGAATCCCGGTACGGGCATTTATTTGTGTGATGTGCACGAATATTTGTTCCTGAGTCATGGATGTTTTCTATGTATATAAGTATTTATTTATCTATATAAGTATGTTTATCGTCGCCTAGTACCCATAGTACAAGCTTTGCTTAGTTTGGGAGTAGGTCGATTTATGTAAGAATGTCCCCTGATATTTATTTATTTATTTATTATTACATTCTGCATACATGCATGTCGGTTTAGGGTACTTTTGACCTGACCTTTCTTCAGGATTTCTACGATTTGGTCGGAAAAATCTCGACATGGTCTTCTCCTTCCAACTGTACCATCAACTTTTCCCTTATACACTCTCTTTGTTAATCTTCTGTCATCCATCCTCTCTACATGCCCTTACTCTTACCATCTTGGCATGCCCACCTCAATTTTCGACACTACATTTTTAGTCACTCCACATCTCTCTCTCGCACTATTTCTTATGTTATCCCTCAGATTTCAGCACTAGGGACTTAATGATTACCGACTACATAGCTATCGTTTACAGAGTCCTCGAACGCAAGATCCTCATCATTATATATAAAAACGGTGTTAAATAAAATAATAATAAATAAATATTAGGGGACAATCTTACACAAATCGACCTAGTCCCAAACTAAGCAAAGCTTGTACTATGGGTACTAGACGACGATAAACATACTTATATAGATAAATAAATACTTCAATACATAGAAAACATCCATGACTCAGGAACAAATATTCGTGCTCATCACACAAATAAATGCCCTTACCGGGATTCGAACCCAGGACTTCTTGCTTCGTAGGCAGGGTCACTACCAACTAGGCTAAAGCGGTCGTCAAATAGAGGGTGAACAATGTAAGGATACTTAATCCATATACCATATCATCGAGATTATAACTCGTACTATTTAAACAGGTGTATCCTGCTTATGGTGATAAGGTAGATTTGAAAATATCACTTGAACGGAAAATAAAAGAAAATAAAAAAATTAAACTAAGAAGCAGTTCTAAACATCTAGGATGAAAAAAAAAAATGTTTAAAATCATTAAGCATTGTAAAGGAAAACTGCTAGGACATATAATTGTCACGATAAATGGATGAAGACAATGAAAGCATAAATTCTTTATAACAAACAATAAACAATTATTTTTATTATACTTACCAATGTGTGTGTGTTTTTTTAGGAATAAATGTTTGACTTTGAGATTGAAAAGAGGGAAAAAGGAAAAAGGTAGACCGCGATGGAATTACAAGACGCGAATAAAAATATAAAAAAACATAAAGAGCACTAAGGCAAAAGTCACCTGCTAATCAGAAAAGCGTTATTGTAGCCTTTAAATGAGGTGTTTCAATTTTCCTCTTAGAAAGTGTAAAAGTAATTTGTGTCACTCGGCTCGGCTATTTCCGTCTTGGGCGTTAACACCTCACACACCCTCGTTACGCTCAAGAATCTACTTTAGAAATCCTCGCTATGCTCGGGATTCTATTGAAAGATCTTTCGCTACACTCAGTATTCAATATACCGCCTTCCGCAAAAACATTTTACTCCCTTTTTGTTTATTTATTTATTTATTGAAACTTTATTGCACAACACCAAAATAATGTACAAATTGCGAACTTAATGCCAAATGAAATTCTCTACCAGTCAACCCATTCTCTAATAATCATGATGACGATGTATTATACCCTTATTGCAAACAAACCTACATAGATCTTAGAAGTAAACTATTTATTCAATAAACAACAAAATACTATTAATACAATTACGATATAAATAAGACACTAATTTATCACTAAAACCATACACTACCTACTACTATTAACTAAAATAAAGGGGCTCCCCGCGGAGTGGTGCCCAAGATGCTGGCGGCCTTTCCCCTCTGTATCGCAATTTCGCAATACTAATTTGCTTCTAATGTTAGAAGTACATTATTATTATTATGAATTTAACATATAGGACTAGGTTCACATAATACATATATTCAAGATGAATGAAAACCAGGAATTAGGAAAAAGTAACCATCATCGTCTGAAACCCGGAGCAAAGCCTTGAACTTGCCACCTCTGTATTACCGGTACAGTGCTCTAGCCTCTGAGCTATCCAGACATTGACTGACGTAACGTATTTTTCCATCACATTCGCCGCCGCTACTAGTAGCGACCTCTCTGTATTTCCTTCAGAGGCTTACACATTTTTTTTATTAACCACATCAGGTGGTTTCAGATTAGCGCGAGATTTTTATTTTTCCATTATTTATTTGTTGTGCTCTGTATTGTATTCGAAAAATATCGAATACGTTCCTACTTGGAACCAGATATGGATGAATAGGTATTTATTATAAAGCATAGAATTTTTATATTCAACAAACAACACAATGCCAATACACACTGTCCCGACTACACATGACGTATGTACATTATTGCCATACATATTATACGTTTTTCAGCGACACTACCTCAGGTTAAATAGGGACTTGTCGGGCTATACTTAAATCTTCTCAGCGTCCACGAACACGAACTTTTTTAATAACCGAATTAAATTGTTGGTTATACTCAGAACCTGTAGTTATTTATTAAAGGTCTGTAGCCAAAGGCACTAAAGAAGAGGCAGTCCTTAGATTGACAGACATTCAGATATAGATGTATTTTTTGAGTAATAATTGCAAAGGTAAAACAAAGAAACTAGCAGCAAATGTCAAGTTACTATCATGGTACTGGTTAAGTTGACAAGAATAACAATAGGTAAAACAAACGTACCCATTTTAAGCGTGTCACGTTTTCATTAGAATTTAGTGAACTTTTTAGAAGGGTTTAAATTAAGCGAGACTCATAACAAGGGTCAAAACTTAGTACATAACTTTTAAGCTCCTGTTCATAACTTTGAACAACTACAAGCTTCTTTTCATGAAGTAAATTAACCTTGTTCATACTCAGTCAAAGAAACAGGTAGATAAAACAGCTTTCGCTTACAAAAATAACTTGAAAGCTTTGTCTTGATATAAACTTTGTGATAATGAATCTTCTTGATAAAATTTTGAACAGGGGTCCAGTTTAGGAACGCGTTAAAATAATATAGCAACTTAGCAAATGGAAGTCCGTGATCGCTGCCTACTCCAGGAAACAGGTGTAATGATGTAATATAATTATCTTGGCTTAAACGCTGGTGTCTGTGAGCACGCCTTGGAAATATGAAATTGTTAGTTGCCCGTGTGGTGCCGGGTTAGAATTTCACCACCCCCTTTCTTCCCGTGGGTGTCGTAAAAGTAGGGAGCAGGGTTGAAGTGTGTTGTGGGCGATGGGCTGCAATATCACATTTTGTCGATCTTTTATACCCACATCTATGCTAAAAGTGGCGCTGGAACATAAGTTTTATGTGCTCTGCCTACACCTTTTGGGAAAAAAGGCGTGAATGTATGCATGTATGTATGTTAGTTGCATAATGGAGGCAATGCAAGAGTATATATGTATACTTTAAAGTGGAAAATGTTACTCCACTGCTGCTTATATTTTATCACAATTGTAGAGATCACACTTCGCAATATGACGGGCTTTGGAGAGCTCCTGCACAGTACACAGATTGGACATAACACTACTCCCAGAATGGAATGTTTAGCTTATGCTATGAGTGGATAGAGATTCGTGTTTGTAAACACATTTAAATACTTAACTCGTCGTATGCAGTTGCAAAAATGAGCTACAAAATCCCCTTGACATTGAAAACTATAGGCTCAAATGTTTACCGCGGATCAATTGATTAAGCACGATTTTCGAGCTATGTAGCGCTGACCCGAAATTCCTATACAATACACATAACAATATAGTACCAAAAAAGTCGCTGTGGCCGTGACGATACAATCATCATTTTCAAGTAATCTAGTCTTCAAGGCCATTCTCATTGTTGTGCACACTGGCTTCAGTCGTGAATTATATATACTGATCTGTGCTATCTATACCACTATTTCTGTACTTATACACTTTATTTAGAGTTTTACTTTTTATCTAGAAAACGATGCTAATAATAAATTACTCAATTTAGATACGTAATAAATTATTAAAATTAAAACTAAAACCATTAAATTCACGGCACGGTACGGATACAGCTGAATAGTGGCTTCACAAAAATGAAAATGACCAAGAAAAATATCTGAGCAACTATTCAAAACTGATACTCTTCACAAAAATCTTGAAAATACCGTATTAATTTACTTTTCGTTACTGTATCGTGCCTTATAAGTTCGTTACTGTATAAAAATAAGAAATATTTATTTCACAAAAACACGTAACACGGAAGACAATTAATTTTGTATTAAGCAGTAACGCTGCTAACGAAATTATAAATTTTAAATTAAAGGAAAAATTAAAAATTTAATCTTTCAATCAGTTCCTTCCTACAACGCCATAGGGAGGCGTGTAGCGACAAGACTTAGGCTTCTTAGGTTTCTTCTTAGGATTTAGTGGCCGAGACAGATTGTTCCGATAGCTCAGTTGGTTAGTAGCGACGGGCCATGAATGCCTGTGGTCACCGGTTCGAATCCGGCTCGGAGCATTCAATTTTTCCTTTAATTAAAAATTCGGAATACAATTGTCATTGGGTCCTGAGCTAGGACTCCCTGTGTTACAGGAGCCAGTAGAGTGCAAGCTTACAATACTAGTTAACATGTCTTCGTGCAGGGCTAATAAACGGGTATACAATGCTTTAAATTATATTATATTATATAATACTATATATTATATATTTTGCAGCTACAATAATTTAATTTTAATTTTGTATCGTGCCTTATTATCATCTTCCGACATTTCTTACTGTCATGAGACTGTCAAGTGCGGGATAGTTGGCTTCAGCGGATTGAGCCTTGATCTGCCCTGAGCTCTGGTCAGGGGGACATTGCTTTATTGGATTTTAAAATACTCCTCGTGCAATATAGAATATGTCATTCGAAAGCCGAAGTCTTGGGATTTAGGGTTTCTCTCATACTTTTTGCGGCTTTCTTTAGTAATTGAATTAGATTATAGTCCGACCGCTGCACTCAGTCCTCGCCTGCGCGGCGCGGTATGATGGGCGAGCGCACGACTCCCGCTCCCCCGGATACCCCCCGCGCGTCACGCCGCGGCGGCGAGGACTGGGTGAAGCGGTCGGACTATGGTAATGAGCACACCTATCCCGTGGGCCAAGTATATGGTTATCAAAAACAAAACGTACTTAAGTACCCATTACGTTCTAAATAAAGCCGGGGTTACATCAGAGCCACGCCGCGTGTCGCAACGCGTACTTTGTATTGAACGTGGCGACACGCGGGACTGAGTGAATGTAACCACGTTCATACAAAATGTATGTAACCGATTGCGTTGCGACACGCGGCGTGGCTCTAATATAACCCCGGCTTAAGATTCAGTAAAATAGTTGTCAAGTATATATTTTCGATCCTACATGTTTTTGCTTTACATTTGTTAACCCTTATAGCAAGACATGAAGGAATGTAGGCAGCTATCACTCGGAATGTTTTTTTGTGATAGTTGTATGAAAATAACTAAAGTTGAGAAAAAAGGAGAAAACATACTGAAAATAAGTTTATCAGGACGTCCGTTAAAACGGCCATTGCCGCGAATTGTAAAAAATGTATTGCTCTTGATGTTGTCCTAGAAAACCGGACAATGCTGATGCTGTCATGCAGTTCACGAAAATAAAATTAAAAAGGTGTTGTAAACTAAAAATAAGCTTGAATAAACTGAAATAAATCAGAATCATCATAATATCAGCGCACTGTATAGGATTACAACTATTTTTAAACTTGCCACATATTTAATAAACTACTCGGGAGCTTATTTCGTATAAACATTAGAACTTTCACATTAAAACTGCTCAGGTAATTATCAAAGTAATACTTTTCATGAAAAAGGCCCCGTGGTTTATTCTACGTCACGTATTAGTGATATATTCGTATGACATTTATCCCGCGTAAAAGCGAGCGTGCGATACCTAAATACGAAACTTTTTCCAATTCAATACTCTCGAATAGACTCTCACGTCTTAATATGACTCACGAACCAGCTATTAACGTCCACTACGATCTCAACTTGAGCTAGTTAAGCCTGTGAGCCGTTAACGTAAGTTGGTTTTATGCTATAAGTTACTTTCATGAGATTCATGAGAAAATTAACAAGTTTTTGTACGAACCAGCATATTTACGGAACGGGGGTTAGTTCGTTTAATTTGTAATTACTAGAAAAAACATTATTTTCACATCTTGAACAAGGCCTACATTATTTATATATATGCATGATTTGTGTAACATAATATGTATATTTGTGCGAATATGTGTTTTTTTGTATCTTGACACAGCGCTTGCTTGGCTGCTAGGTTAATTACGAATATATGAAAGCTTCGCACACCTTTCACCGCACTGAAACCAAAATTACATAAAAAATATATAGAATAATAATATTTAGTATCTCTATACAGCTTGACGTGCGTCACCAGCAGTATATAGAATAGTTTTTATCTCGGGTCCACGCAGACGAAGTCGCGGGCGGAAGCCAGTAAGTTTATAGCTACTAGCTGCCCGCGCAGATTGGCCTGCGTATTACGAAGAACGTAGGCAAACTCGAGGAACAAAATATAGTATATAACCATTCGGAAAGTCTATTTCTATGGATGGATTTTTTGAAACCGGATAAGCGGTTCCGGAGATTACCCAAATCATACAAACTTCCAAAGCTGACAATCTCAAGAGACTTTCCTATAATATTAGCAGCTTCCGCCCGCGACTTCGTCTGCGTGGACTCGAGATATAAACTATCCTTTATTTCAATCCAGGCTATAAACTATCTTCGTGCAAAGTTTCATGCAAAACGGTTGAGCCGTTTAGGCGTGATTGAGTATCAAACATCCAAACATCTTAATATCCAAACATCTAAACATCGAAACATCTAAAAACTCTCGCGAATATAATGTTAGTAGGAAGTAGGATTATAGATCCCATAGCTGCCATTCCATGCTGCAGTTAGGTGAAACAAAGCCGTGCGCATCATCTTTTCATGCGGCTAAGTGGCTCGGATACAAGGAATATATAGTTACATGCTTCAGCCGCATAATTTCACCGTTGTGTACTCAGCTTTAGCACCTACATGGGTTACGAACAATACTAAGGGTTTTCACATAAGCTACTCCTTTGGCTTCGCCTGGGTTTTAAATATGTATAATGTGTCGTACGAAACATTAGTAACCTTTTTCTCCCAGTGAGATTGACTTATTAGCTACTTCTTGGCTACTTCAATCGGTTTGTTTTTGCATAAATCGTGACGTGCCAACTAAATTATATTTTATTAATTTGAACCATTGGTTTTCAACTTATTTCGTGGCACAACCCCCCGTACATTAAGAAAATATTTCGCGCTGTTTAGTTTTTTTTTACAAATATTATACAAAATCCAAGTAGTAGCGACCCCCTTCAAGAAGTTTCGGGACCTCCTTTTAAACTTTATTGTACGATACAAAAGAAGAGCAATTGGCTGGTGGACTTATTATAAGGTAAAAATTTCCACTTTTTACTTATACGTTACCAGTTTTCAAAATATGTTTGCATTCACTATTTTATTGCATTATGCTAAGTTAGTCATCCATACTATAATAAATTATAATATTATAAATACTTAGAGAATTGTTTGAACCAATACCTGTATATAATTAACTTTCAAGATTGACATAGGTAGTTAAACATCATTAAACTCACCATGTTCTGCCTGGGTTCTCTACAATACGCGAGCGGTGCCACGCGGACAGCTAGTTGACAAATAAAAGGGGTAATGAGTGGAATTAAATCCGGCTCGAAGGACCACATGTATAGTATGCCAAGGTCTTAAACGGAGGGTAAGAAAACTCACCAGTTTCACTAACAAACAAGGTATGCATTTTTACTGAACTCTATTGAATAATTATATTTTTTTCAAGGCCTGGATTCCCTGACAAAAAATATATCCAATTAAAAAAGCGATAAGAAACATTGACTTTTATTCGGATTCGATATAATTTTTATAATTATTATTATGGTTTTTAACGCTCCTCAAAAATGTTCTGCACCCCTGCACGCAGGCTGAATGCACTGGACTATAATGGCCGCTCCACACGATGGGCCATCCTGCTGGCCCACTAGGCTGGTGCAGCGTGTAGAGAGGGTAGTGGTGTCGGATGGCTTATGGCGCGGCGGGTGGCGATAGGATGGCCGCGGTGTCGGTTTTTCGGCCGCACATCAAAGGGAGTGGGCCAGCGATGGCGGTACGCATCTACACGTGCGCCATTCCGCAGTGCGCGGTCGACCGCTGTTGAGTGTGGACGTTCGTGCTGTGTATTTTTTTAATCGAAAATGACGTGTAGTATTAATTTGTACGGAGTTTAAATCTATCACGAATAGCAAAATGCTCAATGCGAGACTGAATCTCTTGAATAAATCGTACTATTCCAAAGCAGAATTCGTGCAAGATCAATTGTAAATTAAGGATAATTAACGTATTTTACAAGCTTTTATTTAGTTTCACCTGTCCCGTTGTCTGTCTGTCTGTCTGTCTGTCTGTAATCAAATTTTGCAAGTTAAATTTGACGCACTTCCCGGTGACCGATTGAGCTAAAATTTTGGGTATAAGTATAGTTTGGATGACAATTCAATATTATGGTACCATCGAGCTGATCTGATGATGGAGACGGAAGGTGGCCATGGGAATTCAGTACTTAACCGACGTAACCCCGTTGAATTTGGGCTCGTTAGAATCGTCTCAATGAGTAGTTGATGATGGTATACAGAAAAATACAGTCGGCAATAAAAGCTTGTACCAAAAATTATTTTTTTTAACAGAAACTTGTTTAATAATGACACCATTAAGTAATTTGTGTAAAATAATTATTGTTACTTATATCATAGTATAATATAATCTTATTTTTAATTTTGACATTGTTACCTTATAATGAGAAGGGAATTTGTTCTTATGTAATTTGTGTAATTAATGTAATTTTACCTATATATGTTCAACACAGTATCCATTGTTATGAATAAATAAATGAAATTAAATGTACGTGGCCTCAACACGAAACAATAAAGTTTTTGGAATTATATTGGGGAGAAAGCGCAATATGTAAATATTAGGTAAATTGCCGCAGCGGCTAACGCTTCGACGTCCATCTCGCAAGACTATTCGATCATTTCGCAAGACTATTCGATCACAACTGAATGTCGCCATCGGGTAGTGGCGTTCAACCATCGCATGGCTTCAGCGCTGGGCCATAGGATGGGCCATCATGTATAGGAGCCATGAAATGGTAAGCCATCAGCCATTTTAAGATCAGTTCTTAATTTAGCTGCATAGAAGACTTTCCATCCCTCATTGTGGCAACACGTATATCTTTTCCTGAGTATTAAAGGTCGATGGGAACAACCGTTCACACGATGTTGGATTTTCTATGATGGTAACAGCGACATCTCCCGAGTAATTAGATAACTAAGCTTTGACACTTACAATATAGGCAGCGATTTATATAATGAGTAGACAGACATAGGTTTTTTGACATTTAATATCATTCATATTATTCATGCTAATTATAATCTACATGACGCAGGTCACAGGTTATTCTGGGTTAAAAACTCCTCCTTTGTGGTTATATCTTGATCATACACAAATTACGTGGCCAAGGTAGGTATCTCCTCGGTCAGCACAAGAGCATACACGATATTTATGTATCACTAAAGCTTCTCAAGTGCTTGTGCGTCTATTATTAATGTCGAAAATGGACGCTGCTCCACGAAGTTTCTTCCGACATAAGATCTTAATATCTCGGCGAACTATGTTATACCTAGATGCGCTGCAAGAATGCACTGTAATATTAAGGAATTCCAAGCTTGATGATGTACGAAAAAACGGTTAATTGGACATGCTACCTTTTACCAAATTACCGGAAAGGATTCAATAATTGGATAGACGAATTTGACAGCCACCAGATAAAAATTATGACATCATTCACCTGGTAAACCAATGAACGTTGTGGATAGAATATGTGGGGATAATAATTGTTAAATTAAATAACAGTTGCGAGGCTGGGTATGTTTTGAATTGAAGTTTTATATTACACACGAACCTCAAGTAGATACGAGCATAATATGAATGAGCTACGTTGAAAGCCCAATATCATACAAATGGACCAATAAGTTGGAAAAGGTTCTACCTATAATATTTTGAACATGCTATCCAAAGATACCACACGTTATTGGTTTAACGAAAAAAAAAATTACATCCCCACTTTAGATGTAGTGGATAAATCTAAAAAAATATTTTTCAAGATTCTATTCTACTGTTTTGTCGGCGTGATTGATTTATATACCCATGCCGAATTACAGTTTCCTAGTAGTTAGGGTTACAAAGCTAAGCCGCAGACGGACAGACGGACATGGTGAGACTATAAGGGTTCCGTTTTTGGCATTTTGGCTACGGAACCCTAAAAACGGTTGATTGGTAACGAGGTGTAGGTAGGTACGTAACAGCAGCCCCTGACGGATTTTTGTGGTTTTGTAATTATGTACCTACCTACCTACCCACATCTCTTAACTAATCAACCGTTTTTGAAACCTATGATTATATTTATCTTTCTGTTCTTACTAATTTTAGAGAGACCTATGTAAATGGGGTTCTCTTTATTTACTTATACAATCTAGGTGCTTATGTACTAGACATTTGTTTGGTTTTTAACACTAGGTGTGGTCATGATCGTCCATCGTTGACAAGGGTTTCAAAATTATATTTAACTAGCTTCCACCCACGAATTCGTCTGCCTGGATCCGAGATAAAAAATATCCTTTATTTTAAGCCAGGCTATAAACTATCATCGTGCAAAATTTCATCCAAATAGGCTGAGGCGTTTAAGCGTGATTGAGTAACAAACATCTAAACATCCAAACATCCAAACTTTGGCATTTATAATATTAGTAGGATTATTTTCGAAATAAGTACATTCGTCGTGGATTTTTTTTAGTTTTTTTTTATGTTTTGCGCGTAACACAAATGTTGTTTTATGGCTAATAATAATATGTACATTGGTATAGACATTTATGAAATGGAAAAACTACTCCCGGAGGTTATCACCTAGATAGAGACATTACATATCATTATCATCACACCAAAATGACTGGTCCTGCATCCAGCACTTAATCTTTATAATATCAGTTTATTACCTAAATAAACCTTTTTTTGTATTAGTACTACTCACGCAATATCTGACCTCTCCACAAAATTTCGTGATTCCACGCCCGCTTATGTCTCAATCTAGGACATTTTGCATGAGAATGGGTGACGGCGTGTCTGTAGTTTTAGCGGACTAATGAAACCGCACAAAATGCTTACTTGTATGTAGGTATGAATAAAACATTCACTTAATGCGCGCAATCTCGATGAAGTGCGGAAAATGAAATAGCGGGTAATTTATTTTGTAATTTAAAGATGTTATGCTGTCGCTTCTTGGGGATAAGTCATTTATTAATGATATTCAAAATATTACATACAAACTGTCACGTTACGTGGACTTCCAGAGGTTTGGAAGCCCACGGAACAGATAGAAAAGGTTAAGTTTTAAATTAAAAGAAAAGAAGAAGTAGTCAGGGTATTTATTCTTATTCTTCCTATTTTTGACGGGGTTACCAGCGCACGTGGTAATAACAGAAATGGTTAGAGTAAAAGGTAGGTAAGGAATCCCTCAGGGAATCGAACAGTAGGGCGGAGTCGCGTAGTTCAGGGGCGCGTTGTAGAGGGCGTCGGGACTGACGTAGGGATCCCTCTTGAGTTGCGGGGCCAGCTGTGACCCCGCAACGGACCAATGTGGTAAACGCCTAGTTAGGAAGTCGACGCAGAACTGGTGCTTCCGTCCGTTGTACGGCTTATATGCCCCTGAGGGGCCACATTCTAGAATTTCAGATTCTAAATTCACAATTTCAAATTTAAAAAGTACCAGGACAATTACAACCTTAGCCTAAAAGCATACAACCTGAACTTCATAGCAGCGCGGTTGACAAAACGGAGAAATCTGTCGTTGCATGACAGATTGTCATAAAGATAAACAATTAATTATTTTTCAGGAAAAACCCTACATATTTAGTGCAAGTGATAAATTAACAGAAAACAGGTAAGAAAAGTGTGCCTAAACCGCACGTTAACATTACCAGCGCGCAGAAATGTATTGTTTAAACTTTGGCGTTTCAGAAGGGACTAATGGACCGCAACTTGATAAATATTGCAAGAACGCCTAGGAAAACGGCAAACAAGCAAAAGGGAGGTTGTTGCACGTGCAGAAATAGTATTTGGCAGCAGTTGCAATCATCAGAAAAAGAGGTACGCTACAACATAACTTAAAAAATGTAGTATTTGTAGGTCACAAATTGAAACAGGACTGTAGTAAAATACAATTTTTTGACTATTTTAAGTACCTAAGCGTGACTATAGATAGAAGATTAAACTGGAAATTGCATATACAGGCCTTGTGTACTAAATTGAGATATATCTATGTAACATTTTTACAACTTTAAAAATATGTCAACCACGAAAATGTACGTACTCTGTACTACGCCCTAGTAGAATCGCATATAGAATATGGATTAATAGCATATGGGCGTACATTTAAAACACAATTGGATATGGTCAAAATGTAACAAATAAGATACCTAAAGCCATAAATAGAAACAGTCGTGTAAGAAGAATTATGAAAAATTGTTTAAAATATGTAATATATTACCTGTTAATGAGAATTTTTAGTTACTGATAGCCTCTCACAATTACAATACAGGTCTGTATTTGTACATAAAATAGACAAAAACACAGCCACGAGGAGACAATGAAAGTTATTTGCCGAAATGTTTAGCCCTGTTAACTATTACGGAGAACGTACATTTAAATATCTAATCCCTAAAATATGTAACTCCTTGCCTGAAAAATTGTTTGTGGAAAAAGTTAAAGTGAAGACGTTTAATAAAAGTGTCAGTAAGATATTATTAGATAATTGTAGTTAGGATCAATGAGAATGTACTACCCATTCTTATGTGCTTTGATTGCATTACAATAACATAATATAATGTAAAACTTGCAGGTTAGTACCTAAGTATTTATAGGTCTCTAAATATAATAGCATGAACATAAATTAGCCATATGTTTTGACACAACTGTGTATCAAGAGCAATTAATGCACTGCCAACAAACTGTTACGCAGTTTGGCAGTATACTATCATTTGTAAACATTAATGTGTCTCTGTCTCTGTGTGTGAATAAATGATTAAATAAATAATAAATAAGTACATTAAAAATAAACGGGTTGGGTACACTTAGGGCGGTAAAACAAACTATATCGCAGTATTTGACGCGCGATATCAAAGGCAAGGGCGATAAATATGCGACCTGTGGGTTTGTTAATTACCATCCGTGGTGAGTACAACATTTTTCGTCGCCCTTGGTAATTGCTAGGTTTGGGGTTAAATTTAAACTCGGAGTATTTCTGTCTGGTATCCTACAAACGCACTCAATTTTCATAAAAGCCCATAAAATTACGTCGTAATTTTGATAATGAGATTAATTTATTAATCTCACCTTGATTACCGTCCGTTTGTTCCTAGAACCAAAACGACTTAGTCGACTGTTATTTCTTAAAAAAATACTACCGAGGCTATAAGAAACAGCTCGGAAATGAGCCGGCAAACAAATTGTAAATAGCTGAAAGTGTAGTGTGAGACTCACACTGCAACACACTAACCCTATATAAGTAACCATTCTATGTAACTTAAGACTCAATATATCATAATCCCAAAGTGAACAGTTGTTTAATTACGTCCATACTCACATGGCGACTTTGCCAGTGCGGCCTTGCGCCGTGCTGGCGGCGCGCTGCGCTAGCCAGTAACGAACGAAATAAGTGAACTTTATTTGAACATTTTTGTAATGATTGAAAATGTGACTGAAAGTGAACAGTGAATAAATTTAAAATGAACAAGCTATTCGTGCGCAAGATACTATATAAATTCCACAAATAGTACAGTAGTAAAAAGACTAAACTGAACGAGAAATTGAAAATACTTAAATACTAATCATAAAATATAAATAGAAGAACCAGAATATGAAATAGTGTTCAACAACAAATTTAATGGATTCGGTGCTGGGAGCTGGGAATGATAATTGTATGCTGCTGGGAGTAGAAGGTGTCGAGGATTGCGACTAGTGCGAGTCAGGATGTCCAGCGCATGCGGTAACGTTTCTAGAAGCATGAATCGGCTGAGTCGTTTAGAAGAATATATATAAAAGAAATGTAGTTTTTTTTATAATAATTAAGATTCCTTTTAAACTTTTATTCGTACTACATAATTTTATATAGGTACCATTTATTGGCTTGTTAAAAAAGTTGGTACCTACCAAATCGTGTAATTTGCGTTCAAAATTGATTAATTAATAAAAAACATAACATTAAAATTGAAATGTATGATTACCGCTGTGTAGATTTTCATTGGTATGATTAATTAATGAAATTAGTAACTGTACTTTGTTTAAGTGATATAAATAATATTAAGCTACGCTTTTTGCCGCTTGATGACGACACCCAATTATGGTTAAAAGTGAGGCAAAAAAAAAGAAAAAAAAAACCTTTTGTATATGATAGCATATATAAAAAAAAACAAATATTCATATCTTAACTACTTTGCATTCTCAGGAAAACAAACATTATTTGTGACTACAAATTTACAGTATTAACACTGTAAATTAACTATAATATATTTTTGAAAAATAAATTTAGCTAATCATAAGACTAAATTTTTGAATACAGATACATTATATAGAGGATTTCATCATACTTTACAAATAAGGCACGACGCGAAATGCAAGCCAGCATAAAAGGATTGGTATGCAGTTCGTCTGTTATTACATCTCAAATTACATAGTAAACATCGAAGCTTTGTTAAATTAAATCGTCATGATTAATAACTGTTTTGAAAATGATTTGTTGCTTAATTACACGTATGCCGACTTTTAACCATTTCTTAGATTAATGTTTTAATTCATAGAAAAAATAAAATTTAAAGATATTCAATATTTTTAAAATGTGTTAATTAAATTACTTGATTGCTTTTTCTAGATAAAAACATTTACACGTGTACTGATTTGACCTTATTGATTATTATATAACGGATATGACATAATTATAGGCACCAAAATGAGAGACAATAAATAAAGAATGGTCCTATGACAACCAAATTAGAGCATGCTAGACTACGAACAGTTTTTTATAAATGAAGGTATAGGAATGTTTGTTTAGTTTTTGTTGGATTTTAAAGGTTTGAAGTAGGTATCGTAACTATGTTTGTAACTGAATGTTGAGATATAAGATAATGTAGTTGGGTATTGAATGTTTATGTTATTTAAGAGATTGATACTTTGTTTTTTTTTTAAATATATAATTGGTGTCTGGGAAAACTGAAACATGTAAGTTTATCTCTGAACGATTAGACTGATCACCTAAGAGTAGATGAAATTCTTATATGTTGAGGTTTTCAGGGTTTCTGCATAATTTGATAGGGATATTGAGTAGATATTTGGAGTATTGAAACGATTATATGAATTGAAATTAAAGTATGTCCTTTCGTGATCTTCGGCAGCATGAGAGGCGCCGTTGAGCGAGTAGGTGCGTATAACAGCAAGGTACACCAGGATACAAGGCAGGCAGGGAATCCTTGGAACCTGATCATGATTCGGTCGAGTATCAATCGTGAAGGTCCTTGGACACATGGTATGTTTAAATGAAAGGAAGTGTTAAAAGAACTGCCTGAATAGTAATAATAAATAGTAAGTGCGCGTTAATAAATAGTAATTATCTTGTATCCTGAGCAAAAACAAAAGTATATATATATGTAAGGTCGGCCGACCAAGTGTTAATGCGTGTAGCCTTGCCATAAGTGAAGCATATTGAGATGCACACTTTAAGTTATAAGTTGTATGAAAAGTTATTAAGTAAAAGAAAAAAAAGTATAATATGAGTATGCATAAAAATTAAGACTTGCAAGTCACACTGATATACATTGAGAAGACAATTGTCAAACAGAGGACTGACTCTTATCTGCGTTACGATGTAAACGTAAGTAAGTACTTACATATTTCATGGACGAGGACCTTAAATAACAGATAGTTCGTATGACGTGTTTCTTTTTAAGTTTTTTTTATCGTGTTACGTCTAAGTAAGAAATTAGTTAATAATCTTGTGTTGTCATCGAAGCGTGCAATGTGTAAGTTACTCATTTAAATTTCATATTGTCTTATTATTGTGTCTACTAAAAGAGTTACTCGTACTGTTTTAAGTCAAAAAGTTTAATTAAAAAATGAAAATGATTGTCAGGCCAACCTGTAGATTTCCTTTTGAAAAAAAAAGATATTTTTATTAGTAATTTAGTTTCCAAACCTTCCTTAATCGTTATTAGTAATATTAAATTCTTATGCTTGTTCAACAACTTAGGTATATTGAAGCAAATTAGTTCAAATATGGCTGGAATTATTAATGGCCAAAGTTTTCTTTGTTTGCATAAAATGTAAACTAAATTACATATACAAAAAATGTACTTATACCTACTTACTGACTAAGTTTACTTGGATTTGTTCTTTTTTAAAATTATTTTGTACTGCCGTTGCTATTAAGTAATATGAGAAAAAAATATTAATATTTATTACAATATTATTATTTTTTTTTGCCAAGAAGGGAGGTGTAGTGTGAGACTCACACTGCAACACACTAACCCTATATAAGTAACCATTCTATGTAACTTAAGACTCAATATATCATAATCCCAAAGTGAACAGTTGTTTAATTACGTCCATCCTCACAAAAGCACCGTAATCAATTAGTAGGGCGGGCTTAAACTCCGAATAGAGAAATACTGGATGGGTTAGACGGTATTTGATGTTTGTCAAATGTAACGTTCTCAGTCATCAAATTAGACGTGTGTGTCGAGAGAAATATCTAAAATACTACTAATAAATCCGCGGTTAAAGTCGTGGTGTCATTTAATACGTGAATTTAACCTGGGATTAATTAGCAGTGTTCTCATCTCTGATGATTTTGCCTTGTATAGTCGTGTGTGAAGCTACAGGTAAGCCTTAAGTGAGTGGTCCAATCATGCTAGTTAGAAGCAGACTTGAGACAGCATCTATAATTTGGAATCCGCATGAAGCTTCTTACACCTTGCTACTGGAAAAAATCCAAAAAGCCTTTTTACGGTTACTTTATAAGAAAAAATATGGATATTATCCATTTTTATATCCCACAAAAATTTTATTGGGCGTATTAGGTTTTAATTCACTTGAGGTGAGGCGTAACTGTGTGTTACTAACGAGCGCTTGCAAAATCTTGCGAGGTGGATCAGATTGCCCTGAGCTGGTGGGTCAGGCGATGCGTCTGCTAGTCCCCTCACTGTCCAGGATCAATTTTCGTCCGCGTAACCGGCTACTGCTAGCTCCTCCAGTGGCGCGCACCGTAGCGCGCAAAAACTCTCCTTTTGTCAGAGCTCTACACAGCCTTAATGCGCTTCTTGCATCAGCACCGGATGTGGACGTCTTTGGAAGTAGTTGGGGAACTGTGTATCGTGAATGCTTAAGGTACTGTGAGATGATGGATAG
Source organism: Epinotia bilunana (assembly GCA_947049275.1). Lineage (NCBI taxonomy): Eukaryota > Metazoa > Arthropoda > Insecta > Lepidoptera > Tortricidae > Epinotia > Epinotia bilunana. The sequence continues at coordinate 2,221,961 of OX346266.1, read as the reverse complement.
ACGTAATTCTTCTGTCATATATTAATATGCAGTGTATATATTAATTTGTAATTACTATATTTGTAATTCACAGTGACTTTGTTTCTAACTGTAATGCTGTGTAATTAATTTAAATAAATAAATAAATTTAAATAAATAAATAAATGCGGCAGTCTAGCGGAGGTCGTGGGTTCACCCTAGTAGCATTTTAAGTTGGCACCACGTTGGGCCATTGATCACCGAGTTGGCCCAACGAAAATGCTACTAGGGCGGATTCTGGCTCATACCAATGAGTTTTTCGGAACTTACCTAGTGCAGCAAAGAGGCTACTCAGCTATGGATTTGCTGCACTTTGTCGGTCGCGCTTTGTTGGGACTGGCAGGTGGCGCTGTTGATGTCAGATTTGAATTTAAACGCAAAGTTTGGGTTGTCGAATTACAAAATAAAAAATTAGCTAGCGACAAGGCGTAATCATCCAAGTCCTCGGAAGAGAATACGCCCTATTTTCTTGTTTAGTTTCTCTCCAAGCATGCCTTTGATTGAATGCCGAGGATTGAAAAGGCATTTGCGCTGTGTGGCTGCAATTTTTGAAGTGGAAACTTCTTTAGCGGCGCTGTGCACTTTTTGGGATGGGGAAAAATTGTTAAACTCGCCACATATTTCTATAGATTTTATTTTAAATACTGATAATTAAAGCAATTCGCAAGTTTTCACTTCTGCCGGCACTCCCGAAGTGCAACCCGGTCTTTTTTTGTGTGATGTGCTGCAGTTCGACCACAGTATAGCAGAATAATACAGTAGGTAATCTGAGGCCGTTTAGGAGCGTTCGTTACCTACTTTCGCTCGATGCGCAGGGCTGTGTCAAGTTTGTGGCTTGGTATACCTATAATACTAATTTTGCTTTTAAGTATGCAAAGTATTTCTGTTACAGTTTAATAGACAATATTGTATACACAAAGTAATAATATTATAGAAAGTTGGGTATGTGTTTTTAGTTTCCCACTTCATGGAATATTTTAATACGACTATACTATGCCTAAAATATTTCCTAGTAAGTATAATAGTTGCTAAACTGCACTAGGTTGGTAGGTGCTTAGTTACAAGCCTATTCGGCTCCTTTTGATATCGTGGCACTGGCGGCTCGCTATCTTCATACCTACGAGGCGGCTTCCTTTGACGTAGCGAGTGAGAACGAGCGAACACCGCAACGGCGCGGCCCAATTGAAGCATTCTCCATCATTCCCGAAGGCTATGTGTGCGTGCGTACCGAACACGCGCGCATGTGTGCAGCCGTGCGATGTACCTTTGTTCAAAGTTTATCTACCTACTGTTCATATACTGTGGTTCGACCATTGGGCGGCTGATAGAACAGCCGCTAGAAGTTACCACTTAGTACAAAATGTATCTGGAGATGTTGACGCAATGTGTTTCGCACGCTCGCTTCGACGTGGGCCAAACCGAACTTGTCAGAACGAGTCCCGATTCAATGCGTACCTAGTCAAATACATCCAAGTTTACTGTTGTACCAACTTTGGTAAGGAACACTATTTACATAGATATGGATTGCTACTCAGGGGATTTAAATCGAGAGCATGATCGTGACGTGTTGGAATGTGTCCAAGAATGTAAAATATAGGTGTCATATTGAATAAGGAACTGAACTAAAAAAAAAAAAAAAAAATTAGGGGACAATCTTACACAAATCGACCTAGTCCCAAACTAAGCAAAGCTTGTACTATGGGTACTAGACGACGATAAACATACTTATATAGATAAATAAATACTTAAATACATAGAAAACATCCATGACTTAGGAACAAATATTCGTGCTCATCACACAAATAAATGCCCTTACCGGGATTCGAACCCAGGACCTCTTGCTTTGCAGGCAGGGTCTCTACCAACTAGGCTAAAGCGGTAGAAGCATGTCGATCATAGCTTAATCTTGCGAGTTCTTATTTGTATTTCACGTTACGCAATAGTTTTCCTTTTAAATTCTTTAGTTAGTTTTAACAAGAATACTTACCTACTTATGTAAAATGTAATATCTAAAACTAAATATGTATACAAGATATAAATACTATAAAATATAATAAGTATATTATGTCATTTAAGCACGTACGAGTATCAAGTTCGCGGTGCCTGCGGTGGCGGTCAATAGTAAACTTAGACAATAACTGTCAAATTTACTATTGACCGCCACCGCAGGCCGCGCCAGTCTGAGAGAGGCTTAAATCATTTTACATGTTGGTGTTAGGTTTTTACAATAAATGTATAAAATGTAAAATATCAAACTTTGCATAGAAAACATAAAATCATTTTGAAAACCTAGCCTAGGGTGCCACGGAGAAAATCCTTTTGACTATCCGCGCAGTGTCCAGGCCCCGTATCATGGTCGGCCTTATTACGCGATAAGTTGTAACGTTACATGTTACATGTTTTATTATTACCATTAAAACAAATCTTTAGTTGATAGACCTAATCTAAAATAAACACATACATTCTCAATTTAACACTATACAACTACTTAATATAAGTATTTACATCCTACACTAACACACATCCTTAATAACATAACAATAAATAATAACAAAATAAAAGAATTAAATTAAATAACAAATAAACACCTCATGTTTAACACTTGTGCGCGCGATGTTACCGCCGGGCGATAAGGAATGTTCTAGACGGCTCGCGGCTGCATCGTGGTGGCATTACGAGCTACGCTTTGAAAGACACCGTACATGTGCCGGCTGCGTCCACAAACCTTTTCTTTGTGTCCTCGTGCGCGCTGGCACAAATTATAATTAAATATAATTAATTAAATAAAGCGAATAAGTCCTTACATCGTTAGTGATAAGTGTCATCTCGCACCCCAATAGGGTAAGTGTTGAACAAGTCTTATAATCCAGCAGTGTTTAGCTTTAAGTTAGTGCTTATTTTAAACCCTTGTGCTTACAACCATCTTGAAACAAGCCAGCCATTAGATTTCACCGCTTTGTAACATTTTACTCGAATACTTTTTTTTTTTTTTAAATACCGTTAGTCATACCGCTGCTTATTCCTTGATTCTGTTCTGATATTCTATTCTAGATACTCCGTTCTGATAGTGAACACCTTCACCAACTGCTTACGGCTTCTCCTCGTACCTAGGCGCAAGTCTTCACGGGTTCATTATCAAGCGGAGGAGTCTGGATGAATTCTAACGTTTATTCACAGGGTGCGACCTTATACTTAAAAAAAGTCGGCCGCGTATAAGCGCGCCGTCCCCGCGACCTTTTTATGGGGAGACAGCCACTCAGCTGCCCCGGCGCTCCCGAGCCACTTCACCAGCTCCACTGGCCGCTGCTCCAGCACCCAGTGACCTAGCAGCCGCCGTCGCCGAGGGGAGTACCGAACTACGGCGTAAAACCAGACGGGCCATAGACCCACGACCTAAGTTTTTTTAAATAAATATTTTATTCTTTCTTGTTGACGTTCAGTTTATTTTCCACCACACCACATCCTGGGGACAGAACGTCACAAAGTGACAAGATAGAGCGTCCATCTCGTTCTATTTAACGATGTCAGCCAGTGACGGACGCTCTGTGCTACTGGGTCAGGAGTAGCCTTCTGTATCTGAACCAGCCACCTAGCGAGAGTCTGTACCTAAAGGTGTTGGTCGAGACTCTTCACTATTATACCATTCACCGTTATTAACATGTCTTACACTTTACACTACCATACCAAAGATAGGTACAGATCTTAAAGCGCGTGGGTTAAACGACACTAAGAAACGTGAAGTCATGGTTTTTAGGTCAAGAAAAATCAAGCTTTGTCACACGCAGCCTGTTATACTTCATGGCGTGACTCTGGCATATGTGGACAAGTTTAAATAACTTGGTCATATTATCACCAGTGATCTCAAAGATGACCAGGATATCGAACGAGAACGCAGGGCATTGGCGGTTCGGGGAAATATGTTGGCCCGCAGGTTTGCTCGATGCTCCAGTAATGTCAAGGTAACGCTCTTTAGAGCATATTGCCAATCATTTTACTCGAGCAGCCTGTGGGTTAACTATACGAAGCGAGCCTATAATGCATTGTGCAGTACAACAATGCATTCAGAATGCTGTTGGGCTTGCCTAGTAGATTTAGTCCATCTGGCATGTTCTGCGAAGCTAGAACGGACGGTTTTCCGGCAATCATACGCAAGAAAATAGTATCTCTACTAGGTCGAGTGAGAAGCAGTCCCAACAGTATTATGAATGTTATTGCTGACAAATATGATAGCCCAATTCTGGCTCACTGGATTGGCCAAATAAAAGGGGTTGCAACGAGCCCGTACTGAAAATTAAATAGCCATACGCACTAACCTTTAGCTTTAAGTTTAATTTATTTGTATCGTTTCCTTTTGTTACTAACAACTATGAAGTCCGTTTCTTCGAAATAAAGATGTTTTATTATTATTTATTAAATATTATATTTAGGAACCAAAAAAACCGTTACCTTTGGCCAGGAAAAGACGCAAAACATGAAATACACCTCAATTAATCAAAAATTGTTACAAACTCATTGGCCAATCTTGTAAATCTAATTCTTTGAACTGCTCCGGTGCACAGTAATTAGGCGGGGCTAATTTTACGCATTATTTACAACCCCAGACATTCAGGGGTCAATTATTAACCGCCCTAATTTTAGGGTTCCACACCTAGTTTAAAGGAAGATTATAATTGAAGATTTTTTCTGGTAGTGAATATGAAAGGCACTTCGAAAGTGACTCCAAGGGAAATAAAAAGGGATTGGCCCGTCATGATTTAGGTTACAATAAAAAAAATACTAATGTTGTAATTTGGAAAGTAAATTAAAATGATAAAATAAACTTTGTACCTAAACGCAGAATTTATTTTATTTCTGTAAATTAACAACTATGTATTATTATTGTACAAAACGTGACTTTCGGCCGTCCTTGACGCCTCACGAGTCGTGGGTCATATAACCACTTAAAAACTAGCCTCTTAAATTGACTAAAAGTTCCAAGACTTAATGATTGTGCCGGCGGTTTCGCCTCAAGACGGCCAGTTCAGTCAATCAGTCAAGTGGTCGAGTCAAAGTCAAGATCCTGGCTGCCGGAGTCCTCGTGGAGCCAAAGCCCCAATCCCACGCGAGGAAATGCTCCCGCGCGGAGTCACAATCTGACACCAATTTCACTACTGGCGCTCGAGCGCACAAATCAAAGTATTTGAACACTGGACTAGCCTTCCAAAACAGATTCCACTTATATTTATATTATTTATACAATTCCCTCCGCAGCCCGTCGTTGCGTGGCCGCTGCTTCTAGTAACTTTGCCGAATCATAGGATTAGGTGTAAAAGCGGACCCCGGGCTCTTGTAGGGGCACAACCGGGAATAACGCTACGAGGATAATGACGACATTGCTAATGTTTTCCTCTCAATAATATAAAGAAAAAACAGTCGTTTTCATTTTCTTTTAATAGCCGTAAAAACAGGCGAAAAAACAATCGTATTTATTTTCTTTCAATAGCGGCATGATATTTGTAACTCTCGTGTTCGATCTGACTCCCACGAAGCTTTGCCTACTGCAGAAGTCACTGTATCTAAAGAAAATTCTTATTTTAAATTATAGTAAATAAATTATTCTACTTTATTCATATTTGATTATACCTCGCGTCGCGTCAGTGAGCTGTAAGTTTACACATTTTACCGTATCTGTGAAACCGACACCCGGTATACCCACAGAAATTAAGTTTTTAGTGCGTATGATTGTTTCTTATTGACATGTCATTATTTTTTCTAAGTTTTCTACTCATTTTCTAAGTATTAAGGCTCTCACATACAAGCGCGTCCTGGCCGCGGCGGTCAATAGTAAACTTGTCATTAGCTGTCAAATTTAAATTAGTATTGTAGTGTATTGCATGCTTTTCTTTTTCATAGAATATTTAACCAGAAATAACGTTTTATAGCTAGCTATACCAGAAATAAGGTTTAATAGCTTACAATCTTATTTCTGGTTGGATATTCTATAAAAAGTAAAGCCTGTAACACACTGGCGCGGCCTGCGGCAGCGGTTAATAGTAAATTTGACATTAACTGTCAATTTTTTTGTAAATTTATACAAGTATGCGTAAGTTTATATAACCTTAATTAATAGCTCATATCCACAGTGTAAACGCACCATCTGTCACGTAACGTCCAGAATAAGGCAATAATGTCACCCTCTCTTGCGATAACATCGTATCTGTGTTATTTGAAATAATCTTATGAGAGTTTATAAATGAATGCCACGAAGATGTTAAAGAAGGAAAGATAGATGTTTATCCGTGACAAAAGAACAAATTGTAGACACATACCTACACATATAAATGTTTGTCACGAAATTATCTTAACTCAAGCGTAATGTTGGCAGAGCCAGCTGTGCGCTGGTCTTCCGTTGTGGCCATTAACTGAACCACGGCGCAAAGACTGTTTTATTCAACAATGTATGTATGTATGTAAGCACTTTATTGTACACAATAACAGGTTAAACAATATACATGTCACACAATAGATCAAAGTTCAAAGTTGAACTTATCCCTTTTTTTTTTTTTTTTTATAATATTGGAGGCAAACGAGCAGTCGAATCACCTGATGGTAAGCGATAATCGACGCCCATGGACACTTACAACACCAGAAGAGTTGTAGGTGCGTTGCCGGCCTTTAAGACGGGAGTACGCTCTTTTCTTGAAGGCTTGAAGGTTATAACGGTCCGGAAATACCGCAGGCGACAGTTCATTCCAGAGTTTGGCTGTGCGAGGCAGAAAGTTTCGGGAGAAACGCACAGTTGAGGACTGCCAACCATCTACGTGGTGAGAATGGAAAAGCTGTCGCGTAGGGCGATGGCGGAAGGAAGCGGCGGGGATTAATCCGAACAATTCATCGGAACACTCCCCATTGTACATGCGGTAGAAAATGCAAAGCGAGGCTACATCTCTACGCAGTGCTAAGGGATCAAGCCGATCGGAAACATGCTGGCAGCCGACAATTCGAATCGCTCTCCGTTGAATGCGGTCTCTCTAGACCGCATTCAACGGAGCCCCTGCCCACAGATGACAACAGTATTCCATATGTGGACGGACCTGCGCCTTATAGAGCTGTAGGCGGTGAGCCGGCGTGAAATACTGTCTCGATCTGTTGAGCACACCGAGCTTCATCGAGGCTAATTTGGCCTTACCCTCCAAGTGGCCGCGGAACTGGACTTCTTTCGAAATGTCGACGCCAAGGATTCCGATGCTGGCTGTGGCTGCTAGGGGAGTGCTCTCAAATCGTGGAGATGCCGGAAACGCTAACTTTTTTGCGGTGAATGCACAAACTTGTGTCTTCGTGGGGTTAAAACGGACTAGATTAAGTCGGCCCCATTCTGAGACTTCTTTTAGGGAAGACTCAATTTCAGACACAAGTTTGTTTCGATTCTCAATGACGTTTTCCCGAGAAATATTGGCACGGCCGGTGTAAAAGGCATCACCCGTACTATCATCCGCATAACAATGAATGCCGCTGATTTGCAACATGTCATTAATATGCAGGAGGAACAGCGTGGGTGATAGCACACAGCCTTGGGGGACACCAGCATTTACAGACATGGAGTCAGAGCATTCACCGTCGACTACGACTTTTATGCTTCTGTCTGCTAAAAAGCTGCTGACCCACTCGCATAATTTCTCTGGGAGCCCATAGGATGAAAGTTTTGCTAGAAGTGCTTTGTGCCAAACTCGATCAAAGGCCTTCGCTATGTCCAAACTAACTGCCAATGCCTCACCCTTTGTCTCGATTGCCTGCGCCCACCGATGTGTCAGGTAAACTAGAAGATCACCAGCCGAGCGACCCCCACGGAAACCGTACTGTCGGTCACAGAGCAGCTGGTGGTCCTCTAGGTACCGAAGCAGCTGGCGATTGATAATGGCCTCCATTATCTTGGAGAAAAGGGAGGTTATAGCTATTGGCCTGTAGTTGGACGGATTTGAGCGGTCGCCTTTTTTAGGGATCGGGTGCACCAAAGCTGACTTCCACGAAGTCGGGACTACGCCAGAAGAATATGAGAGCCGAAAAAGTTGCGTTAGGACCGGTGTTAATTCAGGAGCACACATCTTTAGCACAATCGCGGGGATTCCATCAGGCCCACTCGACTTATGAATGTCGAGGGAAAGAAGAGCTCTACGCACTGAGGTTTGGCAGAACCGGACATCCGGCATAGAACTCTCACACCGCGGGATGATCGGCGGCGCGTTTCCCCCGTCATCCAGTCGAGTTGGACGCAAAGAGTCTCTATAAGGGATCTCTTCCAGCTAACCTTTGAGCAATTGAGAGGAAGAAAGGTAGACCGATATAGGCAAACTTATACCGTGTACAAAAACACAGAGAAAATGAAAACAAAACCTAATAGGTATTAATTCTAGACAAATAAAAACATGCCAATACATACATAAATATACAGTATAAAATATAATACACACTAACAATCAATACAAAAGTCCTTTAGTTATGGCTAGGTCGACAGGAAAGGCGCTATTTAAATATAATACTTATCTATATGACCACTGTTCACATAATACACCAATTGATTAATTGTGTAAAGAACCCTCAAGACTCAAACTTTTCGGACCTATCAGTGTTTCTTTACATTTCAATACATTTACTTAGAATTGAAAAATATACAAAAGAATGCTAATTAAAAGCTTTTCAGGTCGGTAAACGACAAGTTATAAGGAAAATGCTTATTTTAAATTGCCAATTTTTAATAGGCCAAGAGGAAAATTAATGGTGTTTGTCGAAGGTTTGTAACATTTCCTTATTTTTGTTTGCCTTTTTTTCATGAAATCGTATAAACCGCCAAGTGTTTATTGATTTTTATGATAAAAAAAGATCAGCAAAAGATTTCTTACTGGGAGAAAAAGATATTACTTGGAAAAAGATATTTAGAGATTACTTGGGGAAAAAAAGATTTCTTACCCGTAGCTTCGGGGCGCTTGCATATACTTACCTCATTATTATTATATGGATTACCCAGATACAAGCAACATTAACTTAGCAAGTATCCAGATGGGCACCGCTTTGAGTAACTATAGTCCGACTACTTCACTCAGTCCTCGCCTGCGCGGCGCGCGGGGGTTATAACGGGGGAGCGCGCGTTGAGTGCTAACTATAGTCCGACCGCTTCACTCAGTCCTCGCCTGCGCGGCGCGCTTTGAGTGCTAACTATAGTCTGACCGCTTCACTCAGTCCTCGCTTGCGTGGCGCGCGGGGGGTATAACCGGGGGAGCGCGCGACGTGCGTGTGCCGGGCTTGGCCTCCCGCTTTGAGTGCGAACTATAGTCCGACCGTTTCACTCAGTCCTCGCCTGCGTGGCGCGCGGGGGGTACAACGGGGGAGCGCCGGAGATAGGTAGCGAAACCTGGTGGTCGATCACCTGACGCATTTTATGTACTTTAGGTAGATCTAAATGTCAATTTTTATGTGGAAAAGTGACAGTTGAGCTGTCTTAACGCGCGTTCGAAACGTTACGTGGTTTACCCATCAGGTAGATCGAAACGTCACTTATTGTATAAGAAAATGACAATTGTCCTAACGCTAAACACGCCTAAGGAAGCAGGGTTGAAGTGTGTTGTGGGCGACGGGCTAGCAACCTATCACTGCGATATCACATTTTGTGGATCGTTTATATTATTAACCCACATTTATGCCTTTGTTCCTTTCCTCCTACATCATTGTTCCTTTTTTGTTTTGACGCTTAGAGACCTTATACATCTCTGGAATACTGAATTAATATCATTAACTTCTTGTTAATGCTGATACAGATCTTATATCGAATGTAATGGTCATATTTTGCAATTTTGTTTTTTTTACATTAACTTAGTGACATTTAGTTTGTTAAACTTTTATATATAATTTTAAATTATTATTGTGTAAGATTATTATTATTATTTTATTGTAAATTACGGTTTGACATGTAAAAGTGCCCTTGTGGCCTATTTGCAGAATAAATAATTGATTTGATTTGATTTGATTTGCCAAAAGTGGCACTGGAAACATACGTTTCATGTGCGCTGCCTACGCCTTTTGGGAATAAAGGCGTGAATCTGTGCATGATTTATGTAACAATCCTAATGTTACTTCAAATCTTCAATATCTATTCTAATAGATGATCTCTTCACCCCTAGTTAGCTGTCCTTAAAATTATCGAAATTCAGCAATGGCTTACTATTTTATTGACCTAATTGCGATATCAAGCAAGCCTTGCGAAGGGGCTTAAACACGGGAAAAGTGAATTTTACAACGCCGCAGGGAGTTCCAGATTGTTCCAGAATATTCCACGTGCACCTTCTTGTAATTCTTGTGGTACATTCCCAAGGGTGTTATTTTGGATTAAGCGTTTCCTAATGATTTAAGTGTATAATGTAGCCTATTGTTTTGAAATTATTCTCGATACACGTTTTAAGGTGCGACCACACCGCTGCTCAAAATACGCTAACGCACTGTATAACGAAGCAAAATGTATGAAGTATACAAGACGCATACGACACGTCAAAGTCAAAATCATTTATTCCATTGACATACAATATGCACTAGAATATGTCTTATAACTAGGTTTAGGTTTACAATTATGTCAATTTGAGATTAGTAACATTTTATAATTTGAATTCAGAGATTAATATAAAATTGCATTCACTTTATAATTATAGCAATTTAAATTTGAATCGTCAACGCGTATACGCAGCGTTTAGCACCGGTGTGGTCGCTCCCTTATGTGAGCCGCCGTTTTTGTTTTAAAATAGGCATACATACATACATAGATTCACGCCTTTATTGCCAAATGGGATAGGCGCCATGAAACTTATATTCCAGTGCCACTTCTAGGATAATTGTGGGTATGAAAGCTCGACAAAACGTGGTATTGTTGCTAGCTGCTCGCCCACAACACACGTCCACCCTGCTCCCTTAGTTGAATTTTACGACACCTAGCGGGAAGAAAGGGGGTGGTGAAATTCTTAACCGGCGCTTTTAAAAATATAGTTGTTATTATTTAGCTCCTTTTCTCTTCTCTTGAATCCTTTTTTTTTTCAGATATGGTACTGATGGCATGTAATATAATGTTGCCATGAGGGTTACCATATTATATTTCACGTAGTTATTTTGTGTACCAAAGCGGGCGCGTGTTTTGTTTAGAAACATAGCAGAAAAAAGTTTCGCCTGCTATGCAGTGAAAATTCCGACAGACAAGTTTCGCCTGCTATGCAGTGAAAATTCCGACAGACAAGTTTCGCCTGCTATGCAGTGAAAATTCCGACAGACAAGTTTCGCCTGCTATGCAGTGAAAATTCCGACAGACAAGTTTCGCCTGCTATGCAGTGAAAATTCCGACAGACAAGTTTCGCCTGCTATGCAGTGAAAATTCCTACAGACAAAAATGTGCAGGTCAGCGAAGATTGGAATTGAAAGTGTAAACAATTATAAGTTACTGGGTTCTGCCCGCGACTCTGTCCAGGTGAAACGCGTTTATATCGTAGGTACAAACTGTCACTCCTCATTTGACCCCCTTAAGGGATGATTTCCGGGATAAAAACTATCCTATGTCCTATGCCAGGATTTAAACTACCTATCTCCATACTATCTTAAGAGTCCGCAGTAAGCTCGATTCTCCATACAAACGTAGTTACGCTCTCATTTTAAAACTACGTGTCGGATTGTAACGAAACTTTGCATGTACAATGACATGAGGTATATCTATGTCTGTAATTAGTTTATGTAGCCTCAGATACCATAGTAAAAAAAGTACAGCGAATTTAAGTTTTTCATACAAAACTTGTTTTTGCTGTATTTCGTTTGTAAAAACTGGAACCATATAAACTAACTAGCTGTTGCCCGTGTCTTCGTCCGCGTAGAACTTGTTGCCGTCTTAGAAAAATGATTGCTAGTAAATTATTTTAGTATTGTAGTAGTTTGGGTCGGTGATAATTAAGGTTCCTTATTTTCGCCGACCCAAACTTACAGTTCTATGATCTTAAGGGATGATTTCCGAAATAAAAACTACCCTATAGCCTTCCAAGAGTTTCAAATTATCTGTACAGAATTTTCATCTAAATCCGTTCAGGGATTAAGCGTAAAAGGTAACGGTGCGATGAGTTCATTAGTTTAAATTGCGAAAATTAAATTGAAAACTCAGTTTTTACAAATATAAATATCTTAATAGTCATCAAGAGACGTGTCTGCTTAAATTGTTTATTTTCTCAAAATGTATTAAATAAAGCTACAATACTGGTTTTTTTTTAAATCCGTCCAGTAGTTTTACTTACGTTAGTCCGGTCTACCCATATAGTGTTGAAAGCAATCTTATCTAATGCTAAAAGACGTAGAACGTCCCATCTCTATCCGTTTAACGGTGTTAGAGAAGAAATTATTTTGATTATGCAAAATAAACTTTAAATTAACAAAATAATCCGCAGGTAAAATGAAACATTACCTTCTTTTCGGTTCTGGGAGCTTCGCAGTTCTAACCTAACCTAACCTACATTTCTGGTAACTGTTCGGTTCTGTAAAGGTCGTGGTTCTAACTGAACCTAACCTACTTTCTTGCTAGCAGTCGGATTATGTTTTTTGACTAAATAATAAATGGCTAACCATATAGTATATGTATGACCTAATAATTTCTTTACTTCAAAAATTAATTGTTCCTCATACATACTTCCAACTCCTTTTAACCTCCTTAGAGGATGAAGTATAAGAAACGCTATAATTACTTTCCTAGTTTTTAACCGAACTTACAGATCACTTACTTTAAAATTGTCTTGTTCCCCGCACGAACATCCAACTCCTTTTGGAATCAATTTCAAAGTCTAAAACAGAAGTTACAAATCTCTTACTTTAAAAATGTTGCTCTCCATACAAACTTTGAATCTCCTCTAACCCCTATAGGGGATGAATTTATAAAAAACTCTGAAATCAGTTTTGTAGTCTAACATACAGGCTAAGACCGTAGTTACAAATCTCTTACTATAACATTTTCTTGGTTTCCATATAAACCTTGAATCCCGTTTTAATCCCCTTAGGGGTGGAATTTTTCCAAAACGCAGAAAGATACTTTTTATTTTATTTTAATAAGTAATCTTTCTACAAAGTTTTAAGTCGTTAGTTCAAAAAATAATGTTTCCCTTATACAAACATTGCACCCCTATTTAACCCCCTTAGGGGTGGAATTTTTTAAAACGCAGAAAGTACTTTTTTTGTATTCTAATAGGTAATCTTTCCACATAGGTTCAAGTCTCTAGTTCTAAAAATAATGTTTCCCCCATACAATCATTGCACCCCTATTTAACCCTCTAAGGGGTGGAATTTTCAAAAACGCAGAAAATATTTTTTTTTGTATTCTAATAGGTAATCTTTCTACAAAGATTCGAGTCTCTAGTTCAAAAAGTAATTTTTCCCCCATACAAACATTGCACCCCTATTTAACCCGCGTAAGGGTAGTTATTTTCAAAACCCTTAAATAACTTTTCTTATATTATAATAAGGAGTCCATACACAAAGTTTCAAGTCTCTCACTTAAAATTTGACTCCATCCCCATACAAACTTCCAACCCCCTTTTTACCCCCTTGGGGGTGAAATTTTCAAAAGTCCCTTCTTAGTAGGTACTTACGTTGTATATACTACCTATTGTGAAAAAAAACAGCTTTCTATGTTCAACGGTTTGGGCTGAGCGTTGATTTAAGTGAGTCAGTCAGTCAGTTAGGACTTTTACGTTTATATATATAGATAGATTACAGACATAGACATACCTCATGTCATTGTATATGCAAAGTTTCGTTACAATCCAAAACGTAGTTTTAAAATGAGAGCATAACTACGTTTGTATGGGAAGGTGAAATTCGGTCGAGCTTATTGCGCTCTTAAGCGTGCACAGGTAACAGACAGATAAGAGACACACTTTCGCATTTGTAATATTAGTATAGATATTAATGGATTATTATGGATTTATTATGTATATGTTGCGCTGTTGGTTTTTCATGTATTAATAAATAAATAAATTAATTAAATAAGTGTTTTATGGTATCTTAATGCTAAATTGAAATATCCTTCTTTATCTACTATCATGCACACAAAATTAGTAAAGACAGTCAAAACCAAACAGTGAAATAACAATTATGTAAATGTAAGTATTAGTGCATCTCATAAAGATAAAGTATAACACCAGTCCTGCAGCGCAGCGTGGGTAGACCCCGGGAGGCCGCGGGAGTGTGCTAGATGCGGATGGTGCAGGACCGGTCACTTTGGCACACTTTGGGGGAGGCCTATTTTTTTTAACACAACGACGGTGGCAAACAAGCGTACGGCCCGCCTGATGATAAGCGGACACCGCAGCCTATAGACGCATGCAACTCCAAAGGAGTAACATGGGCGTTGCCGACCCTTGATATGTTTGAGGATTCGCCGTGTTGACAGCTGAAGGAACAAATTTCCTTGCTCTTAACACAACGCATCTTCGGGAGCTCTGGCGACCTAGCTCACCTCCAGGAATACAACACTACTACAGAGCAAGTAGTAGTGTCATTATAACTGTGCACAGTGTTTTATTTGACCTCCGATGCGGCCATGCTTGTTTTATTGTTTAATATAAAGGTTCAAACTCGAATAAATCATTATAAAAAACACCCATGTAGTTGTTTTACTTAGTTTCGAAAATACAATTGTTTTTCTAATTTCTCAAGGTCATGAATACAAAATTTCCTTGTATCTCCCAAAAACATAATTTATCAGTCCGTTAAATTTTCCCAATCATTAGCTAGTCAAAACCGACACATTAAAAAAAAATGCAAGTTTCTGACTCTTGAAGACTGGATTTTTCTTAATTTTCTTTATATTTCAAAAACTAGGGATCAACGAGTGATGAGAGTTTTATTCTAAGGTCTGTGTTAACGAGACCTGTTTAATAATCCGAGGTTGGCCGCTACTAAGGTCAAATATTACACTGTGCTGTGGTCTTCTGCAACGCGGAGGTACTTCCCCAGTTGGGCTGCTCCAAATTCGAGAGGGATGACGTTTCGGTGTGCCCTACCTCACCATAAACCATACAGTAGCGGACTTCTTTCGGCTTATAAGATGATGATGTTTGCCAGTCTTAAAATTGACAATTAAATATATCTGTACTAATTGTATTACTTGGTAATTATTTATTACTAGCTTCCGCCCGCGACTTCGTCTACTCGGGATAAAAACTATCCTATATTTTAATCCAGGCTATAAACTATCTTCGTGCAAAATTTCATTCAAATCGGTTCAGCCGTTTAAGTGTGATTGAGTAACAAACATCCAAACATCCAAACATTCCAACATCTAAACTTTCACATTTATAATATTAGTAGGATAGTAGGATGATGGTTGCCAGTCTTAAAATTGACAATTAAATATATCTGTACTAATTGTATTACTTGGTAATTATTTATTATTTGGTTAGGTAAACTTCATCGCGAAACCTGAATGTGATTCAAACACTACAGCATAGGTACTCCGACGAAGTAATGCCACGCCAGTTGAATTGAATCAATGCACTGAGAGTGTCATGTTTCTTACCGTATGTGGTTATTACTGAATATTTTTTATTAGAATATTAGTAAAAACACAACACCACATAATAAAGGCTTAAAACTAAATAAAAATAACGTTATTAACTAGTGAGTATAAATATGATTGATGATAAAAACAAGACCGGGTGCACTCCGGGAGTGCCGGGAAAAGTGAAAACTTGAATATTTTGACATTTCGAATCGACATTCAAAACTTTACTTCTGTCGCTACGGTATTCGTTGGAATACCGTAGCGACAGAAGTAAACTATTTCACTTGCAAATTAGCGCGTGAGAACTTATTGTGTGTCGGCCGAACGGGTAAGCGCCGCGGGTTGCATGGCGTTTGCGCCCTTTTTTTCGCTAACTCGAATGGCGCAGCCAGTCTCGTACTACGCAGAATACTTTATTTTTATTTTTAGTACAAATATGATTGCGTTTGACCTTCGTCTAACCTGATGTGAAAGTTAAGATGGATCACAGTCGTCCATAGAATGCAAACTGTGGCAAATCATTACTACACACAAGTACTGTTACTCGTTTTGTTCCAGGTAACTTAGCTTGATACACTTTGTATGAGTCATACATACGTAGCATGTTCTCACAAGGAGTAAAACTATGTAGTAGGGTAGTTTCAGGTGATAATGTGGACACGCTGGACAAAAGCACCAATTTTTTTTCAGGCACTTGTTAGGTCCATAGCTTTAAGTTTTTGATAGGAACCAACTCCTCCGTCAGCCATCTTTAATTTTATGACAGTCATTTTGAATTTTACGTACCTATATCATTAATATCTTGAGTTATAAATAACGTAGAATCACAAACTTAGTGTCTAAATATACATATCTAGATATTTTCTAGAGTCGAGTTCCCAAAGGATATCAAACGGAACCCTGTTCCTAAGCTTCCGCTGTCCATCCGGCTGACTGCGTATCAGCAATAGCTAGAATGTTCAAATTTTCACAGAAGTTGTTTTTCTATTGCTGATTTAACATATATTCATAAAAATTTAATTTAATTAAAAATTAAACTTTACTCTCATACATGAAACGTATTTTTATGGCGTTTTTTTTGCCCGCCCATAACAATCGGTATATCTCTAGAACCGTAATATGTAGACACTTGAAATTTCCGCTGATTATTTATTACTATAGCCTCTATAATAAAAAGTAATAAAAATATAATAACGTTAATAAGTAGGTAATCGTTTTTTTAACATAACTTAAACCAACTCTAAGAACAAAGATGTTTACATGTATATGCAGTGTTATATAGGTAAAATACTTACCTATCTAGATGAATTCCCTGACCTGACAAATGTGTATATTTAGACACCAAGTCTGTGATTCTAAGTGCCTTTAAACTCGAGATATTAATAATTAACCATAATTAAAAATGGCCGGCATAAAATAAAAAACGTCGACGGAGGAGTTGGTTCCTATCAATACCTTAAAGCGATGAACCTAACAAGTGCCAGAAAAGAAATTGGTGCTTTTGTCCAGCGTGTCCACATTTACGACAATTTGTTCGAGCACTCTGCCCCACTAATGTTAACATAATGTCACTGAGCTGTTTTGAAATAGGAGGCCATTACTTATATTTATCGCATTTCACAATAAACGATTACCTACCTATGACTTGCCAAATAGGTTGCAGCCACAAAACTGCGCTACGGTGTTACCATACTCGTTGGGTGCGATCCCACGTAACTACCTATACATCGTAATAAAATTCATGACTTGAAATCAAACAAGCGGTTGACTGACGGTGAGAGTTGTTGAAAATGCAGCAGGGGGTACAAATAATAAATCGTACCTACATAGTAGGTACATAGTAGGCACATAGCACGTAGAACCGATGGCCGTTGGGTCGGAAAGGTTCTCGAGTGGCAACCACGTACCGGAAGGCGCACCGTGGGTAGGCCCCCCACAAGGTGGAATGACGCCCTGGTAAAGGTTGCTGGAGTCCGCTGGATGCGGGTGGGGCAGGACCGGTCACTTTGGCACTCTTTGGGGGAGGCCTATGTCCAGCAGTGGACTTATTTCGGCTGATATGATGATGATGACATATTAGGTGCGTTAATGGGGCGGGGCAACCGGTGACAACCAGGTAATTCGTTCTCTAAGTTAAGATAAAATGATGTAGTAAGTTTGTTCTTCGCAGGGTGTCTGTGTTCGATGTCTGTTGCAACTATGTAACTCTAACTACTTATCAATTACACTTTACCTCCCCCCGCTCGTCCCCCTTTGAACACAATATCCTACTGATATTAAAAATGCGAAAGTTTGGCTGTAGATGTTTGCATGTTTGTTACTCAATCAAACGGATAAGTCGAATTTTGGTATACATTAACCCCCTTATTCATAAAACTTAAAATGCTTTCTTACGAACACAAATGTTAAAGTGACAGATAAGGACAAACGAACTTTAACGGCATTTTAGTTAACACAGGCTTGTACTTACTTAACTATTTATAAGTTGTCTTGTAAGTGAAATATTTAATTTCTTTAGACAATAAAGTTTCTTTAAACCGAACATATATATTACTTTCTATCCCGGGAATAATCCCCTAAGGGGGTCAAATGGGGAGCGAAAGTTTGCATGGAGCTACGAAATAAACGAGTTCCACGCGGACGAAGTCGCGGGCAAGAGGCTAGTGTAAAATATTACTGCACACTTTTTAAATCCAATACACTATACAAGGGTCTAAAGCGATATTGATTTACCTTAGTGGAGTTCAATTTCGTCTGCGCCCAAAACCTCTCGATGCCAAGAATACCTACCAGCAAAATCTATCACGTTAAGGGGGTGCATTGGAAATTATCGCGTGCTTTGAAACGCCGTTCTGACTAGATTAAGAAACAATAAGGTCTGTTTTTCAGATATATGATTCTTCACTATATGATTGTTTATCTGATTTAATCGATACATAATAGCCTAAAATTTCCTCGATAGAAAAAAAAACCAAAGTTGGGATTTAGTTTTCCCTTTTTTTACTCAGCGTACTCAAACATTACATTATTTTACGACACTATACCAAGTTAATACTATGGTATTAAATGTCATCTAAAAAATATAACTCAATAAAATAATAATAAGTTAGGTATTTTCCGAAATTTGTCCATAAAAGCCATTCGCGAAGAGACTTGTATCTCTTTTTCTCGTGCGCGGAAGGCATAAGCGTGTTTCTGTCAAGGGGGCGTGAACGACTCCAATCGAGGCATCCCCTTAACACCGCAATTGGAATCAGTGTAAATTAGTTTTCGTACACGGCAGGCCAAAATGCGGCTTCCTATTTCTGCATATCCTAGCAGATAGTCACTCTAGGATATTTCTCTTTGACGCGACAAGCCGAATTGCAAGAAGCGTAAAGTGAATCTTGTGACAACTGGGCATAATCCGGGAGATTTGCATGTCACAGGTTTCGGCTCCGACCCTAGCAATTTGGACACGCTAAGCTTGGATAGGGCAGCCTCGTCACTTTGTTTCATTTGCGGTAATTGTACTTTGAACAGACTCCAACTTGTGATTGCTTGTAGATTTTCTGTCTGGTGGCGGTTATTTCTTGACGTAATAAACAATTATACGTTACTAGCTACTAAGACTCATTACCGGATCTAAATGCATACCAGTGACCCATCGAAATATGTTTGTAGATCACAAAATTCTTACTATTACCTTCTTGTATCTGTATCGAGTCTGTCTCCATGTTTATATATAAGAGTAACTATAAAACTGCTAAAGAGACTCATAGCTTCAATCTCCGAAATAAAAATAAACTGGTACAAAGTAAATCCACTTATGTTCACTTTAATAATAGCTACAAAAATATTGCAATAAAAAAATTTAACAAATTAAGTGACGAAATAAAGCAATGTAATGACATAAGAATTTTTGACAAGAAAATAAAGAAATACTTTATAAATAGACCCTATTATACAATCAATGAATTTTTTGCAAATGCACTTGACTGATTTAATTGTGATGACTATTTACTTTGTAACTAATTGACATTTATGAACAATCTGGTTAATTTACATTTTACTTTATTTTAATGTTTCACTTATAATGTACCTATTCTACTCAATTAATATTGACATTTGTGTTTTTTTTTTTTTTTATCAAGTATTATTTTTACTACTGAAACTTGTAAGTGAGCTCTATGTTCTTATATTCCTGTATTTGCATGTACTTGTTCGTTAAGCAAATAAACATCTGAATCTGAATCTGAAGCTTCAGCCTGAGAGCTCCGTCCGCGTAGAACTCGTTTATATCGTTATTCACCCCCCACTTCATCCCCTTGGGGGATGATTTCCGGGATAAAAACTATCCTATGTCCTTCCCCAGGACTATCTTTATACCAAATTTCATCCAAATCGGTTCAGCGGTTTAAGCGTGAAGAGGTAATAGACAGACAGACAAACAGACAGACACACTTTCGCATTTATATTATTAAGTATGGAAGTATGGATTCTAATTTAGTAGGTTTCTTACCTGGTAAAAGTGGTAAAGGTTGCTGGAGTCCGCTGGATGCGGGTGGCGCAGGACCGGTCACTTTGGCACTCTTTGGGGGAGGCCTATGTCCAGCAGTGGACGTGTTTCGGCTGATATGATGATGAGGTTTCTTACCGAGAAGCGAGGAGGAGCGGAAAATAACATAATATCAGCGATAAAACAGTAATGTGCTTTATTAATGGATAAATAAATAATTGCGGCTAAAAATCACACAAATCAATCTAGTCCCAAACTAAGCAAAGCTTGTACTACGACGATATACATACTTATATAGGTAAATAAAAGACCTAGTTTCTCTATTAATGATATATCTCTCTCTCAATATCCCATTTATTTGAGTAGGTAACTCAACAGATAAATATAAATCAGCAATAATGAGTTAATGAATCAACCAGTGGGGAAACCACGTAACATTTTTAACGCGCATTAGGTAGATCCAACTGTCATTTTCCCATATGAAAAATTGGTATTTCGAGTTGCATTTACCGAAGTAAATATTGTGTAGATAATATTTGGAAATAATTATGCAGTAACAAATTATTCCCGTTATATTCATTGACTTACTATTACTACGTATAGACTGGCAACCCAGAACATTTTCTTGACGCCTTTCAATCGGGCCGCCATCTTGTAAAATCAAAGAGTATGCAAACGTGCAGTAGATGCGACAATTTTCTGAGTTCTGATTCAGTTATAGTCATAGCGTGATTTAATACACTGTTAAAAAAAAACTATTTATTGATTTAATCACCGACATTTGGTGACAGTATTTTTTTATACTGGATATCTTTTATGCTCGATTCTTATAGTCAATGCGGATCCTCAGATATCGATTTTGATAACAATCGCAGCAAGACAAATAAACTAAATTAGGACCATTTTCAGTTTCAGTCGGATCCATACACATTAAAGGTCCTACGGGATCCTCAGATATAAATTTTGAAATCAATTGGAAATTAATATTATTATTATTATTCTCCTAAATTGCTAATGGGTTCATATTCGGAGACCATACTCGCGTCGCGTACATTATTTATAAAAGAGAATTGACCTAGGATTTAAAAAAGTAGCCAATAAAATTATTCATGAAAACGATTAAATTCAAAAAAGCATTTGGTTCCTGCTATTTTGGTGCAAAAATTAAGATCTTTAAAGTTTGAAATCAGTGAGTCTATTAAGTTTAATTTTCTACTAAAAAGGCAAAATAGTCTTAGGAAATTGTCACTTCTACATTTTTAATCTTTGAAATAATGGCCGCCATCGGCGCGTATCTTATAAATTATAGAAAAAATCTTGTTATTTAAAAATCTGTGAATTTGCCGATGAAAAGTGATTCCTGTACTTTTGCTATTGTTGGGTTTGTTGTTGGTGCAACAGCGCAATGCAAAAGAAGGCATTTTTTAAAGTTTTGAGTCAAAATTGCACTCGAAACGACCGCCATCACTGCCCGCCACAGAGTAAACCAACATACTCTCATGAGAGTATCTTGACATGCGCAAACTTATGCTAGGTGATGTCTACTCTAGTAATATAACTCAATGGTTGTATTTAACTAACACTAACTTATAGCCTGGGCTCAGCCCTGGGATAAAATTCAGCCTATGTTACTCCTGAAGGACCATTTATATTGTGAAGTAATTATGGTCGTGATTATATAATGTAGCTGACTCTTTATAAAGCTGTAATTGGAATCTTCGGATAGTTGAGTTGCTTTTTAAGATAGATCACAAACAGGTACAATAGAGGTATCACTAAAATTTACCTTAAATAGCAAGAAAATTTCTTAAATCTAACTACCTACCTTATTCTAGGAATAAACAAAGTATAAATATTTCCTTAGTATAAACCTATAACGTCACACACAAACTCCATTTGCCGATAGTATTTTATTTTGTTTTTTTTTTTTACAGTGAAGCTGCTGTAATCCAGGGTACACGTACAAACGCCAACACAGTTAAGCCTAGCGCCTAGATTTTCATTAAGCACTCTTTCAAAGTGAATTGGGACTTTTCATCAAGAGAGGAGTTTTAGAGTAAAACTTTCGAAGCCGGGTAGTAAAAGTAACCATAAAATATTTATATACGTACCCACTTCCACAAAAACAGGATTAACTCAGTGAAAACATAGGTACACCATTTGGACAGTCGCAAATCTGACTTCAAACCAAATTTCCCATTTTTATAGTAACCTGTGAAAAATGCACTATTCCACTGGTTTAACTAAAAAACGCAAATAGAATGAGTACCCGGGGATTTATCGCGTCAAAGCTACGTGAGCGGACTAGGGGATGCATCCTTTGACATACAAACCTGATTCTTTTATTACTTACTAGCTTCCGCCCGCGACTTCGTCCGCGTGGACCCGGGATAAAAACCATCCTATATTTTAATCCAGGCTATAAACTATCTTCGTGCAAAATTTCATTCAAATCGGTTCAGCCGGTTAAGCGTGATTGAATAACAAACATCCAAACATCCAAACATCTAAACTTTCGCATTTATAATATTAGTAGGATGTAGGTAGTTTCTTGAGGATCGATTTAAACGATTTTCTTGTTTCTTGAATATTTACCTTAAATTCTTTGGTTTAAGTGTTGATAATGATACATGGCCCTGAGGTACATTTATTATTTAATTCAGTGTTTGTCCGCCTGCCACTACTTTGCACTTTAAACTGTCGTATGATGATCAATCAGCGTAGCCTATGGACGTTTGCAAACCGAGAAATGTTGCCTGCACTATCATTATCATCCTCCTAGCGTTTTTCCGATTGTATCAATAGGTTGAGGAGTCCGCTGTCTACTTTAGCACCTTTTTTTATATACTACGTCGGTAGCAAGCAAGCTTACGGCCCACCTGATGTTGGTCAAGTGGTCACCGTAGCCTGTAGACCCTTGCCAAATGGGTGTACCCTTGTATTTCTAATATCTTTGGATTTTTGGCGTAAGCAATGCAATGCAAAAGTCAGCAAAAACATACATTTAGTTGTCAATTAATTTTGCCATGACCGCCACAAAAGCGCAACCACATTGTTTTGGTACCTGTGATCAAAAACAAATTAACAATGGCAACTCTAACGATAATTAAAGGAAATTCCACTTAAAACGAAATTCTTTAATTAAACTGAGCGAAAGAAATAAAACAGGCGAAAAAAGGTGTCGCTAACGCAGAATTAGAAAAGTTTGAAGTCTACATCTAGAGTTGTACGTTTAATTTAAAAAGGATTAAGGCCTTTTACAAGTTCGGTGCATACGATTTTTTTATATATTTCTTATGCATGCCTGCAAGAAGAAATTATTTAATTTATATATTGAACATAGGACAACTTCCATGCTATCTTCAATATTTAAAGGACATCATTTCCTGACCTGAATATGAGCAACAGTAGTTTAATTTTCTTCTTATTTTTCGGTTTCATAAACACGAATAGCCAAAGAGAAATATGACCACGTTGTACTCAGCACCTATAAAAACAAAAACACAACATTAATTTATTTTGCATATCGCTCAAATATGTAGCGCAAAAAGATTTTTACGTCACACGTACAATGCTAAAATCTTATTGGGCGTTTATACAACCGAACTCATTTTTGATCAGTTGTATAAATTTAAATTTTTACCGACTAATAATTATTTATCACAAGTAAAAAATCAAATAATTTATTGCCACGAAAAAACAAAATACATTAACTGCAATATAATTAAATAAAAAAATGAAAAAAAAGGCGCCGCCGCGGCGTGTCTTCAGCGTCGATTTTCAGAAGTATCTATCAAGGAACGTTGGTAAATATAAAACCAATTCCATACGTTTCCTAAATACACACATTTCGGTTTCGATTATATTAATAGATCCAAGAATCTTTGTTATAAGTACAGACGACAGGCAAAAGTAGGTGAGGACATTATTTGATAATACTAAAACGTATTAAAAAGTTTACGTTGATCAATCTCTCCTACAAACTAATTCATGTTGTCATTCAATTTGTATGTAGTAAAATGTACGTTTACGTATACATACCGTTGTAAAAGTGTTCATAGTTACTTGAGAATATCTCATGGATGTCAAGCAACACGGCTGTTGAGATCTGAAAAAATAAATGTTGACAGTTATCCTCTAAAAAGATTGAGGCGCAAATCACGCTGGCGCGGCTTGCGGTGGCGGTCAGTATTAAATTTGACAGCTAATGACAAGTTTACTATTGACCGCCGCGGCCAGGCGGTGGCGCGTCTGTGAGAGGCTTACGTAGAGGATTTAACAAATGGCGTCAATTCCCGAATGGACTATGGTAAATTAACCTTACTAAATTAAGTAGCATCAGAAGACGAAGACATCTTTCACTTCTTATGTCGTTTATAATTTAGTCCTGTTATATCGGTGACGTCAGTTTCAGTACAATATTTATTTTGACAGGTGGTGATAATCAAGCTGGTGGTAAACAAAAAAAGCCTATACGCGCTGACGGATAGGAGATTTGACATTGTAGCTCGTTCCCACTTGTGGTATGGTGTATGCTTGCATCCTTGTCACTCATGTGTGTATGTGTGTGTCCCTCTTATTATATTCTTCCTCTATGGAGGCTTATGACCAACATTCACCGTCACTGTTACTATTGATCGCCACCGCAGGCTGCGTCAGCGTGATTAAGGCTTAAAACTAAAAGTGTTTCCATCAAATTATTTCATGCAAATCACATTTTTCATAAATTTGCACTTCTAGTATGATGTAGTCATCCAATACCCTAAAGAATATAAAATGCATGGATCGATACGACCACGCTGGAAGATGCAAATAGATACAGAAAATATAACTTTGTACTTACATATCTACAGTTTGCCTTTGAACTCGGGGCTTTAAATTCAAGATGATTTTGCTCGTCAAACTGAACCACTTCTGTGCTTCAACTTTATAAAATATCTATTATTTCTATCATTCATTAGTGTTTGAACTTTACCTGTGCCATGACTGTATTGCAAACACGGCCTTATTATTTGAAATCCATGACAGTGACAAGTATGATAATGAAACTAATGGATAATGTATAAACGACAACACTGTTAACAGACCATCCTGTGTTTATATAGAACCTTATTACAATGCACTTAAGGTGCACCGATGGTCAGTTAGCTGTGTTGTCGATAGTACAAAATTGAACATTTAATTTAATTTGTAAGAAATAATGAAACTGTAAAAAGAAAATATTTTTGTTAAGTAGTAGAACAAAAGCAGTTGCGTTTTAGAAGCATAATTGTTATTTGTATTTAAAGCCCTAAGCTTAGATATACATATTTATCGGATATCTAACAAAATGTATTTTAAACTACGTCTGGAGCCAGCTTTACCTAAGAATAATGAAGATAATGATCTTCTGATATCGCACATCGCCGTCATACCATAAGTTATGATAAGCAGAATCGGCGACTCCGGCACTCTGAAACAAAAAGCTATTAAGAGATATTCAGTTCCGCTCGGGGGTTTTAGCGCTAAGCTTGGTATAGACTGTCGAGCGCTAGAACGGAATGTTTTTTGAGCGATTTTTAAGCTTATTTATACATTTCCACCCAAAACTAATCGTATATTAAATTAAAGTTTGAGAATTAAGTTTAGGTATAACTGGTTTTTAATTGCATTTTAACAAAACTGACCGCTCCGGACAGCATCTCAGCGTAGTAGCATAAGTTAAAAATGGGTATCATAGAAGCGACGACGCCAACAAAGTTGTTGGCCATCTCTGGGGGGTCACGAGCGTTCTGTAAATTAGGAAAGGATTTAACGGTCAGTACGTTATCAGGAATGTATCAGCATAATTTGTTCGAAAAACTGCCGAATGGTAGTGACCATCATTCTTATTCATCATATCTCATTTTGATTTCCACTTTTGAACAGCCAAGAACGTAGAATGTACCTCCCATTTAGAGAGGAGACCTGCGCCCAGCAGTGGGACGTTTATAGGCATCTATGTAGATAGGGTAATTTATTTTTACTTAGTCTCTTATTTTATTACCTTTGCGACGAAACCAAAGAAACAAATCGTGATTGTAGCAAACAGCAGATTGAAGAAAATCATTTTATTGAAAATATCATCCAAAAGCCCAGATAGCCTGCCGACAAATCAAAAAATGCCATTAATCGTCATCCTCCCAGCGTTATTCACGATTGTGCCCTAAACGAGCCCGGGGTCCGCTTGACATCTAATCCAAGATTTACTATATACACTAGTTTAACGAAAGAATAAGAATGTATTTATTAGCACCCAAAACACGGATAAAATAAAATACAATCATTAAGGTAACTTTATATAATGTGCTAAACGGGAGCCTCACTCAGCATGTTGTCACGGGGGCCGTGACGCTGGTTTTCAGTGAGAGCCCCAAAATTAAATAAAACTAGAACTAAACTAAAAAAGCGACTGCCATCTGACCTTCAAACCCAGAGGAAAAACTAGACCTTATTGGGATTGGACCGGTTTCTTCGCAATGTTTTCCTTCACCGAAATTCGAACCTACCACCGCCGCTTGACACGTTGAAAATACGGCTTAATATTGGGGGCCCTATATGTACCACACAAATCTACATGCACATAAAGAATACTGTGAATTACACTACAAAATAATATGGAGAACCAAGTGGCACTTCCATGGGCCGGAAAGGACCAAGAGATAAGCGATACAAACTTACCTTATCAACTTCTGGTGTCTTTTAATCACGTCTTCAATCCTTGGCCTTTCTTCAACAAGACGTATTTCATTATCTATACCATCTTCATCGTTATCATCACTAAAGAGAACTTCGTCATATTCGCACACCAAATAAGAATCTCGTACTGTACTATTGCAGATTTTATTATAAGGGGCACCACTGGTGTCTCCTAGAATTGGTTTTGCAGGAAGCATTTCTTCGCGAAGCAACTCAAACTCGGTGGCAAGGTGAGAGCATAATGTGATCATTAAAAACTCGACGCCGAGGTACATGTACACTAGATGGAACACTGCAAAATTCAAAGTCAAAACCTTAGTTATCGCATTGATGAAAATCTAAAATAACTAAATTTCTACTTGAATTCCCACTTTGAAATCACGTCCAGGTTTTCTCATAATATAAAATAAGTAGCCATTTAAAACGTGGGTGGGATTCATTCGTGTTTTATGCATAACCTTTGTTGGTGTTCTAAGGTTAATCCTTGTCGAACGAGTGAAGCGAACGAAGTTCTATTCTTCAGCTTGTGCCGAAAATCGTTCGTATGTCCAGTGTCTGTCCCGCTGTCTCGTGATGTGTATTCATGGGACTTGAATAGTGTTGACTGTCTGACTCTTCTCCTCTACAGGTCGCATTTCTCAACCGATTGTCGTAAAATTTTGTGAGCAGGATTGTTGATTATAGGTATACAATATTTTTGTCGAGCCAATTTTTCGTTTTTTTTAAAGAGACAGGCTCGTGAGTTTTCACGAAGCCACTAGTTCATAGCTAAAGCTAGCTTTGTCTATTAAAAAATGTATGGCTGACACTGGCCCGTACTTTTGTTTCAAACTGTACATAAATAAATACTTACTACTATACGACTCGTAGAAGTATGTCCCTAAATAGACCAACCAATTCCGAGTCGTGTCAAACGGCAGCGAGCATATAAAGGGGAACAAAAATTTATCCTGCCCCAGCACAAAGGTGCGGAACAGGGTTTGGAATAATGGCACTAGGATGTATTGCCAGGTCCCCACGAAGTTCATCCAGTAGAACACTGCAACATCAAATTGTGATCGAATGTATACAGTCAATCTTGTGACAATTTTTCCACTAAATAGTATAGGTTCGCTTAAATCAGTTCTCGCCCGTGCGGTGCGGTGCAGGGGTATGACGATAACGGGGCAAGCATGGCGTTCCCGCTTTGCCTCCCGCACCCGCGCTTCGTTCTGGCGAGGACTGAATTAAGCGGTTTACGAGTACCTATAAAAAAACCTATAGATTAGATTTATTTATTACACGATAAAAAATATATACAACAATATAAATTTGCAATAAATGTCAAGAGAAGAGAAGAATTTCTACCATATTCGTCAATTTCAGTAATAAAAACTTAATGAGTCAACTGCAAATACAAAATATTATATTACTAGCGACCCGACCGGCTTCGCATCTATTTAAAAAAAAAACGCATCAAAATCCGTTGCGTAGTTTTAAAGATCTAAGCATACATAGGGACAGAGAGCTTGAAGCTACTTTGTTTTATACCTCGTATGTTCATAAATTTTGAGACGAGTTTTGTCAACCAATTTGGAAAAAAAAAACTGGGAGGATAAAAAAAAAACTACACAAATTTTAAATTTAGAATGTCATCTATTAGAAAAAATAAATTCAATTGTTATTATTCATTCGTTGTTCAAATGGCGAGAACTAAAGATTTGCGTTCAACGGTGATTTCTCTAAAGAAAGCTGGAAAAAAACCTATGGAGATTTTCAGGCAAATAAAATGTCTTGGAGCCAGCCGTAATTTTGTTTACTACACATTAAAACGGTACAAGGACACGTGTTCTCTTGATGACCGCCCGAGAAGTGGCCGCCCTCGTTCGGTTAGAACCGCGGCTAACATCAAGTTGATCAGGGAACGGCTTCGTCGAAATCCTTGTCGGACTCAAAAGAAGATGGCTCTACAGACCAATATTTCCAGAATATCGGTAAACCGGATATTAAAATACGATCTAAAGGTAAGGGCCTACAGTCGAAGAAAAGTCCACTATTTAAACGATCGTTTAAAAACTTTGAGACTGAATCGATGTCGGCAGTTGCTAAGGAGACACGACCACAAAAAGATTTTGTTTACCGACGAAAAAATCTTCACCGTCGAAGAAAAATTTAATCGCCAAAACGACAAAGTGTATGCCAAAAGCTTGAAAGAGGTCCCGCCTTTTAAGCGAAATGTTCAGCGAACACATCACCCAGCTAGTGTGATGGTATGGTGGGGTGTTTCGTACGAAGGTGCTACAGAATTGCATTTTGTCCAACAAGGTGTTAAAGTGAGGGCACAAAATTACCAGACTGACGTATTGGAAGGCGTAGTAAAACCACTATCGAAAACCCTTTTTAAAAATAAAGACTGGATTTTTCAACAAGATTCTGCTCCGTCACACAAGGCGAAGACTACACAGAAGTGGCTTAAGGACAATTTACCAGGCTTCATCAGTACTGAAGAATGGCCATCATCAAGTCCAGACCTGAATCCGCTGGACTATTCACTGTGGACTGAATTGGAGCTGAGGGCCTGTCGTAAGTCTCACCCAAATTTGGAGTCGCTCAAGCGAGCCTTGTGTAGGGAGGCACAGCGAATTCCGCTGGAAAAAATTCGTGCCGCTATTGACGAATGGCCTGCACGATTAAAGGCCTGTATTCAGCAAAAAGGCGGGCATTTTGAATAATTTTTTTAAAATATATACGTAATATAATAGTTATTAATATCCTAAAAAATTGTTTAAATACATTAAATAGTTTTCGAGAAAAATGTGTTTCTGTTCGTCTCAAAACTTATGAACATACGAGGTACTATGTAGTGATTCTATCTCCCGAAAAGGATCGTCATTCATTACACACAACAACATAATATTTTCGAAACTGGTAATATGTCAAAAACATATCTTTCAAGAAGGATTGTGAAATTTAAAAACGAATAATAATAATAAGTTCATAACATTGATAATCGTCGAATCCGACTCGGCTGGGCAGCGTTCGGGAAGCTACGGCACATCTTTTCGTCCAATATTCCGCAGTGTCTCAAGACGAGAGTCTTTGACCAGTGTGTGTTGCCAGTGACGACATATGGCACTGAAACGTGGTCGCTTACTATGGGCCTCATAAGAAGGCTCAAAGTCACCCAAAGGGCTATGGAGAGGGCTATGTTGGGAGTTTCTCTGCGTGATCGCATCAGAAATGAGGCTATCCGCAGCAGAACCAAGGTAACCGATATAGCCCTCCGAATCGCTAAACTTAAGTGGCAGTGGGCGGGGCACATAGCACGTAGAACCGATGGCCGTTGGGGTGGAAAGGTTCTCGAGTGGCGACTACGAACCGGAAGGCGCGGCGTGGGTAGGCCCCCCGCAAGGTGGACCGATGACCTGGTAAAGGTTGCTGGAGTCCGCTGGTTGCGGTTGGCGCAGGACCGGTCACTTTGGCACTCTTTGGGGGAGGCCTATGTCCAGCAGTGGACGTCTTTCGGCTGATATGATGAACATTGATAAATATTAAGTTAATATAAATCAATGTCAATTTCAGAAAAACAAAATACACAATTAAAAAGTAATTTCCATGTACTCGTTAACGGAGTACCGAGGGTTTTACAACACAGGAATTCTCAGTTTGCGCCGGAATGTTTCGTCAGATGGTTCATAATGGTTCATTTAACACTCGTAGTAGTAGTCAGCGAAGGATGGAAAGGATTAGCTAAACGGAGAGAAAGACAAACGAAGAGGTTTTAAGGATGGTAGATGAGAAAAGATATTTGCTAGGATGTATTAGAAGTAGGAGAGGCAAGATGGTGGGCCACCTGATACGGCACGACAGTTTCTTCCTAAACATCCTGGAGGGTAACATTGAAGGCAGGAGAGGCAGAGGAAGGCCTAGGCTAATATATTTTAGCCAAATAAAAGATAAAGCTGCTGTCGCGTCATACGAGGAAGCCAAGAGGCTGGCAATGGACAGAGAAAAGTGGCGGTTACTCCACCGACAAGAGCAAGGCTCTTAAGTAATGATGATGATGAGTAGTAGTCAGTACGTCCACGGTAGAACTATTTCCACCGAGGGCGGCTACGGTACACATATGTGACATTTCAGTCACGAGCGTCAACGGCACAGTCTGCATAGGCCCTTCTTATGT
This sequence comes from Epinotia bilunana, assembly GCA_947049275.1. Taxonomy (NCBI): domain Eukaryota; kingdom Metazoa; phylum Arthropoda; class Insecta; order Lepidoptera; family Tortricidae; genus Epinotia; species Epinotia bilunana. The sequence continues at coordinate 2,191,025 of OX346266.1, read as the reverse complement.
TGATCTCTGAAAACCGACTTCTGAAGGTGGACAGGCAAAATAGAGCAATCATCGACTGGAGTACAATCCGACTCGAATTTGCATTCCAATATGAGAACAATGTGTTTGGGCTACTCATTCTGAGACCAACTCAGCGCGTGTAACGTGAACAACACATATTGATTGCCCTACTGTCCGTGCACTATACCAAAAGGAAACTTGTCGACCAGGGACACTTAAGAGGAAACACTAAGGTAAGAAATAGGTATTTGTAAGATGTATTGCAGCTGTCGCGCCAACCTCAAGCCTCCCGCCGCAAAGCGCGATAGACAACTGCAGCTTGGACCGAAAATTCCTATTAAAATTACATAAAATAAACGTTTTGTAGTCCCCTGATTTCTTCTCCAAAACTTGACCTATTTAACTATTTTTTGGCTTTGGCCGTATTCCTATGTTTTCCTTTTTTAAAATTATCTAGTCAAAATTGTTTTCTGTATATTTGAACACAGCTCTTAAGAATAGCGTCAGCGTCAGCGTCTTAAGCGTCTAAGCGTCTAAGCGTATTGAGAATAAATTTATGAAAAAAAGGAAAACATAGGAACATGTCAATAGTAGCCATAGATTTATGGAAAAAAAATGATTGCTCCACTGCCATTATCCAGGGAGAAAACAAGGGACTACGTTTCTATGTAAAAACGGCCGTTGTTGTTTCCTCTTAATATTATGACTCAAGGCGGTTTTCCACCGGCGAGGCGAGGCGGGGCGTGGATAGGTGAGAATTGAAATTAGTATGGGACCTACTACCTATTTCCACCGCGTGCGCGTGCGCTCAGTGCAAATAGGTAAAGTCCCATACTAATTTCAATTCTCGCCCATCCACGCCCCGCCTCGCCTCACCGGTGGAAAACCATCTTAATACCGGGTTCAGTGTTACCTGGTTTAAGGGAAATATTGTAGTACCTAAATAATACCTGCGTTACATAAATTCAGCCTCTTTAGCAAAACCCCCTTCCGCGCCCGTTGATTTTTCGTTAGGCTGGTACTTCTCCACATTGATCCAAGTTCGTCAATTAATCTTTTGGTATTTGACAGATTGGAGAGTACCACCAATCCTTTCATAGCACCTTGAAAAAAAATTATTTAAAGAGTTATTGAAATGAAATGAAATTAAATAGTTTTTTTGCAAGATTACGGTTACAGAGGATCTTAAAAATATTAACTAAACCAACGTACCTGGATAAAGGTGTGCAAATTTTTATAAATAAAACAATTTTAATTGTTTTACTTCTATGATGTCAAGACTTAAATACTAATACTTACAGCTATTTGTCACATACCTATTATTAACTTGTCAAATACTCCTTATACTATAAAAACATTTTTCGTGCAGCCATTTTGTCAACTTGGTTTTGAAAGAAGTCATGTTTTCTAATTTAATTATGTCAGGTAACTTAACTATTTGCACTAATGACTTTGAATGTAAAAACAGGGGGAGGCCTTTGCTCAGCAGTGGGACTTAAGAGGCTCAATTAATATTAGAATATAATAATAATAATAATTAATATATATAATAATAATGATTAATATTAGAGTAGTGGCTCTGTGATCTGTGAAACTAGCAAGCCTGTCTTTCTTTAGGAAACACAACAAATATTTCATAAATCTGAATCGACAAAAAAACAAACTAATTATTGAATCTGCTCATAAAATTTCACGAGAATCGGTTGAGAAATGCGACCTGTAGAGGAAAACCGCCGTACATCCGGACATACGAATGAATTACGGCCCGAGAGCTTCGTTCGCTTCGCTCGCTCGTTCAATTATTCTGTGACATAGATTAAACACAATTATACCATTTGAATCTGCAACCACATTGGCTGTCCCCGGGCAGGAAATAGGTTTCTGTCAAGAAATGATTTTTTTTTGTACAAGCTTTTTTTATCAACAGTACTTTTCGACATTTCATTGAGACGATTCTAACGAGCCCAAACTCGATGGGTTTTATGACGGAGTACCTATGGCCACCTACCAGATCATCGTCAGATCAGCTCCACGTCATCATAATATTGCATTGTCACGCGATTTGCATATTCGTGCAAAATTTCAACTCAATCGGAAACCGGCAAGTGGATCAAATTTAACTTGCAATATTTGATTACAGACAGACAACGGGACAGGTAAATAAAAGCTTGTAAAACGAACTGGTCATTTAATAATAAAAGCTTGTAAAAAGGAGAGTGGCCATGACATTACAATGTCAGTTTTATTTTTTAAATGAATATGCTCTGAATAGTAATGTTTGTTAAATGTTAAATTTATTATTGTTTAGTGGATATATTTAAGGACCATTTAAATAGGAAAAACCCTTTTCAAAGGCAACCCATTTATACCGCCACAGACTGGTGGCAAAATTTAGTTAATTATACTTTTTGAAAACACTTTGATATGGATAAATTAAACAATAAAGTGACAGAAGTAACACGCATAGCTCATGTATGTACGCCAGTCCTGTCTGGTCGCCACAATACACCACTCATAAATACAGGAATGAACACGTGCAAGAAAAAATCATTAAATATCTTATCTTTCGTGCAAGGCAAAGTTCTCAATCTTACGAAGATAGTTGCTTATTTTATAAGCCTTTACCACTCCGATATGATGTTTCTCCACGACGCTCTAAACTAAACGTTCACCTGGACTGCATGCCGCTCCTGGCTGTCACAGCTCGGTCGCCGCGGTCCCCGCCCCGTATCCGACTCACCAAACTACTTCACGTTCTCGTACACTCAAGTGAAAAAATATGTATAGATTTAAAACTCTCATAAATATGTACCGAAGCCTTAATCCGCTGACATAAGAGCTATGGGACATATTTATGAGTACGTTGTATGCACCCATATTTAGTGTAGGTACCTTGGCATCGTACCAATTATGGTCAAAACTCAATCTTGAATAGAATAAATTATACATCTTTATTTCCAAAAGATATAGTACTAGTTTACAGATCTTAGGCTAACATATACAGGTCCTTATATCTAGACATAAATAAGTCATGCAAAAATTTTCTTTTTAGCTTACTAAAATAACCTATGTTAAATACTGACATTGTTAAAATATTCATTGGTACAATAAAAACATTTTTGTACCAGCTAAGTAAATAATTTCCGCCGGGGTAGCTCTCTTAATTGCTCTGGTAAATGATTGAACATCTTAATACACATGGCGTAACAATTTCTACCCCTCATTGCAGTGCGCATTTTTGGAAGCACGAGTCTATTCGGATATCGTGTGTTGATATTTGTTGCATCTCTTTTCTTTTTTAACATTTCATTGTGCAGCTTAACAAATATACACCCTTCAAAAATGTACAGTGAGTTTACTGTTAGTAATCTTAAGCTAACAAAATATTCTTTGCAGGATGTTGGTATGTGAATGTTGGCTATTGCTCTTAAACAGAATTTCCCCATATTAATATGCCATATCGCAAGTTGGACGCTACATATATATATATTAGCAATAGTAAGTACTTATGACGGGTCATTCCAACAAGTTGACCCGTTTATCTCATCCAGATATGAATTCAAAACTCTCATTATTAAAGAACTTTCTAGGTAGATAATTTTATTATCCTTCTCTCTTTGACACACACACACACACACTGTGAATGCAGTTGAACTTCTAAATAACTAAATAAACACTTTAAACTAGAGCTCCAGGAAACCGTCATTGTAAATAGATTGGAAACAATTATTTTTGCAAAAGAAAATTGACTTGGCAATGGTACTTTTCTTCGCTGATATTCACTGTTTGTTTTCAATTTTCCACACTCAGTAGCTAAGTAAAATTATTTCTGTCCTGGGCGTAAGCACAGCGGGCGTTATAACAGAACCGTTCTAGTAAAATTGTGTTAATTGTTTGCATGTTTTAAGTTTTATATTTTAATGCCGCCTATGTTATCAGTGAGATATGTTTAAGAAAACATCAAAATCAATATTGTTCTATCTACGTTTATTCTACCTGTAATGTTCTGCATTTGTAGTTTTGTTTATCTCCAAACAAATAAACAAACATTTGAATCCCTCGTGACGCTCAAGATTCAATACTCCGTCCTCGCTGTCAATATTGTAATTATGCTCCCTCAAGGGAGCATAATTATATGTCTCAAGACATATGTACTCTTTATGCTACTTTAACCTAGAAGTTGCTTGCACGCAAGCCGATATGACAACTTGAAAACCACATTTTGCAAAGATTTTAATAGTGGCATATATTATGTGCCTAATATAGAAAAAAATTGCACACGGTGTGATAGTGACGCGTCTAACCAGGGAATTTAATAAATTTAGGTCGAAGGATGTCTTTAATATAATATTGTTTTCCTGTTATTGTGTTGTTATTGGCCGGGGTTGTTTGTCGTCACTTTCAAAGTAAACAAAATACTAAACCTTCACCGAGTATTGATTCATGAATACAGATTGACCTAGTCGAGTCTTGAACAGCTGTCACTCACACCTTTATGAGAATATGAGCTTGGACTTTCAGTTTAAGCATATTCTCATAAAAAACTCTCATTTCTCGACACTCACGGAAAGAAAGGGGGTGCTGAAATTCTAACCCTATACGGGAGCCAATTATAAATAGGATCATCACAAATTTATAAAATTATTTCATATTTCCTAATCCGGATCAACAAAGTACAATTCATTTTAAAATATAAATAATGATAATCGAAAACGTCAATAAATCCTTTTAAAATATAGCAAACAAACAAAAGCAGATGAGCTGTCAATAGCAGAAAAAATGTTATATTAAATAAAATTAAGAAAATATCAGTTCGATAAATTCCTTTGTAGAATAAAATGTTTCTGAGCTTGCGGCTAAATGCAGACGTTTCAGATTTTATGTCAGCTGCACGTCTATCATGGGACGGCCGCGACATAGTCTCAATTTTTCCCGCACTATACCTCTTTTTCTAAGTGTTTTAATAAGAGAGAGACTAATAGTGCTAGGATAGTGTAAGAAAAATCGAGAGAGCTCGCGCGCCGTCGCGTGATAGCTGTGCTTGTAGGTGGATGTTCATAAAAAGTTGGGCCTATTATACGTGGTTTTTTAGTCGCTAGGGCCATTCGACGTGAAAATTTGGAAGAAATACCGCCTGTTCTTTAGAGATATTTAAGTTTATATGTACAGAAATAGTTTGATACACATATTGAGGTAGGCAATGAAGAGTATTTATATTGTATTGTATCATCGTAATGTTGAGAGAGCCTATCGTTTTAATGTCAGAATGTCAAACACGGGATTTGTGTTTCACAGTACACCTATACCAATGAATCTTGACCCTTCATTTGCAATTTTCCATAGATACGTAAGGGATCTATCTGTTTTGGTTTATACTCGGCTCCTTTGTATTCTGGCGAACATGTCTCAAAGGATATTGGTCGGACACCTGAGTGCAAGCCAAATTAATTCGGTAAAGGATTGCAGCGAATACCAGTCACGTTCATAGAGTTAGCTAGAATTAATATCTGCAGGATAGGTTTCATTATTTGTAAGCAGTTACCTAATGAAGACAAAATGAAATAGTGTTGTTGGGACAGGATGAAAGGAAAGTATTTAATACCTAGTAGTCCGCCATGCATTCTCGAAGAAAGGGTCTTCACAGATGGACGGACAATCGGTGATGAGTGAGTGAGGATAAGGGTTCTTTTTTCTGGAGTACGAAATTCTAGCAGCAATACATACAGTATTTTCATACTTTAAAAGTTCTACGACTATAAAACTTACCTTGCGTGGCCACTATGAAAACAGGCAATAGATTGGCCAACTCGTAAAACCCCAATTCTCCTGTGAAAACCTTTTTAAAACTTATTATCAATGAAAAATAAAACGTAACATAGAAAACAACCAATAACAGCGATCTCAATTTGTCCCGCATACTTTTAGTTTCATTGTATATCGAAATATTGGACTTTGCCAACAAATCAAAACATATTGAGAAAGGTTTAGAAAATTCAGGAGCGAATTTCTCTAAATGTTCCATAGTGTAAGAAAACAAGTTTTTTAGTAAAACGTTGATGCAATGGCGGCTCGGGGGCGTAGTATAGGTCTTTTATACTTTACAATGAAGGCCACATTAAAAATACATTATTCAGTATATTGAGTCATCATACGGAATATTACAGTTTTCCACATTCGTATTCACTGTGCAGTAACTGCAAGTACAGTCGGACTCGTAAGTAGCTTAACCATCTTAATACCTGGTCGCTTTCATCCGCTTGAGAACTTCGTATGGCAGTTTAAACAAGACGTTAAAGCGCCACGGTACAAAGGTGTTCAGCCCCCTGTGAGTTCGATCGTACATATTGAATAACTTGTGATACTTAAAGCTTCGTAACACAACTATATTTTTGCGAACTAAGTTCAAGCTTTTACCCGCGACTCCGTCCGCGTATTCACATACACAATAGGCTTGTGACCTAGGATTTATTAACGATTCCATTCGAACCGGTTTTTGGAGAGGAACAAATATTTGTATGGGAACAACTACAATAATTAAAGAACATAAATACCCAAATATTTGAGTTAAAGACGGACCCCACTGGCGCAAACGCTTCATACTAATTGACACAAAAGTATGACGTCACACTTTGCAAAGATTACTCAGAGTACCAGGTTTCTACAGAAATGACAAAACGATTCAAACGAAGGTAATCCAAATATTAAAGGAATAGATTTCAATTGTTTTATTTGGTTTGATTTAAGATCAAATGTCAATTCTTACTATTATACAGGGTGAAACCTAAGTGGTAAACAGAAATGTTTGTTTCTATCGCAGTATTTTAAGAGTCCGCAGTAAGCTCGGCCGAATTTCACCTTCCCGTACAAACGGAGTTTCGTTCTCATTTTATAACTACGTGTTGGATTGTTACGAAACTTTGCATGTACCTGACATGAGGTATATCTATATCTGTGAGAATATCATATATGTGCGGAAAAACCTTCACGAGTTCAAACTCAACAGGGGTACGTATCTGAATGTCTAAAGTTGAAAAAACTAACGTTAAATAACCTACGTTCAAAATCCCTAAAATCTAAATACCTAATGGTTTTAAATATCTAAGCAACTAACACCTACCTACGAATTACTGTAGTTTAAAATACCGATTGGACTAAATATCTAATGTTTAAAATATCAATAGCTATTACACCTAAGTTTGATACACCAACAGTTGAAATACCAAATGGTCAAAATACCTAAAATGATGCACTTGCGAGCTATGTGTATGAAGTAGTAGATCAGGTTCTGCGAGCGTAAATGAGGGTAGATTGATAAAATTGATCGTTGTTTACTTGTAAATATTTTCTGTCAGTTGTTAGTCACCCGTAGTGTAGATTGCAGAACGATTAGTATTGATTGATACGTGAATACTTACAGAAAATGACTGAACAGTGTTAGTGTATTTAAAATTCAAAAAGGTGGTTACAAAGTCGACGTGAATGGTTTTGCGTATGCAAAAAGTCGTAATTACAAAGACAAAGTGTATTGGGAGTGTGAATTTAAAGGAAATGATTTATATAAGTGCAAATCCCGGTTAACGACCAATGTATTTACAGAAGTCGAATGTGTATCTGTGATATCTTCAGCTGGGGAACATATTCACGAAGGCAATCCTGTGAGAGTGAGCGTGGCTAGAAATGTGCACGATTTAAAAATGAAAACAAAAGATCAGCCTACGGTGAAGACGTGTCAGATACTTCAAAATCATATCGCATCTACCAGTAGTGATGTTGCGACTAGTTTGCCATCTAAGGATTCGTTACGACAAATGATTAAAAGAGAAAAAAGAAAGTGCTGAATGTACCAAAAGAGCCCACTCAATTTGATTTTGTTATTTACCACTAATCATTGCTGTTACATCATGATCATTTTGTCTTCAAAGAGCAAATATTTGCCCAAAATAAAAGAGTCATCATATTTAGTACAAAAGAATGTGTGACATATTTAAGCCAAGCAAATTATTGGTTGATGGATGGAACGTTCAAGATCGTCCCAATAATATTTCAGCAGTTATATACGATACACGGTTCAGTGCACAATACCGATAAAACATTTCCTTTATTGTTCGTCCTATGTGTGTACATAGGACGAACAATAAAGGAAATGTTTTACAAAGATAAGGCATCATATGACGTCATGTTTGATCTTATAATGGAATACTGTACAGAACAGGGAATTGCATTGAGCCCATCATTTGTAATTATAGATTTCGAAAAGGCCGCAGCTTTAAGTATTCGTCAACACTTTGAGGCAGTAACCTTGAAAGGTTGCTTTTTTCATCTGTGACAAATTTTATACCGAAAAATAAAAAAAGAGGAGTTATCTACTAAATACAAAAGTGATAACAAATTTAACAAGGAAGTAAAATGTTTGATTGCGTTATGCTACGTACGTTCATCCAAATAACGTTTTGATGTACTTTAATGATTTATTGCAAACATTATCTGATGACTGCCTAATTACAAATGATTAAAAGAGAAAAAAGAAAGTGCTGAATGTACCAAAAGAGCCCACTCAATTTGATTTTGTTATTTACCACTAATCATTGCTGTTACATCATGATCATTTTGTCTTCAAAGAGCAAATATTTGCCCAAAATAAAAGAGTCATCATATTTAGTACAAAAGAATGTGTGACATATTTAAGCCAAGCAAATTATTGGTTGATGGATGGAACGTTCAAGATCGTCCCAATAATATTTCAGCAGTTATATACGATACACGGTTCAGTGCACAATACCGATAAAACATTTCCTTTATTGTTCGTCCTATGTGTGTACATAGGACGAACAATAAAGGAAATGTTTTACAAAGATAAGGCATCATATGACGTCATGTTTGATCTTATAATGGAATACTGTACAGAACAGGGAATTGCATTGAGCCCATCATTTGTAATTATAGATTTCGAAAAGGCCGCAGCTTTAAGTATTCGTCAACACTTTGAGGCAGTAACCTTGAAAGGTTGCTTTTTTCATCTGTGACAAATTTTATACCGAAAAATAAAAAAAGAGGAGTTATCTACTAAATACAAAAGTGATAACAAATTTAACAAGGAAGTAAAATGTTTGATTGCGTTATGCTACGTACGTTCATCCAAATAACGTTTTGATGTACTTTAATGATTTATTGCAAACATTATCTGATGACTGCCTAAAAATTGCTAACTGGTTTGGAGAAAATTACATCCACGGAAAAAACAAGCAACCACCAAAGTAGAATCCCAGCTTTTGGTGTCTTCATTATCTAGCTACGATTCCACGCACACAGAACAGTGCAGAATCATTTCACCACCACATAAATCATTTTTTTTCTAATAGACATGTCGGATTTTATCGTTTGGCATCTGAATTGATAAAGGAAACACAGGTGAATTTAATTGAAATTCTAAAAATACAAAATGGTGAACCAGTACCTAAAAAACGGATGAATAAGAGACAATACAAGTTAAATAACATTAACAACATATTGCAAAAAAATCCCGACTACAATAATGTCGATCTTTTGAGAGCTATTGCAGGAAATCTGTAATAAATATTGTGAAATTTAATATTATTTGATTAATTTCGTCAATTTTTTTGTTTTTTTCTTGGTTTAATTAAGGAAATAAAAATATGATTAATATAATAGATAATTATAATTATTTGATTACTTTTGTAGTACTTTTGTTTTATGAGGAAACTTATATCTTTTATTTTTAATTAGCAACGAATTGTGTCGCACAAATTATTGTATTAAAAATTCTAAATAGCATTTGTGTGTTGGTTGTACGTTGTTTGATAGACTACAGTTTTTATAAGTTTATAAGTTAGTAGTAAGTTTTAATAACAAGTTTTTTCCGCTCTTTTATAAAAAAAATATCCTCGAAGATGAAATCGGGAGCAAAGCTCCCGCTTCCGTCTTCTAACCTATCCGTGATCCGAGTCAGTTTTGCCACTAAGCTCCTGTTCCCTACTGCCTACGACACACCACTATGTTGGCATTGGTTGATCTCAAGAGAAAAGTTCATTTGATGCCCAACCTTTGAACAAGGACTTAGTGGCAAAACCTCGGATCGCGGATAGGTTAGAAGACGGAAGCGGGAGCTTCGCTCCCGCTTTCGTCTTTGAGGTTATTTTTTTTATAAAAGAGCGGAAAAACTTCCTACTGATGACAATTAGGCAATTTACTACTAAGAAAAACATAGGCTCAAATCACTAAAATCTAAATATCTAATGATTAAGCTTTCGGTATTTTGAATATATGTGAAAAAATCGTTAAGTATTTAATTTTTAGTGATATTGAACGTAGGTTATTAAACGTTACTTTTTTTAATTTTAGACATTGCCATACGTAGCCATTTTAAGCGTTCGGTATTTTGAATTTAGGTTAAAAAACCATGATGTATTTAGATTTTAGGGATTTTGAACGTAGGTTATTTAATGAACGTAGTTTTTTCAACTTTAGACATTCAGATACGCTAAGGGTAGCACGTCGTTCGTGGGGAACTGCATACGTTTTTACAATAAAATACCCACTGAAATTGTTAATTTACCGTTCAGTAAATTTAAGTCTCATGTTTAAAGTAATTTGCTAAGCAATGCGTATTATACTGTCAACGATTTCTTAAACGACAAAAATGCCTTTAAGCCAGTAGTAGGCTAATTCTATTAGGAATATACCTAAATACATGTAATAATTATAAGTACCTACCTGAAATAACTGCTCCGTTTTATGAAAGAAAAGAGCACGTAATGCTGTTTCTTGCCGACCAAGTCGCTTAATCTTTGTTATTATCAATGTCCGGTGGCTTGAATATGTCATGCTCGGTTAAAGGGCTTTGCTTACGGTGGCGTCGTTGATCGGGTCGCCACCTTCCCTAACATATGGTTGAGGGAGGCGATGGCTAAGATACGTGTCATACTCGTAATCGGGTGCTATTTGTGGAGTCCAGACTATTCATGCTTGCAAGGGCATAGTACTTAAATACTACTGTTGTTATTATTATTATCGTATTGACGAGAGACATCATTCTGATCTTGACACGTTTTATTGTTATTGACCCTGTACATCTCTGACATTAATATTATATTAATGTTCCTTTTTGTTTTGTTTAGACGCTTAGAGACTGTATACATCTCTACGAACATTAGAATAATTATTAATTATATTTGGACGCTCAGAGACCTTATCGACATCTCTGGAATACTGAATTAATATCATTAACTTCTTGTTAATGCTGATACAGACCTTATATTGAATGCAATGGTCATATTTTGCAATTTTGTTTTGTTTTAATTATTATAGTCACATTTAGTTTGTTAACCTTTTATATCGGTCCTTAATCTGCAAATTTTAAATTATTATTGTGTAAGATTATTATTATTTTATTGTAAATTACCGTCTGACATGTAAAAGTGCCCTTGTGGCCTATTTGCAGAATAAATAATTGAATTGAATTGAATTGATTGTCTGTAATTATTTTATATGGGTCCAGTTTATAAAACAAACGAAATACAGCAAAAACAAGTTTTGTATGAAAAACTAAGATTCGCTATAATGTTTTTACTATGGTATCTGAAGCTACATAAACTAATTACACACCTGGATATACCTTATGTCATTATACATGCAAAGTTTCGTTACAATCCAACACGTAGTTTAAAAATGAGAGCGTTACTACGTTTGTATGGAGAATTGAGCTTACTGACGACTCTTAAGGCAAATTATTTGCATTAACTCTAGAAGCAAACAATTTACCTATATTGATATAAATGTTAAATAGCAAAAACACCAACCTTTTTTTTTTTTTTTTTTACGTGGGGAAATGCTTTTACGCATCCCGCCCGGCCGGGGAACCAGGCGGGTATGTCGGACTCCCGGGAACCGCCCGGACTACCGACTAAAACCCCACGGTGTCCTTCCCTCTGCTTATGGCGAAGCTAAGGGAACTCTGTCGGACTCTACCTCGGCTCCGCCAGCAGTTGTCCGTTGGACTCATCTCGGGAGAGATGGGCTCTCCAAGACTACTGTCAGGAGGGTGCCCGAACATATGGCACCCCCTCCGACTCGAGGACCTATCTCCTTCGGATGGCAGTCGTCCCCACGCCTGCCTCCCGGAGGCCCTCTCTAGGGCGGCAGGCGGCGATCGTGGGCCAATCGCCTGCGTCCCACTCTTCTGCGTCGCATCGGGTGGGCATCCACGTCCTCCTCTCGAGCGCGCTCAGCGGCCTCCTTTTCTGCCATAACCTCCTCGCAGAAGGAGGCTACTGCTTGCCAGCACCTTTCATCTACCGTCATCGCCTTGATGACCGTAGGCAATGACAGGTCCGCCCCGATGACCGCGACCAGGTTTCCGCGCGGCTGCGCCCAATGGGTGCACTCCGCCAGCGTGTGCAGAGCTGTGTCCTCTGCGTGGCCACAGTGATGACACGCCGGCGTTTGCTCCCTCCTGACCCTGCACAGGAACTTTCCAAAACAGCCATGTCCTGTTAGGACCTGTGCAAGGTGGAACGACACGATTCCGTGCCCCCTTCCCATCCATTTGGCCAGAGACGGTTGTAGCGCGCTGACCGTCCAGTGGCCGGCGCTAGGATTTTCCAGCCTCGCACCCCACTTCCTTAAGAGGTCTGTACGCGCGACTTCCCGCCAGTGCTTCACCTCCTCGAGCATGGGCTCCTGTCCTTGGGCTCTTGACCCCGCTATGCGCCTGTAGATGCTAGCGAGCATCTCGGCGTCTAGGTCCCAAGGGGGGGTACCGGCAAGTGCGCAGGCTGCCTCGTGGGAGACAGTGCTATACCCTCTGACCACCCTCTTGGCCATGGCCCTTTGCGGCCGTCGCAGAAGGGTCTTGTTTCCCGCGTTGAGAGCGTCTACCCAGATGGGCGCGCCGTAGAGGGCCATCGACCGGACTACCATAGTGTAGAGTCGACGGCAGCCAACGTTCGGTCCTCCTACGTTCGGCAGGAGCCGGCTTAGCGTCCCAGCGGCTTTGAGGAGTTTTGGAGCCAAACGCCTGAAGTGCTCCTTGAAGTTCCACCGGCTATCGAGGACGAGTCCCAGGTACTTCATCGTTGCCCCGATGCCGATGGAAGCTCCGCCTACCACCAACTGGGCACCTGCTGGGGGCGCTCTTTGGGGCCCGAGAAAGCAGATGGCCTCCGATTTTTGTAGCGCGACCTCCAGCCCCAACCGCCTGATTTTTCCCACCACATGGGCCACTCCCGCCGTAGCCAGGATGGATGCGTCCCTGAACGTGCTAGCCTTCGCGGTAACGAGAGTGTCGTCGGCGTAGCACGTCAGTTCTATCCCCCGTAGGTTCCTGCCACGCAGCACCCAGTCGTAACCGATGTTCCACAGGAGTGGCCCTAGGACCGACCCCTGCGGGACACCGCACGACACCTCTTTTGAGCCCCAACCGTCAGGCACCGGGTACTTAATCTCCCTCTGCGACAGGTACGTGTCAATGACATCGCGTAGGTACCTCGGCACGCCGTAGAATTTCAGCGCCTCCCTTATACATCCCCACGGCAAGGTGTTAAAGGCGTTGGAGATGTCAAGGGAGATCGCAAGGACCACACCTCCGTCAGAGACCGTCTCCTCCACTAGGCTCCTGACACGAGCGATGGCATCGATCGTGGACTGGCGCACACGGAAGCCAAATTGCTTCTCGCTTAAGTTTGGCCCCACGTCCTCAAGGTGCCTGCAGAGGCGAGCCGAGATGACACGCTCGAAGAGCTTGCTCACCTCATCCAAGAGGACGATCGGTCGGTACGCGGACGGCGAGTCGGCCGGGCGGCCTTCCTTTTTAATGAGGACCAGTTTCCCAGTCCTCCACGCACGCGGAAAGTGACCCTGCTCCAGACACGCGCTAAATAGCGCCCTTACGCGCGATTCGAGAGGGCCCAGCGCCACCACCCAAGCCCGACCGCCGATGCCGTCGGGGCCCGGAGCGGTGTTCTTCCGCTTCATGCGGAGCAGGGCCGCCCTTAATTCACCCTCCGTGACCTCAGGTGCACGCTCGGTACCGACATCGTTTGGGGCACCTGCAGGCGCCATAGGCGGCGGCACGTGTTCGCCCCTATCTGGAAACAGCGTGTCGACCACACGCCTCAGGGTCTCCGGCTGGAGAGTCTGGGTCAGTGGGGGTGCCCACGGTCGAAGCTTGCACCTCACCATTTTGTAGGGCCTCCCCCACGGGTCGTTGTTGAGACTCTCCAGCATCTCCTGATCGGCAACCTCCTTTGCTTTGGCGATTGCCACTTGCAAAGCCACTACCTGTTCCCTGTATGCGGCATACAGCTGGGCCTCTTCTTGGACGTTGCGTCTTCGACGTCTTCGGCTTCTGGTGTAAGAGCGTCGCGCTGCTATGCATGATTCCCGCAGTTGCGCGAGCTCAGCGGACCACCAGTACACCTTACGCTGCGGTGTTTGTGGTCTGACTCTAGGCATGGCCGCGTCGCAATTGTCGGTCATAGCTTCCCCGAGCCATTGGACCTCCCTTTGGATGTTTAAGGGGCCTTCGGGTACTGGCAGCCATGCCTTGACCAGTGCAGCCTCCTCCATCGCTTCCCGATCGAGGCGCTTCAGCACCCACCGAGGGCCGTCACCTCGAAAGGATCGGCTCTGGGGAGCTGCTGCGGCTGAGAACGCCGAGACGCTGTACCGGATATACCGGTGGTCAGAGAGCGTCTCCACGTCCTCGAGCACATGCCACCCCTGGAGACGACGGGCCTGAGCGGCACTGGCAAATGTCACGTCGACGATGGAACCTCCATTGTGCCGCACGCACGTGTCGACCGACCCTTGGTTTATCACGACCAAGCCCGTTGCTATGGCCCATTCTTCCAACTCGCGCCCCCGCACGTCCGTTGACGGGGATCCCCACGCCACGGACTTGGCGTTGAGATCCCCGGCAACGAGCACAGGTGTCGGTGACTTCGGTGGATAAGCGCCCCCACGTTCGTCAGGAAGGTTTCGAATTCGGCCAGGGTCCTGTTGGGCGAGAAATATACACCGACCACAAGGATGCCGTCCAGGACCCCGGCTACAAATCCTCTACCTTTTTCCGTTCGTGTAAACGGCGGCGAGCCAGCAGCCGTCTGCGTGACTATTGCCACCGAACCGTCGAGGTCCGCAGCCCAGTTATCCCTTTGGAGGATAAAGTAGGGTTCGGAGACGATAGCCACGTGCGTCCTCCACTCCGCCATGCTTTGGAACATGAGATCCTGCGCCCTAGCTGCGTGGTTAAGGTTCGCCTGCAATATTGATAGAGCCATATTATTATTCTAGGTCATGCTCGTGCCCTCCTTGGTAGCGCCCACATTAGGAGTGGGTGGTTGGGCAGGCTGCGAGGGGGCTCGGGAGCCATCGCCAGCCTTTGCCAGCCTTTGTCCTCGACCTCTTCGTGGGTGGGGCACTGCAGCTCTTGCTGCCTGCCCTGTGACCCGCGGGCCTTCCCGCCGTTGCACAGAGAGCACAGTGTGGCATGGCCGAGCACTCGCTTGCCTTATGGCCTGGCTTACTACATCGGTAGCACAGGTCCGATCGGTCCACTTCGGAGGCACATCTTGCCTTCACATGCCCCAGCTCCAGGCAGCGGTAGCACCTTTGGGGTAGGGCTTCCAGTATTTTAGCCTGCGCCGATACCCAGCCGACAAGCAGGCGCCCTCCTTCGGCCACCTTTTTGGCGGCAGCCATTGGGCACCGGACCCATGCTGACCCTAGGCCCCGGGGGTCCGATTTTATTTCCCCCACCTTCACTTCCTGGGACGTGCATCCGCCGACCCGCGCAACGGCGTTTGCGATATCTGCCGTGGTGACAGAGTCGTCCAGGCCAGACACGCGCATTTCCGTGCATTTTGTGGGCCTAGACACCCGAACCTTCTCGGAGCTAAACAGCTCATTCAATTTACTGGCCAGCTCGTTGGCTTTTGGAGCACTGTCCGGTCCCGGTATCTCCAGCATTCGGGCGCCGGTAGCTGCGATTTTGAATTTAACCGACTGAATGTTTAGCTCGGATAAATTTATCTTTCGTTTGGCCTCTTCAATTATGGCTTTATAAGTCATGCCTTCTTTCTCTCCCTCCGGTAAGATGGTCAGGACTATGACCGCCGACCGAGGGGGTCTTAGTTTGTTGGCCGCCTGTTTCTGAGGCTGTGACACCGTTTGTCCTTGAGCTTTGGGCGCCGCAGCTTTCCTCCTCTGTTTACGCCCACCGACTACCTTACTCCATGTCTTGTCCATTGGCTTTGGCGGTGGCGATAGTGGACGCAGCTCCTCTGGTTCCGTAACTGACTCCGGAGCTGGCTCTGGGGCTGGCTGCGAAGCAGCTTTCGCCTTCTTGCCACCCCTCTTAGATTTCTGAGGCCGGGATGAGCCGGGTACAGGCTCCTTCGCGGCTGGCTTATAGTCACCCTATTCGACAAGACTTTGTCTGTAGCTGACAGTTTAACGTAGCAATTAGGGTGACCAGACACTCAGTAAATTAAAATAAATTTTATTAACTAACGAATTAAGAAACGTTTCCATATTTTTGCCTGTAACAGACAGTAAAAAACACATTTCTGTTCACGACTTAGGATTCAACTTGTATGGATCGCTCGAATCAAAATAGGTATTTTCTGCATGAAGTCTCAGGTGTATAGGTTAGAGTGAAATTATTTATAAATATTCATAAGTAAGTCAATTCAAATGATTCGTGATTCCTAGTCATTGTTACAATAGAATTTCGCAAATAGACGTAGGTACCTCTATTATAGAGAACACCTCTATTATTTGAATTGGCTTATTCTGCCGCATAACTAAGATGATTATTTATTTGTACGATTACCTTATTAATTTGTTTAAAGTGTATTACGGCTTTCAGTATTCTCATAGAGTAGTGACGTTGTCAATCCCAGAACAAAACTTCTAAAACCGGTTTTACACGGAACCTTAAAAAGAATCCCCGGAATAATAACATTTTATTATTTAACAAGTAACAAGCTATGCAGCAATGTGCTATAATTTTGCGAGTAAGTTTTTTCTTTGAAGTCCATAATAAAATAATATGGATTCACCCTTTCGATAGTTAGTGTGAGCTATTCTAATAACAAGTGGTTGCTATATTTACGGATTGTGTGTTTACTGGTATAAGCCACGGTAGCCTAGTGGTTCAGGCATGCGGCTGTCAACCGGCGGTCGTGGGTTCGAATTCCAGCTCGTACCTAATGTACGGAATATTTACCGTTAGCTTTTCGGTAACGGGAACCATCATGAGTGTGAACGACGCGCAGGCCTCCGCGCTGGGGCGACTTTGTTGCGCCACCTGATTGTTTCGTCATACACCTAGAGCAGCGACGTAGGCCACTCTAAAGTCACCTTAACAGAACTACACGCAGAAACGACCCGGAACAGATTCCGTACGGCCCACTCGATCCCTGCGGTAGCCCACTCGGGTACGACTCCCGCAATTTTTCCTGCAGGTCGATCACGTAACGCAGTGTACGTACGTTAGGTAGATCTGTTAATTTTTATATGGAAAAATGACAGTTGGATTTACCTAACGCGGATTCGAAACATTACGTGATTACCACTCTGGAGTACAATAACATGTATATGGTTTCAAACAAATGCCCGGGCGAACAGGATTGAAAATCGTATACATATTTTTAGACTTGACCACACCAACAATGGCAACACGGAATAGAAAGAAAGAAAGAAAGAAAGAAAGAAAGAAAGAAAGAAAGAAAGAAAGAAAGAAAGAGAGAAAGAAAGAAAGAAAGAAAGAAAGAAAGAAAGAAAGAAAGAAAGATATATTTATTCAGAAACACACAGGACACACACGGTAATTAAATAATAAAATAAACAAGAAAACGTACGACACGATACGTGCAACAGTGACCTTTATGTGACATCCAACGTGTCATGTATGTCGCAATTAGGTCCGCGAATGACATCATGTGACCGAGCTAGATGCACCCTAATTCCAAGCAGAATTGGACGTAACATTAGTGTCAGGAGTAGCCCTAATA
Source organism: Epinotia bilunana (assembly GCA_947049275.1). Taxonomy (NCBI): domain Eukaryota; kingdom Metazoa; phylum Arthropoda; class Insecta; order Lepidoptera; family Tortricidae; genus Epinotia; species Epinotia bilunana. The sequence goes on along the minus strand of OX346266.1, from coordinate 2,172,993 downwards.
ATTAGCGTTTAGCATGTATTTACCAAATTAACCCGTGTTTAGATTTATATGTACCAATCTTATATGTATAAATCTGTGTGTTAGTTTGTAAGTAAATCACGTAGTGTTAAGTTTTGCTGTATTTACTATTTGACCGATTTATTCTTATGTACCTAGATTGTAAGAGTTATTGATGTTTCAATAAATGGATGTTGAGATTGATTACACGGTATATAAGACATAACATATACACACGGTAATACATACGTATAAGCCACGCCCATAACGCTACCCACTAACCGTATCACGGGCTATTGCTACTACGTATTGGGGACGCTCGCTTGTGCGCGCATAAGAATGGCCGCCCGGACCTCCACAATTCAGTTTACAAGTTTACAAATTTACACAACGAAGCAACTCCTCTACCTATCTTGTTTTACTGAATTCGGCTCCACAATCCTGGAATGTACAATAATCCTACAAGCTACACTCAACAATTATTGTCACATGGTTGATCCGACGCTTCGCATCGCAAAATAAAAGTGTTAGGATGGAAATCCACCACAACTGTGCCAGGATGCGTAGCGAAACTGTGTCAAGGTGTGACCGCGTTCACCAGAAATGTGTGAGGGAAATGAGCGGAGCGAGCTTGGGTTGCGAGGCTGTGAAATGTGTGCGTTTTGCAAGTAAAAAAGCTAAAAGTAAAAAAGAGGCTATATCCATCAGTACCAGATAGGAATATACAATATACCCATTGGTATTTTTTAGGGTTCCGTACCTCAACAGGAAAAACGGAACCCTTATATGATCATTTTTTTAGATTCCTTACCTAAAGGGTAAAGACGGGACTTCGCTGTCTGTCCGTCTGTCCGTCTGTCTGTCACCAGGCTGTATCTGAAGAACCGCGATAGCTACACTTGAAATTTTCACAAATTATGTATTTCTGGTGCCGCTATAACAAAAAATACTAACAACAAAATAATATAAATATTTGAGGGGGGCTCCCATACAAGAAACGTTTTTTTTTCAGGCTGTATCTCAAGACTCGCGATAGCTAGATAGTTGACATTTTCACAAATTATGTATTTCTGTGGCCGCTATAACAACAAATACTAAAAATAAAATGAAATAAATATGTAAGGGGGGCTCCCATACAACAAAGGTTTTTTTTTTTGCTTTTTTTATAGATAATGGTACGGAGCCCTACGTGCGCGATTCCTACTCGCACTTGGCCGGTTTTATTTCTTAAATATAGACGGAGTTAGCCCTTAGCCAGATAAACACTACAAGTTGATTACTATTAAAAAAAAAATTTTTACTTACGTTTTTTTTTTTTTTTTATGATATAGGAGGCAAACGAGCAGTCGAATCACCTGATGGTAAGCGATAATCGACGCCCATGGACACTTACAACACCAGAAGAGTTGTAGGTGCGTTGCCGGCCTTTAAGATGGGAGTACTCTCTTTTCTTGAAGGCTTGAAGGTATGCATCGTAATACGAACAATTGCAATGTATTATTAAAGATGCAAGTGTAATTGATACAAAATGTCTGTTATTTTTATTATGCGCATTGTAATGTGAGCACCAACTAGTTGCGGGTATTATGTTGTAACGTGTACTATGTGGTTTGTAAACGCCACTGCGCAGTCTAGTTAACGCAGTCTTGTACTAATTAACAACTGCATTGTAAAAATAAAGGTCCAAGTGTATTAAATACAAATCGTTTGTATTTTCTTTAATATGCATCGTAATACGAACGTAATACGAATTACAATGTAAAAATAAAAATGCAAGTGTAGTTGATACAAAATGTTTGTTATTTTTACTATGCGCATTGTAATCTGAACGCATCAAAAGGGCGCGGGCGGCGGGGGAGGGGACGGGTATTGGGTATTGCATCAGCTCAGCTAGATCAGCCAGCCAGCACTTCGCAAGTTCTCTCGGCGCTCGCAGTTCGTTTATGTATGGAAAAGTATAAAACTGTGCTTATATGTCTGTCTTACTGTGCACAAATGGACGAGGAAGTGCAAAACCTATTAAAAACATGGAATCTAGAGGCATATACGGAAGTTTTTGCAAGTAAGTGAATCTATATCTTATAACCTAAGTTGAGTTTCTGACCCAGCTACCGCATGCCGCGCCGGCCGCGCCAATCTGTGTATGTCCAACAACTTTGCCAAAGTTATGTTTAAAGTTGTACTCAGATGGTACGTAGGTATTTGTTATTGTGCGAAGAAGCAAGTCAAGGTGAGAGTCGCGTCAAGGTTGAACGAAGTGAGATTGAGAACGTAATGGCGGCTATGATGATTATTACGACGAACCTAGCATTTCTAGTACTCTTCGTCGTTTCGAAATTACTTTCTGCACGAGGAAAATTACATTTCATATTACGATGGTAGCGAACATGCGCGAGCGCGCGGCGCGGTTATTTAATTATGGAATGTAACTATTGTACAGAAGGTTCAAATTTCTTTGACACTAGTAAGACGCGCGCCGGCTCCGGCCGTTTGATATGAATCCTACATTACTATTATCATTTTATTTGATGAAATGCCTGTCAAATTATAATTTCTGAAGTTCTCAGACGTATTCTACTCAGCCAAAAGAATGCGTACATAAACTTGAAAACTCATTTGATATTTAATCATATTAGGTACTTATTACGAACAACTCGGCAGCATTATAGTGCTTCTACTTTCTGATTGCCTATCGGATGTCTAGATGGGATGGCTGTCACACTCGCTCTTGCATTGCATCGGACAGTACCTATATCCGTCGTCAAAAACGATGATTGACGAGGTGTAGTAAATAAAAAAGAAATAGACGCACTGTACAACAGTTTAGTAGGTATTTAGGTACTTAGTCTTTAAACTAAACTCGTGTGAATAATTTAGGTACACGTAGATTTATTAGGTAGCTGTTACTGCGGCTTACTTCACTAGATTTTTTACGTTACTACGACGGTAGCAAACAAACATACGGCCTACCTGAACCTGATGGTAAGCAGACACCATAGCCTATTGATGCCTGCGACTCCAGATCAATCACAAGCGTGTGGGCAACCCTTTATCATATGAGGATGCGTTGTGACTTAACATAATGCATCCTATGGAACTCTGGTGACCTTACTTATCACTCACACTCATCCTATGTCCTTTTCCCTTGTCTCGCTCAAGCTATCTATATACCAAATTTCATCTAAATCAGTTCAGCGTGAAGAGGTAACAGACAGACAGACAGACACACTTTCGCATTTATAATATTAGTATGGATATGAGTCGTATGATCGGATACTATAGCTGGATAAAATATTTGCCTCTATTTTTTTTTATAAATATTTGCGGACAATCTTACTCAAATCGACCTAGTCCCAAACTAAGCAAAGCTTGTACTATGGGTACTAGACGATATACATACTTATGTACATAAATAAATACTCAAATACATAGAAAACATCCTCGACTCAGGAACAAATATTCATGCTCATCACACAAAATTTACTCACTGTATATACATACATACATACATACATACCTACGGTAGGTATGAATGTGCTCACTGCTTTTCTTTTTTCAGAAAACAAAATTTCATTAGATTGCCTTGGTTTCTTGGATGACTGCATGATTGTGGAATTGTTTCCAATTATTGGCGACAGGGCAATATTAAAAAAAAAAAAGAAAATTGGAAGTCAATTGCTAATGATCAGGTAAGCTAGCTAGGTAACATAATTTTTGAGTTGAAACAGAGCTGTAGTCTGAAAATTCAAAAACATATTTTATGATATTTTCATGTTTTGATTTTGGTTTAATAAACTATTCAATGAAACTGAATACAGTAGCAATAAAGTTTATTGCAGGGATTGATATGTATAAATTAAATTGTCTTTCTAAATTTGTGACCTTTCGCTGATGTTTTTAATTGACCGAGGGAAACAAAGGTCTCTGTTTCAGCTTGGAGGAAAATGCTTTTGTATGTCCGGATGACCATCTGTCAGGCTATTTTCCACTAACGATCGCATTCCTCAACCGATTCTCGTGAAATTTTCTGAGCAGGTTCAATAATTAGGTATATATAATTTTTGTCCAGTCAGTTTTTGAAATATTAATTTTTTGTAAAGAAGTGCTCGCGAGGTCTCCAGCTCAGAGACCCTAGCTGTATGACATATTTTGTTCCCTGTTTGATGAAAAGTGATATGAGGAGCTCTGAGTTTAGGTATTGAAGCTAATTATAAATGCAACTTTTATGTTTTGCACGCGACTGCTCTTCCGTGCTTGGTTGTTGGAGTGTTTTAAGCTCGCACATCAAAATTGGTGTTTTGTATTTACTTATCTTATCTTATCTTACTATGCCAGGTTTCAGAAATAGATGATGTCACTATTTTATCAGAAAAGCACAGGAATCCATTTACTGAAATTTCGAATATGGAATTATTTCTTGCAAGTGAAGATTTTAATATCACTGGAGCACTGCGGAACACCGAAGTCAGTACAAATAAAAATGAAGGCAGTTCAACGGGCCGAGCACTGCAGCTGACGCCATTACCAAGTTCGTCAAACAGCAAGCCAGTCAGCACCAAGGTTCCAGACATCCCTTCAAAATTAACAAAAATAAGGTGCGCTTGTCCTTTTTATGATGATTAATTTTGTTGAATTTGACTGCCGAGAACGTCTATGGGCGTGAATTTTGTCCCCGGTCAGGTGCCGCTCCTCCCATTAAATGTTAATTTCTTACTAGTAGAAGTTTATGAATTACCTACAAAATATATTATTTTGTCTCTAGAATCTCCTGCAGCCATTAGATTTCATACAGAACATGTTATATTGTTTTTAACCAGTCTTTCATATCAATAGTTTATTTTTCTTATGTTTTTTAGAAACTACTGGATTTGCTACAGTCTTGATGGCAAAACTATTCTGAGCAGCCATCAAGAAAGCGGTTTGTTGAGCAGCAGTGTAAGACGAAAGTTATGCAATATAATTATAAAATATATAATTGGCAACGATCCCATTAACACCAGTATTCCGAGTTCTGTGCTGTTTGATATGGCTAGTCAAATAAAAGAAATTTTCAGAAACGAAAACATCAGCACATACTTTATACCTTACATCAATAATAAAAAACTAAAAATTAAAAGATGTTCAAAGGGAAAGCTTTATGATTACTTGCATAACAGAAGGCGAGAATATCGTATAGCAGAGAGGAAAATTTCAAAAATGAGTACAAGTTCTTCTACAAGCACAAATGAATCTAATGAAATGGCTGAACCGGAAACAGGTAAAACCCACCCTAAATTAACTCTATTGATCTTCACAAATGTTATGAAAATGATAATGAGATATTTACTATGTTTTCAGTGGATGTTTCTGATGATATAGCTTGGATTAAAGCTTCAACCGAACCCTGGAAACTACTGGAAGAAAAATGGAAGAATACTTCGAATTATAGACTTGAAGAAGCTAAAAACATGAGTGTTTCCCAATATATATTACGCACAATATTATTATTTTTTTCAATCAAAATCGTAACGTACTAAAGATTTAATTTGGCGTACAACTGGTTTTTTTTTTCAGTTTATAAATGTTGACAGTTTAGTTATAGTTTTAGTGTCGTGGTACTGCGAGGGAGCATCATCCATATTTTTATAAAAAATAAGATATTTCAACAAATGAAACAGTATTTTGATAAGAGACTTTATTGTTACTGAAAGACAAACTATAACTATGTGCCAAATACCTTGTCATGTAAAGGATGACTATCTCTAGAACGGCCGTGTCCGACCCGGGCCGTTTTCTAAGAAAAACGACGGCGTTTTTGTACGGTCGAGCTATACCCAAGCCCGGCCGAGCCACGGCCGAGGCTTGGAAGCGGCTTCAGTGGCGGCACGGCCCGGGCGTAGCTCGCTCGAGTTCAGGTATGGCTCAACTGCGCAAAAACGCCGTCGTTTTTGTTAGAAAACGGCCCGGGGCGGACACGGCCAGTTGTAGTGTGAGTCATCCTTAACGGCGATAATAGATTATTTAAGAATAGCAGGTCTAGGTGACCAATTAATATTATATAATATCTTTTGTTGATAAGTAAAGTTACAGAATAATATGTAACACCTATTAGGCGAAGAGCCTTTAATATGTTACACTTAATAAGAGTCTGCAGTAAGCTCGATTCTCCACACCAACGTAGTTACGCTCTAATTTTAAAACGACTAGCTAGTTTGCTCTGAAACTTTGTACTTAGAATAAGTTAATGTATATCCAGGTCTGTAATTAGTTTATGTAGCTTCAGATACCACAGTAAAAAATACAGTGAATTTTCGTTTTTCATACGAAACTGGCTTTTGCTGTATTTCGTTTGTTTTATAAACTGGAGCCATATGTATACAGAATGCATGGTCACAGACTTGTTAAATGAGTGTTTCCAATAAATAGAGTACCTTTTATGTTTTCATTAAGGATTCGGAAATTTGGGGGTTTTTCTACTCATCATGATTAATAATGATCCTGATGAAGAAAAAGCGTCCAATTTTGAGTCTACTGTGTGACCCTTTTCTTAGCCATTTTATTAGGCCGGTCACATAATGGAAACTTAGAAAATTGGGGACATTTTTTTCTTATCAGGATCAATCTGATCATGATTCTGAGTAGAATAAACTCACATAATTTCACATTATGATGAAAATAGTAAAATCCACACTTTTTATTGAAAATGCTCAGAACGCTGAATAAATAATCCCTATTACAAGAGTTACTGCTCTCAGTACAAATCTATCTTGTAACGTGAACCATATAAATACTATTACCAACAAAACAATACGTATACGTTACATTATTTTCTAGTTGCCATTACTATCCGTTCTTGTAACGTGAGCAATATTAATCAGTATTACAAACAAACCAGGCAGTTAGTTTTACAAAAAACCCTTGTTCCAACTATGAGCTGATGGGTACACAATACTAATATCTAGTTGCCATTACAAACCGTTCTTGTAACGTGAGCAATATTAGTGAGTATTACAAACAAACCAGGCAGTTAGTTTTACAAAAAACCCTTGTTCCAAGTATGAGCTGATGGGTAAACAATACTAATATCTAGTTGCCATTACAATCCGTTCTTGTAACGTGAACAATATTAATCAGCATTACAAACAAACGAGGCAGTAAGGTTAACTAAAAGCCTTGTTCCTACCACGGCCTGATGTCTAAACATTACAATATCATCTTGTAACTATAAATATTTAACTTGTTTATCTTTAATAACGATTAGTGAGGCGAACATTCCTGCATTGTAGTAGTTACTACGTGCTTCGTAGTTTTAACAATTTTGATATAACTAGAACAGTCTGGTTCTGTATACAAAGAGTTTTGTCGTCGCATATACAGCAAGACAATACTGTACTGATAACCAGATTCTGGTTCCTAGTACGAGGTATTTTTTTCAGTGTAAGTTTGTAAAGATATATTTCCCCAAACGCTACTGGGCCAATTTTGCACCAAACACCAACTCGAGGTTACACACAAGGCATTTGCGTAAGGAATTTCGTAGCTGATTAGGTAAGTTTGGAAGAATCTTGTACATTTATTTATTAAGCTATTGTTTAACCTATGTGTAAGTTACGTAAGAAATTCCTGAGCCATATATAGACACGGGTTAAGGATGATTCACAACATAAGTACCGTACGCGCCACATAAGTTTGATATGTGATGTTAGCTACTATAAGGTAAACCGTTTATCTCAGCGCTTGCCTGCGCTGCACGCGGGAGCAGAGGTATGAGGATAACGGGGTGTGGGCGACGTGTGGGGGCGAAGCCTGCGGCGTCCGCACGCGCACCCCGTATCTATTATTAAATAAGCCAAAATCCAATATTAAAAATATTTAATAATACTATTGAAATCTGATTCCATTTGATGGACGGGTTTCGCTAAAAGTTTTAATTTAATTGGCAAAAGTTATTTACAATTCTTTTATTAAATCTTCACCACTTTTTACAAGCTTTTATTTAGTTTCACCTGTCCCGTTGTCTGTCTGTCTGTATGTCTGTAATCAAATCTTGCAAGTTAAATTTGCTCCACTTCCCGGTTTCCGATTGAGTTGAAATTTTGCACGAATATGCAAATCGCGTGACAATGCAATATTATGATGACGTGGAGCTGATCTGATGATGGAATGGATGGAATGGATCTGGAAGGAACTCCGTAATAAAACCACATAACCCCATCGAGTTTGGGCTCGTTAGAATCGTCTCAATGAGTAGTTGATGACGGTATACAGAAAAGTACAGTCGGCAATAAAAGCTTGTACCAAAAAAAAAATTTTTGACAGAATTTAATGACATGATTTGGCGATGCGGACCAATACTCGACATACAAGTGGTACGTGTCTCGGCTCATTCATTCATTCAGTCGGTCTCTCAGTACTATACCGTGACCGCTATGTCACTGTCGGCGAGAGCAGATGGCTCGACAATGGCTCCGGTGTCGCGCTACATGCAGCCCCCCTATTCTGTAACTTGTTTAAGCTCACCTCAACGCTCACCGACAAATATATCTTGACACCGCGATGCGTAGTAACTAAGCGTATGTAGAGGTCTAGTTTCGTGACGGTCGACCGGCGGGGTGAGCCGCATTAGCGCGTAGCGAATAACAGCCCTGGTGTTCTCGTAGTCCGGTGAGCTTTGTGACTGGATCACTGCATTTGGCTGGTGGTCTGCCTAGCTCATCTGCCTCCAACTTTACCGTCAACATGATATATTCGAGGCTACTGGTACAACGCCAAAAAATGACATTATACGTGGCTGGTAAACTGTCGAGAGGTGTGTGCGGATTTTGAGTTCATCTATCCCGTCTCGGCTCAGGCATGTCATAAGTAAGAGCATTTCCATGTATCTGTCTCACTCAATAACAAGTTTATGTTCAATTTTGCCCTTGACAAGATGGGATCGAGAATTACGAAATCCTAGAACGTACTTTAGAATTTGTGGCTTCGTCGATATTATAGGTAATCCGTGATAATGTAAATGCCTATTTGATGGCAATAAATAAATTATGTTTAATATTAGGCAATCAACAATCTCACACAAATCGAACTAGTCCCAAAGTAAGCTCAATAAAGCTTATTTTATTTTTTAGATTCAGATTCAGATTCAGATTCATTTATTTCTCAATTAGTGTTACATTATTTTCAATTACAAAAACTTATAATAAAAACATGAGCACATACTGAGATCGTCAATAACTAAACTAGATTACAATAAGGTTCATTAAATAGTCAATACAATTATAATTTCGCTATCCATAATCATTATTCAAATATTCTTTAATATGGTACAATGTCTTACTGAGTAATAGAGTTTTGACTTTATTACGAAAAGTATAAATGTTATGTTCAGATTTGATTTCTCCTGGCAGCTTATTGTACAGTTTTTCTGCCATTATCTTAGGACATTTTTTTGTCATGGCTAACCTACATTTACTTTGCTTTAGGTTATCTGGATATCGTGTAGGGCGTTTATTCACATCACCGTTTCGTACAAACTCGCTCGGATTGTTTCTCACATATAAGGCTATCTCTAGAATGTATGTCGACACAGATGTTAGGACCTCTAGGTTTTTAAAATGTTCTCTGCAACTATCTCTGTAACGTGCATTAGCCAGAACTCGTATTGCACGTTTTTGCATTTTGAGCACACGTTCGAAATCTGTGGAGTTTCCCCACAACAGTATTCCATAAGAGAGGATTGAATGTATATATGCATAATATGCTTCTTTAAGGTGGTCGCTCGAAACGATTGGCTTTAATTGTTTGAGGATATATACTCCTTTTGCTATCTTTCCACATACCGAATTTATGTGTGTTTTCCATGAGAATGTTGGATCCAAATGAAATCCCAGTAATTTTACATGCTGTACACTTTGAATCATTGCGCCGTCTGGAAGGATTACATCTAACTTATCAGTCACTTTGTTTTGCGTATTAAATTTAACAATGTTAGTCTTTTCTGAATTTAATTTAAGTCCATTCATTTTAAACCACTTTTCTAATGCAAGTAGAGTTCTGGTTATCTTATCAACTAATTTATTCTCAGATTCGTCGTTGATGATTATTGTCGTGTCATCTGCATATAAAATTATTTCACCATCTATGTCTAGTTCTGTAATGTCATTTAAAAATATAGAGAATAATATGTTTCCTAATGAAGACCCTTGTGGAACTCCTATATTTATTAATTGTGGCTTAGACCTATAATGCTTTCCGTTTACTTTAATTTCCACCGTTTGTTCTCTGTTTGATAGAAAAGATTGTAACAATTCAGCACTCTGACCTTTTATTCCGTATTGATGGAGTTTTGCCAAAAGCAGAGTGTGGTCCACAGAATCAAAGGCTTTTGATAAATCTAGGAAGATTCCAACTACTTTTTGTTTGTTTTCTAGGGACATTATTACATTTTCCATAAATCTTTGGGTAGCCGCGGTTGTAGAGCGCCCGGGTCTGTAAGCATACTGTGCATCTGACAAGGCATTACTGTTCTCAATGTACCTAAGAATATCACTTGACATTATGGATTCAATAAGTTTTGATACTGTAGGAACTATTGTTATTGGTCTAAAGTTTCCTACATCTGTTTTATCACCTTTTCCTTTATATATTGGACACAGACGAGTTTTCTTTAGAGCATGTGGGTATACATTTGAAATTAGAATATTATTTATTAGATATGTCAAGTGGTCTGATAGAAAAGTCATCATGTCATAAAGGAATTTTCATATATATCTTTAGTCTGCGATTTTGATATCTTGTTTTTTGCTAGTTTTAGTAAGTACACGGGGTTTATTTGAGAGAATGTAAACAAAGTTTGAGTGTCCGAGTTATTGACAGTCACTTGTGCTACAGCTTGGTCCACATCCGGCATATTGTTAGTGGCAAGATCGTTCCCTATTTTTACTAAGAATCTATTTATGTGATCTGGTATTTCGGTATAGTGGATAGGCGTTTTCGAATGCTGGTCTTTGAGATTCCAGTTATGCTCTTGGGTGTTATTATTAGTCTCTTCCTTAATTATTTTCCATATCTCACGTTTGGGATTTCTTGACTGTTCGAGACGGCTTTCAGTATGTTTTTTCCTTAAGTTTACTAGCAAGTCCTGCATCACTTGCTTTTTGTGGCGTAGAATTTCGTCAATGTCAATTTGTGGAAACTGTCTACGAAGTAGATGTAAGTCATTGATATCCTGTTGGAATTTAACCAGATCTTTCGGAAAGTACTTGGAACAATTGGAGTATTTCTTTTTATTAGTACTCTTAGGCATGTGAAGGTTCATGTTATAGAGGATTTTTCTCATAAAGGTATCAAACGTAGTTGGGTTATATGAGTTAAATATTTGGTCCCAATCATAAGCTAGCATTGCCTCACAGAAGCTGTTGACGTTTTCTGTACTCTGTTTACGACTTTCAATATATACGTATTCAGGTTTACAATTTTTATTTATTTGGAGTTGCGCTAGTTGAGCATCATGATCAGATATATCTGTTATCAGCGGTTTTACGTCCAATATAGCATTGTGGATATTTGTGATCAGACAGTCAATTGAGGTCTTAGAATTACCGTCTACTCTTGTAGGGAAGTCAATGATATTTCGTAGATTGTAGGAAGCCATTAAGTCTACCAGGGTTCTTTTATTAACCGAGTCTAAGCTAAAATCGATATTCCAGTCCCCCATGATTATAATTGAACACTTATTATAATCACTACTCAGCAAGTCAAATAACTTTTCTAAAGTCTCCAACATTTTGTTGTAGTCTCCCAGTCCAGTTCTATATAAACCGACTATTACTAGATTCTTAGGGTCTAGTTCTATTTCTATTGCACATATTTCACAATGGTATTCTATAGCTAACATGTCAATATTTTTACAGTTTACATATTTCAGGTCTTTAATAATAAAAATTGAGACACCACCGTGTATACGTTCTTTTCGCACAAAATTATTCGCGTGTATATAACCCGGCGTAATATTTATACAATCCATATCATTAAGACCTAGCCAAGACTCCGAAATTACAATTACATCAGGACAATGTTGATTAACTAGGCTACGGATGGTTAACAATTTGTTTCTAATGCTTCGACAGTTTTGGTGGAGGACATTTAGTTTGAGTGTACCTATTTTTGGTTCCGGTCCCGTGGAGCATGGTCTAAAAAAGAGAGTTTAGGTTCTGCATCTGTTTTGTCAGCAGCATCTGGTATTGTTTTTATTGAAGTATCAGCTGTTAGGTAAATGAGATTGCCATGTTTATGGGTGAACTCTTGGTGCGAATTGTGTATAATTTTTACATACAGAAATTGTTTGAAATTAACAGATGTCCCTTTTATACCATTAAAGTATTTGTTTCTATATTTATTTATATCTATAAGTGATACGCCCCTTGATCTTAGGACGAGTCTTTGTACCATGCTATTGATTTCGTAAATCTTATTATTAATCCCTATCTTATTACTATACGGTAGTGTAGTCAGTTGGAGTTTCAGTCGCTTATAGTTACAGTGGTTTATAGCGTTAACAATATAAGATAATCTATAATTTTTTACATTTGAAGCAATAATTACCACATCGTCGCCTTCATTCATATGTTGCGTGAGGTTACTAATATTTGCAGCAATTTCCTTTAGTTGAGCATTTGGTTTACATATTGAAGTGATCGATGAATATTTAGTACACTGGTCTTTTATAAATCCGGCCAAGGATTTTCCATACTCATCGCTTAATATTAGCATTTTTTTATAATTGCCGTCCTTAATATGACAACTATTCTTTTCCCCTACACTTTGATCTATCGATATTACTTGACGTGGACTGGTACTTTCATGTTCTTGGCTTTGCTTTCTTCTCTCGATGCACGCAGCTGGCGCTGGAATCTCAATACGCGATGATGTGATGGGGTCATTTAGAGTCGATAGTACTTGACGTGGGCTGGTACCTTCTTGTTCTTGTCTTGGTTGCCCTTCGTCGGTGCATTCAGTTGGCAGTAGGGTCTCGATGCACGGAGATGGGGTAGGGTTGGTCATTATCGATCTGTACGGTAGTGGGTTAAGCGTCTGTGATTTTTGTGGTTTTTGTGCGTCCACTTTTAGGCTTTCTTCGACGGTCTTCATTTCTGTGGTCACATTCTTAGTCTTTCTTAATGAGCTGGTTTCCTTCAGCAGCTGTTTCGATTTAGTTACTTTCTTCTGTTCTTTGTTCTCGTTTGGTGAGGTGGAGGACTTTTTAGAATCGTTCAGATGTTTTAATTTTTTTAGGATCTTTTTTGTATCTGAGATCGCATCGATTTTCTGAGGTTTTTGTTGTTCTGTCTGCTCTTCGCTAGTAGACACATTAAATTGAGCTTGTGTTCTTAACCTGTTTTCAACAGATGCTAGAGATAATTTTTTCACTTTTGTATTAGATTTTGGAGTATTCGGACGTTCTGAGTTAAGTTTTTTAAGCATTTCAATTTGTTTTTCTTGCTTCAGAAGACATTCTTTTAGGCGCCGGGTTTCAGTATTTAAATTTTCGATTTCTGTATGGGCAGAATGTAACTCAGTTTGAAGTGATTTCAACTTGTTTTTCATCTCTTTAGAGTTGTCTTCGTCTTCGATTGTTAAGTCTGGAAGGCTTATTAGACTCGATTCGAACATTGTAGTGTTAAGCAAGGAATTATTAAACATATCGCTGGTCAATGAGTTTGCCCTCGCCCTTCGTGGTCTTGTGTTGACATTTTCCATTTTTTATGTATCGATTTTTTAATAATCGATGTTTATGGCTCGATACGATCAAGTTTCTGAACGAATTTTTTTTTTTTTTTTTACTAGCGGCAACACTTGGCCGGCTGTCACTGTCAGGCAGTAACCAATCAGCTGATCGTGGTCTCGTTGTTATTCTTGTGTTTATAATTAATAACGGTGTTATCTTACACTTTTAAATGCAATTCCAAGATCAACGGTTAAAACAAGTATCTTACCGGCATTGTATTACGTCGAGTTTTTCCTTATAAGTGTTGTTTTATCTTCATAAGTGTGAAGCGTAAGTATCTCCATGCGATGTTGCTGTCATAGTCACAAAAATAACAATATTTTCGAAACTTTCTAATATAAAACGCAGAGCCGTTTGTTTTGTTGCTTATTGGGCTAGGGTTGCCACATCCAATTTATGGGTACTAGACGACAATATATTCAATATAATATATATACTTAAATAAATATAAATATATATAAAACATCCAAGACTCAGAAACAAATATTCATGCTCATCATACAAATATTTGTCGTTACCGGGATTAGAACCCAGGACCTTCAACTTCGTAGGTAGCCTCGCTACCCACTGGCGCGAGTCGGACACGCGCACGAAGGGTTTCGTACCATTATCTATAAAAACGGCTAAAAATCACGTTTGTTGTATGGGAGCCCCCTCAACTATTTATTTTATTCTATTTTTTAGTATTTCTCGTTATAGCGGCAACAGAAATACATCGTCTGTGAAAATTTCGACTGTCTTACTATCACGGTTCATGAGCTACAGCCTGGTGACAGACGGACACGCAGACAGACAGACAGACAGACGGACGGACGGACAGTGCAGTCTTAGTAATAGGGTTTGGAACCCTAAAAAGCATTCACAACTAGCAGCTGCCCGCGCGTCTTCGCCCGCTTATTACAAAGAAAGAAAGCAAAACAGTGAGATAATAATTAAAAACGTAGAAAGGTTGAACAACCCAGGTCGCCAGAGCTCCCCGAGGGTGCGTTATGTTGAGAGCGAGGGAACGGCGAATCCTCAAACATATCAAGGGTTGGCAACGCCCATGTTACTCCTTTGTAGTTGCATGCGTCTATAGGCTGCGGTGTCCGCTTACTATCTGGCGGGCCGTACGCTCGTTTGCCACCGTCGTTGTATTAAAAAAAAAAACAACCCCCGTTCAAATTGTCACAACCGCCAGAACCGATTTTGTGGAAATGTACAAACGACAACACTGTTAACTGACCATCCTGTGTTTATATAGAACCTTATTACAATGCACTTAAGGTGCACCGATGGTCAGTTAGCTGTGTTGTCGATAGTACCTAAGAACCATCCAGATCACGTCAGCTTTCGGACATAAAACGAATTAAAATCGTTTAATTTGTTTAGGAGCTACGATGTCAAAGACAGACACATAAACACGTCAAACTTATGACATCCCCCTTTTTTATGTTGGGGGGTTAAAAATAAATATAATATAATAATATATATCCAAATAATAGATATAATAAAGCTGTCACCATCCTCAAGGTCTATACCGCTGGTGAGATTTTTTTAAATCGGACGAGTAGATTCAGAGACTACGATTCCCTACCTCTAAGATTTTTACTCTTTATGATATTAGTATAGATTATGACAAGTTCGTTGAACCGATTCATATCAACAGCAATGGTTGAAACGAGTCAATTTAACATCTACCTATACAGGGTAGATGTTTTCCATGAACCTTAAAGAAAATATACTGTCATGTAAGGGCAGTAGAATCGAATAGTAATCATTCCACAAATACTGCAAACAGATTCTTTTTAACAACCCTAATTCATCTTTGTAACTGTTAATGTTTATCATGACAGACTTGCTTCTCGATAATTTCTGAATTTCATTATTACTTATGCAGGGTTCAAGCTAAACTCGACTTTCCGGTGACAGCAATACCTGCCATCCTTTAAACGATTATTTACTACTAGCTTCTGCCCGCGACTCCGTCCGCGTGGAACTCGTTTATATCGTAGCTCGATACAAACTTTCATCCCCCATGACACCCACTCGGGGGATGATTTCCGGGATAAAAACTATCCTATGTCCTTCCCCGGGATTCTAACTATCTCTACCAAATCTCAATCGGTTCAGCGGTTTTAAGTGTGAAGAGGTAACAGACAGACAGACAGACAGACACACTTTCGCATTTATAATATTAGTATGGATAGTATGTATTGATGGCATTGATCTACATCGCTCAGGTCATTGACCTTATTCTCCGTTAGAGTTGAAATATGCAGATTTTTGCACAAAAGTTAGAAACAGTCAGAAATATTAACATTTATATTTATTTTTTAGTTTATTTGGAAAAATGTAAGCACTAACTCAAATCGAAATTAAATTTTCATGAGTCATATTGAAATAATGCTAATAATTACATAACCCACGTGTTAAATGTTACTACGTTCTTCTTTAGGATGACTCTTTTTGCGGCGGTTTCGTTGAAGAAGAACTCGCGAAGATTTCCATTCATGTTTTACATTACTTAACAAAACCTGGTGGTCGTGGAATAAGTGATGCGTAAGGTCTAGGTTGCCTTTGCACCTGATACCCTTGTTGGGACGGTGACGAAGTAAAATAATGTTGTAAATCTGTACAATTCTTTTATTTTCTAGATCAATCCCAACTTAAATTAAATCTTACCGAAATATCGTGGCACAGCGTTCGATGGTACAAAGGAAAAAGGTACGCCAGGTCGGACATCGATCCGTTTTATCGACGATTTGCTCCGTCGGTAAAACAGACCGCTGGCGCCATCTAGCGGTCGCCAGCTGAACTACTATGTCGAACGAACTATTGCGACAACCCTCAAGCATAAACTAAACTAAGAAGTTTAAAGTCAAACCTGGGGTCAACCTTACATTCACATTTCGCATTCTAGTTCGATGTGTTTTTCATCGCTTTCACATGCGCTGAACTTAACATGGTAAATAAGTAAAAATGATGATATTAAATTAGAATGCGAAATGTGAATGTCATGTTATCTCTCTTGCACACTTTTACTTTCATACTTTTCACTTTCATTTATTTTTGTGTCGCTTAATTTTTATCACCAGGATCTAGAAATTAGATATTTGGCTTTAACATAAAATACACACTTACATTTAGGCTTCATTTAATTTAAAACAACCTCAGTGAAGCAATATAAGACGAATTCTGTGTTCATAACGTTAATAATTATTCGACACATAACTCGAAAACATGTTATTGCTTAGCTATAAAAATAGTCATTTAGACCAACGAAAAATAAGTACAGGATTTATGTGAAGGTTTTCTTGAAAATCTCACCAAAAGCCGCTCACATGAAACTGTCGCGGTCTGGCCGCGGCGGTCAATAGTAAACTTGTCAGCTGTCAAATTTACTGTTGACCGCCACCGCAGGCCACGCCAGTGTGATTTAGGCCTTACTCGTTCTAAAACCATGGTAGTTCCCTAGTGTACTATCACTTTATAATAGTGTATATTAAACCTCACTAAAAAGATTCGTTCATACTAGCGGTAACAGAAGTTTTCAAAACAGTATCTTTATGGCGCGTTGCAACAACGTATAGTTAACAGACCGATAATCGATAAATATGGCATCGCCAGCTGTCATCCCAATGAAACTTCAAACATTCCATACATTCAGATTTTAAGGAAAACCGCTCACGGTTGCAGACCCTTAGTCTAGGATATTATTTACGGCAGATAACTTCTTAATTAAGTTTTTTTTTGTAACTCAACGTTAGTAACTCAATTAAGACGTATTTTAAGGCCAATTTTACATGAACTGAAATGCTATTTTTGATAATTAGGGCTCCCTTTTACTTAAACTTATTTAATTATGAATGAATCTCATAATATTTAAAATAATTTAATAATACAATATAGGATAATTGAAAGCATACCGTGACTCCGTGGCATCCTTAATTTACATAAATTAAAATACTCAAATACCAATATTTCAATAAAACACGCAGTTAAGATCTCTTAAATTATTTCTGCAACTAAGTGCAAACGTACTAAACTTACAGTTTCAATAATGTTAGTTTTGCGACCCTCCTAGTATTAAGTTTTTTAAAGTGAAAACTTTTTTAGCGGCGCTGTGCACTTTATGTGATGGGGAAAAATTTAAAACTCGCCAGACCGTAAGATGTCAGGTGACCGTGAAATTCGACTTGAAAATTCGTAAGACGGATACGTGACCTGATCGAAAAACTGTTACAATGTCATTGAGTTTTCACTTCTGCCGGCACTCCCGGAGTGCAACCCGTCTTTTTTTGTATTTATTTACTTATTTTACCTTTCTCGGGACCGGACTGAAAACCAGCGCCGGACACCCTGCCCGCATGCTGAGACTGGTACCTATAAACCTCACCTTTATAACATTTTGTTGTTTTTTTGTTTTTTGTATAATTTCTTTTTTTATGATACATAATTTAGTCTCGTTCTCTTACCTACGAGTGGAGAATATATTATTAGTACATGTTTCTGCATTGTTAATCTAAATTTAAGGTTTGGGCAATTATTCTTATTCTTAAAAACATTGTCTTGACTCACAAGCGACCTAATTCGTTAAAAACCACGTAAAAATACCTCTCCGAACGTAGACTTAACCCTCATATTTTCCGGAAAGAATGAAGACCATTCAACAGTTAGGCGAATATTGATTCAGACCAGCCAGCCACGGAAGACACTCATTTTCCACTGTTGTCTGTTGTTTTAACGAATTTTTAAACATAAAGCGGCAGGGGAGAGGTTAAGTTATGCTGGCCGTCATTGTAATATTGCAGAAAGAAAATAAAACAAAAGGACAACAACGCGAGGGAAAGGTGCGGTCTCAATGTGAGCGGCACTGATATTTTTATAATTTGTTATTCAATGAATGTTATTCGCAGTTTAGACATTGGAATTCGGAAACTGAGAATGAATATTATACCCGTATTACACTCGTCTGTAACAGAAGCAAGCTATTAAACGGTGGATTATTATGCAAATCAATAATAATTTCCAAATATTTTTAACTGAAAAATAAAATTATGTTTATACAAGTTTGTTCTAGGAAATGGCAAAACGGAAAGCCAATTTATGAACGAGTGTTACACAAGTTTCTTAAAATATCACGCCGTTAGCCTGCGAATGTGTAAAGATGTTTTGTGTGGTCGTCGAACCACCTTCAGTGGAATGCTATCGATATGTCTGATAAAAAAAAACCGGCCAAGTGCGTCGGGCCACGCGCAGTGTAGGGTTCCTTATAGAACTATATTTATTGCATCCTGTCTGTATTTGTTACATCGACACGAGCCAAGTAAATGGCGTGGTTGCGTCGGCCGAATTTGTATGAAAGTAAAGTTGGCCTTTTAAAGTAAGTACATTTTAAGTTGGTCGACTATTTTTCGGTAACTTTTTTTTATTTACCAAAAGAACAATACAAAAAAAAATGTACAGCGGACAAAGCCGTAAACGTTTAACTGCCGCTAGTAAGGTCTACTTAGCCGTGATAGTTTTCCTTTCAAATTCGTTATATATTATGTAATACTGCCACGATTTTTTTCTCATTCCCTGTAGTAGCCCAAACTTGATCATAACTCAGAATCAGAATCAAACAGTTTTCGTGACACACTAATACAAGACAAAGACTAAAGAAAAAGTGAATCAGTGCCGTGTTACAAAATGGGCCCAACTCAGCATGATGCTTGGCTTCGCAGCCAATACTGCCGCTGGCCCAATATTATGTTTCTTTTTTCCAAATTCAATAACTGAAACACTCGGACTGTTATAACTGCGGATATTGTATTGGAGCAATCTTTTTTTTTTGCTCCTGGCACAGGCCACATCCCCTACACACTCTACTGACCGATATCAGCCACGGCGACTGCTTCAACTCCTGCGACGATGTCGTGTTAGAATGTGGTGTGGCTCACGTAGTTGATCTTATTTACAAAGACCCGAGTACGCAACGGGCCACGTGAAGACAACTTTTAATTGTTGCTAATCACCACAGATGGTCGGGCTCTCTGCTCGTACCATTTTTCATTAAGGCGATGCCTTGATTAGTCGAACACGCCCCCTAAACAGAGACACGCTGATGCCTTCCAAGAACGAGGAAAAGAGATTTAACACTCTTCGGGAATGGCTTTTTTGACAAATTTCGAGAAATTAACTTAGAGAAGTATTATTTAAATTTCATAAAGTGAGATTTTAGATGAGATAAAATATTAACTTGATTGTGTCGTAAAATAATATACCGTTAGAGTAGGTTGAGTAAAGAAAAGGAAAATACAGACCCAACTTTGGATTTTTTTTCTACCGAGGAAATTTTAAGCAATCATGTATAGCTAAAATCAGATAAACAATCATATAGTCAAGAATCATATATCTGAAAATCAGACCTTACTGTTTCTTAATCTAGTCAGAACGGCGTTTCAAAGCACGCGATAATTTCCAATGCACAGCCTTAAGTTCCAAACATCGACGGGATTCAAATGTGCATGCTTTAATTTTTACTATTTACAGAGCAGAGGTGTTGGTGCTCGGAGGCCAAAACCTTTTTTAGGGAAGTGGGGCTTCGTTTACAGGAGAGAGGCCTGGATCCCCGCTCTGGGTCATTTCTGGTGCAAAGGTTAGCCATAGCGGTTCAGCGCGGCAATGAGGCTAGCGTGATGGGAACCTTTGCACCTGGAGTGGCGCGGGACGGGTTATTCGATACTTAGTTTTTAGTTTAGTTTTGTAGGGAATTTTGGGCTTAGGTTACTAATTTTAATGTATTGTTTTCCTTTAATCTATTGTATGACATGTATATTCTGTGAATTCAATAAAAAAAAATATTTACAGAGGAATCGGACATTCCTTATTTTATCAGAATATTATCCTCCTGTAATTAAAACTAGTTGATTTTATAATTTGAACATGGTGAGGTATTCAAAGTAGCTTGATAAGTAGACCACCCATAGCATAACACTGACACTATGCAGCCACCGCAGTTGATTTCATTTGTTTTCTTATCATTATTTTTCTTATTGATTTTAGCTAAAAGAAATTCGATGAATGTTTATGAATTCTGATTATATTGATGATATTTTAGTCTCGTTATTCTAAACGCTGAAAGTGTTTCACTCGCACCACACCTTAGCTGCATTGTAGCAATGTATTCAAATGAAATCCGTGACTCTGTACCACACATCTCTCTTTTTGCATGCATCGAGGCAAAAATGGAGGATTAAACTCTAGGTATCTTATGGAACGCGAGCTTTGTTTTAGGAGATCTTTTGTTTTTATTCTTTGGATCGGATACATAGATTATCTCAATATTTGAGTATTTTAACTTGTATACTTACGCAGTACTAACTCTGCAGATGTTGTGTTCCTCCTGATAATAATTTATCTATTAAATAGATTTCTATTTTTTAACCCCCCTCATATTCGTCATTTTCACAGAATATAAAAAAAAATTTTGCATACACGCGTGCTAGCTAGCCTTCTTTACATTATTCTTAATTTCAAATTGAAAACATGATTAGTTACTGAGATATTTAAAGTTGTGACAGACGGATAGACGGACGGACAGAGTCGCACCAAAATATTATGCGTTTGTGCTACAGTATGGCAATTTATTTTGGGTAAGTAATACGAGGTATATATATATATATATATATAATAATAGAGGTATAGAACTTGTCACATAAGATTACTTAGTTCACTGCATATAATGAACGAAAGGTATAATTTCTAAATATATATTTTCTTAAACGTTATTTAGATATAATATCAATTGATATACTGATTAAAGCGTATAATATGCATAACACCTAAGGTTTAAAACATAAAACATTCAATTAATCTAACATCATAAAGAATAATGCTCGTATAGTATAATCGCCTACAGTTATTTTAATAGCAGTAAACGTTTGTAATATACCTTTGTTGTTTTTTTTTAACAAACGCCAATTATTTTTAAGTAACCTAACCGCCAGCGTGTCGATGTCACCCGCTTTCCGCTTTGCGGGATGCCTATTTCCGCTCTAAGGGACACAAGCTAACCCTAACCTAACCTACAAATAATACCATTGTTACGATTATTTGTCATTTTTTTAACTGCGGGGGGCTTCGCTCCCCCCCGTCACCCCTCTTTCTAGCTGCCCTAACCTAATCTAGTGTATTATAATCCATATATGAAAATATACTATGTGTTATGATTGTTATACGTTATGTATGTTATAAGAACTGAAATTAGTCAATTTCCGTGTTATAGAAAAAAATGCTAAATAAAATTAATATTATGTCAGCTGACCGTTATTCCTTATAAAGTAATTGGTTTTGTTGTTATAGCTAACGTTAATTATATCTTGTGAACGTACTATATGAACTTATATTATATTGTTGTTATATCTCGTGAGACGCACCCATTTCTTTTTCATCTTGTATATTGCATTATATTTTTAATGATTATGATCTCAATCTCTTATATATCACTTAGCTAGTTTATGTTACTTAAAGTTATGTTTGCAGCATATTGGAGCGTTCTCTTGGAAAGGTATCCACGGAAGACCAGCGTCAAAGTACTCACAAGGTATCTTGACATAAAGCTGAGTGGAGGCCATTTCAATGACTATTTAAATGTGTCACAATTGTATACTAATAATACTTCTCTTCTACGTGCAATGTGCCCCGCCCACTGCCACTTAAGTTTAGCGATTCGGAGGGCTATATCGGTTACATTGGTTCTGCTGCGGATAGCCTCATTTCTGATGTGATCGCGCAGAGAAACTCCCAACATAGCCCTCTCTTCTTCTTGTTTAATAAGTAAGCTTAGCTTAAGCTTCTTATGTAATAAGTAGAAATGTTTTTTTTGTTTGTAACGAATAATAGATCGATTCCGAAATACCACACTGCGCTCTAGAACTAGATTAACAGATGTGGGCAAGAAGACTGCCTTGCTTAAGTGGAACTGGGCCGGTCATGTTTGCCGTATGCACCCACAAAGGTGGGCTCATGCGGCTACTTGGTGGTTGCCACAGGACGGACACAGGCGGCGAGGTAGGCCAAGGCGGAGATGGCGGGATGACTTGGACGCATCTTCAAGTGATTGGCCAAGGATTGCGGCGGACAGGGACGAGTGGAAATCCAGGGGGAAGGCCTTTGCCCAGCAGTGGGACACTCCAACAGGCTAGCAAAAAAAAACGAATAAATAATTGTGTTTTTTATTTATTCACATAAAATACTAAACCAGGAATGTTTCTGTGATGTCATAATAAACACAATTTTATCATCATAAAAAGCGGATAATAAACACAATAGTAATCAGTGGCACAGGCTAATTGCAAACATTGAAATGGTAATTACCTTCGAATAACAAAATACTTTGCACTGATGCATATTATAGTTTAATAATGCATCATCGTACAGGTCAAACTCATAAACGAGTTTTGTGTATTAAAGAAGGGTAGGTTTTGCAATTTTAAGCTGCTAGCTACTCAGACCTTGACCTTAAGTCAAATATTCTGGATACATTTTTTTTTTTTAGTACAAAAAAATCTCATACTTTTAATGTTTATGTGAGTTTCCAAATAAATAATAAATATCAGGGGACACTTACACAAATCAACCTAGTCCCAAACTAAGCAAAGTGCAAAGCTTATACTATGGGTACTAGACGACGACAAACATACTTATATAGATAAATAAATACTTAAATACATAGAAAACATACATGACTCAGGAACAAATATTCGTGCTTATCACACAAATAAATGCCTTTAACGGGATTCGAACCCGGGACCTCTGGCTTCGTAGGCAGGGTCTAGTGACAACAAGACAAAGCAAGGCTAAAGCGGTCGCCAAAGTCAAATAAATACAAACTTAATTGATCAATATATCTTTGACAGAAACTTGGGTAAGCTTTGGTAGAATATTAAATGCTTCTAAACATACACTTTTTAAATATAAGTACCATTAATAGGATATGCGTATTCATCCCTTATATTTGTTTGCTCAAACACACACTATTTCAAGCCCTCTCAAAATCAGCTAGCATGTTGAGGAGGCAAAGTATATTCGTAATATAAGCCTTTGGTTTTCATTCAGCAGCTCGTATTCAAAATTGATTTAATTCGATATTCAAATTGTAAATAATTAGTAAACTGTTTGAGTTCTGTGTTGTAAATTAATTTGATAGTTATTTGATTAAAATGAAGTCTGATATGTATTTTAATTATAATTTGACAGTAGTCGTTTTGAATATTAACATCTGAGAGTATATATTTCTCCGGAGGAGCCGAATGAAAAATTGGTCTTAAAATGGCTAACGGCTTAGCATACCACTAGCAATTGCGGCAAATAAAAAAATCCGGTCGAGTGCGAGTCGGACCACGCACAGGGTTGCGTATTTGCCTATGATCTGGCTTATCAATGGTAGTTTTCGAAGTAAATTAATCATATTTACGACGCGCCCTCAAGAGCGCGTGAAGTTCAGGTTCCTCCAAAGGAGAAGCCCCCGCGCACCGATGTGGATAAGGAGGGTTTTACAACGGTGTCGAGGAAGCGCAAGCCGCGCAAGAGTCAGTGTGGTACTGCAGAACCGGTTGGTTCCGGTCTGCGGGTTGCCACATCGAGCAAGGCGCTATATATGTATCGCGCCTGCATTACACTGCCACGGCTGATGCTACACGGCAAAGGCATTTCTGAATTGAAAAATAGTTCGTAAAGACACATCTTATTTTTAAACAAAGTAGTATCCTATATTTTTTAAATCGATATTATACTTTTTATAATTACGGAAAAAATGTGGTTGTAACTTGTATTGCCTACAATTGTTCGATCGGATGTATGGTTCGCAGAATTATTTTCATTTCATCGAAAACCATTTTTTAGAGAATCAGTAAACTTTTCCGGAATGTTATTAAACAAACCTAACCTAACCTATGGGGTTTTAAGGGTGACCTTTTAGCAATACAAACGCCAACACAGTTAACTGACCATCCTGTATTTATATATAACCTTATTACAATGCACATAGAGTGCACGGATGGTCAGTTAGCTGTGTTGTCGATAGTACCTAAAAAGTTATAACGGTTTCTGAGTAACAAAAATTCAGCAAAAACATGCTTTCGGCACAGTATAGAAACAGTAGATAAAATTCGAACAAAGGTACATCGCACGGCTGCACACATGCGCGCGTGTTCGGTACGCACACACACATAGCCTTCGGGAATGATGGAGAATGCTTTAATCGGGGCCGCGCCGTTGCGGTGTTTGCTCGTTCTCACTCGCTACGTCAAAGGAAGCCGCCTCGTAGGTATGAAGACAGCGAGCCGCCAGTGCCACGATATCAAAAGGAGCCGAATAGGCTTGTAACTAAGCACCTACCAACCTAGTGCAGTTTAGGAACTATTATACTTACTAGGAAATATTTTAGGCATAGTATAGTGGTATTAAAATATTCCATGAAGTGGGAAACTAAAAACACATACCCAACTATCTATAATATCTATAATTTGTGTATACATTATTGTCTATTAAACTGTAACAGAAATACTTTGCATACTTAAAAGCAAAATTAGTATTATAGGTATGCCAAGCCACAAACTTGACACAGCCCTGCGCATCAAGCGAAAGTAGGTAACGAACGCTCCTAAACGGCCTCAGATTACCTACTGTATTATTCTTCTGTACTGTGCTTTCGGTGACACGTTGGTCGGTGAAATAAGGGGACACCATATACTGTGCCACCCACGTTCACACTTTTTTAAGTATTTTTTTTTTTATTGTAGGTGTACATAAATTATTGCAATATGAAAACAGACAAAATTTTATTTATTTAAATCAGGCAACAAGGCCCACATTACAAATACCTTAAAGACACCAAGGACACCAAACTAAAAACTAAATACTTTATTAATAACTAGGTACAATATATTTATATGTTAAATTTTAAACAGTTTTGACAGTTCACGATTTTTCGAGAGTTTATAATATCGCGAGTAAGATAACTGTCAGTTTTCACAATCTAACGGTGACGTGATTGTGTAAGTATTAATTCTGATAACCACATATGAATTTATAATTATCCTTTGTATTGTTTTTAAAAACTTTTGTTTTATCACAGCTTCAAATTGTAGTGTATTCTCATACTACGTAGGTAGATATAAGTTATGAATAATAAGATGTTAAAGAATGCGGGTATGCCGCTCGCGCTTGACCATATATTCAGTCGTTATTAAACCGCCATTGAAGTAACTTCGTGTTTGCCTTATCGCCCTATATACATACATAACAATTGGCGCAGTCGGTAGGATTCGAACCTACGCTCCCAAAGGGAATCTGATTTCCAATCGAGTAGAAACCTGTTTACTTATTTAATATTTAATTGCGATTTGATACCTGCACATAATCTTGAAAAAAAAGGTATTGACAGTCGGATTATAAGAATGGTATTTTTTTCTGTTTCACGTATGGAACCCTATTTTCGAAAGATTTGGACTTCGTCCATGAATTATGAATAACACAGAAAACCTATAAGATGCCCTTTTACTCAAAAACGCCCTAGCTCCGAAAAAGGTCACACATTCTCTTGTTTTGTGTCCTTGGCTGATTCGAGGCGTAAGTGATTAATCTTCGTTCTCTTACGCGCCAGTTAAGAGGGACAGTGACAAAAAACCTTGATCAATGGGACTGCTTTAGAATCTGCAACGATGTCTGAGACACGCTTTTATGAAATGAGATGTCGAGCAATTAGAAAATATTTTTTTGGTATAAAGAGCGTTCATATTCTAAAGTTCAACCTATGGTAATAATCAGGGCTCGGACAAGTCATCGCAGAAACTGATATGGACATGGTACAAGACTATTATAGAGTCGCGACTCAAGATTATTATTATCTAAAGCTGATATATTATTATCGTAATTTATAATTTAACATTTGACCTTTTTAGTCGCATATCTGTCATGGATTTGTCAAAGTGGCATGCTTGAAATGGCATGCTGGCATGCTGCAGTTTTGTGGTGACAATTTAAACAAATACAATTATTTGCTTATTTATGGTTATTTCTAAATATTTTAAATATGGTGCAAATAAATACAATTAATAAGTGGATTAAGGACTACCTCGAGCTCTGTTATCAGGAAAATGTCAAGGAAAATATAATTAAATAATATTGTACATAATGCGATTGTTTTGCGATGACTTGTCCGAGCCCTGGTAATAATAATATCACGTCCGAGCGATATGGTAGCGTACAGTCAAGAGCAAATATAGATGATCATTTTAGTACTTTGTCGCATTTAACGTAATGATACTGTGACAGTTGGTGTGCGTCAAAGTAGTGAAAGTGACAAGGTACTAAAATCATCATCTACTTTTGCTGTTGACTGTACATATCTCAATAAGTATGACAGAAAGGGAATTTTAATTAGTTGTGCTTGTCATAGTTGCTCTTCTTTTTATTTGCCGCAACTGAGTTAGTATATGAGGTTGTGCCAAATAAACCATTACCCACCCAAATTAAAGGTTGTGCATGGTAAGCCGACAGCCATTATAAGACCAGTTTTTAAGTTAGCTGCTGCAAGTCGATAGGAGCCTTTCCGTCCCTCATTGTGGGGACACATATAGCCTTGTCCTGAGTATTTATAGGCCCATGTCATCAACATTGTGCCTTTTTACCCGACTTCCGAAGGAGAGAAGGGTAATTTTTTTCGAGCGTATGTATGTGTGTGTATGTCTTTCTCTTTGGCACGCCCTGCAGCCTAAACCGTTTGTCGGATTTCGACATATGAGGTGTCGTTGGATTCCTCTTAATCGTAGGAGTTATATAGGCTATTATAATATGTGTAAAAAAGCAGTTGGATTATTCAGAAATCTTTCATCAACAAGCAATTTTTTTAAAGTTCTTCAAAATTTATGTTATTCTGTTTTTAGTATTTTGTTGTTATAGCGGCAACAGAAATACATCATCTGTGATATTTTTGTATTATGAGCGTTTTACGTTTTGTTATACATATATCAAAAGCTACTTAAACACGGTCCAAGGTCAAATTACTTTCCCCACTAGTAGATAAAATGCGATTTTGCCCACTGGTTTTAAAGGATAAAAGACGGCTTTCCGAGGCAGTAAGGGGAAAAATACTTACCTTGTCCACGGAAAGGCGAGGAAAATGCTCTTACTGCATTACTTAGTATCTATATGAAACCAATAAAAAGTAAATAACACGTGATCTTATTATAAAAGAGCAATCTCTTCTGCATAACCTTTAGGTAGCGAAGTAATTGCAACAATTGAGTTATAATTAGGTAGAATATAAAACTACTTTTGAATAATTGTCAATATCGATAAAATTCAATAAACTTATTATAGATAATCTATCTGTGAGTTGCTTTAATTGGCTTTGTATTACTATGTAAGACTTATATCATGTTTTGCAGCGTTGGTACTCCTTAAGTATAAATAAATAAATAAATAAATAACACACTAACGAACACCTTACGAACTAATTGGAACAAATTATATCAATAAAAAGTTAATCACTCTGATTGTAATTATTATTCGCTATGTAAAGCAATTTAAACTGAAATAAATGTCATTGATCGCTCACTCTTTCTCGATGTACATCTGCAGTTTGTTAAAACTGTTCTCATAAAAGTGTCAAAGTAAATAACAGTAATAAATCACTTTCGTTTAAGGTTGTCTTGGCTTTTGACGTAGAGAGAAGAACCTCTTCGTTTTCATAGCTAGTCAGTAATTGTTAGTTTTTCGTCTTGGATTGGACTACGTGTTGGATTGTAACGATACTTTGCATGTGCAATGACATGAGCCATCTATGTCTGTAATAAGTTTATGTAGCTTCAGATACAATATTTAAAAAAAATACAGAGAATTTAAGTTTTTAAAACAAATCTTGTTTTTGCTGTATTTCGTTTGTTTTAAAAACTGGAACCATATAAACTAATTACAGACATAGACATACCTCATCTCAATGTATATGCAAAGTTTCGCCATAATCCAAAACGTAGTTTTAAAATGAG
This sequence comes from Epinotia bilunana, assembly GCA_947049275.1. Lineage (NCBI taxonomy): Eukaryota > Metazoa > Arthropoda > Insecta > Lepidoptera > Tortricidae > Epinotia > Epinotia bilunana. The sequence goes on along the minus strand of OX346266.1, from coordinate 2,144,217 downwards.
AGCGTAACTACGTTTGTATGGGAAAGTGAAATTCGGCCGAGCTTACTGCGGACTCTTAAATCATTTCCCTTTTTATTCATTTGTGCTATCGACAACACAGCTAACTGATCATCCGTGCACTTTATGTGCATTGCAATATAAATACAGGATGGTCAGTTAACTGTGTTGGCGTTTGTACACTTACAATACATTACAATACAATACAAATACTCTTTATTTGCACACATCACACAGATAAAGCAGTTAAAAAAAACCGGCCAAGTGCGAGTCGGACTCGCGCACGAAGGGTTCCGTACCATTATCTATAAAAACAGTTAAAAAAAAAATTGTTGTATCGGAGGCCCCCTTAAATATTTATTTTATTTTGTTTTTAGTATTTTTTATTATAGCCGCAACAGAAGTACATAATCTGTGAAAATTTCAACTGTCTAGCTATCGCGGTTCTTGAGATATAGCCTGGTGACAGACAGACGGACGGACAGCGAAGTCTTAGTAATAATAGGGTCCCGTTTTTACCTTTTGGGTACGGAATCCTAAAAAAAACAACGATACAGAGATACAGTAGAGGAAAAATATCAGGCGGTCTTATCGCTAAAGAGCTTCCAGACAACCTTTGGGTAATGGCGAAAAGAAAAGTAAAACTAAAGTAGTAGGTGGTGCAAGAAACGAATGCTAATTTAATTTCACATTATCATGCCTAATGAGAAAGGTGTAAGAAAGAGTGCGTGTGATAAATTTACCTACCACACCAAATTTAATTCAATACCATTTTCTAAATACATGCTCTGCAGGTCGATCACATACCGCATTGTGCGCGCGCGCGTCATGTAGATCTAAATGTCACTTTTTATATGGAAAAATGACGGTTAAATTGTCCTAACGCGCGTTCGGAACGTTACGTGATTACCCCTACGCCCTCGCCGTACTTACTCGCCCGCTTTGTAATAAAAAAAAGTGCTCACTCACACGACAAAATCTTGTGATTGCGATGAGACTCCGATCGGGACACATTCCTACCAATAAATTTAAGCATATAGTGGGGAAAGCTGTTAGCCCTAATTGTACTGACTGTGGGGTTGTAGGAGACGTATACCACATTTTGATGGAATGTGTACGAGGGGAGCCTCTTCGTGCCGCTTTTAACACCGGATTATGTAATGTTGTGCTTGCTGACCCTGAGTCAGAGCAAGTAAAACTGCTTTATAAGTGTTACAAAATGTGTTTAGGTACATAAATGTAAAACGTACGCTTCAGAGTACGTATGGAGCGACATAATCGTTAAACGACTAAGCTCCTTAAAATGTGATTAAAAAAAAAAAAAAAAATTGTCGTTGATACAAGTATGGGTAGGCATATAAAAAGCCAAACTCCTTGCAAGAAGCCTTTTCGAAATCTATTACATGTGATTGTTAAGATGGATCGGTTCGGGGCTCCTATCATTCAATCATTTTTCTGACGTGTTCGGTTTGGTAACTGCAATTATTTCGGTGTTTTTTTTATAAGCAACATGATTACGTTAAGTAGGTATATAACCTGATTGAATTAGACGTTACTTTCCGGAAGTCCATGGTATGTTACGAGTAAAATACTTCTGTGTTATTCCGCTAAAGAAAGTCTATCAGCGAATAATGTTTTAACATAATTCATTAACATTCGATGGACTTTGACAGATTTGAAGTAACCGTGTATTTTGATGGCTTAAAAAAACATAAGGGAATCGCCGGAAAAAAAAAAAAATAACCAGGCTGTTCTGTCATCACAGCGCTACTTTTACAAGTAAGACGAGACAAAAAGGGACATTTTTGATAATCTATCAAAACAGCTAAGTGTCTTTCAAAGGCGCCATGACGCGAATAATGGCACTAGAGAAACCCTGTCAAGTTTGAGCATTATACGTGTCAAGGACGTCTTAATAGGTCTGACGCCTTAAGAAGCCATTTGCCACGTTTGGTGAGGTACATTTAGGACTGGTTTATATTTTTTTCACGGCTATCTTCCATTACGGTTGCTGAATTTTAAACTTCATTACAAATGGTGACATTCAAATGGTGTAGTTTCTCGGGGATGTTCGCAGAGGCACGCACTAATGACTTTCATGCGATTATGCGAAATAACATTTCATCCCTGATGGCTCGAGTGAGAAAAAGTACTAACAGCATCCTGGAAATGTTGGCTGATAGGTTTGACGGCCTAATACTGAAGTATACTGAAGTCTACTACAGGATTTATTATTTCTTCACAAACTTCTCCATTCCAATATTGACTCGCCGGAAATCCTGTCCCTTGTTACTTTCAATACAGCCCGATTTAGATCCCGTGCTCCTAAAACGTTTGCTCTCCAGGTATATAGGAACAATAGTTCTTTTTACAACCCCATTGTGACAATGTGTCGTCACTATAATGACCAGAGGCTCTAGTATAAGTTTTACCGAAACAAAACGTTACGACCGCGTTTGCGTTTAGCTGTCAAATCCCATACAAATTGAGGGTAAAACGCCAACGCGATCGTAAAGTTTTGTTTCGGTAAAACTTATACTAGAGCCTCTGATATCGAAACACAGTGAGATTGATATATTCAACTCACGACTGACGACATTTAGGAGACTTAGTTAGTTAGTCGGAGTTCTCTGTCATCGTGCCTCTTAACGTCCTAACCTCTTAACATAAATTAAGATTGGTGAAATTAGTGTTCTATTTTATTTTATTTTATATTAATTCTTATTTCGTATTAATTTTTATTTGGTTTTCTTTCGTTTTTTTTGTTTCTTTTCTGCTTATATGTAAATGTAAAACATACATAAATCATTCCTACTTATGATCTAGTTCGCGTGCATATTGTTATGGATAATTTTAGTGCAGTTTTCGCTCGTTGTTACTTGTAATCATGCTGTGCATACATGTTTAGGATGGCATTTCCTAACCAGAACCCCTGATGTATCTTGTAGAATCTGTGTAATGAATGTTATCTGTTTTGTGTGCCTAATAAATAAATACGCCTTTTGTACGATAAGTTTTCTTTTGTGCAATAAAGTTTAAATAAATAAATAAATAAAATAATTAATATATTTATTTATTACTAGCTTCCGCCCGCGACTTCGTCCGCGTGGACCCGGGATAAAAACTATTCTATATTTTAATACAGGCTATAAACTATCTTCTTGCAAAATTTCATTCAAATCGGTTCAGCCGTTTAAGCGTGATTGAGTAACAAACATCCAAACATCTAAACTTTCGCATTTATATAGTAGGATTTATTTAAACTTAATTGCACAGTAACAAAATACAAGTCCAAAAGGCGAACTTAATGCCATAAGGCATTCTCTACCAGTCAACCTTTAGGCCAAACGGAAAATAAGCATAGCCGGTGCGGGGTATTAGAACAACACAGAAATAAAGTAAGAGGAAAAATAACTGGTATGTTATACGGGTAATTCCAATAAATGCAATATAATATACATCTAATTTAAAATTTGATTACATAAGTATCATAAAATACAAAATATAATAAATACAATATAATATAATATAATACCTGCTACTAAAAACTACCACGAGTCTTAATCTCGAGAATTTTCAAGTAGATGCTTGCGCAACTTGCGCTGGAATGAAAATCTACTCTGAGCCTGTCGTAAGCTATAAGGGGAAAGCATTCCATAGACGAATAGCCTGCACAGTGAACGAAATGGACATGGAATGGGAGCGGTGATGAGGGACAGCGGACAGCAACATGTGGAGTTCACAGCCTCGTCTCGCAGTTATAAATGTAAATTTAGAATTAAGATAATGAGGGACAGCTGGGTCATATAAGATAGAATAAAGGGTACTTAGAATTTTAAGATGTCTGCGCTCCCGAATGTGAACCCAATGAAGTTTTCTCCGATAAGCAGATGCGTGATCGTACTTATGGAGACGGAAAATGAAACGTATGCAGTTGTTTAGGAGCCGATCCAGTAGCCTTTGTGTCACATTGGTGTAGCACACATCATTAATCGATGATAGGCAATACTAGAGCCTGTATGAGGAGTTTTTGTACTCACCGGCAGAAAATGCTTAAATCTGTAGAGCGATCTCAGAGTGTAAGTAACACGCTGACTCACGTCAGAGACCTGGGGTTCCCAGGACAGGTTAAGCCCCAGATTTCTCACCTCTCTTGAATATGGCACAACCACATGTCATTATCGAAGATGATTGGCGTCACATGAGTAAAGTTAGTGTTTGTCGGTGAGCGTGGACCCCAACAATGATGGCTTGACACTTTGAAGGGTTGACGGCTATCCCAAAATTCTTAGACCAAGGTAAGATGCTGTTGAGGTCTGCGTTCAAGTTACATATAGCGCCGTCCTAATCGTTATAGCGCCTGAGTATACAATTGTAGGTCGTCGGCATATAGATGGTAAGGGCACTTGATGTTTGATGTTTTTGATTGTATTTCTTTTTTCCGTGTTTTGTGTACTAAATAAATAAATTCTTATTCTTATGTGTGGGGTAACATGATTGATAAAAAATTTAGAACAATAAGGGGGACAGAATACCACCCTGAGGAACTCCAGACGTGAGATCGCACCAGTTGGAAAGCGACCGGTTAACTCGAATGACCTGTCGACGGTCCTCGAGATAAGATGTGAACCACTCAGTCGCTAATGATGAGATATTTAAATGGTGGAGAGCAGTAAAAAGGATATCGTGATTGACAGCATTGAATGCGTTAGAAAAATGACACCAAACCAAGACTGTCACAAGAGAGGATTCAATGCCCAGCCTCACATCTTCAGTAACCTTAAGTAGCGCGGTAGTCGTACTGTGACCAGGCCGAAAACCTGACTGGAGTGGTGAGAGAAGATGGTTAGAGTAAATGTGGCTAGACAATTGTTTATGTACGATAGCTTCAAGGACCTTGGCGAGCTACGGTAGCCTAGTGGTTCAGGCATGCGGCTGTCAAGCGGTGGTCGTGGGTTCGAATCCCGGCTCGTACCAATGAGTTTTTCGGAACTTATGTACGGAATATTTACCGTTAGCTTTTCGGTGAAGGAAAACATCGTGAGGAAACCGGTCTAATCCCAATAAGGTCTAGTTATCCCTCTGGGTTGGAAGGTCAGATGGCAGTCGATTTCGTAACGGTTGTGCCTTAGCCAAATCTTGGCATTAGGTGCCAAAGCGGACCCCGGGCTCCTTTGGGGGCACAACCGGGAATAACGCTAGGAGGATGAATATGAGCTTCAAGGACCTTGGACAGAAACGCCTCTATTCACAAAAGGGGTAGGCATCGCATGTGAATTACAATTTCCGTGCTTTAGCTATTGTAGGTTTAAACGTTTAAATACGGGATTGGATCACATGTATTTAGGATCCAGGCGTATTATATACAGTAGTCCTGTACTCCATCAGGCGTGTAGACTCAAAATGTATTATTCTTTCAAAAGAAAGAAGGCAGGAAAATATGCCTAATGACGAAAATCCCATTCAAATATCTCAAAAAAAAATACCGTTTTAATGTTGCTTGTCGTGTCATAATCCTCGAGCGTCATAGTAAATGACAATCGTTTCATATGAAGGTGCGTTTTGCGGAAAAGGGACAGAGCATACCCCCTCTTAAAACTTTGGACACTTAAAACTTTATGATTATTTCACCTCTTCGTGAAATTGCGTTGCTTTTTTCTCTATTTGACTAATGCTTAATCCTTTTACAAGAAAGTACATCATTATTGATTATTTTACAATGGCATATTCAGTTTTGACACAGACCTCCTAATATTATAAAGAGGTAAGTTATTAGTCTACAGCTTTTGTAGTTTATAATGTGTATATTGGGGCTCAGCTCCGGAATTAATCAACCGATAAAAAATATATTACCATCTTTTTATTTGCCTCATGATACAATACAGGCATCGTCACCCCGTTTGAACTCTTCGAATTTCCTTTTTTTTATTAAATCTTTATTACGCAAAAGAAGTACTCTTATAGTACATAACAAAAGGCGAGCTTAATGCTAAAGCATTGTCCACTGAACACCAGCAGTTCGTTAACTGAACTGAACTGTTCTCATTGGTAATATTTCTGTTTAATTTCGTACGAATACACGCTCCAGTAATTTAACTTTCCACTACATCTACGAGTATAATCAATAATCGCATATATCTGTGAAGTCGAAATTAACACAATAATATGAAATCAAACAGTTCATGCCATCGGATTGGAAATATTGGAATGGATACATATGATCACAATAGCAACATTTTGTTAAACGGGTTATTATTGTTACGGGATAAATTATTGTTTAGTTGTTTGTTTTGTTTAGTTTAGTTAAAAAATTCGTTGACTTTCTTAGAACAAAAATATTTAGGTGTTACGGAATGCCTCGCTCTAGAGCAGCCTTGGCAAGTACTTTCAACATTCATAAAATTGCAGCCGTAATAACATTACATTTAATATTTCATTTAAGTGGTGTTTTGGCCCTGTTAATGAGGCACCAGCCCCCCTAATCTGTAACTTGTTCTAAGCTCACTTCAGCGATCACTCACAAATATATCTTGACACCGCGATTTATGTAGTAACTAAGCGTAGGTAAAGATTTAATTTCGTGACCGGTGACCGGCAGGGTGAGCCGATTTAGCGCGTAGCGAATAACAGCCATGCATGAACTCCCGACGACGCACTGTATCGAGAGTGAGAGACGGACAATAGCTCCTAACTCAACTGAAAAACATTTCATAACTGTTTAGACAACTAAAATGAATTAGACTAATCACGTGGCGCCTTTACTGAACTATAATAAATTCGACCAATAGAACGTCGTCTTGGCTACAGTGGAAAAGACATCAGCGAATACTAAGCCGTTGGCTGCGCTTCGTTGCAGCAGGGCTTAGATTTTCAATAGATAGCAAGTTTGTTTAACTAGTTCGGTTGACTCGTAGAAAAAGTATTGTATACAGTAGTTATATCATTAGCTTTTTAAGTCTCGTACCTTAATTAGGCCACTCAGTAAGCTTCGTGGCCTAAACGTGGTACTCGACTGAAAAAGCATACATTATATAACGATTTCATAAAATACTATTTTGTACCAGAAAATGACGTTCTAAACGTTACGTGAGAGCAAACCCAGAGCGTTTGAGCTCCGGTGCGTTATTCGGAATGCGCTAATGCGCCTCAATACACCTGTGATGCCTAAAGTATCTAAAACTCTGCAGGTCGATCACGTAACGCATTGTACGCGCATCAGGTAGGTCTAAATGTGACGTTTAGCATGGAAAAATGACAGTTGAATTGTCCTAACGTACGTTCGAAACTTTACGTGATCACCCCTTTGATTACGCTTAGTTACTACGACTCGTATCGCGGCGACAAGATATAATATATGAGAGTGAGAGGTTAAGACAAGTTACAGAATAGCGGGGCAGCTTAATACAAGGAACTCTCAAATTGGAAACAAGTCGGCAACGCTCTTAATTTGAAAAATTTGAATATGACACCGTAAAACTGTAAAACCTGTTAGCTTTAAATCTATCACGAAAGATTATAAACTGACGGTTAAGTTAGGTTAGTTTATAATCTTATGCATTAAATTACTTATAAACTGACAAAATACAATTTTACGGTGACACATATTCGTATATACTAGTATTACTAAAATATCGGCAAACAAATATAACTAAAGCATACAAATAGACAGGCAACTTTGATAATTCAATAGAGTTGAGCGTTCAAAGCGAGTGAGTATTGTCCGTCGCAAGAGTTCTCGAGGCCTTTCTTATTGCAACCAAAGCGAGCACTGTACACAGCGTTTCTAACAAATAGTAAGAGAGCATTTTGGTTTCTTTACGAGGAAAAACTACACTTTTATAAAAATGGGTAGGTACTACTAGCATGAATTAAAAAAAATACTTATGTACGAAATTCTTAACGACAATAATACTTTAAAGTTAAGTATAATGAATAAAATTCTTAAAAGCGTTAATTCCACGTTTAGTTAATCTAGTTTCAAAATTACATGTGCAAAAAAGGTGCCTAATATACACGACATTCCTTAATAATAATATTATATTATGCGTTCCGAGGTTCCAAATAACTCACTACACAGTTTGAGTCACCTTTTAGCGCTTTTCTCTAGAACGATTTTTCACGCTCTTGAACTTGAACTAACGATTTTTTTTGATTTGCCATTTTAGGGTTAACGATAAAAGAGGAAGAGGTAGGGCACTGCGGAATGTCATTTCGATCATAATATTCAATTGATACTTAAAGAGCTTGCAGCACATTGATCATTTCGTATAGAGCTTTCATCAGTATCATTCTATCATAATGTAAGTATTTAAGTAGCTCTGTGAGCTGTAGAACTCGCGAGTCAGTATTTTATTCAAAAACATTTTGTTTTTCAAAAAAACTGAATTTACATTAAAAAACCGGCCAAGTGCAAGGGTTACAAACCTGTAGGTATATAAGTAATAACTTTAAAATTGTTAAAAATATTTGTATTATATGATGTAACTAAAATTTTACGGTTTTCGCAATTTTTCCTTCATCTGTGCTATAAGACGTTGCTTCGTGCCAAATTTAAAGATTCTGAGTTCACGGGAAGTACCCTGTAGGTTTTGATTCCCTTGCGACGAAAATTTGCGGAAATTTGCGGCATAAACGGCTGTATCTTTTCATTGCGTTGGCTTAGAAGTTTGATTTTTTCACAACTCCAAGGGACAGTAGACCTGAGTATTTGGTATAAATTATAGCTTGATACCTTTACAAGTTACCTCCACGCGTTCCTGAGAAAAATGGTCTTGACAGACGGATGGACGGACGGACGGACGGACAACAAAGTGATCTTATAAGGGTTCCGTTTTTTCCTTTTGAGGTACGGAACACTAAAAACTATAGAATTATTACCTGCTCACACATTTTCACGAGAATCGGTTGAGAGATGCGACCAGTAGAGGAGAACAACTGGACAGTACTTTAGACATACGATTTTTTTGCCCAATCTCTAATGCGGAACTTTGTCCGCCTCGCTCGCTCGTTTAATAAAAGCATAATATCAAGTCGGTGGAGTAATCGTCATTCTGTTTGCCTCTGTGCCAATGTCTAAATCCATACTGGGTTAAAGTGTTTGTATTTTCATTAACCTTCTGCATCAAAGTATACCTAATGCCTGGTTTCATACGCCCGTTTGGTCAAACGTCTTATAACAACCCACCTCCTCGGCCTTTTGCCAATACTGATGTAGCAGCTGCTTTGTACCAAGGGAATGCCTATTTGATGGCGGATATGACTCGTCATGTCACAGAGTCGATCTATTAGGGTAATTTACTAATAGCTTTTACTGAGAGTTCCGTCCAACCGTGTTACCTACTATAGCTAACCATTACATAACATACTGAATTGGAAACCATTTGGCATTTTCGCGCGTATAAATTTGGTTTCAATTTGTAATGGGATTGGTAGTGGCTAACGACTGTAAGAATGACGTCTTATCTGTTTTAATGTAGAAGAAACCCATAGAGAAGTTATAGGTACGCGCACCACTGGTTAGAGACGGAAAAGCTCCTGAAAACCTGTTTTAAAATGGCTCGTGGCTTACTATACAACCTACTTAATTTTAGGAATATCCTGTTTTAAAATGGCTCACGGCTTACCATATAACCTACTTAATTGTGGCGGGTAATGTTCGCCGCAAACTCATATTAGATGCTGTAATATCAGTTTGCTGCAAGTAACAAAAACAACATGACAAGAACAATACATGATGTATCTTTCTCTGTCACACATTTTGAGATTTGTATACGACCATCTCGCTTGGGAGTGGTATTATTATTACCGTGCTGAGAGTTTCCATCTTATTTTCCACCTAGTGAGATTAAGGCCAATCTCAATCGCAGTCTCGCAATTACCCAATTGCGTAACTTTTCAAAGAAGCGAAAAAAGAAACTTTTAGATATCCCTAACGTACACTACAAAAAGCAATGCAATCGACTAGCTAGTCAGTTAGTTATAAAAAAGAGCTAAATATTTCGTTGCAAAATTTTATGACCTAGGATGATTAACTCTGCAGGTATTTGACCTCGGTCAGTATGAGCGTTTGAAAGTCAACCATACAATGACCTGAAAGTCTATTTACAAAATAGTATGGGATAAATAATGTCGTGGATTTTTCATAAAGTTATTACGCATTGTAGTTATGCTTACAATAACGTATTTCATGAATAGGTTTAATGCCATTGCTCCCTACGGGAACATTTAATAAACGAGCCCTAATGAGTTTTTGAGAGATTTCAAAATTGAATTGTATTAACGTAGTGCTTAGAAAATTTATAAAGTTTTTTAGTTCAGTGGAAAAAGTTCCCATTTTAAAAATAAGAAGTGAAGAAAAATGAGAAGAAAGTTTGTCCAAATATTTGTGGTCTATTTGAGCATTCATTAAATCATCATCCTCCTGGCGTAATTCCTTGGTTTTCCCTAAAAGAGCCCAAGATCTGGCCTAGGTACCTACTAGTATTAAGAAAGCAACAGCCATGTGACATTCTAACCCAGAGGAGAAACTAGACCGTATTAGGATTAGACCGGTTTCCTCACGATGTTTTCCTTCACCGAAAAGCTAACGGTAAAACGGCTTACTCTACCTTGTGTCTACATTTTAGAAACCGCAGCTTTCGTAAAAAGACATATGACTATATATGAAAATGTTACACGTGCCCGGAGACAAGATAAGATTGTCATGCCTTCCAAACCCAAACTACAAATGTTTTCAAACAGCCAATATTACAGATCAGTCCTAAAGGCGTAACTAGCGAGAAAAAATATAAATCGTTAATCAATAAGCTTAAATCAATTTTAATAAAGAAAGCAAACTTCACAATTAAGGAATTGTTGACGGACAAAACATTGAAATACACGCTGGGAAACCTACCCTATTTTTGCAGTTTAGATGATCATAAGTAGTATTTATTCTTATTAGCATTTCAATTATTATTTAAACGTTTTTATAAACTAAAAGTACTCTACAATATAAGACCATTTTTAAATGAAAACCTGCGCATACAATTGGTGGAATCACTTGTTTTGTCATAACTTAATTATGTGGACACAGTGGTCGGCCCACGACTTCTAGCTAAGACAAAGAAACTTATTCAGCGTGTTCAGAATGCCGGTGCCCGCTTTTGTTTCAACATTCCGTTGAGGGCCCATGTCACTCCATTTCTAAACAAACATAATATGCTTAAAATGCAACACCGACGTTAACTCCATCTGGCTTGTCTGCTTTTTGGGGTACTGAAGCATAGGGCACCCGCTTATCTCTTCGAGAAGCTCTCTATCAAGACGCCTCGTCGTCGCCAGCGCGTAAGCGTAACATGTCTGATAACGCCCCGTCATGCTACCGCTGCTTTCCGAGGAAGTTTCGGCTATGCAGCCACCAAGTGCTGGAACAATCTTCCTCCGCCAGTTAGATCCTTAGAGAAAATTCAACACTTCAGGATTAAAGTTAAAATGCTCATGCATGACCACCAGCTCAGGCAGGAAAATCTGTGCCATGACACTAGTTTTATATAACCTCATTTTCACCTGTTTTTATGTCAAAATTACTCTGCCATGTACGTTGCCACTAATTTGTTAGTCTGTAGTTTATACATTTTATTATTTAGCCATAGTTTATTCCTAGTTACTATTCGCATGGTCAGCTGATCTTATTTTGTGTTTCTTCCTGTTTCCTATTATTGCCACTGCTAGCGCTAGCAGCAAAATATTATGGCTGCGTTCATAATTTGCATAAAGGCCTAAGCAGGAGTAGCAACTCGTCGCATGCCGACAAGTTGCTACGTCTACTAAATTACTTAAATTACTTATTCCGTTATCATTCTCTAGTACTATGTGTTTATCTGTATATCTCTTGTTGTGTTGCCTTCCGTTCCTTCACCAAATGGACTCGGCGGAAGAGCAGCGCTGGCAGTTAAAGCCAGCATCATGCTGAGCCGGGTCCATTTCGTGACGCATATAATTATTTTTTTTCTTTTCTATATGCCTTAGTGTGTATTTGCTGTCACGAATAAATGATTGATTGATTGATGATAATGAATATAAATATTAGTACTGACATGTATAAATTAGGTGTGATTAAATAATATTATCTTTTATATTTCGAGCGTGACTATGTTCATTTGTAATGTTAATTTAAATTAATTAATTTTCAATGACTTAGTAATCTTAGTATGTAAGACAATTTAAATATCCTTACAGGGTCTTCATGTGATACTGACAACGTTTATATTAACACCAATTGTACCTATAATGAACATCGCAATAAATAAGTATGAAATAAATATTCCATATATAAGTTCCATAAAACTCATTGGTACGAGCCGGGATTCGAACCCACGACCGCCGCATGCCTGAACCACTAAGCTACCGTAGCTCTACGTATGATCAAAAATGTCTTGGGTTTATCTTATTTTATTGCAGAGTTTCTATGACCATCTTGTGCTTCATCATCCGACTAGACTTATTTTACCATAATATAGCATTTTCTGCCGATTGGAAATAGCTTTAAGCATCTTAATATCACTATTAATCAAAAATAGCAGAACACCTAGTACACTTTCCTGAGGCAAATCATATCTTTCACACGTTGTATTTGTTTTTTTTTTTGTTTTTTTTATTTTTTTTTTTCTCAAAAAAAGTATGGTACATTTTAGGCTTAAATTAGGTTCGCCAAACTTACGTTTAACGGCGAAATAAGGCACTCATTTTCAACGTTAGTACCTTGATCTAAATTACATGATTAACTTAATATATTACTAAGGTTAATACATAATTATATCATATTAACATAGTATTACGCTGCATATATGTGTATAATATTTACCCCATCTATTTATTCAGTCATGCGTGTACCTATTAGCAACTTCTTAATTATCTATATTTTAACTACTTTTTTTTCTATGTATTATTTAGGGACTTAAATTGGTTACATGATTATGCCAGCCCCATTGCACCTTATACTATTTTTTTTTTCTATAAATTAATATTGTGGGCAATATCGAACTAGTCCCAAACTAAGCAAAGCTTGTTATATACGTACGAGTTCTAGACGACGATATGCAGATACAGATTCCGATTAATGTATTTCACAACATATTACTGCATTTACTCGTAAAATTACACAAAGTCAATTTTTAGAACTCTCAATTATCATATGATTAAGGAAAAAATACTGGTATATTTCAACAAGTTACTAAATGAACATGTCAATTTAAGGTCGCCTTTATATGGGTCGTCGGAATTACATACTCCAAACAATAAAAAAAATTGGTTTACAGATGTCAATAGAAAATGCAGGTTAATAAATAAATATAACTCTTCTTCTCTCTTACTCTCTCTTTACACCCATATACATATATAGACAAATAAATACCCTTACCGAGATTTGAACCCAGGACCACTTGCTTCGTAGGTAGGGTCACTACCAACTAGGTTAAAGCGGACATCGATTATTATACATAATTATATTGCAAGTCTTGCTTTAATCACTAACATTCTTGTTACTTATTTCCGCTAAACGAAGAAACATTAATTTTTACTTTATTAAAATAAATGCGTATCATAAAAAAAATAGAAATTCAACATTCTTCAACCACACTAACTGTATAGTTGCAGTCCGACCAAAATTGGCTAATTGGCAATTTTTTTTTCACGGCGAACTAGTTTTCTGAGTGGATCAAATGTTTGTATGGGACTAACTATAGTCAGAACACGTAAAAAACAAAAAAGAACCAAAGGTGGATCCTCGTTGGTGACTGCCGAAACGGCTTAACATACAATTTGACATAGTATGACGTCACCATTTTCTATTTATACTAATCGTTGTATGGAAAATCTAGCAAATTGCCGTTTTGGTCGTGAAATACTGCATTTGATTATTTTTTTTTTTTTATTACAGTCTAAGAATCCTATTATTAGTTTGACGATAAAAAAATAAGTATTTTTTTTCTAATCGTTCTATTTCCACATTTTTATGATTTTGATTTTATTTTGTTACTTACAAGTTGTTGGTTGGATGGTTTACTATCCTATAGCAACACTACGTTAACAATTTCAACATGAGGAAACTACCCTTTTGTTAAAAAAAAAACGACAACTTTCCTAATCTCTTCACCCAGTTTTGTTTACTTTTGTTCGGTTTATGGAGAATTTGAACGGCCAAAAGCTATCCTTGTCCAACTAAGTTATCTCTCCGAGCCAATGTAGGTATCCCTTTAAAGTCAAAACACTAAACGGATCTCCTTAAGAAACAAAGTATGCAAAATAGATCGTCAGCATTAACTATAGCCAAGGGTCCCTTCCAAATAATTTAAGCTTAACATTAAATTCACTTTGTTCCCGCGCAGCGTAGCACCTTTGTGTAGGAGCTACGGGCGTTTTGGTACAGTTATGAATCGGAGACTGCGCGCGTTTCAGTACCCCGCGAGCCTCCCAGTGAGACGGCCGTGCTTAGTGTGACGTGACCTATAAAGCCTACAAGCGCTTTGCGCGGCAAATGTGATTTAAAAAAATAAACGGTGAGTGCGGTGTTGTTTTTTTTTCATTGGTGTTTCTGTGGAGGAGTTGAGCGTTCCTATTGTCGTAAGCTTTTGAGGATTTTCTTTTTAGATGACTACGGTTGTTTCGTTTTGTTTGTAACAAAGCAACATAAAGGCTTATTAGCGCATCATAATAGCCTGGAAGTTTTGTGGTGAACAAGCCTATTTATATTTTAAGTGTGTTTTCGTTAAGGAAAAATATCCGTCGTTTTTATAGGAGTTTAGCGGCGATGACGGTCGACATTTCTGAATGTTTTGAAGAGGGAAAATAATAGGTTAAGAAGCTAATAGGGGATGAAACAGGATAAAATTGCAACATAGCAATATTTATTTGCAGCTGCAAAATTGGTTGGTTTGTTCAAACATGCTTTTAATGCCTTTGTCATTACCACTGAATTTCGTAGCGAATTTTATAAAATACATGAATAGTTGAACTTTTGGCAGTCTAATAAGCAGTTCCACAAAAATGCACCAATTATCATAATTATAGCATTTTTGTCGGTCAAAGAAAATTATTTAATTGTTGTCACCGATTTCTTCGATATGGTAACTGAAGTATCAATTTAATACTTAATCTTTGTTTTGAATTACACAACAAGATTGCAAAGAAAATCAAACCTGGATTATAGAAGGGATTTTATGTACCTAGATTTTATCCAATTTACGTTGCGTCTTCGCCGTCGCATAGTACAAGCTTTGCATAGTTTGGGACTTGGTTGATTTGGGTAAGATTGTCCGAATATGTTTATAATATTTATTTTATTTATACTTTTGCACGTTATAATAAACGTTCAAAAAACATTCAGTCATCAATACATAATATTATTCGACTGCGATAGGTTTAGATATAAGATGGGATGGGAAGCTCTCAATTCATACACACTGACTAAATTATATGAAAACTGTCTCTTTAATTCCCAAACTGATCGCAGTCGAGCAATAGTTAGGAACGCTACATGTATGGGTGCGATAAGTAGACATTATTTCTACCTTTGCCCGGTGAGAGTCACTGTCTGAGAGCTGACTCTAGCTGAGTCAAATATTCTCCAATTTAGGCAGTTTATAGGCCCTATGTCGATAACATACTATCGGTTCGGAATAAAAACCCAGAAGGCCCGGTATTTAAAATTCGGGTTATGTGGCTTTTTTTCTGAAGAATGGTTTTAAAAAGTGGTTTACGTGCAGAAAGGAGGCTCACTCCGCAAATTTAAAAAGGAACGTTTGATAACAAAAGCGGTTTGAATAATTCTACATCCTCAGAGATAAGCATCGCTTTCACATTTTCTTGGAAATCAATTTCATTTGAAAGAGGAATGCAAAAGGAACGATACTTAAGGTATCTTTTTTTCGCGTCTTCAGGGATAAGTTCCCTGCATTTCCCACGAGGTCTTCGTATTTTTCTTCGTAAAAACTACCTTTTATCCTTTCTGATGTTCGTTTTATACGCGTTTCGAAATGTACAACAACTTTCTGAACAGCGTTTTATCTTAAGATTAGGAAATAGAATTCTTAAACCCTCAGTCTGCATGATGAAATATCGTGGTATGACGCTACAATAAGTTTTTACTACATACATTCCTAATTCAAACTGCTAAGGAATAGAATTCGCTCCCTTCACCTGTATTTCCTGAGAACTATAATTTAGGTGCCTTCAAAAGAAGAGTGAATAGGCTATTACTGAACCAGTAAGCTTCATCTTAGGCTCCGTCGTCGCTTATTATTAGGTGAGACTAGGGTCAATCACTGGACACTCCTTTATAAAAAAAACACTTCTTGAAGATCGTAATCCAAGAGTAATCACTCTTGGATTTAGTAGCTCTGAAGGTTTGTCTCCATCAGTTTCGATCCATGTTTGCCCGTGCCGCTTATTTTACTGCAACAACCACGTAGTTAGTGAGCGTCTTGGGGCCCTGTTATATTCTTCTCTGCTAACCATGAATACCGCTGTGCTTACATGTCCAAAGTTTGAAATCAGCTGTTTCTGGCAGACAGTGCATTAACGTATTTTGATATCGAGCTGGGAAAGAATCGACACATTTATGCGTTTCTCCAGGATATCCTGAGCACTCGCCTGTGGTGTTAGAGGCGAGTGCTCAGGATATCCTGGAGAAACGCATAAATGTGTCGATTCTTTCCCAGCTCGATATCAAAATACGTTAATGCACTGTCTGCCAGAAACAGCTGATTTCAAACTTTGGATGTTGAATGCCAAACTAGTCAAAGAGAGTATATTCTTACTCTCTTTGACTAGTTTGGCACTTGTTTCTACGGCACGAATTACCAAAGGTAGAAAAGAGCAAAGATTTTACTAGACGTGTTTTGTAGTAGAAACTTATGCTTCCGCTTTTTTTAATGACTGGTATCAGCGTATTTAGCTAAAGACGCCTTAACTTAAGTATCACCTAAATCAATTATATTATAAGTAGGCTAGTTTATATTTTATGGGGGATAGAGAACTCGTTAAATGTTTTCATGTTACTTTCTTACTTAAGTAAGTTTTAAGTTTCTCGCGAGGACATTAATAATAAATACGTTATGTTTGCAGACTAGTTAATAATAAAACCCGTATATTGCTTCATGTTTTGCACTATCCTCAGAAATTTGGCACACTACCGATTTGGCTAGCCAGATTATGAAATAGATGGCCTAATAAAATGCCTTTTGCAAAATTGAAAGCTTTAAGCATAGTGTTAGATAATAGTACAGAAGTTTGAGTATGTCTAAAAGTGCATGCAAATAAACATAAACTAATAACGGGTACCTTTTCAAGCGCGCGTTAGCATATATTAGCATATGACAATGACAGTTGAGTAGTTGACATGTCTGATTGAAAAGTTACGCATTTTTTTAATAGGGAATGGAGATTCAGACGACGCAACACATGACGAAGAGAGACAAATCACTTTCTTGTTTCTGTTTTTCCAAATCTGATAAAATATCTTCGATCCTAAGTAAAAGCGATACCATAGGGAAGTCTCCATCAGCCATTAATTCAACCGGAATCGCAGCCTTGGATTGACACACGATGAATAACGTAGACACGTTTATACTTGTAAGTATCCAGTGTCTCCTCATGGCAGGTAATTTTGTACCATAATCACCTCTGCCGGTAAAGGTAAGGTTATCAATAGAAAAATTCTACATGACTGACATACTATCGTAATTTAACAACGTTCTATGTTACTGCTGTTGCGGCTTTTGAAGACACGGGTATTTTGAAACAGTTGGTTTTGAGCTTATAAAATTGATTTATTTCTCGTATGCCAAATCAGTGTCGCGTCAATAGTTTCGTTGAGCTAAATACACTTATCAAGCAAAGCTCAATAAATATCTATATGAACGATTTATTTGATAAAACATTATACACGATGTAAGACTCCAAACTATACTATGCATGTGCTTTGGCAGTCTGCGAGTGTATCTGAAATATCCCATTTTTACAAGAGAGAGAGTGAGACAAACATATTTAATAGGTACTTGTGGCCCTGTGAGCTGTAGAACTCGAAGTCTCAATTTTTATATGCTGAAAATGAAATAAACAAAAACAGAAATCTATATTGAATCTGCTCACAAAATATCACGAGAATCGGTTGAGAAATGCGATCTGTACAGGATAACAGTCAGACATCCAGTTATACGAAATATTTTGCTACTGAGCTGAAACGGAGAACTACATTTCACAAAAACTCATATTTAACAGTTAATACAAGCCATGATTACAACATTTGTTAGACACAAGTCTAACAAATGTCTATTTGTTAGTCGTTTGTTAGTTACATTGAGTAAAAACTAATCTGAAATCTTTTCAGTTATATAAATATCTGGCCATAAATTCTTACCGACAAGCGTTTAAATATCTATTGTTTTCGCTTCGACCGGATTCATTAGCGAAGGACTCTATTCGACTTGTCGTATTGAATTGGAACGTCAGTTTTGGGGCGTGTGGAAGCGACCGCACGTGATTTCCAATCCAAGACAAAACCCATTCCGATTCAATAGTTGAAGTTGAAGAGAGACCAAGGTATTTTGCCAAATGACTCGATTCAACGGGACTTAAAGTCCGGAGATTTCTGCTGGCTTTCATATTTAAATATAGCCGCCTTTTTCAGTTTTTCTAGAGCGAAGCTAGGTCGTAACTTTGATTCAAATTTAAACTTGCAATTTAATTCTTTTGTTTGCATTTTACCTTTGAAGATAAATATTTTGTTTGAAGCAATAAACGGTCTGGTATAGTTACATTTTTGTCTTGAGGTACGGGGATAAGTAAAAGACGTAGACTGGAAAAAGTTTGTAAGGCTAAACAATTATTTTAAGGTTCATACCAAGTAGCGGTCTACTAGATCGCACGTAAGTGGTTGTGTCTCAGAAGCAGAACTTGGCTAGTGTAAAGCCTGCATCGCACTGACGCGGCCTGACCGCGGCGGACAGTAGTAAACTTGTTATTAGCTGCCATATTATTCACCGCCATCGTAGGCCGCTCCAGTCTGTGAGAGGCCTAAGGTTGTTTTGGTTGATTATCAATGTGAATGTCAGCTGTCAAGCGCGTGCTGTGTTGTCTCTTTTAACCATTTTTAGATTTAAATCTTTAGCGTCAGACGAATTAATTAATCAGAATATTAAAATAATTTTTTTTAGGGGTTAAGGTTTTCAGTGATTATATCACTGAAAACCTAACCCTAAATTCATTCATGCACGTTAATTAGATCGGGCAGTCAATAAGATATGTGATGAAAGTGTGTGTATGAGTTTTGTATGTGTAGATCGATATCTATATGAATGGAAATAATATACAAACTGGTACTTAGATCAATTATTTTGACTGTTGAGAAAGATAATACTAGACTTCAGAAATTTTATTACTAGATAATACCTTTTGAATATTTTTATATAAGTACAGTACGATTACTGTTAGTTAAGACCTGACAGATGGATTGCCTTCATTTAATTTTCAACTTTAATTTCATATAGATAAAGCATTTTTCAGAATGCTGTTACCCACATCTACCGATTTAGTAATAACTATTTTATTTGTATAAGATTAAAGTTGAAAATTAAATGAAGGCAATCCCTCTGTCAGGTCTTAACTAACAGTAATCGTACTGTACCTACCTAACTAACATTGCTATTCACAAACAATTGATACACATACACATTGGACACTTTTTCCCTAGTAACAAGTAGAAAAATGTGTACATAACTTCGACGTACAGTCAGGGGTATTAATATACGTATATAAATATCTGTATGGGACTCTATTGTCAATGTCATAAAGGCAGACTGATATTTATGACCTTTTTTATGTACAGTATATGAATACCCCTGACTGTACGTCGAAGTTATGTACACGTTTTTCGACTTGTTATTTCGCGGAAGGTTGGAATAACAGGCGATATTCCATTTAAGTAATTGGATAGATTTTATTTATCAAAGCAAAAATAATTGTTGAACATTAATTTACAATATCCAGTTCCTGCAGTCATTTAAATATTAGCACAACTTTGTTGCATATTTTGCACTTGACGCACAGCAAAATTTGGCAATTTGCCAGTAAAATATCCGTTTTTCAGTGTTCCGTTCCTCAATTCGTCCAACAGAACACTGTTTTACCTATACATGCGTCTAATACTATGGTCTCTTTGTTTAGACCTGTCATTTATATATTAAGTTTTAATTCTCCAAAAATAAAAGATAGCCGAGACAGTACTCGATAATGACACTTACAAATGCTGCTACAAATGCAAAATTTACAATGCATTACAACTCCAAATATCACACGTCAACAACAATAACCACTCTGCCAAGAGCTCCCGATAAGAAGATGAACATTGCAACTGACAGGAGCTGATGGAGACAGTTCCTGCGTAGACCGTTTTGTTATTGAAGGATGGGATTGAGTTGGACTTTCGTCAACATGATCTAAACTTAAGGCAAGGCCTAAGATAAATCACGCACACCAAGAAAATGCCTGTTCACTCATTCCTTGAAGACATCAAGGTTGTATGAATTCGGATTTAATAGACGCTAGAAGAGAATTCCAAATTGAGGCAGTGCCAATCAAAAAGCATCTCTTAAATCGTGAGGTGCGACACGGAGGGCCCATATGGCGCCTAGTAGTCCGATAAAGAAAAACCAAAGAGGGGACAAGCTGGTCGATTACTTAACGCATTGTTGCATTGTTAACTGCAGTGCTTGGAAACTCTCATAGAATGAAAAAATGTACGGGATAGTTAACGCATCTTAGCCAACCTAACAAAACACAGAACTTTTGCACCTTATTACAAGGCAATAAAGTGCACTCATTTTTCTTTACGTTGGTAGTAGACCATAAGAGAATCCTAAAATAATGTATGAAGTTCCGCCTCTTAAAACGTAGTGGTGATATTCTCTTTGGTTAAGTGCGTTAGGCGGATCTAAATGTCACTTTTTGCATGGGAAAATGACGGTTGAATTATCCTAACGCTCGTTCGAAAAGTAACGTGTTTACCCGTCTGGTTATGGAGCTCCGAAATGCCGGTTACGTGTGAGTATGACTCGAGCACTGAGGTGTCCGTTTATGATGATTAAAAAATACCTAAGCTACAAATATATCTGTTACATGTGGTAATATTTTTTTAATTTTCAATTTGCTTGTTCAACCATTTCCAATTTCAGATGGCAATGTTAGTAGTTTTTGAGGTATAACAAGAATGAGTGTAACGGACAGAGTATCCTTTTTTACCATTTTAGTAGGGAACCCTAAAAATATCTGAGACCCACCTGATATCTCTTGAATACAGTGAGGTTATTCCCATTCGAAGCAAAGCAACGCTACGCCGTAGCGCGTAGCAGCAATTTCCCGCTTGTTACCGGAAACTGCTCATAGAGACACGAGCCATATTAATATTTATTTAAACTTTATTGCATAAGTATATTAAAAACTAGTCGCTTAGTGAGCTGTAGAACAAACGAGCCCGTCTTTTTTTGTAAAAAATACTCAATATATAATGAACGAACCTGCTCACAAAATTTCACGAGAATCGGTTGAGAAATGCGACCTCTAGAGAAGCCGAAGCTGGAGCATAGAACTTCGTTCGCTTTGTTCTCTCATTCGAAAAGAACAAGTGCGGACTTAATACCTCCATACATTCTCTACCAGTCAACCATTGGGATAAACAGAAACTATAATATTATGTGAGTCATTGGTCTTGCATGGGTTAGTTACAATACAATACAATACAATTGAATACAATACAATACAAATACTCTTTATTGCACACCTCACACAAACAAAGCAGTTAAAAAGAAAAACAATACAATAAGGCGGTCTTATCGCTGAAGAGCGATCTCTTCCAGACAACCTTACTTGTTACCTTAGTTACCTGTAGGGCAACGCTATAACTAATCACAGCAGTACATTCAGTTACTGCAATTGGAATAGAGATGAGACGACTCATCTCTATAACACGGTTAGCTAGCCTTTGTCTCTCGCCACTAACAGGATCGCCTGTGATTTTGATATCACTTGACGTTTGCGTTTGTCGCTTGGTAACATGACGTCAGTGCACGTTGATCTATGATGTGATTTCTTGTTTTAAGAACTGAAAAAGACCATGACTTCTAAAATGTTTGACTCATCGGTTGATTAATGTTACAATTTAAATATTATTAGATAACTAGCTTCCACACGCGTCTTTGTCCGCGTGGACCCGGGATAAAACTATCCTATATTTTAATCCAGGTTATAAACTATCTTCGTGCAAAATTTCATACAAATCGGTTCAGCCGTTTAAGCGTGATTGAGTAACAAACATCCAAACATCTAAACTTTCGCATTTATAATATTAGTAGGATATATTTAAATATTTTTGTTTATTGTGACGAGAGATCTCAAACTCGAACACAATAAGTATCTGTCATTAGCAGAACTACTTTGGAATTAACAACTGCCTTACATGGAGAAACGCAACCGAAGAATACTAGGTAGAAGATGGTTTGAAACCATAAGAAAGCTAGAGATTCTACGTAGAGTACATTTCACAACGATCTTGTCCTATACAGGACTTCGTAATTTGTCACATGAGAGAACAACAAGGAATACAATGTCTTGCATGAACGCATATTAATTCTAATACTAAAACGGCGGAGTTACCAAAAATATCTAAACAGCATTTCTATTGCACTCAAAAGAAAATAGAACCACAAGTATGTTGACTAATAGGTCAAAATTTAATTCAACATATTTTCCAGCTATTTATACACCAGCATGAAAGAGGGTTGTATTTTGAAGGATATTTTATGTCCAATAATTAGGAAAATGTTATTGGCCCTTTTTTATTTTGAGCAAATATATATCATTTATACAAAGATCAAAAACCAAACAAAATAGAAACGCTTTTACTAATGGAACATACCGGGTACTTCTGGTTTATTGGATGCACAAACAAGCAGGCACTCGAATTTGCAATAAACGTATTAAAATATTGTTCAATTTAATTGGTGCAAAGACATGCTCTAAGAAGTCATCATCCTCCTAGCGTTGTTCCCGGTTGTGCCCCTAAAGGAGCCCGGGGTCTGCTTTGACACCTAATCCCAAGATTTGGCATAGGCACTAGTTTTACGAAAGTGACTGCCATCTGACCTTCCAACCCAGAGGGAAAACTAGAAAACCTTATTGGGATTAGACCGGTTTCCTCACGATGTTTTCCTTCACCGAAAAGCTAACGGTAAATATTCCTTACATAAGTTCCGAAAAACTCATTGGCACGAGCCGGGATTCGAACCCACGACCGCCGCTTGACAGCCGCATGCCTGAACCACTAGGCTACCGTAGCTCAAGAGAAGAAGCAAAGACATGCTCTAAGAAGTACAGAAAAAATACCAATTAAATTATTTTAGACCTGTTGGGCATTCTAGATACCAGTGAGGTGACGAAGTCCAAAAAAACCTGAACGAACTGCGGGCCGTCGACTGGACTGAAACAGTATTTGACGGGGCAGCCTGGCGGTCTTTAGTGTTGGAGGCCAAGATCTTCGGATCGTTGCGCCACAGCAGTTAGTAAGACATCTTTAGGAATGCCCAAACCTGACAATGCTAATCTAAATTACCTTCGGTTGCCCTCGTAGATGTGCGTGCAGTTTTTGGACCGTAACCGTAAGCCGCGGCAATAGGATAAGAAACGGTGTGCACGTCTCCAGCGTGCTCCCAAGTGTTGCACAACATTAGATAACGACGCATATTAGGCAATCGCTTTGCGCGCTTTTTTTTTTCATAACAATCATAAACCAACTGCACACAGCGGATGACTTCATAATCGCATCGAACGCATAAGCTTATTATCTTGTGTATTAAAAAAATGAGTGAATGGAGTGGCAGTTAAACCCTGCTGGGTTTTTTATCCGCTGCCTAGTCGTGTATTGAGAAATAATTGCATATATAAACAAATAAAAAAATAAAAACAGGAAATGTAGGGTGAAAGAGCTATAACTTAATCAGCTACATTTTTATCTTTATTAATAACAAGCTTCCGCCCGCGACTTCGTCTGCGTGGGCCCGGGATAAAAACTATCCTATATTTTAATCCAGGCTATAAACTATCTTTGTGCAAAATTTCATCCAAATCGGTTAAGCCGTTTAGGCGTGATTGAGTAACAAACATCCAAACATCCAAACTTTCGCATTTATAATATTAGTAGGATTCCATCAGGTAAGAGAGACAATCGCTGTCAGTTTTTCCTAAAAAATGCGTTTTTAGCATTGGTACAATTGGCACATTACTTAAAGTTATTAATATTAGTATTCCGCCAGCTTATTCTGTTTGCTTGTATGTATGAGGTACCAACGCACTTTGCTTATGTCAATTTATATTCTAGCGCTATCTAAAAGATCTTGTTATTAGTACGCTCTTTTGTTCATATTCATGTTAGTAATTGGTTTTAAATTTTTTAATTCTCATAAAGACATAACCATAACTTAACAATTCGGGTAATTGATTGAATCAGGTGTTACTTTACGGAAGTCGATGATGAGTTTTGAGAACAATTTCCCTTTGCTCTTCCACTAAAAACAGTGCTGGTCTATTAGATGTTTTTTAGCGGCATAGCAAAGAAATATTGTTCTCGTAACTTTACACTTTGGCACGATCTAAATCACTTAAAAGACACGTGAAACATTATCTGCTCAAATAGCCGCGGCATTAAAAAAAGTACTAATTGACTTCGCGGCATTGTACAAAAAACTGTTGGCTAAGTGATGACCATTCATCCATTCGTTCACGTAACCCAGCATTGTACCCTTTCCGTTCGCCCATTTGCCTCAACTATTCGGCTGGCTATTGGACGTGAAAAACTCGAACAAATTCCAGCCCCTGTTACCCTAACTCGAAAGGTCGTATGTCAAAACGATTCTCATAATGACTGGATCTTTTGATTCTCACTGGCAACACAGGCGGAACAATTTTGTTAAGAGTGGCCGAGTTTCGTTACATTGTTATGAGTTATGTGTAATGTGATTGCGGATAGCTTTTGAGCTTTGTTCGCGCGGTCAAAGAATATTTTAATTGCGTGCAGAATCGACACGTGTGTTGGAATAATTAAAGATGCGCCAAGACTGGATCCTGCAGAGATTTAATGACTAGAAAAACTTTTGATCTAGAGTTCACCCTTGGTATTTATTCGGGGTCCATATCGGGTTGCATAATATTTGTAGCCATAAGGCCGATAGGCATAACTACTTTTTTCATAATCATCATTACGCACAAACGACAATAGTCATAAATTCGTTGGCATACATTTTTTTGCCATAATATTTGAGAGCATAAATAGCAAATGTCATAAATTTATTGTGCATAAAAGCTTTAAGCATAAAATATCAATCGTCATAATATGTTTGCGCATAACGTTTTCAAGTCATAGGTAAGACAAACATTTTTAATCCTGTAAATTTTTTTAAAATTAATTGTCTCTGTAACCTACCTAAACTTAATCCAACTTTCTTTTTTTTTTAAAACACCCGGCAATTATTTTAACCTAACTGCCAGCGTGTCGATGCCACCCCGCTTCGCGGGGTGCCTATTTCCGCTCTAAGGGACACAAGACAACCATAACCTAACCTAGCAAAAATACAACTGTTACGATTGGTTTTGTTTACTGCGGGGGGCTTCGCCCACCGTCCCTCCTTTTTGGGCCTTTTTAAGAACTCGTGCAGCACTCTAGTTAGAATGCAGTACACCGACAGCCTATTGTCATATGTTATGAATAGCAATTCTTATGACTAAAAATAATTATGATCTTCAAAATAGTGACTAAAACTTGTATGCTGATCAACATTATGGTTAAACAAAATATGACATAGTACAGTTATGACAATGAAAGTATTATGCGCAGAATTATTAATGACAAAAGATGATTTATGCGTAAAGTTGTATGGCTTTCGAAATTATGACGAGAGTCATTATGCGACTAGATGGACACCCATTTCTTCATCATACTTTTTCCCTAATGTGTTTTAAAAAAAGTATACTTTTATGACACAGTAACATTATGATACCCCATCTTGTTAACAACGACGGTGGCAAAGATTTAGAAAACCTTCTTACCTGCTCTACAACGCAAACTGGTCAAACGTTTAAAGTATAGATTTTTAGAATTTCGTTTTAGTGTTGTTAACAAAACAATACACCCAGCACTCTTTTTCTATTACTTTTTCGCAAAGATGTTCTCACTTAAATCCTTAAACTAATCCGGATATTGAAGATAGCCACTTTCTGTGTTACTTCAAGCTTAGTTTTGATTTATTGCTACTTTTCTTGAAAGTTAAATGCTTACGTAGTATGGTGATAACATACGTATATAAGTTCACGTATTTTTGTGCTGTTTTACTGATGTGTGGTTTGTAAAAAAAATTTATTTCGTGAAATTATCTTAAGTACTTAGGTAGTATTATTTATGAGGTAGCGGATTATATTGTAATGCCGCAGGGAATAATAATATGGTCCGACGGTAAGCTACAGAAGGCGGTACTTTTGGACACGGTGCGGATAGTCAGAGCCTCTCTGCGACCCTTGCCACCACCGGTAGCTTGGGCCTCGCGCCGATGCCGGCGGCACCTAAGGTTAGGTATTTTTGTTTTCTGAATATTTTGTATGCACTTACAGTGTCTTGTATCGTTTCGTATGGACCCGCGTTCGACTCTAGCCTGTGGACACAATTAATACACAAATCAATAAAGGGCAGGCAACGCGCTTGTGATCCTTCTGGAACGTGTAATAGGTTACGGTGCCTGCTTACCATCAGGCAGACCATAAGCTGGTTTGCCACCGCCATGGTATTAAAAAAATTACACTTTCCTTTTTATATCAATATTATAACATTCCTTACCTTAACCTAAAGTGAACCACCACTTTCCATACAAAACGTATTTTTACATTCAAAGGCTAACGGTGTGATATTATAAGAACCTTATGTAACAAGCTTTCATAAAATATAGTTTTGTCAAAGTATCACGTCCCAAACGAAAGTCTCAAAATTATTCTAGTTTATACAAGTTTATTCCAGGAAAGGGGGAATTTCTCGCCAAATATCATGAAATGCCAAATGCCAATTTATGAAATACATAAGTTTCTTAAAATACCTCGCCGTTAGCCTGCGAATGTCACAAATAACGTTTTGTATGGAAAGCGAACCACCTTAAATTAAAGACGAATAAAGAGTCACAAGAGTAAAATTACGATCGCACGGACTGTTTATGCACCAACTTGGTAGTAGGCGGACATGAAAATATTTTTTTTATTGCACCATTCTATTTAAATATGCATGGAAAATACACCTTTCACGTAGAGCATATCTGTACATTTAAACTAACACGGTTGTGTAAGCGAGGCAGTGTGGCCGCACGACACAGGAGAGCCCAAGGGAAATTTGGACTCGTAACTCTTGGACGCAATAGACAGGATTTAAGGCAGTTACGCGGTAAAATCAAGTAATGGCCGTAATGCTAGTTTCAAACTTGGACGTGCGGTCTAGTTATGAAGTAACTAGCTTTTTCCCGTGACTGTCTGCGGGTACTCGTTAATTGCCTTGGGGCTTAATGGTGCGCTTGCATAAACAAGCTATAAGACTTCCCACTTATTTATTTAATAGTATGGCATTAGTCAGCGAGTCTATATGTTTATAAATTAATATATAAGTTTTTAAAATCTATTTATTTATTTAATCAATAACTTTAATCTATCATTACAGGCTTATTACCCAATGCGATAGACAAGTGAATAATAATAACTAATACTTAGTACTGCGTTTCCACTTAATGATAGGTAATAAGTCCAGAGGATCTTTAGGTTTAATAATTTTGTAAACATTCCTTAAATTATCATTTCATAAACAACAATTCAAAAACTATTCATTTCACAGACATATCATTCCTCAAAATGCTCATAGGTACCTACTATAAATAATGAGTTGACAAATAATCATTTAGCAAAATTTTACACTTTAAAAACTTATAAAATGTTAAATTGTCATTTAAACAAAACATTTGCCAAATAAATCGTTTATAAAACAAGTCATTTTACAAAACATCGATTGATAAATAATTGTTTCTTAAAAATAAATAATCTGTCATAATCACGGTATCAAGGAGTGGGACAAACCAGGCAGTCAATGAGAAACTTAGAAAATAGAAGAGGGAAGATGATAGGGCACCTCATAAGACATGACAAGTTTATACTCAATATAATGGATAGAAAGATAGAGGGTAAGCGAGGAAGAGGAAGACCTAGAATAAACTACATAGAGCAGCTCAAAAAAAGAGTTGATGTTAGGTCGATTTGATTATCGAGATGTCAAAGAGGTTGCCTGGGATCGGAGTAAATGGAGTGCCTACTAACCTTTTCTCTCTTCTGCTTATTTGAGAGCTAAGCTTTTGTAGGTGTAGCTCACATGGACAAGAGCTTAGCTCTTTAATAAGGAGAAGAGGAAAAGGTTTATTAAATAAGGTATTTGCCAAATTGATTTTACAAAAGTTATTTTACCATACGTTACTTTGCCCATTGTCACGATGAATACCTAAGGCTGGGTTGCACCAAACCGTCTCTAATCGTAGGCGGTGTTCGTTAAAATCTGAATGTATGGAAAGTTTGACAAGTTCCTATGGAATGACAGCTGCCGGCGCCGTATTTAACGTTAATCGGTCGGTAATCGTAAGTTGGCGCAACCCGCCCTAAACGAGTAATTTATGAAATAATTATTTATGACATGATGTTTATTCAAGGAAATAATTGGTTAAATGAACTTTTTGTAAAAGCGAGGGAATTTGTTCCTTCAGCTGTCAAAACGGCGAATCCTCAAACATATCAAGGGTCGGCAACGCCCATGTTACTCCTTTGGAGATGCATGCATCTATAGGCGATCAGGCGGGCCGTATGCTTGCTTGCCAACGTCGTTGTATAAAATAAAAAAAAACAATATTTTATTGTTAGCCAACGTTGCTTTTAAAATGAATATTTATGAAATGATTGGATACTAGATCTCCAGTGTACTTCCTTTTTGGGCACGTTGATAATGTGATAGGTTGACTGTATAGATGCCCCAGCCCACAGTCATACTTCAGAGAATCACGCCACCCACATCTAAACATGAATTCGCCACATCGCCAATAATTGGCGAATTATTTGAGACTTCCCACTGACGCATTATCAATCCATGATCATTATATCAGCCGGAAGACGTCCACTGCTGGACATAGGCCTCCCCCAAAGAATGCCACAATGACCGGTCCTGCGTCACCAGCATCCAACGGTCCATGAACGACCCACGCTGCGCCTGCCGGTACGTGGTCGCGACTCGAAAATCTGTCCGCTCTCACGGCCATCGGCTCTACGTGCAATGCGCCCCGCCATCTGCCACTTAAGCAGCAGTCATCGCAGTGGAAATTGCCACTTCCCTTTTCACTCAAACTATCTCTCTCTATACCAAATTTCATCTTAATCGGTTCAGAGTATGTAGCTGTGAAGTTACTTTTTGTGTTTAAGAATTAGTCAGGATATCGTCACTCCATGACTTGATTGTTAGTTAAACAGAATTTGTAACTAAGAATGCAGCGTATTGCAAGATTTCTAATCTGTACATCTCAGGACTCCTGGAGAGTCTGAGGAGGCCAAACGGCCCTTTAGGGCCGCAATACATTAGAAAGTCTAATTAAGCGAAGTTCATCAATTATGGTTTTTAAAAAAGCACTAAAACAACACATATTAAACAATCAACAAGCACTGATAAATAAGTATAAAATAAAATAGTCCGACTATCAGAAGTGAATACATCTTTCTAAGGCTTTTCCGATTACATACGTATTAAACAGTGTATATAAGTACCCTATACACAAGAATAGATACAGGATATAAATTTACCTAATGTGTTAATTTATATCCAGTTATAAATGGTATAAACAGTGTATAGCTATAAAAATAAAAATAAAACATACTTGCTAGTTAACTATATGTACCAGAGAGTTAACCAGTGGCCACAAGAGTGTACGGTTTAACCGGCCTCTACTTGTCTGTTGCATTGCGCTTGTTGCTACCACGCGACTTTGTACTTGGTTGTTACCATCTTGCATGCTACC
The DNA here is from genome assembly GCA_947049275.1 of Epinotia bilunana. Taxonomy (NCBI): domain Eukaryota; kingdom Metazoa; phylum Arthropoda; class Insecta; order Lepidoptera; family Tortricidae; genus Epinotia; species Epinotia bilunana. Next base: position 2,114,068 of record OX346266.1, on the reverse strand, counting down.
CTCCTACTTAGATTTAAGCAAAATGATTGTTTTCTCAGTGAGTGATTTATGTATATCTTATGAGAAATAAATGTCCTAAACCATAAGTTGAGTTGTTGTACTTTTTTCAGACGGAGGTATTATATCGATCACATAATGCCTATAGAATATATATTTGTTTGAATGGGTAAAACAAATGGCTATTTTCAACTGCCGGCCTAAAAAGGATTATTTTTGCTCTCGTGATCAATAACTCACTTTCTGTCTCGGAGCCATGAGAGACAACTGTGCTAGCCGTATAGTCCTAGATAAATGGTCATCATACTTAGTACTATTAGCAGAATACTACTATACATAGTACTGGTACTCACTAGCAAAATACTTTTCACATAAACATACCTATCGGTGAACGTAATTGCAGCAACAAGGTACAATGCAAATAATTATGAAAAAAAGAAAGATCATATAGCATTTTTTAAACAGGTAAAAGTCTTGCCGTTTTATCAACGAGGCAAACAATATTTTAAAAACGCCTTTGGTCCAAATGAAGACATCAATCAATTAAAGGGAATCAATCAAATAATATACGACTGAAAATCACCAGTTTTGAGAATAATGACGTAATTGAGCTACGCGTACTTGAAACAAATATGAGTACCTTGATATTAAGTACTTCCTAATTATCAATAAGTAGCAGGAAACGAGCTCCCATTGAAAAAAAGACATGTATTTGAGCAGGAAAACACTTCAAACTCAAATCTGATTCTTATTTATATTAGTCAAAATATCAATAATACTTACACATCATTATATACTGAACGTGTAATTCGTTAATTTCATTCCATGTATATGATAGATAAATAACTTTATTGGTGAAAGTATTTTCCTAAATTAAAAAAAAACTGCCGAGAGAAAAGGTTAATGTATCTTATTACCTGCCTACGAAGCTAGAGGTCCCGGGTTCGGATCCGAGTAAGGGAATTTATTTGTGTGATGAGCACGAATATTTACTTCTGAGATATGGACGTTTTCTATGTACTTAAGTATTAATTTATTTGTATAAGTATGTTTATCGTCGTCTAGTACCCATAATACAAGCTTTGCTTAAGTTTACTGATGCGGCTTTAGACTTTATTCCTATCAGTTTAAGTTATTAAACTTAATACATAATTAGAATATCATATATTTAAGGTTATTATTTCTATTATATTACAATGCTGTTTGTCTGTGTGTGTGTATTCCGCTTCAAGTAACAGAAACGTGGCATCCTACTGCAGTTATTGGGTTAGTTTTAGAGCTCTTCGATACTTCAAGGTTTCCCATCTCGAGATAGAATATACTCGGTTTTTACATATAATACGTAGGCAGTGGGCAGTGGACGGTAAAAAACACACACGTTTACAGTACACGTATAGTTTATTGCGGCACAATATTATTTAAAAATACACGCTCAATGTTTGAAACTATCTTTAAAAAAGCTAATCCATTTGAGTGAACAATCAGTACTGAAATAGATTAGATGTTGTTAATGCACAAACAAAAGCTCATTTGTTATAATTTGACTCGTGACTCAATCAGTATAGCTTTTTTAAATTAGCGCGCCGGCCAGCCTGCTAGCGCGCGTACACCGCGGAGGTCGGTGAGCGCGTCGTCTGCAACAGCTTAAGGCGTCGAATTGTTAAACAATAATTCTAAAACCGGGAACGCGCGCCCCGCGACCAGCACACAAGGGGATAAGTAACGTAAGTATTTCAAGACGCGGCGGAACACATACGTCTTGGAGTTGTCTTTACATTTTTTTTTTTTGTAATTTTGATTTTTTGTGAAAGTGAAAAAAGAATACCTCCACTCAGCAATGCCAACGGCGCTGGTTTTTTATCGATCTAGCAGTATTAGCCAAAATCCCTATACTTACTGTGATATTTTTTTTATAAAACAAGCAATTTTTAAGACCAAATCTAACGTTTACATACGAGTCCAAGTAAATTATACAAAACAGCATTAAGCATTTGCTAAACTAGTTGCTAACTTACCCGTTTAAGTCAAACACGCGTTAAACGCTATCCAGTATAACTAATACGATTTTGGCTACCATCAAACCTCAAGGGGCTAGTCTGTGTGATTACGAAAGGTAATTCCTCCTTCATAGCTTCTAAGAGAGATACGACCTTTTGTTGCAGATCTTAAAGACCTCGAATGTTTAAAACAGAAAGGTCATTTCTCCCCTCAAGTTTCTTAGAGAGAAACGACGTTTTGAGAGTGAATGACCGTCTAGGAATCAAATTACTGGCGTAATTCAAGCACGTGCATACTGAATACACAAATTGCGTTACCTCCAAATTTGGAACTGGTTTGCAAACACGAGTTAAGTGATCGCTTTGTTTTTGGGTTTGCCTAAGTTAATGTTAATGTACATTGCACGTAGAACCGATGGCCGTTGGGGCGGCAAGGTTCTCGAGTGACGACCACGTACCGAAAGGCGCGGCGTGGGCAGGCCCTCCACAAGGTGGACTGATGACCTGGTACAGGTCGCGGAGGTCCGCTAGACGCGGGTGGCACGGGACCGGCCTGTTTTCATAGCCAACACATTGCATTCAAATTCAAATAATTTATTCTTGATTCATTACTACAAAACACACATATGACAAAGATAAAAAATGGCCTAAAACGTGTCACGAAATGGGCCCACCATCGTACTCTATATCACACTACATTAAACCCCATTAGAAAACACCATTTCCCAAAAAAAAATAACAGCTATCCGTTTTATTTACCGTATTACCCGGAAATATAAACGACACACGGGAAAAATCACTAACCACACAGCGGAAAATAAAAAACCCATAAAAGTCGTTGGGAAGGTCATTCCCGACAGCATTTATGGCATCGGCCAAGCCTCTTTACTTATAACTTTGTCCACAGAGATCTTCAAGGTCATTTTGTTTCCCTAGTGCGACAAAAACGTACCTATTATTTACAAACGAGCCGACATTATTGTGAAACACATGTTTTGGCACAGTTCTGCAGAAGTAATTAGATTTTCTATACAATTCGGTAAACAGAGGCTTATGTTTTACGCGTAACAGTAATAAAACAAGTTGGAGCGAAATTAGTTTTCTTTTAGTGACATTCCGGGCCATCACTGACATATTATAAAGCAGTAGGTCGTAGTAATCCAATGTTCAATGATTTGACATTTGATTATTACCAACATAATTCATTATATAGAGTATCGAGACAAACCGAACGGTTTAATGATGCTATTTCAATTTATTTACTAAATTTTTGTCAATAGTAAATTGGTCAATAACTGTCAACATGTTTACTATTGACCGCCACCGCAGTCCGCGCCAGTGTGATTCAGGCTTTACGCGTTGTCAAATTAAGGGTTAATTGGTATTGATAATTTGACTGGAAAATTGAATATTTTGAAAATAGAGCGTCCTTAGCCGTGTATAATATTCGGATTCGATACCTAACGTGTAATTTACCCATATGTGATTAAACTTTGAATAAGGATAACAGTCTAAGAAAAAATAACTTAATGTAACCTGGCGAATGTTTCTTTGAAGTTAGCGGGTATCAGGAAAACACGATGTACGTACGTTATGTATTTTTATCATAGTTATATGAATCTTACTACATATAGAAGTTTGGATGTGTGTTGCGCGATCAGGCAAAAATGGCAAAAGGACTTTTTAAATAAAAATTGCATAGAGTTTAAAACCTTTAATTGCCTGTGTTAAAAGTAAACTGTGTTTTATGCCTTTATTATAAAGTTATGTCAGAGTGACAATTAAATTCAAACGAATTATATCGGCTAAAAGAGGTTTCTTGAACGTTTATGAATAAGGCCATTAGTTTATAACTTGGATTTTAAAAAAAATGCCGACTATTGGGATTACATAGGTGTCAAAAATCATCCCTAAAGCGTAGAAATTGGGGATGGAAACTGATACATAAGATAACGGAGAGGAAGTTGCGGAAAAATAATAGTAAATAAAAACACGAATTTGCCAAGCGGGTACCAGACATTACTTACGTCAGGCACGGTACTGTATAATATGTATATGGGCATTAACTCGACTCCTTACGGATTTAATGTTGCCACCAATTATGACGCTCTACATAATGTTATAGTATCTTTCTCTTCTTGGTAACAAAGAGCCATAACGTGAAACAGTAATTATAATCACTTGCATACAAATAACATGTATAACTAATATTATATCCTCAGAAATTATTCTACCGTGTTATTTCCTAAAAGCAATTCAGTAATATAGCTGCTCTCTCGACGATTATGCCACGCTATCATATCGACCTAAATTGCCAATAATGGAAATACCTTCTCAAATAGTTGTATTATCACAAATTCATAATATTCAATTATATTATTGAAACAAAGATAGATATATTTCGAATTTAGATTTAATTTATATTAAATTGTTATTAGGTATACACTGTGAGTGTAATATTAACCGAGCGTAGTAAGAACCTGCTTTAAGCTGGTTTTCCACCAGAGTGGCGAGACGATAATTGAAATTCGGTTCACTACTGTTAGACCAAACAACTTTTGGCCAAATGTTTCATTTGACAAAAGTTGCATTTGACCTAATGCATTTTTTCTTAAATAGAAAGCTTTATAGGATTACTAGCTTCCCCCGCGACTTCGTCCGCGTGGACCCAGGATAAAAACTATCCTATATTTTAACCCAGGCTATAAACTATCTTCGTGCAAAATTTCATTCAAATCGGTTCAGCCGTTTAAGCGTGATTGAGTAACAAACTTCCAAACATCTAAACTTTCGCATTTTTAATATTAGTAGGATTCTGTGGTTGCACCAACGAGTGCACTATGAAGGGCCAACTACTGGCTATCTGCCCTAAGCAAAGCTCAGCGTTCTCTCTCTCAAGTTTGCTTCGAGGACAGTGAGGGATAAGAAGAATGAAACGGGGTGAGCATTACGATTATTGTCATATTAAGTTCAACGAAAGATCTACAAAATCAGATAAGTGATTGACATAAGAGGCTCGAAATCCAAAAAAAAACCAGGGGAGAGGTTTATGCTGGGAGTTTCTCCGTGTTATCGCGTCAGAAATGAGGCTAGCCACAACAGAACTAGGGTAACCAATATAGCCCTGCGAATCGCTTAAGTGGCAGTAGGCGGGCTCATTTTACACAGAACCCATGGCCGTTGCGATGGAAAGGTTCTCCAGTGGCGACCACGTACCTGGAGATACAAAGTGGGTAGACCAGACCACCCACATACCACAAGGTGGACTGATGACCTGGTAATGGTCGCGGGAGTCCGCTGGATGTGGGTGGCGCAGAACCCATCACTTTGGCACTCCCAGGGGGAGGCCTATGTCCTGCAAAGGACTTCCTTTGGCTGATATGGTGATGATGATGACGATGAAAGTAATCACTTTGTTATATTTGTTGTTGTAAGTTATGAACTAAGTGTTGAAAGAAAAAAAAACACTTGAATTAATTATATATTTACTCGTATATATTACCGACGGCGTAGTCCTAGAAAATGTATATGTTACGAAGGTAATTTATTTGACTACCTTCCAGTCGCGGATATCCCGCGAAGCCATTCCCTTCTATCGTTGCTATTCACAACTAGTTACACTTGACTCACCGCCTCCCCCCAGTACATCTTGACTCCAAGTTTCATTATATCGAATTATATCAACCTCCAAATGGTGTGGCTTAGGCCTTTCTCACACGGGATGACGGCAACGCAACTTAAACTGGTTGGCAATAAGTGTTGCCAACTGCGATGCAACTCAAACTCCCAAACGGCACGACTCAACTTGTGACGATCAGTCTCACTACGTTCACCGGGCAGATGTTTTGGTCAAACCAATGGAGTCAAGTGGTTATGAATTTATGAAGAAATGAAGACATATTCTTTTATTCATACTACCGGCAAAATAGTTTGTTGTGGGTTTCCCCACGTGAGAAAGGCTTTACTGGTATCACTGAAGCTCGTCAGGCGACGCTTTGTGAATAACCGCCCGGGTATAAGGGTTGATACCCGATGCGAAAACAGGAATATGTAAACGGGCCGGATACCAAATTGATCGTAATGTTATATCCTGTTGGTGCCTATTTCTTACGCCATTTTCCTTAGATACAATATAAATACAATTATATGGGATCCGTTGTTTGCGAGTACGAGATAAATGCGGGAACTTTTGTTTGTTGAGTTGAGCACTGCTTCCACTTACTTTGCCACTGCTCTACGATAAGTAACAATATGTTTAAATAGATTTCACTAATGTCACCAATAGAGTACTAGGTATGAACGTGGAGGGTTGGAAAAGACGAGGTAGGCCATGGAAACGGTGGATGGACTGTGTGAGAGACGATATGAAGAGGAAGGAATTAAGTGACGAGATGACAAGTGACAGGGAGGTGACAAGTAACATGCTGAGCCGACCCTAAGTAAATGGGATAAGGGCAAGAAAATAAATGATGACATGTTACTAAAGCAAGTCATTCAAAATTCACAAGAATTAAAGAAGAATCAAGATAGATTAAACCACGATCGAAAACTACACGGTTTCGGTACTAAAATTTTGGCATCATCTGTAATCGTATCAAGTTTTCACTTCAAAACGGGAAACAATAGCGCCCAAGCAGCTGCACATGCAAGAAAACATTTTTTTTAAATATTATTTATTCATTTATTTGGGTCAGGCTACAAGGCCTATATTTACATATACCTTACAGACTAACATACATAACAATATACAAAACTTATAACATAATACAAAAACACGTTAAGACGGCGACGCGCGGTGCAAGTTCTGGGTGTCAAATAGCCGGCCTCGAAATCACCGGAAAACTAGACCCTTCAGCCAGAACTCCTCCTTCATGAAGGTCTTCATGAGGCTTGTCAGTTGGTACTCTCACTACAAATGAATTGCAACTTGGTTTGTGGCGGGACTCTAACCTCTCAACCCTCAAGATGAGCTTGGTCTTCAAACGCGTAGTACTTACTCTATGATCTGTTCGGCTTTCGTCGAGTAGTGCAGACGGCACATATAATAATGTCACCGGGACCGCGGGCTTTAGTTAACCGGCCGACGCAGTACCGCACAGATTGTGACAGGTAGAATTCTTCCTGTCAATCGAAATGAAGCCATCCTTGTCGCAGTTCTATTATATACTCGTATTATCATCGTCATATCAGCCGAAATACGTCCTCTGCTGGACATAGGCCTTCCACTAAGCAGGAACCGTCTACGCATGTTGGTAAGGGTGCTTACATGGCACTGTCGCCTAAACAAGCACATGCAAACGTTAGGACTGTGTGACACAAGGCAGTGCAGACTCTGCCTTGATGCGGAGGAGACGCCTACACACATCCTAACTGATTGACCCTGCCTTATGCGCAGCCGTAACTCCTTTCTGGGAAAACACATCATGTGCCCGGAGCAGATCAAATTTCTTGAGATCAACAGTACCCTGCAATTCTTCGAGTTCGCAGGACTTGACCAAAAATTGTAGTAAGTGGCGATCACAATAGATCAGCGATGGTCGCAGTGATATAAGGGCTCTAGAGTCCGGAAGCCACTACCAGAATAATAATAATAATAGGCCTTCCACAGGGAGTGCCAAAGTGAACGGTCCTGCGCCACCCGCATCCAGCGGACTCCTGCGACCTTTACCAGGTCATCAGTCCACCTTGAGGGGGGGGGGCTTTTTTTTGCGGTGCCCTGCATCTGCGCTCTCATGCAGGGGACTCCAGGACCTCATGCTGAACGCACTGGAGCCCCCCTTTCTCCTCACCACATTGGCTAGCATAGAGATGTTGCCGCATTCCTTGGGGTTCTTAAGCAATTGCCCCAGCCCCCGCCAGAACACTGTGACCTTGGAGGGGCTAACCACTCTGCACCTTCCAGTACGTGGTCGCCACTGGAAAAATATCATAAAATGAAAACGAAATTAAACAATTCTCAAAGACAGTAAGTGAACGGTCCAAATGTTTTACACCTTATAATAATAACAGGTCACCTAATTGTCCACCTCTTAGGTTATAAATTAACAATGAGTGTCAAATATTGCACCAGTGTCGAGAACTGAGACATTTGCGATACAACGTTGAGTATTGCTGTATTAATTATTGTTAGTACTTATTGTTGTGTGTATACGATAACATTAGATAGTTTTTTCTTCAGCCTATATGGAGTATTATTATAAACTAGAAGAAAGTTTATGGGCACCGTAAGAGCGAAAACGTGTTTCACTGAGTGAATAAGCCTCAGTGGCGGTACAGCCGGGAGGCCAATCTGACTAGGCATTTAGCATTCTCATGTGATATCAAGAGACGCGCCGGATAAGAGTTTCAACGAACACAAAAATTTGGGCGATTATCCGATCCAGCTTTAACCGATTCAAATATTCAAGTGAATTTAAAGTATTAGCATTTATTAGGTTTTTATAATAATGATAATAATACTAGATGGCTGGATCAAGGGTCACAGATACAGAAGGCGGTAATCCTGGATACTGCGCGGAAGGTTCCTCTCTCTGCCGCCCTGCAGGTCGATCACGTAACGCATTGTACACGCGTCAGGCAGATCTCAATGTTGCTTTTAGTATGAAAAAATGACAGTTGAGTTGTCCTAACGTAATCACCCCTCTGACCACCGGTGGCTCAGGCCTCGCCTTGCTGCCGGCGGCACCTTAGTTTAGGTTTATATAACACTTTTTATATAATTATTATAAAAACCTACCCTGAGACATAACATAAATAAATAGAATAATATTACTATTTATAAAAAAAAACATAAAAGTCAAATCCTTGTAAGTTATTATTACCCTGCGTTAAATATAGATAACTAGCTGTTGCCCGCGACTTCGTCCGCGTCGAACTTGATTGCTATTAAATTATTGTGGGCGGAACCTCAATTATCGCCGACCGAAACAAAGTTCTACCATCTTAAGGGAAGATTTCTGATATAAAAACTATCCTATATCCTTCCAAGGGTCTCAACTCATCTGTACGAAATATTTCATCTAAATCCGTTCACAAATTAAGCGTAAAAGGTAACAGTGCGAGGAGCTCATAAACTTATCTCAGCGTCACAAATTTATTACATTCAATTTAAACCTACAATACATTAGATATCAATTTATTAATGTCAACACGTCAAATCATTATTTCATTAAATTTTCTTAATTACATTCAAAAAATTCAGTCATTGTATAAAAACATTTTTCTTTCAACGATAAAAATAATTCTTTTCTAAATTTGGTTAATGTCGGCAATTGTCTTATTAATAATGGTATGTGATTAATATTACATTACGTACCTAGGGCGGTGAATTCGTGAATGGTCCAGATCGCACGTGTTTGTGGCCTGAATCGAAGGCGAGGGCCATAAAAATGCGATCTGGGGCTTTACGAATTACCGCCCGTGGTAAGTACACAATTTTACGTCTTCATCTGGCCACAATGCGAGTTTTACCGTACGCGCAGCGTGCAGTAAAACTCGCATTATGGCCAGGTGTGACGTAAATGTCTTTATACACATTGCATGCCAATTATTTCTGTCTGCGACTAACGGGAGTTACCTATACAAGTGTTTAAGTAGTTGATCGAGAGGCTATTGTTGCTTAATCCGTGCGCCTGATTATAATACTAGCTTCCACCCGCGACTTCGTCTGCGTGGACCTGACACAAAAACTATTATATATATTAATCCAGGTTTTAAGTTACCTCCGTGCAAAACTTCATTCAAATCGATTGAGCCGTTTAAGCGTAATTGAGTAACAAACATCTAAACATCCAAACTTTCGAATGTAAAATATTAGTAGGATATCCTACTAATATTATAAATGCGAAAGTTTAGATGTTTGGATGTTTGTTACTCAATCACGCTTAAACGGCTGAACTGATTTGAATGAAATTTTGCATGAAGATAGTTTATAGCGTGGATTAAAATATAGGATAGTTTTTATCCCGGGTTCACGCGGACGAAGTCGCGGGCGGAAGCTAGTTATACATATTCCCCATTCATTTCCAATAGGGGTAGCCAGAGCACATGAACATCATGTTTCAGTGCCACGTTTAGCATAATATAATATATTGTGATTCTTGCTATCGTCGTTCTGACATATCAGCTCGGCGGTCGTGAAAGTAAGCACATTGAATATGTAGTGAAGGTGTTTAAGGGCGTGTACTATGCAGCAGGAGTTTGTGAATAATAACCACTCAATTGCTTTCGGATTTTAAAAAAGGTAGCCTAAACTGCTTTCAATTTTTCTTTATCAAAGAACTCCATACTTCTCTTGGCAACCACAGTTGCCACCATCAGTTTAGGGGTGCGCGAAATTGGCAACTGTGGTTGCCCCAAGCAAGTGAGTGGATAAATGCACAAAACTTACAGTTCAATGGCATATTGTCCGAGTAACACGAAATCCATACAGAAGCAAAACAGAAGGCACAGAAGGGTAGAAAGCACAGGCCCTATTAATAGAAGAAAGTCTTAAAGCGAGAATACAGTTCGGAGGATAGAAATAAATAATAATGAGCGAGAGAGAAAGCAAGCACATAGATCGCGGCTATTGTTGTGCGGTCAAGAGAAGCATGCGCTCCGCGTCGTAACTAGGGTTTGACTGCCAACTGACCAGACTGCGCGGGCGCCGCGCTTGGCGATAACCAGTGGCCCGCTAGGGCGACGGTGAAGTCGATCCAGTATATCGATATACTACTGTATCGATATCGACAAACTGGTTGGCCTACATATATATTTCCATAAGCGTAAAAAGCATGTAAAGCGTAATATATAATTTATATATGTATATTTATATGTATGTAAATGTGTATAAGTTAGGAATTGTAAGTAAGTAAGTTTTAACATGCGACTATAGAAATGTATAAGTGTAAAATCTAAAATGTGTATAAGTAGTTTACAAATATAGGAAAATGAAATTTCGAGCCACATAGAGCTTATGCTCGGATCAATTACATGAGTAAGTAATTGAAGCTAATTAATATATTTAGACACCGTCTGGAAACAAACCTAGTTTATCGTTTGCCTGTATTTTACCGAGTTTGAAATGCTTTGTATTTGACTAGTCTGAAGTGATAGTTGGCTATGTGTAATTAGTATCAACACTTCGATCCAAATAGCATAAGAATTATAAAGGACACATTTTCTAAAGGGTGTCTCAAAAGGCACACACGATTTGAATTGTAAAGAAGATTGTTTTTTTTTTAAGCTTTTTATGATGTTTCGTACTAACGTGTACAGTCTACGTTAAAGAGTTGTTTACTTCTTTTACCTTATTACAACGGGATGTGCAAAAGTGTAAAATCTTAGCAGCCAACTGTACGTCTTCGTTTATATTAATTTTTCCAATCTTTTTAATGGAGCCAAACAAAGCTACGTGACTTACATCGTAGCCCGTAGCATGGTAATCATTCAGTTCCAATGACTTCGTAGCACTTCTACGCTCGTAGCCGATAACATGTGCAAAGCTTTGCCCAGCGTCTAAGCCTAGTGTGCAAAGAGGCAATGCAGCCAGCGTCCTAGGAACCATGCCTTAAGCGGGTGAACTGGGTGGGGTATTTTATATTTAGTTTATAAATCTAGTTCATAGATCTTTTTTGATTTCGGAATGTCATCTTTAGGGTTCCGTAACTCAAAAGGAAAAAACTGAACCCTTATAGGATCACTTTGTTGTCCGCCAGTCTGTCAAGACACTTTTTTTCAGGAACGCGTGGAGGTATCAAGCTAAAGTTTATACCAAATACTCAGGTCTACTAGCCCTTAGGGCTGTGAAAAAATCAAACTTCTAAGCCAACACAATCAAAAGGTACAGCCGTTTATGCTGCAAATTTTCGAAACTCGCAAGGGAATCAAAACCTACACGGTAAGTACTTCCCGTAAACACAGAATCTTGAAATTTGGTACGAAGCAACGTCTTACAGCACAGATAAAGGAAAAATTGCGAAAACCGTAAATTTTTAGTTGCATCATATAATAAAAATATTATATACCTACAGGTTTGTACGGAGCCCTCGGTGCGCGAGTCCGACTCGCACTTGGCCGGTTTTTGTATATATTATGTGTTACCAATATATTGTACTCTGCATGTCAGTGTTTGTTTAAATATATTTCTCTTCACCAGGCTTTTCCAAGCTATTACATCACATAATAGTTAACACTCAACAACTTTTGAGATTAGCAAACATTATTCACTGCAGACACCGTCGGGGTTAATATGTTAATCATAGCATTACACAAAATACTAATACATATCATTTTCATAAATTACGGCTAAGGCCAGGATGTGGAGGCCATTCATTGTAACGGTGACACACCTCTTTCCCCTCTAAATATATGGAATATACAGGCTGTTTCTGGGTATAAGGGTACATAATTGAGCATTGAGCAGTCTAAAAATACCTTATTTTATTCTATTTTACACTAGGTTCCGCCCGCGACTTCGTCTGCCTGGATCCGGTATAAAAACTATCTTCGTGCAAAATTTCATCCAAATCAGTTTAGCCGTTTAAGCGTGATTCAGTATCAAATATACAAACTTTCGCATTTATAATATTATTAGGATTACGAGAAAACCTCTGTCAGTTCAAACTCACGTTGAATGTTTATGAGTTTCTGTCATTGTAATTAACGTATGGTCTGCCATGTGTCAACATGTGTGCGGACTTCTCGATGATAAAATGTATGTCGAACAAATGAACGTGTAGGTATCGAATACTCATTTACATTAAGAGTCCGCAGTAAGCTCGGCCGAATTTCACCTTCCCATACAAACGTAGTTGAGCGTTTCTCAAAAAAAATGCCTCTAAATTTTTTCGGAGATTTTCTGCAACTTTTATGTTATTTCTACTCAAAATCACGATGTCTTTCCATCCCAATAGGAGAAAAAAAGTGTCCCAAAATGTGCATACATTTTTGAACTTTCCTATTGTGTTACCACCATACAAAGTGTATGGTAAATGGTAACACAATAGGAAAAATATCTTTGGGACAGTTTTTTTTCCTACCAGGGTCGAAAGAGCTCCTGATTCTGAGTGGAAATAGTTAACATAAAATTCCTAGAAGTACAATTAATAATAGTGGCATTTTTTTTGAGAAACGCTCAGTTACGCTCTCATTTTAAAACTACTTGTTCGATTGTGACAAAACTTTGCATATACAATGACATAAGCTATATCTATGTCTATAATTAGTTTATATGGTATCAGTTTATAAAACAAACGAAATACAGCAAAAACAAGTTATGTATGAAAAACTTAAATTCGTTGTATTTTTTTAATTATAGTATCTGAAGCTACGTAAACTAGTTACAGACATAGATATATACCTCATGTCATTGTATATGCAAAGTTTTGTTACAATCCAACACATCGTTTTAAAATGAGAGCGTAACTACGTTTGTATGGAGAATTGAGCTTGCTGCGGACTCTTAAAGACAAAATTGTTTAACCGACTTTAAGTCTGTACTTCGCCATATTTAAAGAGTTTCCTTGATCTCTCGAGGATGGGATCCTACCCTGATGACCACGGTACCACCTGGTAAGGATACCCTTTCAAACATCATTTTCTAAATCAGTCCAGGACCCTATTTCACCAACTGGTCAATTGTCACTTGACAACGACAATTCTCCGTACATTGCTGGTTCCACAAGTAACGTACGAGTAGCAACCACCTCAACTTCTACAACAGGCAATATATGGCGAATTGTCAGCGACAGGTGACAATTTGTCAAGTTGGTGAAATAGAGGCCAGGCGTCTTCGAGTAATCGGGGAACATAAAATAAAAGATAAATATAAATAATAATAAATAATAATAATAAAGATTCTGACGAATTGAGACCATCCTTCTTTGTTGAAGTCAGTAAAAAAATACTCTATTATATTTATAAAATAATGGATACTAATGTGAACTTTTCATATTATGTACATTTTCGGACAAACAGCAAAAGAATGTAGTTTCACATTATTATTGTATGTGTGCTGTATTAAGCCAATCACCTTTTTAGATTACTGCGAATAAAAAAAATGTGCTTATAATAATTTATCTATATTTAAAATGCTGAAATAACGTATGATTTCTTTTTATTTGCGGTAAAAAGGAGACGTGTATAATTAAATATTACAGTGATAAAATAAAACTGCTTTGTTACATAGCCAAAACAAGTAAACCCTACAAAAACAATTATATGTAAAATTCTAGCTGACGTATACACGTGCGTAGAACTTTGACCCTTGCTCCGAGAAACACCCTGTACATTTCGTAACTACGCGAGTTCTAAGAAATATCGCTTTTGTATAGTTACTAACTCAAGCACGTCTTTAACTCATAAATAAGAGAATTGAATGCATAAACAATTTTGTTTTATGCTCGAGTTTTTTGTAACATGAAAAAGATTAGCCTTTTGAATCGAATTTTTGTTTATGAGTGTAGTAATGCTTTTAAACATTATGCCTTCTAACGGGTAAACAAGCGTTTTACGGTTTCAGTTTACCGGTTTCTTTTTTTGTACAAGAACATGTATACATTGTTATAGAAACGTTAGTAAAAGAGGTTATTTGTTCGTTTCAGGAGGCTGTTTCATAATTAAAGATTAGTTCATACTGTTAGGACTTTTGTTTGGTTTCTCATATCATCAGATTATATTTTAACTAGCTACCCGCCCCGGCTTCGCACGGGTACTATAAACATATACCTTCCTCCTGAATCACTATCTATTAAAAAGAACCGCATCAAAATCCGTTGCGTAGTTTTAAAGATCAAAGCATACATAGGGACAGACAGCGGGAAACGACTTTGTTTTATACTATGTAGTGATGAAATCAGTCTAATGGCACATACGCATGAGCTTGACCACATTATAAAGTTTAACTGACGTAACAGCATGTAATTATCTCGTCACTGCAGACTTAGAAATAAAATAAAAACACATAATTATGGTGCGTATATGAATCAAAACTGCAAGAAATTGCTCAAAAAGCATTACTACTATAATAATAAACCATCCAATGGTACTAACTATCAATAGTGTCCAGTTATAATGTTAGCATTAATCCTATCTTGCAAGATTACCGTGCATTAAGCCACGCACGAGTATTCATAAAAAAATGTCAGCATAGCAGTTTTTATGCTGCGGAGGTTTAGGTCATAAATAAAAGAAAGTACAACTTAAGAATATTTTGTTTCTGTTTGAAAATTCTAGAACAGTGCACTTAATTTAAGTGCACTTTACTTAAACTGTTCGGTCAGAGGAATACTTAACGGATGTATTTTACGTTCTGTCGCTGTTTTTTGATTACAATTCGATTGTGATATTAAACGGACTGTTCACCTTAGGAAAAACGTAGCAATATTTCCCCATTTTCATATAATTTCAAAAAATTATCAATTTGTATTCCTTTAAAAACAGTGAGAAAGTTTATGTTTACTAAGCAGAAACGTCCGCTAACGAAATTTCAAACATCCATCAGTGGAGAATTATTAAAAGCCCTAAGGTGTAATTAGAAGACTGTTACGGATTGAACAATTCCTCGCCACTAGCGTACCTCAGACGGAATCCAGATGTCGCGGTTTCAAATCCCGCTCGTGGCGAATAATTTTTCAATTTCTCTTCCTCAAAACTCTTTGTTCGAAAAGTGAGAAAGTATTTGACACATGCACTGTCTCGAACCCGCGTCGCGGGCGGTCTACAGCTGTGAGCCTAGCCCATACAATTATTGTTTAGCTTTGATAGAAGTCTTTTCTAGGAATAAAGATATCAGCTATTTTATCAAGTAATTTCTAACGTTATGAATTTAGATTTCTATATAAAATAGTTTGTTTGCTTAATTTTGAATGCTGTTGCACGCCTGTTATTGAGACACAGATAGAACTTGGTTCTTTTTCCTTCTGTCTTTGTGAATGTTGGGCTTTCCTCTTTGTATCTTGTTGGTGTGTCAAATAAATAAATATACACTGAGAAAGTATTTTGAGTAAAGATATTCTAGCTTGCATAAGTATTTTGTTATTTACTTATATTTTATATAACTTATTATACGTCTGCTTGGCGTAACTGCACGGTTAGCACAAGACGGCCGAAGAGCCAGCGGCTTTCTCGCGCAACGCATCAGCATTGCAATTCAGCGAGGAAATGCCGCCAGCATCCTCGGTACAATGCGTCGAGGGCTTTTTTTAGATTTAATTTAGTTAATGATAGTCTTTATCATCTTGTATATACTTTAGAAAAATTAAAATACATATTATTAAAGATGCCTTTCTTTTAATTAAGATCATAATTCCGAATAATGTTTTTTAAATAAGTAGCAACCTTAATTAAATTATTTAAAACATCAACACGCATTAACATAATGTCTGCGAATGGAACTAGGTCAAAGCTTTCTACTCCCGAGATGCGAGTCAGTGATTCCTTCGAGGAAGGTTATACAGTTGGCGGAATACAATTAATAAAGACTGAAAGAAAAAAGGAGACAAGACGGAATAGATGCTAAAAATAGGAAGCTTTATTTATCACAACTGTCGATAGTCGTGCTTTAATTAGTTGGGTCATACTGAGTAAAAAAACACATTTTTATGAAAATAAAGCCATACGTCATAATAATAATAATCATCGTATCAGCCGAAGGATATCCACCGCTGGGCGTAGGCCTACCAAAGCGTGCCAAAGCAATCGGTCCTGGATCACCCGCATCCAGCGGACTCCCGCGACCTTTACCAGGTCATCAGCCCACCTTGTGGGCGGTCTACCCACGCTGCTTCTTCCGGTACGCGGTCGCCACTCGAGAACCTTTCCGACCCAGCGGCTACCGGTCCTACGTGCAATTAGCCTCGCCCAACGCCACATTCATATACACTACACGTTAAACAGACTGGCACCCGCTGGCAGATTCCATAGGAAATTGTCAAACTTTCCATACTTGCAGATATTAAGACGCTGTCAACACCAAAATGGCCTTGAGTTTTTGGGATAGCGCGCACACTGTCTATTTGTATCGGAGTAAACGAGAGCGAGTGTTACTGGGCGGCCCGGTTTTTGAAGATAATAGTAAATAAATATTGAAATAAAAAAGTGTGGATTATTTGTGAATTATGACTCGTTAGCGGTTTAGGTATGAATAGGTTGACTTTATGTTTTTAATTGCAGACCCCTACGTCAAAAACGTAAAGACATAGAACCGTTTAATGATGATTTTAAGACTAATCTTTGCAATTATTTTCTATCGAGCCGATTTCGTCCAATTATGTATCGAGCCCGTCCACGGTCTTTGAAATATGGTGAATATAAACAATTTCTTTAAAAAAACTGCTTAAATAACATAAATTCCAACAAAATTAGGTCTTGACAGCCTCTTAACGAACACCGTTTACACACGGTTTCATACAATCCACCCTTACTTTGGTTGTCTACAGGAAAGAAGCCAACCTAAATCTCTGGTATGACTCTGATAAGTTTCTTGTTTCATTTAAAATGCCTATTTACAACGTAGCCAATATATAAAATGTTGCCTAAGCTTAAAGTTCGACTCGTTCCTCAGTATTCCTTTAGCGCGCCCGGGGCGAGGGAACCGTCAAAAGTTAGGTGATTGTTTATACTAGAGGTCTAGGGCTGCCGCTGAAAGTAAAAATACTGTTATTTTCTTTTTTTAGTCGAATTATCTTGTCAATTTGAAATCCCTGTTGCTACAAAACTGTGTACTTATGTTTACTAAATATTTGGAATATTTCGACTGTCACATTACCGCTGGTTTAATGTCCAATGGAATGATTTAGATTGGCAGGTTTAGCCAATAAATTCTATTGATAGAATGATGACATGTAATATTGACTTAATTACGCAACTTTTTAAACACGTGTTAGAACATAAAAAAGTGAAAATATCGTTCATAAAGCTAATCAATTACCCTGCAGATCAGCAGAAATGTAACTAACTACTTGTAGTGCCAGCATATTTGTGTTATTTGTATGTTGATAATGTCTACTAAAATGTACTACGTACACTACTACATGTTGTGACATCCCTAGCATTCTTGGTCTCTTGACGTTCCTTAAAATGTGTGGCGGATCGTTTTGTTGTTACATATTGGAGGGTTGTTTGAGGTCGCTCTTTAGTTTATCTTTCCTTGTAACAGAGGATATGGATTAAGACATTCACTGCCGACAACGCAAAATCATTAACTCCACTGATATACTATCTAAATATAACGCATCCCACAGAGAGTAAGTAGTCGAGTTCAATCCCACTTATATCATTAATGCGAAAGTTTGGATGTTTGTAAACGGCTCAACCAATCTGGATACAATATTGCAAAAAGTTGGTTCATAGCCTGGAAAAATACAGGATAGTTTATATCCCGGGTCCACGCAGACGAAGTCATGGGCGGAACCTAGTCAACATAACATTAACAATAATATCGAGTATAATGCTAATAATTACACGGTGTAATTCACGTATTAAAGGCCACTATGGGCGAAATATTTCGAACTCTTCGGGAGTTCTTCTGCAGGACAAGTGTTTTCTCGGCGTTGTCGATTGAATCACTTGAATTGGTAGTGACATTTAATACATGAATTTTATTACACCATGTAATTATTAGCATTATTTCATCAAGTCCCAAGTTATAATTTGATTAGCGAGTTTATCGAATTCTGTATGTATTTTCTCAATTACCCCATTTTGAATACATTGGTGCATTATCCTTTTTCTATCAACTGGTGTAAGAAAAGTAATATGATCAAATGCAACTAAATCGAACTAACTAAGACTGGGAACTCATCACGTCACATCATCATCATCATCATATCAGCCGAAAGACGTCCACTGCTGGACATAGGCCTCCCCCAAAGAGTGCCACAATGACCGGTCCTGCGCCACCCGCATCCAGCGGACTCCCGCGACCATCACGTACCCTCCACGCTTTTTGCCAAATATTTACATAATAATCGTAGAAACAGCATAACTCAAAACTGACACGGTTAGTATTCAAAGAAATTGTTTTATTGCGATGTCTATAGACATGATTGTATGTATCTCTAGACTTCTCTGTGGTTTAAGCTCATGCAAGTTTGTTTCTATATAGTTCACGCCCCTAGGCAGTGAATGCGTTAATATACACAGAGTGGTACAGTCAACGACACAGTTCATGTTTACAATAGTGTACATTATTCCATTGTAATATGGCGAAGCTTTGTAGGTTTACATCTTAGTCGTCTACTGTACATACTCACTCCATACCATACCCATGTCCTGTGCTGTCAACTTACAGCGGTGGCGGTCGGGAGGGATGATAATATAATAATATGGTGTAATATTTGCCTAATGATGTCTTACTTTAAGCTGGGCTAATTTATATCGATTATCGTTAAATACAAACTAAAAGCTATTGATGGCGATTTCATTACATTTTGCGTTAGATTTTTCCGGTATAGGTTCAATTAATATTTCATCATCATCATCATATCAGCTGAAAGACGTCCACTGCTGGACATAGGCCTCCCCCAAAGAGTGCCAAAGTGACCGATCCTGCGCCACCCGCATCCAGCGGACTCCAGCAACCTTTACCAGGTCATCCGTCCACCTTGTGGGGGGGCCTACCCACGCCGCGCCTTCCGGTACGTGGTCGCCACTCGAGAAACTTTCCGCCCCAACGGCCATCGGTTCTACGTGCTATCTGCCCCGCCCACTGCCACTTAAGTTTAGCGATTCGGAAGGCTATATCGGTTACCTTGGTTACCAATTAACATTTATTATTCACTTTTTATACGACCCAAATAGAAGATGTGGCTCGGAAGGCGGCCAAGTTAAAGTGGGAGTGAGCTGGTCACGTCTGCCGCCCAAAGGGACCACGGAGTGGAAGCCGCAGAACTCAAAACGGAGACGCGGTAGGCCTCGTTGGCGATGGCGTGACAACTTGAACTCCTTTTTAAAAGACTGGCCAGACATTGCTCAAGACCGCGATGATTAGAAAAAAGAGGGGCGACGCCTTTGCTCAGCAGTGCGACATAACAGGCTCGATATAATAATAATAATAATGATATAATAAACATAAACATAAAGATAAACATATTTTATTGATAAAACATAAAGTACATCAGTTTTACTATAGACTAGGAGCTTACTATTAGAGGTAAATAACACACGTGCCTGAGCTAGGATACCCTGTTTCAGGCAAAAATAAATAAACAAATAAATAAATAAATAAATAAATATAAGGGGACAATCTTACACAAATCGACCTAGTCCCATAGTAAGCTCAGTAAGGCTTGTGTTATGGGTACTAGACGACGATATAATATAATAGATATAAATACTTAAATACATAGAAAAACATCCATGACTCAGAAACAAACATTTATGCTCATCACACAAATATTTGCCCTTACCGGGATTCGAACCCAGGACCTTCAGCTTCTTAGGCAGCGTCACTAC
This sequence comes from Epinotia bilunana, assembly GCA_947049275.1. Taxonomy (NCBI): domain Eukaryota; kingdom Metazoa; phylum Arthropoda; class Insecta; order Lepidoptera; family Tortricidae; genus Epinotia; species Epinotia bilunana. Next base: position 2,093,639 of record OX346266.1, on the reverse strand, counting down.
CCACTAGGCTAACCGGTCGTCAATAATTCACTTTTTAAAAGAACGGTTTGGCTTCAAACACATATGAAAAATGTATTTAGCGTCTCTTAAATAAAGACGTTTTCGCCTTAAGTTATTTTATCAGTAAAGTTTTTCTGGAAATCAACAGTTTAATGGTTATTTGCAGTTACTTCAGCGTTCCGACGAGTTATTTGATTAGGAGCGAGCAAACATTTACTACTTTACCTTAAAAACTCTTACTTATTTTTGAGCCTCTACTAATTTAGATTCACTCGAGACTCGGAGGTTTTCATTTATTTTTTTGATTTCACGGAGGTCAATATTTACCCCAAAAAGATTTCGTTTTGGGCCGAACGAATCAATTAGGTTAAGCAAACGCTTGGGTTGAAAAAAGGTGTTTTGGCCACCATTTGTTAGGTAAAGCACGCCACGTAACTGGAGGTCAATCTGACTTGACGTTTCGCTTTCCAATATGATATAACCATTGAAACCTAACCTATTATATTTTATGACATGTTATGTACACAGTTTTGACAATAAATTTTGTCGGTTCTTATCTTATCTTATCTTAAACAGTTTCATTTGATCTTCGGCGCTAACGCGTGGGCATACGGTACCTTTATCAGCACTGAGGTTACCCTTGATCACTTCTAGAAAGATCAATCATCACACAAAGCATTGGTCTGTCGATGCTGGTCGCCGTGACTCTCCTGTTACACTGACCGTTCGCGACTCCGTCCGCGTGGAATTCGTCATAAATATTGTACCTCCATACAAATTTTCACCCCCATTTCACCCCCTTAGGGGATGATTTCCGGAATAAAATCGGCTTTCATAAAAATAGAAACCGAAGTCGAAAATATTCTCTTTTTTCCTTGATATCGCATTAGGTGCTCATGATCATACTGCAAAATGAGCCTGAGGGAATTTGTTGTTATTTTTGTATAGACATCGTAATAAAAATATGTATGGAGAATAAAGGTAAAAAAATTGAAGCTGTGACGAAAGTGCATGATTAACACAAATATCCTTGCATAATGCGTATAGTAATAATTATTTATGGTTTTCTTTGTTATTATTGGAATTTGCCAGCGAGCCATGGAACAATTTTAGGTGTCAAATTAATGGATCGCATTCAAACATACACTTTCACGTTAATAAATTCATTACAAAAAAGCAATAATAACTACTTCCTTAAAATGCTAGTTTGTAATTGTATTGATTTTTTTCTTTATAATTACTGCAAGTAAAAATGCTCCTGTTTAGTTTATAAAAAAGAAGTTTACAAATAGTAAGTTATTGAATAATTGAATTTTCAATTAATGTAATTTCAATTACGAATGAATTGTATTTCAATTTACGAAGTAATTCAATCCGTTAGAGCGTTTACCTCAGTCCTTGCGCGCGTGCAGGGGTACGACGATAACGGGGCGCGCGCTGCGTGCAGGCCGGGCTTTGCCTTCCGAACGTCGCCCGCGCCCAGGGCTGTTATTCGCTATGCGTTAAAGCGGCTCACCCCGCCGGTTGCCCGTCACGAAACTAGACCTCTAGCTACGCTTGGTTACTACGCATCGCGGTGTCAAGATATATTTGTGGGTGAGCGTTGAGGTGAGCTTAAAACAAGTTACAGAATAGGGGGGCTGTTATCGTCGTACCATTGCACACACATGCCGCCTAGGCGAAGACTGAGATAAACGGTCTACCTAGTTCAAAGAGAACTTTTTCACATCGAATACCACAATAAGACAAATCAATAGTGACGTTGGCCATTTCACAATTACTTATGAAAACGTGAACAGTAATTGTAGAACTAATTTAATCAATGATGACGTTTTCACTTAAAATTCATATCGCTATATCACGAATTGTTATTAAAATGTGGAATAGAGCTATTGGAAGATTCCCTTTGTTAACCGTCCTCAATCTAATAATACGACAATATCTGTAGTTAGATTATCTACACATTTCCTTAAACTCTGCGTTCCCGGTAAAAAAGGTAATTGTTAAATTGACGGGAAACCTACTCGACCGATATTAAAACCGAAATTAATAAAAAGGTTCCGCCTCCACATTTTTGGGGTTTACATAAATTTTCCTCGAGGGCAAAATTAATTAGTACTTGATACCTTTTTTAGGGTACTGCAGCCACGGGTATCAACGCTATGCTTCTAATAGTACGAATGTGGAGTTTCGTATGTTTGTATTTACATTCGGATGTTTGTTGCCACGAAAAACCCATCAAACGGATTTCGATAAAATCCACCATTAACGTCAAATGTAACAGAACAGTGGCCCCGTGTGGAGTCGGGTTAAAATGTCACCCCCCTTTCTTCCCTGGGGTGTCTTAAAAGTCGACTAAGGAAGCAGGGTTGAAGTGCGTTGTGTGCAATGGGCTACCAACCTATCACTGCGATATCATTTTTTTCGATCTTTTATTGGTGTGGATCTATGTATCAATTCCATTGTGATAAGATAAAAAACTGCTTACTTATTTCTGCTGTTGACTATACTTACATACGGACAGTTCAAAACAACGTGAAACATTAGATACATCATTATCTCGAAAACCGTTCTTTAACGAGGATATAAGCGGTGGGTTTGTATGTTAGGTAGTTATTTGTTATCAATTTGCAAAGTACGTCATTAAGTGTAGGGTAATTAGATAAATGAAAGCGGACTAACGTATATTTATTACTAGCCTCCGCCCGCGACTTCGTCCGCGTGAACCCGGGATAAAAACTATCCTATATTTTAATCCAGGCTATAAACTATCTTCGTGAAAAATTTCATTCAAATCGGTTCAGCCGTTTAAGCGTGATTGAGTAACAAACATCCAAACATCCAAACATCTAAACTTTCCCATTTATGATATTAGTAGGATTAGTAGGATAAACTTTCGTTGCCTTACGTTGAAATTAATGTTTTCGTAATTTAAACTTTGCTAGGACATAGATAGGGTGACTGCTATAGTTATTAGCCACTCCACAGTAATTGCCCACTCTTTTGGTGAGTAAATACCTAATAACTTGGTAAATATACATACTTTCTAAAAGACAGAAACAATAAATTTCAGAAGTAATACGGTTCAAGCATGTCCATGCACTTATGATGCCTACTGTACCTAAGCTAATTATAATTATATCCTATTATTCCTTATCGTGAAATATGATCCCAGTTGGTCGAAATAAATGATTTTATATTTTATTATTTATTTAATGAATACGGGGGCTGTTGTTGGCCTGGACCTACGAACAGGCTGGAGAAGCCCTGAAGTAAAGAGCCATTTGCATCCTTCTCTTTCCTACGTTAACACTACACACACTCTCCTACATTCATTCACTCAATATTCACACTAAACTACGCACTCATTCAACAAATTGCATGTTTTTGCCCAATTTGTGTAAAAAAAAACCTTTTCAAATTTCTTTTATTAGCCGCATGATATTTGTAACTCACGTGTTTGATCTGGGTGTGTAATGATGGGTATAAAAATAAATAATATAATTTAATTCGCTACAACAACATTTGATATATTTTCAAGGTACATAATCACTCATTGTATATAATAAACGTTGATTATAATTTCAAAATATATATGTTTATTTTGTATAACTTTTATCGGGTATAACACTTATTTTGTATAATCATTATATGGTATAATGCTCATGTTTATATCTCATAACTATCAAGTAGAATAATATTTTTTATCAGAAGAAAATTTAGCAAACACAACGGTTTGCGAATTGTACTATGTAAGTATATATTAGGGAGTAAAAAAATGTTCGGTTCTGGCGCTTCGCCGGCCGCTGCCGCGGCACGCTCGCTTCGCTCGCTCGGCTCGCGCGCTGTAGGGTCGCAGTTCAACCTAACACTCCTCCTCACTTCGCTCGTCGTCGTACCTACACCGACCTGCCTTAGAGTCTACTAGTACCAATAAATATTATGCTAACTGTGCATTAGAAGAAATTAGCGTTATATCATTTGTTCATTATAGGAAATATGCATTATTTTTAAAATATGTTATATTAAATGTTACTACATCAAATGATCATTATATAAAATGATAATTATATCGTATGTAAATATATTAAGTGTTGTTATATGACTCAAGAATTATATGAAAAGAGTGTTATTGCGACTAATATTATAAAATAAAAAAAATAGGCATCGTTACAGGCTGTGCCTAGTGTGGAACTTAGACCAAGATTTTTTTTTATATATATTTATTTTAAAAATATATTTTTTGCTTGGTCTGAGGTGTGGAAGTCACTGTATCTAAAGAAAATTGTTATTTTAAGTTATGGTCAATAAATTATTCTCATTCTTATTCTTATTCTATTCTTAGTTAGAGGGGACTTTGCACTCAGTATTCTTTGTTAAATCACCTGTTACATCAACCTTCGTCAAAACTATTCTATATAAAATGCCATTAAAATTCGTTCGTCTTTATCTGACACTCCAAAATTATTCTATCTGACAGAGCACATTTTAGTTAACAGAGGTTTATCTTATAAATAATGTGTTAAATGCTTACACAATATCTGAGGCAAATATTACAGTACAGGGTAACAAATTACACACCTCTTTACCGCAGTTCAGTACGTCTAGCCTGTACGTATTAAATAGCTCCAGACAAATTAAATTATTCAAGTGAAAATATATGATAAACTAGACTAATTATAACTGTTTAATACAATATTAATTAAATAAGCCTTAAGTTAATATATGGTTTATTTCGGCGCAAACTCCTAAGGAGAATTTGTTATCTACCTTTTTTTTTATAATATAGGAGGCAAACGAGCAGTCGAATCACCTGATGGTAAGCGATAATCGACGCCCATGAACACTTACAACACCAGAAGAGTTGTAGGTGCGTTGCCGGCCTTTAAGATGGGAGTACGCTCTTTTCTTGAAGGCTTGAAGGCTTGAAGGTCGTGAATCTAGGTCGTCCTTGACTTGGTGACAAGGGCGAGTTGCACCAACTTACGATTACCGACCGATCAACGTTAAATATGGCGCCGGCAGCTGTGATTCCATACAAACTTGTCAAACTTCCCATACATACAGATTTTAACGAACACCGTTTACATTAAGTACAGGCGGATTGGTGCAACCAGCCCTTAGTAGTTCTTATATAAGTATCTTTATAACTATAACCTCCTTAAATGAATATACCGACAAATACCGACAGCCATCAAAGAAGGTCGGACGTGCCTTGGTTTTACCCTCAAACTTAAATCCCTGCTGATGCAGAAGGCCTATTATTCGGTACCTGAATTTCTTGACGAATCATTTTAATAATAATTTTGAGCGTCCTGTATTTGATTGTCCTGTATTTTATGTGCCTGTTGACATTGTTTTTAATTCTTAGTGATTATTTTGACATTTTTAATGTAATGAATGACAGTGTATGATTAATATGAAATAAATGAATAAGAATATGAATATGAATGAATATATACAGTCAGCGATATAAAATGTTTTGCGGTCGAGGTGTAGCAAAGGGGAAGCAGGTTATTCAGAGTAAGTTGTATACATATTTTTAGAACGTGGGGCGTAAACATACTTTTAGAATATTATAATTAAAAAAAAGTTTTTTATTGGTTTTGGCGCTTCGCCGCCTTCGCCGGCCGCTGCCCTCTCGCTTCGCTCGCTCGGCTCCCGCGCTGTAGGTTCGCAGTTTAACCTAACACTCCTCGCTTCGCTCGTCGTCGTACCTACACTGACCTGCCTTAGAGTTCTATATCTTTGAGCAACGTTGGGCTGCAATATCTCGGTATTTTTAAATTTTAGAAAAAGTTTTTCAAGTGAAACATGCTTATTTTGACGTATTCTGTAAGATGCAATCGTATAAAAGTTGTGTCAATTTGGCATCACAGCGACATTTTTTTTGGTCTTTGTTATTTGACATGTTCAGGTATCAGTATCAGTATCTTTATTGCTTTTATAGGTATTTACAAGATGGTGCATTATATTTTTTCAGCTGTGAAACCCTTTAGGGCACTACAATAACCAAAACTAAAATTTAGGTAACTTACAACAGCTTAAGGCTGTCACTTAATTCTTATTTGTTCACAAAGTAATGAGCATGCAAAAATATAATCTTTAAAGTATACAGATATATTTAAGTGAAATATATTTGAACTATACTACAGTATTATTAACTAACTTTCAAAAAAGTCACATATCTTGGCCATTTTTGATTTTAGAGAAAAGTTTTGAAATAAAACACGCTTGTTTTATCATATTCTACAGAATATGACAACACAGTTTATTTATACGGTTACTCCACAGTTAAATCTTAAACAAGTTAGATTAAAGCAAATAAAACCGGCCACTTTTCTAAAAATCTTTTACCTTGATGGAAGTCTCTTTACGACTTATCAGATTTTTTTTGGGTTACGAAACAAGGATCGACAAAAAAAACTATAATTTTTGATCCTGCTCACAAAATTTCACGAGAATCGGTTAAGCTATGCGACATATAGAGGAAAACAGCGGGACAGCGGGACACGGACACCGGACAGACGGTTTTCGGTCCAAACTGAAGCATAGAACTTCGTTCATTCGATGAAATAAAAATTACTGCAAAATGTTCACCAAATTCGAATCGTACATTTAAAACTGGTAAATACCTAGGTGGTAACGTCATACTTAAAGCCTTTCGGCCACTTAACCTCCTTACGCTGATCGCACATCGAGCCGGCAACAACAAACAAACTGTCATTGTCATCGCCGTCACTTCGTTAAGTCGAAAAAATTGTAAAACCAAACGTGAACATTGTCTTTCGTCGGGGATGCGGTCAGCGGTGGACGCCTTGCTTCTTTAGCGGAGCTTCTGACGCTGATGGCATTATTGACGACTGACCAAAGTACCGAACAACGTCGCTTTATAAGCAAAACTTGACATTGGCGAAATCATCTTAACTTAAGAAAGCCATTTTTTAAAAGAAGAAGAAGAAACGTGAAAATAATATTATCGTAATAACGGTGTCAATACTTCATTCTGACACTAAACAGTATGCTGCCGCACGGCGAACAAAACGAACGAAAAGATGAACGAGCAAGGAGGCCTCTGAATTGAACCAGGTACCTATTTCCTTTACTTGTTCCCCAGCTGGTACAATCGTGCCCTTAATCGGAGGCTAATCATAATCTCCAATCGATGAGGCCATAAGCCCTTCGAAACGGCCCCTGAGCTCACTCGTCTAATTACATTTCAAGTAATTCGTTTTGAGATTAGGTTACGTATTTGTGCAAGTTCTTAAGATAAAATGATACCGCTGGGAATTTAGTGGTGAAAACTTTACGAAATTATAATTGGTAGATCGAAAATTTGAGCCATTATACTGTCATCTTAGGAGTGTTTTTATCTATTCTGCCATATCGTCGGGGATAGTGCAATACCGCGTAACTAGCACTGGTAAATAGTGCGTATCTACACAACACCCATTGTGCGAAACCGCGTATCTAGCACTGGTAAATACTGCGTATCTACACAATACCCAACTTTACAGAAGCTTGGTATGATTCTAATCAGGATTTTACGTTCGTTGGCGTGAAAATCTTAGTTTGAATATTTTTGTTAGATACGCGGTATTTACCAGTGCTAGATACGCGGTTTCGCACTATGGGTGTTGTGTAGATACGCAGTATTTACTAGTGCTAGTTACGCGGTATTGCACTATCCCCGACGATATCACATTTTAAAGCAGTTGCGTTAAAGTTTACTGTGAGATATATTTTTAATATGCTTGTTTTGTGGGTTATATGATTGGTATTTATATAACTATACATGTTTTATAATTAATCCGTAGTAAATATTTTAGCTACTGTTCATTCGTACAAAAGCTTCAATTTTATTCCGTTTTATTGAATAAGTATATAAAAAAACATTTTACGAACTCAAACATTAATCAATTTTACTCAAAATATGCCCTAGCTTATATTATTAAGATTGTTCAGGTAGCGAACCTATTTTTACTTTTTTCTGCTTCAAAAATTGAATTTAGGCTATTCTCAAATTTTGTGTCTGTGGTTGCGTCTAAGTACCACGACCATTTACGAACATTTTATATGGAGTGGTGGTAATTAGAAGCAAATTTTGTGTCTAATTTGAGAATAGCCGAAATCTAAACCTAAAATTGACTACTAATCTAAAATAAAACTAAATATCCCCGCCCCGCGTCACTCCAGGTGCAAATTTAAAGTAGGCGACTAGTCTATAGGTATTTTAATTGTTTTTGCACATGTTTAACTACATTAATTTTGTAGCCACTAACTAGCCTTACGAAAGGTTTGACTTCCTCCAAGCTCTTTCCAACTAAAAGCAGTACATTGAAACCAAATTCACACTATCTAGCGCATACTCATAATATCCACTTGTAACAAGCCTAACATGTCAAAATGACACTTATAACCCACGCGCTTTGTACACATATTTTTTAACTAATACACTAGGAATTATTTGACTTGACCGAGATGCATTAATTGCTTCTTAATTGCTACGGATTACTATTAGTAATAGAACTAATAGACTTATATAAAAAGTCGGCCAGTTTAAATGATTGCAACGAAAGACAGGTCTAATAGATTTACCTTGACTTCTGCCGCTTCGACACGGGTTTCGCGGACCATGGTGCCAGATGAAATGAGTCATACGACAAGAAATGTTAATTTGTTTTGAATGCAATACGTTAAGTAAAATACACCCTCTGCACGTCAACCCGTCAGTTCCGTCGTTATTAATCTTAACTTGTAATATTGCTGTGTTGTACGCAGCAGGCGGCAGCTGTTCTTAGTTTCCCACCAGACAATAAAATTGATTTATCCCGCGGGTAGGACATACAAATTATATGATTATTTATGTCACTTGTTAGTTTATGTTATGTTTGTGTTTACAACTGTGACAATTCAAATATGACTAAATAAATCAGCCTGTATACCGTCCCACTGCTGGGCATAGGCCTCCTGTCATGGATGAGATATGCACAGGCAAATATGACTGTTTGTACTTAAATAACAGTAAGTACAGAGCCAAAGTAATGTTACACCTTTACACCTTGGCGCCTTGAAATAAGGCAAAAAATATACATATACATACATTATGTACTGGCTAAAGTTTTTGTTACCAATTGTAAAAGGGTTTTTCGAGTGCGCAGAAGAATTTGAATAAACTTGGTGCACAATATTGGATTAATTTATTTGGGTTAAATTAGACATAGTTTCGTCATACAAACCGGCTGTATAAAAAGTGAGCGCTGCATTGGCGGCACGATTAAATAAAGGCTGGCTGGCTGGTCATCGCCCCACCCCGAGCCTCAGATTGGGCAGCATGGCGAGGCTGATCGCGGTGGGGTGATGACATGGCTTTGGCTGTCTGCGAGATTGGCAACACCGAGGTGTTACTATTATAAGGAAGAAGACTTGAGTTCAGTAAAATTCCATAACATATGTCTAAATTTGATTTCCCTAAAAAATCATAAGAAACAGTTATCAGTTTTTGGGTCGGCAACGCGTATACGTGACACCTCTTGTTCCAATTTTCGCTGTTGGACGATGTGTTGTGTAGCTACACGGTTGATAAAAAAAATGATAATAAATGAATCGTAGAAAAGAAGATAAGAAGAGATCCAGTAGTATTACGGATAGGATTGTTGCTTATATCTAAACGTCAAACAAAATCTCGGCTCATAAGTAATATGTCTAATAATTTAATATTTATTCTCTAGAGCGTGTGATTGAATTCTCCTTAGAACATAGGAAACATGAGTCATAGTCGCCTATATGTCTATCTTTCTATTTCAACGTGTATCTAAGCGAGTTCTAGCAGGACGTTATTGCCTTAGTCATGCTTGTCACACGTCACATAAATTAAGGTCACACGCATCGCAGCGGACACCAACGGACATAGCAGGACTGAGGGTCAAAACTACTGTAAATATGAAACACGTATTAACTTGAGAATGGACCTGCTAGTCGATTGCGTAACATACGTACTTTAGGAAGATATCAATATATTTTTTCGAAAAATTATTTTAAAGTTTTGCTCCGGCACACGCGAGTAGAAAGAAGTGTTTGAAATACTGCCAATAGAAAATATTTTAGATTTTTATTTGCATCAAGAGATTTATCGTCAGCAACGTAACTTTTTTAAAGGTTGCTGCTTTCTCGCGCAACGCAACAGCGTTGCAATTCAACGAGGAAATGCCTGCAGAAATTGACTCAAGGGCCTTTTTTAATTAACTTAGTTTTCATTTAATTGAGTTAATGTAAATATCAACTAGTATAAATAAGATTTGTTTTTGTTTTGTAACAACTTAAGTGTTAACAACGCTAACACACAATGAAAACAATTTTATTATCTTCGGTTATAACTATAATATGTGTGCAGCGCCAAAAACTGCTTACTACAGTTTTGCGTAATTATCGTAAAATTAATAGAAAGTTGTTTATTTGCATAAACACACCACAAAATAATACAATATTATAAAAACAATAACACATCGTCACAAAACGGAACTAGGTCAGCATAAAGCTACAGCATGGCTGCTGCAGCGCTGATTTTCAGCCTGCTCCTTACCAGTGACATCCAATCACTTTAGAAATTAAAAATACTTTCACTTGTTAAAAAAAACTTTGATAAAGTCCACAGGGGACCAAGCAACTGGCAGCTTCTTCGCGCCACCCATTAGCGTTGCTATTCAGCGAGGACGCGCTGCCTGCATTGTACGGACTACTTCGAGAACTTTGTCAGGAATACGAAACATCAACCTGTGGCTTAAACAACAATTTGGAGATTACGTACTGTTACAACTTTCTAACAATTTTGAATTAAATTCGGAAGTTATTAACAATGCCATTAATATGCTGTGAAATTCCGAAATTAAATGGAGGAATTCAAATATTAAGTAGGTACCCTACATTAGTACGTATTTTATAAATTTCATACAAATTTTGCTCCATTAACTTGACTCTTCAGTTTTATTTTACTAACATTTCATGGTTATATCTATGTTATTATTTACTTAAGATAGAAAAGAGTATGAATATTGAGGTTGGAATTGTTACATCACTTAGGTACTTCTCGGAACTAAAATGTATAAGGTCATATAAGCTCAAAACGCAGTTCGATTCCAAAAGATATGAAAAATTTATTGAAAAAAGCCTTATTGCTAATGTTACATTGTGCTTGCACTGTTACATGTTAGGTGAATTGATTAAATGCGTCTAAACAAATGAATTCATCAATTTACGACCTTTACGGAGCATTATCTGCAGTTTTAAATATCAATTTCACCCTTTCAAGAAATAGTTTGATGCACATCGTGACAAATAAAAAAAAATCAAGTAAATCGAACAATTTCAAGTCTTATTGGGACCGTGCATTGCTGACTATAAGTGAACCTTTCCAAGCTAAGCATCTGTTCAATATTCCTGACAACTCTGTCATTTGTGTTTTTTTCGCACCAATAGAAAGGCAGACGTCACCTAATACTCGGAGCAAAACGTGCGTACTGATCATGCATGCTCGCGATGGCTAGGCTTACACAATACATATAGGGTTTTGAGCAAACAAAGGTTCGACTTAACGTATGATACAGTGACCGAAGTTCTATGCTTCTTCAGCTTGGGCCGAAAATCGTGTGTCCGACTTCCGGTGTCCCGCTGTTGTCGCATTTGATCTACAGGTCGCATTTCTCAACCGATCCTCGTGAAATTTTGTGAGCAGATACGATCTGACAAGCTCACGTAGAAGCGAGCGTGCCTAATGAAAATGGAAATACATTGATTCGAGAAGACCCCCGGGGCACTTATAGTTCATCATCATCATCATCATCATCATCATATCAGCCGAAAGACACCCACTGCTGGACATAGGCCTCCCCCAAAGAGTGCCACAATGACCGGTCCTGCGCCACCCGCATCCAGCGGACTCCCGCGACCTTTACCAGGTCATCAGTCCACCTTGTGGGGGGCCTACCCACGCTGCGCCTTCCGGTACGTGGTCGCCACTCGAGAACCTTTCCGCCCCATCTCTCTTATAGTTCAGGCCTAGATAATCAAGTCAAATAGACAATTATTTTGACAACTGAAAATCATTTTCGCTTCCTGATTTTATTGCCAACTGTACTTGGTTTTTGCAAAATAACCAACTGTTAAGAGGATTCCAATGAACTTTAACACGACTGGTTTATCTTGTGTACTTCAGGAAATGCTATGGCCGTCTTCTATCTCCATCATCAGATCAGCTCGGTGGGTAAATAAACAGTTATTTGGTCCAATCGATGTGACAGGTTATTATGGCATGTACTGTTGAATCTCTTGAAGTGATCCAAACCCACAACCTATAATTTACTAACCCAGGTACTTACCTTTATACCTGAGGTATAATCATGTAACGTTTTGAACGCGAGTTAGGTAGATCCAACCGTCATCCTATTAATCCTACTAATACGAGTATTATAAATGCGAAAGTTTAGATGTTTGGATGTTTGTTACTCAGTCACGCTAAAACGGCTCAACCGATTTGGATGAAATTTTGTACGTAGATGGAACTCGTCTATATCGTAGCTTCGTATAAACTTTCACCCCCGCCCTTTTACTCCCTTAGGAGATGATTTCCGGGATAAAAAACATATCCTATGTTCTCAGACCAAGAAAAAAATACAGACGGAGCTTTACGAACAGTCAAGTGAAGACAAATCACAGCCAAACAAAACCAAGCTACACCAAGTTTAGCACACGCTCACGTACACATATACAAACAAAATTGCACAAAACTCTTCAGCACGTGTCGCAATGCTGTCAAGATCATCTATTTCGAGTTTTGGGCGATTTAATTTGTTTAGCGTGTGCTAAACTTGTGGGGCTTGGTTGAAAACGGGTTGGCTTCACTACTGTTCGTAACGCACGGAGCGTTGTAATTTTTTTCGGTTTGAACCTATGTTCTTCCCCGGGACTCAAACTATCTCTGTACCAAATTAGATCTCAATGAGCTCAGCGTTTAAAGCGTGAAAGGGTAATAGACAGACAAATAGACAGACAGATAGACAGACAGACTGACAGACACACTATTGCATAGGTATATAATATTAGTATGGAAGTGCGTAAGTAAAGTAAGGTTACTGCTATTATTTTATTTATTTATTTGAGTCACGCAACAAGGCCCATATTTACAAATACCTTATAGGCTATTAGTTAGTTAGTCATACTGGGATTTTTCCGCAAGTCGATAACCAATATGCCTATTTTGCGTAAATCGGTAGGGTAGCGCTCTAACCACCCCAGCTCCTCCATAAAGTTTGTGAGTGCCTTGGTGTTGCTGAAAGCGTCCCGTAGTGTGTCCGGAGACCCTCGGTGTTTCTTTCTGTATATATCTACCTGCTCATAGTCCAGTAGAATGTGTTTAGTTGTTTCTTCTGCTTCTATGCACGCTCTGCACATGGGGCTGTCTGAGATACCTACGTTGTATAGGTGTCTGTTCAAAGTGTTGTGTCCTGTTATTATTCCAACTATCTTGCGTAGTTGGTTTCTCTGTGTCCTCAGTAGTGCGGTCGTGAGTTTGTTGTCGCGTTTCGACAAAATCTCTTTAATCTGTCTGATATATATCTCCTCCCAGTATCTTTGGTGTATAGGCCCAGTTGATTATAAATGTAACTTTGTGGCAATTGTAAATTTGCTCCGGTCCGTATGCCGTTGTCTCTGAGCCTTTCCTGGCCAGTTCATCCGCTGCATCGTTACCTCTTGAGCCACTGTGCCCCTTGATCCATTGTATAGTAACGTTGTTTTTATCTGCGCACACCTCTGTGAGGTTTTGGTGGCATTCGTATATCAAGCTACATGTGATGCTGTCACTGCTCGGTGCTTGTAGTACCGATTTACTGTCTGAGAGTATCCGTATGTTTGTGTTCTCGACTTGCCGTCTCTTTATGGCATTGCAGGCGTCAATTATCGTGTTATGGTCACCCAGTGGTTTGAATATTTTACCTTACAGGCTAACATACATATCAATATAAAAATCTTAAACCTTTTTTTTCGTCCAAAACACGTTAAGACGGCGACGCGCGGCGCATGTTCTGGGTCTCAAATAGCCAAATACTATCCTATGTCTATTCTGCGTTTAAATTCAGTGCTAGTGTCGCAATTTCACTTTGAGATTACGTGCAAACTCACGTTGCTTGTAAGGTGCTTGGTCACGTTTCAGCTCACACTTTCTCTATGGCTTGAACACAAAATGTACTACATTCATAAAGCTACGTAGTGAAATACGACCTTTCCGGTTTGCTCGGTTTTGACAACTGTAGTTCTGACAACGAATGGACCGATTTTGGCACGGGCGCTAGTTCGTCCGGTTTGTTGAAGCGGTCGTGAATGGCCAACTGTATAGGTACTAATGGGCAAACATAATGCTGACCGACGTATGTAAGGAAATCTGAACGACCATAGCAAGTTGCGGTAAAGTGCAATGTAGATAATATGAGCCTAACACAAAACATTATAGGAAATGTTCTTGGAATTATTGAAATGAAATGAATGTTGGAAATGGTTTTCGGTAAACGTAAATATTAAGAACGATGGATGCACTTAGTTATAGTGTTTTCCTCGTCCTCATTTTTACGCAATCTCGATTATAAGCCCAAAGAATAGATGTCAACTTGCTGCGTGATCCTAAGAATTACCTTAGATAGTTTCTGCGGACCTTCCAACCCTTTTCGGCAACGGGTCGTCATCGGAATTAGATTTTGATTAAAAAAAAATCAGATTGAAGATACGTCAATATTTGTTAGGTTTAGGTACATTAGTAAATTAGGAGCTATGTTAGTGTAGGTACGGGTCGATACACGTAAAAAGAGCTCTGGCCGCCATACATTTAAGTGTCGACTTATATTATGTAGTAAGAACTAATCTAATCCATGGTCACTTCTCATAGCTCACCTGTGAGCTATGAGATCGCGTCCATTGACAGAATATTGGGCTGTTATGTGCTGCCGCAAATGCAATCAGGAGGCTGTTGGTACTGCCGCGGACACGCGGCATCGGGGACGCGACTCGCTTACGCATTATAGCATTGAAGTTGTCCGTGCGCGCCTCCGCGAACATCCCTGATGCGCTGCAGTAGTGGCGCGGCAACCCCATCAGCACCCTGAATGCGTTATTAATATTATAGAGAACGCGCAGGGCGCTATAGGCTATCTTCGTACAGTTGATTCACAGGTTGCATGCGTAAAAAGACTGGCAGTACGCTCTAAATAAGGTAAGTTTCACATTACGTCGGTGAGATTGCCAAATCCGTTATGTGCACGGTTTGAATGAAGAGACATAATATATGTGTAATTACTAGAACATTAATTTCTTTGACTTAAATTATGCACATGACGGATTTGGCAATTTCACCGACTTTGCTGTACATTTTGCAAACCTGCGGATCAACATGTTGCTTCTCACTGACAGCGCCTTGCGCTCCTGCTCCAAGTGCAGGGCTGTTATTCGCTAAGCGTTAATGCGGCTCACCCCGCCGTTCACCCGTCACGAAACTAGACCTCTACGTACGTTTGGTTACCACGCATCGCGGTGTCAAGATATCGTTGTGGGTGAGCGTTGAGGTGAGCTTAAAATAAGTTAAAGAATAGGGGGGCTGGTCATCCTTCTGTGACGCCCCAGGTACTTAAATTGCGATACTAGCTTAAGAGTCCGCAGCAAGCTCGGCCGAATTTCACCTTCCCATACAAACGTAGTTACGGTCTCATTTTAAAACTTCGTGTTGGATTGTAGCGAAACTTTGCATATACATTAACATGAGGTATATCTATGTCTGTAATTAGTTTTGATGGTTCAAGTGTATAAAACATCGAAATACAACCAAAACACGTTTTGTATGAAAACCTTTTTTTTTCCTATGGTATCTGAAGCTACATAAACTAATTACAGACATAGATATACCTCATGTCATTATACATGCAAAGTTTCGTTACAATCCAACACGTAGTTTTAAAATGAGAGCATAACTACGTTTGTATGGAGAATCGAGCTTACTGCGGACTCCCAGTTCCACTGGCGGTACAGTACCGTAGGTTTTTGTGCCTGCTTTGAATATAAGTAATTCGCTGCTAAATAGTGAGCATTGTACCTGAGGCCGTGGGCCGCCGCGTATCGGTCACAGATTCCGAAGAGCACAGACCGATGGGCTCAGCAACACCATATCATCAGCGTAGCTGATGTTATTGAACCACTGACCCCCCAGCTGAACAACCGGCTAAGGTGTTGCGGAGTTCATCGGTCACCTGTTCCATATATTATTAAATGAGTGGGCAAATGGATGTTGGAAGTACTCAATCAGACAACAACCGGGATCAAATATCTATGTGTCATATTAAAATATAATATAAACGTGTCACTCACGTATTAAATGCCAAAAAACGCTTGACATGTTTCAAACCGAATCCTATTCATGAGCACACGTCTGATTCTCAGGGGAGTTTTCTGTCTGTTATTTTGTCATGCTTAAAAAAATAACTAACTATATACTACGAAGCAAGATAAGGAAGTAGAAGGAAGTTTTTTTGAGAGAACGACAAACGAACTCGCAGTCGTTCCCAGTGTGAACAATAAATCATGAGAATAAACCCTAATCGTTTAACATGTAGCATGAATATAAAAAATATACATTTCTGCTACAATACTAAGCCGGGTTCGCGAGAAGGAATCAAGAGGCTTTCGTATGCACATGCCTAATGGTTTCCAAGAAGGGGTTTGAATAATACGAGTATTATAAACCAATTTCACTAACAAAATAACTCCTTGAAGCCTTTTATACATTATATAATATCAGAAAAGGAACACATATAAGCCGAGACATTTTTACGATTACATTGTCCCGGGAAGTCGATACGCGTGGAAGCTTGCACGCGTAACACTTTGATATACTTAATCAAATTCTATTTTTTGCGGTGCCTAAGTAGGTTAACATCCTACTATGCTACTATATATAATAAATGCGAAAGTTTGCATTTTTAGATGTTCGGATGTTATGTGTAGAGGTGTTTGGATGGCTGTTACTCACTCACGCCCAAACGGCCCACCGATCTGGATGAAATTTTGCACGAATTTTAAAAGAATAGTTTTCATCCCGGATCCACGCAGACAAAGTCGCGGGCGGAAGCTAGTAATATAATAATCCATTTGACGATCGGTTTAGCCTAATGGGTGAACCCTGATTACGAAGGTGACGGACTTGGGGTTCGATCCCCCGTGTGATAAATACAAACATAGATCCACTCCTTTATTCCCAAAAGGGGGTAAGGTAAACGTCCGAGTGCTCGACGCTGCGCTGTGGGATGGGCACTCTATTGTCAAAGTGACATGTCTTAAATTCGAATAAAGAAAAATCCTTTTCGTTCGAATTTAACCCATATTGCTTTGACATAGAGTGCCCATGCCATATACTAGTACAGCGTCGAGCACTCGGACGTTTACCTTACATGAAATTAAATAAGTTCCTTTGTGAAACATGACTTAGGAACAAATATTCGTGCTCATCACACAAATAAATGCCCTTCCCGGGATTCGAACCCAGGCCTTCTCGCATCGTAGGCTGAGTCACTACCAACTAGACTAAAGCGGTCGTCAAAATTTTGGATGCTTAGGGTTAGATTAGAACACTTAAGAGTAACATAACTTAGCACGTTGCGGTGCAAGCCGCTTATAAAATTGCGTAAAATGGTTAAAATTATCAAGCAATTTCTTTTGTAGGTTTCAGAAAAGAATAGCGAAGCATATATTTGCAATAAAGTTTAAAGAATTAATAAAAGATGTACGTAACATAATTTTGTTTCCAGCAGGTCGATCACGTAACGCACTGTACGCGCGTCAGGTAGATCTACGAGTAAATGTCTCTTTTCATATGGGAAAATGACAGTGGAGTTGCCCTAACGTGCGGTCAACAAGCTACGCGATCACCCCTCAGCATTACTGCCAGGAAAATATACGTAAATAAGCGGTATTTTTAACCGACTTCAAAAAAAAGGGGGAGGTTCTCAATTCGGTTGTATTTTGGGGTGACTTTGACCAAGACTGTCAATTTTGACTATTGTTTTTTTTTCCTAGTAACTATTATTGTTTTTAAGCTGCTCCGTGCCGTAACACAGAAGCATTTTAGCTGTGACAGACGTAAATCCCTTTCAATGGACCCGATTCTACGTGCACATGACTTAACTAGCCTAAAACTAAATTGTCTAATTTTTAGACATAATTTAGGCGGCAGATTAAAAACGACATAATTTAGAGTAGCATTTAGGCAGCTAAGTAAGTTGTATAGACCGCCTAAAAAAAGAAACGTCAGATTTAAATTAGCGCTGTCATTTGATTATGACAGCTGCAAAATAGCAGTGTTTTAGCGACACCTAAATAAAATTAGGAAGTTTAGAGGCCACTGTAGAATCGGATCCATTATAATACTAAATGGGTTTCAGTCCCTAGCCACACCTGTCAGGAGAATTATCCTATACTCCACGTTTCAAAAGAAATAATGCAATTTTTTCTTCAACTCACTTTATTATCTTGAATTGTAATATACTTAAGTAATCCTGTAAAGTCTATCGACGTTCCTTTGATGTACGGATTTTCGCATTCACGAAAACTTGAAACTTGTTTGTTTACACAGAGATTGTGTCTGAACTTATTTGCCATATCGACTTAAGTCAACAAAATAGAGACATCGACCCCTGTAATTCTCTCTCTGCTAACAAAACGTGAGCTAAAAATAGAGAAAACGGCATTTTTCCTTAGTGCCAAATGTTGGCGAACCCTGATTATTTCTGTAGGGTTAGATAATAGGGATTTTGGGCAGCGTTTCATACAATAACATATCATTGACTGCCTTATTGTATTCCTTGGGACTTTTCTTGTTTTTTCGGGTCTCATTATGGGGCGAAATTGTCCACTTAGGTAACGATATGTCAGTAACGAGTTAATGAAAAAAAAAAAGGTTCGTGTAGCGCTTATTTATGACATTGCTGTAAAGTTTTATACCGTTGTATGTAATGTTTTTTATATAAGTAAATTACATTTGAAAGCATCATTTTGAATGAAATTATCCCTTCAGGTGGCAGCGCCATCGATTGAACAGAAGAACAAGTGGCACAGACATTTTGGTAAAATATACCGCATGGAGCAGGAACCGGGAGCCGGACCCTACTCCAAGCGGCAGAGATCCGGGACCCGGTCCTGACTGAACAAGCCTGTGAGTGGCAGGGACCGGCTCCCGGACCATATTTGATGTCTTATTTTGCGCGCTTATACAAAGTTCGTTAGAAACTGCGTCATCTTTCCGATACGGTCGGTGCGTAATGAGAGAGCTCTCTCATTACGCGCCGACCGTACTTTTTGTATTGTAAGGGGTAATTAAAAGGTTTATAAGTGTAGATTAATAAGTATATCGTTTTATCATTAAATCTGTGTTTTTTACAATTAGTCGTCTTATTTCATAATCGTAGCTATTTTTATTCACGCAAGTAGAATAAAAATGTTTATCTGAGATTTGATCAAGACTAGCAAAATTCACATAAATGGAATAGCATTTATTGGTATACAAATACTTAAGCCATTTCATGTTGAATCCAAAGATACATGGCTTATATACAGTATCTATAGGTTTTTTTTTGAGAAATGGTCATTTTTCTAACGTGCGGATAATTTGGTATGACCACCCGTGGGGACTGGGGGCCTGCCACTTGACGGTAAGTGCCACTTCTTCTGAAGTTCAATCTGCGGCGCCGCCACTCAAAGGTTTGTTATGTCAGGTCCGGCTCCCGGATCGCCGCCACTGGACGTTGGGTCCCGTTCCCGGATACTGCCAATGAGACATGTCGTGTATAAAAAAATCTGGAAAGTAATTTTAACGAACCTCCAATGAAAATCATTTGGATTGATGCTTGATCAATATAAATACATATTTGTCATAGATTTAAATACTAAGTGTTTATTTCCTGACATTTAAAAGACAATCAATCGGTTAAAAAGTGTTAACCTTAGCAGAATTAAACGACGCTTCGATTTCCCAAAGGCACGTCGGCTCTTCTCGCCTTTGCGAATGTATTATTTCTCGTTATTTTGTATTTTCATTGTTCGCCCCATTCATAACCACGATTTTCATAACAACATAGATAACCTCCTCCATCTCAAAACATTCATCACAAATAATTTCAGCCGTTCCACGAAACATCGAGTCATCAAAAAGCCAGTGAACGGGCGAAAACCTACTTTAGCACAAAATAGTCGCGGCAATCTTATACAACCCAGTCATTGTTCCAAACAATGGAACGTTGCGATGCTCATATCTCCGATATTTCGAAGGATCATTATCTGTTTCTATAAACAATGGGACTCAGAAATAATGAACTCTGACTCTAATGACAATGTGGGTTAAATCAAAACTTTAATTGCACACGTGTGGTTTATAATGGGCATTATGGGTGCTAATTGGTAGCAGTATGAACGAATAAGTTTTCGTACATAACTCTATTTTCTATCTGGGCAATCATTTTGCAACTGAACATTTAATTTTAACGCTCATTGTTATCATGTTATAAACGGGAACATAAAGCATTTTTTAATCATGATGGTGGCAAATTAGTATACGGTTTGCCTGATGGTATGCAGACACTGTAGCCTAGGACGCTTATGGGTCCTGAAGAATCACCAGCGCGTTGCCGTTGCCCTTTATTGATTTGACATTATTTTCGTCGTCATATCAGCAGAAAGACGTCCACTGCTGGATATAGGCCTCCTCCAAAGAGTGCCAACGTGACCGGTCCAGCGCCACCCACATTCAGCGGATTCCCGCGATTTCAATATAGAGATATAGGTATATACTCGCAGGTATCTCACTCTCAACCCAGTGCGTCCTTGGGAGCTCTGGTAACCGCACTAAACTCAAGGAATACAACACCACATACAAACGCAGCGGTATTTTGTTAGGTGGAAATGTACCTCCCGTGTTAGGCTGCTCCAAATATAAGTAACATCACATTTCACTGCGCTCTACCTCTCTAAAACAAACTTCAAGGCTAGCTATGCTCTTTGTTGTCACGCTATAAACGATAACGTCAAGCATCCGTAGCTTTCAATCAAGCATTGGAAGAATGTGCCAAATACCGTAAATGCGGGTTATATTGACTCTGGGGTGTAGCTTGGGCCTCGCGAAGGCTTACTGCATTTATGGATTTATGAATACCAAAAACTGACAGATAAAGATTAATAAGAATTCCTGAGACTTGGCTCTAAAAAATATCTCACATTTTACGGTGGAAGAGTTTCGAGACTTGGCCTCTTTTTTACATGGCATGTTTTTTATGGGATCTCACTTCTTTTTTGTAGGTTATTGTTATCAATACATACAAATTATGCTCGTTAATTTTTTGTCCCATTCACTGCAAATGTAACTTTGTAATCCTATATATTTGGAATTATAAAGTGGTTTATGCAGTTGATGTATCTAGAAAACTGGACCGAATTTGCAAAATATTTTAGTTTTTCCATTGATTTATACACAAAACACTAATTGCATTCTAAATTTGTAGCTTCTATGTCTGCTAAAGGTGTCTTAGAGTTTTGATGATCGTTCAGTGAGCGAGTGATCAAATTAAGAAACTTCGACTATTGGTTCAAATTGAATGAATTCGAAATGTACCCTGGGTATACAATGCGTGCTTGGTTACTGAAAATTCAGGCTTCTAGTTTTATCCACAACGAAGTTACAGGGGGTGGAAAATGCCCTGAACTGCTTCGAGAAAGGTACGGCCGTGTTTTGCTCGACTTGGCGGGGGCACTACCGTGCCGCCATATTAAATATTTTAGTACCAAGTTTATTTGTTAACTTTCAAGACTCCTAATCAAATATCCGCTAAGTAATATGAAATCCTAAGGATTGTAGCTACCCTCATTCCGAAAAACCTATCGAGAAAATTTTATTTACTCCTAGGTATTTTATTTGCTGTGTTACGCTTGTTAAATATTTACAAGGTCTTGAAAGTGTTACTAGCAAAATACAGTTTGCTAAGTTATGTTAAAATGTAAGAAAACATGTATATTATGTGCGTTATTTGTCTGTCAAACTGACGGGCATATTTTTGCGACTTTGGGAGTTATTTTCTCTAAATATATTTGCCGAATATACAATTCCTAAGATATACTAATTACTTTTTACAAGCACAGACAAAATAAATAATAGTACTACGTACAGAAGGTTCTCTGCTTACAAATCCTCTGTACACCAAAGGAGCCTAAACGTGGCCGTCACTTATATCGCATGCAACGCGCTGCGATAGAACGCGTGCGTGCCGTAGCAGCGCTAACATACCCTGGGGCTGGTAGGCTTGCGGCGGGGCGACCAAATCACGGACTAACCTGCCCCTATTACAGGCTTTGTATTCATTTGCACGGTTTGTATGTAAATTATATCAAATGTCCTTCAAATTTTGCTAACGATTTTTCAGTCACTGTCGGTATACTCGGTATACGCAATGGAATAATAAGACTAAGCAATATGATAACACCACTGAGTTGACCTGATGGTGGTGCTTTGAAATAGCCATTATAACTCCAAAATTAAACATTGACGAACTTATTAAGCTATGGTATGTACATGAATGTTATTTTTTTGAGAAAGTCATTGAAGATCAACCAATTATGTGTCCCACACCAATGTGCTTGTTTATTGGAGCATAAAAGGACACAAGCTATCCGTTTATCATAGTAGGTGCCAAGTTTTACTGATTCCAAGCGGTAGAGATTTACGGCGCCTACGCGAATAACATCTACACCGTTTGAACAAAGCATTATGCTACGAACATTTTTACATGACACGTTGTAAATCGCAGAAGCCAGGATACCAAAGTGACTGACATAGTTGAGAAGTGTACTGCTGCCTAAATCGTATTCCTCTGGACAGCAAACCATTGCTACTATGGGAACTATGCAAAGAGTAGCTCACGCACTGCAGTACTAACACAAGCTCACTCAAAACACCCAGTAAATATATCCGGTTCGAAGGACCATGAACAAGAGCGCACCAAGGTATTGTGGACCCATATTATACGTCGTTGTCGCTGAACCGATGGTCGGTGGAGCAAGCGGGTTCGCGAATGGAGGCCACGGCCTGGCGAATACGGGGGAGCGGGTTTTGTGGCTTACCTTAGGGGAGTCCTACGTGTCCAGCAGTGTAGTACAATAGACTGATGGATGACTATGGTAAAAAGTCTACGCAAACGCAAATTGCATTTTACAGCCAAACAATCCGCGAAATGTATGTAGTCCAGTAAATGAACTGGCAACTCGTATGGAAAAAATGTCAATTTTGGAAATAATTTATAATAGGTTATTTTTTATGTGTCACGGATATATTATCAATTAAATAGTTACCCAGCGACAAAATCCGACAAAATTTCAGACATCAAAAAAATTATAAATTAACTAACTTCTGAAAAGACAGAAAAAATATTAATAAATATTTTTGTCTTCATTTTGGTTCATTTACATTTGCTCTATAATATTCAAGGTAAATCGTATAAAAAAAGGCAATGCATGCTTCATTGAAACAACACATACTTACTACTACACTACATACAAACTACATAATTACTTCCGGGTGGAAAGTTTTTCGGATTCTTGAATATATCATCTTAGAATAACATTTTCAAATGAAATCCACAAAAAAAAAACGCTATTATAAATTAATGTTTTTCAAAACCGTATTTTGCCTGGAGTAATGTGTTTCTTTATTGCACTAACCATGTTCTCATCGATAAGTGGGTATAGGTTCAGCGTTGAGAACTGGCTGATGGTTATGCTATTTTTCTTCACACATTTTGCGTTCCCCGTTTTGGTTTTAAGGGCTACTGTCTGGGCTACTCAGCGGTGAGGCATGCGACTTTCAATCATTCGTGGGTTCGAAACCCGGCTCGTACCACTGGGTTTCTACAAAAACCTATATAAGAAATATCATTTGACATATAAAAGTAGCTTTTCAGTGAAAGAAAACAACGAGAGAAAACCGGTTTAATCCCAATAAGGTCTAACTTTCCCTCTGGGTTGCAAGGTCAGATGGCAGTAGCTTTCATTAGACTAGTGCCTATGCCAAATCTTGGTCATCATATCAGCCAAAAGACGTCCACTGCTGGACATAGGCCTCCCCCAAAGAGTGCCAAAGTGACCGGTCCTGCGCCACCCGCATCCAGCGGACTTCAGCAACCTTTACCAGGTCATCAGTCTACCTTGTGGGGGGCCTACCCACGCCGCGCCTTCCGGTACGTGGTCGCCACTCGAGAACCTTTCCGCCCCAACGGCCGTCGGTTCTACGTGCCATGTGCCCCGCCCACTGCCACTTAAGTTTAACGATTCGGAAGGCTATATCGGTTACCTTGGTTCTGCTGCGGATAGCCTCATTTCTGATGTGATCACGCAGATAAACTCCCAACATAGCTCTCTCCGTAGCCCTTTGGGTGACTAATCTTGGTGTTAGGTTCCAAAGCGGGAATAACGCTTGGAGGACGATGAGGATGAATATTTAGCGTTATGTGTATTTACCGCAAGCATATTCTGCGTACCGAAAAATGGGGTTAGTTGGGTTAAAATAGACAATCAAACCATGATAAAAATGTATTTTTACATGTGGCTCGTTGATTTTTATACATATTATTTATTACGTCCGTATACATTTTAGTTTTCTAATGATTATCGGTCGTTAAATTTCATAATTTGAACGATAAACAGAAAAAATGTGAGAAATCCCGCCTCACCCCTGTGGAGGGATAGCAATGGGGTGAGCAGGGAAAATGTATTGGGAAAAACTTTAGGATTCCGAATTCGGATAAGCCTACCGCGATCCGCGTTCCGTCCCACTCTCCGCTCATATTTATCGCGCCTATTCCGCATGATCGCTCCCCACAACCCTGGCTCCACTCCAGGCCACATATCTTTCACTTCTCACTTCAAGATACTCCATTTTTTTTATGTTATAATTTGGCTACTCTGCGTGGCCGCAAGAAAATAATTATGTCCTTCCCCCGGACTCAAACTATCTCTATACCAAATTTCATCCATATCGGTGCAGCGGTTTAAGCGTTAAGAAGTAACAGACAGACAGACAGACGTCTTCGGACAGATTCTTGGCCCTGAATGTGTTAAAGCGCAAATTACACATGCAATATATTGCATGCAAATTTCATTACATTGCGGGTTACCGAGGTATTTATACTGCGTTTAATCTATTAAACCCCGCAATGTAGTTAAACTTGCATGTTATTTCTTGCATGTGTAATTTGCGCTAAATGCAATTTAGAATTTTAAGTTTTAATTGTAAGGCATAGTTTTAGATATTTCATTATACTTATGTTAAACGGTATATTTTGTGTTTTATTTGGCAAAAAATTAAGAAAATTAAGAAGACGGTAATAATAAATTAATGTTTCTTTTTTTCAGGCATGCGACTTCTTTTGAGAGGCTATTGCAGTCGACAGTCTGTCTCGAGCTGGTTGTGAGAAGGTAATATTAACAATAATGACCGCACTTTGTATCTCTAGTGTAATCATATATTTCAAACAGTGTCCATACAATTGCAAGGAAGAATAAACTTAAGGCCTTAACAGTGATAGTAAGTAATAAAGACTCAAAACTAAAATTTATTTGCTACGTAGTTATAATTCAGGTTGCAATAGAAAAATAAAAATAAAAATCATTTATTTCAGACTAAAGTCCATACATGGTTAGTAAACAAAAAAATCTTATTACTAGTGTTAGTATGTCATACAGACTTAACTAAACAACGACTGCATGCAGTCTCTGCCAGCGGGTGAGCATGGGGCCATTTTCGCGCTCCGAAAACACGCTCAGAATGCTGTTGGGGCTGTGCGCAGGCGACGCATCAGTGAGGCGGACCTCTTGCGCATTATCGCCGCAAAGCTGTCAGTTTGTGCCTCTGCAAACATACCCGAGGCACTACCAAATCGCGGCAACCCCATCAACACCCGGAACGCGTTATTATATTGAACACGTAGGCCGTTGTATGCCTTCTTGTCTTCTTGCCTGTAACTTTACGTTGCAATGCTGACGTGAAAAAATATTAACAATAAATCAGTATGAATAGAAAGACATTTTTGACAATATACAGGGGTAATTCCCGGTCATCGTCCCGACTAAATCTTTGTGACTCAGTAAAAATATGTTTTGTATAAGTGTCTTATATAAGTTGTAGATAAATAATTTCAAAACGAAGCCGTTTTTGCCATTACAAACCACTAAAATGCCCAGTAACTTTTGGTGCTGACTGTATAAATGAGTTCGTATACAGGTATTGCCACTATCTCCCAGAACAGCCGACGGCTTTTGACAAATGAGACGTTAATCCTTCCCGTACGATACGCAGGGAGGCGTTCAGCACGTAATGATGTCTTCACGTAAACTAGATCTTTATTAACACACTAGCTTCCGCCCTTCGTCCGCGTTGACCCGGGATAAAAACTATCCTATATTTTAATCCAGGCTATAAACTATCTTCGTGCAAAATTTCATTCAAATCGGTTCAGCCGTTTAAGCGTGATTGAGTAACAAACATCCAAACATCCAAACATACAAACATCCAAACATCTAAACTTTCGCATTTATAATATTAGTAGGATTCACTGCCAAGAATCACTACGCGCTACGGTCGTAACCGATCAGCGGCGGCGGGATCCCGTGGATTTTCTGCTTAGTAGCGGAAAGCGCCTACAGCGTACACCTGGCTGTGAAAGTGCACGTTGCTCGTGGGTGAGGACCAAATTATTGGCCAGTAGTTATCCTGGTTAATCGGTAGTAGTTGAAAAGTTCCGTTTTGACACAAAAATTAGCCATAAAATTCTATGGTTTGTCACAACGGAATTTTTGAACTTCTAGTCGGTTTAGGTTACTCTTGGCCTGACCTTTGTTCAGGATTTCTCCGATTCAATGTAGTCGCTTACTATGGGCCTCATAAGAAGGCTCAATGTCACCCAAAGGACAATGGAGAGGGCTATGTTGGGAATTCCTCTGCGCGTTCGCATCAGAAATGAGGCTATCCGCAGCAGAACCAAGGTATCCGATATAGCCCTCCGAATCGCTAAAACTTAAGTGGCAGTGGGCGGGGCACATTGCACGTAGAACCGATGGCCGTTTGGGCGGAAAGGTTCTCGAGTGGCGACCACGTACCGGAAGGCGCAGCGTGGGTAGGCCCCCCCACAAGGTGGACTGATGACCTAGTAAAGGTCGCGGGAGTCCGCTGGATGCGGTTGGCGCAGGACCGGTCATTGTGGCACTCTTTGGGGGAGGCCTATGTCCAGCAGTCAACGTCTTTCGGCTGATATGATGATGAATGTCGGAAAAGTTCTACGAGATCGTCCACTTCCAACTGTACCATCCACTTTTGACTCCATTACTTTCTTTGTTAATGGATTTGTGTAAGATTATCCCCAAATATTTATTTATTTATTGTTACCGTTTTATTCTCTCTCTTTTAGAGATGACCCACGAACTACATTTATGTTGACAGAGGCTTATTTCCTGAAATACGCAATTATCTTTTCACACCTGCTATGCATTTAAAAAAGAGTCATGGTTTCCCTGAAATGGAAGATCAAAGTTGAAGTTTTCTTCCCTGATTCTGTTGTTTACAAAAAAGTTATGCCCCTCAAATGAGGGATTTCTATTTCCCTCATAGAAGGTGTGTGAAAAGTATGTGTCACTCGGTAGCAAAATTATCTCCGTCTTGGACGTAAATACTTGAATCCCTTGTTACTCTCGAGATTCTTCTTCAAAATCCCTCGCTACAATCAGGATTCAATATACCGCCCGCGTCGTACATATATCATTTTACCTACACACATATCATTAGTGCTCTAAAATGCGTTCAGAAACCGTAGGAAATTACCAGCATTATTACAACCGATTTTACTATGAGAACTTTCTTTTCTGTGGTAGTAGGTTAAGGGGATACCTTGATTCGAGTTGAACACGCCCCCTAGAAAAAGACACGCTTATGCCTTCCGCGCACGAGAAAAAGAGATAGAACACTCTTCGGGAATGGCTTTTTTGGACAAATTTCGATAAATACCTAACTTAGAGAAATTTTATTTAAACTTCATAAAGGGAGATTTTAGATGAGATAAAATACTATAGTATTAACTTGATTGTGTCGTTAAATAATGTATTGTTTGAGTAGGCTGAGTAAAAAAAGGAAAATACAGACCCAAAATTTTAAGCAATCATGTATCGGTAAAATCAGAAAAACAATCATATAGTCAAGAATCATATATCTGAAAATCAGACCTTATTGTTTCTTAATCTAGTCAGAACGGCGTTTCAAAGCACGCGATAATTTCCAATACACAGCCTTAACGCCTTTTGTACAAAAATACGGATTTGGTCAGAAGATACGGTCCTCTTATGAGTTGGTGCGGTACCCAGTTAAGCCCGAAACAACTTTTTAACGTGTGCCGAAATTGTTATTTTTCGCCCTCTTAACTAGCATTCCTCAATATTGAATTTAGTGTTACTGTAAAATTAAAAAAGGTAAGCACGTCGTTTTGTCGTTTATAATAATCATGTTTGTGCCAGTTTTTATCCCCTCCTGTAGTTGTTTTTATTGAACATGATTTTTGAATAAGAAGCCCAGCCTCGCTCACATTTTCATGAAAGAAGGGAATTGTTATCTAAGGGCCAAGTCTGCCTGCCAATTCTCGTTTTTTTTTAAATAATTTTACGAGATAATACGTACGACGAATGACAGGAGCAGGGAAGAATCTAGACGACGAGAATAAGACATGACGGCACTGGCAGACGATCATATGGACAATGAATTTTTCGCATATAGCCAGGGATAGATGAACCTAGAAAAGAGCGGCGTTTAAAGAACGGCGTGTTGTAACACCGTGTATTATGACGCGATAAAAAAAACTTGAACAATTATTTTTTTTCTTCAATTAAAACAATGCAACCGTGATCATGCAGAAGCAAAGTTATATGAAAGCCAATTCTTTAAATCCATTCTACTTTATATTTAAGAAGAATAAATAAAACCACTCTCCAAAATTTTAATTTTGACAAGACAATAAAATGTGAACTTTTTATGATATTCTTCAATGGGATAATATTGGCACTATTAGCAGTGAGCCATCCTATTTACTTTGGGAGAGTTTTTTTCTCAGTTAGCATATCAAGTATCAAGATTAGGACATCATACAAATTTAAGACCTTTAACACATTTGACAGTGGTTTTACTGTTGCCATAGAAATCAGGCTCATCTTCCCTGGCCAGACCCTACTTTTCTTATGTCGCATAATATTCATTTTCCGAACATTAACTTAACAAGACACTAAATAATATCCCGTAGTTTAGGCTATAGGACAAGCGGGGAAAATTTACAACTTCAGAAATAAAGGCATATGAGGCTATTTTCAGTACTACCTCGATTAATACTACGGATACAAAATTGGTCAAAATTGAAAAAATAACATCTCACACAACATACATCGACTCAATCTAATAAATGGCAATCGATCACTTAACCTCACTTATCCCATGTGAAATAGTCACTCAAGCGTTTCTGACATACACCGAGGGTTAATGTAAAGGCGACCTGCCGACAATTTGAATGGAGCTGTATTTGTCAAAACGGGCGGCATTTGCACAAGGTCTTAAGGCATCTCAACAATTATGACCCTCATGTGTTCAAATGCTCTTTGCGAGTTCAGTATCGAGAGTGAGATTAATTTGGAAATAGTTTGGCGCGGCCTTCTGAATACGTCGCATTTTATTGAGTAGTTTGTGAAATGGTAATATAGTTGAATAAGAATAAGTCAATAACGTTTGTCCTTTTGGACACATGTGAGGGACTTTTCAGTGCGTAGGTACACAATTGCACGACATCTATAGTTTTGATTTTTATTTAGGTATTTTTAACCTCTGACGCAAGGGGTGTTATAAGTTTGACGTGTCTGTGTATCTGTGTGTCTGTCTATGCTATGGCTTCGTAGCTCCTAAACGAATCGAATGATTTTAATTTGTTTTTTTTATCCGAAAGCTGACGTAATCGAGATGGTCTTAGGTATGATTCAACAAAATCAGTTCAGCCGGTCTTGATATTGAACTTCTAAATGAAAATGTCGCGGGTTTTAACCCTTAACCAGGTAGTGATCTCATGGTGACCACTTAGAAAGAGTTTTTTTTCTGACGAGCAGAGAGATTATAGAAGGCACTAAATGTCATTGACGTATAGTCTATAAACTGACAGATTTTGGAACGCACCCAAAATTGATGTCAGAACAATTTTTTTTGACGTTTTACTTGTCAAATTCAAATTAAGAAAAAGTGGCCGGTTTTGTGTGTTGCTCCAAGTAAATATTAGTATTGTGCCGAAAAAAAATACGGTAAGTGCTATGTGATGCTTTATTTTGGTAGTATATAAGATAATGTATGTGTAGTATGCCGTTAATAGTTACAGTAATAGTTTTTTATGTAAAATTTTTTGCTCCTAAAGTTTGTGGTCCCTATATGACCTCTGCCCGTTTCGGTTCAGTACAAGTGGTTTGTGTGACCACTGCCCGGCAGGGTATATAAGAGAAATTTAAGGGTAAGTTCATTACTTACTGTAGTTGAGCTATTTCAAAAAATAGTGAAATATCTAAAAATTACCTTAAAAGTAATACGCTTGGTTTAAAAATATATATTAAAATTTTGAAACAAGGTTTTTATTTTTGAAGCTCTTTTTGCTAAATGATGCTTAAATATAATAATAAATATCCTTTATTCTTACTTTTATTCTGGTCTTATTTTGCCGATAATTACATGTAAACATTATGACTAACCCTTAAAACTTCAATGTATAGCCAGCAGAGCAGTGGCCACATACGGACCACGTGGGACTATTGGTAACGGCCACAGGGCGTATAATGACCACAGGGTTTTTTTTTAGGAAATCATGATCCAAAAAAAACCAAGAAATTAGTTTCTTATTGACGCTATTATCTACCAAAATCAGGATTCAAAAGAAAAAAAATCGTCAGGCCTGTTTAAGGGTTAAAACTTTTCTAATTTCTTAATTATTTATACATACTTGTATTTATCCAGAATCAATAAAACAATTGTGCATTGAACACAGTAATCTTTCGCTTCTGCTGTTGAGGTTTTCTTTGATTTAGACTTATAAAAAAATCAACCATAAATTAGCATTTTTGTCCCAATTCTGTGATTTATTTTGTCGTACTTGTTTCTTATGATTGTACAACTTTCATCTAAATCCGCCAAGGCTTAATAAGAAGTAAATAACCAAGTGTAACGCTGTCACCATTGTTGCAAAAGATCCCTTCATTTACAAAATAGTTCAACGAAAAGAGTTATAACTTGTTTGAAACATACGTTACATACGCCCTTGTGACACTCAGTGGCATATTTTCCTTTCCATTTTACTTGAGGCTCTTTGTTTAATCTACATAATACCTCTAAGTGCAAACCAAGAATAAGTTGGTCCTTTGTAACATGGCCGTGGCCTTCCTTTGGTCTAAGGGCATGTCCTAATTTTATGAATTAGTGTATTAACTTAGCTTTGTTACTTGCGTGTGTAGTTTGTATCATTATATTATGTACGTCATCCTGTCCCTTCGCTATGTCAGTCAATATATTTAATAAAATCCCAAAGATAATACAAGAAGAAACTAGTCTTAATGTATTTTATTTTAGTCTAGGAGTTAGTTTTTTTTTATAAAATAGGTGCTTAGTTTTAGTAACGTTGCTATACCCTACCTGGGTTCATGTTGAGACTGTATACAGAACCTAAGAACTATTTCTAAGACCACATGCACATATAAATATGTAACCCAATAAACTATTTGAGTTTGAGAATCATTCTTTTTTAATAAGTAAGTAATAGCAAATTAAACGTCTGACTATATAATTTTCATTACAATGAATATTGATTTTGCTTAAAATATACTTATTTCCTCACAAAGGCGACGATAAGTAACCACAGTATTTTCACCTTCTGCGTCGGTCGTCTAAATAAGCTCTCACTCGTGTCAAGGTTCCTCAACTAAGAAATGCGCAACGGTGTGGAAGCCGACCTTAAAATACCATGTACTGGGTAATACATCAGCACATTACCTCATTATGTTCTTTCTGCATGACCCAGGTAAAAAAAGGAATAACGGGATGAGCTGATCAATATCATCATCCTCCTAGCGTTATTCCCGGTTGTGCCCCTAAAGGAGCCTGAGGTCCGCATTGACACCTAATCCCAAGATTTGGCACATGCACCAGTTTTACGAAAGCGGCTACCATCTGATCGGGTGTGTAATGATGGGTAAAAGAAAAATGATATCATTTCATTCAATATAATCACTCATTGTATATAATAAACGTTTCGTATAATTTCAAAATATATGTTTATTATACATATATAACTATCGTCTGGTATAACAGTTTTTTATTATATCCATTATATGGTATAATTCTCATGTAACGTAACTATCAAGTACCTAGTATAATATATTGTTTTATTACAACAGCTTGGTAACGCCAATAAAGTAAAGAAAAGTATAGCAAACATCAAGTTTTGCAAATTGTACTTATATAGTATCAGTATTAGGTAGTAAAAAAGTGTTCGGTTCTGGCGCTTCGCCGGCCACTGCCGCGGCACGCTCGCTTCGCTCGCTCGGCTCGCGCGCTGTAGGGACGTGGTTCTAGCTAACACTCCTCCTCGCTTCGCTCGTCGTCGTACCTACACCGACCTGCCTTAGAGTCTGCCAAAAAATATTATCCTAACTGAACAGTAGAAGAAATTAACATTATATCCTATGTTAACTATAGGAAATATGCATTAGACTTAAAGTATGTGATATTAAATGTTATAACATCAAATGATCAAAGAATTTATTATTATGTCATATGTATATATATATTAAGTATTGTTATATGATTGAATAGCTATATCAAATGATCGTTATTGTGACTAATATTATATCAAAAAAAATATAGGCATCGTTACGCACCCCATCTGACCTTCCAACCCAGAGAGAAAACTAGACCTTATTTCGATTAGATCGGTTTTCTCACTATGTTTGCCTTCATCGAAAAGCTAACGGTTAATATTCCGAACATATTAAGTTCCGAAAAACTCATTGGCACGAGCCGGGATTCGAACCGTCGACCGCCGCTTGACAGCCGCATGCCTGAACCACTAGGCTACCGTAGCTTCCCCCGGCTCAGTTTGCTTTTCGTATTAGCTGACCAATAAACGCGGGTAAAATTATTTGAATTCATCGCAAGTACCTTACATATATTTTGAATTCCCCGGAGGGATAACAAAAACGTATGACTAGCATATTTGACCGACAATTCGGGGCGTGCCACGCCCGTCTTTAGGGAAAACGCTCAAATAGCTATGATGAACGATAAATAAAACATTTTATGTCTGTCTTTGGAGGTTATGACAGCCATAAAAATAAGGCTGAACGGTCCAACCATACCGATGCTTAAAATATGCAGACAGCGCGTTACGCAGGGGTCTTAGTGTCCAGATTTTAACGCATAAGCATACGCTGAATGCGGTATGTGGTAGATTGTGGCATGCGGTTGTAGTGAGGTTGTCTGGAAAAGATCGCTCTTTAGCGGTAAGACCCTTGTGGCTCTTATATTCGCTGTTTTCTGTAGTACTGTTCTGTATTACTTTTGAGGTGTGCAATAAAGAGTATTTGTACTGTTGTGTATTGTATGTGACTATTGTAGTCGAATCAGCTACTTTTTAGTTTTATAACTGTAATTTTTACATACCTACTTATAACAGTTTGAGATTTATATCACTCCATAATATAACGATCACGTAACGCATTGTAAGTACAATTTTTTTTTTGGTAGGTAATGCAAATAAAATACACCAATGAAAACTGCGTCAATATCGTAAACTACATAGTGTGCGATGTTAAATTTTACTTATCTGCGGGCGTAGCATGGTTGCCATTTTATCACTTATCGTTGTGTATAAGGCATCCGTCACTCTCGCACTCGCATACTTGTCAGAGCGTGATGGGCGTCTTTACCACAACGATAAGTGATAAAATGGCAACCATGCTACGCCCACTGATTTGCAAAACTGTTACACGATACTGAGAATGTTAAACAAAATATATAGAAAAGAATGATGCACATTACTGATTTAATATATTGAAGAACTAAATCAGTATTTTTAATACGGTTACATTACGAGCGCCCTAGCACTAGAATCTTAATCCTTAAAAAAACTTACGCTCAAGGTCGTGCGTAAGTGAAGTGATTACCACATTGAGAGCTGAACCGTGTTTCACCATTGTGAGTACCCTCCGGAGGTCTGCGCGAACTTAAAGGATTTCACGAAGCGTGTCAAGCTAATTTGCAAGCTTTGAATGCCAATAATTGATGGGTTTGCGCGAACGTTTGAAGATTTAGGGTGTAATGGTTTTGTTTCTTGATTAGGAAAAGGAAAAGCAGTTTAGTTAATACCGTTGAAATGGAAACTAAACAGGGGAACTTATATGTTATGCATGAAACTTCTAATCTTATATGGAAATGCGAAGCCGAGAAAGCTTAATACATACATACGTCCCATACAAGTCCAATTCAAGTGGCTGAGTTGGTCGTGTTCCATCTACTTCACCAATAGTGGCTAAGTAATACTTTTTAGGGTTCCGTAACTCAAAAGGAAAAAACGGAACCATTATAGGATCACTTTGTTGTCCGTCCGTCCGTCTGTCAAGACCCTTTTTCTCAGGAACGCGTAGAGGTATCAAGCTAAAATTTATACCAAATACTCAGCTCTACAGTCCCTTGGAGTTGTGAAAAAATCAAACTTCTGAGTCAACGCAATCAAAAGATACAGCCGTTTATGCCGCAAATTTCCGCAAATTTTAGAAACTCGCAATGGAATCAAAACCTACAGGGTACTTCCCGTGAACTCAGAATCTTGAAATTTGGTACCAAGCAGTCTTATAGCATAGATTAAGGAAATATTGCGAAAATCGTAAATTTTTAGTTACAGCATATAATAAAAATATTTTTGATAATTTAAAAAACTTACTTATATACCTACAGGTTTGTACGGAACCCTCGGTGCGCGAGTCCGACTCGCACTTGGCCGGTTTTTATATATAGCTATCCATGACGTAATTAGCAACGGCGACTCTAGCTAATTAAGTAATTACGAGCGTGAGCTCTGATATGGCCTTGCAAAGCCGACCTTTCTTTTAAAAACTCTATCGTAGGTAGGGCAGTAAAGTTGTCCATAATTATTATACGTATAATTATAGGAGGGTTTCGGCCGGGATTTACTTATCTGACGTTTCCAATCGAGGTTAATGAGACGAGCGCCTTCAAATTTTTTTACGCACATCTCAACACGAGAACGCCATTCTGGCCGCTGAGCAAACTCCTCCCATTTGTCAGGTGGTATACCGCAGGCAGTTAGGTGGCGCTTAAGCACGTCCTTGTAACGTAGGTGCTGCCCACCTTGCTTCCGTTTATCAGTTGATAGCTGGGAGTAGAAAACGGCTTTCGGTAGTCTGCAATCACTCATACGCCAAACATGCCCACACTATCTTAGCTGACCCTTCATCAAGAGCGCCTCCATGCCCTGGATCTTGCAACGACGAAGTATTTCAGTATTGTATTTTATACGCAGAATGGAACTTAGAAAGCGTAAGTAGAACGTGTCTAGCAAGCGAATGTCGCCTATGTACAAACACTATGTTTCCGAAGCATACAAAAGAATCGGATAAACCATGGCTTTGTATACCGACAACTTCGTCCGCAGCTTCAGATCATGCGATCCCCAGACACGATGCGTTAACCGACCAAAACTGACTGACTTGACTTGTTCAAAATTTGTAATATTCTACCGGTATCCTTAAGCATAAATATTTATTAGTATTCAATAATCATGGCAGTCATGAGCACACCCAATTACAATTACACCGTAATGATGTCTGTGAAACCAGGTCGATGTCGGCGAGCAAGTTTGTCGTGCCGCGGGTCACTAATTACTACGGCGATAGGTGTCTCCGGAAACGCCTACCCTATATACTCAACAGCCTGCCCTCTGACATCAGGGAGGAAGCCAATAAAGCTTATCTTGGTAAAAAGCTGCGTAGTTACCTTGTCAAACACAAAATAAAATAATTTATTGTACCTGTAGACCGTAGTACTTATAGATAAATATTATAAATAGAAGAGAGTAGAGACTGCTCGATCCCACAGTCAAACTGTGCAAACGGTTTTGCGGGACCCTGTACTTGTTTATGTTGTATTATCGTTTCTTTCTTAATAAATAAATAAATAAAAGTGGACGCAGCTTTAGCAATCCTAGAGTGGATCTCGGAGGCTAGTCTGTTATCCTTTCTGATTTGGCTCCCAAGATACTTGAAAGGGGACACTTCTGTTAGGGGTTTCCCTTCTATAGTTAGGTTGGAAGTGTCCGCTTCGCAATTACGGGCTGGTTGTTTTAGCACTTGAGTCTTGGATATGCTTATTACTAAGCCAAATCTAAGGCACGACCTTTGCAGAGCATCCATGTAGGACTGAAGCGCCTCCATGGTATCGGCCATTAAGCAAACGTCGTTGGCATGGAGAATCTCGAGTTCGGAGAGCTTTGCAGTTTTCGTTTTAGACTTAAAACGAGACAGGTCGAATACACTTCTGAACTCGTTTTTATGTCAAACTGTAGCCATCATATTTTCATGAAACTGTCTGACTAAGTTAATGAACTTTTCGGGACACCCAGTTTTTTGCAAAACAAGCCAAAGAGCTTCGCGCGACACACGCTCGAAAGCATTTTCAAGGTCTACAAAGCACATACATATATATGTATATAGGGGAAAATTTTTTTCGAAGTTTTTTCTTATAGACATGTCATTTAATCGTAACCACGAACCACCACACGAGTTCTCACCGCAGTAAAGCAAACCACCCGTCGTGATCACGCTAAACCTGATTAGATTACTAAGTAATGCACGTTACTAAAATTGTATTCTGTTTTCTATACAAATAATATAATATATTACACAAATCGACCTAGCCTCAAACTAAGCAAAGCTTGTACTACTTATGGGAACACCTGGTTACTGAGGTTGTTAAATAATTGTGTGTTAATTTTGTGACGGTAGCTTCAGGCCCACTAGTTTCCAGGAACCACTAGGTTCAGGCATGCGACTGTCACGCGGCGGTCGTAGGTGCAAATCCGGCTCGTACCAATGAATTTTTCGGAACTTATGTACGTAATATTTACCGTTAGCTTTTCGGTAAAGCAAAAAATCGCGAGGAAACCGGTCTATTCCCAATAAGGCCTAGTTTTCCCTCTGAGTTGGAAGGACTGATGGCAGTCGCTTTCGTAAAACTGGTGCCTTTGCCAAATCTTGGGATTAAAGTGTCAAAGCGAACCCGAGGCTCGGGCACAACCGGGAATAATGCTAGAAGGATGATGTTTATTTTATGTTCATGAAACGAAAGCCTAAATAAGGGTTTAAGCCACGCTTGAATGTCATAACACGATGTCCCACTGAAAAGACAGCAAAAAGCCACGTTATGACACTATCCTTGTCAAGCGTTCTTGCGCTAACGAATACAAACATAGACTAGTATAGTAAATGCATATTAAACTGTAAGGGCATAGCGCTATCACTTTCGCACTTTACCTATGTTGTCATAGAGAGTGTTTCACTCTTTGATGTAACTGTGCAAAGTCAGTTGGTTTTTAGGACCTCAGCTGCGTCATGTGTCTTGTTATAACTTTGGGAAAACGAACAATATGACACATTGAAAGCTACGCTAGACATAGACGATTTACACACGATTCCAAAACATCAAAAATATGTAGGTACAGTACGATTACTATTAGTTAAGACCTGACAGATGAATTACCTTCATTTAATTTTCAACTTTAATCTTATACAAATAAAATAGTTATTACTAAATCGGTAGATGTGGGTAACAGTATTCTGAAAAATGCTTTATCTATATGAAATTAAAGTTGAAAATTAAATGAAGGCAATCCATCTGTCAGGTCTTAACTAAGAGTAATCGTACTGTATAAGGGCTGTTTTGACTAGGGAACCTTTTCGGTAGCAAATCCCTATTTGTTAGCTCTTAAGGTGCATTGTGTGAATGTATGTGTAATGATGTGTTATCCGAATAAATTTCTATTCTATTCTATTCTATTCTAATAAACACAGCCCAGAATGAGACCTAGGATTCTTTTTCTACCAATAATTCGTTTATGTACGTCTCTCAGGTTTCAAAAGTACAATTTTATGGGATTAGATCTACCGAAGGTGGATCTTTCTACTTATCTAACCTCTTTTTTATGAGCCACCCTCGAAGTAAAACTAACAAACATTGACATATTGTCTTCTGACGGTCATTACGTAACATTTCGAACCTACGTTAAGGCAAATCAACCGTCACTTTCCCACACAAAAATCTACTTAACAAAGCGTGACGCAATCAACCAGCTGGCCTATGGAACCAAACAACCGCAAGAAATAGTTCATGGACCCATTTAAGATTGAAGGTAATGTAACTTATAGGTTCACTATTGTCTTGCAGAAACTTTTTTGACATAATTATATTTGATTTGCATAATGATACTTGGCAGAAGTAACGTTTGGCAGAAACACTTTACGCAGAGTATACTATGGCGTAATTAAATCATTTCGCAGATTCTTATCACATTAATCGGCATAATGTTGACGAGCATAACTGTCTTCTAAATGTATAGGACTTTCGCAGATATCTTTTTTTTTGTCTAATGATTACACCAAGACACGGGACGACAGACGGACATGGCGAAACTATAAGGGTTCCTTGTTGCCTACGGAACCCTAAAGATCGGTTCTAGCGCTTCGCCGGCCGCTGCCGCGGCACGTTCGCTCCGCTCGCTCAGCTCGCGCACGTAGGGTCGCAGTACACCTAACACTCCTCCTGGCTTCGCTCGTCGTCGTACCTAACGGTGTACAACAAAATTTGTCATATGCGTGGTGGTAGTAATGCCATACCTATAAAGTGTTTCTGCGAAACATGTTATGCCAAGTGTATTTCTGACCAATATTATTCTGCCAGATGAGGGTAACCCTAACTTATACTCAAGATTATTTCAGTTGGCCGAATTGCGTCAAAGTAGTACATTCGAAAAGCAACTCTACCGTCCCAGGTAGATGATTCCAATTCCAAAGACAGTTTTATTAATAATCGGCCATATTGAATACTCTCAACCATATGTTGTCTCCCTTCGTCTTCGACCGCCACACGCGACGATATAGTCATTACGCCCTGTATCGATCTACCAATTACAAAACACATTAGCCCTAATGATTATTATTATAGTTTAGGGATAATTTTAGTGCAGGCAAACCCTTACTTATCCGTTGTTTGGGGCTGTTAGGGCCGGTTCATTTCATGCACATTTGCTTTGACCTTTCGGGGGTATATTTATAAAAATAGGGCACGTGAAGATTATTTTCGTAGGGTTACGACCCCTTCGGAAAAACATAATGTTAACAAAGTTACTGACGAGCACGGTAAAAGGAATATTTTGAGACAAAATACTGGCAATGAAAAATAAAAATGTTACCTAAGGTCGCTTCTTTATTTTGCGGAGCGGAATATTTTTGCAGTATTTTCTACTCTACCGAGAGCTTAACGACGTCGTCCAGATGACCATACTTACTTACATACTTGTCCCTATCAGCTGTCCTCGGATTATCCTCGGTTTACGGGACATCCTGTACATACTTACTAGCTTCCGCCCACGACTGTCTGTGTGGATCCGGAATAAAAGACCGGGTTGCACTCCGGGAGTGCCGGCAGAAGAGAAAACTCAATGACATTATAACAGTTTTTCGATCAGGTCACGTGTCCGTCTTACGAATTTTCAATCTCTCGAATCTTACGGTCACGTGACATCTTACTGTGGCGATTCCCCATCACAAAAAGTGCACAGCGCCGCTAAAGAAGTTTTCACTTAAAAAAACTATTTTATATTTTAATCCAGGGTAAAAACTATCCTCGTGCATAATTTAATTCAAATCAGTTGAGCCGTTTAAGCGTGATTAAGTGGTACTTAACAAACATCCAAACATATACAACATCCAAACTTTCGCATTTGTAATATTATAGTAGGATAATTTAAATGTTAGGTTATTTTATTTACATTCTGATTATTAAGATGACATTTAATTTTAGTTAGAGAACGAATATAAAACTATTTACAATAACGAAAAAAGAAGAAACTAAAGCTAACTTAAAAAATCTCTAAAAAGGGCCCCCGTGGCACTTTCGTCGACGAGTTGGGACACCACGGCTTGTCGTGCCAAATGAACGCAGGCCGCCTCTCTAGACATGCCGCCTTAAACGACATTATCCGCCGTACTCTTGCCATTGTCAACACACCATCAATTCTTGAACCAAACGGTGTGTCAAGAGACGATGGCAAGAGGGCGGACGGGATGACCCTGGTCCCGTGGAAGATGGGGCGAGTGTTAGTGTGGGACGCTACATGTGTTGACACGCTGGCACCGTCCCATCTTCCACGAACTACTTCCAAGGCGGGCGGCGCAGCAGAGGCGGCCGAAACAAAAAGGCCACAAAATACAGGGGTCTCGGCTCTCAATATCATTTTATGGCATTCGGTGTCGAGACCCTTGGGCCTTGGGGTCCAAGTGCTCGAAAATTACACAACGAGCTTAGTAAAAGACTTGTCGACACTACAGGTGACCAAAGAGCTGGCAGCTTCCTCGCACAGCGGTAAGTATTGCTATTCAGCGAGGTAATGCTGCCAGCATCTTTGGTACGATGCCACGGGGGCCCTTTTTAGAGATTTTTTAAGTTAGCTTTAGTAGGATATAGATAAATAAATACTTATATGCAAAGAAAACGTCCATGACTCAGGCAGGAACAAATATTCGTGCTCAACACACAAATATATTCCCTTACCGGGATTCGAACCAGGGACCTCCGGCTTCGTATGTATAAGCAGGATTACTACAAACTAGGCCAAAGCTGTCGTCAATTTAGGCGGTAAACGGTTACAATCCCACATCTTTTTATTAAACACACTAGCTGCCCGGCCCGGCATCGCACGGATTACCCGTTTTCCCGTAGGAATGAAGCATTTCCCCGCGGTAAAAAGTAGCCTATGTTCATCAGGGATAATGTCGGCTTCTAATGGTAAAAGATTTTTTCAAATCGGTCCGGTAGTTTCGGAGCCTATTCAATACAAACAGACAAACAATCAAATTTTTCCTCTTTATAATATTAGTGTAGAAATGTGTAGGTAATACTGATAGGTTGTAGGTAATAATACAGCCTTTGAATGGTAGGTACCCAAAATATAAGCCCACGCAGTCGTATCTTTACTAAAGCGATTTCAATTTAGTTACAGTACATTTCACTTCCACAGTTTCTATCACTGAGCAACAGTAGAAAACGTAGTTATATGTATAGAAATCGTAACTAGAATAAATTTGTTCCACGAACCGGTAGAGCACACTGGGTTAAGTGAGTTTCCTTCCTACGGCAAGTTTGCTTTTGTAGCCATATTTTGCTTCGTAGAACGTTGCTGTACCAACAAGGCGCGGATTTTCGAATGCTTGGACAGCACTGCACTGAAGTGCCTCGGTGCCTGTTAGTAGAAGGTGTGTATGATGTCCAAGATTACATTTAGGTACTATGTTTAAATTGCATGTTACTAGTTTTAGTCATTCTACTAGCGTTATTCCCGGTAAAACTAGTTTTAATGAGAATGTTTTTGTTGGAATTAAAAAAAAAGTGACAGACACCGGACACCGGACAGACAAACGATGTTCCGCCTAAGCTGAAGCGTAGAATTTCGTTCGCTTCGCTCGCTCGTTCGGTAAAAAATCCGAAGTCATTTGTTCGAAAGCATCATAACGTCCGCTAATTGAAAATTCGGATGCAGACAGCAGAATAGGCACGCTTATAGTCAGATATACCCTGCAATTTCTAAAAATCACCTGGTAAAAAAATAACCACAGCAGCGCCCGCAACTTAGCAAATGGATTAGAAAAATGAAAATGACGCTACGCGTTTGGAGAATCCCATTTCCAGGCGAAAGAAAGCCGTAAAACGTTGTACTTACCACGGGCGGTAATAAAGAAAGCCTGCGATCGCAGTTATTTGACGTAGACAAGGCAAGGGTGATAAATGTGCATTCATTCTTTGTTTTACCGCCCTAGGTAAACTAAATGGGACTAAATCGCGTGTCTTAACTTATTTATACACCTTTTTGAGGCTTCCCGACGTTTCAGATGTCACATCATCCTTAGTCACGGGAGAACTCCTCTTTATAATGTTTTTGATTAATACAAACTGCCATAATTATATTGAATAAACCTTACTTAGAACTACCTATACAGACCGCAAAAGCCCGTCATAACTCATAACTGTCTAGTTGGCAGGAATCCAACGTGATGGAAGCAGAAAACGGGAAGCACTGGGACGTTCTGCCGCCCTAAGCAAAAAGGACGCATCTGTCTATGAGACTCGTAGTCAGATGCGTCCTTTTTGCATAGAACGGCAGCGTTACAAAGCGAAATTATCACTTCAGAGGTTGATATGGCGCTCTCATTTTACTATAGAATGTATGTTAGCACTTTATTGTAGGTACACAATAAAATGTCACATGTACATTTCATCTGGGCCCGTAGTTATCGTGCCGATGACGTCAAACCACACATAAGATGATTTCAAAGAGTGTTTACGTAATAGTTAGGGAGCTGGCGAGCAAAATTTCGATATGATCAGCACACAAGGCAGACGTTATTAATAGTGATATTTATGCCCTAAGAAACATCAAGGACCTTGTCTGCCACCATGGTGGCGATGCGTTG
Organism: Epinotia bilunana; assembly: GCA_947049275.1. Lineage (NCBI taxonomy): Eukaryota > Metazoa > Arthropoda > Insecta > Lepidoptera > Tortricidae > Epinotia > Epinotia bilunana. The sequence continues at coordinate 2,050,709 of OX346266.1, read as the reverse complement.
TAAATTTACAGCGTTTCAAAAATGTAAAAAAAAAGGTGTGCTATATTATGCGCACACGTCTGCTTCTGGGGCTGATGATCACAGTGATCCTGGAAACACAAATAATCGAAAAGGCAGACATCCAGGGCTCTAACTTATGTAGTATTCAATTTTTTTATTTATTTTTATGATTTAAAAAACTGTATATGAAGTGCACACTTGGCAGATTTGAATTGTTCGATCAAAAACAATGAGAAGAACCACGGAAAAATAGTCTGCTAACATGTTGCCTCTGCGTTGTCTATTGACAGTGCTCCAAAAATGTAAAAAAATAAGTTGTGCTATATTATGCGCACACTTCTGCCTCTTGGACTGATGTTTGAATTCCTTATGGAAACCAAGAAAATCGATGTGGCAGGCGTTCAGGACTCTGATATTCCAAAGACAGACCATTTGATTTCTTTTTTAACCCTACGCTCGCGCCAAACGAAGCAGGTATAAATTTAATTGATCAAAATGCTACAGACAAGAACACATCCCGCCTTCGTCCTTGTTTTTTTTTAAAAGCGTTCCGAAACGCACTACCGGAGTATGTCATTGACAAGTTCGAGCACTTAAAATCAGTGAGCAAAGTGTCTGCCACATTTTTTGCGGATCCACGGAGTCATAGTGAATCGAATGGGCGCAATGAGAACCGCGTGCAAATGACTTAGCAGAGCTTTTTTTAAACATTTTTACAACTCCGTCTTATGATAATGCAGTCCTGAATATCTGCGTCTTCGATTTTCTTCGTTTCCAAGATGATTGTGACCATGAACTCCAGAGGCATACATGTGCAAATGATTTAATACCCCGATTTTTTTAAGCAATTTCAATCCGCTGTCACGCGAAAACGCAACGACATAGGACCTTAATTGATTGGACCAAATCAATTCGTAATGATGTAAACTGCAATCCACCTCGACGTGAAACGTGTGCAAATCATATACCGAAATGCTCGCCAGCTCCCTAACTATAAACAGTTACGGCTTACCAACCTCTTTACTTAATAAGATATTAGCACGTGTAAAATCGGTGCTTAAACTTATGCATTCAGATGAACATAAGTTAGCGTTGTAATTGTTTAGTTATTGTATTTTCACATGTATGTGAAGTATTTATTTTTACTTCTGTATAAAAAGTTGCTATACAATGTCATCTTTACACGAATAGTGTTACGATTTTCCGTTTTAGAGATTCGGTAACAAGCTCCATTAAACTTATTATATTTATCACAACATCCTGTCTGGAAAAAAAAGTAATTTTTACGTCATCATCGGCACGAAAAGTACGGGCCCTGCATTTCATAGAAAATTAAAGTACACAATCTATCTCTATAGAGGCTCTTTTCGAACTTACTTTTGAGCAATTGATTAAAAGTAGGAAGAACAAGATAAACAAACTTATAGATACCGCGTATGGCATTTCGCGTTTGACGTTTCGTTTTCCAGATTGATATTCAATTTGTGCTGCTGAATGACACATTAATATACAATTAAATATGTATTTATAACTGGAATTCAAAGTAAGCGTCTAATCGACTTTCTATTCGTTATTCGTTAATTAACACTCCCCACTGTTTCAAGACACGCTTGCAATAAAAGCTCCGTGCGAAATACCCGCAAAATGTCATAGCATTAGCCAAGTCAAAAGTGGAACAATTGCCACGGGACCTTAGGGGCCTTTTACTCGGGTTCTATAGCGCCGGTGGCTCCTTAACGCGCCAAATGCAGTGCAGATTACAAGACGTGGGTTCTCAGGGTACAACGACCCGGTACCCACACGGCGGGACTTTTAAGGAGTTTAGGAATGAAATTTGGCCGAAACAATGAAAGTTTCTGTGACAGTTTACGTGGGGTCTGGCTTTTATGTGGAACTGGTGTGTATTAGGGTAGTCCTCATTTGTTCTTAGTCATATGTTTTGTTCTCAGGGAGAACATTCACCATGAGTGTGTTAATGATTTTGGTAGCATTGTTGCCTACTATTGAACCATCTAATATAAATATATCAATAAATATTAGGGGACAATCTTACATAAATCGCCCGTCCCAAACTAAGCAAAGCTTGTACTATGGGAACTAGACGACGATAAACATACTGATATAGATAAATAAATACTTAAATACATAGAAAACATTCATGACTCAGGAAAAAATATTCGTGCTCATCACACAAGTAAATGCCCTTACCGGGATTCGAACCCAGGACCTCTTGTTTCGTAGGCAGGGTCACTACCAACTAGGTTAAAGCGGTCGTCAATATTCGGTCGTCGGTATATTAGGTCGTCGTATTGACGTAAATCCAATCATTATCGTTGTCTACTAAATACTTCATAGTAAAAACCAAGATAAAATTCTGGAATGCGTTTGTGCGAATTGCCCTACCTCGTACGCCTGGTCAGTCGGTCATATATTAAAATAATTTTGAGTGTCTTAGTCTGACATGGTTTCTTGATATTGTCAGATAAGGCACCGTCGTGATCTCTTCTCATCTAATTAATTAATTACTTTAAAAACAAAGTTTTTAACCAACTTCAAATCAGTTACCAAATAGCTTCAAGTATAGCCTGTAGAACTTGAAGCATTCCCTCGATTTCTCCAGGGTTCCATCATTAGATCCTGAACTGACGACCATGAGACCACCTGGAAAGGATACCCTTTCTAAACAAAAAAGTAATTTCTAAATAGGTCCAGGCGTTTTCGTGCAATCGGGGAACATATACACAACTTCTGTCACGTAGCTAATTATACCTAATTATAGATAACAGGTGTAACTGATACAGGCTCAGCCTAGTTTGGGACTCACGGGATATCGCTTTTCTATTATGTATGTCGTTGGTAACATAAAGTTCTTCTTATTCTTATTTTTTATATAAAAATATTCCGACAAATTGAGAACCTCTTCATATTAACATACTTATATAAAAAGATTCTGACGAATTGAGAACCTCTTCATTATTTGAAGTCTGTTAAAAAGGAGCCCTGAAATATTTGGAAAGACGTAATCCAAATTCCTCAGTTTAAGATTCCAAATAAAACCACCCACCCACCGCTTAGTGCAAGTTAAACCTTTTGAAGTTTCTAATCTAAAACGCTATCTAGTCTCATTGTTATCTTCATTAAGCCTTAAAACAATGCGTAAAGCCTTCGCAAGCCCATATTTTGCATATGAACAACAGTTGAATGTACGCTGTTTCGTGTTGATTCTGTACTGAAGAAAGATTTGGCGTACTGTGTTTTGTTTATTGTTTTTTGTTAGAACGTTTATTTTCTTTTGTTTCGTGTACTCAAATTGATGGACTTTCATCTATTCAGCCTGAATTTTCCAGGCTGGGCACAAAGGCGCAGATTACCAACCAGATCGACGCTTAAAATACATCTACACAGTGACGCAGCTTATGCGACAAGGGTAAACACATTATACTGCCTGCCTCTCATTCCCAGTAACACCGACTAGGATATGAATCCATCCCATGTCCCCGGAAATGTGATAGATGATATGTCCACTCTCTAATCCAAATTTCAGACATCACACAAAATACAACTTAGAAAAGTTGGAAAACCCACGACGTTTACATTTCAAAGTTCAATATCTCAAAACCGGCTGAACTCATTTTGTTGAAACGTAGCGAAAAACCATCTCGGTTACGTCAGCTTAAGGGCAAAAAACACCGCATTAAAATCGGTCTAATCGTTTAGGAGCTACGATGCCATAGACAAACACAGACACAGACACGTCAAACATGTGACACTCCTCTTTCTGCGTCTGGGGTTAGAAGGCGATATACCTTCCTATTTTGAGATTTATATTCAGCCTTATAGGTTTAATTATCAAATTTCAATTGAAATACAATACTTTATTGATAACACTATAGTTACAAGTCAAATGGTTAATGTAACCCGTAATAATAATAATAATTAATTCGGTCATCAGTTATGTGCGTGGTAGTTTAAGAAACAAAAAGGTGAAACGGCTGTACTGGGGATGCGGGTTTCAAAATAAAATAAACAGTTTCTCTCCTTTCTTTTTTTAAAAAAAGGTTGAAATGGAAATATTGCGAAACAAAAAACCTCAACATAAATGTCGCTGTTGGACATCGAATCTCTTTTTGTCATTGAATTATGTAACTCTGAAATGACGTTTCATATGCAAAGCGTCAATGAATGCAACTTCAGCCGTTGTGAAATAAATGGACCGAGGAACGGACGAGACTTCAATTTATAACATGCGGGAAATAATCTTTTAAATTTTTGCTACAATATTTTACTGACCGAATTCAGAGAGGAAATATGTAATTTGAAATGTAATGAAACGTGAGATGTGTATGTATTAACACATACAGAAATTCAGAAACGAACTAGCTTAGTCCCACACTATGCTAGATCTCTCCCATGGAAACCAAGACAATTTCAAATTAACAACCTATGTGGCTTAAAATGAAAACAGGAGAAAACGAATTAAATAGTTTTTAAACCCCATTAGTTAATGCATTATTCTAGGGTGCTTGCTGTAGACGAGTATGTAGGTATGTGCATTAAAAAAAAAATTGTGTGTCTGTGTGGCCGACTGAAAATCTCATCATAATGGAAGACAGAGATGATACAAATAGCTTGACATTTCATTGATTTCTTTGATTCATTTACTTCATTACTTATAATTTTACTTCACATATTTAATTTACATTATTCAGACCGGACGGTCAGTAATACATTCATTGATATAATTGCTTTATCACAGATTGTTTGCCTAACTGCCATTACTGCCCTTACTAATAGAATTATAATGTATACAAAGGAACCTGAATTTTGTATGCATGATATTTGTAGGTATAAGGTATTATAATATTAAGTACTAAGTTTATATACGCCGATTGGCAAAACACTGTGAAACTGTAAAAAATGACCACCACTGTAACTACCCATAGGGGTCCCTTTGTTTCCCATAAACTTATTGTTCCGACTTTCGATAGTCAGAAATTGATATTGAATTATATAATTTATAGACATAAACATCAATAGTCACAATTTTTGTTAAGTATAACGCTTTATAGTTCTAACATTAATGACCTATATTAAGTATTATAATCACAAAACCCAGAAAATGTCCTTAATGATCAAAGGTCTGTCGATAATTATTGATAAATATTGTAAGACATATATCTCAAGATACTAATGGTTGTTATTCATATTGTTTTAATGCCTAAAGTGAATTAAGTCTAAGACACCAACTCTATAACATCCAGTCATATAGATAATTACTCAGAACCATTTCCAGACATACATTTGAAAGGGGTACTAGGTAGTACTACTGTGCGGTGTCATTATTGCATGTTCTTTTTATATTTTTACCGCACAGAATTTTCTCAGAAATTTATAATGGCCAAGATATTGGACCTCTAAGGCAGGTCGGTGCAGGTACGACGACGAGCGAAGCGAGGAGGAGTGTTAGTTGTACTGTGACCCTAAGCGCGCGAGCGAGACCCCTACCTATGATTACAAATAAAAGACTTACTCGTACTTATTTACTTACATTTCAAAATAATGATTGACGGTTTTATCAAATTAATAAAAATAAAATAGCGCGTGCTTTTTAAATCAAAAGTGGAACTTTTAATGCTATTCATTAAAAAAAATATCAATATCCGCTCATAAATGTTTCTCGAGCCCGACTCTGTAAAACAAAGAGTGAGAAACAAATTAAATAAGAATTAAAAGCTTTTACTTAAAATTGAAATTTCTTTGTGTAAATTTGAGGCCAATAAAAATTATAACGACGTTATGCGAACTCTCATTATTTTGTTTTTGAAGAAGTTAAAAGTGTTAACTGTTTGAGTGATTTTATTGTTTTTTAACTTGTTTTCCATTATCGTTGTACGAAAAATCATTTTAACGGAAATTACTTTGAATATGATTTCCAAATAAAACGGAAGCGGTACAATATTTTGTTTTTCCTTATTATTGAATTTGCTTAATACATTTCGGGAGGTAGGCGGCACCTTTCTAAATTAATCTAGTACAGTTAGTTATTTCAGATTAAATCGAGTTTAATTATATACATTAGTATATTACCTAGAAAATGTTTAAGGTAGTATTCAATTCATAATAATAGTTTTGAAAATGTATTAAGTCACCAAAATAGTATCTTGAGTTGAATTGGGCGAATTCTTGCATTGATTTTCCATTCAACCTAACCCTTCTGACATCAGGGCTGTTATCCTGACGCACTCATCCGCCTTACCCCCCCCCCCCCCCCACATCACGTCTAACGAAACTACACTATATATATATTTGTGGGTAAGCGTTGAGGCTTAAAACAAGTTACAGAACAGCGGGAAAGTAAGCATTAGCGCCAACTGTTAACAGCTACCCTATTTAACAACAGTTAACAACAAATTGAATAGTCACCTCTCTCTCCCACCCGTAATCAAGAGTGGGACAAATAAATTCTGCGTTCACTAAGCACTCACATCAACCATTTCGCGATAAACGAGAGAACATTAGCACGCAGGCGCAGCCGCATGTGCTTGATATATTGGGGCAATATGTTTTAATCTAAATATTCCGCAATCATTTACAGCTTTGTTGGAACAGCGGCGGCAGTTGATTACAGTCAAATTTGGGCCTTGTGGATTAAGGATTTCTGAAGCTACGGTAGCCTGGTGGTTCAGGCATGCGGCTGTTAAGCGGCGATCGTGCAAACCAAAGAGTTTTTCGGAACTTATGTACGGAATATTTACCGTGTAGCTTTTCGGTGAAGGAAAACATCGTGAGGAAACCAGACTAAGCCCATTAAGGGCCCATGCAGACTGCATTCCCTACTACATAGCGGATGGTAGTAGTGGAGCGCACGTCGACGGCGCTTAAATCTGCCCATACATTGAAGTTGCTCGAATGCATCCAGTCCGCCTTAAACGCTGCCTGATGGCCCAGAAAAACTTCTTAACCTCTAAGCCACCAAGCATCAGCCGTCTCGATATCGGCCGTTCCAATCACTATTGCTTTTGTCAAATTGGCAGACGAGACAGTTCACTATACTTATTGTATCTGTGCCACCTTAGTCTCGCTCTCACAATTAAACTGAAATTCACCAACTACAGTATTCATTTCAACTCCCATATATTTCAGCAAAACTTTCAACGACGAACTATTTTGGGTACGTGCGCGTTTTAACTAGTAATATTGTAATTAGACTACGTATGTTTATATAGCGAGTCTCTAAAATAATACAATGAGTGTCATGATAGTATAGTATTATAGTTATTAGATAACAATATACAGGGTGGAAATAGATTTTGGGTCAGTGAGGGCAGCTACCAGATCCCGTGTTGCTAGGAGAAAATGGTCTTAGGAGTTTACAGAATTTGGAAAAAAAAATCAGGGGGCGAGAAAATGGTCATTTTTGACAAACTTTTTTTTGAGGATAAAAGCTTGTATGGGACCAAAAAGAAATTTCCGGCTAGAAAAGCCATAAATCGAGAAAAACTTTCCCCATACAATTTGTATGAAAATGAAAAAAGTTTTTTTTACATTTTTTTATGTCAATCGATTCCATTTCTATCCAGTATCAATAGTTTCCATGGAGTCAACTTTCGGTAATGTACAAAAAAGCCAGAAATTAAAGAAAACTGTTTTCATACATTTGCTATCGAGAAAAAGTAAAACTAAAGACTCAAAGTTTTACATCCCATTGTATTTTGATTGCAATTATTACTGTGATTTTCATACCGTATTATGATCCTTCAATGAAACAGAACTGATTAGCGTGACAGAAAAATGTAAATAAAGTTCACTTTTTCTCCATAGTGAATGTATGAAAACAGTTTTCTTTAATCTCTGGCTTTTTTACATTAACAAAAGTTGACCCCAAGGAAACTATTGATACTGTATAGAAATGGAAACGATTGACATAAAAAAATACTCTTTGATTTTCATACAAAACGTATGGGGATATATTTTTCGATTTATGGCTTTTCCAGTCGGAATTTTTTTTTTGGTCTTATACAAGCTTTTGATTCTGGACAGGAATGGGATCGATTGGCATCAAAAAAAAATGTTTGTCACTAATGACCATTTTCTCGCATGTTTTTTCCAAAATCTGTAAACGCCAATCTTCATTAATTTGTAATCGAAGGAAGGTCTCCTAAGACCGTTTTCGCGTAGCAACACGGGATCTGGTAGCTGCCCTCACTGACCCAAAATCTATTTCCACCCTGTATTATATAAGCTATTACTCGTATACTTATTTGCGAAACTAAACTGTTGATTACTATAACAGTATTAATTCCCAATTTATAAAATACAAGCATTCGCAGGCGACTTCGTCTGCGTGCACCCAGGATAAACTTATATTTTACGAGTAATCCAGGCTGTAAACTATTTTCGTGCAAAATTTCATCCAAACCGGTTGAGCCGTTTACGCGTGATTGAGTAACAAACCGCCAAACTAAACATCGAAACATGTAAACTTTCGCATTTATAAATATGTTTTTAATAATAAATGAATTATGAATTATAATATAAGTAACATTAATAGGATTTAAATTCCATTAGTTGTTTAATTTTAAATGTATTATTATAATGTATTTAATTGCATTAAAAAAACTATTTTAAATTTTTTTTTTTTCAAGCAGTAACGCTGCTAACGAAATTATACATTTAAATTAAAGGAAAATTTTAAAGCGGATTCGAACCGGCGACCACAGGCATTCATGGCCCGTCACTAGTTCAATAGAACGAGACGGACGCTCTATCTTGTCACTTATCGCATGATAAGGCCGACCATGATACGGGTCTGGGCGCGGCCGGCTGTTCAAGTGTTAATATTGTATGAGGCTTATAAATGTTATTAATAATAAATAACATTAAGCCTCCCGAAAACCGACTTGTCGTTAAAATTATTTTAACAACACGTTGGTTTTTCGGTCCGCTGAACGGTTTTGTCCACGCGTGATTGATCAGTAATTGTAGTTTTTGGTTAACCACTAATCAATTAAACCGGATAACAGAAAGTGTTCTCTGGCTCTCTGGCCTACTCTTATTTTTTGTACACTCTTTTTTTATTTTGATTCACTCAATATTAAATAAACCACCCTCGCCGTAAATACATCGTTTTGCTCCCTTGAGACACAATCTAGTATTTATCACTTAGCATTGTTTATTGAAATCCCTTATGCTCGTAGGTATATAATCAGGTCCTATTAATAGATATTTATTTAATAGGTGTCTATCTGTCTCTTACCCTTTCATGCTTAAACCGCTGAGCTTGTGATATTAAATTTAGTACGGAGATACTTTTAATCACGGGGAAGGACGGAGGACACTTTTTATCCTGGAAGTCATCCCCTGAGGGGGTAAACTGGGGGGCGAAAGCTTTATTGCACCACGATATGATAGAAACATCTTATAAACATTGGCTGATTAAATAATGCCAACAACAGGCGGTCTCATCACTCTAAAGCGATCTCTTTAAGACAACCTTTGGGTATATACGGTGCACTAAGTCCCAATAATTAATATTACCCGTATCTCAATCATCTGCTTGATTATTCCGTAGTTTCCTAAGTTTCTGCGCCGGGTTAACCTCAGGTATATAGCGGCGATACAAACTATGGATATTAAATTCTGCTATATGAGATGACTATCCGATGTAAATTGAGATGAAACCGTCTATCTTAGCTTCGAATCAATCATGCCGTTGTAAAATCGCTAGAATATTGTAACTTGCCCAATTTGTAACAGTCAGTGATCGGAATTAGGTGAGCCAAAATACCTATTATTCGCAAGAGGACATAATATAAAGTGGTTGCAACCGGGTAGGAAAACAGAATTTTCTCTTAAATACCGGGTATTCGTTATTTTTCCGGGTACCAGTCGTAATGTTCAACATATATGTTTTTACTTATAGAACGGGATGTTTAATGTTAATCTAAAAGTTATAACCCGTTCATACTTTTTCCTTCCTTTTTACTACAAACTAACATAAACAATCCCGTACTATAAGTAAAAATATGTATGTTTAACATTACGACTACTTATAGTACCCGGACAAATATCGATTACCCGGTATTAAAGAAAAAAAATATTTTTCTACCCGGTTGTATCCACTCTACATTATGTCCTGTTGCGAATAATAGGTATTTTGGCTCACCTAATCCCGATCACTGGTAATAGTTTTGAAATATGTGCAGGGATTAATTAAACTGTGATATGAATATGAACTGATATCCTTGACCCTACGACCCCTTTACATTTAACCGTCTTATTCAAAAACTTAAAATGCATCTGCTAAATAAAATGTGCTTTGTCCCTTTTTTACGAACACAAATGTCAAAGTGACAGATAAAGACAATTTAGTTAAAACAGGCTTGTAGTACGTTTATGAATACGGCCGTTGGTGTGTGTAAGGTGAAAGATTATTAAGGGTCGACAACGCCCATGTTACTCCTTTGGAGTTGCATCCGTCTATAGGCTGCGGTGTCCGCTTACCATCAGGCGGGCCGTGCGCTTGTTTGCCACCGTCGTTGTGAAAAAGATTTTTTTTTTTTGAAAGAGCGATCGTAGCTATTGAAGTTCTGCGTTTCATATAGGGCAAAAACTCTTTCGTATGTCCAGGTGTCCTGCTGGCCAGCTGTCCCCGGCTGGTTCTCCTCTACAGGCCGCATTTTTCAACCGATTTTCCTGCTAAATTCTGAGCAGCTCCGATATTTATATATATTTTTTGTCTTAGAAAAAAAATTGGTTTAAGGAACCGCAATCGTGAATTTCACAGAGCCAATTAGTGTGTGTGTTTATGCATTAAACGCTAACATTTTTTTTTTTTTATTATATAGCGTATAACTGCGAAGTGTGTAGCACGCTTAACTGTTATTTATAACCCTCGACGAAAATGTAACTGTGTATATGTCTGAAGTATCCCACCTCCCAAACAATTGCACCAATTTTAGTGCGGATCATTTCATTTTAAATTAGAAATATTGTCTGTTTTATAAAGGTGAACATACCAATTGATGTGTCCTAACGTTCCTTCGAAAACTTACTTAAAACCCTCCTGGTTACGTTTTGTTAGTGGCAATTAAACAGCTAAACTTTATCTCCATGCCTAGTATAATGTTCCCCTGCTGGGCAAAGCCCTGCCCTTTCGCTTTCCACTCGTCCCGGTTTAGAGAAATATCCGGCCAGTCGTTGCGAAATACGTCCAGGTCGTCCCGAGATCTCCGTCTCGGCCTGCCAAGCGCACATTGTCGCCTCCCATCGTGCGGCGCCCACGCCGTGGCTCGTCTAGCCCACGCCGTGGCTCGTCTAGCCCACATCTGGGAATGCATGCGGCAAACATGGCCAGCCCATTCCCATTTCACCTTGGCGGTGTTGGCTCGACGAGTACAATTTTATTTTATTAGCCTATATTGTGTCCCACTGCTGGGTAAAAGCTTCCCATTTTTTCCGCCACTCGTCTCGGTCCTGTGCTAGTGTTCGCCAATCTGTACAAAACGTATCAAGGTCGTTCCGCCATCTCCTTTTCGGCCTGCCTCTACCTTGGAAGCCATCTTGTGGAAGCCAATAGCCAATAGTACAATATTATCTTTAAATAAATATGTATTCATACCTGGACAGTTAATTTTGGCATCGATATAACCGGAATAGTATTGCACTTTGCCTGTTTCGGAAATGTCAGTGTAGATTTCAATATAAGCAGGAAAAACCAATGCTTCAATTTCAAATCCAGAAATAATTAAGTATAAGGTTAGCAATAAAATCAATGAGCTTTGCCTGTCAGCAACACAAATTGAATTGCCCCTCAAGGCTTGCAGACATTTCCAACCAGTATACAAGAGGATTAATTTGATTCATTGTATAACCGGGACATCAAAGGAACTTGCCTTCAAAAGAGTTTCCGAAGGCAATATTTTGCAATGAATTGGTATTATGTTCACGAACATTTGTTGGCTTGTTGTGCCTCTTTTAGGGACAATCCTCTTCGTAGATTATCGATCAAAATTTCATTTTCCAAGATCATTAGTTAGGGAATGAGAAATAATTTACTTTTTATTTGTTTGAGAACATACTCACTAGGGCCTCACGTAGGGCGGCATAACGAAAAATTACTTAGATTTTAGGTACCTATTTGACGCCCGAGCCGATGGCAAGGGCAACAAGTATACATTCTGAGGCGAGGCATTAGTACAAAAAATTACATCGCCTCCTGGAAAAAGTGTCAGATTTTTCCACATGGGTGGTGGGCGTTAATTATCACTTTACGGCCAGGTGTGAACGTAAAAAGTATACCTAGAAATCTTGGAAGTGCTTGGAAGAAGCTTTGGGTGTAAGTTTTGTATATAGGGGTAATTGCCGTAACTAATTCATTATTTTTCTCAAGAAATCGAGACTATATATATAGGGATATATAGTGTTGCAAAGAAGTTATGATTGAATCCATCCCAGGGTTGCTGTTTAAACTTAAATTGGCAATGGAATTTAACAGTCAGCTCACGCGGACGAATTCGTGGGCAGAAGCTAGTGTCAAAATAAACTTATACATTCACTCAAAACCGCCAAAGTTAGGGAAACCTTAAGGTTCGGCCTGATTGTCGTCCCGCCTCTTTGTCAATGTCAGGCTTTCTTTGTACCCTAAATGAGTATTAGTTTATCCCTTTTGTGGAGCAATTGTGTCTGTGCTCACTTGACCGTGCCCTTCAATTAGTGAAGGTTATTTTATGGAAATACCCTCATGGCCGCCCATCAGCTAACCCCCTTACTCATAAAGGTCTGTTAAGGGGATGAATTGGAAATAACCGCGTTCTTTGAAACCCCGCCGTTCTGACTAGATTAGGAAACAATAAAGCCTGATCTTCAGATACAGAAAGAAAGAAAACATTTATTCGTGGACAAAACAATGGGTATAAAAAACAGATACACGATTTTTTGTCAGATTGAATCGATTACATGGTTGCCTGAAATATCCTTAACAAAAGAAGTAGGTCTGATTATTAAGTCTACTTATTATATTTGGAAAAACCCACCTCTAAGCGGGTTAAATAGGGGTGCAAAGTTTGTATGGGGGCAATTACCTCGTCACGCGTAAACCGCTGAACCGATTTGGATGTAACTTGGTATAAAGAGGGGGTAAAAAGGGGGTTGAAAGTTTTTACGGGAATGGAGTAAAATTTTAAGCGAGAGACATGAAACTTTGTGTAGGGACTCCTATACAATACAAAAAGAGTAATTTTAGGGTTTCGAAAAAACCCACCCCTAAGCGGGTTAAATAGGGGTGAAACGTTTGTACGGATGAAATTTGGTACCTATAGAGATAGTTTGAGTCCCGGGGAAGGCCATAGAATAGTTTTTATCCCGGAAATCAGTCCCTAAGGGGGTGAAAGTTTGTATGGAGCTACGCTATAAACGAATCCCACGCGGACGGAGTCGCGGGCATATATCTTGTGGAATGTACTTAACACCTATAATGTAATCATCTTTGGCCCTGACGTTGTACTAGTATATGACATGAGCACTTTACGTCAAAGTGACATGGCTGAAATTCGAATGAAGAAAAATCCTCTTAGTGCAAATTTAACCCATATTTCTTTGACATAAAGTGCCGAACAGTGGTAGGTCCAACTTCGAGAAAGAGGTCAATCGTTCAGCATTCGGGAAGCTACGGCACATCTTTTCGTCCAATATTCCGCAGTGTCTCAAGACGAGAGTCTTTGACCAGTGTGTGTTGCCAGTGATGACATATGGCACTGAAACGTGGTCGCTTACTATGGGCCTCATAAGAAGGCTCAAAGTCACCCAAAGGGCTATGGAGAGGGCTATGATCGCATCAGAAATGAGGCTATCCGCTGCAGAACCAAGGTAACCGATATAGCCCTCCGAATTGCTAAACTTAAGTGGCAGTGGGCGGGGCACATAGCACGTAGAACCGATGGCCGTTGGGGCGGAAAGGTTCTCGAGTGGGGACCACGAACCGGAAGACGCGGGGTGGGTAGGCCCCCCGCAAGGTGGACTGATGACCTGGTAAAGGTTGCTGGAGTCCGCTGGATGCGGATGGCGCAGGACCGGTCACTTTGGCACTCTTTGGGGGAGGCCTATGTCCAGCAGTGGACGTCTTTCGGCTGATATGATGATGATGAAAGTGCCCGCATCATGAACTACTAGGTCGAGGACTACAACGTTTACCTTATATTGCTGCTCTCATTTTTTCCAAAAAAACGCAAGGAAACGTTTTTAATATAATGTAAAGCGTAAAAAAAGCGTTAAAATCATAAAAACTACATGAACCTTTAGAGCTTGCACTTATTTTTCATTAAAATAAAACATTTCCACTACTGAACGTGTTGCAAAGGAAGGCCCTTCGTTTCAGCTTCATAACGTTTTTTAGATTAATTCTGTTTCATTACGTAATTCTAGGTGATATTAAAAAATTTGACTCATATGAAATCTTGGTTAACATTCTCTAAGACAAATTCACCTGTTTTATAGAAAATAAGTATTTTTGCTTCATAAGCCATTTAACTTTTCGTTATTAAAAATAGAATAATATTTTAGTAGCGACGATGGCGTAGAACGGCGGTCGCCATTTGCGCGTCCACGATTCCAAGTTCCTCAAAATAGCATTAAAGTTTTCCTCGCTCCTCAATATTTCACGCTGATCGTGGTTCGCCGATTTCCTTGGGCCTGCAGTGGAGGTCTTGATGATGATTGATGATGATCAGTCGAGTAGTGTGGCCTTCACCAAGGATAACACACGCAACCAGAATAACCCCCTTTACTTTAACACCATATGTGACTATTAACTATTAATACCATATGTGAAAGAGAAAGTAGAAGAGTGCGGTAGAGAGGGCACAGCCAAGACATTCCGCAGCAGCGGCAGTCGGTGCACCATATGTTGGAGTGAAAGGTCGGAGTGTCACCGGTTGCTCCTACGAAGAGCCCTTAAATATACCAGACGCAGACCAACGGTGTTCATTGAATATAATTTTGTCGGACTGGTGCTAAGAAGCGGGCAGATTGGTCCCACATTATACAAAAATATTGGCAAATTCAAACGAGTCGAAGCGTACCCCGGGCTCTTTTAGGGCACAACCAACCATTATGAAATGCGAGTATCTACAAGACAGATGCTCATTTAGCCAAATTTTATCTCCAGTCGCAGTAGTCGCTGTCAAAATGATTGAGGTTGATGATCATATTATATATTTTGTCCCTAAAAAAGGAAGATGGATGCTTCTAGCTCTATGCTCGTCTGGTCTAAACCCACCTTCACATTCCTAATTCAACTGAAGGACCAACGAAAATCAAGTCTCGCGACCAAAATTTTTCTTACACATCAATAGGAAAGACAAATGGCCGAATCCGAAGGTTTCTATCACCCACAGGCCGAGGTTCAGCGATAAATTATGCACCCGATCCCTTCATAACCGCCGCGATTGTAAGGGACCAAAGCTGAATGCGAGAATTAATTTATAGTCAGAAGTCGAAGCCGCAAAAGCGTACAGGTGGAAAAAAAGTTATGGGAATGTGAAAAGAGATGGCGTTAGCGAGTGTTAAATGAGATATTGTTTGAGTGAAAAGGTTTTGACATCACCTATGTGTTTCTTGGGTGTGGTTACGCATGCATCTGCGAGACCAGAATGCATGCATAGAATATAGTGGATACTTATGCGTCTGAATAATCCTACTAATATTATAAATGCGAAAGTTTAGATGTTTGGATGTTTGGATGTTTGTTACTCAATCACGCAAAAACGGCAGAACCGATTTGAATGAAATTTTGCACGAAGATAGTTTATAGCCTGGATTAGTATATAGGATAGTTTTTATCCCGAGTCCACGCAGACGAAGTCGCTGGCGGAAGCTAGTGCTGGTATAAAATAATGCTTGAAGTTTTTTTCGTGAGTCATTATTCAAATCATACTACTACTAACTTACTAACTACTCTTCTAACTGGCATATTGTACTAAACATCAGACAATGAGGAGAAATGTCAAGTGATGTCATTCACCCGTGCACACCATCGCTTACACTTTAACTACAAGATAGAGAACAACCCTTTGCAGCAAGCCTCATCCATCAGAGATCTCGGCACTTTGTTCGATCCGCAGTTCCGCACCTCTCGTTAAATAACCTTATTACTAGCGCCCGCAGTGCTGCAAGAAAATGCTTGGGCTTTGTAATCCGCCAATCTAAATACTTCTTTTCACAAAATGCCTTTAGTGTTTTATATAATGCGTACGTCCGAAACCGGCTCGAAACTAATGCAATGATATGGAGCCCCCATGAACAGAACTACGCTCTTATGTTAGAAAGAGGACAAAAATCCTTTATTCGCTTCCTTTTTCTTAAGCTCTACGGGTGTTACCCTCGTCTATACCCCACTTTGTGTGTATTAGGGAACCTTGAAACCAGACGAAATGTATACCTTATAAAACATTTTTCTCTGTTAGTATGCGGCTAAATTATTAACTCATCATTGCTTGCTCTTAGCCCATTACGGGTGCCCCCCATCACAGGTGTTCAGCTCCGTCACCGCCGCGCACTGCTCACTGTCCCGCGGACGCGAGCCATGTCGCACTCCCCGCTTCACCGTACACCGACTCTCCTGAACGGTATACTAAATAGCGACAGTTAACTGAATATATTCTATCTACAGCTCTGAATCTCGCTTTCTCTCACTCGCCACGCGGTACTTGGAGTCGATTTCTACTCCAAGCTTCAGCAATATATCGTAGAATATTTAGTTGTAACTAGTAAGCAAATTATTGAAGTGAAAACTTCTTTAGCGGCGCTGTGCACTTCTTGGGATGGGGAACAATTGCCAAATTAAAATTATTCAAGTTTTCACTTCTGCCGGCACTCTCGGAGTGCAACCGGGTATTTTTTTTATTTTATAATTTATACTTTGTGATAATGTATATTATAAATAATGTTTCCTGCATAACATTATATTATGACTCTCCTGTTAACACCTGTAGCTTGACTCTAAAGTGTTAATAATAATAATATAGGCACTTTATTGTGCACCACAGAGAGAGAAAAAAACTATAAACAAAACATAAAACATTAATACAAGGCGATCTTATCACTAAAGACCATTAATGACCATTATTAATTTATGGAATAAATAAATAAATAAACAATCCCGTGGAATAAGCCCTAACTTATGTGCACCAAGATAGTCCATTCCATACAAAGGTAAGATACTTAATTTTGAAATCAGATGATTAGAAGTATGATGGAATACTGTAGTGTAGTGTGGCGTCCGCACTACTCTACTCACTCATTGCGTATTGAGCGGGTGCAGAAGCGGTTCCTTCAACATCTTTCTTTTTCAGCTGGCATAGCCAAAAAAATGACTTAAACCACTTTGGGATAGAGTCTTTGGAGCTACGTAGAAGGATAGCAGACGCGATATTTCTGTTCAAGCTGGTAAGGAATAAAATTGATTGTCCGCAATTATTGGATCAAGTATGTTTCCGAGCCCCGTCCCGAATGCCTCGCAACCCCATTTCTCCGCTCTGTCCTCCGCTCAGACGCACTGTGTCCGGCAGCAACTCACCTATCCCGAGGTTATGCTAAATGCTAAATGCATGCTGTCATGGGACGGATATACACTTTGACCCTATAGGTAGATTTAAGAGAACTGTTCGCGATTGCCTGTCTGGTTTAGTTTAGTTTTTTTTCAGGACCTCTGTATGCACTTAAACCATATTGATTTAATCTCTTTTACTCATTTTAGAAACTTTAACGCAATTGTCTATTATAATATAGACCCCTTAACGTGTGTACCTAAATGAGCTTTTAAATTCCATGTTGTTTTTTGGGGAATTTCGATAATTTTGGTTCCTTTTTAACTTTAGTTTTCTTCTCACTGCTTTTTTTGTAATATGCATGTGGTGTTTACCTGTCAGTGATTGTTACATCTAGCATAAAACTGTTATTGCAAGCTATACTTGTAATATATGGTGTAAACAATTGTTGGTAAACCTAATAATAATAAATTAATTAATTAGTTCCGGATATTACCCCCTAAATACAAAATGGAAAAGATTAGAATGAATAATTAAAGCTTCGTTTGTTTGCAATGCAAATCGTCAATCACGCAATATTTTCTCTTTATTATGACTGGCATTTTTCAAACCCAATTTCTTCTTGATGTCGCCCGTAGTGAAGTCATGCATCGTCATACATTTAAAGGGCACCTAAATGAATTGAAGCGTTATTATTAAAACAAAATAATCCATTAAGACTGTGTAGTCAAGTGGTAAGTATTCCGTTGGATCAATTTTGGTACGGAACACTAAAAACCTTTACCATCGAACAGTTGAGCCCTTCGGGCAACGAGATAATGAAGCACGCTTATTTCGATAAATCGTCATCATCATTGGCCTTTCGCATCTTTAAAATATGATTTAGTAGCGTATATATAAGTGCGGCACTTGCGTACGTGGCTTGTTAGGCCAATACGGGAGCGACAGTGACGCCCGCATATAATATGATTTAGTAGCCACTATATAAGTGCGGCACTTGCGTACGTGGTTTGTTAGGCCAATACGGGAGCGACAGTGACGCCCGCATATAATATGATTTAGTAGCCACTATATAAGTGCGGCACTTGCGTACGTAGCTTGTTAGGCCAATACGGGAGCGACAGTGACGCCCGCTTATATGACACATGTCAACATAGTACACGTCGCTGTTGGAGGCGCAGCAGCGCGCTGGTGCCCCAATGCTCGTTTGTGGAACAAAAAGTCAAACAAGACGATATCGTGTAGTGTCACGCCTACATAAATTGTCTTTTATTCTCCAAAAGTCTTGGTCCTGAGATTGCTTTTCGTAGTTCATGGGGTCGATCTTGAAGGACACCATGCCACGTTTTGCGCTGTCCTTAAAACGTAACAACGCGCCACCGGTCGCTTAGCGTGAATTTTAATAAATAGTTACCTATTAATTAAATCAGCTGTGGAAGCAAAAACCTAATACGCTTATGTTTGTCAGGATGTAAAGGCTCATTTCGACCATATATACGTACCTATTTAATATTTACCTTTTATTTGAGTTTCGATAACTTCAACTTTCAAAGACTGTTTGCAGGTTAGCAGTCGTTCCCTTGATAATGTAATCTTAGTAATGAAGCGACATTTCATCTCGAAATTTCTCGGCAAACGGAAAGTTGGATCAAGTGGCATATAACCTTCAAATAGGACGTGAGAAGTTTCTTAATATAAACCCTTTTGCTGACGCCTTCGACATTTGAATACTTTTTCGCACACAAGTACCTATATAAAATATTCTTGAGGCACGACAGTTGGTATTCAGATATTTGTCAGTAAATATCGTAACATGTCCGTAATCACTTTAATAAATCAACGAAACTTTCATAATTCAAGTTTGAAAATATTTTTTTACCTTTCTTCGTCCTGGCATATTAAGTTATTCAAAAATCTTTTCATGATAATATTAGATTGGATTTGTTCATTTCATGGTATATTTAAATAACAGTGAATATTAGCAGTAAGTAATCCTAAATTTATGAACCTAATTGCGATTGTCTCAAAATAATGATGTTCATTATAACAAAAACAGAATCAATCACAAATTAAAATTCTAGTCCAGGTCATCCAAATAATGTTGAATTAAAATAATTTCTAATTATGATAAAGGCAGGACGAGAGTCACAGTCAGCTGCTGTGGGTAGCTCCTTAGGTTAGATTTATATAGTTTTATAATCTACTATTTATACAACTGTTATACAAAGCTAGCTTTAGATTTAGAGTTAGCTAGTGGCTCTATGAGCAGTAGAACTCGCGATTCTGACTTAAAAAATAAATAATAATTTATATCGAGTAGTCGAAGTGACTAGACAAAAAATCTATATAATTAACGAACGTGCTCACAAGAATTAACGAGAATCGGTTGGGAAATGCGACCTGTAGTGGAGAACAGCTGGACAGACACCAGACACCGGAGAGACAAACGATTTCCGACCCAAGCTGAAGCATAAAACTTCCTTCGGTTCCCTCCCTCGTTCGATAAAGGAAATGATGCGTTAAAAATATGGTTTTAAAATGCTTATTCAAGTTGAGTCATCGGTAAAAAAACATTATCAAAAATAAATAAGTTTGGACGGCAAATTTGCTCAGCAGTGTGTTAGCTAGTAAATAAATTAACATTTCTGCCAAATCCCATCCGGTTTTCCTAGACGCGATGATATTTTCTTATTTAACTTCACTAATTAACGTTATGTTAACGAACGTATTGATGTAAAGTAACCTTAGAATTGGTTATGATTGTTACTTAGAAATTCAGTGTGAAACTTATCAAATACACTTAGTTGACAGTCACTTAGTTAAGAGTTGACATTAATCAGTATCACTAATGAATGATCAATGGCAAATCTTAACTTGGTGAAGATATATGTCAAGTTTCATAGTGAATGACATTACAAACTTTGTTAGTTTGTTTGTTTAAATCAGTGGCTCAGTAGTCCTCTGGGAAATGACGATTTAATGTGAAGGTTTGGCAGCTGATGTAGTTTTGGCAATTAGTTGAGGGCCCCATCGGGGCCCAACTTAGGAAGATATTATGTAGAGAAAAAAAAGAAAAAAGCTGATGTATTTGCACATTTTAAACAAAATTATATATAATGTTTTTTGTGTTGTGTGTAATTGTTTATTTCTCTTTAGTGTTTTCTCTCTTAGTGCATTGTGCGAGTATATATTTAAATCTAGATTTATTTATTTCGAGATAAAAATTAAAATATTGATTCGCATACAATGTCAAAATTATAATAATCCTTATGACGATTGTCAATAATAAGAACAAAAAATTAAAGTACAGAAAAAAAATATATATATAAATAAATGGGCCATTTTACGGAAAGTTTTACACTCTACTTTTTTTTATTTTGATATAATCGGGTTTTTTCTACTCAGAATCGAGAGCACCTTCGAACCTAATAAATATTGTAGTGACTGGTCCGCAAAAAGAAAGTCAAATAAAAACGGCAAATCACTGACATTGAATGCTGGCGTGGAAGATAGCAAGATAGCGCATATTAATATCCAAAGTCCAAATATCCATAAAATATCTCAAATCGAAATATGGCTATCTTCCAATGACGGTAAAGGCGTCGATGTACTTCTGATAACTGAACATCATAGAAAAGTGTCAGACCTTAAGTTATTGAGAATCTCTGGATTTGTTTTGGCAAGCAGCTATAGATCTAGTATAATAATTTACTTTAAAAACAAAGTTTTAACCGACTTCAATTTAGTACTCCGCCAAGCCACGAGAACATTTCCACATTTCTTTTCCAATTTACCACATGAACTGATTTCCAAGAGCAAATGCGTTGATTATTAGAGAAAAAAACCCGATCGCTGTATGTGGGCCGATAATATTTGAGGACTTCCGTCGATTCCACAAGGATCACCTTTGGCACTTCATTAGTTGCTATTTCAACGGAATCTTATCAGAATCTGTGATATATATTTGTACTTTTATGTACATAATTGAGGAATTCCTAAGTCATCTGTGGTCGTCATCATCAATTCCACTCCACCAAATTTATGATTTCCGGTTGTAAATACACGAGTTATAATAGAAAATACCAAGATCACTAGACGCGTGCCTAATATAATTGAGGAGTTCCCTCAATTCCTCATGGATCCCATCATCCAATTGAAATTTTTGAAAAAATGGGACCCACCTGGAAGCATATACTTACAAATAAAATAAAAAATTACGAATCGGCTGATCAATGACGGAGTTCTGAGGTAACAAACATTGAAAAAAACTCCTCCTTTTTTTTGAATTCGGTTAAAAAAGGCGGCGGTGCATGTATCTTCGTAAGAACTTCGGACTCCGATTACATAGGATTGTCAGATGGGAAAAATAAAGCAATTAGTAATAGCAATGCCTATGATATATTAAATAATTATTTTAAATCTGTTGCAACGGGCTGGTAAAAAACCGTCTTTAGGGTCAAAGTTGGACCTGCAATCTTTTGTACCCACTATACTATGTTTGTTACACCAGCATTTTCGATATCGGGTAAAATCTTCTCTAAATCCTCTCTAAATCTTCCTCTTTAATCACTCTATCTATTTAAAAAAGCCGCATCAAAATCCGTTGCGTGGTTTTAAAGATCTAAGCATACATAGGGACAGACAGCGGGAAGCGACTTTGTTTTATACTATGTAGAAGCTGTTGGTTTTCCAATAAAAATATTGATATACATAAAAATAAAAAATCTGTAAAGTTAATTCCGAACAAATCGCCATAAAACAGTTGCAACATTTTTTACCCTGCAACCGCTCATCTGCTAAACGCACGGCCCACCAATCAGCTAAAAGGGTTCCAAGATGGATTAAGCCAAGTTTTTACTGTGATTATCTATCATTAATCTGCGCTCAAGGCGGGTGTTTAATCATAAACGCGTCGCAGCGATAAATTTCAGGACCACAGCCTGCAGTAACGGGGTGTTCAGTGTTACTGTTAGGTCTCTGGTATAGCAGTTATCGCAGTTGTTTATAGTCTGCAGTTTACGAGGATAGCTGGTGGTGGTCCCTACATAAAATTTGGTGAACGTTTAAAGGAAAAATAAGGCTTATAGTTAATCATACCTATTTATTAATAACTAGCTTCTGCCCGCGACTCCGTCCGGAACTCGTTAATTATTATTATAGTAGCTCCATCAAAACTATCATCCCCCATGTCACACCTTCAGGAGGTAATTTCTAGGGATTCAGACTATTTGCATACCAAATTTCAACTCAATCGGTTCAGCGGTTTAAGCGTGAAGAGGTTACGTACTTACAGACAGACAGACACATTTTTAATATTTGAATGGATAGGTATTACAAATATTGTTATTACCTAAAAAATGTGATAGTTATCTCTGGAAAATTGTTAGCTATCGACTAATTAATGAGATGGAACGCAAGCCAGAAGCTAGCCTAGATCTCGCAAAGGAATATCTGGGACGCCGTGCCCCGAAGCAGTCTGTTAAGCTTATGCTATAATAATAGAATATTACTGTACAGCCAAGAAACAGAATATTGATCTCAATACATATTTAATATAAGGTTAGATACCTTGATATATAAAACTACCTATTATAATATGTATAAATTTAGGTATGTGCAATTACCCGATATACATTTTGGAGTCCTGTCATGTTATAGACTCGAACCCACTCGTCCATCTATTGGCTACTTTCTAGCCTCTACAACAATGTACTGTTGTATTTTCACGCCTACTGCTAGGAAATTTTAAATCATTAAAATATAAATCAAAATTAAGTACCTGTTTAAAGATCATAATACTCAACAGGCGGGGTGAGGGGCGCCGCCCCCAGTTACGGGCGCACCCGGGCCCTGTGATTTATTTATTTATTAGTAGCATCTGCCCGCGACTTTGTCCGTTTATATCGTAGCTCCTTACAAACGTTCGCCCCCTAAGATGATGGTTCCCGGAATAAAAAGTATTATATATTAGTCCAGTCAATGAACTGACAACGTGTATGGAAAAAATTACAAATTTGGAAATAATTTATAATAGCGTATTTTTTCTGTGCAACGGATATATTATCAAGTAAATAGTGACCCAGCGACAAAATCCGACAAAATTTCAGACAAAAAAAATAGCTTCTGAAAAGTAAAAAAAAAAATGAATAAATGTTGTTGTCTTTATTTTGGTTCATTAATATTTGCTCTATAACATTCAAGATAAATCATACAAAAAAAGACAATGCATGCTTCATTTAAATCTACAAAATTACTTCCGGGGGGAAAGTTTGTCGGATTCTTGAATAAAGCATCTTAGAATAATATTTTAGAATGAAATTAACAAAAAAAAAAACGCTATTATAAATAAAGGTTTTTCAAAACCGTATTTTTCCTGGAGTAATATGTTAATCTAGGTTATACACTTTATGTACTATCGAACCAACTGAATCATGACCCACCATAGAACCTTGTCATAATTAAAGAACATACGTACGATCATATGACGTTAATATGTCAGTTAATTGTAACAAGGTTCCATGGTGGGTCAGGATTCAATTTTGTCGATAGTACACTAAAATTCATTTAAATCCGTTTAGCCGTTTTTGCGTGATTGAAGTCCAAACTTTCGCATTCATAATATTAGTAGGATTTACAAAAAGGGCAGGGACAGAACTCGCTTGACGAACTCCAGCAGGCATTTTAAGTTTAATGAATGAGGTTTATTCACGATTTTTGCTACGGTGGTAGAATTGAAGTTTACAAAAAAAGTGAAAATTTAAATGATAAAATATAAAGTAAAGGATAATCCTATTAATTTAAAGTTTGGATGGTTGGATGCCGTCGATGGTGTTCCTAATGATTAAGCTTTGTTTTTACCTGGGACCGAGTTTTTTTCGGCTTTAATACTGCGGAGAATTGATTTCTATACAAAGTGAAACAAAAAACCAACTGATCGTTTTAAAAAAAAAACGAAATAATCTGATAAAAAGAAAACTAAGAAACTTCTCATAACTGGGGTTCGAACTCGCAGCCATTAACCATTGCTCGTCGTCGAAGAGTTAGCCAGCCTTTTGGAAGATAATACCGAAAGGATAAGACCAGTAGCGCCATCTATTATGGAGTTCTTCACTCTGGATTTCTACAAGCAAACTTTCAAGCAAGTTTTAATCCCTGTAGAAGATGAAATTTCAAAAACGCTGAAATATTTTTATTTTATTTTAATATACAACCATTTAACGAAGTTTCAAGTCCCTAGTTCAAAAAGAAATTTACTTTCCATACAAATTTTCAACCCTTTTTTGGTTGGTGGGTTGGCTTGGGTTACGAATTTTTAAAAACGCTGAAATTAGTTTTCTTGTATTATACATATAAAAAAACTTTATTACGAAGTTTCAAGTCTCTATCTTAAAATAATCATAAATTCCCATACAGTTTCTCAACCCTTATTGACATAAGGGTTGAAAAACTGAAGAGGGTGACCCCTCTAAAGAATATATATTTAAAAAAACGCCACGCTATGTCCTATTCTGAATTCTAATCAGCAATATACAAAGTTTCATCACAATCGGTCCAGTAGTTTATGCTAGAATTTGCTACCAAAAATATACTGGTTGTCATCACCGCCACGTGGCGTCTACTTAACAACAAAAGATGGCGCTGTTACGTATGCACGACTTTATCCAATCGGTTGTTCTGAAATGTGGTCTACGGGTAAAAAATTGAATTTAAATTTGATACACCCTATTTCCCGCGTGGTGTTAGTATAACCATTAACTAACCCTATTTTTGCCGTGGGTGTAGCAACTGTATGAAGCAAGTGTTCACTAAAGCAATAGGGACTAAAAATGTGTTTAATAAGTAGAAAAACAGCCGACATTTTCATTTCAAAGTCCAATATCTCAAAAAGGACTTCACAGATTTGGATGAAACATGGCTAAGAACACTCGGGATCAAATCAGTTTTCGAATAAAAAAACCGCATTCAAATCGGTCCGTCCGTTTGGGAGCTACTATACCACAGACAGACACACAGATACACGTTATACTTATAACATAACACCCCTCTATTTGCGTAGAGGGTTAAAAAGGCATGAGTTCATGTATGTCATACGAGTGTCACTTGCATCGTGAAACTGTTCCTGGAGGCAAATTTGACACATGCGTTTCGCATTTCTTTACCTTTGGCTAACGCTCAGTGTTTAACATTGACTTGTGCGGCCAAGCGAGCATGCCAAAATCGAATTGTATCGCATAACGTAACAAACTGTCGAGACTCACAGAGCCTGGTCACGACTTCCAGCGGCAGCGGCGCGCGTAACTGTGAACACATTATTTCCACACATTTGACACCTAGTATGCGAGGTTTCAAATATAGGAGAACATCCTCACACAACCCGGGTGGAGATTTGCTCTTATAAATAAATAAAATAAAGATAGCCTTTATTGCCGAGTTAAGTGTACAATTTGCAAAATCTTAAATAGTTTAACTGTGTATAAAAAATAAATTTAATTATTATCTATTTCCACATTCTCCATCGACAACCTGAATTTGTCCTCTAACAAAGGCGTCTTCCAAAGCTTTCCACATTTAGCGATCTCTTGCGTTTTAAAGCCAGGCACTTCCACCAATCCTTTTAAGATCATCTGACCATCTTAGAATTGGTAATCCTCTCTGCCTTTTATTTCCTCTTGGATAGCCGTCAATATTTATTTTGTACATTTATCTAAGTTTTGTCTAATCACAGATCAAAGAATTCAAGTACATATACCCAAACTCATAGAGCAAAAGCGTACCGTCCTAATGAAGGCCATTCTGTATACAATTTTAGTCCCGTAGCTACACCGGTATATGCTGTATCCGAGCCACCACGGCTATGACGCTGTCGGCCTACCTAATAGTTTTGAGCGAGAGATGGCTTTGACTTCCCAGGCAACAAATAGACGCGCGATTAAGTATTTTTGATATAAAAGTAGTATTTTTGTGACAATATTACACATCACACAAAAATATACGTAACCAAACGCTTGGAGCATGTGGTTCCATACAAATTTTGCGACCCGTGATGGCGCCATCTAGTGACAGTACCCAATAATACGTAGCAAGCTTGAAAGCTCACACGTATAGTACGAGTTACATAGATTTAGTATCAATTTTATTGCATTTACAATACTTATAAAATCATTATTATTTTATTTATTTAATGGGCATGTTATTTTACAAATGTCAAAAAATTACAAACTATTTTCATTATTACTACTATATGCCAGTCAGTCGTCACACCCGTTCGTTATGGCTCCAGGTGCAAAAGTGCCCAAAACGCTCACAGGCATTACCCCGCTGGATGGCAGCCATCCAGCGGGGTAATCCATAGCCACTGTGTGTCCACAGTGGCCACTGTGGACAGCCTCTGCACCAGAAACGGCGACTTATAAAATATACCTTTATTTTATGTAAGGAAGGATGTTTGTGATATAATTAAGTTATTTTGAATTTATTAAGGTGTAAAAATCATTATATCCTCACGATTACTGGCTCAAATGTTTCGCTCGCACCTGTGTCGCCATCTATGAGTTCTTTTTAGTAACAATAATACGTTGTTCGAGTTGGTAGGCCATGGTCTAATCAAGTGCCCTTACTCTACTGAAATACTCTCTAGTATTCACTTCAGTGTCGTTCCAACCCTACCCAAGTGCAGTGTAGACTCGCGTCTAATGGAAACACCTCCTCACTAAGTGCTAACGCTCGTATTTGACACCCTATTCACCTTGGCTTCGCACACGTGAACTAAATAAATCATTCCATAATTACTGGAGTCCAGCCCATAAAACAAAATTTAATAGAGCAAGGTGCGATTTTGATCGGGCTAACGAAATTTGAGTTAGTTTGCTTTGGAGTTTAATAGTTCGTAATGTGCAAATGAAGTGAGTTGCGGAGCCACTGGTGGATGGTGTTTTAAATAGGTCTAGTTGAATAACGGTTAATGCGTAAGGAGAACGCGGGTTTGAGCCATATGATTGCTCGAATCGTACAGTTTTTCGAATCTTAACACTGGAACAGCGTGGGGAATAGTGCCTTTTCCCTATCCTCCGTGAGAGGAGGCCTCACTATGCATTAAACGATGAAAAAGGTTTTTAAGCTTCTGTTGCTCCTGTGAATTGTCTATAATCTATCTACATGCTGCTCTGAATCCTCTTAAATCGTATTTCTTATTCAAAGCCAGTTTTCCGTTTGAATCGACTGACATCAGCTTCAACAAAAACAGGTTAGCATTGGCGGTGAATTTGTTTTGAAACACTAGCACATTTTCATTATTAAGTTTCTAATATACTAACTACATAGGATAAAAACGGAAAGACTATAATTCAAGTTATTTTGATCTGTAGAATATTGTTATTAAAACGATGCATATATATATATAAATTTTCCTCTCATTCATCGATTGCCTAGAGAGTTTTTTAAGTCTTTGTCGCATTTCATAGCAATTGTGTATATTTTCATTACAATAGCCATGGTTATTCTCAAACGCTTCAATGGATCTAAGCTCCAAGTTTATCCATGAATGGAAACAATTTTTCAGATAAGGTACATAAATAGCCACAGCATTTCCCATAAAGTATCGCACTGCATAGGCGTTAAACGGCGTTACTAGGTGTTTCCCTTCAAAGACTTCCTCCCCTTTGTAGCGCATAAGACTGAACTTTTCAGTGACCCGTGCCGTGTTCTAGTTTCCCGCTATAAGTTAAATAATAAGAAGCAACTACAGCCAATGACTGAGAAATAAATTTACAGATTTGCCGTTTATTATAGGTTTTCTCGGAGTGGGTTGAAGAGAACTTTGGCAGTTTTACAAGAGAATTATTGTTACAAACTCAGTTTTACACTGCAACAAATTTGTGCCTACATTGTTTTGGCTAAACGGGGTTAATAGGGTACCGATTATTTCATGTCATATTCATTTTGAATATGTAACGTCCGTAGAACTAACTCGAAAAAGACCGGGTTGCACTCCGCGAGTGCCGGCAGAAGTGAAAACTCAATGACATTGTAACAGTTTTTCCATCAGGTCACGTGTCCGTCTTACGGTCACATGACCTGTCTCGAATCTCACGTCTTACAAATCTTACGGTCACGTGACCTGTGGCGAGTTTAACAATTTTTCCCAATCACAAAAAGTGCACAGCGCCGCTAAAGAAGTTTTCACTTCAAAAAACTGGAATAATAAGAAATAAGGGATCCACTATCATAAAGCTCCATCGACACCGTTTTGATGCTGCAATTGATTACGATATTTAAAGGATATATGTGAGAGTCAAAAAATGCTTAACGACATCTAGAGAAATGCAGATTCAATTACATAGATTGAAACAAAGAAACCAAAGTCCCACCAAAACGTACCCATCATAGCTACTCGGAATTACATTCGCAGTGCAGGGAATTAAATAAAAAGATATAATTTCAATAGATTCCGTGGCTTCTTGAGCATCACACCTTGTTATTATTACTAAGTTTCATTTTGTACCTATTTCTAAGTTTCATTATTGTTCGACTCTAAAAACCTCCTGCCATGGGAGTAGACGGCATAAGTCCTGCCATAGATGCCATGAATGGTGATATGACTTTATACATTAATGGGTTTATGCTACTTTTTAGCACTACAGCTGTTAAATATTAAGCCCAGTGACACTGGAATGCAGACCGTCTCATGAAGTCACCGGACTAGTGAAATGTAAGCAGTACACTATTTGTATGCAAATTATGGTAATTCAGAATGTCTTTTTGCTCAAACTTTGTAGATTTACTGAGTGTAGTTTTTTGCTTTTACTTCACACAAAAGCGTTTCTTGCCAGTCGTAATGGTCAACAAACGCAATTCTTCACAATACCAATAATCTACTATCATTAATTCACAGTTACTCTTTTTTTTATTTTGGCAAATTCGTTGTAAATAATCCATATAAAAATATCCGTTGTGTATTTAATATTATTTTTAACCAACTTCAAAAAAGGAGGTTTCTCAATTCGAGCGTATATATATATATTTTTTATGTATGTCCGCGGATAACTTCGTCGTTTATGAACCGATTTTGATTATTCTTTTTTTGTTGGCAAGGGAGTATCCCAAGGGTAGTCCCATGGTAAGGAAACCAGGATCTGATGGTGGAATCCTGAAGAAATTGAGGGAAACTCTCGAAAAATTTGTCTTTCCGACTAGTGTCTTCCTTAATATTATTCAATATAAAGAATTTTAAAGCCCTATTATTTTCCCTAATAATCAACGCATTTGCTCTCGGAAATCAGTTCATGTGGCAAATTGGAAAATAAATGTGGAAATGTTCTCGTGGCTTGGCGGAGTACTAAATTGAAGTAGGTTAAAACTTTGTTTTGAAAGTAAATTATTCGTTCTATTTATACTAAGACGTACTGTGTCCACTTCGAACAAGTCAACAAACTACAAATAAATCCGATGCATTTACTAAGGCGATTGCGGCCGGCGCCTGACAAATGCTTTACTAAATATCAATTATAGTACCCGCTCACTGTATTTCCCCAGATGTGCACTTGTCATAGTACTAGCGTTATTATGTTCTTTATTCATTTCAAGTCTTAGATAGTTCAACCACAATTATAATATTATAAAGAGTAAAAAATAAAACTACTGGCTATTTCATTGCCCGCATAGGTCCGGGCGGAACTCGTTTATACCGTAGCTCCATACAAGCGTTTGTCCCACATTTCCCTTTCACATTTTTGGAAAAAAACCTCTCCTCTCCTAAGTTTCAAACTATCTCTATACCAAATTTCATATCAAACGGTTAAGCGGTTTAAGCGCGAAAAGGTAACAGACAGACATGTAGTTACTTTCGCATTCATAATATTATATATCGTTGAAACATACTTTCGACGAAACGATTGTCGGTAAAATAAATGTAAACCCTCCTTATCACCTGATTTAGGTTTTAATACTGAAAGCACAGCTAAGAGTCCACAATACATAGCTTCGATATGAATGGTATCATATAAAACTGATTATGTTTTATTAATACCGATTTATATCGACTTCTATTAGTAATGTAGGATTACGTCTCCAAATAAACACAGAACTCTTTACAAAAAAACCCAATTTAGAAATAGCCGCCTCTTAAAAATTCATTACATTTTAGTTAATAAGAAAGACACGGCCAGTGGTCCTCAAATATTCATGGCCAGGGTCCGCGGGTTCTTGCTCGTGTTAACTTGAACCCAAACCGTGCCATTAGACAATTTCATTAAATGACGGTTCATTACACCTGCTTCTTATTAAAGGTTGCTTATGAAATTAACCTTTTTTAATCAAATACCTAGCTTCCAAGAAGCAAGCTTGCGCTTATAAAGTGTTCAACGTTTTTTTCGTGAATTCTTTGGAAAGTTAGTATTTGTAATATAATATTTATACAGGTATGGTAAAATAACCTTTTCCACTAGCCAGGTGAAATTACACCTTATGTCACTGTCATGAAGACTGACAGCGAAAAACATTTTTCACTTTATCTGTAAATTGTTTCAGAAGAAAAAAGTTAAAATTCATAAACATTTTAGTTAAGTACCTAAAATAAAAGTGCTACCGGATATGATCGTAATCGATTCACATCCCTTTTTTGTTACACCCTGTATTTAAATAAAATACTAGTTCTAAATTCGTTTGTTGAATAAACCCTAATCAATTGTCAAGCCCTACTCAGCGTCAACTGTTAAATCGGCATTCGATCTTACGCGTGGTTTACAAAGAATTATCGAATGAATACATAATTTATTTAACGTTTAGAAAAATACTTCACTGGTAATAATGACATGAGCCTCCCAAGTACCAATATACGTTGCTAAAGGAGATATTTTAATATTTGCTAGGTATTATCAGAGAGTCTATCTATCTAGGACTATACTCTATAGTTTTGACAAATAAGGTAATTATATATAGCAGTGTTTTTCAGCCTAAGCGTCGCGCCCCCCGGAGGGTCATGAAGTCTTTTCAATGAGGTCGTAGCTTTTAATGCTACACAAGTAAGCTTAAGCAAGTCTTAAAGTAAAAAAACCGGCCAAGTGCGAGTCAGACTCACGTACGAAGGGTTCCGTACCATTATCTATAAAAACAGCAAAAAAAAAGTTTGTTGTATGGGAGCCCCCTTAAATATTTATTTTACTTTATTTTTAGTATTCGTTGTTATAGCGGTAACAGAAATACATAATTAGTGTAAATTTCAACTGTCTAGCTATCGCGGTTCTTGAGATTAGCCTGAAAAAAATATCGTTTGCTGTATGGGAGCCCCCTTTAAATATTTATTTTGTTTTGTTTTTAGTATTTGATGTTATCGCGGCAGCAGAAATACATAATTTGTGAAAATTTCAACTGTCTAGCTATCGCGGTTCTTGAGATACAGCCTGGTGACAGACAGACGGACGGACGGACAGACAGCGAAGTCTTAGTAATACGGTCCAGTTTTTATCCTTTGGGTACGGAACCCTAAAAATGATGTTGAACATGAACATGAACATAGGCACCACACCCAGCCAGGAAGCAAGCCTGACCCGGACAAGCCAGATATACCAGGGGGCGCAAATTTGGGGCGGAGGGACACGCTCTGGGATGGGAAGGGAAGACCGACCAGCCGCAACCAGTCGGCCACAATCAACCGGCTATGCAGCCTTAAGCCAATATTGGAAAAGAGGAGGGGAAGGCTACTTCGTCGGGGGATGAGTGTTTGTGAAATGATGCACGTCGCTTTATATAAAGTCTTCTTGTGTTGAAGGTGTTCTCGGCGATCGGTTCTACATTCAGGCGATCATTCTACCTGTTCCTCTTATTCGCAGTCAGTTTCTTCCATTGCGTCGATTTCTCGTGCAGTGTTGTTAAAACTATCTTTAGTTGTTTGCTTCTGTGGTTGCATTGTCATGGTTATAATATAACTCGCAACAACGACACCTTGTATTTTCCAGTACCTATCCATGTGCGGACTTGCAGCTTGACAAGAGTATACGTGATATAGACACTATTACTTTAAATTTTGTCACTACACACTAAACATTGTCTTCACTGATACCACTGTTTTTTAACTGTAGACACAGACACCACATTAATTATTTACATAAACTTAACCAAGATATTAACACTGCTCACTGCACAACAAAACAGAGTGTAACAAACACTGTCACTGGGAGAGTTGACCGGCAGCCAGTATTTAATTTGCCTGTTTTCGTGGTTCGGCGATCTTCCTAGGGAGAAGTCTTCGTCATTTTTCGTAAGGTTCTTCAGTCTTCTGAGGCTTGCATAACAATTCAACGCTTTTTTCTCCTCGCGTATGCTCTAGGTATTTTTTCATCAAGTTTAATTAAAGTTTAGTTTCCTTTTCATTCTGGTGTTTTACTTATTACAAGTTTATGAACCTAGCATTATTATCCTCTATGTTTTTAATATCGCTCCCCTATTCAAGCCCATCTGGCGTGGCGTGGGTGCATAAAGTCCTAAAATCTGGACATTTCAAGAAAGTGCATTCACGCGTAGTAGGTAGAAGCGGATCTTTTTTGCGTTCCTTTGTTTTGGGTTAGGCAGATGAATCGCTATTCATTGCTCGTCCCCGGGGTTGTTTCTTTTAGAAATCGGACGTTGATTATTACATCATGGGTTAAGTTTCCTTAGTTTTAATATATTTAGGTTCACGGAGAGTGAGCGCTACCACGCTTGAACCTAGTTTAAGTCTCGTCAAAGCCCTATCCTCTACTCTTTGCGTCAGGAGGGGCGCCAAGCGTATTACTTGTTAAACAGACCTAGATTTCATTCATCAATGAAACTATTCCGTAGGCCTCACGATTTATATACTATTACTTATAAGTACCAAATACTACTTACATACATATATTATGATATACTACCTATAAGTATGACACTGCCGAAGCGTCCTAAGGGTCGAACAGACTGCCAGCGGGACGGTAGCGGGGCTTGACAAGCGCGTGATGCGCGCGGGACGGCCGGTCACACAGACCACGCGCGCATCGCACCATCAACCAGCCAGCAACGCGCGCGCGTCCCGCGCGCCTTGCGCTAGCCTCGCGCCATCGAGCCGCCAGCATTACGTACGCACCGCGCGCTCCGCGGTCTGGCGTCACACTGACGCGCCGCGTACCCGTCGCGGTCGCGCGGCGCGCCCATCGCGGGCGCACGGCGGGAGGCTGGCGGGGCGCGACAGAAGCGAGGCGCGTTGCCGACGGGGCGCAGCCTGTTTGACCACGCTAGCGGTTTGTAGGGAAATAGTCGCGACCGCGACGGTGCTGTGTGTTCGACCCTTATGCCTAGACACGGGCTTATTACGGGGTTCATTAAAGTGTATAAGATAAATTGAGTGTTTGGTAATTGATATACTGTAATCTAACGTAAAATCTTACTAAGTTACAAAGGCACCGGAGGCAACGCCGAATAAGTACAATACCAAAATGATATATCTAGTACGTATAATCCCTTACGTTACCTATGTTACCAGTAGGTTCATTAGGGCGTCTAGCCTGGCCTGTAATTTGAACTCTAATTGCGAGAACGTAACCCGGCCTGCTTCATTAAATTGATTATGATACCAAAAAGTAATATGGAATGCTCTAACCCCGGGCCTGTGATTGCCGCTAATTGTTGATTCTGCCGTTGCGTTGCTGCGCGTAATCGCAACCCTTTAGGGCACTGGCACGCACTGTTTTTACGCACCTACTACCTCGTAATAGCCTCGTAACATACGCGGTACCTATACGCCGTGGGTGCGCACTGCGCGGAAGCGTGTGCAGTGCGTCGACACATTAACCAGTTGTTATAAATATGTACTAGGAGTTCTGTGTTTTGACGTCCGTACGTACTTTATGTATTCCCTCTAGCGGGCTCGTAACTCCACATTCTTGTGATTTTTAGCATTAATACCTACAGTAAGTGAAAGTTGGTCTGATCTCACCGGATTTATCTGCTGAGCTGGCGAAGACTTGCACCGCCCTCACATCAGTCGCACTCACTGTTATATAGTATATAGACGCACTGCACATTTGTTTAGACCGGTATGTATCGCGAGATGTATATACGCATATCGGAGAGGATAGCGTGGTTAGGCTACGACGGGGACAGCGGCGAGCGTTTACTAGAACATCTGGCGATAGGCGCCTTTTGTTTCGCGGTTCTTTTTATGCAATCTGGAGAAACAATGACAGAGGACGGTAAGGGTTCGTGCGTCCGTTCGGCACGGCGGCTCAAACGAGACTCCTACGGAACCCTAAAAATGATGTTATAATAATAATAAATAAGTCAATTAAAATTAATTTAAAGGAATATAGGCGAGTTACGAACAGTAGAAGTTGGGAGAAAAAAGGTTAAAAAACACTGACGAGATTGAGGTTAGATCTAGAAAAATGTAAATACCTTAATAAATAAAGAACACACAGGTTCTTTGACATATGCAGGGTAATGGGGTCACTAATATGCACCCTGTCACGCATTATGCTGCCTAAACGTTCGCATTTAATATTAATTTCATCCAAAACCGTCTTTTTAAAAACAGTAAACTTTTCAGGATTGTTATAAAACAAACCTAACCTAACATGATGGGTTCTACAGAATGACCTTTTAGCTGCTCCTAAAAAATGTAATCGGGAACTTGTTGTTTTCGAAGAAATGAAAATTCGGTGAAACGTTTGTCGGTAAAATAATCTCCGCTCTAGAATCATCCCAACAGATTAAAATATATTTTTTGTTATTGCTGGTAATACAGGTGCTTAATAATCATTTTAATTCAGTATGAGTATAACCTGCCTCTACGGCGTACAATATTCCTAAAATTAAGTATATTTGAAAAAATACAAATATCATTGTATTTCGTACTCATTTTAAAGTTTCACTTTACACACGATGTCAATTTATGTGGTAAACTCCAAAGGAGTAACATGGGCATTGCCGACCCTTGATATGTTTGAGGATGTGCCGTGTTGACAGCTGAATGAACAAATTCCCTCGCTCTCAACACAACGCATCCTCGGGAACTGGCGACCTTGCTCACCACCAGGAACACAACACTACTACAGAGCAAGTAGTAGTGTTATTATGGCTGTGGTCTTCTGCAAGGCGGAGGTACTTCCCCAGTTGGGCTGCTCCAAATTCGAGCGGGATGACATTTCGCTGTGCCCTACCTCACCACCTCCTGACAGATTGTAATTAATGGAATTGAGCAAGAACAAACCTGGCTCCATTAATAGCTTAAAAAAAGCGGCCAAGTGCGTGTCGGGCCACGCGCAGGGTAGGGTTCCGTAGTTGCCCGTCTGTCACAGAATGGTATAGTAACAACTAAAAAAAAAACCGGCCAAGAGCGTGTCGGGCCACGCTCAGAGTAGGGTTCCGTAGTTTTTCGTCCGTCACAGTAAGTGTCTCCACTTAAGCGTTAAAAAAATGGGCTATTTGTTACATTGAGTTGACATATTAAGTACAAATGATGCCAAATCGACCATGTATATATATGTATATATATACAGACACAATACAAGCAATACTTGGCGAACAATTTTATCATTAGACAACGAACGACCAAAGACAACTACGACAATTCGGGCACGACAAATTTTCGACCTAATGTATGGGCGCACCTGCTCCGACCCCATTAAATCAGGAAAAATCTTAACAGCGCCATGTACAATGTGAGCGTTCCGCGTACAGCGACATCTATCGGCAAATTAAGTAAACTATTGCGCGCGAGCTTAAAGTATGGAAGATGATTTTCATGGGATAATTCTTTATTGCGTGAACCGATTTTCACCGTTTTTTACTTTATTTGAAAGCACGTCATTTCATTGTGATTTTGTAGAAATTACAGGTACAATAAACACCTGCTTATACGGTTAAATTACAAACTTAGTTCAGAAATTATTTTGTATTTTTTTTCAAAAACTATTCAAAAAGTTCAAAATAATTTTCCTAGAAAGTTTTTATAAAGTTCTACTTTTGAGATTTTTTTCATATTTTTGAAACTTATGTTTCAAAAGTTAGAGGGGGGGGGGCACATTTTTTTTTACTTCTGGAGCGATTATCTCCGAAAATATTAACATTATCAAAAAATTGATTTTTGCAAACCCCTATTCATTTTTAAATACCTATCCAACAATATAGCACACGTTAGGGTTGAAATGAAAAAAAAAACACTCCCCACGTTACGTATAGGGGAAGTACCCTAATAAAAAAAAACACTTTATTTACCACTTTGTCGGCGTGATTGATATACATATTAGTACCAAATTTCAGCTTTCTAGTGCAAACGGTTACTGAGATTATCCGCGGACGGACGGACAGACAAAGCGAAACTATAAGGGTTCCTAGTCGACTATGGATCCCTAAAAACGAACCTAATACGAACGACCTACTTAAAACAAACGAACAGATGCCAACTGCGAGGTTAGCCCAGCCTAGCAGCACTGATGCCGAGGCGCGACGCGAGACGAGAAAATATACTGTTACTAATTTACTTTAAAATTCGAATTACTTAAGTAACTCTTATATGAAACAACTTCTCAATTGAAATAACGAGGTCAGTAGGTACATTAAGTTTTTTCAAACGATATGTAGGTACACAATTTAAAAACTAATCGAACCGCAGATCGCAAACTTTTAGCAGCAACAGGTTATTTACGTAATATAATTACGAAAACTTCCGACAGCATCAAGCAACTCTACTGTCCACGGTAAAAGGTTCAAATTCCAGTGACAATGTATATGCACCCGAAATTATTATAATGTATAATATAATATAATAAATATTAAGTATAATAAATATATAGTATAATATAGTATAATAAATAATTAAGTGCATTTCTTACCAGTTAACTAGTTATGTCTACTACTCGTTAACAAGTAATGTCTACTTAACTGTGATAGTTTTCCTTTTAAATTCATTATATGTACTACTGCCACGAATTTTTTCACGTCCCCAGTAGTAGCCAAATTAGGTCCCATTATCTCACAAAGGCATAACTGAGTTGAAAATGAGTTTTGGAAAACCCACAATAATTTTGAACAAGCTATCCAACGATACCCCACACTATAGGTTTAACGAAAAAGAAAAAAAACATCACCAATTTATATGTAATAGGGGAGGTACCCTAAAAAAAAAATCAAGATTTTATTCTACTGTTTTGTCGGCGTGATTGGTTTATATACCTACGCACGCCGAATTGCAGTTTTCTAGTTGTAAGGGTTACTGACCTAAGCCGAAGACGGACAGACAGACGGACGGACATGGCGAAACTATAAGGATTCCTTGTTGACTACGGAACCCTAAAAATGGTATGCCTAACGGCCCAACATGGTGATTCGACCCAATGTATTTTTTAGATCTTTGTAACTACCTGTGTTGAACAAATAAATGCATTATTATTGTTATTATATGTTAGAGAATATGTACATTCCATGTAAAACATTGAGATGGGATCTATATTGTTGCCTTTGATCAATAATGATTGATTAATTAGCGTCGTTCTCATATTACCCCGAAGCCTAGTATCACATGCCAGTTACTGAAATAGACTGTTACAGTAAAATTAATATAATATATAGGTTCTCAGTAAAATCTCGTTTGACGCCCTATGGTATAAGTAATAAAGAAACCTTAGGATATTTACAAGTACAATACACACACTGCGCTACAAAGCGACTATGGTTAGAAAGAAAAGCACTAGATAAAAAAGTTAAATTAACATGTTAACGTAACGTTACGAGTTAAAATATATGGTGTTTAGTGTAGAGGCTAGCAAATAAAATACTGCACATTTTACATACCATACATACATTCACGCCTTTATTCCCAAAAGGGGTAGGCAGAGCACATGAAACCTATGTTCCAGCGCCACTTTTAGCATAACTGTGGGTATAAAAGATCGACAAAATGTGAAATTGCAGTGATAGGTTGCTAGCCCATCGCCCACAACACACTTCAACCCTGCTCCCTTAGTCGACTTTTACGACACCCACGGGAAGAAAGGGGGTGGTGAAATTCTAACCCGACACCACACGGGCACATGCACATTTTAATCCTGTATTTTCCGAAATTTATTTAACTGCATTAAGTAGGTAAACCATTTTCTAGAGTATTTTTAGCGCGCTACTAAGACCTACATTAATTATGAAAGCGCCAACCAAAAAGATGTAAAATCATTTTGCTCTTCATTTTCTTTTGCCTACACGTCGGTTTATTTAAAATTCAAAAAGCACACTCATTATTTTAAACTGAAGTGAATTCACATTGAAAGGTAACATTGGTAGGTTTATGTAATCTACTCCACGGCAAATTGCGCCAAAACTGCATATTATGCCTATGCAAATTCTTGGCTGCAATATGGTATAGTTTTATGGGACCATATAGAAAGAGACTAGAAAACTGTTTAGTAGCCAAAAAACATGTATACGAATAATCGCTAATATTCTAAAAAGAATGAGCTGCCGACCGACCATACTTTGTGAGTGTGGAGGTCTTAACACTTCCTTGTATAACTATATATATCCTAGAGACGGCAATGTTCGTAAGAAAGCATAAAGAACTGTACAAAAATGTCGCAAGTACCCGAAGGCAAGAGAAACCAGTTCTTCTTCCAGAACCTAGACTAGAAATGTTTAAGAGTAGCCCATACTACCGGGCTATTGTGATTTATAATAAACTACCTACCCGTGTGGTGTCGGGTTAGAATTTCACCACCCCCTTTCTTCCCGTGGGTATCGTAAAAGTCGACTAAGGGACCAGGGTTGAAGTGTATTGCGGGCGATAGGCTAGCAACCTAAAACTGCATTATCACATTTTTTCATTCTTTTATGCCCACATTTATGCTAAAAGTGGCGCTGGAATATACGTTTCATGAACTCTGCCTACCCCTTTTGGGAATAAAGGCGTGTATGTATGTATGTATGTATGTATGTAAGTAATAAACTATCTAAGAACCTAGTCAACGTAGAAAATGACAAAACATTACGTACTAAGTTAAGAAGTCTACTATTAAAAAAATGTTACTATACTGTCAATGAGTTTATGAATGACACTATTTCAATTTAATCCTATATGCATGCTTTAATTTACAGAATTTGACATTTACCATTTACTTAATTAATAATTATATAAATATTACGATATAATCTTACATAAATTTGCTACGCCCTACAAGGGCCCATGTGACACTGTATACATTTTTAAGACCATATGTAACTACCATGGATGCAATAAAGACAATATGAATATGAATAGGTACTTTGAACTTTTAATGGCATTTTCAATTAATGACGAAAGATATCATTGTAGTTCGTACTCATTGTAAAGTTTCACTTTACTCACGATGTCAATTTATTTCGTTAATAATTAACCTTAATGAAGATACTTTCCATTGTATCCTCACTTAAAACCACCTATTTCTACCTACGTCGTAATCGTTACACGTAATATATGTGTTTCAATGCTCCATTATCCCCATAAACTTTACAAATATGCCCACACCAAACTTTCCCTTTAAATAAACATCCCTGTTTGTAAACTTAATGCTACCTTTTACTGCCGACCATTAAGCGGGTCCGAACTTTCAACTAAAAATACTGACCCAATTTTATTTGTTACAGGCAAAAGGTATGCGGGCTCCGAGGGTCCCCGCTACCTTGCTTCTATTGCTCATCGCAATAGACACACTGCACGCCAACCGGAGGAAACAAAAGGAGAAATACGTGCCGGCCACCATCAACATCTGCGATATAAGCGACCGAGACTCGAAAGTACACTGCTACTGCGAACACAGCCAAGAAATCAATGAGGCTTTAAAAACAGAATGCTGGGTGTTCAACGGCGGCATACAGAAATCCGACCCGCTTTGGACGAGTTTCTCCTCCCAGTCCAACATAGAAACTTTAGCGTTCAATGTCCGGGCAGATGGCGGACTAGGCTTTGTACCGTCCAAAGTACTACGGTACCTCAGGAGGCTGAGGCAGTTCAGCATAAAGCACAGCTTAATACCGAAGATAGACACAAACACATTT
This sequence comes from Epinotia bilunana, assembly GCA_947049275.1. Lineage (NCBI taxonomy): Eukaryota > Metazoa > Arthropoda > Insecta > Lepidoptera > Tortricidae > Epinotia > Epinotia bilunana. The sequence continues at coordinate 2,010,141 of OX346266.1, read as the reverse complement.
TCAAACCTAACCTCACTACAGGAGATGACGCTAACTAAGAACCAAATAGTTGTCCTGAATAAACACGCTTTCTACAATCTACCTAACTTGACGACACTAACACTGGACGAGAACAATTTAAAGGAATTGGTGACCGAGACTTTTTATGAGCTCCCAGTGTTACAAAAACTGTACCTAACTAATAATAGTATTAGTGTTATACAAGACGGAGCTTTCCGACATCTTGTTAATTTAGCAGAATTAGAGCTGGATAGAAATAATATAGTCACGCTCAAGAAAGAGTGTTTTGACGGACTGGCCAATTTGAAACGGCTAGATTTAAGGAAAAACAAATTAGCTGTACTCGAGTCATTTACATTCACTGAACTGTGGAATCTTCAGGAATTGTTATTAGACTATAATGAAATTTATATTTTGGCTCAGAGGACTTTTGATGGATTATCATTGTTAAAGAAATTAAGTATTAGTCACAACAAGCTAGTGACCCTCGCCGGGGGCTTGTTTGAGGGGGTGCGAGGACTGTCGTATCTAGATTTGAGGCACAACAAACTACAGAGATTCACGATGGACAACTTACGCCCAATATACGACAACCTCAAAAATCAAAACAGTAACATCAATTTAGATGGTACGTATATCTTTGAATTATCTCTTAACCCATTATTTCATGTAAAATTTAGTGCTGATTTTGATGACCTGTTAACTTATTTGGTCGACATTCGGGTTATTTTGTATAAAAAAATAATTGAAAATATTTTAAGTCCGCAGTAAGCTCGATTCTCCATACAAACGTAGTTACGCTCTCATTTTAAAACTATGTGTTGGATTGTAACGAAACTTTGCATATACGATGACATGAGCTTCAGATACCATAATAAAAAAATACAACAAATTTAAGTTTTTCATACAAAACTTGTTTTTGCTTTATTTCGTTTGTTTTATAAACTGTTACCATATAAACTAATTACAGACATAGATATACTTTATGTTAATGTATATGCAAAGTTTCGTCACAATCCAACACGTAGTTATAAAATGAGAGCGTAACTACGTTTGTATGGGAAGGTGAAATTCGGCCGAGCATACTGCGGACTCTTAATATTTCGACATTATTGCAGCCACGATAGTAAATTTGCTGGAACGCTGAAGTAGTGACCGTTGTCGATATTACTGTGAACTTAGTAATTTTAAAGATTAAATTGACTTTCCATACTAATATTTTAAATGTGAAAGTGTGTCTGTCTGTTACCTCTTTAAATCTAAACCGCTGTACCAATGTAAATGAAATTAAGTATAGCTATAGTTTGATTCCCGGGGATAGACAAAGAATAGTTTTTATCTCGGAAATCATATCCCATAAATATAGTGAAATGGCGTGATGGAACTATTTATACCGCCTAACCGAATTAGATGCAATTTGATACAGAGCTAGTTTGAGTCCTGGGAAAGGACACAGCACAATTTTTATCCCGGAAATCATTCCACGCGGTCGTTGTCGCCGGTAGAACCGGCGAGCAGCTAGTAACCAAATAATCAATTTTAGCCTGTCTACAAGTAAGTCAAACTGTAATTACAATAACCATTCGAAAAAATTAACTGAAAAAGCCCGTTTAAATTAGCATTGATTGACTTCGACAATTTAAACGATTGAAAGTTTCCATTTTGGACACGTTATATTTATTCATTAAATAAATGAATAATCAGCGCTACACAACATGAATCATTCATACGAACTACTAGGTACACACAGTAAAAAACCTCTTTGTTTGTTCCAGGGAATGATTTCAATTGCGACTGCCACCTGGCATGGATGCACAAGCTCCGCCACGAAGCCAGCAGCGTTAAAGTACGTACATCCCTTGAGAAATTCGTCTGCAAGTTCAACGTAAACCCCGCTCTTAACGCGCACTTAACTTACTTCGAAACCAACGCGATGAACTCGAACAATTTGCCAGAGAATGATGACAAAAGTCAAATAAAGGAGTACTCAGACGAGCCTGACGAATTTTTTCACGAGGAAATCGATGACACTTACGTTGATGAAGCCAAATTGACGAAGGGTGAGAACGAAAGGACGTTACTGCAGATACCGGTGGAATTACTACCGTGCCCGCAGGATGTGAAGAGCGTTACCGACAGAACCTACACGTATCCCTCTCAAAACGAGGCCAAAGACTACAGAAATCTCATTCAGCCATCGGCGGCGGGCGCCTCGCAACTTACATTAAATTTCGCCCTCCCCGCGTTCCCAGTTCTGATGTTATTTAGATACGGCTACTAGAGTATAATGAAAATGAAATTTTGCCGTATTTCTAATTTTTGGACCAGTCATTTTGTAAAGTAAAAGAGAAGTTAGCATTTCAATAAATTACTGTTTATACTTGTTCTGACGACGTCATTTCATTTGTACTCATCCATTTGAGTCGTTTTGAGATGAATATTAAATTATTTCGAGAGATCACTTTCTCGTTTGTTCAAAACTTCACGGGGATGTAAATTTTAATTAAAATTTTATAAGGAAATGTGATATAATTATAAGTACCGTATCTATAAGTAAGATAAATCCTTAGGGCAGAAACTTTAATGTACCTACTTTTCTAAAAGAAAAATTACTTGCGTAATGTAAATATTGTAAGGTGGTAACGATTTGGCTTATTTTTCTTGTTAATAATATTGAGAAGTGTAAAAATATGTGGAGCATTATATTCCTTACCATATTACTTGTTAACGTTTATATGGTAATTATGTGATTAAAATAATGGTAATAGGTGTAGTATGTAAAATAGTCGGCTAATATCTTGTATTTTGTTAGATGTCACCTTAAACAATGATAAACCAAAAAAGAATACATTCGGAAATACAAATAAAGTACCTACATGACGCTTTATTTATTCCAGTTTTTTACCACTTCATCTGAAATGCATATAGTTTCAATAAAAACATTTTCTTAAAGAAACTGTATTCCGTTTTTGATATTTTAATTGAATTTCCTTTTCCTATACCAGTGACATAAATAGTTGCGTAGGTATAGCAAATCACATTTATTTTAAAAAAGTTGTTTAATGATTTATTTTAAAACTGAATAATAGTCAGTCGGGGAAAGTGCGCCAACGGGGTGAATGCGCCTATCAGACAGGACCGGTCATTGTGGCACTCTTTGGGGGAGTCCTATGTCTGGCTTTGGGCGTCTTCTTGCTGTTATGATGATAATAATGATCATCTAAGATGTCGATAGTACTAAAATATCAGTAGATTTCAATATGTTTAATGAAATCGCACTTACCCCGGTGGCGGACTTGCCCCGTCTGACTTACTACGTACAGGTACAATAATAATAGGTCTTTTTAATTTTTTCAAAGATACAGGCGCATGAGAAATTGAATAATTCAATAGACTACTTGCCTGTTTCGTAAATATTGATATTGTATATTACTTATGTTCTCGGAATGAAATGTAAACAGACCACTCTGAGGTTGTGGTTAAGTATCAATCATAGTTTAAAGATAAATAATAATTATGAGGGAATTTTGTTGCAAAAATAGGATTAAAATGTAACCACAAATTATAAAATTTCGTTGCACTTTAAAATAACTAACTTCGAATATTGTAAATAATATTGTCGTTCGATATGATAATAATTGTTTGTAAATGTTTTCGTTTTGTAAAGGGTTCCTTTAAAATAATTTACTTAATTAAAAATTTGATGTTGAATATATTTTTATTTTATTACACATTACATTACCTCATTCAGTTAATAATTACTATATTACCTTTATTGTTTACCAATTAGAAGACCTTCAAACTAAGACGAACCTTCAGGTCGATCAAATAACGCAATGTACGTTAGGTAGATCTAAATGTCAATTATTATATGGAAAAATTACAGTTGAATTGTTCTAACGCGCGTTCGAAACGTTACGTGATTGACGCCTCAGCACTTTATTTTGATTAGGCGTTGTCAAATGAATGGGCAACTGTTTTTAGACCATGATGTTATTTTGACGACCGCTTTAGCCTATTTGATAGTGCCCCTGCCTACGAAGCAAGAGGTCTTCGGTTTGAATCCCGGTAAGGGCATTTATTTGTGAGATGACCACGAATATTTGTAGTCATTAATGATTTCTATGTATTTAAGTATTTATTTATCTATATAAGTATGTTTATCGTTGCCTAGTACTCATAGTACAAGCTTTGCTTAGTTTGGGACTAGGTCGATTTGTGTAAGATTGTCCCACAATATTTATTTATTTTTTATTTATTTGGTCATGTCTATAAAACGTACCTAACCGTTAAGCGTGCCTCAAAGGTTAATAAAAAAGAAGCTCCCAAGCCCAGAATAAAATAATAGTAAGTACTAGGTACGTACAGAAGGTTCTTTGTTAACAAATCCCCTTTTTAGGTATGCCGAACGAGCCGAAACGTGGCCATCCCTTTCTACTGCATGCAAAGCGCCGCCATAGAATGCGTGCGTGCGGTAGCAGCGCTGACATACCAGCCAGGCTTGATGACTGCTGTTTTTTAACAAAACTGGGTTTCATCGACTTAAAGTCTCTTCTTAGGAATAAATGGTCAATAAGCATAATAGATCTAGTCTTGTCAGTTTCAAAAATAAACTTAAAGCATGGCTTGTTGAGCAATCGTTCTATAGTTTTGAAGAGTTTTTAAACTTAAAATAGGTAATAATCATATAATTAATAAATGTGTTTATAACCTAAGTTTATTTAAACTCGTATATAATGTTGACATGTATTTTTTTCTTATTAATAAAATATGTATGAGTGTGTAAGGTTAACGTTTGGGACCGTTTGACACCTTAATTTCAATAATTGCCACCCTTTTGTACAATGAGTAAAGATTGAAAGTGCCAAGGTATTGGGTCACTGTCGATCACTGGAACGTTCACTTTATAGCTATTTTCGTATTCTGGTCAAATAAAACCGCAGTGCGAAACTTAATATAAAACCCATTTACCGATGACAGCCTCATCAATACCAACATGATTTTATACCAAACCTCAAATTGATGAAAACCATTTTTCAATTTCAATTGAACGTTGCCTTCGGCCGAAACTTTTTCAGGTGGAAAATTCACTTCAATTAAAAAGTATGTTTGCATACCAAAATAACGGGATCTTTATTCAAATATTTTCCTATATTCTTCTTGACGGTCCGAATTCATGGAATAGTTTTCATTCCCCGACAAAAACGGATCCAGATAGGATAACATTTTTCGACGAGCACGTTTTGTTTGTTTGTGGATTAGAGCTTTCCTTTGTTGTATCCGTCAACAAATTATTTAATTACATTGTGTATCTGTGTTAACTATATTCTGCAAAGTTAGCACGAGGCGGATTTTCACCTCTAAAACTACCGTAATGTTAGTTTAAGATATTTTAACGGTTTATCCTACTTATATTATAAATGCTAAAATTTGGATGTTTGGATGTTTAGATGTTTGGATGTTTGTTACTCAAACACGCTTAAACGGCTTAACCGATTTGGATGAAATTTTGCACGAAGATAGTTTATAGCCTGACTTAAAATATAGGATAGTTTTTATCCGGGGTCCACGCAGACGAAGTCGCGGGCGGAAGCTAGTAGGTACTATTTTGTTTTAATGCTGTCTAGTAAAGTCTTAATGGCGTATGGTCCCTGTAAACGCATCCAGCCCTTACATTTGAGTATCTAATATCTTACCACCTTATTCATAAAACGTAAAATACCTCTGCTAAATAAAATGTGCTTTGTTCCTTTATTACGAACACACTTTTAACGCCATTTTAGTTAAAATAGGCTTGAAGAACGGCTTATGAATACGGCCGATTTACTTTACATAGTTGCCTTCTAAAATGTAGGCATGAAAATAACGTTACTATTGACATATTTAGTTCCATGACGAAATATGCAGTAAAAAGACGTACGATACCATTTAAGAAATGCATAAACGTAAATTAACAATAAATTAATAATAAATTATTCAAATTATACAAATTATTATTATTTTAGATATGATTGGACGTCCACACAAAAAAAGGTTTTTTAACGTCGACAAGATCGTTAAACACCTAACTTACGTTGTTTATTTATGTTTCTTTGTTTTTTTTTCAGTAAGTTTTAAAAGTTTTCCAAGAAACATGTAATTTTCTTGCAACCTTGAAAATGCTAATAATACACTATATCATTAATTAATTGATGAACTTCCCTCCCTCTGTCAATAAAAATGACAATAAATATTCAAAAATATATCAAGCATTGTCGAGATTCATTTAAATCTTAATAAAACATACTTATGTCTAGATGTGGTTATAGGATAATCCTCCTTCTTTAACGTAATAAGCCTTCTTCATTCAGACCAATCACAGTTGCAGGTTTAAAACAACTGCCTTAGCAGCATTAACATTTCTACATTCTACACACAACTTCGGAAGTGTGCGTCACTTATCACGCGTAATGTCGCCAGTTGAAACGTATTCCGTGTTCTACAGTACTCAACAACGCAAAGTTTTATAGCACCCGAGCGGTTGAAGTCCAACATTGCTGCGTACTTAGTTTGTTGGTTCACTTTCGCGCAAAATTAGGCACCTTGGCACTGACAACCCTAACACAATATATTGTAAGTTACTTAGATATTCAAATCTGTTACGTCTTTTGTCAATTAAGCCCTCTGCTTTGTTTTGAAACATGACGCAGTTTTATCTTGTTGCGAAGCAGTAAGCTTGCTATTGTTGTGGATATGGAAATTTTTAAGTTATGCTCACCGTTTAGTAGAATGTCACAACATAAAGTCTATTCATTCTTACGTTTCCTATCATGTAAACAAACATAACGTCAAATATAATAGGCAACGACTTGTGATTAGAAGAGCGTTTCTCAAAAAAAATGCCACTATTATTCATTGTACTTCTAGGAATTTTATGTTAACTATTTCCACTCAGAATCAGGAGCTCTTTCGACCCTGGTAGGACAAAAAACTGTCCCAAAGATATTTTTCCTATTGTGTTACCATTTACCATACACTTTGTACGGTGGTTACACAATAGGAAAGTTCAAAAATGTATGAACATTTTGGGACACTTTTTTTCTCCTATTGGGATGGAAAGACATCGTGATTTTGAGTAGAAATAACATAAAAGTTGCAGAAAAACTCCGAAAAAATGTAGTGGCATTTTTTTTGAGAAACGCTCAGAAATTACGATAAAATATACATGAAGTTTGATTCATAGACAATCTAGACATCGTAATGTTAGATTTTTTCCAGGTCGTCCATTCGTTACTTAGATAATAAAAAAAACTCTAATTACTTGAAGGTTTTATGAATATTTACGTCACACCTGCCCATAATACAAGTTATACTGCACGCTGCGCGTATGGTAAAACTCGCATTGTGGCCAGGTGAAAACGTAAAATTGTGTACTCACCACGAGCGGTAATTCGTAAAGCCCCAGATCGCATATTTATGGCCCTCACCTTCGGTTCGGGGTACAAGCACCTTACTCCAAGCAAAATACGGTTTTGAAAAACATTAATTTATAATAGCGTTTTTTTTGTTGATTACATTTGAGAATGTTATTCTAAGATAATTTATTCAAGAATCCGACAAACTTTCCACCCGGAAGTAATTATGTAGATTTCAATGAAGCATGCATTGTCTTTTTTTATACGATTTATCTTGAATATTATAGAGCAAATGTAAATGAAACAAAATAAAGACAAAAATATTTATTAATATTTTTTCTGACTTTTCAGAAGTTAGTTAACTTATAATTTTTTTTGATGTCTGAAATTTTGTCGGATTTTGTCGCTGGGTAACTATTTAATTGATAATATATCCGTTACACATAAAAAATAAGCTATTATAAATTATTTCCAAAATTGACATTTTTTCCATACGAGTTGTCAGTTCATGTACTGGACCACCTGCGATCTGGGCCTTTCACGAATTCACCGCCCTTGGTACGTAATGTACTATTAACATTCTCGGTATAATGTACATTCTCGGTATAATTACGCTTAAGTACCTAGTTTAAACTAAAATATGATTATTATACCGAAATAAAATTTTAATAATTTTATCAACTTAGACCCAGTTAAGTTTTGTTTAAGAACATTAAAACATCCTGAATGGTTTTTCATTCCGTAACCATATATTTTCAGAAATAAATATCTTCTATTCTATTCTATTCGATTCTATAATTCAATCTTGGCAACCCGTCGTCCCTGGCGATAAATTATTTAAAAGTTAAAAGCTAAACCAATTTATTGGAGTAATGTAACAAGATCCAAGCCTATTACTACGAATGATAGCCAATACGGACAAACCTAATGCCACGAACTGGTCGAAAGAAAGTATTGAAATACTAACGACCTAATTTGAAACCGTTTCACGCAAAATACCACCCTGTACTAATCTCGTAAGGGTCAGTATAGCAAAATGGATCTAAATCGGTTTCATCTAGGGCTCGCATAAAAAGTCTTCCCTTGATATTCACATCACCAATGCTATTTATTTCAATATCCTTTGGATCTTTTCTTTAGCTTTCCTGGCTTTATCAACGTCGGCGTCGCTGAGATTCACAATAAAAACTTTTACAGGACTATTCTTAAACTATCAGCTTGGGGGCTATTATGTCAGTTGTAACTAAACTCAACAGGGAAAACGGCACTTTATGCCTAAAGAGTTAAGTGTTTGGGTTTTTTACTTGTCATTAATGTTGTTCCGACAAAATATAGAAGTACCGGGAATTCAACTAAAACACGCATTTGTAGCTACATTATCATCATCATCATCATCATCATCATCATATCAGCCGAAAGACGTCCACTGCTGGACATAGGCATCCCCCAAAGAGTGCCACAATGACCGGTCCTGCGCCACCCGCATCCAGCGGACTCCCGCGACCTTTACCAGGTCATCAGTCCACCTTGTGGGGGGCCTACCCACGCTGCGCCTTCCGGTACGTGGTCGCCACTCGAGAACCTTTCCGCCCCAACGGCCATCGGTTCTACGTGCAATTATCATCATCATATCAGCCGAAAGACGGCGTCCACTGCTGGACATAGGCATCCCCCAAAGAGTGCCACAATGACCGGTCCTGCGCCACTGCTACTTAAGTTTATCGATTCGGAGGTCTACCTTGTTTCTGCTGCGATCACGCAGATAAACTCCCAGCATAGCCCTCTCCATTGCCCTTTGGGTGCCTTTTAGCCTTCTTATTTGTAGGTAGGTACGCAATATTTAAAATAAGTTCGGTATAGGCAAATTAAGGATATGAAGCCGGATACATATTTATGTGACGTGACGTGTCATGACGTGATAATTATATTGAGATCATACCCATACATTTATCACGATTACTATTTACAACTGAGTCTACACAATTAAGTACTGGGTGATGACGGAATTGTGTATTTGTCATCTTGCTGTGTATTTTTCATATCAGCGGAAAGACGTCCACTGCTGGACATAGGCCTCCCCCAAAGAGTGCCGAAGTGACCGGTTCTGCGCCACCTGCATCCAGCGGACTCCCGCGACCTTTACCAGGTCATCAGTCCACCTTGTGGGGGTTAGCCACGCCGCGTCTACCGGTACGTGGTCGCCACTCGAGAACCTTTCCGCCCCAACGGCCATTGGTTCTACTTGCTGCGTGGCGCCCACTGTCACTTAAGTTTAGCGGTTCGGAGGCTTGCTGTGTATACTTGAGGTTATTTAAGTTGGCCAAATTGCATCAAAGTGGTCCATCAAAAAGCAATTCTACCAAGGTAAAAGATTCCAATTCCAATGATTGTTTAATAAAAAAAGGCAAACAAATGTACTGCCTGCTATTATAAGTATACACCGTAGCTTATAGACGCCTACGACTACAGAACAAGGGCGTTGCCGACCCTTTATTGTAAGATTCAATGTGTTATAATATAACAGCTGGAGACGTATGTAGGTCCATTATTCCGACATTAAATTGCAGAGAGTAGATTGAAAATTAAAGCGAATTAAATGTAAGCTAAAAGTTTAGAATCAAAGCGATAGTTCCGAGAATAACACTATTGCTATTCCGCAAAAAAAATGTTTTTTTGCGTAATAGCAAAATAATATTGTTCTCGTAACATCGGTGTCGGGTGTATAAATAAACCCTTTAAGTAGTAGTATAATGTAACGTGCAGTTCTGTAGCGCACCACATGTGGATACAATACCAGCGTCGTTTCGCCTTCTGTCGATCGACATTATGCTGAGTGGACTCCAATTTCGCATCTAATCTCAATATAGCATCTAAGTGTAAATGTGAAAATGTATTTACTGTTATTTGTGAAAAAAAGTTTCTAAATAACGCCTGATTCAATCAATTATTTGGAGCGATAGATTATTAAACCGGACTTCTCGCTCGTACTCTAGAGAGGTCCGTCGTAACTATTTATGTTATGACTGTGGCCCACTTATAAACACCACGCCGAGATAAATATTAGCTGAGTGCAAAGTTTACATTATAAGCCTACTTAGTTACGAAATATCTTAAAAAGCTTAAATCGCGCGCTTTATTTTAATTCCTGGCAGTGATTCGTTCAGAAATAACGTTTTTACCTCACACGCTCGGAAAAGCTTAATGTATATTCGAATTGCGCGGAAAAGTAGCTTCCCTGCTAGCATGGGACATTAAGCAATGACTTAACTTTGACTTTGATTTTTGTGGTTGTGCTCTCTAATTGGAGTTGTTGCTTTACAGACATTTTATCTCAATATGATAAGAATGACACCATGAGAAATAATGGAAAGTAGCCAATTGTCTAAATACAAAAAGAAATTCCCCGGCCGGGCATGATGCGTAAAGGAATTTCCCCACGTAAAAAAAAAGGTTAGGTTAGTTTTAGGTTCGTGTTTCATGTGGAGATTGCTAAAGATAAGCGCTATATATTTAGCCCAATTTTCGGTTTTACTCAGTGTCCCCTCTTGTGTAAATCAATGCGATAAAAATGTCCCGATGTTAACTATTGACCGCAGGAATGACATCTTTTATTTTTGAAGCTCTATCTTATCTTCTTTAACTCAAGAGTAGCACTTGTCAAATACAAATACAATACAAATAACTTTATTTTGCATGAAATATGGTACAAAAGGTGTTCAGACAATGTTATATAAGTAACACATATTTCACCAGCATCTGGCATGCAAACAATTACTTACAACTAAAGCTAAGCTTACACAATAGTCAAGGCCTATATAATGATCACTTATCTCTGTCAAAAGATGCCATGTAGGTATTCCTTGACGGAATAAAAAGCCTTTTGTAAGAGCCATACTTTTAGTTTTACTTTAAACATTTTCAAAGGCAACTGTTTGATGTTATCATCCAGTCTATTATATATTTTTATGCTCATACAAAAGGTGTTTCTGCCATATAAAGCTGTTCGCTTGCGAGGTATTGCTAGCCTATCAGGGTACCTTGTATTAAAATTAGATACATCTTGAAGTGTCTTAAAAAGTTCTGGGTTCATTTTAACAAACATACATATTTCGTATATATACATACAGGGTACTGTCATTAGCGCAAGATCTTTGAACAATGGTCTGCAAGATGTCATAGTATCAACATCGCAAATTGCTCTAATGCATTGTTTTTGAGCTATCAGCGCTCGCTTTGCATGGTGTGAGTTTCCCCATAAAATTATGGCATATCTAAGTAGGGAGCAAACATAGCCATGGTAAGCTTGTATGGCTGCCTTCTTACTACAAGTTTTTACCAGTCTCCACAAAGCATATACAAATGAATTTATCTTGCCACATACTTTATCAATGTGACTTACCCAAGAGCATTTTTCGTCCAAAATAATTCCCAGAAATATTGTATGACATGATTCTGCTATAGGTTCATTATCGAATAATACCCTAAGTGGCTGTTTTTTACCATTGTGATTTATGAATTGTAAGTATGTTGTTTTCCTTATATTTACATTTAAGTTGTTATTGTGCATCCATGTTACAACTGTGGAGACAGTGTTGTTAATGTCATTATTATAATTATTTATGTCAGAAAACGGGATAACAATCGATACATCGTCAGCAAAAAGTATGCAGTCAAATCCCGTTACATCAGGAAGATCATTTATGTACAATAAAAAGAGCAGGGGTCCTAAGACACTTCCCTGTGGTACCCCAACTCGGTTTACTTTGGTGGAAGATTGATAAATCGTCACAGTATTTTTATAATTGATATCTGATACTTGTACAAACTGTGTCCTGTCACTTAAATAACTTTTCAGCCACTCATTAGCTGTACCTCCTCCTCATACCGTAAAGCTCACATTTTTTTAGAAGAGTTTCATGGGATACAAAATCAAATGCTTTACTCATGTCAAAGAAGACAGCAGTAACAGGCATGCTCTTATCCATGTATCCCATTACTTTATTTATTAATGAAAAGGCAGCCAATGAGGTTGATTTCCCTTTTTGAAACCCGTACTGTTCAGCGTGTATTATATTAAATTTGTCAAGAAACTTTACTATACGCTTATGCATAGCCTTCTCAAATATTTTTGGAAGTACTGGTATCAAAGAGATGGGTCGATAGTTTTGTATGCATTCTTTACTATCCTTTTTATGTATGGGCTTAATTAGCGACATTTTAAGGGGTTTTGGAAAGATACCATCAGAAAAAGACATGTTCACCAAATAGCTCAGAACGGGTGATATTATTGACCTAGATGTTTTTAAGATGTGTGTTTGTACGTCATCGTATCCCGCTGAGTTAGTCGTTGAAAGAGAGTTTATAATCACTCTCACTTCATACTCATCTGTGGGAACCAAAAACAGAGTGTAGTTGTTCGATTTCACTCGTGAAGTGTCAGAGTTGTGATAATTACATTGGTTTAAATTTGTCATGTTTATATAATAATTATTAAATTCATTGGCAATGTCAGTAGGATTATCTAATATTATGTCATCTACAACTAGTTTACATGGATTTACTTCCATATTATGAGCTCCCGCCATGCTTTTTATGATGTCCCAAGTAGCCTTACATATATTTTTAGACCTAGCTATATATTTGCAGTTAGTCAATTTCTGAGCCTGGTGTATGCATCGTTTCAGAAGTCGAGAATAATTACGATATTTATTTTGATAGCAGATAGTTTTACTCATGATATTTTTATAATACATAAAGCGGAGATTCCGCTTCGTTTTTATTGATTTTTTCAATCCCTTTGTAAACCAGTTGGTAGACTGAGCTTTAAAAGTTCGTTTGACTCTGATGACGGGGAAACAAAGGTAGTAGAATAATTTAAAAGTATCATAAAATATTTCAAACGCTCGAGTAAAATCACTTGTTTCGTATACTTCTGACCATGACAGTCCACAAAGACACTCACAAAATTTCACAACATTTTCAGGACTATAGTCCCTTTTATAATAATAAAGGTATCGTCTCGTTTTGGTTTTATTAAAAACCCCAAATTCAATACTTTGTGCAGTATCGTTATCAGATAAGCCTAGACTGTAAACATCACTTTGGGCGTCATGGACATTAGACAGTATTTGATCCAAGCATGAGTTCTGACGAGTAGGACAAAGGACATGCAATTTGAAATTGTTGTTGTTAGCTATTCTAGTAAGATCGTTTGAGCGTTCGGATGTTTTGAGCATGTCTATGTTCAGGTCTCCCGCTATCACAATTTTATATTTTGTTCTGCGCTTTAGCCTACTTAGAAGTCGTTCTAGTTTTACAAAGAAAGTAGATAAATCTGATGTGGGTGTTCTATAGACACAAATAGCCATACATTTGATAGATTCTATCACTATGCCACAGCATTCGAACACATAGTCTTCCGATAAATTATACAAAAAAGCAAGTTTCTGTGTCAGCATATCGTTCTTACAGAATATAGAAACGCCGCCTCGCTTTTGGTGTGACCTGCAATAGGATGCTGCCAATCGATACCCGGGTATTCGAGCATTAGTCTCATTTCCTTTCTTTATAAACGTTTCACAAAAACACAATGCGTCGAAATGTTTATTTTTGTTTACAGTTAATTCATCTAGTGCAAGTTCTATCAACTCTTGCTTGCATATTAGGCCTGCTATGTTCTGATGAAACACGCTAAAGGAATTCTTGTCAGATTCACAATATTCCGTATTTATGGTTGTTTTAGGACCGGTTGACAAGGGCCTAAAAAAGAGTGTTCAGTCTGTTTATTAGGACTCTGTATGTGGCGTAGTACAAGTTTAACATTTGTTAATATATTTTGAATTCCTAACGGTCGTATTTCCCCTGATAGTGGAGAAAACATGTCAAATGTTAAGTTTAGATTGGAATCATAAAAATGTGCACTAGTAGAGTTTTGTAGAGCTTCATTTAGGCAGGTGTTAAATAATTCCACTCTATAATTAAACAATGGAGCTCCACATATGTACGTTGGCGTGCATATTATTATATTGGTATGTGTTATTGTCTCTAAGGTTGACTGTATTTCTTGCACTAGCATTGCAGGCTCGATGTCCTCCCTTATCACGAAATCTTCCTGGCCAATCATTAGAACACAACAGTCTTGTTTAGTGTAGCCTTGGAGCTTCATGGGCAGATTGGTTAAAAGCTCTCAAATTTTTCCCCCTGGAGTAGCAAGATGTATACATTGAACATCATCGAAGTTCCGTAGCATGGCTGGCAATATCTTTTTGCCTGTTTTCCCGCTGATCGTGCTGATGACACATAATCGATTTATAGTTGTAAGTTCTTTATGTGTGTTACAGTTGTTGGTGATAGCTTGGTTTGATTGTGACGTGTGTATTAGAGGAGAGGTTACTCTTTCTGATGTTTGGATGTTTTTAGTGTATAGTGCAGAACCAGCATCCGAAGTAATTTGGAGCTTTTGTGAGAATATTTCTATTTGCTTAACTAAAGCAGCGATCTCGTTTGTCGCATTTTGTCGGTGGAGCAATCGCCAGCCGTTTCTATCCCACCAAAATTTTCTTCTTTATTTGTTCGAAATAGTTTCCTCTTTGCCTTCCCCTGCCACTCGTTTCTTCAATCTGCCGAAAAGGTCGCCGTCACTCCTCTTCTTTTTTCTATTTCTGCTAATATTGTTCCCTATTCATTGATTCTTTTCAGCACTTTCTCGTTTGATACTTTCTCTGTCCATCATTCATCAGTGTCATTGTAACTCTATTATGACCCTTATATTCCTTAAACCCGGAACTATAATCAGCGTTAGTGCTGTACACGCAAACCATTATAATACATTAATATTGGAGTCCAAAATCCCCAAAGGCTACGCCGGCCCTTAATTTAATTTCTCCCTGGCTAAACAGTAGTTAACGAAGGAATAGGGCGTGTTATCGTTAACAGAGAGAAACAGGTGTTGGTTATATATGTAGCGTCCCGCCAGCGTTTCTTGAGCCGCCGTGGCTCCGTTGATGTTTATATTTTCTCATAGACCTTGGGGCCTCAGTTGCAGCGGTTACGGGCGGGTTGCACCAACTTGCGATTATAGACCCGATCAACGATTAATCGAAACCAAATTAAATATGGCGCTGGCAGCTGTCATTCCATAGACACGTGTCAAACTTTTCATACATTCAGATTTTAACGAACACCGCTTACGATTTCAGACGGTTTGGTGCAACCCACCACTTGTTTATTAGGAAGTGATCAGCGGGCGTAATATGGTTATTTATCACTGTGAATAAGACATCGGTCATGTCCTAAAGATTATATCCAGAACTATAAGTGATAAAATACGTAAACACATGACAAATAAATAATAATAATATATACGATATAATAAGCGACGTGTCTCAGCGTAATTTTTCGAACGAGCGTTAGGAGAAAACCAGCTGTCATTTTCTCATAGAAAACATGACAGTGACATCTACCAACAGGTCGATCACTTGACGCACTGCACGAGCGTCAGGTCGATCTAAACGTCACTTTTTGTAAGGACAAATTACAGTTAAATTGTTCTAACGTGCGTTTAGAACGTTACGTGATTACTCCTCTGACATACGTGCAAAGAGTTACGCAATGGACCAGCAGGATGGCGGGAAAATAAAAAGGTAGGTTCCAACAGACAGGTTTCGGACTGACAAAAGCCCATTTAGACTATGCCTACAATATAATTGCTTATTAAATCCAAAGCATTTATTTCGACCAACTGGGATTATAGATATAAGGTTAGTCACAGTTTATTAGCTTAAAAAGTTAGCAATTATAAAAACATAAATACGCATTAACTTATAAAATAAGGACAGCAGGTTTATATGACAATGGGTCAGATACTCACAATCAAACCTCTCCGCAAATACCCTCAGGATACCACTAGACCTAGCTTATGTCATTGACTCAATTCCTTGGTTTTATTTATGCTGAGTAATAGTTTGGTTTGAGCTTTGGGTTGCTCAAACAGTCAATTACTTGCAAAAACAAATCGGGATTTAGAAATATTTACTGTAGAGAGCTTACACTCGAGTATTCGATACACACTATAATAGAATAATACGATGCAATATTTATTATTACTTAGATGTATTTGTGTGTGTGAAACTTAGAAAATAGAGGAGTGAAGATGACAGGGCACTTCATACGACATGACAAGTTCATACTAAATAGAATTGAAGGAAAGATAGAGGGGAAGCGAGGAAGCAGAAGACATAGAATGAACTACATAGAGCAACTCAAAAAAGAGTTGATGTTAGGTCGTATCGAGGTGTCAATTAGGTTGCCTGGGATCGGAGTAAATGGAGGGCCTACTTTGAGCTACACAGAGAAGAGCTTAGCTCTTAAATAAGCAGAAGAAGAAGATATGTATACCAAAAACCTTTTGCGTTTATGTTTTGAAAAATATATGATTTCCTAAAAGAAAAATATTGACGATTTCTTCTGAAATTTAGTCTCCCGTTAAATATTTTTTTATTAAAATAAGGCTTACTCACGCAGTTTTTATATCTTGAAACAAGCTGTCATTATTCATTATTAACGTTGTAAAATTGGTCGAAATACAGTTATTCTATGAAAATCAACATCAAAAACTTTAGTAGAATAGCAAAGTAGACGAACCGAACATAAGACATTCTTAGGCAATAAGGTCAGCCTAGGACGTGGGCGAGTGAAATTATTGCCGTCTGAAAATTCTCATTAAGTCGTCATTTCGTCATTTTATTGTTGTTGGTATGACAAACAAGATGACCATTGCTCAAATCGTTTAGGCCCATTACATTAATAAATATGTATTTATTATCTATTTCAGGTTTATAACAAAAAATATGAATAGATATGAATTTAAGCTTTCTTAAACAATAATAATAAGTCTTCAGCTCTGTCTATGGACCAGTGGATTGGTTCGAACACGTCATTATGAAAAAATATTATTTCTGTTTATGAATTTAACATTACATATCTTTGTACAGAAATTAAAAAAATTGTAAAGGGTTTATATAAACTATAATCTTAAATTGATGAACTTTTTACCTACCTACATGAGTGCTATTAGTGATTAGATTTTCGTCATATTTCATTAAAAACAGTGCGTTGATCGTCATGCGTTTGAAAGGAAAACCATTTTGAAATGCAATAACATCAGTATTGTTATGTTTAAAACGTAACTTAATAGTCGAAATTAGTATAAAACTAGTAAAATACACCCTTTGATATCCTAGATAAACAAAGATACGTAGCCAAAGTCTGTTCACAATCGAATGTTATATGGAGTGAGGTACCTATAATTAGACAGTGACTTCGTAAATGATCCCAATGACCGACGAACTAACAACCTTATGATCAAACGGGCAGCAAGGTTAGCACAAGATGGCGCGTGAGTGTGTCGTGGCCAAATAGACCACAGCTCTTTCTAATTAGATTTCGCTAGCATAGGGAGAGCGCTTGCTGAGGAAATACAAAATGGCGGAACCTACAACGCTAACAACCTACCAGACAGTATGACCTCATCGTTCGTTCTTCTTGACACTGACCCCAACGAGGTCAGATGCGTTATCATGGGCCTAAAGTCTGACAGCGCTCCTGGGTGGGACGGCATACCAACCAAATTTTTAAAGTTAGTGGCAGACGATATCGCCCCTGTTATTAGTCACTTGACTAACCTCTGCTTTAACTGTGGAATCTTTCCTACACCGCTTAAACAAGCCGTTGTAACTCCTGTGTATAAGAGTGGAGAGAGAGACGAAGCAAATAACTATAGACCCATCTCCGTACTCCCTGCTATTTCGAAAGTAATTGAAAAATTAATTAATAAACGACTTATCTCTTACCTCAACAAATTCAACATCCTCTCTGAGTATCAATTTGGCTTCCGACAAAATAGATCCACAGAAGATGCCATTCTTGCACTCACAGACCTAATCACGGACAAACTTGACGCTGGGAAAAAATGTATTGCTGTTTTTTTGGACCTAAAAAAGGCATTTGATACCGTCTCTCTCCCCATTCTTATACAAAAAATGGAACGGCTAGGCATAAGAGGTCTGCCGCTGAGGTTGTTAAGTGACTACTTACAGGGAAGAACTCAAAAAGTAAAAATAGGAGATTTCACTAGCCATGAAACACACATCTCATTTGGCGTCCCACAGGGAAGCGTTCTTGGTCCTACGCTGTTTCTATTATATATAAATGACCTGACTAACCATAAAATACAAAACGGTCATATTATGTCTTATGCTGATGACACTGTCTTGGTCTTTGATGGGCAGTCGTGGGAGACAGTACATGAAACAGCGGAGATAGAACTTCAACATATATTTTCCTGGCTTAAAAATAACTTATTAACACTGAACATTAATAAAACTAATTATATATGCTTTAATAAATATAACATAAATCAACCTGGATACAACCAAAAACTTATAATGCATACATGTAATCAAAGAAACAGCCAGTGTAACTGTAGCGTGCTTGAAAAAGTTAATTCAACCAAATACCTTGGTGTTATACTGGACCAACGTCTGTCGTGGAATTCACATATTGAATATGTCAACACTAGAACTAGAAAATTGATCTGGCTGTTTAAACTACTCAGACATATAACATCAAAAAAGCTGCTTAATCAACTATACATTACGTTGGCGCAATCAGTAATGAATTATTGTATCAATGTCTGGGGAGGGGCCACAAAAAGCAAGTTTATAGAGGTTGAGCGAGGGCAACGCTGCCTATTGAAGGTTATGCATTTTAAGCCATACAGATTCCCAACTAATGAATTATATCAGACGTGTAATGTGCTTTCTATGAGGAAACTGTATGTACTTAGTGCAACACTTAAACTACACAGAAAGCTAGAATTTAAACCGATATTGTTAACTCGCAGACGAAAGGGCAGGGTTGCTCCTCTCTCAAAATACAAATCCGTATTCGCCTTAAGGCAATACACCTCACAATCAGCATTCCTGTATAACAAAATAAACAGTAAAATTAGTATATACGAGCTACAATATTACAAGTGTAAGAAAGTCATTACTGACTGGTTAAAATTATTGAGTTATGATGAAACTGAATCTTTACTGTATACAGCTTCACGTTAGCAATAAACTGCTTAATGTGTGATGTAAAAATACTTACTTAATGTAAAATAAGTTCTTGTCACAGTGTATAGAACCGAATCTGGAAAGAATTTGGCACTAAGATAATTATTACTAAGAACTATACTGACAGTCTGACACAAACAACTACACACACACACACACACGCACACACACACACACACACACACGCACACGCACACGCACACGCACACGCACAGGCACACGCACACGCACACGCACACGCACACGCACACGCACACGCACACGCACACACGCACACACGCACACACGCACACACGCACACACGCACACACGCACACACGCACACACGAATACATGCTTATGCACATCACTTAACTACATTTTCCAAATACTTTAGTTTATTAAATATAAATTTGTTTCTATTTTCTTTTATATAACTACTTCAGTTATAGAGGAGCGGGACTCCCTGGCACAGGTATTTATATACTTAATAGGAAGTCCCAACCTTGATACTTATTTTGTGTAAACTTTTTAAGGAAATAAATATTTTCATATTTTCATTTTCATTTCATTTTCAGAACACTTAGAAAGAGACGGATACTCTATCTCACAGCTCACGCGCCGTCTTATGCCAACCATGCTGATGGAGAAATAAATAGTAGACCACTCCAGTTCACATCAACTATGTTCAAAAACAACAAACTTTTTTTTTAAACCGCTGTCCTTTAAATCCAACCGTAAGCTGAAGGGTTAAGCCGGAGCTCGGAGGTCAACGCTAAACGGTAGTACGATTTTACTTTAATACGAGGAATTGCCAAGGGCAAAACACGCTGGTTTAAGATAGGGATAAGACTTTGGATTATTGAAATTGTTTTACTTTGCCTGAATGAGGCTCATTAGTCAATTTATTGTGTAAATAGCAATATAAAAGACCGTTGAACGGGGTAAATGTGACCTTGTTTCATTTTTTTTTTATTTAAGTTTTTTTAGAATCGCCAGGCCCATACTTACAAATACCTTACACGCTGACATACATATCAATAATATATAATATGAACAAAACGTATATAACTCAATAACACTGTTCTGGGTGTGTAATAGCTCGGGTGCCTATAACTTCGGCCAGGCCCCGTATCATGGTCGGCCTCATCACACGATAAGTGACAAGATAGAGCGTCCATCACTGGCTGATACCGTTCGATAGAACGAGACGGACGCTCTACCTTGTCACTTATTGCGTGATACGGCCGACCATGATACGGGGTCAGATCTCGGCCAGATCCATGCTTAACAGCTTAATATTAACTAATATAGGATATTAGGAAGATCGCGGGTCACTTATGGATAAGATTTAAATCCTACTATAATATTATAAATGCGTTTTTTTTATAATTACAGTATAGATTAGGCACCGATTAATCATTTAAACTATACACTACTATTTATAACAAAAATAAAGGGTCTCCCCGCGGCATAGTGCCGAAGATGCTGGCGGCATTTCCCCGCTGTATCGCAATACTAATGCGTTGAGCGAGGAAACCTTCGGTAGTTCGGTCCCCGGTGGTGACGGCTAATTTTTTTGAAAGTTCCTTGAAGAGATTGAGGGCGCTGGGACCCCACGGACAAAGGGTCTCGACGCCGAATGGAACAAAGCAGTATTCGGCGCCGAGACTCCTATAGTTATAATTAGTAGTGTATAGTTTTAATGTTTAATCGGTGCCTAATCTATACTGTAATTGGATAAGAGGCTTAGGATAGGGACGGGTGGCATACTTGAAGAAAGGCCTATGCTCAGCAGTGGGCGATTATGTATGGGCTGAAAAAGTTGAATGATGATGATATTAAAATAAAATAAATAAATGAATAATTATTAGGGGACAATCTTACACAAATCGACCTAGTCCCAAACCAAGCAAAGCTTGTACTATAGGTACTAGACGACGATAAACATACTTATATAGATAAATACTTAGAAGCATAGAAAACATCCATGACTCAGGAACAAATATTTGTGCTCATCACACAAATAAATGCCTTTACCGGGATTCGATCCCAGGACCTCTTGCTTCGTAGGCTGCAGGGTGACTACCAACTAAGTAACAGCTGCGGTCGTCGACACTTGCCGTGTTAGTCAAATTTGACCAATTTCCTGAAGTCCAATAGAGTTGAAATTTGCATGCAATATTATGGTATCACAAACCTGATCAGACGATGGCGACGGAAGATAGCCATTAGGATCTTCTCAATTACACAACATTACCCCGCCGTGTTGGGGCTAATTGGGACCCACTCAACGAATGAAAGATAGTTGCCCGTTTTGTGGTGTAAATTGTATTTAAAAACAGTGTAGTGTTATGAATTGAACAATTGTATTTTAACGTGAAAGTGGCCGCGACGTAGCTGAGATATGCGTCATTATCGTGATCGGGTGCTGTTTGTGGAGGTCTGTTCATCCTTGCAAGGGCATGCATGCTTGTAAGTACCTAAAGACAAGTGTTATTATTATTATTTTGGCATTGACGAGAGACATCATTCTGTTCTTGACACGTTTTATTGTTATTAACCCTATACATCTCTAACAATATTATATTAACGTTCCTTTTTTTGACACTTAAGGACCGTAGTCATCTCTAAAAACCTTAGAATTATTATTAACTGTATTTGGACGCTCAGAGAGATACATCTATGGGATACTTAAGTACGAGTAATATAAGTAATTAACTTCTTGTTCATTCTGATACAGACTATATATAGAATGTAATGGATAATATTTAGCAATTTCGGTTTGTTTTTATTTAGTAACATTTAGTTTGTTGACCGTTTATATATTTTTTTATTTATTTAATAAACAGAATATAGAAACTTAATAATCTTAATCTGCAAATGTTCAATGATTATTGTGTAAGATTATTATTACTTTATCGTTTGACAAGCAAATACTTATGCAGAATAAATTGTTGATTTTGTTTTTGATTTTGTACGCCTGTCTTATACCCACGTTTAAGAGTCCGCAGTAAGCTCGGCCGAATTTCACCTTCCCATACAAACGTAGTTACGCTTTCATTTTAAATATACGTGTTGGATTGTGACGAAACTTTTCATATTGACATGAGGTATATCTTTGTCTGTAATTAGTTTATTTGGTTCCAGTTTATAAAACAAACGAAATACAGCAAAAACAAGTTTTGTATGAAAAACTTAAATTCGCTGTATTTTTTTACTATGGTATCTGAAGCTACATAAACTAATTACAGACAAAGATATACATCATGTCATTGCTTATGCAAAGTTTCGTTACAATCCAACACGTAGTTTTAAAATGAGAGCGTAACTAAGTACGTTTGTATGGAGAATCGAGCTTACTGCGGACTCTTAAACCGCTAAACTGAATGAAGGATTGGTCCCTATTAGAGAAGAAAATCAGTGAAACTACCATCTCGATCGCTATAAACCAGTCGTTGCATCTCAACCGCTGGGAGTGCATATAATAATAATATTTAATATTTCGGGACAATCTTACACAAACTAGGTGCCAAAATACTAAAACGTCCATAACTCAGGAATAGCGTAAGTGAGTAATATAATCGTAATATATCGTGTTCATCACTCAAATAAATGCCCTTACCGGGAGTCGAACCCAGGCCATCTAGCTTCGTAGGCAAGGTCACTACCACTAGGCAATAGTTGCATCAAATACCTCTTATACGCCTCGAGGGTGAGTATTTTAGGATACGGAAATTTGTTTTCGTTCGACATCCGCCATTTTTTCGAAGTCAAACGACCTGAGGATTTGCCTCCTGGACCCTGATCCTTGAAATATTGTCTCAGGTTGGTTCTCAGCAAGCCTGACTGAATCAGTCAATTGAACTCTCTTTGAGACTCCATTCGAATCCAATACACTGCATAATTATATTATAATACGAACTCCGCACTCCGACTTTCAAATTGCTCGTACAAGCTCAAATCGCTAATTATAAAGCGACAATTTGAGCGGGCAATTAAGGATCTTCTTAACTTTCTGTATGCCTGACTTGAACTTCGTAATTTGATTTAAATTATTTGCCCTCTGACTTACGTACCCATAATATTTATGGTAGGTCCAAGTTGAATTAAGGCTTCAATTGGCGTGGCTACGACTTCAAGCGGGCGGCGGCCGCGGCAGCGGGCTGTTATTCGCTAAGCGCTAATACGGCTCACCCCGCCGGTCACCCGTCACGAAACTAGACCTCTACCGACGCTTAGTTACTACGCATCACGGTGTCAAGTTATATTTGTGGGTGAGCGTTGAGGTGAGCTTAAAACAAGTTAGAGAATAGGGGGGCAGCGGTGGGAGCAAGACGTCGGAGCATTTATTGTAACCTTAGTTTGTACAGATCTTAATAAATAGGTAGGTACATTTGCACACATGCGGTCCCTGCCCTGGTAGGGCGCAGTAACTTAATTTAATTGTAATTCACATTTACATTATTAACATCAAGTGCCGGTCCTTCAATATTAGGTACGTTGGTTTTAAACAGAACGTCAACTTAAAACTATTTATAGGAACAACAATGCAATTCAGCGAGGAAATGCCGCCAGCATCCTTGGTACAATGCCTCGAGGGCCTTTTTTTAGATTTAACTTAGTTTTAATTTAATTTAGTTAATGTTAGTTATCATCTGGTATATACAATTTATAGAAACATTATTAAATGGCAATATCTTATTCACAATATAGTTCGTTTAATTTATTAGGTGATTACAAATTACAATTTTATTGAATTATCATCCAACTAAACTTGAATCCAAAATTTCAGCTAAATCGGTTGAAGATGTCTTTTATCAGCTCTCTCTGATTCAAACTTGAGTTACAAGATTTCACCCAACAAACATAGTTACATACATTGCAAATAAAAGCTTGTAAAAAAATCTTGAGGAGTCCAAATTGGCTCAAGTTCCAAGAGGAGTCCAAGTTGGCTCAGTTCGGGTTGCACAAGGGCGGTTCCACAACACTTTAGGAGCTCAAATACCTATTTCGCTGAAAGTATTTTCGCTCATTTAGCGCCAACCAGGGGACACGTGCAGGGTTATGGTAGGTAAATCCTGCGGACGTGAGCAACAGATTGCCTCGGACACTGAAACAACGCGTCACTGCTTTAACTAAAATGAGCCTAGGTTCCGCTAGGGGTGGCTCACTCCGTGATTTCGTCGCACCGCTACAAGTACATACTGCCCTACCGGCCCCAGAGGGTATAGTCCAGTAAATGAACTGACAACTCGTATGGAAAAAATGGCAATTTTGGAAATAATTTATAATAGCTTATTTTTTATGTGTAACGGATATATTATCAATTAAATAGTTACCCAGCGACAAAATCCGACAAAATTTCAGACATCAATAAAATGATAAGTTAACTAACTTCTGAAAAGTCAGAAAAAATATGAATAAATATTTTTGTCTTTATTTTGGTTCATTTACATTTGCTCTATAATATTCAAGATAAATCGTATAAAAATAGACAATGCATGCTTCATTGAAATCT
The DNA here is from genome assembly GCA_947049275.1 of Epinotia bilunana. Classification (NCBI taxonomy): domain Eukaryota; kingdom Metazoa; phylum Arthropoda; class Insecta; order Lepidoptera; family Tortricidae; genus Epinotia; species Epinotia bilunana. The sequence goes on along the minus strand of OX346266.1, from coordinate 1,985,128 downwards.
ACATAATTACTTCCGGGTGGAAAGTTTGTCGGATTTTTGAATATATAATCTTAGAATAACATTTTCAAATGAAATCAACAAAAAAAACGCTATTATAAATTAATGTTTTTCAAAACCGTATTTTGCCTGGAGTAGTATGTTAGCGCTACCTACAGAACGCACGCGCCTATAGGCTAAGCGTATAAAAAGTATAAACGTAGCCATCCGCTATGTTGGCATACCGCGGATGGCTACGTTTAGGCTCGTTCAGCATACCTAAACAAGAGATTTGTTAACAGAGAATCTTCTGTACGCAGTACTATTATTTATTCTGTGGCCCCGCTTTGGCACCAACTCCCCAGGCATTTGGCTTAGGCACTAGTTTTACGAAAGTGACCGCCTTCGGTTGTTTCTCGTTCGCCCGAACGTTCGACCCATCAATTGGTTCAGTGAGACTTTTTTTCCTCTGGGAAAGGGTGTTAAAGAAATCCCATTGGGCCGATTGACCGATCGGACGAACGGGAAACACCGTCGCCATCTGACTTTCCAACCCAGAGGGAAAACTTGACCTTGTTGAAATTATACCGGTTTCCAGACGATGCTTTCTTTTACCGAAAAACTACTACTACACTACTACTATCTAACTACTATTCAATATTTGATGATATTACGTACATGGTTTTTTAATCATTGGTACGTGCAGCCGAGGTTCAAATCCAAGACCTTCCAGATTAAAAATCGCCTCCCTTACTGCTCGGCCACATGCAAGTAACGCATATGATGCGAAAATACGATCAAACAAGTTTTTGTCAAAAAAATCATTTTTGGTACAGTCAACAACAAAGAGATGTATCCATGTTAGTCTTATAAAATGTAGGAACTTTTAGTTTGCAAAAAATATTTACCCTTGCTTCGTGACATTCTCAGTATTTTGTGGATACAAAATCTTACACTAATTATCATCGATTCGTTTAAAGTGTAAAGTTATGTATCCAACCAAGTTTCCTATGAATGTACTCCTGCAACCTTCATTTATTATCTATCAATATCAAAGAGCATATAACCACTATGACAGATATAAGTCATATTTCAATATTCTAAAGAAATGTAACCGTTTTGAATAGTTTGCCAGACGCCAACAAAGAAGTATTATTTCTCCAATAACCTCAGATAGATTTATGCAATGACAAGTCTGCACTGCTTTCGTGAGTTGTCAGTGTCAGTCAGTCGTCAGAGCGATCATTTTAATCGCACATAGGTTAGTGAGATACATCATAATATTATTGCATATTAAACGAGTCGATGATAATGAAAGGTTTCATTGCTTCTTGAAATGTCACGAACCAAGGGTAAGTAATTATGGCAAACGAAAATTTACTTTATTTTGTAAGACTAACATGGACACATCTTTGTGTAGTTAACTGTACAAGCTTTTATTGCCGACTGTACTTTTCTGTATACCATCATCAACTACTCATGGATACGATTCTAACGAGCCCAAACTCAACGGGGTTACGTCGGTTAAGTACTGAATTCCCATGGCCACCTGCCGTCTCCATTATCAGATCAGCTCGATGGTACCATAATAGTGAATTGTCATCCAAACTATACTTATACCCAAAATTTCAGCTCTATCGGTCACCAGGAAGCGGATCAAATTTAACTTGCAAGATTTGATTACAGACAGACAGACAACGGGACAGGTGAAAAAAAAAAAAAAAAACTTGTAAAAATCCCTTCACCGCTCTGCCACAGCCGCTGTGTAAGTAACCTATGATGCGAAAATACGATCAAAACACCTCTTCATCGAAGGCAATTAAAAGGTTTCCTGTTCAATTCGGGATATTTCAACGTAGTCATGGTCGTAAATATGTATACATTTGTGCTGTATTACAAAGGAATAAGGTGCAAATCTGTTAAGATATATTTACCGTTTGTACACGTGGCATGGCTTAGGGCGGGTTGCACTAACATACGATTACAGGCCGATCAACGTTAAATAAAGTTTTTTTTTAATTATTTTTTTTATTTATTTATTTAGCAAAAAATAGTACAATAAGTGGATATAATCTAATTAAGTTATTAACAACAAAACTTATATCTAACAGGATTATTCGTATACAATATTAATACGCCAATGCGTCTGAAAAGAAATGGTCTTAGGGGACCAATATACACGTTTTTTGCCTAAACTAGGTTACAGTTGTAATCTGTGTTTTAGGCATAAATGGTCTTTGTTTTACATATATATTGTCTTGTCTAAACATTTGTTACCTCGCGTCAAGAATTACAAAACTATATTTAACAAAAGCATGCTTGCGATTGCAGAACTATTTCACTATAGTAAGCAAATTTTCTGTCTCGTCGTAGTAGGTCAGGGTTAGCAACCATGCTGTAACTTTAGTTTGGCATACTTTGCTATTTTGATCGTACACGGAGCATTGTTTATTTATTTTATTATAAAGAAAAGGGCCCACGAAAGAGAAGAAACTGTGCGTAAAAGCGTGTTTAGTGCGAAATTGCTTAAAAATTATATCCAACCGTCTTTTGGTGTGCCTATTAAGGTTGTAGCAAGTCAACTTGTGCTGTTTTAGAATTACGCTCCTGATGAATAGTTGTCGAACTGTTAGTACTTTACATGATTGGTACAATTCCGTGGTCGGAAAATAAAACGGACGGAAGGTAGCCACTTTCAAAAATATGGCGCAGGTAGCTGGCAGTCCATGAACCTGGACAAGCTTTCCATAAATTTTAGATTTTAACGAACACCGCCCCCTTAGGCGATTTTCCCACTGCGCTGCGGTGCGCGGAGCGAGAGATTCCATTGTATGCAAGAATCTCAATTTATATAGAAAACACGCCTAGTACAACACTGCCGACGCGGCAATGCGCGTGTAAAAAATCTGTCACTGCGCATCGCGGCAGGACGCAGTGCAGTGGGAGAATCGCCTTAGTCTACATAATATAATCCTTATTAAAAGCTAGGTATCCACTGAGTAATAGTGATTGAATGCTGTCGAAAGAACAATAATTGTATATTTTTTTGTGCGAAACAAAATCCCGTACACCCTTTGGAAACACTCATAGAATGAAAACAATTACGGGATAGTTAACGCATCTTAGCCAACCTAACAAAACACAGAACTTTTGCACCTTATTACAAGGCAATAAAGTGCACTCATTTTTCTTTACGTTGGTAGTAGACATAAGAGAATCCTAAAACAATGTATGAAGTTTCGCCTCTTAAAACGTAGTGGTTATATTCTCTTTGATCCCGTACATAGAGCAGTAGACTAGGTATATATCTCGCGATACCACTCTATTTATACAACACAAGCTTCTCCGTGCGCGTGGAACTCGTATATATCACATCTCTATACAACCTTTCACCCCCCATTTAACCCACTTAGAGGATGATTTCCGGGATAAAAACAATCCTATGTCCTTTCCCGGGACTCAAACTATCTATCTATGATGATGACAAAGAGTTAACGTTGTTGCTGCGTGATTTTGCGTAAATTCGGTAATACCTACCGTAAAATGGGGGTTATGAATGGGGAGAGAAGGTATGAAAGGGGGGTGAGATGGTTTTTTAAGGCTACTGCTACAAAAATAATGTATTCCAATTTAAAATGGAGCTATAGTAATACTCATAATAAAAAAAAACGATCCAACAATCTTCCAAAATCACCTTTGTATGAAAAGCCATTTCACCCCAATTACGAGGGATTACGGGGTGAGGTGGTTTTCCTGTTTATCGTCAAAGTTATGAAATGGAACTACCCAAAATAAAATAAAAACTAAAATACAAATGTCCGGAACACTTATTATATACACCATTCAGTTTGTATAAGTAAAAATACAATGTTTTTGAGGTTTGAATGTCAGTTTTTACCCTACTGACCCCATTTTACGGTACTAATCTGAATTCAAAAATTCTTTCTTCATCTGCTCGTCTATTATGGGACGGCCGCGACATACTCTCAATTTTTCTCGCACTATACCTCTTGTTCCAAGTGTTCTAATAAGAGAGAGAGAGACAGATAGTGCGAGAAAAATCGAGAGAGCTCGCGCGCCGTCACGTGATAGCCGTGCAGTATTGATTCGGTATTGATATAGGCTTTACCGCGGCTTTGTTTGCACTCTTCATAATATGTGGGGAAGATGTAAAGGCGGCTAGTCTTTATTAACTTATGAAAATGTATAATTTTTCACTGTAACTACATCAAATATGTAATAGATATTACAGTAACTTTAATTTTTTTTAATAATTCTGACGCAGTATAAAATAGCAAACTAATTTCGATACCACTCATTTTAACATTCCAATATACAATAGAGACTAACCTAATTACAAAGACAAAACTAAAAATGCAGTTCTCGCCGTCAACTGTTTCACTTAATTTTGCCACCAATGCTGCCTCGCTAACTTAGAATGCCATGACTTCATAGGACTCTCAATGTATATACGTCTTTTTGGTTCCGTAATTCATACCTACCAATACAATGCGCTGCCAAAGTAAGCTTAAACACAATCGCATTGCAACGGACTCGGTCTATAAGCGCTATTTAGTATTCTGTGCAAGAATCAAAAAGAGGGAAATGCATCCGGGAAATACGCCGCACCAAATTGACTTTGTATCCATTTCACGGCAAAGTAACCTTTATTGTCTCCCAACCCGCATATAACTTGACAAACAATTCTATGTATTGACAATAAGGAACGTAATGGCATGCAAATACGAGTAACACTAGGTGTTTATGCTCGGAATTCTGAATATTTTGAGACGAGTGTTTCATACTTTGTAGAGTTTGAGGACGCGTTCCTGTTTTCAGAATATAAATTTTAGTGCCGAAGAATAAGGTTTGTATTTGAATGGCGTGTGGGAGTCATAAATGTTATTTATATAACACGACATTATTTTGCTTCTCGTCTGGAAGAAGTGCGGAAAGTTTCTGAGAAATAAAAAAATAAACATGTCAGACGTCCTTCTTTAATATGATACGACTTTTATGTATAAACAAACATCGGTCGATATTTTTTGTGGTGCTTTTTATAACTCATTCTATAAAAGGGGCCATAAAACGGCATGTCCTAGACACTTCAACGATAACATCAAAACATGTGACGTATGCCTGTCTCTTTCTTAGGGAGAAAGCCACTATTACGCCGTGAAGCGTCATTTGTATAAGGTCCCGTTTCTCTGGGAATGACACTTATTTCTTTTACTATAATTTAACAACATACGAGAATTAAATTAATAATTTCAGGATAAACTAATACTATTTGACATAAATAACTTAACAATATGGTTTTATAAAATAAACAACTCCTGTTGTGTGTCTATATTTTTATCAAGTAAGTACTCGGTTGTTTGCTGCGTTTGTAGTTTTAACTCAATGTGCACTAAAAAAACGACGAATAAAATATACATACCCAGTAATGTAATGTATAAGTTTGATGGACGTTCAGAAATAAGGATAATAGCAGTGAAAGAAAAACCATAGAATGCGAGCTCCTTTCAAACTTCTACCCGAGCACGTGCCTAAAACCCGATATCATTGTCATGTTTGCAGTGCCATTGCAGGGTGTCACATGGATACATTTATTGTTTTCACCAAACCTGTAATGTGACACGCACACGCACGCACGTTATTCTATTCTAAATTGAGTCAGAAAACTGCGATAGGAATAGGTTCTCATCTTTATAGCACAGTGGAATGTCATCTGAGTCATCTCGCTTCTGTTTGGAGCAGTACGCTTACCATGAGTTTGACAATGACGGCTTACGCTAACGAGTATCGAGTTTTCTATCTGTGCATCCCGCTCGTACTGTCAAAGTGCAATAGAGATGGACAGATAGAAAACTCGATTCTCGTTAACGAAAAATGACAATGACTCATGGTAGCCGTAGTACTCAACTAGAAAAGTACCATCAGCACCACAAGTTACCGTCCGTGGCCGACTCACACGGCGATAGGCGACGCAACGAGGTAACTATAGCAACGCCCACAGTTCATGAACCGTAGATAGAGGATTTAACCGATGGAATCCTAGCGAATGCCCAAAAGGGATGGAGGTAAATTAACCTGACTAAATTGAGAAGGATCAGAAGACTTATACATTCTTGATATATATCATGATTCAAATTTAGATAATTTTATCGGTAAAAGTACAAGTTCATTTTATAAGTCAAATTGTTAATATCAATTTAATAACCTCCTGGCCTTAGCCGATCTGACGGCAAAAGGCCTGACGGTTTGACATTGGTGCCTTGGCAGAAAGGCAAGTGTCTGCTCTGGGACGCGACGTGTGTCAGCACTTTTGCTGCTTCTCACATTGGTCGCACCTCGCGGGCGCCTGGAGCAGCGGCTGAGCTGGCGGCAATGCGGAAGAGGGACAAGTACTCGGGCCTATGCAATTATTTATTTGTTCCGCTTGCGGTGGAGACGACTGGGTATTGGTGCTCGGAGGCCACAACCTTTTTTAGGGAAGTGGGGCGTCGTTTGCAGGAGAGAGGCCTGCATCCCCGCTCTGGGTCATTTCTGGCGCAAAGGTTAGCCATAGCTGTGCAGCGCAGCAATGCGGCTAGCGTGATGGGAACCTTTGCACCTGGAGTGGCGCGGGGCGGGTTATTCGATACTTAGTTTTTAGTTTAGATTAGTGCCTACTAATCTAGTTTCTAATTTAGGTTAGTTAGGTTTCTAATTTTAATGTGTTGTTTTGTTTCGATCTATTGTGTGACATGTATATTATTTGATTTTGGACATTAAAAAATTTAATTATCAAAAAAAACATTAAACAAATCGTCCAGCTAGGTAGGAGCAACTTCGACAAGGAAGCTGACAGAAGAATGCGGTCGGGCTGGGCAGTGTATGTGAAGCTTCGTCACCTCTTGGAGTCGCCACTGCCCGGGGGCCTTAAGTCGAAAGTCTTCAACCAGTGTATCCTTCCTGTCCTCACATACGGAGCTGAGACGTCGACAATCACACAAGGCCTCGTCCACAAATTCCAAGTCACTCAGCAAGCCATGGAGAGGGCTATGCTCGGAGTTTCTCTAAATGATAAAATCCGGAATCAGAATATCTCACGGAGAACCAAGGTTATCGACATAGCGCTGAAGATAAACAAGCTGGAGTGGCAGTGGACTGGCACATGTGTCGCAGAGGGGATGGCCGATGGGGCAGACGAGTTTTAGAGTGGAGACCGCGAACAACTCGGAAGACCCCCCGCCAGGTGGACCGACGACCTGAAGAGAACGGCTGGAAGCGGTTGGATGCGCATAACTGAGGACCGGGTATGGTGGCCCAAATTAGGAAAGGCTTATGTCTAGCAGTGGACGACTACAGACTCAGGATGATGACTATTATTATTATATATTATTCTAGAATTCCTTTTTCCTTGATAGGAATTCGCCTACGCTATAATATTTCTGCTATCCAGTCTGTAGCCTGTAACAGGGGCAAATATTTTAAATTACGCTTCCTTAGAGCATCTGCAGTAACCCAATATTTAAAAAAAAAAAAATTATTCGGAGAAACGTTATAACCTCCAAGTAATGTATCTTGGCACCTCGAGGTCATAGCACGTAACATCATCGTGTAATGATGAGTCATAATAGTTTTTGCATTATTGTTTTTAAAAGATATTTTTGTGAATTTTATGTTTTTTTTGTATTTTTTTGTTTTTAAAATAAAAAAGCTACATATGTCACCGCAGAAGAGTAAAAAATACGCGTAAACATACTTTTCAGTTAGAACCACCCGGAAATAATTGCTCACAAGCTCAATAATCTAACGTTTAATTTTTTGTTCCTATTCGAGGCCACACCATGTATACATATATTTTCGTATTGCTTAGCGCTGCTTGTGTATTAGTTTAAAAAATTATTACCATTAAAATTAAATCGGAGCTGTGAAATATTTTTTTAACTAAACGTAAAATGTAGGTATATTCATCAAGCTTCATTTCAATATCTTGATAAACACTAATTATGTTCGCCCTCCAAATTTTGAAATGATAATTAAATCCAGGTTCTAATTGCTAATCGGCTTAGTGCCTTCGCTAAATGAATACAGAATTTGTATTTCACTTCGACAAAGCGTATAAAAGAGCGATTTCTATGTTCAATCACAGAAATGGTTAGGAGCAGAAGCAGAACACACAGCGAGCGTCCCTAACGCAGCGTTTCGAAAGCTTTGACAGACGATGTAAACGTGACTTGCAGTGTAATTCCAAAACTATTCGTCGCCTCGTATTGTTAAGTAATTTCAATTGTCCTTTTTATGTTCAAACAATTGGTGTTTGCTCGTTTGAATAGGATACGCAATCACTAGACGTTCGACTCGTTACGCGATCCTATTCGACTTCAATTTTATTTATTTTATTTTATTTATTTATTTCACCATAAAGTAATATGTGCATTACATGGCATGTCAATAACAATTGTTAAAAAGAAAAAGAAAAAATATACAATAAGAACAAAACATATACCTAGTGCTATATATAAGGCTAAATGCACACATGCATTTCAAAATTGTGTAAGCTAATGTTGCTTGTTAAATATTCTGATACTGAGTAAAAGGCATGTTTCCTGAAATAATTTGATATTTTCTTCTTAAAACCATGAATTGGCAATGATGTTATTTCCAAAGGTAATTTGTTATACATTTTTATCTTTAGGAAAGCACCCTGTTTTTGACATTTTCTAAGCCGCAACTTTGGCAGTACTAGTTTGTGTTTAGATCGCGTATTATAGCTATGTATATCAGACAATTTAGGGAGACAATCCGCTTGTCTGTGTGTTTCTAAAAGGGAGTTGTAGATAAATAGTGAAATCACCGTCATTATGCCTAAACTTTCGAAGTGTGGTTTGGCTGTGTCTCGTCGGTTGATCCCACACATGATCCTGATGGAACGCTTCTGAAGTACTAGTATTTTTTGGATCTCTGATGCGTTCCCCCAGACCGTAATAGCGTAATTTAGTAATGATTGTATGTATGCGTAATATACAGTTTTTAATGTTTCTATATTAATTAAAGATTTTAACTTTAGTAATGCAAAATTTGCCGAAGATAATTTATTGCTAAGTTTTTCCAAATGTTCTTTATGTGTTAATCTACTATCCACTATATATCCCAAAAAGTTAGTAGAATTTTGATAAGTTAGCTCTGGTGAATTTTTGAGATTTCAAGAATTGGATTGTTGTTTTTGTTTCTGTGTTCACTTTTGTTATTATTTTGTATGTGTCACGAATAAACGTTTTCTATTTCTATTTTCTATTTCTATTTCTATATTTTATGCTTATAGTTTTATTTGTATTTAAAACAATGCCATTTGCCTGAAACCATTCCTGAAGAATATGCTGGGCCTGTGTTAGCTGTGCTTCCATTGTATTAATGTTTTTATGTCTCACTCCGATATGAGTATCGTCAGCAAACAAGCTAACCTGTGCCCAATCTGGAACGTTTGATGGCAGATCGTTGACGTATATTAGAAATAACACAGGTCCCAGAATTGAGCCCTGTGGTATTCCGATGTCATTGTTTCTGATCTTCGATTTGCTTGACCCAACCTGTACAATTTGACTACGCTTCTGCAAGTAGGAGGTCATCATTTTGAGAGCCGTCCCCTTGAATTTGTAATGTTCTAGTTTCTTCAGGAGGACATCATGCCGCAAGCGATTTGCGCTTGCTTTGCGCGTCAAGCTTACGTGTCAGACAGAACCAGCGCGTAAAACACATTAAAATGCGAATATGACGTGTCAAGTTGTGAAATCAAGGCCCACCCAACGGGCCGGGCCGGGTCACATTGCGTTGCCTCGTGGCGGATGCGCGAGCACCCGGCGGTAGCCGACCGCGTTTTAATATTACGGATGCGACGACAGCCGAGCGTAGCCGTCCGTGTCCGAGAGGAACCGACCGGCCGCAAACCCATTCAAATATGAAATGTTACATCTGTATTAAAGCTTCAAATTCCTTTGGCAACTTATGTAAAATTCGCTCAGGCGCGCTTCGGCCCGGCCCGTTTGGTGAAAATGATTTGTGATGACGACGACGCACGCATCGCGCTGCTCATCCGGCGGTCGGGCGGCGTAAATTAGTACGCAAAAGTCGACATCAAAGGTATGTCTACAATTTGTGCCTTATTACAATGGGATAGAGTGCACTATTGCTGAACATATTTTTGACGTCAACTGTACCGCTTGGTCAAAACGCGCCGTGTGTTCTGCTTCTTAACATTAAAATAAACTTTCATCTTTGAAATAAAATATGTTAGGTGCTTGGTAAGTGCTTAGCTAAAAAAAGGTTTTTAGATAATATTAAAATTATATTTTTCATTTAAATTGGTAAAAAATGCCAACTTTCTCTTTCACAAATACCTACAAATTGCTATTAGTACGAAATGACTTGTAACTTTTAACGAGATTTGTTGTTAGATTAGGTTATAAGATTTCTGGAACGTTTTTATTCATTCTCATTTTGCTTTTCATTCTCAATCGTCAATCCTCTTCCACGAAATAAAACGAGTGAAAGTAAATTGAGTAACTAATATAAAAAAGAAACATTTTTGTGTATACGCAGAATATTATTTTTAAGTTCATCCAAGCGTATAAGTCCATTATGGGAGCTCAAATTTAGAATAAAATAGAATAGAAAAGAAATACCAAATTCAACGTCAGACAGCATTCTAACGGCATTCTGAACGTCATTGCTTACTAGTTAAATACAGCACAGACTACCCTATAATAAAATAATGTATTGGATCGAGCAGGTTTAGCGTACTTTGAGCTGAACTGTTTAACAATCAATTGAAATTGTTTTTAAGAAACAAATGTTTTTATTGTTTCAAGGAATACTTTAATAATATCGGCAAGTGAAAAATGTTACCGTGTGTTTATTAGCTTTGTATAAACTTACTTATAATAATTCAATAGGTTAGCCCTCTGCTCTGATATTGCTGCGCCCTTGCAGGGTGTCACATGTATGTGTGTCACTTATGTGTTAATTCCATCCAATCTTTGTAATATGATATGCAAGAAACGATTCTATTCTATTCTAGATCAATTTTTATTTTTTGTAATTCTTACCTAGCTTTCGGTATTTTACTAATATAACTATGCTGCCCCCTCAAGGAAAAAACCATAAGTGTAAATTTTTGTCAAATGAGTTTTTAACAGTCTCGGACTCGGTGAAAAAAAAGTAATATTTCTATCTCACACGGGTTTGGATATCTGTAATAAAAGTAATAAACCAAGATTTAGATTTAGTTCATGTCATTTTGTTAAGTTTACTTCTTGTTCGAAGTAGAAAAGTCATAACTTCGTGATCATAGGCAAAAAAGTACTAAGTAACCGCTTATGTTTTTAAATCTTTGTCTTGGATGTGTGCCTATAAATAATTTAATTATTACCACGTTTTTCCCTGTAATTAGTACGATTGTGAACTATGGTATCAATATGTTTTATCATAAGAAGAAAAACCATATTTTCAAATTACTAAGTTAAAAATACTTAAAATGAAACATATGCTACATCTTGTTAGTTCGTGATTTTTATCAATATTAAAAATTTGAGCAATTTAATAAACCACAAGTACCCTTTTGTGCTTTTTCAAGTTCCTAGATTACATAGTTCCTTGATGGGGCAGTATGGCGTAATATTCCGAAATAAAGAATTAATTATTATATTACTATTGGGAACTATATATATTTTATTATAAGCCGACGAATTTCAATCAGGAGGTTCATCCCTGACTCGTAAAACTATGGTTTTTTTTCAAAAAATTATGGACGTAATATCATTTGATATTTGAAATGAAATGAAATGAAAATTATTTATTTCTAGACAGAGTCCATAGGTGCAAATTAAGTTAAATAACAATATAATTACACAATTTAAGAATGTGAAATAATAATAATAAATAAAAAAATAAAAATAAAAAACCTCAAATAATAATAATAATAAGTAAATAGACTAGTTGCCTTACATACGGCTACGCCAAGGCCGCAGTGTAAGGCTTGTGGTACTCCCGCCATCGCTGATGCAGCGGGCTGGCAACCCACTCTCTCACAGCTGCAAGCAATGTATTGGAGGAGCCATAGATTGCCTTTCTGGCGTTAGCTGTCCTAGCTCGTAGTAGCGCGGGCCAGCACGGCGCGCGGCCCTCTGCGAACATCGTACTCGCACTGCACCATCGCGGAAGGCGAAATAAAGCTCGCCACGCGTTGTTGTACTGCACGCGCATGTCTTGAGCGGCTGCACACGTGAAATTAGACCACAATTCTGCTGTGTAGACGCTGGTACATAAACTTAGGAACAGCTGCCTCTTCACCTCTTTGCTGCATTTGGCGAACCTCCTAGCCAGCATATTTAACAGTGGCTGTTTGGTGAAGCAAAACACCGTGAGGAAACCGGTCTAGTCCCAGTAAGGTCTTGTTTTCCGTTTGGGTGGAAAGTTCGGCAGTCGCGTGGTAGCGGAATAACGATAGAAAGAAAGAAAGAAAGAAAGAAAACATTTATTCGTGGACAAAACAATGGGTATAAAACAAAACACAGTACGTAAAAGTAGCAGGGTCCACGGAAAGGCCCCGACTCAGCATGGTGCTAACCTAGAAGGCCAGCGCTGGTCTTCCGTCGGAAGCTTTACATGAGTTACCTCCTGGATAGGAGGGTGATAACCACATACCATATATGTCTCAATGTCTAGACAGGTATGGCTCACGTACCGAACCAAATTATTTATTTTCAAAGGAACGTCACCTCCCATGGGTCGCGAATAATCTTATCTTCTTATCAAACCAATTCCCAGCTTATAACAAAGCAAATTACAACTGTTCCCTAGTGAAAAACGTCGTATGCCGGGTTGACATTTGAATGCAATCAAATTATAGAAAACACACGTATCAGAGAAGATGTCTCCCAGGCCCGCAAATTGTTTTAGCTGAACGCTTTGTTTAAAGTACCCTCCAGCTATTCTGCGAGCGCGCTCTGGGCGTGAGACAGAATAAATGTAATGTATTTGGTTTCGTACGTATTTTAATTAACGACATTGAACAAATACGGTGCAAGTTGAAATACTTGTTTTAAGTTTAGGAATAACAAAGTTTACCACACTTCTAATAAAACCTTTTTTTACCTACTACTTTTGTATTAAGCAGAATTGAGTAACGTGTGCAAATGAAATTTATAAAGTACATCGCACACCCTAGAATGAAAAAACAAGGTGTTTTTTTTTCTTGTCAAGAATATTCATCGAGCCTTTTTTCCATACTAGGCGAGCGATAAGTCATGTTTAAGCGTGCTTAAACGGCTCAACCGGTTTGGATGACATTTGGCACGAAGATAGTTTTGGTTAGTTTTTATCCCGGGTCCCCGCAGATGAAGTCGCGGGCGGAAGCTGGTAATAAAATATAATGAAACGGCACGTCACTCACGTCTTTAAGGTCGAATATCGCTCGTCATGTTTCGAACTAATACGTGGTCCTTAAGGCTAGGCTGTGCATTGGAAATTATCGCGTGCTATGAAACGCCGTTCTGACCAGATTAAGAATAAGATCTGATTTTCAGATATATGATTCATGATTATATGATTGTTTATCTGATTTTATCGATACATGATTGCTTAAAATTTCCTCGATAGAAAAAAAATCCAAAGTTGGGTCTGTATTTTCCTTTTTTTACTCAGCCTACTCAAACGATACATTATTTTACGACACAATCAAGTTAATTCTATAGTATTTTATCTCATGTAAAATCTCACTTCATGAAATTTAAATAATACTTCTCTTAGTTAGGTATTTATCGAAATTTGTCCAAAAAGCCATTCTCGAAGAGTGTTACATCTCTTTTCCTCGTGCGCGGAAGGCATCAGCGTATCTCTGTCTAGGGGGCGTATTCGACTCAAATCAAGGCATCGCCTTAATCGTGAGCACTCGCGCAGGCAAAGCCTAGTGCAGGGACTGGTACTTGTAATATATTATACTACGTGTAAACTATTTTGCTAAATAAATGTCTTATATCGTGAACTAGTTTCTGCCCGCGACTTCGTCCGCGTGGAACTTGTTTATATCGTAGCATACGAACTTTCGCCCCCATTTCACCCCATTAGGAGATGATTCCCGGGATGATAAGTATTATATATGTTAATCCAGGCTATACAATACCTATATATGTATACCAAAATTCGTCTTAACCCGTTTAGCCGTTTTTGCGTCATCGAGTCACAAACATATTAGGCAATATCCAAACATCTAAACTTTCGCATTTATAATAGGTATTAGTATCTGCCCAGTTTTACCCTCTTATAATGAAAGCCCTTGTCTGATAGACGACCCTACCTATACTAACCTTGCCGTCTTATTTGCGGTGATTTGGGTTGCAAGGTAATTTTATGCATAAGTTCTCGTTCCAGTGAGGCAAGCCAATCAATAACTAGGCTAAAACCAAAGTACCTATTCAATTAATAGCATTAAATACCTTTTTTGTTTGGTGAAGTTTTTAACAAGCTTTTTAGAATGAATGTTCATTAAATTGAAGCGCTTTCATTAGATGGAAGATACTGTTAATTTTATAGAACTAGAAAAGTGAAATTGATTACTTGTCTGGTGTATATGTGTCTAAACGTATTGAATAGGGATCCGGTTGATGTTTGCTGCACATGCTCGATGTGGTCTTCAATCGATAATTTTTCTATATGATGGCACGTGACAGCGGCAAACATACATACGATGTTTATGCTCTTGCGACTTGAGAAGAGCCTCTCACGCGTAGTTGACCACCGTCGAATACGCCTACTTTGCCACCAGGGGGAACTTTGCCAAAAAACTGATTTACAGCAAATCTGCTAATGAACGAAAACACAACAAATTTATGACAATCTTACTATTTTTAGTAGTTTTTTTTACTAGATTATATTTATGACTAGTTTGAGTCATACATGTATTTAACTTCAGCCAGGAGCTTGCAGAAAATTGTGGGATGTGAGGTGTATTTACTTGTATGGCAAATATTTAACATTGCCCACATGTACTGTGTAAAACTGTAAAAAAAAGAGTTAAAACTGAACAGCCATGTTTGCCCATAATTTAGTACTGTCTCGTCTCAAAATCATAAGAGCTGTAGTTGCGTCAACAATTCGACATGGGCAATGTTGGCAAAAGTCCAGATAACTTTACCCGCGATCAAAATCGAAAAAAAATTGTAATAGATGTTGATTAAAAAAATATTTCTCCTCATGAACACAATATGCGTATTACTACGAAGGACTCGTTAAGCAAAAAAAAATATCATCCTACCATAGAAAAAATATGAGATTTCGTGTTTTTCAAAAAAAAGGGAAAGTAGGCATGTTTGTTGACGGTATTTGTCGATTTGACGGTTCGTTTTGCCAACCACTATTGACAAAGGCTGGAACCTTATTCTCAACAAAGCACATCCTAGGGAGCTCTGGCGACCCAACTAGTCAGTAAGGAACACAACAACACATACATACCAAATATTTAGTAGTGGTGATATTTATAGCTGCCATCCAAATGTAGCAGACTAAACGGCGGGTTGCACCAACTTACGATAACAGACCGATTATCGTTAAATATGGCGCTGGAAGCTGTCATTTTTACGAATAGCGCTTACGATTGCAGACGGTTTGGTGCAACACCCTAACAGTGGCTTGCTCCAAACTGTCTGTAATCTTAAGCTAGTGCAACCTGAGCCTAACTTGAATGACTGAAATATTTAAATGAAGCACTCCCTAATTCGACGAACACAACACAAACGAGGATATATATTCTCCCCTTTCTTAGTGGAAGTGCATTTGATATAAAACGGACGACGCTAAGTAACATACATTATGCGTACTTGGCAAGGTTTGCTAATAATATGAGATAGGTTAAAGTGCATCAGTATATCTTTTTAGAACATTAACTATTCCGGCTTACGGCTTAAATTTTCAATATACAACCATAATTAGAATGTTTTTCAGTACGAGAGCCTGTTGAATAATTTAAACTAAACGTACCTATTTAATAAGACGGGGCTTGTTACCGTCTAAGGCTCTTAAAATTTCATGAGCTATGCACGGGAATGCCTGTATATAAGAAATCTTTACTTGACGCTGGTACTTCTATTCCTAGTCTGTCAACTTCATATTGGACTCGTACCAGTCTGTTGTCTCCGGTTCAGTCTGAGATATGACATTGCATTAGGGCGGAACGTTTCTCGAGTGGCGACCACGAACTGGAAGGCGCTGCGTGGGTAGACCCCCACAAGGTGGACTGATGACCTGGTCCGCGGTAGCCGCTGGACGCGGGTGGCCCAAGACCGGTCAATGTGGCACTCTTTGGGAGAGGCCAATGTCCAACAGTGGACGTCTTTCGACTGACATGATGAAGTCTGAGACATAGTTTTCACAATCCGATTTGCTTTTCAACGCAAACCGAGCTACGTTTTAGAAAGAGCGCGGATATATATACCACTGAAATAAAATTAAAATGCTGATAGTAAGCCAATACAATAAATACTATTGAGTCCTTCGCCAATTTCAAATCCACGATATATGAAGCTAGACCCAATAGATCTCTCAAGGAGACAAAGAGTGTTAAACGCTCAAAATACGGTGTTTCTATAGGCCTTATCATTTTAAGCAACATCGCAGACCACAAGCGGTTTTCCAAAAGTTTCCCCTTCCATATTTTTCTTGTATTACCAAATATACGGATTAGGGCATAATGGAGGCGTAAAGTGGTGCTTGCCGTCTATGCATATTTAAAATCAAAATTTGCTTCCTCCTGAGGTCTCAAAGCCTATCTAAGGTTAATCGTTTGCGGGCTTTTCACATCCGGGAGAAGTTGAGAAAGTTGTTTAGTGAGGTTCTTCTTCGAAACGAGTTTTCGGGGCCTTTGTTTTATGTTTTTGGGTAGGGACAGGTATGGAAGTTTTAAAGTAAGAAATAAAAATAAAAAAAAATGTAAAAATTCACGTATTTTTTAGGGTTCCGTCTGTCCCTCTGTCCGTCTGTCTGTCCGTCTTCGGCTTAACTCAGTAACCATTTCTACTAGAAAACTGAAATTCGGCATGGGTATATAAATCAATCACGCCGACAAAACAGAAGAATCAAATCTAGTTTTTTTTGGTGTACCCTCCCCTACACCTGAAGTGAGGATGTAATTTTTTTCTCATAAAACCCATATTATGGGTTTCGTTGGATAGCTTGTTCAAAAATATTATGGGTTTCTTCAGACGATTTTTCAAATTGGCGATTCGTTTGGGAGATATTGGGCTTTAAAGCCCAAATTTTTGTTCGAGTCATGTGTCCTTCCCCCAGCCGGCTAAATGGCTGCTACTGGGAATGTGAAAAAAATCGTGGCAGTAGTAGATATAATGAATTTCAAAAGGAAAACTATCACGGCTAAGTAGGCATAACTAGTTACCGAGTAATAGTCGACCGACTTAAAATGTACCTACTTAGAAAGGCCAATTTTCGTACAAATTCGGCCGACGCAACCATTTAGTTGCCGCGCGCGTGTCAATGTAACTAAGAAAGATAGGCAACTACGGAACCGTAGACTGCGCGTGGCCCGACACGCACTTAGCCGATTTTTTTTACTTTTTTTGATTACACATGTGATAAGCAGAATGAATGTGTAATAAATAAAAATATACTTTACGTAGCGGTAGGTACTAGCACATGTGGGCGGCGAACCTTTAGGTTCGCTACATTGATGTAATTTGTCAAAATAGCAGTCGTTAATTTTATTGATAATTATGTCTGTTAAAAATTAATTATTATGATTTTAACTAACTTAAATTGATTTGAGAATTGATGTGACAAACTTCCGTCTCCTGTTTATTTAATGGCAAATTGTTTAAAAATGATAAATTTATATGTGTCATGTAAATTATAAACTAACAATTATATTTAAATGTCACTTAAAACGATTTTCCTGTAATATTAGTGTAAGATTATATTGTTTGAAGCTAAGTTCTTTGTTAATGACGTCACTTGTTTTGTCCGATCAACGGGTGGCGTGAGGGGAGAAGTGGGGTTGTCTGGCACTTCATATTTAAACGCGCAGCGCACTAGAACTGGTCTCTTTTTGCAACATTAACTTGTACAGATTGTTACTCTGCCCGAATTATTAATAAAAGTGATTTTTATGTAAATATCGTTTTACATCATACACCCCTAAAATGGATTCCCGTGATAGTGGTGGAACAACGCCGACACACACATACCTTTGGGTGTCACTGTACATTTTAAAAGTTCTTTCCCAGATGGGGTGTTCCAGAGTATTTTTCTTCTTTTTTATTTATTTATTTATTTAAACTTTACTGCACAATACAAGATATAGTACAAATGGCGGACTTAATGCCATAAGGCATTCTCTACCAGTCAACCATTGAGCAAAACAGAAACATTTGGTGCAGGCATTTAAATTTAAATGAAAACTTAATCCAAGATAAACTTCTATCAAATACATACGAAAAAAAACATACACATATACAAAATAATATACACTAATATATATACATATTACTACCTTTTGTACCTAGTGAAAAATACTATGTTGACAACTATCCTACGCGCTTATCAGAAAGATACTTGCGTAACTTGCGCTTGTGCTCAATTTGCTTTGTGCTTGACGGATAGTTAGCGGAAGAGCATTCCAGAGTCGAATTGCCTGAACGGTAAAAGAACCAGACATAAAACCGGATCGGTGATGGAGAACAGACAGCTTTAGGCTAAGGGAACTGCGGAGTACGCCTCCGGGTCGAGCAGAAACAAAAATTTTATAAGTAACTATGTCCATCGTCGTATAGTACCCATAGTACAAGCTTTGCTTAGTTTGGGACTAAGTAAGTCAATTTGTGTAAGATTATCCGCAAATATTTATTACCTAATTTATTATTTATTTATGTCTTTATTCAATTTCTATCTTAGGCTAGGTTTTTATTTATTTATTATTCTCTTTATTCATCTTTTGTCTTAAGCTAGGTTTTTACAATAACTATATAAAAAGTAAAATATAAAACTATACATACAAAACATAAAATCATTATAAAAACCTAACCTAGGGTACCGCCGGCAGCGAGGCGGGGCCTAAGCTGCCGGTGGTCAGGGCGCCAGAGACAGGAATCTCCTGACTATCCGCGCAGTATCCAGGAGTACCGCCTTCTGTATCTGACCCTTGATCCAGCCATCTAGCGAGAGTCTCTTGAGGTGATGGTCGAGACTCTTCGCTATTAAACCGTTCGCTGAAACGACTATCGGGACGATGATCGTCGAATCAACATCCCACATGGCGGTTACCTCGTGAGCCAGGTCTAGGTACTTGCTGGCTTTGTCCTTCTCGGCCTTCACGAGGTTCTCGTCATGGGGGATGGTGATGTCGACGAGCACTGCCTTGCGTTTCCATCGATCTGTCAGCACGATATCAGGCCTATTGGCAAGAATAGTCCTGTCCGTGATGACAGTTCGATCCCAATAGAGCGTGGCACGACCATTTTCGAGAACTGGCGCAGGTGTGTACTTATAGTAAGGCACTTCGGAGGCCACAAGACCGTATAGCAGAGCAAGTTGCTGGTGAATAATTCTGGCTACAAGGTTATGTCTGTGCAAGTACTCGCCGTTAGCAAGATGACCACAACCGGAGATAATATGCCTGAGTGACTCCCCGGGACGGTGGCATGCCCGACAAATGTCGACCGTACCGTCCTTCAGGATATACCTCCGGTAATTGTTCGTCATGATAACTTCGTCCGCAATTGCACAGACAAAACCTTCGGTTTCCCCGAAGAGATCCCCGAAGCGTAGCCAGTTCACCGACGCGAGCAGATCTACATCGGGTCCTGTGAGGGCCTTGTAGAACCGCCCGTGTAGCTCCTTGCTCCTCCACACCGCCCTGCGGTCCTCGACGCTCATTACTTTAAGTCTGCGCCAGTTCTCGTTTGCCAAGGAGAGCGGGGTGAAGTTTCCGTCTACTGCCACTACGTCGCGATGCATCCCACACTCGTTGTTTAGGAAATAATCCCTGAGATTGCACACCTCACGGTTGTGAATGTCCTTGGCATTTAAAAAGCCGCGACCTCCACACTTCCGCGAGATGTACAGTCTCATAACAGACGAGCGTGGGTGTAGCATGCGATGCGCAGTAAGCAGTACTCGGACTCTTCGGTCCAGGGCATCCAGCTCAGTCTGAGTCCACCTTAGTACGCCAAAGGAGTAAGTAAGCAAGGGCATCACCCAGGCGTTGAAGGCGCGCACCTTGTTGCCGCCCGACAAAAGACTATTAAGTACTTTGGTCAGGCGACAAAAGAAGCGCTCCTTCACCGCCCGCTTTACGCCCTCACCCTCAATACCCAATGACTGTGACATACCAAGATACTTATAGGTTTCTGCTTCGGAGATAGATTTGAGGGACATTGTCTCAGAAAGTTGCAAATTTGCTGAATTTACAACTTTCCCCCGCTGTACATGCATGACCGCACACTTATCGACACCAAATTCCATTTTGATGGCGCTACTGAAGACTTCTGTTGTTTTCAGTAGTTCCATCAGGTCATGTCCATTCGGTGCAAATAGCTTAAGGTCGTCCATATAGAGCAGATGATAAATGACCTCACCCTCTCTCCGAAGTCGGCAACCTAGTCCTGAATCCTTCAGCATGGTGCTAAGCGGATTCAGCGCTAGGCAGAACCACAAAGGACTCAGACTGTCGCCCTGGAAGATCCCACGTTCAATTCTTATAGAGTCCTGCGGACCAGAAGGGCAATCTCCTCCCCCCGGTTGACGAAGGACTGTGGTCCACTGCCCCATGCAAGCGCCTAAGAAGGATCTCAGAACTGCATCAACTTTATACAACTCTAAGATCCTCCTCAGCCATGAATGAGGCACCGAATCATAGGCCTTCTTGTAGTCAATCCAGGCAGTCGAAAGGGCCCCTCTGTTCCGCCGGACTCGTTGGCAAATGGCCATGTCTATGAGAAGGAGCTCTTTAGTACCACGAGACCCAACCCTACATCCATTTTGAGCAGAGGCCAAAACGTTGTTTGCAACTATGTGTGCGTTAATTTTTGCTCTCAAAATGGATGTAATGAGCTTGTACAGCGTAGGCAAGCACGTGATGGGTCTGTAGTTTTTCGCTTCCGTGGTACTACCGGACTTATAGAGCAGGGAGGTGATACCAGTTGTCAAGAAAGAAGGCAGGGAACCGAGCTCAAGGGCTTGCTGGAACTGTGTTGCCAACCGCAGGTGTGAGCATCGAAACCATTTCAGCCAGAAGTTGTGTAATCCATCCGGTCCAGGACTTTTCCAGTTCGGAGCCAAACGGATGGCACAACTAACGTCCTCGGGGCTGATGGTAACAGTCCCCATGGGTTCGATGAACTCACACTCACGTTCAACAACACTTATCCACCCGCCTTCGGTGTGTTCGACTGGCACTGACCAGATACTACGCCAGAAGTCAACCATGGCAGTAGCATCCGGTTGCTGTCCGTCAGACACACGAAGGTCGGTTCCCTCCCACTCTCGGTATACCTTCCTTTGATCGCTCTGGAAAAGGCAATTCTGCTGGTATCGATCCACTCGCTCTCTGTAGCGGCGAATACGGCCTGCCCATGCATAGACTTTCTGCTTCAGAAAGTCAATGCGCTCTGTGACACAGGCCATGTAGTCACGGGGTCTGATACCAGTTCCCGCGAAGGCCTGGTTCACAAAGCGCATGACTCGGGGGCGGTTGTTGCCCCCCCTGAAGCAGATCAGCTTTGCAATGAGAGTCCTACACGTATTGATACGACGCTCAATCCGTACTTGCCATGCAGGGACACCCCCGGCGGTCCTAGGTGCACGGTCAGCGTCCGGAAACTTGACGCGAGCAACACGGCACGCCGCGATGGCCCCGCAGTATATGATTGAGTGTGTATCAAGTAAGTCTTCACTAGCCCGTATATACGGGTCTAGCAGACCGTTTAGAGCTCCCATTAACGCTAGATTGCGTCTATTTACGGGCAGGCGTGGCAGTCGTGGCCTAGAGTTGTTTGTGGAACGATACCTCGTAATCGCATCTTCCAAAGCCCTCCTCAGTTGCTCATTGGTCTGGGTATTCACGCTCTGATTCGCACGGTCCTCCTCGTCGGCACTGTGATCAACACGCGGTGCCCCCGGTGCCAGGTCGGGAGCAGGCATCGGAGCCGGCAACAAAGCGGGCGGATCCCGCGCCGAGGTAGAGGCCGCACGAACAGAGAGTGCTTCCAGGCGTAGCCGATCAAGCGTAGCGTCATCCAACCGCTTGTGCCGCTGGATGACGCGCACCTGATCCGATAGGCGCTGCGCAGACACGGTGATGGTCGGTTCAAGCGCCTGGAACAGAGGCAGCATCCGGACACGGTACGCAGACAGATTCGTTCCTCCCTCTGTCGCCCCATAGTAGGCGCGCATGCAGTTTTCGTTAATGGATTGCGTCCACTGCATGCGGCGCACTATACCACCGGTAGCGGGAGCCATGGGCGGAGCAGGATGCCCCGCAGGCCCCAAGCGTGCCGGCAGCGGTGGTCGTCCTCGTCGCGCAGGTGGTCGCGGCGGCGGGGACGGCGGCCCGCGCTCGTCGCTCGACTCGCTGGTGTCGGGCGCTGTGGCGAATTCATCGCCCGACGACGATGGTGAGGAGCTGAACGGCGCGGGCGAAGGTGGTGGGCGTGCGCGTTGTGTCTCCGCTCGAAGACGTGATCTCGTGATCATCGAAATTTGATTTTTCTCTCGTCTTAATTGTTTTGACAGGTTGTCATTCCAGTACAATTTTTGCTACGTTGCAAATTCATCGCCTTTGGTGTTTTATCAACATTGCATTTGGTGTTCTGCATAATTATGTACACGAAAATAAATCTAAAAAGGCAATGTAGGCGTAAAGACTATAAAAAGCTAATTTTCAAATTAGAGATGAGCGATTGACACGTCCGTCATTGTCAGCGGTTTTTTTTTTTTTTTATTATTATTATTATTATTTCTCCTAAACACATAGAACTATCTCACAGACATATATAACTATTATTTTTACTAAACAGGACTCGATTACGTATGTTTAACTTATTTAGTTACCTCTCTGAGGGCTCCCGACGTTTCGGATGTGTCGCACTCGCAATATCCATGTTTCGTTTAGTAAAATTAATGTGTGAGAATCGTGAAAGATTAAATCAATATTACATAGTACTATCTCTTACTTTTGCCCAATAGAGGGTATCTGATGGCTAGAAGGAAATCGCTCCATAAAATGTTTGACAGTTCCCGTTTGACCAAATTCTCGTCACGTTCCTTTGGATATCTTTTTTATCTCGGATGTGCACATAATGCAAAATTGAGACTCAATTTTATGAGTTTGAATCGGGAATTTAGCAATCGTGCATTGGGTTGCTAATTTGCGTTCGGTTTAGCAAATACAATCTTATTTTTACTATAATTTTAACGTATTATAAAAATGGATTAAAAAAAATCGGACAAGTGCGAGTCGGACAAAATTATAAATACATAATTTCAGAGTTTTCCCTGTAAGTACTTGTAGTACAAGACGATATTACTTACATAATTCTAGGTCAACGGATAGTATAATGATTCCCTTGAGAGTGTCAAAATATACGTTATTTTCGGCACAAACGGCCCTATCTTTTTTTTACATTAACTAAGAAGTTTGATTTTTTCACATCGTCAAGGGACTGTAGACCTTAGTTAGTTAGCAACTAACTAAATTAGACCTTAGTATATGGTTTTAATTTCAGCTCGATACCTCCCACGCGTTCCCTAGATTAAAGGTCCTGACAGACAGACGGACAGCAAAGTGATCCTATAAGGAACGGGTATTTGAGGTACGGAACCTTAAATAAAGGCCTTGGCTTCAGTTAGATAAGTAAGATAAAGTATTTAAGAAGCATTATGGCAGGATTTGGTCCAATTTACCTTATTTATGTTGAGATTATTAATTGTGGCCGACTTTTTATAAAACTGTCACTGGAATTTAAATCTTCTACGGTAACTTTCTTGAACAGTAAAGTTTATTTTTGAATGGACTTCTTTGATGCAATTTGGCCAACTCAAATAATCTGAAGCTTACTTAATGTAGGATCAAATAGATGCAATCCAATATTTTTGTAAAATGTACATAAATTAACTAGAAAGAAAAGAAAGATACATTTATTCAAAAACACACAGGACACACGTGTTAAACAATAAAATAATCAAAAAACAGAAAACAGATAAAACATGAAACAAGTGTGTCTCTGCGGCAGTGAACCGGACACTGGCTCAGCATTATGCTGAGGTGTCAGACACCTGCAGCGCTGATTTTCAGCCAGCACCGTCGGTGACTCACGGAAACGTCATACAAATGTAATAAATAAACTACCTACAGTATTGGGACAGGCGAAAGATAAATAAACATAAATAAAAAGTGAGATAATACATGTACACACTACCTAGATGCAGCTTCAATAAAATATTTATATTCACAGTACAAATTCAAGACAAAAACTAGATAAGAAATTGTCATATTTATTGCTGTCACAGTGCTGGGGATTAGGATTTTGATTTCTGGAGCGTCAACAAATAGCCTTTAAGCATACGCTTAAAGGTGTATCTGCTAAGCGCCCTTTGGATAGGAGGAGGGATATCATTCCAGCACTTAGACGCCGCAAACTTGAAACTAACTCTGAACGCAGCGGTTCGGTGCATAGGTATAATGGCCATTGCCTTAAACCTGCGCGCACTTTTGGACCATACCAGTTTATGAAAAAGGTAGGTGGGGGTTGTTAAGTATCCGAACACGCCGACTCCCGCGTTTTTCATGAATATGTTGTCTGTGGGTTTTTCGGACTTACTAAAAATATAGACGCGACATGCTAAGTGTTTTGTTCTTATTTCCTAATTAACGCGTTGCCCCCTGCAAGGCATGTAACATGGTGTCAGAAGATGACGAGGATCCCGTCCTAATTAAAGTAACTCCAAGTAAGTCAAGAAAATCATTACAGTACGTCCGTTCAGCGTCGCAACAAGTCGATTTACAAACATGGCGGGCGAGGGCGATACAGTAAAAAAGGAAAATGTTGTCGTCCCATCATCGTCGTCACCCTTGCCGCCGTGCAATTTTAAACTGGACATTCACGCGACAAATATGCCCTTAGCATGGAAAAACTTCGAAATGTCGCTCAGGATATTCCTTTTAGCAAATGACCTTGACAAGGTTGAAGACAGAAGAAAAGTAGCAATTCTCTTAAATTGCATCGGCCAAGAAGCACTTCAGATCTTCTACTCATTCGATTTTGACATCTCTGCAATCACATACCAAGAATTAATAACCAGGTTCGAGACATATTTCCTTCCAAAAGTTAACGTCACTATGGAAAGGCACAAGCTATTCAACCGAAAACAAAGATTAGACTAAGAAATTGAACTTTATGCCACAGACTTAAAAAACATAAGTCTGCAGTGCGAATTCGGCACCCTTGCCGACAGTCTGTTAAAGGATATATTTTCGTGGAATCTCAACGATTCCTGTCACCACATCAAGGAAAAGATACTCACTAACAAACCAGCTAGTTTTGACAAAGCGGTAGAGTTGGCTATAACTCTCAGGAACATGAAGCAAGACGTCCAAGCTATTAGCCACACTAACACAATAGATGTTAACGCAGTCAATAGGTCAAACCAACAATACCACCAAAATCATCAAACAAGAAGTCGGTATTTCAGCCCTAGCCGTCAGTCAAACTACAGCCGTCAGCCCAGCTCCAGTCGCCAGATCAGTCACAGTCGTCAGTCAAGTCCCAGCCAGCAATCCCAGTCACAGCCCTGCTATAAATGTGGCCAGATTCATCGCTACAGATGTCCGGCCATTGGTGTAACATGTCGAAACTGCCAGAAGTTAAAACATTTTGCATCTGTTTGCCGTGCCAAGAAGTATGTTAACAATTTGGAATTTGTCGACCATAAAGGTAATACCGCCAATAACAGTGATGAACAATATTTCCTTGGTTCACTATTTATGTCCACTATATCCTCTGATCCTTATCTTGTAAATATTTCCATAAATAACACAGACACTACATGCCTCTTAGATACGGGTGCAGACACTAATTGCTTGTCTTATAAGACATACAAAAATCTTAAATTGCCACTAGACAATATAACTAAAAGCACACACAAACTTTCAACTTTTAGTGGTGAGGTCTTGCCTACTGTTGGTCAATGTTCTGTCCCTGTCATGCATAATAACCAACACTTTGACTTAATATTTCATATTATTGACTTGCCATGTCAAAATGTCATTGGTCGTAGAAGCTGCACAGACCTCAAGTTAATTAAAAGAATTCATAATGTTAACTTCAATCCCGTCGTGCTGGAGCCCCAGTGCACTGTAGATACTTTGGAAAAATATGCAGACCTATTCGCAGGCATCGGGTGCCTCAAGGATTTTGAGTGCCATTTGACTATGAAACCTGATGCTGTACCTTCCGTTGATGCTTGTCGCAGAGTTCCATTTAGCTTGCTACAAGGACTAAAAGAAGAACTAAACTTATTAGAAAAAGATCAAATTATCACAAAAGTGGAGGAACCTACCGAGTGGGTCAGTTCTATAGTTATCACATCTAAAAAAAATGGCCAACTTAGGTTATGTATAGACCCACGAAAACTCAACCAATCTATAATGCGTCCACACTACCAGTTTCCAACTATTGATGAAATAAAAAACTGCCTATCAGGAGCAAAATTCTTCTCAACATTAGACGCTAACAAAGGCTTTTATATGCTCAAACTCGATGAAGAATCATCAAAACTATGCACTTTTATCACACCTCAAGGCCGCTTCAGATACCTGAGGCTCCCATTCGGAGTAAACTCGGCCCCAGAAATATTCCATTCTGAAATGACAAAAAGGTTCGGTGACCTAGAAGGTGTAAAGGTCATGATGGATGATTTGCTAATCTATGGCATAACTCAATCAGAACATGATACTAGACTGGAAAAAGTACTCCAGAGGGCTAAGGAAATTAACATTAAATTTAACAAGGAAAAGTCTAATATTTGTAAAAGTCAAGTCAAGTATTTAGGCCACATCTTTAGTCAAGAGGGAGTAAAAGTCGATCAAGACAAAGTCAAAGCAATATGTGATATGCCTCCACCCACTAATATCACTGAACTGCAACGCTTTTTAGGTATGGTTAACTACCTAGGTTCCTACATTGAAAATGTATCACAACACAACACCAATTTAAGGTCACTCTTATCCAAAAATAGTACCTGGCAATGGTCTGAAGCACATGATAAGGAATTCAATACTTTAAAATCTATGATCACTAATGCCCCAGTCTTAACATATTATGACCCTAGTAAGGACATAGTCTTATCTGTCGATTCTTCAAAGGATGCTATGGGTGCCGTTATTTCACATGATAAACAGCCCATTGCCTATGCCTCTGCATCTCTAAGTCAGTCACAACAGGCTTACTCTCAGATTAAGAAAGAATTGCTAGCAACTATTCGGTTGTACAAAATTTCACCAGTACATATATGGCCGCCACAGTACAGTAGAAACTGATCATAAGCCCATTGTTTCATTATTTAAAAAAGCTGTCTATGATATTCCTGCACGCTTACAACGTATAATGCTCAGACTACAACCTTATGACTTAAACATAATATACAAACCAGGAAAATACCTATATGTAGCCGATACTCTGTCCAGATGTGCCCTTCCCGAAAAGTCATTGACCGATCTTGAAGCTGACATTGATCTGCATGTAAAGTTAATCATGAACTCTTTATCAGTAACCCCTACAAAATTGAAAGAATTGCAGTCGCACACTGCTAAGGACCCAGATTTGGTAACTATAATCAATTATTGTAAAAATGGTTGGCCAGAGCATAAGAGGTCAGTACCTCTCAACATAAGGCCATATTTTACTTTAAAAAGTGACATTCATGTGCTAGATGGCCTTGTCTTTAAAAACAACACTATTATTGTCCCCATTTCTCTAAGACAGGATATCCTTAAGCTGATTCACACTGGCCATCAAGGCATAAACAGTTGCATTCGTACAGCTAAGAATTCGTTATATTGGCCATACATGCCTAGCGATATTGAAAAATACATAAACCAATGTCATATATGCCTAACTTACCGCAATAACAACACTAAAGAAACTTTAGTGCAACACGAATACAAACCCTTGCCATGGAACAAGGTTGGAGTAGATCTTTTTGAATTTAATTCTGAAAAGTACTTACTGGTTGTAGACTACTTCACAAAATATGTTGAACTGGCTCTTTTAAACTCGGGGACTTCTTCTAAATTTGTGATAAATCATCTTAAATCCATTTTCGCCAGACATGGTATACCATGCATCATGATTTCAGACAACGGACCGCCTTACAATAGTAAAGAGTTTGCAGACTTCACACACAAGTGGGACATTGAACACATAACATCCAGCCCATATTTGAGCCGTTCTAACGGTATGGTCGAAAGAGCAATAGGTACTGTTAAAAACATGCTAAAAAAATGTTTAGCAGACAATTCTGATCCCTATTTAGCTATGCTACACTACAGAAACACTCCTAAAGACAATAGTCGGTGCTCCCCAGCTCAGCTTCTAATGTCAAGAACTCTAAGAACAACATTAGCCACCTCAGAGACATCTTTAAAGCCTACAGTTAGTAATTACAAGATGATAGAGGAAAGAAACAAACTTAAAAATAATAAATCAATGCTTTATTATAATACACGATCAAAAGACATGCCTCCTCTAAAAAAGGGAGAAAGTGTATATATCAAAAAACAACCACTCAGTGTGTGGACTCCAGGTATAATTTCAAAGGTATGTCCCGAGCCTAGGTCCTATATTGTAGATACTCCGGGAGGCACTTTCCGTCGCAATCGCCAACACATCTTCAAACCAAAGATCCCTCAGCCAGTCAGTCAATCACCTGCATACAATAGTGCTCAGTCATCTCCCTCGCGTAGCCCAGCTCACTCACCTGCACCTGAAATCACAGAAAATATTAACACAAATACAAACAACAATACTTACCTGTCGAGTCCAGTAACTTCCAATAGAAATCCTCCGGAACTATTGTCTTCTTTTGGCCGTCGAATTATTCCGCCACGTAGATTTGATGATGAATTTAATTACTAAAGGCGCATTGTAATATAATGACTAACTCCGTTTCCTGTATATTTGATATCACATCGTTTGTGCTCATATCATACTCGTACATGTCATCTTTATTCGGAAATATTCTGAATAGCTAGGTTAGGTTAGGTTAGATGTACGTCACAAATGTGACAACTGACAAACGTTAATGTCACCTGTCAATTTCCGTTTAGTTTTTGCATTGTATAAATCGCATTAGTTATCGGTTCAGAACTTTATACTTTGAATTAATTAATTTAAGTAAATATTATTAAACCTAAAATTAAGCTTCTTTTTGGAAGGGAGATGTTAAGTATCCGAACACGCCGACTCCCGCGTTTTTCATGAATATGTTGTCTGTGGGTTTTTCGGACTTACTAAAAATATAGACGCGACATGCTAAGTGTTTTGTTCTTATTTCCTAATTAACGCGTTGCCCCCTGCAAGGCATGTAACAGGGGTTTCCTGTTTTACCACCCCGAACAGCAGAGTGGCCAGGTGCAGGCGCCGGCGTGCAGGCACTACACTACTTACACCTACAACAATATAATTTTCTTATTCCGCTAAATAAATGTTAGTCAATGACTATATCCTACCGGCGTTAACTTATTAGTCTTATGATTGCAATTATCTTTAATTTTAACGATAAGATGTAAAAACTATCTATGCCAAACCTCACTTACATCTCTGGGTAAAAAAAGTCTTTGAAGTTATCAATAGTTTCTTAATAATAGCGCGTTGCCGTAACAAACGTATCTCCGAGAATTTGTGAGCAATAAAAGGTTCTTTTTTTCACGAAAATTTCCCGAACGATTTTCACTGGTTCATACCAGTACATTCTCATTACTGAAATGCTGTCATGTCAACACCGAATTAAATAAAAATTGGCTTCCAACCTCCAAAGCGTGTTTTCTTTTTTGTATCACACACCATTTTTCATAAAGATAACGATTCTCATCAGCGCTTTATTCGTTCAACTGAATATGTTTCGTGAGCCCATTGTTATAAACTCACCTGCGTTAATTTACGCTTAAAAAACCTAAGTCATAATCACCGTCATTATTCTTTTGTGACCTGTTTTTTTTATATAAAAGCCGCACTTAATGAGTCTAACATCTGCTCTCCGAGATCTCTTATTAAAACTGCAAAAACTACACAGAATGGCAAACAGGGGTAAAGTATAAAATGATGACTATACGATGCGGCCGAGCCGTGTACACTGCCCGCCAACTTTTTTTCCAATAGCTGTTAAGCCGTATACATGCACGGAACGAAAAGACCAAGCAAACTTCACCCTTCTAACTTTATTCATAAGGATGACGCGTGATTTCAAGGAAGGCAAGTAAAGTTTGCAGAACTATACACAGGGTGGTCGGTTTCATTTCACCCATTTTGTCGCGTCCTCTTTTATTATGACGATACAGAACGAGCTCTCACCGAATATATGAAGCTGTTTTGTTGGATTACGTTTAGTTGGGTTCCGCAGATCAAAGATTTGTAGTTATTAAGCCGTTAGGGTTGAGACGGATGGTTATAACAATTTGTGACGGAAATGGCTTAGTTTAAAGGATTACGTTTGAGTGTGGAAGTTAGTAGGGTTCATTGTAGTTTCATGATCATTTTCTCGACTGTATTAGGACTGTATTATATGTATGTGGCCGTTTAAGCAAATAATGAAATAAGAATTTCTGTTTTCGATTTCAAGTTACAACAATACATTTAATTAAATAGGGTAATAATCTTTTATTTTCTAAAGTATATATATATATACCTACAAGATGATATTTAAAACTAACTAAATTAAACTAAAACTAAGTTAAACCTAAAAAACCGGCCGAGTGCGTGTCGGGCCATGCGCAGTGTAGGGTTCCGTAGTTGCCTGTCTATCTTAGTTACATCGACGTGCGGTGCGGTTGCGTCGGCCGAATTTGTACGAAAATTGGCCTTTTCAATTACACATTAAGTTGGTCGACTATTACTCGGTAACTACTTATGCCTACTACTTGTTCGTTATAGTTTTCCTTTTAAACTTATATGTACTACTACCACGATTTTTTCACATTCCCAGTAGTAGCCATTTAGCCGTCCGGGGGGGGGGGGGGGGGTTGGACACATGACTCGCTAAAGTTAGGGCTTTAAAGCCCAATATCTCGCAAACGAATTACTGATTTGAAAAATGCTTTTCGAAAACCCATAATATTTTTGAACGAGCTATCCAACAATACCCCAAACCATGGGTTTGACAAGAAAAAAAAAATTACATCCCCGCTTTAGGTGTAGGGGAGGTACCCTAAAAAAATATTTTTCCAAATTGTATTGTACTGTTTTATCGGCGTGATTGATTCATATATCACAGTTTTCTAGTAGTAATGGTCACTGAGCTAAGCCGAAGACGGACAGACAGACAGACGGACGGACATGGCGAAACTATAAGGGTTCCTTGTTGACTACGGAACCCTAAAAAGACCCTCAAGGTATTGTACCGAGGATGCTGGCGACAATTACTCGTTGAATTGCAATGCTCGGACCGAGGGTCTCGACGCCAAAGGGCATGCTGGCCCAACTCAGCATGATGCTGGCTTCGCAGCCAGCGCTGGTCATCTATTGAGTCCATCCAGTGAGGACACATTACGTAACACACATAGACATAACAAAATAACGGAAATATAACACTGCTTACGAGTATCAAGCATCAGCAAAATGCTTTATTTTTTAATAAACTACGACACAATCTATTCTACCGCAGCCTGTATAAGCTCACAGACCCAGCTTACAGACGTGACGTAAGTTCAACTGTGTGACCCACTACTAAGCCAAAACGTTCAAGAAACGTGATACGCAGTAATAAAGCGTATTCCTATTACATTCACACTTTGTCTTAATAACATTCGTCTTAATAGCTAGAAGGATCAGAATCCATCAATATCAATTGAAGATTGTTTCTGCTAAATGTATTCCTTATTCGAAGATTAACTTTAATGGAATCATGCAAGATGTACAGATACATATTATTGTATAATTTGGGTGTGTAATGATTTGTATAAAAACCATTTCTATCATTTAATTTGCCATATAAACGAATATCATAATTTCAACTTGTATAGGTAAGTGAAGATTGCATAAGAACAAATTATATAATAACATTAATACCACTTAGCATAATTTCATAAAACATAATGGTAAGTTTTCATAATATTCCGATGCATAAAAATTTTCTTCTTCTCTAGGTTCTTTAATGTTAGTTTTTATAATTGTATCTATGTTAGTCTTTAAGGTATTTGTAATATGGGCCTTAGATGCCTGAATTAAATTTATTATTATTATCTCTTTATTCTTATTTCATCTTAAGTTAGGATTTTACAATAAATTTATAAAAAGTAAAATATAAAAACTATATACAAAACATAAAATCATTATAAAAACCTAACCTAGGGTACCGCCGGCAGCGAGGCGGGGCCTAAGCTGCCGGTGGTCAGGGCGTCAGAGACAGGAACCTCCTGACTATCCGCGCAGTATCCAGGAGTACCGCCTTCTGTATTTGACCCTTGATCCAGCCATCTAGCGAAAGTCTCTTGAGGTGATGGTCGAGACTCTTCGCTATTAAACCGTTCGCCGAAACGACTATCGGGACGATGATCGTCGAATCAACATCCCACATGGCGGTTACCTCGTGAGCCAGGTCTAGGTACTTGCTGGCTTTGTCCTTCTCGGCCTTCACGAGGTTCTCATCATGGGGGATGGTGATGTCGACGAGCACCGCCTGGCGTTTCGATCGATCTGTCAGCACAATATCAGGCCTATTGGCAAGAATAGTCCTGTCCGTGATGACAGATCGATCCCAATAGAGCGTGGCACGACCATTTTCGAGAACTGGCGCAGGGGTGTACTTATAGTAAGGCACTTCGGAAACCACAAGACCGTATAGCAGAGCAAGTTGCTGGTGAATAATCCTGGCTACAAGGTTATGTCTGTGCAAGTACTCGCCGTTAGCAAGATGACCACAACCGGAGATAATATGCCTGAGTGACTCCCCGGGACGGCGGCATGCCCGACAAATGTCGACCGTACCGTCCTTCAGGATATACCTCCGGTAATTGTTCGTCATGATAACTTCGTCCGCAATTGCACAGACAAAACCTTCGGTTTCCCCGAAGAGATCCCCGAAACGTAGCCAGTTCACCGACGCGAGCAGATCTACATCGGGCCCTGTGAGGGCCTTGTAGAACCGCCCGTGTAGCTCCTTGCTCCTCCACACCGCTCTGCGGTCCTCGACGCTCATTACTTTAAGTCTGCGCCAGTTCTCGTTTGCCAAGGCGAGCGGGGTGAAGTTTCCGTCTACTGCTACTACGTCACGATGCATCCCACACTCGTTGTTTAGGAAATAATCCCTGAGACTGCACACCTCGCGGTTGTGGAGGTCTTTGGCATTTAAAAAGCCGCGACCTCCACACTTCCGCGAGATGTACAGTCTCATAACAGACGAGCGTGGGTGTAGCATGCGATGCGCAGTAAGCAGTACTCGGACTCTTCGATCCAGGGCATCCAGCTCAGTCTGAGTCCACCTTAGTACGCCAAAGGAGTAAGTAAGCAAGGGCATCACCCAGGCGTTGAAGGCGCGCACCTTGTTGCCGCCCGACAAAAGACTATTAAGTACTTTGGTCAGGCGACAAAAGAAGCGCTCCTTCACCGCCCGCTTTACGCCCTCACCCTCAATACCCAATGACTGTGACATACCAAGATACTTATAGGTTTCTGCTTCGGAGATAGATTTGAGGGACATTGTCTCAGAAAGTTGCAAATTTGTTGAATTTACAACTTTCCCCCGCTGTACATGCATGACCGCACACTTATCGACACCAAACTCCATTTTGATGGCGCTACTGAAGACTTCTGTTGTTTTCAGTAGTTCCAACAGGTTATGACCATTCGGTGCAAATAGCTTAAGGTCATCCATATAGAGCAGATGAGAAATGACCTCACCCTCCCTCCGAAGCCGGCAACCTAGTCCTGAATCCCTCAGCATGGTGCTAAGCGGATTCATTGCTAGGCAGAACCACAAAGGACTCAGACTGTCGCCCTGGAAGATCCCACGTTCAATCCTTATAGAGTCCTGCGGGCCAGAAGGGCAATCTCCTCCCCCCGGTTGACGAAGGACTGTGGTCCACTGCCCCATGCAAGCGCCTAAGAAGGATCTTAGAACTGCATCAACTTTATACAACTCTAAGATCCTCCTCAGCCATGAATGAGGCACCGAATCATAGGCCTTCTTGTAGTCAATCCAGGCGGCCGAAAGGGCCCCTCTATTCCGCCGGACTCGTTGGCAAATGGTCATGTCTATGAGGAGGAGCTCTTTAGTACCACGAGACCCAACTCTACATCCATTTTGAGCAGGGGCCAAAACGTTGTTTGCAACGATGTGTGCGTTAATTTTTGCTCTCAGAATGGATGTAAGGAGCTTGTACAGCGTAGGCAAGCACGTGATGGGTCTGTAATTTTTCGCTTCCGTGGTACTACCGGACTTATAGAGCAGGGTGATACCAGTCGTCAAGAAAGATGGCAGGGAACCGAGCTCAAGGGCCTGCTGGAACTGCGTTGCCAAATGCAGGTGTGAGCATCGAAACCATTTCAGCCAAAAGTTGTGTAATCCATCCGGTCCAGGACATTTCCAGTTCGGGGCCAAACGGATGGCACAACTAACGTCTTCGGGGCTGATGGTAACAGTCCCCATGGGTTCGATAAACTCACACTCACGTTTGACAACACTCATCCACTCACCTTCGGTGTGTTCGACTGGTACCGACCAGATACTACGCCAGAAGTCAACCATGGCAGTAGCATCCGGCAGCTGCCCGTCGGACACACGAAGGTCGGTTTCCTCCCATTTTCGGTACACCTTCCTTTGATCGCTCTGGAAAAGGCAATTCTGCTTGTATCGGTCCACACGCTCTCTGTAGCGGCGAATACGGCCTGCCCATGCATAGACTTTCTGCTTCAGAAAATCAATACGCTCCGTGACGCTGGCCATATAGTCGCGGGGCCTGATACCAGATCCCGCAAAGGCCTGGTTCACAAAGCGCATGACTCGGGGGCGGTTGTTGCCCCCCCTGAAGCAGATCAGCTTTGCAATGAGAGTCCTAAACGTATTGATACGACGCTCAATCCGCACTTGCCATGCAGGGACACCCCCGGCGGTCCTAGGTGCACGGTCAGCGTCCGGAAACTTGACGCGAGCAACACGGCACGCCGCGATGGCCCCGCAGTACATGATTGAGTGTGTATCAAGTAAGTCTTCACTAGCCCGTATATACGGGTCTAGCAGACCGTTTAGAGCTCCCATTAGCGCTAGATTGCGTCTATTTACGGGCAGGCGTGGTAGTCGTGGCCTAGAGTTGTTTGTGGAACGATACCCCGTAATCGCATCTTCCAAAGCCCTCCTCAGTTGCTCATTGGTCTGGGTA
This sequence comes from Epinotia bilunana, assembly GCA_947049275.1. NCBI lineage: Eukaryota > Metazoa > Arthropoda > Insecta > Lepidoptera > Tortricidae > Epinotia > Epinotia bilunana. The sequence goes on along the minus strand of OX346266.1, from coordinate 1,949,517 downwards.
CTCACACTCTGATTCGCACAGTCCTCCTCGTCAGCACTGGGATCAACCCGCGATGCCCCCGGTGCCAGGTCGGGAGCAGGCATCGGAGCCGGCAACAAGGCGGGCGGATCCCGCGCCGAGGTAGAGGTCGCACGAGCAGAGAGTGCTTCCAGGCGTAGCCGATCAAGCGTGGCGTCATCCAACCGCTTGTGTCGCTGGATGACGCGTACCTGATCCGATAGACGCTGCGTAGACACGGTGATGGTCGGTTCAAGCGCCTGGAACAGAGGCAGCATCCGGACACGATACGCGGACAGATTAGTACCTCCCTCTGTCGCCCCATAGTAGGCGCGCATGCAGTTTTCGTTGATGGATTGCGTCCACCGCATGCGGCGCACTATACCACCGGCAGCGGGAGCCGTGGGCGGATTTATAATTTCATAAAACATAATGGTAAGTTTTCATAATATTCCGATGCATAAAAATTTTCTTCTTCTCTAGGTTCTTTAATGTTAGTTTTTATAATTGTATCTATGTTAGTCTTTAAGGTATTTGTAATATGGGCCTTAGATGCCTGAATTAAATTTATTATTATTATTAATTATTATACAAATCAATATCATAATTATGTATGAAATTATGATATTAGTTTTTATGCTGTATAAATGTTAGCAAAAGTTGTTATGTTGTATGAGTTTTATATAATTCGGGCATTATGCTTACTAAAGTTATGAATTCATAAAATAATATGTGTTTCGAAATGTATGTTACATGAAATTATACAAACATTTTTTATGACGATTGATCCGCTCCCATATAATTTAACTGAATGGAGGAAAATATAAATTATCCAAACCTTTGATGTACTGTAAGTTAGTTTGATGGTTGGAAAAAATATAAATACTTACGATGAAATGTTTGTAGTGTACAGCAAAGTTGTATCTCTTTACACCACATTTTGAAAGCGTAATTATGTTTAATTAATTCTTGGAATATATTATGCAATGTTCATACTGTTGTTTCGTTTAGTTAATGTGATGTAAAATATCATTTTATAAATGAACGTTTGGATTGAATTGAGAGAAAGCCTGCGTGGATGGTTTCATGTGTACTTAGGTGCGGTAACAGATTAATGTAGCTACAGGTCAGGCTATTCTATTTTGTCTCAGAGTTCATTTATCATTTAATAAATTATCAGACACAGGCAGAGTTAGTATTATCCCGTCCAGACTAGCTAACATGGTCGAATTTATATCGGACATTAAGAATTCGTAATTCGTTAGCCATTCATCTTACTAACCGGACCAGCGACCAAATGCGTGTAGCACTTGGTCGCTGGTCCCGTCAGTAGCATCCCATAAAAAAACCTTCCATGTAAAAAAGAGGCCAAGTCTCGAAACTCTTCCACCTTAAAAAGTTGTGATATTTTGTAGTACTGATGTGCCTGAGGAAACTTTCCAAAATTGCGAAATGTTTCGGAAATAATCATTATTTGCTAGCTAAGTAAATAAATTTTTGTGACTTGGCAATCACACAATACAACAAGATGTACGCAGTTCGTTCCATAAACGACGCCTGGTGCCAGAAACGCAAATTACCGTCCACGCATTTTAACTCAAGTATAATAATAATTATTATTATTTATTGACAAAACATAGTATACATCAGTTTTACTATAGACTATAGGAACTCACTATTAGAGGCAAATAAAATATAATATGCCTGATCTAGAATACCCTGTTTTTCAGGCAAAAAAGAACTAACAATTAAATATATGTTATTCACATGCGAAATATAATACAATATCATTCTTATTAACTAGTGTATTTATACTGCCTATTATAGCCTATTATATTAACGCGGTTCTATCCTTTACAGGTACCTATGCGGTACCTATAAAAGATAGAACAAAATCATTTTAAAATAGGGCTTTTTGTAGCGTTGATTTACATTTCATGTAGTTTAGGGGATATTTAAATCTAGCCGCGCATTAAGTCTATTGTAAACAAGTGGAACTAGAAAAATAAAAAAATTAGAAGAGAAAGCGTGTCGTTTTTGTTTTTGAGTATATTTAGGACAAACAAAATCTTGTATCACTTTGGCCGCCTTCTAGAACAGGCAGCGGAAAGCGTAGAAGAATTGTCCGAGTCCACGCGGTACTACCAAGTATGTAGGCACAGAAGCGTGCTACCGGTCCAAGGGCCGTATTCTAAGATTTAATAACATGATGGTCATGGCTTATTAATGGCGGATCTTAATATCACTTTCATGTCACGCCATCATCATCATCACTCAAGAACCTTGATCTTGTCGGTGGAGTAACCGCCACTTTTTTCTGTCCATGCCAGGCTCTTGATTTCATGTCACGTATTGGGCCTAATTTATTAATTATATTTTAATAAATGGTTCAATAATAACTTAAAGTATGGTAATTGGAAATAAAGATAGATAGATATAAAAGATATTAGGGGACAATCTTACACAAATCGACCTAGTCCCAAACTAAGCAAAGCTTGTACTATGGGTACTAGACGACGATAAACATACTTATATAGATAAATAAATACTTAAATACATAGAAAACATGCATGACTCAGGAACAAATATTCGTGCTCATCACACAAATAAATGCCCTTACCGGGATTTGAACCCAGGACCTCTTGCTTCGTAGGCAGGCTCACTACCAACTAGGCTAAAGCGGTCGTCATAAATAATAGATTTTAATTTGAAAGACTTCTTCCATTCATAAAAAGAAACTAAATTCAAATATTAATTTGAAAGGGGAACTCACAAGTGCAGCAACTAAAGTTTTTAGTAGCACCTATACAGCTTTTATTAAACCAGTACGCCATCTTTACTATCCTATTAGAGTTCGAAATATCCAGCGCCAATTTACAAACAACAATTAATTTTTTTTATGTTAAGGAGGCAAACGTGCCAACGGATCACCTGATGGTAAGCGATTCCCGCCGCCTATGGACACATAACTTGGCTAGCGATAAAATATATTATGATCTTCTAAATTCTAGATTATCAGTTTATAGGTTACTAGCTGATGCCCGCGGCTTCGCCCGCGTGGTTATAGGAAAATGTAATATATTGAATTTTCCCGTGGGAATTAGATGTTTTCCCGCTGGAAAAAGTAGCCTATGTCACTCCCCAGCCTCTAAACTAGCTCCGTACAAAAAATCACATTAATACGACGCTCCGTTGCGACGTGAAAGAAGGACAAACACACACACACACACACACTTTCGCATTTATAATATTAGTAAGGATTCGTCATCAATTACTTATACTAACGTTCGTAACGTTCCTACTTACACTATAAATATTTAAATTTTGAATTATGAACTTATAAAAATAGAGGTGACGGTATTAAATTAGAGTCGGTTGACTTTTTTTTATAGATGCAATAGAGACACTAATTTAAAGCTTAAAATTTGTAGACATACTATAAGTTTATATAGAATAATTGCCATGCTGAGTTATAAAAACCGAGCTCGAATTATACAATACTAGCTTCTGCCCGCGACTGCGTCCGCGTGGAACTCGTTTATATCGTAGCTCCATACAAACTTTCACCCCACTTCATCCCCTTGGGGAATGATTTCCGGGATAAAAAACTATCCTATGTCCTTCCCAAGGACCCAAAATCTCTATACCACATCCAAATCGGTTCAGCGGTTTAAGCGTGAAGAGGTAACAGTCAGACAGACAGACAGACAGAATATTAGTATGGATTCGGTCGCTTGATAAGTATTTACTAGACGCTTAAAATTAGTCGCTGACCTATTAATATAGACAACAAAGTAAATTTGAAGCCGAAAATGTCAATATAATGAAGCTTATTTAATTACAACCCATTCGGGCATTGCAAACATTTACCTTTAGTGGTGTTAGATACTGTATTTATATTCTGTATAAACCTCTCAGAAACTCAGAGGTTCTTCCTATAAATAATTCGTTGCACAATTTGTTACCCTATTTACAGCAATTTCAACGGAATACTGCTGAAATAATTATGATTATAGGATATTTTATTTAATGTTCTTGTTATTTTAATCCTACTAATATTATAAATGTGAATGTTTGGATGTTTAGATGTTTGGATGTTTGTTACTTCAATCACGCTAAAACGGCTCAACCGATTTGGATGATTTTTTTTACGTAGATAGTTTATAGCCTGAATTAAAATATAGGATCGTTTTTATCTTGGGTCCACGCAGACGAAGTCGCGGGCTGAAGCTACTAATTATATAATCAAAAGCTTGTTTAATGCAAAGTATTCCGTCTGTATTTAGTGGCATTTTACTTTAATTTACTTGACGACCGGTTAGCCTAGTGGGTACGAAGCTGAAGGTCCTGGGTTCGAGTCCCGGTAAGGGCAAATATTTGTGTGATGAGCGTGACTATTTGTTTCTGAGTCTTGGATGTTTTTCTATGTATTTAAGTATTTATATCTATTATATATATCGTCGTCTAGTACCCATAACACAAGCCTTACTGAGCTTACTATGGGACTAGGTCGATTTTGTAAGGTTGTCCCCTAATATTTATTTATTTATTAAGTCGGTTTGTTCGTTTTGTACATTACTTTGTAATTCCTGAAAATAAATGTAACCACAATTTAGATTTCTAGTAATCAAATCAAACAGAATTCGTAAACCAGTTTCGACTGATACCATTACGATGAAGCCTTCAATTTGCAACGAGCTTGGCCTTCTGAATATTCTCGAACTGAGGGAAAATTACGTAATGGTTTTCCAATTGGAATTTGATTGATATGGTCGAGTTAGAAGCGTTCATGGCGCCCTTCGAGTGGCGTTCACCGACCGGCGGTAGGGGAAAGCGAGTTTAACTGATTCACTGCCAACAATTTGACGACCGCTTTAGCCTAGTTGGTAGTGACCTTGCCTACGAAGCAAGAGGTTGGGTTCGAATCCCGGTAAGGGCATTTATTTGTGTGATGAGCACGAATATTTGTTCCTGAGTCATGGATGATTTCTATGTATTTAAGTATTTATTTATCTATATAAGTATGTTTGTCGTCGTCTGGTACCCATAGTACAAGCTTTGCTTAGTTTGGGACTAGGTCGATTTGTGTAAGATAGTCCCCTAATATTTATTTATTTAATTTCGTTACGCTACGCTCGTAGCCGATAACATTATCCTCCTAGAATTATTCCCGGTTATGCCTTAAAGAAGCCTGGGGTACGCTTTGACATCTTATCCCAAGATTTGGCATAGGGACTAGTTTTACGAAAGCGACTGCCATATGACCATTTAAACCAGAGGGAAAACTAGATCTTATTGGGGTTAGACCGGTTTCCTCACGATGTTTTCCTTCACCGAAAAGCTAACGGTAACTTATTTCGTACGTAAGTTTCGAAAAAATCATTGGTACGAGCCAGGATTGGAACCCACGCACGCTCGTAGCCGATAACATGCAAAATAATTTAAAAGACATCGCCGTGCAAAGGGCCCACTTAGGAGGTTTCTGGCGCTCAAAGTGGCAACATAGGCCTGCAGAATTAACAGAACTGCACGTCTATCATGAGACAGCTGCGACATACTCTCGATTTTTCTCGCAATATCCGTCTCTCTCTTATGAGAACACTTAGAACAAGAGGTATAGTGAAAAAACTCGAGAGTATGTCGCGGCCGTCACATAATAGACGTGCAGGGTTGAAGTGTGATGTGCGCGATGGGCTAGCAACGTGCGTTAGCACATTTTATCGATCTTCTATACCCACATTTATGCTAAAAAGTGGCACTGGGACGTTAGTTTCATGTGCTCTGCCTACCTACCCCTTTTGGGAATGAAGGCGTGAATCTATGTATGTAAGTATGAAGGAATATTGGCAGTGTTGCAGGAACTGTGGAAGAAACAGAATAAACGCACTAGTCAAGAGTACGAAAGGCCCGGCCCATAAATTAAATTACCAAATTAATTAATTTTGTAGTAGGTACACATTTGTCCTTATGTACACATAAATTGTGCTGATGTGTTTATACCTATAGCAGGACACTATTGTGTTACTGCTAAACATACAAATTGGACAATTATCATATTACACTCTTTTATTCGAATTTACGCTGTAACCTGCTTCTGCAATCCACATAGACTTCTAAAGCTGTAACTGACGACACGAGATGATTCTATGAGACCTTGTTTTCCGATTAGCCAATTGTGGTATACATTTAAAAACTGTTGTTTGTTTTAACACTCCAAAGTTCTTGTTACCATCTTCAATATCTATACATAAATCAAAACAGCATCCTTTGATGCATTCTTTACAATAATTTGATCCTAACTTCTCACTTTAACGTTCAGATACCATTAATTCTGGAATATGGTGAAATAACGTGTTTTATTCGCACACAAATTAAGGAATCATTTCCTTAATCTCCATTTGAACAAAGTACTTATACAGTTGCTTTTATTTCGGTATAGTTTTTTATTTCGGTTTCATAATGTTGGGCTTCTTTTTGTAACTGGGAGTTGGATTTAAATTTAATTCTGATAACATTTAGGAACATATACTGCGTGGAACGGAACGATGGACTTTCCCGCAAGAGGGGGATTATTGAGCGCTAATACGTCACATTTTACAGACAAACTATTTTTATAGACGCGTTTTTTTACTTTTTTATGGAGCTCGTCGCTCCAGTCGGCCAACGCTTCATACAAAGGTAAAAAAAAATCGCGTCTTAAAAAATAGTTTATCTAGAAAATGTGACGTACTAGCGCTCAATAATCTCCCTCTTGTGGGAAAGTCCATCGTTCCGTTCCACCTTGTATAGGTACATTGAATGTATTTATTTAATGACACGAAAAAACAATTTTAAAGAATATACTTAAATGCGGAAATGCGATCTGAAAAGCATTTTATTTTTATACCCACCTCGAATGTTATTGAAAAAAATAAATTTTGGAAAACCCTCGTGTCTAAAATTAGTACGTACAAAAAGATAAATATCCCCTCGTCCTCCCCTTTAAATAATTACAATACCACAAAAATCTGTCCGGAATAATATTGTGTAGTAGTAACTTAAGTGGCAGTGGGCGGGGCACATTGCACGTAGAACCGATGGCCGTTGGGGCGGAAAGGTTCTCGAGTGGCGACCACGTACCGGAAGGCGCAGCGTGGGTAGGCCCCCCACAAGGTGGACTGATGACCTGGTAAAGGTCGCGGGAGTCCGCTGGATGCGGGTGGCGCAGGACCGGTCATTGTGGCACTCCTTGGGGGAGGCCTATGTCCAGCAGTGGACGTCTTTCGGCTGATATGATGATGATGATGATGAAAAATCCGTCCCAGGCTTGCCATTCTCTTTCAACATTTGCAGAGCATTTTTCAGCCACCTGCCGATTGAGCTAACGTTTTGTTCAGTGACAACGCAATAATATTATGGCACCATAATAATTAATTTGCTGATGGAGAGTATGAGCAGTCATAGCAACTCCAAAATCTAAATGAAAAGGTTATAATACTGAACAGAAAATACATGTCTATGCTATTACACGCATAGACAAGTATTTTCTGTTCTACTTTACAAATAAAACCCGGCTGACGTACCCTAAGCCCGTTTTTAGGGTTCCGTAGTCAACAAGGAACCCTTGTAGTTTCGCCATGTCCGTCTGTATGTCTGTCTGTCTGTGTTCGGCTTAGCTCAGTAACCATTACTACTTGAAAACTGTGACTCGGCATGGGTATATGAATCAATCACGCCGACAAAACAGTACTATTGAGAAAAATATTTTTTTTAGGGTACCTCCCCTACACCTAAAGCGGGGATGTAATTTTTTTCTCCTCAAAGCCAGTATGGGGTATCGTTGGATAGCTCGTTCAAAAATGTGTTTTTTAAAACCATTTTTCAAATCACTAATTCATTTGCGAGATATTGGGCTTTAAAGCCCTAATTTTAGTTCGAGTCATGTCCCCCCCTCCCCCCCTGTCGACTAAATGGCTACTACTGGGGATGTGAAAAAATTCGTGGTAGTAGTACATATAATGAATTTAAAAGGAAAACTATCACGAATAAGAAGGCATAAGTAGTTACCGAGTAATAGTCGACCAACTTAATATGTAATTGAAAAAGCCAATTTTCGTACAAATTCGGCCGCACGTCGATGTAACTAAGACAGACAGGCAACTACGGAACCCTACACTGCGCGTGGGCCAACACGCACTTGGCCGGTTTTTTTTAAAGATTGACGCATGTCTTTCGTTGTATTACACACTGTATATTAAACACATTGTCCGATGAAACACACCCCTTATAATCAGGCAATCCTCATCACTGGCCCTCAGAGGATAACCCTAAACTAGCTGTCGTTGGAAATAAAATGTTGAGACAAAGCCGTAATAATTTAATCCTTATCAGTGCCTGGAGACTGAGTGAATTAACGGAATGAACGTGATCTGGGGAACAAAGGAGCTTTTATGTTTTTTTCCCTTTAGAATCCTTACGAGTACACAAGAAGGAAAACCACAGAAGGTTTACTGGTTATCTTTGGTCTGACCAAAATACAACAATAGTCAACTTAGATCATTGAATCGTTGATACCTATTTGTGGTCACTTCTCCGTATTATTTAGGTAAAAGGTTGATGTTGAGTGTCGTTTTCCTTATAAAAAGAAAGAATATATATATAAATATTTCTTTACCTTTTAGCTTAATACTAAAATACTGCAAATTTAAGTTATTTGTCAGAGAACTAAGGTAGCAAGTTGATGTGGCAGTGTGCACACTGCCACTAGTTAGTAGTTTTGTGGAGCAATGTATCTTACTATTCATGTCTAATTTTAGTTGTTAATTAATAAATAAATAATAAAATAAATAAAACTTCAACTTGCTACCTTAGTTCTCTGAGAAATAACTTAATTTTGCTCCAACGATCATAGGATCGTTGGAGCAGATTGGTCCTTGAGTGGAGACCGCGTATCGACAAACGTAGTGTATTTATTTATTTATTTATTCCATACATTTCACAGCATTACAGTGGTACCAAAGCACTGTGAAACAAAAAAATATAATAAACAAAAGTGCTGATTCAAGCAACGGTAGGTCCGTAGTAGTAGGTGTAGGCCGCCCTGTAGCTAGGTGGAGCGATGACATTAGCAAGGCAGCGGGCAGATTGGAGGAGAAAAGCTGTCAACTGAGCTCAGAGGCGTGCCATGGGAGAGGCCTATGTCCAGCAGTGGACTGACACAGGCTGATGATGAAGTTGATTGTCGTTGGTCGTACTCTTAAATTTTCCTGTGTGTAATGGACACTTATTGTTTTACAACCATGTCAAACATAGTTTAACACATCTTTACTAACTATCTACAGTAACTTCAAGCGCACGCACACATACAGCGCACTTAAAAGAACTATCTTTAAATCTTCACGAGGTATCAAAAAATTGTTCCAAATTACACTTTTTGAACGGCTGACACCGATATCTAGGCCACATTCTCAGACTCCCTAATACACACCTCTTAAAGGCAGCAAACAATACAATTCAAAGAAACTAAAGATATGTCGACCCATATTTACATGGAAAGATTCCCTGACACAGGACATGACGTATTACTCCATTAACCCCATTTTTGAACTGCTGACGAGTACATCTGTCATATATCCATCCCAATACAATGTAACCTTTTAACGTCAAAAAAGTTATAATTTATACTGAAATGGCAGCACGTATGCGTGTATTATATTAGGTTTATATTATACTAGCTTCCGCCCGCGACTTCGTCTGCGTGGACTCGGGCTAAAAACTATCCTATATTTTAATCCAGGCTATAAACTATCCTCGTGCAAAATTTCATTCAAATCGGCTCAGCCGCTTAAGCGTGAGTCACAAACATCCAAACATCCTAACATCTAAACTTTCGCATTTATAATATTAGTAGGATTAAAACATCTGCCGGATGACGCCGACACTACTTTGGTAGATCTTTATTGTCAGTATCTGTGCAACAGTTAGGTTGATCTGCTGGCATCTATTATTTATGGTAGACACCTGGACTATTATTTAAGCGGTAACAAACAGATTAGATTTGTAGTGTGAGTAAAATATTTCGTTGTCTTAACTCGTCCTGTTCGGCGTCTAGTTTATCTTTATCCAATCCAGCCAGGACGCGTGTTACTCTCACCTGTGACTCGGCCAGGATGGCGCTCTTGTCGGGGCAGGCGCCCTGGAAGCCGTGCTTCCACGTGGCGAGCACCACGGGCTTCATGGCGTCGTAGTCGTGCACCAGGCACGCCTGCGGCGGCCCTTCTCGTCCGCCGATCGTCACCGACTCGATTATCACCACCTGGAATATTATCCTTTAGTTAGATTTGCCATTCAGAAACAAACCCAGCTGCAAAAATGTACCTAGCGGTAAAAGGAACATAGTGTCCGGTATCCGAATATCTTAGAAAAAAATGCTTGTAGTTGGTAAAAGATTAATAAAGTTGCACTGTATTTCTCTCAACTGCTCCACCGCAGTATCGGAGGCAGCTCAATGAGCGGATTGATGACTTAAGTTGCGGTTACGGACTGCGGAAATAGGCTAATTTGAGCCTACTACTATATATACTATGTATACTACCTAAAAAAGGTTATGAATCCACTGGATTCTTTTAAATGTCTGTGGTTCTTCTCAGACTTAAAACGTGTATTATCTTTCAATACCAGCTTGACATTTTGACCACATAGTTCCTCCTTCTTGTCATTGTTGTCACATCTCAGTAGCAATCAAGTGATTTGGCCCTACCACATCGGGTGGATTGCATAAACAGGTTGTTAACCAGTCCAGTCACTATGCTAGCAACATTATGGCCAGGTTGAGGACACTACGATTTTCACAGTATACACCCCGTTGTGCATGATAGGGCCAAATCAGTTGGTTGCAACTGGGATATTATTACAATGACAAGAAGAAGGAATTTTAATATTATTATAATTACTAATGCTATCCATTTGAAATTTGGAATAGTTTTAAAGAAAGTTAATCCGCGTGTATCGAACATGAAATTTTTTAATATATATGTTTAATATCTATCGAAAATTACGGATAAGAAGGGGGAAAAAAATCAAAGTTTAGTTAGTAGGTTAGTAGGTAGGTATTGGGGTGTCATATGAAAGGGCTTGAGTTGGACCTTTTAAAACAGTATTTGTTTTTTTTTCTACAGTTGTAAAATTTTGATTAATAAAGAAAATTGTTGAAAAAAATACAATTCCTCCCCCTCCCCCATTTATCTCTGAGGTGTACCAAGCGAAAAGTTTGAAATAAATATATAAGATTGAGATTAACGTAAATATCGCCGGAAAGTTATAATTTAACCTCTATCTAGCGTATTTTTTTATTTTATCAAAAACCATTTTTAAACTATGATTGTAATTTAACACTTTTGTGATTGATATTCATTCTTTAAATGTGTTTGAAAGTTTTCTGAAGGGGCCTTCTCTCTAATAAAAAAAAATAATTATCGAAATTGGTTCAAAATAATGCAGGGTCGTGACGGGTATATAGTGTATGAAAGTTTGTAGGGAACACTCGGCGCGCGAGTCAGACTCGCACTTGCCCGGTTTCTTTATATATTCTTAATATGAGTGTATTGTTTGTAAAGCAAAAAACTATATCTGTTCGAATGGAATATTGAGAAATATCCTTTTTTTGACTTGAATGATGTTTTATCATTTCATAAAAGGTCTTTTTGCGTTCTACGGAAGTCTTTTGTTAAAATGATTTGCATACCATCTAGAGATGTATTACACAGTGAACAGGGCGCTAGACCTTCAAAAGGGTTACAAAGAGGGTTCGCTCTTTGTTTGGCATGCGTCCGTTAGAGACCATGCAATTATCGTTACCCGCTGACCCACACAAATTTTATGCAGATTTGACATAAAAGATGTTTTCCCTTTTGCACTCTACTATTTTATATTAAGGAGAATAATGTCATATAATAGTACTTTGTTTAACGAGGGGCGTAAGTGGAATATTGCGAACAAGAGTCTATCAGAAGCCCGACGCCGAAGGCCGAGGGCTTTTGATGACTCGAGTTTGCAATATTCTTATGCCCGTGTTATACACAATGTTTTTCATCACATTTGCGAGGAAACAAATAAATTTTAGATGAAACTAATAAAAATCGTAATAAAAACTGTGACATGTCAGTTGTCCATTTTGTTGAATTTGACGTGAGGCGCGTATGGCAAAGACCCTTCGGTATACAGCCACGATTTGAAAACACTTAAAAACATTTTACATAGACACTAAATAACTACATATTAAATCTGTAAATAATTCTGTTAAACATGTTTTAGTAGTGTTTTTAAGTTTAAATTTATTTATAAATACGTTTTCAGACATCGTATTTGATATAAAACCTCTTTGCTTTGTAACTGCCGCATGAGTGACAGATACAATTTAATTAAAAAAACATTACGCCCGTGGGCGTAACATAGCCTATTACAGCTCTGTATCTCTGCGCATTATGAAGCCCGTTTCGAGCAAGTGTGATGATAAGAAAATAAATGTGGAAATGTTCTCGTGGCTTGGCGGAGTACTAAATTGAAGTCGGTTAAAACTTTGTTTTTAAAGTAAATTGTATTGAGTTTGAGTGCGCTTAAAACTGTGAACAACACAACACAAAACAACATGCCAAGTCATAGCCAGAACTTTCATACACGATTTCTTGTTCTTTTCTAACGTTTTACTACTTATCAAAGTAGTAAAACGTTATATACTATACTGTAATTACTAATATTAAGCTAAGTCTTACTAACAATAATGATCCATGTTGGACTCTGAATAAAAAATGAATTGAATTGAAAAGCAATTAAAATACGTCGTATTTAATGTATGTTTTATTCAATATAACGAAATTAGTTAAACTCCTTTATAAAGTGACAAAATAGGTCACAAAATAAAAAAAAAGTAATTTTGGTAAAGTTTATAAATTGTACATTTTACTCATAAGCCTGACATTTTATGATTTTCTTTATGTTTTTATTACAATTATTTACATATTAAAAACATTAAGCTAAGCCAGAAAATTGTTTATTTAAAATGGATATCTGTGAGATCAATCGCTTGATGTGTCATTGTTTATGTATAATTTACCTCTATGTTTCTATTATCTACTATGTCTGGTACAGCAATCCATACTTCCATACTAATATTATAAATGCGAAAGTGTGTCTGTCTGTCTGTCTGTTACCTCTTCACGCTTAAACCACTGATCCGATTGAAATTAAATTTGGTATGGATATAGTTTGAATCCCTGGGAAGGACATATGATAGTTTTTATCCCGGAAATCATCCCCTGAGGGGGTGAAATGGGGATGAAAGTTTGTATCGAGCAACGATATAAACGAGTTCCACGCGGACGAAGTTGCGGGCAGAAGCTAGTAAAGAATATTTCTATTGTATTGTAATGTATGAATTATTTGTGATACAAGTGAGGTATGTTGATAATTACATCAGAGGCGGAATTATCACGCGAGGTAAGCGTGATAAGAGAGCCGAGGATTGTAATTATCAAAGCTCACGCGTTTCATACGACGTTTTTCAACACATTTTGCGAGGAAAAAATCCTTTTCATAAGATGAAATTTTGATACGCCTGCCAAGTTATTTTCTTTACTTATTGATGTCAACCGGTTTTAACTCACATGTTGTATACATCGTCAAAAATGTCTAATGGCGTCCATTCTTTTTATCACTTTTCTAGTCACCACGAATCAACATTTTTGTTAATAACCCAACACGCGTTTAACAATGTTTACAAATATCTGTGAAATAACCTATAATGGCGCGCATCAATTTTTTTTGTGACGTTTGCGCAGTGCGTGCGCATTAGATGAAATCTCTAAACAGCCAATACAAAATAAAATAAATGTTTTAGTTTTAAAATGTTATCTTTATTAATTAATGTAAAATGTTATCGAAAGTGAATAGTTTTACTAAATTAAACGTTTCTATATCATATCCAAAAATAAATAGTCAATTAATTAACAAAAAGGATTGAATTTGTTAAGTCGAGTAAGAATGCATTTGCCGAGAATTAAAAAAAAAGGTGTACATTCTGTACAACCCGGTTAGTTTAAGAATGCACCGTGTGCATGCATACATCTTGCTGCAAGGTGCCAACGTGACTTAATCGGGATATAACCATAACACACAAGTATCGTAATATTATTAAACACGCGTGTTTAATATCCAGGATTAATTGCCTAAAAGCGACACAATAAGAGGTACGTTACGAGCAATTGTGTTGAAAAGACTTTTACTTTCAATGTATAACCCCTCAGCTGTGGGAAATAAAATGGCGTCTGCGGGAGCCCGCGTGGCCTCCCTAACAGACTTTCAAGTGCAGGTGTAGGTGGAAAATTACGTTTTATTCCGTTTTTTACAGTTACTGTCTATATTTTGGAATATATCTGCTCTCCATTAAATGATCTATCTGTAACTATGTATTACCATAACAACACAGCCATGAAATAACTAAATAGCCGGGCTCATTATAGGGTACCACAATAGCGTTATTCCCGGTTGTGCCCCTAAAGGAGCCCGGGGTCCGCTTTGACACGTGATCCCAAGATTTGGCGTAGGCACTAGTTTCACTAAAGCGACTGCCATCTGACCTTCCAACCCAGAGGGACAACTAGACCTTGATGTTTTCCTTCACCGAAAAGCTAACGGTAAATATTCCGTACATAAGTTTCGAAAAACTCATTGGTACGAGCCGGGATTTGAACCCACGACCGCCGCTTGACAGCCGCATGCCTGAACCACCAGGCTACCGTAGCTCGTAAAAATAATTCTACATTACAATACAATACAAATATTCTTTACTAGCTTCTGCCCGCGACTCCGTCCGCGTGGAACTCGTTTATATCGTAGCGCGATACAAACTTTCATCCCCCATTTCACCCCCTCAGGGGATGATTTCCGGGATAAAAACTATCATATGTCCTTCCCAGGGATTCAAACTATATCCATAATAAATTTCATTTCAATCGGTTCAGCGGTTTAAGCGTGAAGAGGTAACAGACAGACAGACAGACATTTCGCATTTATAATATTAGTATGGAAGTATGGATTGCTCACCAGACATAGTAGATAATAGAAAAATAGAGATAAATTAAACGTAAACAATGAGACATGAAGCGATTTATCTCACAGATATCCATTTTAAATAAACAATTTTCTGGCTTAGCTTAATGTTTTTATATGTAAATAATTGTAATAAAAACATAAAGAAAATCATAAAATGTCAGGCTTATGAGTAAAATGTACAATTTATAAACTTTACCAAAATTACTTTTTTTTATTTTGTGACCTATTTTGTCACTTTATAAAGGAGTTTAACTAATTTCATTATATAGAATAAAATTTTAATTACTTTTCAATTCAATTCATTTTTTATTCAGAGTCCAATATGGATCATTATTGTTAGTAAGACTTAGCTTAATATTAGTAATTACAGTATAGTATATAACGTTTTATTACTCTGATAAGTAATAAAACGTTAGAAAAGAACAAGAAATCGTGTATGAAAGTTCTGGCTATGACTTGGCATGTTGTTTTGTGTTGTGTTGTTCACAGTTTTAAGCGCACTCAGACTCAATATAATTTACTTTAAAAACAAAGTTTTCAACGACTTCCATTTAGTACTCCGCCAAGCCACGAGAACATTTCCACATTTATTTTCTAATTTACCACATGAACTGATTTCCGAGAGCAAATGCGTTGATTATTAGGAAAAAAAACCCAATCGCTGTATGTGGCCCGATAATATTTGAGGACTTCCGTCGATTCCACAAGGATCACCTTTGGCACTTCATTAGTTGCTATTTCAACGGAATCTTATCAGAATCTGTGACGTACATTTGTACTTTTTAGTACATAATTGAGGAATTCCATAAGTCATCTGTGGTGTTCATCATCAAATCCACTCCACCAAATTTATGATTACCGGGTGTTTATTTATTTATTTATTTATTGACCTCAAAAAAAGAATACTTAAAATGTAAGGTAAAGATTTTACCTCGCCAAACTGTATTCACAGTTTGTTGGCGAAAATACACGAGTTAAAATAGAAAATACCAAAATCACTACACGCGTGCCTAATATAATTGAAGAGTCCCCTCAATTCCTCATGGATCCGATCATCCAATTGAGTTTTTGAAAAAAATGGGACCCACCTGGAACTACCTACTTACTAACAAAAAAAAAATTTACGAATCGGGTCATCAATGACGGAGTTCTGAGGTAACAAACATAAAAACAAATAAAAATAATAATTAAAAAAAACTTAATTGTGAATCTCCTCCTTTTTTTGAAGTCGGTTAAAAATGATACGATACGAATAACTCCTGTTTTTAATGCCGATACCGAGAACTTATTGAACGCCCCTCGTAGGTGTCAAAGCAGAACCCGGACTCCTTTAGGGCTCAACCGGGAATAACGCTAGGAGGATTACTTCAATGTCATAGGACTCTCAAATATTCGATGAGTCAGTTAGAATATCACAACATAAATGAATTAGCGAGATATTTAAATTAAATACTGATATTATTGTATGAAAAGAACATCGGCATGTATACGGATCCTGATTCATTATTACCCAAAGCAATATTTTTTTTTTTTTCAATATAAAAGCTGATAATTCCAACATTGCCAGCAAGTGCTCTAATAATTAAATATTTACATCTCAATGTAAATTATATTTTCCATCGCTGCCGCTGCCGGCATCAAAATGAGGTACTTATAAATACACCCTTAAGTACTTCCAAGTTGTCATCCACGCTTCCCCGAGGGTCAAGACATCTGCTCACTTTCCCTTCAAATATTCAAAGAATCTTGCTCTTGCATTTTGTATAATGAAATTTTAATCATTTACCTCCAATCACTTACTTAGGTATCCGGGTACGCAAAAATTTTCACTTGAATTTGATGGATGATTAATTCGAGCTCTGAGGTAATTTCTGGGGGAATAAGAGATGTTTTTATCAGCATTTTATGGTTACATTTTATTTCGTCTTGTTTTTGAATAAATAGGTAAAGCGGACAGGTTTTGGTACAAGCTTTTATTACCGACTGTACTTTATTGCACATACAACAAATACTTGTTGTGTGGTGTCGGGTAGAATTTCACCACCCCTTTTCTTCCCGTGGGTGTCGTTAAAGTCCACTAAGGGAACAGGGTTGAAGTGCGTTGCATCCTATCACTGCGATATCACTTTTTGTCGATGTTTTATATCCACATTTATGCTAAAAGTGGCACTGGAACTTAAGTTATTTCTCATGATTGTGCTCTGTCTACCTCGTATGGGAATAAAGATGTGAATCTCTCTCGCTCTCTCGGACACACAGAGATGTGTGTGTGTGTGTGTGTGTGTGTGTGTGTGTGTGTGTGTGTGCGCGTGTGTGCGCGCGCGTGTGTGTGTGTATATATGTGTGTCTGTGTGTGCGCGTGTGTATGTGCGCGTGTGTGTGCGCGTGTGTGTGCGAGCGTCGTCGCGTCGGGGGACCGTCGGGCGACTGTTATTTTTTTCCTTTTTAAAGTGATGTTCTTCAAACGGCTGTTCAGGTAATGGTTACCTTACTATATATTTTCAATATGATTGAAATAACAGGGTACCAAATTTCGAATGCTTAGGAAATAATATGGAAGGTAGTCAAATCCCCTCATCAACTATTAAAGAACTGATGATTTTCAAACGGCTGATCAGGTCATGTGTGTGTGCGCTTGTGTGTGTGTGTGTGTGCGCGTGTGTGTGTGTGTGTGTGTGTGTGTGTGTGTGCTGACAAATGGTTCGCATATTTTACAGGAACACTTAATAACATCATCCTCCTGGCGTTATTCCCGGTTGTGTCCTAAAGGAGCTCAGGCTCTGCTTTGACACCTAATCCCTATACGAGTATTTGGCATAGGCGCAATTACGAAAGCCACTTTCATCTGACCCGAACAACTAGGCTACCGTAGCATCGAGCAGTTTTTTGTACGACCCTCATAATACACAATGCATACGAAACACATTTACTGAAACTTAAACTGAACGCCAAATATAACAACTTAATACGTCCGATGTAGCGTTAAATTCAAATCCGAAGGAACATAATCAAATAGGGCTTACGCTAAGCTACGACTCAGCTGAATTTGAATACATTGCATAAATTACGGTAACGCTGTTTATATACTTTAGATGAGTTAACGTAATTTTGAAACAAAAAGTAATGGAATATTTACTAATTTATTTCGCAGTGAATGCTTCCAGCACGTAATCTTTGGAAAGTAGGTACGTTAGGATAATTCAACTGTCATTTTCCCATGGATCTATAATACTCAGGACGAGTTATGGTAATAATAATACCACGTCCGAGCGAGATGGTAGCATATATTCGTAAATCGCAACAGATTTAGTGTGAGGTTGCGGCAAATAAACCACCCGCCCAAACAACCGTTTATGGTAAGCCATCAGCCATATTAAGATCAGTTCTTAATTTAGTTGCATATGACCATTTTCGTCTCTCATTGTGGCAACACGTATAACTTGTACTGAGTATGGTCCATGCATTTTCCCATACAAAATAATGGCATTGGTGATCGACCAGCTGATTGGCGTGATGCTTGAGTGGTACAAATGCCAACACAGCAGTTAACTGACCATCCTGTTTTTATATTGAACCTTATTACAATGCACGTAAAGTGCACGGATGGTCAGTTAACTGTTGGTGATAGTATGAATGCAGTACAATATGCGTACTGCCCCACTTTCACGTGTCATTATCATCAACATCGTCATCATCATATCAGCCGAAAAACGTCCACTGCTGGACGCCTCCCCAAAGAATGCCAAAGTGGCCGATCTTGCGCCACCCGCATCCAGCACACTCCCGTAGGACAAGGACTGATGACCTGATAAAGGTGACATTATACTTTACACCGCGCAAATAAATAATACTGAGAATATGCCAAGAAGTAAGGCAATCAGGGCGAAATCAGTTGGTAAGCTCTCGGTTAGGTAATACCGCTTACCTACAGATTCCAGCCTTCCAAATGTGCTAGGGGCTTCTAATTATGTTTGAGGGTTTTCAAAGACAGAAAGTCAACCTCTCATATGCGAACGCCAAGCCAAACCCGACTAAACAATGACCGATTCATTCACAACTACGGGTTGGATTCTTTAGTACGGATCCCGGACATTCTGAAACGCGCTATTTTAAGAATAGGACAAACTATAAAAGTTAAATTTAAAAATTTAAACACCCCGAGACAAAAAATACACACTAAAAACTAACAAATATTATTTTAAACCTATTATGATTATTTTCGTCACATATATTATATTATGTAAGTTCAAATATTTTTATTTTCCAAGCCTCGTCGCGTCGGGGGACCGTCGGGCGACTGTTATTTGGTCCTTTTTAAAGTGATGTTCGTCAAACGGCTGATCAGGTCATGGTTACCTTACCATATACTTTCAATATCATTGAAGTAACACGGTACCAAATTTCGAATCAACAGGACATATGGAAGGTAGTCAGATCCCCTCATCAACTATTAAAGAGCTGTTGATCTTCTAACGGCTGATCAGGTCATGGTTACCTTACCATATACTTTCAATATCATTGAAGTAACACGGTACCAAATTTCGAATCAACAGGACATATGGAAGGTAGTCAGATCCCCTCATCCACTATTAAAGAGCTGTTGATCTTCTAACGGCTGATCAGGTCATGGTTACCTTACCAAATACTTTCAATATCATTGAAGTAACACGGTACCAAATTTCGAATGGATTGAGTTTATAAATAATAGATTATACAGGTATAATCGTTAAGTATACATACCTAGATAGTTTTTCTGTAAAAAACCGTGAGACAGGTATCCAAAACTTTTAAGTGAATCGTACTTCAAATTAAACTTTAACTAGTGAGTTAATATAACACCCTTAAGGGGATCCAAGAAATACAACGTGTACGCAAAGCGAATGTACTGCCTAGAAAAGAAAAATGTCGGGTATGCCATTCAATTTCTTTAGTAATATCTTATTTCTTCAGTCCACAGTAGACTGAATATTTTTTTTGTAATTGGTACTAATCTTTAAATGTAAAGTTGTTGATTTAAGTGTCTATATTGTTAAATAAATAATTTATTGCATTGTTGGTGACGATCACATGTATTTGAAATAAAAGTTGGTGGTTATTACTTATTTGGGTCTGATTGGTCTTTAATACCTATATGCATAGATGCCATATTATTATTTTATGTTAATTTAATGTAAGAACTGACCCCCTTATTCATAAAACTTAAAATGCCTCTGCTAAATAAAATGTGCTTTGTCCCTTTCTTACAAACACAAATGTCAAAGTGACAGATAAGGACAAACTAATTTTAACGCCATTTTAGTTAAAACAGGCTTGTAGTACGTTTATGAATACGGCCGTGAGACTTTATTTTATTTATAATTAAACTGATTTTACTGAAGTTTGTTTTCTTTTTAATTAATTTATAAAATACCCCAATACCGGTATTAATAGCGGAATTACGTTATTGAGGCCCAATACTGATTTTCAATACCGGTATTGAGAATCGTCCGGTATTGCATGCCCTATAGGACATAATATGGAAGGTAGTCAGATCCCCTCATCAACTATTAAAGAGCTGATGAACTTCAAACGGCTGATCAGGTCATGGTTACCTTACCATATAATTTCAATATCATTGAAGTAACATGGTACCAAATTTCGAATTGATCGGACGTAAGGAAGTTAGTCAGATCCCCTCATAAACTAGAAAAGAGCTGATGATCTTCAAACGACTGAACAGATTTTCATGAAGCATGGCTAAGAACACTTGGGATAAAATTAATAAAAGAAGGAAATCGGTTCATCCGTTGGGAGCTACTATACCACAGACCGATACACAGATACACCGACAGACCCGTTAAACTTATGTTATAACCCCTCTCTTTGCGTCGGGGGTTAAAGAGAGAAGAGCGTTGATGTGGATCGAGAGACGTTATGAATTGCATAGCTGTTCGAACCAATTGGAAAGAACATTACTTATTTTGGAGCCTGAAGTCGTTCCCTATATCCTTTCAATCACAAACGTATTATTATTTGTAGTGCAAAAAAACACGGAAGTCAAATAAGTTAATCCGTAACATTTGCCTATCAGAAAAGTGAACTATCAGAAATAAGAAATCAGAAACAACACACAACAAGAAGTTTTTTTGAGACAACTAAATAATATTTTTAGATATAAGAATTCTGTACACTGTTAACTTTTGCTGTTTCAAAATAAATCTCATTCATTCATTCATTCATTCATTCAAAATTCATTAGCTTCAGATACAGTCAGAGGGTTTTTACAAAAATGGTGCGCACAGTGTATCTAGCCTGCGAGCAGGCGTGCAAATCATAAAAAAATGTAATATCATCAATTAAAAAATCAATTGTCAAATGTTATGAATAATTTGGAATAAGACAATAATAATCAAAATAATCGAATAATTTAAATATAGTCACAATAATAACGGGGGATACAATTAACATAGATTTATTTAAATATGCTCGAGGTAAGCTTTGACACTTAAAAAAATAACGGTCAAAGAGCCAACTTGTCACGTGTACATACTCGTAGGTATACTAATAGATATGTGCTGTGTGTACATCTAAAGGTTATACTAACATTTATATATAGCTTCACTAAAATGACCGTCCTTTTCTAGCGAGTTCTTTATTTAGACCGCCAGCAATATCATGCGCTTTCGGATATGGTATTGACCTATTTCTTACCTTAAAAACTTTTCTTCGTAGACATGTTTTTTCGGTCTGTCTAGAATTTATGGTGTTATCGATTCAATTCGGATCAAGCGTGCCTGTGTTATGTAATCAAATCATGTTTATACATGATTTGATAGTTTTGCTTCATGCAAAGGATTTCCTCCACCATTTTTAAAAATAATGATTTATTTACTGTAAAAAGGATGCTTTATTTTTATGTAACCAAGGAGACATAGTAACATTAAAGAAGTATGTACTACCGCATAATATGATATAGCCACTGTTGAAGGAAAACAATGAATAATTTCATTTTCCGGGCTCTTAGCTTGTGAAATATACAAACTTGCTGCATAAACACACTCAGAAACGATGAAGACTGGTACATTTTGTTCAGAATTTCAGTGAAAAGTCTTTGTTTTCTTTTGCTCATTTTACTCATGTTGGGTTACATAATTTACTAGGGATACATACCAGTGGCGGCGCGTGAACATTTTCGATGGGAAACCCGGAACACAAAATATATGAGAGTTTAGAATACCTATCAATGAAGTTTGTTGTCATCAGTGGAGCTGTAGGTACCTTATTTATTTTCCCCAATGCATTTAAACATACACAATCGCTTTCAATCTGATGTCTTGACTGTAGAAGAAAGTAAAAAAACAATATTCAGGAAATTGCTAAATTGGTAAATAAATATTACGTTTAGATAAATAAATATTAGGGGACTATCTTACACAAATGGAACTAAACCCATAGTAAGCTCAATAAGGCTTGTGTTATGGCTACAAGACTGGCTATATTTGCCCTTACCGCGATTCGAACCCGAGACCTTCAGCTTCATAGGCAGCGTCACTACCCACCCACTAGGCTAACCGGTCGTCAGATCAGTTAGATGTTCTAGCAAATAAATTTTTGAAGCACTATTCAAAGTAACTCCCCTTCCACGTTGAATTGACACTAATTTGAAGCACCTTCATCATACGTGTCTATACAGGAACGAATTATACCCTCGTGACATCCATTAATCTAAGCGTTTCAATTTGCACGCTCAAACCGGATCGCTCAATTCAATCTTGAATACTGCTGCCGTATAACGGAACACTTAAATAAAAATTACGTCCAATAACAGCTTAGCATCGTTTTATTTCTTCTGCTTAACGTTACTCCCGGATAATGGCTGAGTCGGGCATAAGCCTCCCATTTCCCTGGTTATAATAACATTTCTTACATTATGTACGTAAGTCATGTTCTACATTGCCGGCTTGAAATTTTGATGACTTCTTAGTATAAGTTGAATATCAATTTAGGGGGATTTGTCACGGTAGATTATAGGTAAAGAAAGGATTACCTAATTCTTGGAAAGGAATGACGAAATTGGTATCAGTATAATATAATTACAAAGTTGCAAAGCCTCACGAGTTAATTGAATAGTCAGAGATACGAATAGAAAAGGGATTTTTTCTACTAACCCGTTGGCGAAATATTTTAAACTGGATATAAAATACTTTCCTCGTCGATTTGTTTTCCTAACTACCTTTCACTCAATCGCTAACCAGCTGGAAGAATTCTTTATAGCGATAAGTTCGCCTTTGTACCTTAATCTTGTACAGGGTGTATCAAAAATGGGGTATCAGCCGAGCAAGGGCATTTTCGTTAGCACATTGCGATTCCAAACCTGCATTTGGTTTTTTATTATTTTTTTATTATTTTTGTTCTTGTTTACATTGCAGTCAGAGATATTTAAGGTTAGCCGTCAGTCTTTATAAAACCAGCGGGTCGATCACGTAACGCATTGTACGTACGTTACGAAGATCTGGATCAAATGGATTTTTTTATAAAGAAATATTGCAGTTGCATTGTCCTAATTAGCTGATTTTTCGTCCCTTATTATTTAGGTACTACCCTATATATCCGACGTGTCGACACGGGTTGCACCGGCCGGTAAGTATAAATGCGAAAATGTGTCTGTCTGTCTGTTACCTTTTCACGTCCAAACCGCAAAACCGATTTAAATGAAATTTGTTATAGAGATAGATTGAGTCCCGGGGAAGGACATAAGATATTTATTTAGGTATTTATTTATTTATACTTAAGGAGTGCCAACAGCGCAACAGCTGCAAAAAACATGATAATAAGTCTTACATAGTAATACAAAACCAATTAAAGGAACTCACAGATAGAAATGGCATTAAAAAAAGAAAAAGGTTTGACACACTTGGCACACAATATCGCACTAGGTATATGTACACTGCAAATACAAAATAGTGCACCAGAAAGAAAGAAAAAAAATACATAATACTACATAGTAACTAATTAACAAAGAAGGAACACGTGAGCAAAGTCACACGCACCCGAACAAATCACCACCTGCAATTTATGTATCTTAAAATTTTAATTGGAGAATTGTTATCATGAAAAAAACGACATGCTAGTTTTCGCCTCACGGAAGGAATTGAGCAGTTGAATACATAAATTACATCTCTCTTGAAAAAATATTATATATAAATATAGCGCGACTTACACAAGTGAGATAGGGGGAAAGTGCCTTAGATCGAGTAGTCTTATTTAATAAAAGTTTATTGAGTGAATACGCACAATGAACATTCCCACTTAGTGATATTTAAAATATTTAAAGTCGTATCAGTTATTTCACGCTGTTTATATAGGGGTAAATATGTTTTTTTTTGCATGTGCTTAAGTAATTGGAGGATATTGTATGAGAATTTTAGTTAAAAGCACAGCTGTTTGAGAAACCTTTTCTCAATACGTTCGATCCTATCTGGGTCATTGTCAGATTTAGGTTCACGTCTTTTCGGTGGACATTGCCAAAGTTAAGGGCTTTAAAGCCTAATTTTTAGTTGAACTCTGAATCCGCATAAACGGCGTCGCCTCTTCTATATTCTATGCGATAAAAACATATTATATATAAACATAAGCCTTTAACTATTGCCCACTGAAAAGACGGTTTTTGTTTTACTGACTGACAATGACCCATCTATATAAGTGGTATAGCGCGGATTCCAAATTTGGGATGCATATTCAAGTTTACTCCTAACAAGTGAGCAGTAAAGTACTTTGAGCGTTTTTGCTTGCGTAAAGTGAGCGGAATTACGCATTATAAATCCTAAGCCTCTAAGGGCGCTACCCACAATACCATCAAGATGTAAATCAAATAATAGCTTGGAGTGATGTACCACACCCAAATCCTTCATAAAACTAACTCTACTCAGGGTTTGGTCTTTAAGTGTATAAGTGGAGGATATTAAGTTGCGTTTACGTGAGAACGTGACTGAGAAGCATTTGGATGGATTCAAGTCCAGCTTATTTGTCTGACAATTTATCCCGGAAACTATCACTAAGGGGGTAAAATGGGGGCTGGAAGTTTGTATGGAGCTACGATATAAACGAGTTTCACGCGGACGGAGTCGCGGGCAGAAGCTAGTGGTATAGATGAATATCGTCAGACCAGTGTAAAGTGATCTTTCTATCGCACACCCAACCATGACCGTCCGGATTCTTTAAAAATACTCTCGGAATCCATAATGCACAATCACTAACAACATACAAAATGTATAAAAAACTTCGTAACAAAAGAGGTTCGTTGTGAGTTGCTTTGAATCTTGAACCATCGAAGGGGGTTCCGCGAGATCAATTTAGCGCCACTCAATAAAGATTTCAGAGATGCTCTTAACACGAAAGTGTTGTGTGATAATCTCTCTATCTCGTTTACTCTTGAGAAACGTCAGATGGGAAACGAGCGGGGAAATAGATTCGATAGAATCGGCTCAGGAGCTGATTTGGCTGATATGGAAGCGCAGATTGAAAATGGATCGTTTTTACTTATACAGTTTGTGTTTATATGCAGCTGGAATAACAATGGGGGCGTTGTTTTGTATTGGCTGATCTTTAATCTGACATGGCTAAATACCTCAACCTTCGTTAATAAAACTTAACAAATGTTTGTTAACTGAAATGTATTTTGTTCCTTTCTTAGAAACATGCAATAAGACGTATAAGACAGTTAACAAGCGTTGAGACGGCCAGGCTGGTGTATTATAGTTACTTCCACAGTATTATGTCCTGCGGAATCCTGTTGTGGGGTAAAGCGGCTGACATCTAGACCATCTTCGTGTTACAGAAACCAGCTGTACGAGGCTGGGGTTCTCTCAGGGACAAATTTAAGGAGGCAAATATTCTTATTGTAGCATGCCAATACATTCTTGAGAATATTATGTATCTGCGGAAAAACCTTAAGGGGCCAATGACCTTCGATTTGTATCCCTTAGTTTTCTAATGTTTTTTGTAGCTGGTTTTCTGGCCATAACTTTTGTGTTAATTAGTTATAAATGAAAACCCTAGACAAGTTTTTAGAGACGTTAAAGACGAACCCAAATATGTAAGACTTTTCACGTCAATAGAGATACGAAATTTAGAAGTGTTTGTTTAGACAATGTTTAAAAAAAAACATTCAAAATGAAGTATCCATTTCTTTTACAATCCGGTAGACAAAAATGGAGATAAAAATTGAAGAACCGATAGCCGCTTGACTTATAATTCTATCTGTAGTGCAAAAGTAGGAGATACGATTCAAAACTTGACAAAAATCGATGAAAACCTCGGGTAGCCCCTTAAGGAGTTCACAATTCACGACTTCAACACCAAAAATAAACACAACATCGCAGTGAAACCCAGTCGTCTCCGCTAGGAAGGGCACGTCGTTCGTATGAAACTCTATACAACTTTATAATAAAATACCCACCATCATCATATCAGCCGAAAGCCGTCCACTGCTGGACATAGGCCTCCCCCAAAGTGCCAAAGTGACCGGTCCTGCGCCACCCGCATCCAGCGGACTCCAGCAACCTTTACCAGGTCATCAGTCCACCTTGTGCCTACCCACGCCGCGCCTTCCGGAACGTGGTCGCCATTCGAGAACCTTTCCGCCCCAACGGCCTTCGGTTCTACGTGCTATGTGCCCACACCACCCACACAAATATCCACCGATATAGTTAATTTGCCTCCCAGTAGTTTGATTTGAAGAACGTTTATAAATAGGGCCGTAAGAATTGACGGTGAAAAATTTATGACGATGATAAATACTTAAAATGACAACACGAAATATGAAAGGTATACCGGGACGTTTCCAGTAACTCAGCGCTTTGCAAAGCTGCCTGTAATCGACGTTCTCTGTTCTTCACGCATAAATATTGTATGAGCCGGCAGCGGATAAGATGCGGCCGGCGAGAAATATTCTATTTCATTTGAAGGAGATGGCTGGGTGTAAGTTCGCATGCACGAGGTATAATAGAAGTTATACTTACTACTTACACCGTTCTAGAACGGAAAATTAACTTTTTACAACCTTTTTTTTTTAAAAAAAAAGGACGGACGCAATACAGCGGTCGAATTGCGTGGTTGGAGGGTAGCCTGGGGAAAATCCAGGAGAAGTTTTTTGAAGTTGACTGTAAGTACATCTGCTGGGTGATTAAGTAACGCACTGTACAGTGTAAGTAGGTCACGTAGATCAAAATGTCACTTCGTGTATGGGAAAGCGACTGTTGAATTGTCCAAATGGGTTGTTTTTACATCGGTTATTGATAAGCGCGAGTTTATACATTCGCTGTGCGTGTTGCTTTTGTATGGACTCGCACTAATCACTAATCAATGTGTAAACAAGCCCCTAGCGCTCATTTAAAAAGTTACGTGTTCAGCCCTCTGCTGGGGGATCACGTAACGCATTGTACGCGTGTCAGGTAGATCTAGCTGTCACTTTGTATAGGAAAATGTCAGTAGACTCGTTCTAACGTACGTTCGAAATGTTACGTGATCACCCCTCTGGTCTATGTTAACAGGCGAGTTGTCCTCATGCAACGAATTTGTCAGCAATTTGCGGTATCTGATTTACCTGAATTATCGTGTAATTATGAAAGTTTGATGGCAACGCAATATCATGGCATCACTGAACTGATCTGATGACGGAGGCTGAAGGTGGCCTGGTAATCATAATAATATGTATCGCAAATTTGTGCACAGTTGCCCACCTTAATAAATCGGTTCAGCCGTTTTTGCCTGATTCATATTTATATTAGTAGAACAGTAGAATTGACTAAAAACGAGCAAGCCAGACTATTGGTCAACATACTAAACGAACAAAATAACCATACCACTGAAAAGAATATTAGGAACGTGTAGGTATTTTCGTCACGTGTTTAGTGTCAGTAGTTTAGTAGTCTGCCGTGTTTCGCCAGGCCGATTACTGTCGTCGTGTATACATGGCTTTAGACTTTATGCTAAGGCGGGGCGTGTGAAGTTTCGTTTACCGCATATTGCTTGTAGCTTTAGGCAACTTCCATCATTGACGGTGCGGGCTCGGTGCGGTATCAGTAAGGTACAGTACAGGTAATTTACTGCGCGTTTACATTTAAAGGGGACATTTGCGTCTATTCCAGACGATTGACATTGCTATGGAGATATCGTTTTTGGTGACTGTAGAGATCATTAAAGAAAAAAGAAAGAAAGAAAGAAAAAATATTTATTCAAGACGCTACTTAGACTAACACATGGAAAATGAACATTTTTGCTAAAAACTATCGCGAGATGTTAATCTAACAAAAGCGTCAGAGAAAAGGACTCCACTCAGCTTAATGACAAGGTACCATGTAAATACCTTGACGCTGATCTTCCGTGGATACCCTTACAAGAGAGCGCTCCTATCTGCGGCAACATTGATAAAGGATACATAGTAAATGACATATAACGATACATAAATATTATGAAATATACACGTACTTTAGACAAAACAATTCTATTAGCTAACTATTAGCTAACTAGTTTATGAAAACTAAACCAAACAGCGGACTAAAGTGGTTAAACTCTAAGCTGCTATTGCAAGCTGATTACTACCTGTTTTTAGAGATGAAATAAAATCGTTTGAATGGGTAAAATTTGTACATAATACTAATACTCAACAGATTTCTGTAAAAATATAACATATTTTTTGTACTTAACTTTAAATGAAAAAACCGATGCTGAATTCCTGATAGGCGGGGGTATATTGTTCCAACACTTCGTGGCAGAGTATCTAAAACTACCACGAAATGCAGTTGTTTTGTACCTTGGACAGATAAGACGTACAGCTTCCCTGACATGCCGTTGCGAAAATGTTAACTTGTTATACAGATACTGGGGTGTCAGATTCTTTACAATGCCAAATAGCATACAGGCAAAATGCAGCGCGCGTCGCGACTCCATATTCATTAGCCCACTTCCATTAAGTTAAGGTGTTACATGTGTTCTGGGCGGTATGGTGAAACAGAATCGAGCGCACGCATTTTGGACACGTTGTATCTGCTTTTTAGTTTCGAACAATAGACAAACACCGATGACAGTATCAGCATAATTGAGTTTAGACAAAACTAAAGATTCACAGTGAGATTCTGACATCAGTACTTAAATATTTTCGGACTTGATACAATATTTTTAGTCGATAAAAACAGACTTTAGCAGTTTCTATGACATGGTTATGAAATTTGAGTTTACCATCCATGAGAACTCCTAAATTTCTTGCTTCTTCAACCTGTTCAATACAGTCAACACCAAATTTAAGCAAAGGGTTGTGGTTGATAATTTGTAGCCTTTGCTTTTTGGAGCCTAAAATAATATATTTCGACTTAAGGGGATTTAAAACTAGACTGTTTCTATTGGACCATTTTACAATACGTGCTAAGTCATCATTAATATTATCTACTATACAGGGAGTCTTACTAGATTTAAGAGGTAGATACACTTGTAGGTCATCGGCATACATGTGATATTCGCAGTTTTGAATAGAACTGATTATATCTGCACTATATAAAATAAACAGGATTGGACCCAATATTGAACCCTGCGGGACACCTTGGGAAACATAAGAAGGTTCGGAGAACCGGCAAATACCATGTTCATTATTTAATTTTACTTTTTGTAGGCGACCATTTAAATAGCTAGAAAACCACTTTAAGGCTAGGTTATCAAAACCATAATATGCAAGCTTGGAAATTAACAAATTATGGTCTATGGAGTCAAATGCGCGGGTAAAGTCAAGCAAAACCATGATTGTCCCCTTTCCCGCATCAACATTATTCAAAATATTATCAACGACATCTAATAAGGCAGTTGCAGTACTACGTCCAGCCCTGAACCCAGATTGTTTTAACGGCAAGATGCTGTTAGCTTCAAGAAACTCGGTCATTTGTTGGCATACCACTTTCTCAATAACCTTTGACAAGAAAGGCAATATGCTAATAGGTCTTAGATCTTTATATTCCACAGGATTGCATTTTTTTGGGATAGGTTTAATAAGAGCTTCCTTCCAAACGTCTGGGAATACTCCTGATCGGATAGATTGGTTGATTAGCGCTGTGATAAACCCCAGGGTTCGCGGAAGCGTTAAAATAATCATATCTCGGGTGATGCCATCCACACCCTCAGCGTTTGATGTAATCTGCATGATAATTTTAGATACAGTACATTCATTGATAGTCTTTAAAGTAAAAGATTATGTATTGAAACGATTATATTCAAAGAACGTAAGATCTGATATAGTAACATTCGTGTGTGGAGTGTTAAGAAAATGTTTGTTAATTAAATTAGGGTCATTAAAGTGATGAGGAAGGCTGGATTCTTTAGCATTCAAATCAACAATATTGTTTTTATGTTTTTCCACAATTTACGAGTCTTTAAAATTGGCATTAATTTTTTAATTAAAGAAGGCCTGTTTTTCGGTAAACATGGCTTGGTTAACAATACTTTTTAATTCCTTGTAATATAATTTATGAGACTCTAGTCCAGTGTTACGACTCCTTATATGTGCTTCGTCTCTCAGCCTTATCATCTCTTTAACAGTTGATGTTACCCAAGGATAGCTTCGATTTTTTATGAGAGCTTTCTTTACATGAGCATACAAGTCGAAAATATAGATAATATAAGAGTTAAAAAATGTCAGGGAGTCATTAACATTGTCACTCAAGAGTCGTTCCCAATTAGTTGAATCTACTAGCGCATTGAAATCATTGAGAGGAATATGTTTGATTGGCCTGTATGAAATCCAAATGGGACACGACTTAGGTTTTTTTACGTGTAGGCTACATGAGATGAAGGCATGGCTGCTAAGTTCAGGAACGTGATCTATACACACATGAGAAAGTTTACTATTGCTGCAAATTACGTCAATGAGTGTTTCTGAATGGTCAGTAAAGTGGGTGGGGTGGATCACATATTGTTTCAAATTCATGCAATTTAGAAAAGCTACGAGTTTTATGTATTCGCTTCATTAGGGGACAACACATCTATATTGAAATCTCCCATGAGAATTATGTGATCAAAAGAAGAAAACGAACCTACAGATTCTGCTAGAGCGTCTATAAACGTGTCTACATTGAGCCAGGGCGGGCGGTAAGCGGTACCAAAGGCAAATCTAAGTCCGTTCAGTTTTAAACTTAGCCACATTTGTTCCACTTAGGTGTGTGAGGAGAATCGAGTGAACGCGCATAGAGTCCGCGTCGGATATAGAAGCTGACGCCGCCGCCGCGCGAGCGCGGCGGGGCGCGGCACATGCCGCAGCCGGTAGCCCGGCGGGGCCGGGGCGCGGGCTTCTTCTCCTTGTCGCAACCAAGTTTCATTTATAGCTAAAATGTCTACCGAGTGTCGTTCAAGGGCTACAAGAAATTCCTCATGACGTGTACCAAGTGAGCCAGGGTTCAATAGGCCAATAACCATATCTTTGTTGTTTACAAACTGTATAACAAATGAGTAAGACGTCTGGATGTATTTTAAATTAATTAGCCACTTTTTAAGTACAGATAAATGATAACTGTTAACATAAACATTTAAACTTACAAGAAAATTTAACGTTATAACCCGTAAAATGTAATTACTAACGAACGGTTTCATTGAGATCGGATTGCAATAAGTGATATCATAAATTGAATAACAATGAGCAAGTCTACATAGAGTCACTAACAGGATTGTCGCCAAAAACCTTGATCATGTCCCCATCAGAGCGAATTTGGTGTCGTGCCTTCCCGTTTTCCTGTCGAACAAAGATCTTACCATCACGCGTCCACACGTACTTCCAGCTCAGCCTCTTAGCGGTCTCGCGCACCCGCTGGTGGAGCTGTCTATTGAGCCGTGTGAGACAGGTGACCATTACGAGACTGGCATGATCTATCATATTTCTGGCAGACGCAATTCACGCCAGAAGCTCTAGTTTCAGTTTGTTGTCTATGCAACCTTCTATTGGGTAGTGTCTCAAACCAGAGGGCCTACCGCGAAACGGAAACGAACTTCGTTCGTGTATCTCCCTCTCTGTCGCACTTCCTAGTTCGAGCGACAATGAAGTTAGTTTTCGTTTCGCGGTAGCCCCTCAGGTTCCACCGCACAACGCTCTACCGTCCAAAACGCGTTTCGCGCCATCCATCTCTGTCTTCGGCAAGCTATTCTCAGGCCTGAAAGTCAATTTTAAACGTAGCTATATCTCGCTTAGCGCAATCCTTGAAACGCAACATCGGTCTCCCAACGTTTGCTCTATATACTAAGCACGGTAAATGCATGTCTACCGCGCCTTAATGGTCGTCTCACAAACCCCCCTTAGAGGGCTCGGAGGGGCCTTACGCGGCTGTGTCGCTTCTGGTGGGGTCAGGCGCCGTCCGCAACAACGGACGGGTATCTGTGGTGGGCGTAATGCCCGTCAGGTCCGGTGGGGTATTCTGCTTCGTCCGTCAGCGAGGTCTAGCCCTGCCGGGTGGGACTCCGTTAGGAGAGGCCCAGCGAGCGACCTTTGCGATCCTTGTGTCGAAGTCAGGTGGTGGCGGGTGGATCCGGGCGGATCAGATCCCGCGGTAGAGCCCTCTTGTCGGGCGATCTGCGGCACGTGTAAGCAATATAATCCCTCCCCTCCATGCGTCGTTTCGTTATCCTCAATGCCGAGGGTCGTAACCTCTTGTCATCGTTTTCTCTCTAATGATGTTCCGCCAAATTGGTCTGTTTTCGGAGACATGCACGGCTTCGTTGAGCTTGGTATCGAGGGTGGTGCGAAGTTGGTCCGCCCATCGGATTTGGCTGCGTCCTCTCGGTCCTTTCCCTTCCACCTTGGCAGTCACAACAAGTCGTTCAAGGTTGTCTCCACTCTTCCTGGCGATGTGTCCAACGAATTCGATAATCTTCCAAGCAAGCAATATAATACTACTGCGCAAATGTAATACTGACGGTATGGAAACTTGTAAGGAAATGAGCGTCAGCAGTAGGCTCTCGGTAAAGTACAAAAATACCGTTTCCGCTGCGTCAAATGCAGTGGCCTAAAGAAGCAATTCTTAGATAATTGTTTTTTAGCTTTTCTTTCGCCTTTCCTGCAGCTAGGTGATTCGAATTTAAAGATAACGAAAGACTATAAGGCCGTCATTGCAAGAGATGTACACATTAGATACCGGACAGTAATATGTTAGCTTCATATTATTTTTAAATAACTTAATTTACTACGTCATGGATGATTTTAATATCAAAACTTTAACTAGTACGTGCAAGAACTTAGATTTGACGAGCTATAAAAAGCTCACATAAAATGGTTACTTCAGAGAATTCGTTTAAATTTTCAGATATAAAGATGGTGGTATGGAAACTTGTAAGGAAATGAGCGTCAGCAGTAGGCTCTCGGTAAAGTACAACAATACCGTTTCCGCTGCGTCAAATGCAGAGTGGCCTAAAGAAGTAATTCTTAGATAATTGTTTTTTAGCTTTTCTTTCGCCTTTCCTGCAGCTAGGTGATTCGAATTTAAAGATAACGAAAGACTATAAGGCCGTCATTGCAAGAGATGTACACATTAGATACCGGACAGTAATATGTTAGCTTCATATTATTTTTAAATAACTTAATTTACTACGTCATGGATGATTTTAATATCAAAACTTTAGTACGTGCAAGAACTTAGATTTGACGAGCTATAAAAAGCTCACATAAAATGGTTACTTCAGAGAATTCGTTTAAATTTTCAGATATAAAGATGGTATATTGAGTGGCTGGTAGGTATTGCAATATTAATGTTGTTTTCGAAGAAATTCAATTTCAGCCACGAAGACTATACAATATGTCTGACGCTCTTTTTAGGATTCCGTACCCAAAGGGTAAAAACGGGACTAAGACGGCGGCGGTTATAAAATTACTATACGCTACACATATAAAATTGATGTATTAAAAATGAAGCAGACCCCTCAGTATGTCCAGTGATTACCACCAAGTTGTTAATTGTTATATTTATTACTGACAGATGGGAATACCAAGGGCGGGTTACACCAACTTACGATTACCGACCGATCAACGTTAAATATGGCGCCGGCAGCTGTCATTCCATAGGAACTTGTCAAACTTTCCATACGTTCAGTTTGGTGCAACCTGCCCTTAGAGAGTAGATTGGAAAGTTCAGTTTTAGTTCCTTGAGGTCCGGTTTTAAAACGTCCCGTTAAACCTTTTATACCATGTTTAAGACATAAGGTACATACCAACATAAGGTCTAAAAGATCTTTACATTACAGTATATTAGTTTCTAAAAGTTACGTCTCGTCTATAGAATATCCTTTTCTTTTACCTATGTCTTTGAATTCAGCACTTTGATCACGTAGCGCATTGTACTTACGTTAGATAGATCTAAATGTGCATTATTATATGGAAAAACGCGCGTTCAAAATGTTACGTTACGTTAACACAAAACGTGGCGATACCACTATCCCGTGCCGAACACGTGACAGACTTTGAATATCGAACCATGCCCTTGCTGCACATCGTGTTTATAATAAACACGCGTTGCAAGAATAATAGGCGTGATAACGAAGCATTTTAAATACGGCTTTTTTCGTTTCTCGCGCTTATCACGCCCGCGTTGACCAGCACGGCTATCACAAGACGGCGCGCGAGCTTTCTCGAGCTCTCTCGCAGTATCCGTCTCTTTCTAAATTTTCTAATAAGAGAGAGACGGATAGGTGCGAGAGAGTCTTGTGCAAATCGTGCATTTGAAATGCATTTTTATGGACGGTGCGGCGGTGCCGCAAATTGACCTACTTAGAATTTAACAAAAAAGAAGCTGACCTATTCAGAAAGCAAAGCGAGAAAATTATATAATACAAAGTCGCCAAACAAGTAACTGACCTACTAAGAATATGACAAGAAACCGGCCTACCTACTACGAAACCATCAAAATAAGAAAGCAACCTGGCTCGCCCAAATGGGCGACGCATCAAGCGGGCTGAGAGGAATTACTCCAGGCAAAATACGGTTTTGAAAAACATTAATTTATAATAGC
Source organism: Epinotia bilunana (assembly GCA_947049275.1). Classification (NCBI taxonomy): domain Eukaryota; kingdom Metazoa; phylum Arthropoda; class Insecta; order Lepidoptera; family Tortricidae; genus Epinotia; species Epinotia bilunana. Next base: position 1,914,427 of record OX346266.1, on the reverse strand, counting down.
GTTTTTTTGTTGATTTCATTTGAAAATGTTATTCTAAGATGATATATTCAAGAATCCGACAAACTTTCCACCCGGAAGTAATTATGTAGATTTCAATGAAGCATGCATTGTCTTTTTTTATACGATTTATCTTGAATATTATAAAGCAAATGTAAATAAACCAAAATAAAGACAAAAATATTTATTAATATTTTTTTTGACTTTTCAGAAGTTAGTTAATTTATCATTTTTTTGATGTCTGAAATTTTGTCGGATTTTGTCGCTGGGTAACTATTTAAGTGATAATATATCCGTTACACATAAAAAGTAAGCTATTATAAATTATTTCCAAAATTGTCATTTTTTCCATACGAGTTGTCAGTTCATTTACTGAACTAAATGTAGAATCGCTCACAAGCAACCAGCTAACGAAAAAACCCTAGAAGTCTAAGTAGCGCCGCAAAATGGCCCCTCAGAATGGGTGCCATTGCCATTATGCGGGGATAGGAATACAATGTGTTTAAGTTAATGTGATCTGCTTGCGTGGCGACGTATTCATCGCTGTGAGTAGGAAGTGTCTGAAGTTTTGTGAGATGAGGTATGATAGGCTTTCTAGTGTACGTTGTTAATTATTTTTATTGTTGCTTTGTTCTTTTAAATTGGTAGTATCTTTCTGTTAAGCGCGTAGGATAGTTTTCAATATAGTATTTTTCACTAGGGACAAAAGGTAGTAATTGATTAGTGTATATTATTTTGTATATGTGTATGTTTATTTCAGTATGTATTTGATAGAAGTTTATCTTGGATTAAGTTTTTATTTAAATTTAAATGCCTGCACCAAATGTATCTCTTTTGCCCAATGGTTGACTGGTAGAGAATGCCTTATGGCATTAAGTCCGCCATTTGTACTTTATAATAAAATTTAAATAAATAAATTGATATTCGTTTCACATTGTATTAGACTTAAGTGATCTGTAATGCTGTGTAAATAGTAAATAAATAAATAAAATAAATGGGGGTGGGGTATCAAAACGATGCCAGGCAGCCGTTAACCATGTTAGGCGCGTGTTTGGGTAGAAATTTGTAAAGAGCTCGCATTCTAAGGCTTTTTCGTTCGCTTTAAGCAACGCTATATTTTGTTTTCCTTCCCGGGTGTCTCCTGTCCGTAAATAATAATAATAATAATAATAATTCATTTATTCATCAGACAACTTTGGTCCATAATTAATTAATTCGTTACAGAGACTTAACCTAGATGTTAGTACTTATATACAAATGATATCTTATTCTATTTCCTAAAGCCGGCCTTACACAAGTGAGCGCCGGCCCTAAAGCTTCACAGTACTGCTACCAAACCTTTGTGTTTAGTTTACATTATGCGTTACTGAAACATGGTTACGCAACTTAAATAACAAGATGTTTGTAGACGCGTTCCGTTATGATTTTCGATGAGCTACATTTTCGCATTCAAAGTACAATATTACGAAGTAAAAACAACATGAGCTTCAAATAAACATTCGACTGAAATCAATTACTCAAATCGGATTGTAGGGGTGTAAATGGTTTAATTCATACAAAGTGGACTAGGGACTGTACAAAATGGGAAATTATAATTATTGAACGAGTGAGCAATGAGTTCTCCGTTGGCGAACTTAGGCAAATATGCTTTCGTATGGCCGGCTGTCCAGCTGGCCGGCTGTTCTCCTCTATAGGTCGCATTTGTCATCCGATTCTCGTGAAATTTTGAAAATGAAAATGAAAATTGTCTTCATTGTGTGATTATGATTTTAGGATTATGACATTCACAGCGGTGAAGGTGTAACAGTGTTAATGGCCAGATGTTTAGGTGCCAGGTTCGATAATTGAATGGATTTTTATGTCGATTCAGTTTTTGGAATATTCATAAAAAAACTAGTATGTGCCTGATGTCATATTTTCCAAACAAATGACATGACATGTGTTCATATTATATAAACATTAAAAATACAAACACTATACATATACCTAGTCTAGCCATAAGTTCTGTTACTGGCAGTTAACAATGATTTTAAGAAAAATAATAATTCGAATTTCGAATGTTGTGTTTTGACGTAAGTACTTGGATGTTTTTGCCACCATTTATATACAATATAATATTAAAATAAGTAAATTAATAATGGAGTGGGGTGTCAAAGAAAATAGAATTGCTGTGATTGCTCTGCATAAGGTAGGAATGGAGCCGTCCCACATTTTTGAGACACTAAAAAAGTTAGAGATCAGTCGAATGTTTGTGTATCGTACCATTCAAAGATACACCAAAACGTCCTCTGTCGATGACAGTAAAAGATCTGGCCGACCACGTACTGTTAGAACAAAACAAGCCGTTAATGCTGTAAGGGCCAGAATTCGTCGAAATCCCATAAGAAAACAGAAGATCCTTTCTAAGGAAATGAAAATACCACCTAGGACACTTTCGCGTATAATCAAAGATGACTTGAGTCTTGCAGCTTACCGACGATATACAGGACATATGTTAAATCAGTCACTAAAGGACAAGAGAGTTGAAAGATCAAAAAGCCTTTTATCTCGATACGCACATGGGAAATATAAAAATATTCTTTTCACGGATGAAAAATTTTTTACTATCGAGCAGCACTACAACAAACAAAATGATAAAGTGTACGCACACAACTCTCGAGAAGCTAAAGAGATAGTTGGAAGGATTCAGCGAGGTCATCATCCCGCTTACGTCATGGTTTGGTGGGGTGTGTCGTATCAAGGCGTCTCTGAGATCCATTTTTGCGAAAAAGGAGTGAAAATTTCAGCTAAAGTGTATCAGGACACGATTTTAGAAACAGTAGTTAAACCACTAAACGACACAATGTTCAAAAATGTACACTGGACCTTTCAGCAGGACTCAGCCCCGGGTCATAAAGCTCGCACCACCCAGATTTGGCTGCAAAGGAATGTTCCGGACTTCATCAAGGCAGATGATTGGCCCTCTTCCAGTCCCGACTTAAATCCCCTGGACTATAAATTCTGGTCAGTGTTAGAGGACATGGTCTGCTCTAAACGCCATGCCAATATCGATTCTCTAAAAAAATCTTTGAAGGTAGCAGTGGCAAATTTCCCAATGGATACAGTGCGTGAATCTATAGACGTGTGGCCGGATCGTTTGAGGGCGTGTATTAAAGCTAAAGGCGGGCATTTTGAATAAAAAATATATTGTTTAGAAACCTTATTAACTTACCTATAAATAAACATTTACTTATGGTAAATTAATTACATCCTTTTAAAAATATGTTTCATTTCATTTGTAACAGAACTTATGGCTAGACTAGGTATTGTACACTTCAATAAAAAAACACTGTGCAGAAAAACGAGCTTTCTTATAGATAAAGAGCGATCTCTATTTAAACACAATGTATTCATAAACGTTCTACAAGCCTATTTTAACTAAAAAAGGCGTTAAAATTCGTTGGTCCTTGTCTGTCACTTTGACATTTGTTTTCGTCAGATAGAGACAAAGTTTAAGTTTTATTAATAAGGGGGTAGTCTGTGAATATCTTCGGAGTGTCAGCTGTCAAAAAGCCGACAATGAACCCTAAGACGAATTTCACCTCATCGCGAATATTGAAAAAAAATGTGCATCGTATTGCACACTAGGCCTTCACTTAACACTCAATTATACAAGGGCCGGGATACAAGGTGTATCTTTGTATAATCGTAAGTAACATTGCAACATTGCGCCTTACAAGGATAGTAAGTACTTACCTTAAATCTACTTGTTCAACGTAAAATTACTGAAAATGACTAGGCGTGTGGATGACTACAGATAAAAAGGGTCAGTAACCTCTCAATCATATTCACCTCACAGCGGCGAAGGTTACTAACATATTTGGCAGACGTTTAAAGTATCGTGTACACTTAGGCTGCCGCAGCAAGATGTCTGAATGACCTTGAGGTCTAGTGTGATCCTTGTACATGTTTTAAAAATGTGAAAATTTGCTATCCATTTTTCAGTCACTTCCCGGTATCTGATTGAGCTGAAGTTCGAGATACTTATGGAGTAATAATGCTATATCATGGCACAGCCGAGATAATCTGATGATGGAGCCAGGGATGTTGCAGACATTCGCATCAGCATCCGCAGCCGCGGATGTTCCGCATCATTTTAAAAATCCGCTTCCGCATTCGCATCGGCAAAAATCGGTGCGGAGTTTTTGCGGATGCGGCTGTAGTTGTTGCGAAAAGAAAGGGGTTAAAGTGGCACAAGCCGCGCGCATATGACTCGTACTGGTCATTTGTCCAAAGTAATCTTCATTTCGTTTTTATAATCTGACTATTCGCCGCTTTCGCTCAGAGGAGTAAATCACGTAACGTTATGAACGCGCGCCGATTTCTAAAAAAATGGAGAAGGTTCTCAATTCGGTTGTATATTTTCGGTTGGATTATCCCATATTTATGCCATTATTGTTTTTCCTAATTGCGATTCTGCACAATAAAACTGCACAAACGGACTGCGCAGTCAAATCGCTACTATAAATCGTTGTCGTGTGTAGAAGGCATAAGTAATTACGCGGTGTAAGACGGACGGACGTCGGACACGAAATCATTTTTGCCCAAGCTGAACGAAAACTTCGGTCGCTTCGCTCGCTGGTTCAGTTATAAGCTACTAGCAACCCGCCCCGGCTTTGCACGGGTACTATATTTTACATATGAACCTTCCTCTTAAATCACTATCCATTTAAAATAAAACGCACCAAAATCCGTTTCGTAGTTTTAAAAATCTAAGCATACATAGAGACAGACAGCGAGAAGCGACTTTGTTTTATACTATGTAGTGAATCCACGGACCGGTTAGAACCGTACTTGGGTTGCCACAAACTACCCTTCTCAGAAGACAAGGTAGCAACCCACTGCGCAGGCATTCCCTCCCAAAACGTCACCGACCAAGGTTGCTTCAACCTCAGATCGTATCAAGCAATTCACCGCTTAGCTCCAGAGCTCAGCTTTAATGTAACTACAACCTTCCACAGAGATTATAAAGCTCAATTCACAATAATATCACAAAGATATTTTGTTAAATGCTCGGCGCAAAATGGACGTAAATGCCATTGAAATTAAAACAAACTTAAGTTCTTTTGAATTAAGAACACCGTTGGCTCTCGATTCCGTCTTGCATACCTTCGCAAGCTCCGGCCACACCACAGCAACGCTTGCTTAACCATAGAATACGAGTAATATCAATGTTTTGTAGGAAGCGATTTAAGGTAAAATGAGTTTTAAATACATGAATGTAGACCTCGTTTTCCTTGGGAGGTATTTTGACATCATCCGTAGTAAATTTTATGTACAAAACGGAACCAGCTTGTAATAACGCTTTTAATCTTACAACGTCCTTGGTCATACATTTTGTATGGGTAGATAATGGGACTATTAAAAATAGGCACTCGTAGAACTGAACGTGGTGACATTCGAATATATTTCTTAGGTAACCCGCGGGTCGAGGCCACATTTCTAAAACTTACGCTGAATTCTATACATACCATTTTGAAATTGGAATATGTATATTTATCAATACGGCACATACCAATAACGGCTTGTACAGTTGAGTTCTAATATATGTGCATGGACAAAGTGATCAAAAATATGTGAACACTACTTTATTTTCAAGGGCATAAAGTTGCTCAGGTAGGTATTAATATTGAACCTTTGGGAATATACATAATATATTTTTATACTCGTCGACTTTAATGTTTGAGTTAAGACTTCGTGCATCAAACTAAAATGACATACTTTTTACTATAGAGATCCCAACTCAACATTTTACAACTGCCTTTACTGAAATAAAATGTAAATTACCAATTAGGACGCCGTCATGAGAAAGTCAAAAGGTAAAAGACATCAACGCACAAAAAAGAAAAAGCCGTAGGCTGCACTTCGTTTCAGCAGGGCTTAGATTTTCAATAAATAAATAAATATTTGGGGACAATCTTACACAAATTGACCTAGTCCCAAACTAAGCAAAGCTTGTGATATGGGTACTATACGACGATATAATTACTTATATAGATAAATAAATACTTAAATACATAAAATACATCCATGACTCACAAACAAATATTCATGCTTATCACACAAATAAATGCCCTTACCAGGATTCGAACCCGGGACCTCCGGCTTCGTAGGCAGGGTCACTACCAACTAGGCTACAGAGGTCGTCAAATAGATACCAAGTTTGCTTAATTCGTTCAGGGGACTCGTCTCGTAGAAAAAGTATTGTACACAATACAATATAATACATATATTCTTTATTGCTCACCAGACAGAAGATAACAGATAAATAGATACCCCTACCCAAAACCACACCATACAAAAATATTAAATTGAATAATATTTTTGTACGGACAGTGTTACACTTTAAACTTGGCAAAATAAGATGCTGCTCGAACAAGGGCGCAGTAAACTCCATACATATTTAATTTTATTCTCACTCCGTTATCTTGTACCCATTTTAGCCAAGCCGCGAAATACTCAGGACATAATCCGGGATTGCATCTATTAGTGTGGGGCATTATCATTAGCTAGCAGGCGGCTTTAGACTTGGAGGTCTGTTTTTATTCGTCGATTCCCTTTCTACATGCATTTCTTTATAATTCGCGCGTAGGGTAAACCGATCGAAAAACACATTTAGGATGTCAAGCGACGAATAAAAAGAGACCAAGTCTAAAGCAGCCGGCTAACTGTCTAAAGAGCTACTGCAACTCAGAAGGCACAAAACCTGCGCAGTAACGAGATTTCCGACAGGACATTGCTAATTAAACAAGCACCTGTTTCAAATGGGTATGAAACAGGACGCAACTTGCAGGTTCTGCCAGGAGACGGAGGAAACAGCAATGCATATTCTCTGCTCCTGCGGACCACTAATGCACAAAAGAAGTATCTACCTAGGGCGGCACGTAGTGCACCCAGCAGAGGTACAACATGTCACCGCCCAAAGAATCTGGAACTTCTTAGAGGCAACGGGTCTCAACGGTGAAATATAAACAAAGGGCTGCCACAATAGATCACCTGCTGGTCGAAGCGGCATAAAAAGGCCCACAATAACACAAAATAGCTGGGCTTACCCATGTTATAACGACAAACTTGTCAGCGATAGTATGTTTCGCAGATTAACGTTTCATCGAAAACCATATTTTTGCTGAAACAGCAGTTTTCAGTATATAAAGTTTCTGTCAAAAATTTCTTTTTTGGTACAAGCTTTTGTTGCCGACTGTACTTTTCTGTATACCATCATCAACTACTCATTGACACGATTCCAACGAGCCCAAACTCAACGGGGTTACGTCGGTTAAATAGTGAATTCCCATGGCCACCTTCTGTCTCCATCATCAGATCAGCTCGATGGTACCATCATATTGAATTGTCATCCAAACTATACTAACAACCAAAATTTCAACTCAATCGGATAACGGCAAGTGACTGAAAAATGCATTGCAAATTTTGACGGACAACTTACTTACATACATACTTTTATACTTACATACGAACAAGTCAAGTTATAATCAAAGTTATATAATGAATGTCTCCCTTTCTGACGACCAATGGAGCCAAGCTTCTTTGCCCATACGTCACGGGGGCTTGGGTTTACGGCGCGCGGGCGACGTGGGTTTACCAGCATTTCTCGCGTCGGCGCATGGGGTTGATGGCCTGGTCTCTAAAATTTTAAATCCTCAAGGAGACAAGGCCACTATTCCATTTGTTGATGACGCGCTGGCAAAATGGACGAGTCTTATCCCAAGTGCATCGATGCCCGAGGCTCCACATGTGCAGAGAGCGTGGGATGATGTTGGGGCCAGGGATGTACTTGCCCGTCTCAGTGATAGTGCCACGGGCGCGGATTTGGCTAGACTCAAATCGGTGTCACGGACGGAAGCGGGAGCGTGGTTGCAGGCTTTGCCTGCTCCATACTTAGGAACACTCCTCGACAATGACTCAATGCGTGTGGTACTGGCTCTCCGCCTAGGCTGCGATGTTTGTATACCTCATAAATGCATCTGCGGGTCTATGGTGGGGGCCAATGCTTATCACGCGTTGAGTTTTTGTCGTTGTTCAGGAAGATTTCCACGACACCACGCTCTCAATGACATCGTTCGGAGAGCCTTAATTTCAGCTAACATCCCGTGTGTACTGGAACCACCTGGCCTCTGTCGCACAGATGGCAAAAGGCCAGACGGGCTTACATTGGTGCCATGGCAGAGGGGGAAGTGCCTCTTGTGGGACGCCACGTGCGTCAGTACCTTTGCCGCCTCGCACCTCAGCCGAACGGTGCAGACAGCTGGTGCTGCAGCGGAGTTTGCTGCGGCTAGAAAAAGGGACAAATACTCAGCCCTCCAAAATAATAATTATTTTGTACCTCTAGCTTTTGAGACGACAGGGTGCTGGGGGTCTGAGGCTTTAGCCTTCATAAAGGAGGTGGGGCGTCGAATTAAAGACAGAGGTTCTGATGCTCGCGCGCGTTCGTACCTGGTGCAAAGATTGTCAATCGCCATCCAACGAGGTAACGCGGCCGCACCTTTGCACCGGGTACAACTCGTGGGGGCTTGTTTGATTAGACTTAGGCTAGGAATGTTATGTGCATGTTTTTGTTTTTGTGTGTGATTTTATTTTTTATGTTGTTTGTGTGATTCTTGTTATTTTGTGTTTTCTATTTATATTGTTTATGAATAAACGCCCAAATTTAAAAAAATAAAAAATAATTTGGTTGACAATTAGGAACTTTGACATTAGTGTCAAACAGAAACTAATATGTATTTATAGAAATTGGAAAAATAATGCGTGAAACAGAATTTAACATATTTCAAGGACACATCATCAAAAAAATCTTGTAGTGTATTAAAAGTATGTTGTACTAAAAATTTATTTAACTATTTTTTGAATTTGGTTAATTGGCTCTATGGATTTGATTGCTTGTGGTATTTAATTAATTAATTGTATTATTTCATCATATGTAGCCCAGAGTGGTATATTTTTAAGCTGGATGAGGTTATGCTAGGTTGTTGTTATGGCAGAGATTTAATGGTTTTTACGTGGTTCTTTAGCTTTTGAGAATAAAACATTGTTTTGAAAAAAAAAAAGTCAAGTTAATATAAAGCTTGTAAAAACAAATGTAACCTAACCTAATAATGACCTTTTAGCTATTCCTAAAAATCTAACTGTTTCTGCTTTACTTTTTTTGAGAAAATGATCGAAAACTTTGGTGAAACATTTGTCGGTAAAATAAGGGTTTTCAGATTCCGAACGCGGGTACACAATCTTTTTCACAGACAGATGGAAAAATTCCGCCGTCAAATTCGTTCGACGAATCTTGAATCGGCCCAGTGGAATGCAGTCGCGGAATTCAGTCGGTACGACTATAATACATTTTTAAGAAATCTGTTTGTGTTTATTGTTGTTTGACACGTAAATCTTCGATCTTAGTTAATTTTCAGAATGATGCGCGATTTCGATACATGTGGTTAAATTTTTACTTGTAAATGCGCTTTTGTGGCCTATTTGCTGGCCATCATGGCTGAACCCCGTAAAGGGTCAAAAAACTTGTTTACAGATTAAGTTCTTTCATGCAAATGGAAACATTCAAATTATCATGAATCGACCCTCATTTTGTTGGAAACGGCTTATTTACAAGGTTGTTTTTCTGGACACGAACACCGTCTTTCAAGAGGTCGATGACCAAGTCTCATTATTAATCAATATTGGATTATTAGGACAATCATAATTTACCTTCTTTGCCGACATTTCCCGGACATTGAACCAAGAACGAAGGTGATTTTCGAGGGGTCGGTATCGAAATTTATTATTATTCAACTTAGTAACTTTATTGGGTATAAAATGTTACTTATTTATTCTTGTATTTTTTTATATATATCGGCTAGTTTGTTAAAAAAAAACCGTAACCTCACAATACTGTTTTTTTATTACAGTGGACAAATGGGCTATATGATTGGGGAAAGCTCATACCGCTCGTAATTGGAGTAGTCCAACTAAAGAAGTACCTCCATCGTACAGAAGACCGCAGCCAAATAAGAATGAAAGAAAGAAAGAAATAAATAAAACTATTTATTGGGTGTGACAAAGACATTATATATGTGTTTATACATTTGAAATGGTTGCCACTCATGCCCTGTTTTCAGGGCACCCAGAGAAGATCGGATCTTAAAATATCTTATAATTTTAACTTCGCTTTACCTATTATAAAATAAAAACTTGCAATTATTAAACTATACAATAGATTATAAATATGTAGATAACTAGGAACTAAAATGACTAAAACTAACTTAACCAATGGGGCGTTGGTTAAGTTAGTTTTAGTTTTAGTACCAAGCGGTAGGGTATACCCATTACGGTGGAGTGGCGTTAAAACAAGTTACAGAATAGCAGGGTTGTAGTTGCAAGCATCCATAGGCGATGGTTTCTGCTTACCAGACAGGCCGTATGCTTGTTTGCTACCGTCTTAGGATAACAAATAATGTCTGAACCTTATAATTATGCGGTAGGTATACTGACGAATTAAAACCTTTATTTTAATGATACATCCAGGGTAGATATTATACAAAGAGAACGATTGTAAAACTATTTACAAAAAAAAATAGAAGAATCTAAAGCTAAATTAAAAAATCTCTAAAAAGGGCCCCCGTGGCATCGGACCAAAGATGCTGGCAGCATTACCTCGCTGAATAGCAATACTTACCGCTGTGCGAGGAAGCTGCCAGCTCCTTGGTCACCTGTAGTGTCGACAAGTCTTTTACTAAGCTCGTTGTATAGTTTTCGAGCACTTGGACCCCAAGGCCCAAGGGCCTCGACTCCAAATGCCATAAAATGGTATTGAGAGCCGAGACCCCTGTATTTTGTTGCCGCCCGCCTTGGAAGTAGTTCGTGGAACATGGGACGGTGCCAGCGTGTCAACACGTAATAATAATTATTAATTACGAGTATTCTCTTGTTTATCTTGCATATGCTGAACATGCTATTGTGCCAGTATCTACTGGAACATTCGCCTTAAGTGAAGGACATAATATCATCATCACCATCGTCATATCAGCCGAAAGACGTCCACTGCTGGAGATAGGCCTCCCCCAAAGAGTGCCACAATGACCGGTCCTGCGCCACCCGCATCCAGCGGACTCCCGCGACCTTTACCAGGTCATCAGTCCACCTTATGGGGGGCCTACCTACGCTGCGCCTTCCGGTACGTCGCCACTCGAGAACCTTTCCTCCCCAACGGCCATCGGTTCTACGTGCAATGTGCCCCGCCCACTGCCACTTAAGTTTAGCGATTCGGAGGGCTATATCGGTTACCTTGGTTCTGCTGCGGATAGCCTCATTTCTGATGCGATCGCGCAGAGAAACTCCCAACATAGCCCTGTCCATTGCCCTTTGGGTGACTTTGAGCCTTCTTATAAGGCCCATAGTAAGCGACCAAGTTTCCGTGCCATACGTCATCACTGGCAACACACACTGGTCAAAGACTCTCGTCTTGAGACACTGCGGAATATTGGACGAAAAGATCATAATATAGTTATTGACAATTCATTCAGGAAATTGTAACCCTTAAGGAACTCTAAAACTGTGAAACTATCCCGCAGGGAACGTCTGCATTGCATACAGCTCCAATATTTTAAAGAATGTCCGACGCTGCCAAACGTGCTGGCGACGTTAATCATTCGAATAGCTAAAACCTTCAGCTTTATCACAAAATTGGCTGGTTTGGACTGAGAAAAGGAATCTTTGTGCTTGCTATCATCAGATTTACTTGCGACATCCAACATTCTGCTTAGTTTCTTGCAATGTGAAGGTTAAAGTGTTCATGTTTAACTTACAATAATTGAATAAATAATTACTTTGTCGATTGTTTTGTTTTTGTTGTGTGTGTTTGTACATTTTGTCGATCTTTTATACCCACATTTATGCTAAAAGTGACACTGGATCATAAGTTTTATGTGCTCTGCCTACTCCTTTTTGGAATAAAGGTGTCTAAGTATGGATATATGTATTACTTTATATGACTGCCGTCCAAAATAGTAAAGAACCACATTTATTAACTATTGAAAATATATTAATTGCTTATTGTAATGAATATAGTCATTCAGCATTGTTATTTTCTGAGTTCACTAAAACTACTATTAATCGTAGATTAGTGTTTAAAATGCTAATCAGCTCACTTTGCGAATACATTTATTGCCGAGGCATGAAGCTACGCTACTGATCACTTTGAACAACATCAATGATTTAATTACTACATCATGTCAATAAAATCAATCATAATATGAAGAACAATATTAATTGTCTAAAGTATATACAAGATGAAGAAATACGACTCGAGAGTACTGGTAGATATATCAAAATAGAAAGAGGAGTGAGACAGAGCGATCCATTATCACCAACGTTGTTTATTGTAGTACTAAATTATATAATGAGATCCCTCGACTGGGAAAACAAGGGCGTAATAATGAATGGCAAGTATTTAAGCCATCTGTGCTTCGCCGACGACATCGCAGTACTATCCAATAACTCACGAGAACTACAGAGCATGCTGACCACTCTACATTCGAGAAGTAAGGAAATAGGCCTTGAAATGAACCTTAACAAAACAAAATTACTAACAAACGGCATTGAGCAACAAATACATATAGAAGACGAGAAACACCTACATATATCTAGGAAAGCAAGTATCCTTCGATAAAAAGCGAAATGTGGATGAAATAGGCAGGCGAATTACTAAAACTTGGAACAAATTTTTGAGTCTCAAAGAAGTTTTAAAAAGCACTCTACCAATGCCACTGAAAAAGAGAGTCATCGACACATGCCTGCTGCCATGCCTTAGCTATGGCTGTCAATCCTGGATTTACACAAATGAAGCGAAACAAAAAATAAGAACTTGTCAAAGGGCACAAGAACGAAGCATACTAAAGATAAAAAGATTAGACAAAGTAAGAAGTTCCAAAATTAGAGAAAAAACAACGATTGTAGACGCCCTTGAACACTGCCTAAAAATGAAATGGCAATGGGCCGGACATATCGCTAGACTGGATGAAAACAGGTTGACAAAACTAGCTACACTCTGGAAAGGTCCAACAGGCAAACGAAGTCGTGGACGGCCACAGTCGAGATGGATCGACGACATCAAAAAAGGAAGTCCTGATGACTGGTACAGGAAAGCGCAAAACCGAGAGGATTGGCGAAAACTGGGAGAGGCCTTTACTCGTAACGAGGTCCACTCATTAGATTAAGTAAAAAAAAAACAGATATATAGATAAAATTAATTCAACTTACATTTTGGAATTGTAACCCCTAACTTGCAACTCTTTTAGATAATGAGAAGGAATAAAAGGCTTTTTTATTATTATTTATTATTATATACAAGATAATAAAAATAACAAAATTAAATTATAACTATCTAAAAAAGGCCCTCGAGGCATTGTACCGAGGATGCTGGCGGCATTTCCTCGCTGAATTGCAATGCCGATGCGTTGCACGAGAAAGCAGCCAGCTCTTCGGTCACCAGTTACTATTTTAGGTACAAATACTGACATACTTAGTGACATACAAAGAACAAATCAGATCTTTTCATAACAATTCAGCGATTGACAAGTTAGCGCGTGCCGCAAGCAAACACATTGAAATCACCTAGTGATATGCTTTATGACTAAAAGTCAAAACTGTAATAATTGACAACAGTAAAGAAAGTAGGTACTTAAATTTAAAATGTTTGAAAGAACCCACCACTAATGTGATTGAATATATATAATATATTTTAATCAAATAACTAACTAATAATCATCAGAGGAGATAAAACACGTTATTATTATATACTCTTTGTTATTTTCATTCTAAGATTTAGCGTTTTACAATATGACTATTAAAGAAAACTAAAAATACAAAACATACGTACACAATGTCAATTTTTGTATGTGAAAATTACATATGAATTGTCTTAACTCTCGTTCGAAACGTGTCGTGTTTACCACTCTGGAGTAGTACCGAGCGCATTATTAGCAAAATGAAATCAAAATTAAAATATTTATTCAGCAAATAGGCCACGAGGGCACTTTTACAAGTCAAAATTTCTATCTATAGACTAATGTTACATCATCCATAACACAATTGACTACATCAAAGTTAACATGTCAAAAAGAATAAGAGAAAAGAAAACAACAACCTAACATAATAACATTTTGTCGCTCTACCAACGCCCTCCTATTAAATTAGCCAAGTACTGTTTCCCTAGCCTTTCCTTTTCGCATATTATTGTCAGTCTCAATAAACCCGCTCCCTACTAAACATGTTTACAGATCGTGCCACAAATAGAAACCGCATCCGCAGTATATAAATAGGTCTATTATTTACTCGGCGCCGATCGGGTCTTCGCTGTGTCAATTAACGGCCGTATTCATAAACGACCTATATGAAAGCCAGTTTTGAAAAATCGTTTGTCTTTATCTGTCACTTTGACATTTGTGAGTAAGAAAGGGACAAATCACATTTTATTTAGCAGAGGCATTTTAAGTTTTATCAGTAAGTCTATATCTACATTTAAGTCCGCAGTAAGCTTGATTCTCCATACAAACGTAGTTACGCTCTCATTTTAAAACTACCTGTTGTATTGTAACGAAACTTTGCATGTATAATGGCATGAGGTCTATCCAGGTCTGTAATTATGTTATGAAGCTTCAGATACCATAGTAAAAAAAACAGCGAATTTAAGTTTTTTTTTACAAAACTTGTTTTTGCTGTATTTCGTTTGTTTTATAAACTGGAACCATATAAACTAATTGCAGACATAGATATCCCTCATGTCATTGTATATGCAAAGTTTCGTCACAATCCAACACGTAGTTTTAAAATGAGAACGTAACTCCGTTTGTACGGAAATGTGAAATTCTCCGAGCTTACTGCGGACTTTTAAGTATTTACCTTAAAATTCATTCACCAGTTATTTTTAATTATTTTATAAAAGACTGTCCAGTGATTTACCCTAGTCTCACCTGCATGTCTATCATGGGACGGCCGCGACATACTCTTGATTTTTATCGCACTATACCTCT
Source organism: Epinotia bilunana (assembly GCA_947049275.1). NCBI lineage: Eukaryota > Metazoa > Arthropoda > Insecta > Lepidoptera > Tortricidae > Epinotia > Epinotia bilunana. The sequence goes on along the minus strand of OX346266.1, from coordinate 1,899,362 downwards.
TCCTCTAAGTGTTCTAATAAGAGAGAGACGGATAGTGCGAGAAAAATCGAGAGCGCGTACGCCGTCGCGTGATAGCCGTGCTGACGGTGGGCGACGACAGAGCCTAAGACTTAGGCTTAGAGGAAGAGGTATAGTGCGATAAAAATCAAGAGTATGTCGCGGCCGTCGCATGATAGACATGCAGGTGAGACTAGGGTAAATCACTGGACAGTCTTTTATAAAATAATTAAAAATAACTGGTGAATAAATTTTAAAATTCGAATTGGTAGTTAGTTGCACGAATTACGCTTTATTTACAAACTATCGAAGATACATACCCCCCTCCCTAACCTGAATCGGTATCCCATAGCTGGGAAAAGGCATCTCCTTTGAATGTCGTGACTATTCTTTGTACCTACTACTCTGATACTCATCTTAGATGAAGCTCACAGGTTCAGTTATAGCCTATTCACTCTTGTTTGTAATATTTTGAGTTAAGATGTATTCGCATAATCACGAAAGGATTATGGATAAGTTGACAGCAAAATGATCACCCAGTTGCCACGCCAAATTTCACTTGAATTAAGAATTGCTAACAGATTAGCGTGCTAAGTGGGAAGACACGAATGTTTATTTGTACGAGGGGGCCTGCCGCATCACGACTCATTATAGGTAAGCGGGGGGTAATTTGGACAGGTATTGTCGTGGAGAAAATTCATACTTAATATTATAAATGCGAAAGTGTGTCTACCTGTCTGTCTGTTACCTCTTCACGCTTTAAGCGCTGAGCCGATTTAGATGAAATCTGGTTATTGTAGTGATAGTTTTTGAGTCCCAGGAAAGGACATAGTATTTATTTATTTTATTTATTTTAAGTATTTATCCCGAAAATCAACCGCTCAGGAGGTGGAGGTGACAGTTTGTACGGTGCTACGATATAAACAAATTCCACACCGAATATTTGTGTGATAAGCATGAATAACTTGGTGTTTGCCACAGGACGGACACAGGCAGCGAGGTAGGCCAAGGCGGAGATGGCGGGATGACTTGGACGCATTTTCAAGTGATTGGCCAAGGATTGCGGCGGACAGGGACGAGTGTAAATTTAGGGGGGAGGCCTTTGCCCAGCAGTGGGACACTCCAACAGGCTAGCAAAAAAAAGTATGAATATTTGGTTCAGGGCCTATGTTTTTTATATATTTAACTATTTATATCTTTTAAATATATCGTCTAGTTTTCATAACACAAGCCTTAATGAGCTTACTATGGGGCTAGTTTGATTGTAAGATTGACCCTTAATATTTATTATTATTTATGTTTTTCTGAACCAAATATATGAAAAACGTTTTTTTAAAGCCTTAAGTGTCTCACTCCTGGGCAAAGTCCTCCTTCATTTTCTTCCACGTATCCTCTGAACGAACCCAGTCAGTGTCCCACCAGTCTTGGACAAAGACCTCAAGCTCGTCTCGCCATCTGGACGAGGTCTACGACGCTGTGTTCGGTTGTGTGGGACCCAGATAGTGGTGATTTTGGATGTTTTTTTATGTATTTAAGTATTTATTTATCTATATAAGTATGTTCATCGTCGGCTAGTACGCATAGTACGAGTACAAGCTTTGCTTAGTTTGGGACTAGGTCGATTTGTGTAAGATTGTCCCCCTTTTTTTTTTAGCCCGCAAATCTTCCGGCATACGGCAGATGTGCCCGGCCCAGTACCACTTAAGTTTAACGGCTGCGTGAGCTACTTCAGCTACTTACGTTTTGGAACACAGTATTGTATACCTATCGCCAGCTGCAGTTAACTTCACGGCCAAAATACTGCGTTCCGCTCTGGCAAACCATGAGGGCAGATTACTGAACTTTTGTCAAACACCAAGACTGTGCGCCGTAGGTAAGGATTGGATCCACTAAATATTTATATTGTTTAAATTGCATAAATAAATAAATATAGTACCGATCAATGTTAGAAAGCTTAATATGGCTTGTCCAGGCCGAAGCCCTACTACCAACTAGGCTGAAGTGGTATTATAATAATTTATGTTATTTTCATCTTTTCGTTTTTACATAAGTTACTAAACTATTAAAGATTTATTTCCGCTACTAAAACCCTGAATAGCACTCAAGCATTGAAAATTAAAATGTATTTTTTGGTTGTTTTTGCGTTCTTCTGTTGTAACTCTGAGTATACTAGCTTCCGCCCGCGACTTCGTCTGCGTGGACCCAGGATAAAGCCATCCTCAATTTATTATCCAGGCTGTAAACTACCTTCGTGCAAAATTTCATTCAAATCGGTTCAGCCGTTTAAGCGTGATTGAGTAACAAACATCCAAACATCTAAACTTTCGCATTTATAATACTAGCTTCCGCCCGCGACTTCGTCTGCGTGGACTCGGGATAAAAACTATCCTATATTTTAATACAGGCTATAAACTATCTACTTGCAAAGTTTCATTCAAATCGGTTCAGCCGTTTAAGCGTGATTGAGTAACAAACATCCAAACATCTAAACATCCAAACTTTCGCATTTATAATATTAGTAGGATACCTACTAGTGAAATATCATCAGCCTGTATACTAATGTTATAAATGCGAAAGATGGTCTGTCTGTCTGTCTGTCTGTTACTCTTCAAGCTTAAACCGCTGAATTGATTTAGATGAAATTTGGTAGAGATGGGTTGAGTCCCGAAAATGATCACCTAAGAGGGTCAAATAGGGGGTGAAAGTTTGTATGTACGTAAAATTTATATTTTATGAATGAGTTTCTCCCGGACGAAGTCGTGGGCAGAAGATAGATATCAATAATTTGCCCTTAATTAACTGTAGCACGAGTAGGTACATCCTACTAATATTATAAATGCGAAAGTTTAGATGTTTGGATGTTTGTTACTCAATCACGCTTAAACGGCTGAACCGATTTGAATGAAATTATGCACGTAGATAGTTTATAGCCTGGATTAAAATATAGGATAGTTTTTATCCCGGGTCCACGCGGACAAAGTCGCGGGCGGAAGCTAGTGTTAAATAAACAAAAAAGTCTGAGATAACAGGTCAGGAAAAAATTATCACTATTCCTTTCACTCCCCAGTCTACCCTATTGTGACCTGATCACAACAAGATTACGGAGTCTTTTTATAAAAGCATATCATGTAACTGCCAAGGTGGCAATTTACAAAGCAGAATGTCAAATCAGTCGATATTACAATGTCGTGCTAAGCAGAGCGTCACGATTGTTTGTTGTCTACGTAAGAGTAGCTACAAGTTTTTTATTATTTATTTATTTATTTTCCCATACATTTCACAGCATGACAGTAACACCAAAGCACTGTGAAACAAAAGAAATATACATATATAAACAAACGAAACAAATTATTATTATTATAACACAGAAGACGGTCGTGCATCCATCTTCTCGCAGAACGTCAATAGTAGTATAGTAACTATACTATAGTAATAGAGTACCTAGTCCTTGTATATACTAATATACAATATATGTATATACTATGTATATACTAATATACGAGCACTAGGTACTCTATTACTATACAGTATTAACTAGCGATTTCAAAAGTCGTTTTTTATTACTCGCTATTTTAAATACTGCAAGCTGCAACTATCAATAAACAACCAACTGAATAGTTTACAAATAAAATGTACACCTCGTGTTGTGGCGTCTGCCACACAATTTTGCTCTCTGGTGATAAATAATAGAGTCGTATTCAGCTTTTCAGGTTCGTTCTCTTAGTATTGTTTTGTTTTGTTACGAACAATGCGTATTTTCAATATATCCACCCACTAAGTCATCGCATCCATGAGACGAGGCCTATGCACAGGAGTGGGAAGTATATAGGTTGTATTTTTTAAGCTAATGCGGTAAATTAAAGATCAGGGCAGCAAGGTAGAACTATAACCAGCAGAGCATTTCGAGAAAAGGTTGGTACGGCTGTGCCTCTTTGTTTTGCTCGACTTGGCGGAGGCACTGCCGCGCCTTCAGATAAACTTTTTACCGTGGCCATATTCAACATTATTTAACACCATTACAACTAAGGCACGTAATGTTAGAAGCTTAGTAGATTTAAATATAATAACGTACATAATTACTTAAAGTCCATTGTAAATAAATCATATCTTTTTAAAATTGCCCTTTCTCCGAAAAGCAATTATTAATTTATATCCTGGATTTAAAGAAGTTTCCAGATTTATAAACGAAATAAACTTTCCCTATTAATCATATACGATATATGTGTTTTGGATCGTAACTAAAAAATATTGCCTTTCGAAATACATTTCCAATAAAATGATAGTCGAACGATTACATTCGGTGAAATGGAATACTAACAAACCTGTACATTGAAATAATAACAGTTGAAATAGTGACTTGGACGCAAACACTGGAGTTTTACCTGACTCAATGTGCAATGTTTTCCAAATATCTGAGTGGATTTTCTTTTGTTCTCTATTTGAAAGGATTCGTCAAGAGTATTTGAGAAACACGACCAGTATCAGTAGCCGACTTATTATGAAAACAAATGCACTTTTCCATCCACCAGTCCACATATAAAATTCTCAAGAGCAAGGACGCCCGTTACGCTAAATAGGCGATAAGTGTCCCCAACGATGACGTGCAATCGTATTCGGCCGATATAGCCCAGCCAATTTACAGTCACATGCAATCCGCATGTCACTTACTCATGGTTGGTAATCTTAATTCATTAGGGTTATACAGTGTTCCAAACTTGAAGAGACGTAAGTGGCTGTGTATAGGTGATAGTATATTGACATTTCGTTTGTATAGTTTTGTTAGTTGTATGTGTTGTACTGATATGCGATGCAGGGGGCTTGCCTGCGGCCGGCGCGCGAGTCGCATTTGAGCGCGAGGGATTTCAGACGTATTGTGAAGGTATGTCACAAATATACCATGTTTATTTTATTTTACTTTTTTCTTCATAAGTGATAATTGTATTATGATTGACGTGAATGCCTGTTTCTTTTGGTTGCAATAATTAATTTAGAGAGTAAAATTCATTGAATTAATTAATAACATTGTTACTGGTGTATCAATAACGTAAGTAATTATAAAACCTATTTTAAAAAGGAAAAGCATTACTAGAAAAAAATATGTGTACGTAAGTGATGGGTACTCGCATTATAAAGATTACCACGAATGAATAATGATTGAATTATTCATTCCTGTCACAGAATGCTAAATAATCCTTATTGTTTTGTGATCATATTAATCAAATTGGATTTATAGCGTACTCATAATGCCGTAATATCATGAAATTTTCACGAATTTTTTAGCTGTAATAATGTTAAAATACCTTAGGTGAATACATTCAAAAGTGCATAATGAATCTATCAGTTCCATCCGGCTTTAGCCCTTCGCAATGACAAAAAGCATTTGTGGCCTTAAGTAGTTCTTCCTCTAAACTGGATTATTTGCTAGTCTAATTAAAGCTACTACACTTTTCGGGTTTTCGGTGTATGAAAACATCGTGAGGAAACCGGTCTAATCCCAATAAGGACTAGTTTTCCCTCTGCGTTGGAAGGTCAGATGGCATTCGCTTTCGTAAAACTAGGGCCTATGCCAAATCTTGGAATTAGGTGCCAAAGTGGACCCCGGCCTCCTATAGAGCACAACCGGAAATAAGGGTAGGAGGACGATGATAAAAAATATATATATAAAGACTTATTTCTATATTACATCTACGTTACAGTGTTTTACATTTTAGATTTCGTGTACTATGAGGTGCTTAGGGAAGCCCAAGCCCAACCAAATAATATTTTAATTTTAGACTATATTTCTATATGTTCTATATATGCTTAGCTATCTATTTTATCTTATTCTTTTTTTTATTTTTATTGCTGAATTATATTTATTCGTTTACCAATTCAAACTGAACATTTAATGAGGGATAATACATTTCTTTTTGATACTAAATAAAAAATAATAAAACGAAAAAATTTAAACTAATTACAAAAAAAATAGTCCGTCCAAAAGTTCTGTCTGCGGCATGGACCCCATGACGCTTGGCTTGCGGCATCTCCCCTTTGGACCGCAAGGGCGATCCTTTGTGAAAGGTACGCGCCAGCTCTGGGGTCCCCTGAGGCGTGGACCAGCCGCGACGACAGGGTCCTCATGAAGGCCTTCATGTCGGCTGACCAGGGTCCCATCGTTTCAAATTTTATCTCCTTAGAGCTACTACCTACCCTAGTAGTTTTGACAGTGTAGTACTTTTCTTTTTTGTGCATATGTTAACAGAAAATGTTAAGTGGAGTCATTTAGAGACACAAATTGATAGATTGCTCTTTCCGTTAACAACAGCGCAGGTTAAAAAGCGCGTTGGGACAATCCGTAATTTTTCCATATACAATTTGAGAGTTGGAGCTACTAACTTGTGTACAATGCGTTACGTGATCGACCTGCCTGGGGAAGGACGGTTTATATTCCGGAAAGCATCTCCTAAGGCGGTTAATAGGGGGTGAAAGTTTGTATTTATAAACGAGTTCCACGAGGACGGTGTCGCGGGCAGGAGCTAGTAATAAACACTCCGGGAGTGCCGGCAGAAGTGAAAACTCAATGACATTGTAACAGTTTTTCGATCACGTCACGTGTCCGTCTTACGAATTTTCAATCTCTCGAATCTTATGGTCAGGTGACCTCTGGCGAGTTTAACAATTTTTCCCCGTCACAAAAGTGCACAGCGCCGCTAAAGAAGTTTTCAGTTAAATAATAGGTAGGTCTGTTCTTTGTATGAGAATTAAAAATCTCTAATTACGATATTTAACTGTAGTTAGTAGCCGACTGCAATGAGTAGCAAAATAAATGGTGCGGAGCGAATGGAACAGGGAAGTGGAATCTCGTTAACCAATATCATGTTCCGCTATATTATTTCCGATAAACGCCGCTTAAGCCTTAATAACTGACGGTGTACAAACGCTCTTACTATAATTATAATCTAAGCTAGTCTCGGTTTGATTAAATTTGAGCAAAACGCACTTTCCATAGATACATACGCACACGCCTGTATCCCTAAAAGGAGAAGGCAGAGCACATGAAACTTGTGTTCCAGTACCACTTTTAGCATAAACGTGGGTACAAAAATGATCGATAAAATGTGATATTGCAGTGGCAGGTGGCTAGTCATCGCCCACAACACACTTCAACCCTGTTCCCTTAGTCGACTCTTACGACACCCACAGGAAGAAAGGGGGTGGTGCTATTCTAACTCGACACCACACGGGGGCGTCACCACACGGGGGCAACACCACATGGGGGAACTTCCATTAAAGAGAAATTGATGGTGATAACTGCTAGAGCTGGATTTGGGTTTAAGTAGTCTAATTAGTTTATAAATCCATTGATTAGGTATCTAATGCAAGTAACTAGTATTGGATATAAATATAAATACTAGAGGACACTCTTAAACAAATCTACATAGTCCCAAAATAAGCAAAGCTTGTACTATGGGTACTAGGCGACGATAAACATGCTTAAATAGATAAATAAATACTTAAATACATAGAAAGAAAGAAAGATACATTTATTCACAAACACACAGGACACACGTGTTAAACAATAAAATAATCAAAAACAGAAAACAGATAAAACATGAAACAAGTGTGTCTCTGCAGCAGTGAACCGGACACTGGCTCAGCACTATGCTGAGGTGTCAGACACCTGCAGCGCTGATTTTCAGCCAGCATCGTCGGTGACACACGGAAACGTCATACAAATGTAATAAATAAACTACCTACAGTATTGGGACAGGCTAAAGAGAAATAAACAAAAATAAAAAGTGAGATAATACATAGAAAACATCTATGACTCAGGAAAAAAATATTCGTGCTCATCACACAAATAAGTGCCCTTACCGGGATTCGAACCCAGGACCTCTTGCTTCGTAGGCTGGGTCACTACCAACTAATTATATTGGACTCCCTTCTCTTTCTATGCAAAAACAAGCTTATCCAGTTGTATCAGTAAGTAGTCTGTCAGTTCAGTACAGATTCTATACTGCACATGTACATTTAAATTACTGCTTTCTTTGTGGCACGGAATGTGGGGTAGGAACCGCCACGGGCGCAAAATAACACGCGCAAGTAATACAATTTGGGCGATAACAGTAAGTGGTGAGGTAGGGCACAGCGAAATGTCACCCCGCTCGAATTTGGAGCAGGCCAACTGGGGAAGTCTTGCAGAAGACCACAGCCATAATAACACTACTACTTGCTCTGTAGTAGTGTTGTGTTCCTGGTGGTAAGCAAGGTCACCAGAGCTCCTGAGGATGCGTTGTGTTGAGAGCGAGGGAATTTGTTCCTTCAGCTGTCGTCACGGCGAATCTTCAAACTTATCAAGGGTCGGCAACGCCCATGTTACTCCTTTGGAGTTGCATGCGTCTATAGGCTGCGGTGTCCGCTTACCATCAGGCGAGCCGTACGATTGTTTGCCACCGTCGTTGTATAAAAAAAAGTACAAAATACCGCACACCAATTCCGCCTCTGAATGCGGAAGTGGTATAGTGTAAAACAACGACTTTTCACATTATATCCCCACTTCCCATCAGTCACTTGCAGGTGACTACCATAAAAAATGCATTTAAGTAATTTCACGGTAAATTTAAACCCGATTCATAAAACTTTGTAAGCTCATTAATAAAATGCCGTAACGGCGCATCTACTCTTACTAAGGCATTAAATCTAAAATTTTCAACAAATGGCGTGCACTCGGTTGCATAATGACCATTCGGACGGGAATCGACAACGGAACGAATTTGTGACCGCTGCAGAAAAGCCACTATTTTGCCTTAAAAAATTCAATCCTATCCGATTATAATTCAATCAATCATGTGTTTATTTCTGTGTATTCAGGTTATTATATCTATCTATGTTAGTTCTGCATATCCTGCCAGTATCGGCGTAAAAATAGTTATTTAATTACACTATATCAACATTAATCAAATAATATGTCAACACACAATATTATACATACAATAACACATACATTAAAAAAAACCGGCCAAGTGCGAATCGGACTCGCGCACTAAGGGTTCCGTACCATTATCTATACAAACGGTAAAAATATCGCGTATGGGAGCCCCCTTGAATATTATTTTATTTTATTGTGTTTTTTTGTACTTGTTGTTATAGCAGCAACAGAAATACATCATCTGTGAAAATTTCAACTGTATAACTATCACGGTTCATGAGATACAGCCTTTGTAATAGGCTCCCATTTTTACCCTTTGGGTACGGAACCCTAAAAACATGAGTCAAAAGATATATCATACAAGAAGAAAACAGAAATGAAAAATATATCATCGTGAAGGTGCCTCTAAGAACTCTTTTTATTGATTAATAACATTTTCTCAAACATGCAATGAAATATTGACGTTGTGTTCTTCATAATGGGCTTTGAAGTGTCACGTTTCGGGCGCAGCGAGACGAGAGACCCGTAATGGCATTTCATACAAAATTGGAGGCCTAGGCCGGCAAGATGGTCTTTTTTAATTTCCATTCCACCATTTGTGGCACAGGATCACGGCGTTCAGCCATGAAAATTAAAGTTTGATTTTGTGGAGTCTTTTTAATTTATTTCATTGCATGTTTGAGAAAAGCACTATACATACCTCGGCGTGAAAAGGGGTTGCCGGCCTCATAACTATCCGATCTCGCTACGCACGGCCGGCAACCCCTTACTTCCCGGCCTCTATAGTAATCTACTATTTTTTTCAGCACACTCACACATGCCATACTCACCTATGTGCTTAAGTAAAAGAGAGTGCATGAGCCAAGACGATTCATATCGTTGCAATACGTGAAAAACGTGTTCTCAAATTAGGATCCTGTACTACCCCTCAGTCCCGGTTGCCAATGAAAAAGGTCTCAAAACGGTTTAAGTCTCTTTGTAGTCCAAGATCATTAAGCCACTTTTACACTAGGATATGTAATTAATGCCAACTAGTTAGTTTTAATTGCATGTGAGAAACGGACAACTTTCATTAGTAAATTAACTAGTACTATCGACAACACAGCTAACTGACCATCGGTGCACCTTAAGCGCATTGTAATAAGGTTCTATAAGCACAGGATGGTCAGTTAACAGTGTTGTCGTTTGTACCATCCTATGAATGTTAGTTGAGATCAAGTTGAGTTAATCACGAGAGTATTTTGTTGATGCAGTGTGAGACGCTGGCTTAATTTGTTTGCGTGGAAATTTTTTAACTTATCAGATTGATGGTATTTTTAAAAATTATTGATCTTTGTGATATAGTATTTTAGATTTTATTTTATGATTCAAATTAGTTTTTCTGTTATTCAACCCGACGAACGCGCGTCGTCTGTAGAACAATGTGTAAAGGGCTTATGACTCAACTCCGCTCCCCAATTAGGATGCTAAATTCAGGTAAGTGTCATAAGCCCTTAGTATTGTCCCTTAGTAACACACGTGTGTGACTAGCGCGCTTGATGGGTTAATTAAAAGTTTCTATCGTGTTATATTAGTAGTGTTAATGTGGTTCGTTTTTTGTTAGTGTCTTTATCTTGGACGATTGTCTTTTTAAGTTTGATGCATTGGTTTTTGTTGTCAGGTTAATCATTTTCCTCGACAAGTATTGTATATTGCTTAAAACTCGTTACACGGGAAATGACAGATGCTTATAATCTTAAAAAAAAAAAAAAATTGTCTCGGTACGTTAACATTTTTTTAATCAGTTGTTATTATATTGATGACTTTATTACTAAAAAACATATTTTTTGCATTCATATTATATCTTGAATAAATGAAATTGAATTGAATTAACCTTGAGTGGGCAGAAACAAATAAGTGTCACATTACTGGCCTAGGCCTGCAAATTGTGTTTTTTATTATTCTCTAAAAAGCGCCACCGACGTCGAATTTATGACGTATTTGAAATACATTTAACTTAGCATTCGCAATGTTAGCACAGTAAGTAAGCAGTAATAAGAAACGTTACTTTACGAGTCTTATCTGATTAAAAGTTAATTATAAACAAAAGAAATTGGATATAAGAGAAAGAGTTTTATAAGCATCTATAAAGATTACCTGCGTGGCATTAGTCTGTAATGTAACAAAAAATTGTGTCATTTGTGATAAGAGACGTTTTTTAAATAAAAAAAAACATGACCGTATTAAAAACAAGTGGAGGTCATCGGTAACTAGGTAAGTGTTATAAAATCTTATTAGATGATAATATAATGTTACCTACGCACACGGCATCAGCTACATAAGTATGGTTGAGATTATTAAATGTGCCCGGCTTTGTATAAAACTGTCATTGGAATTGGAATTTACTTCCATGGACGGTAGAGTTGCTTTTTGAATGAACTACTTTCAAGCAATCCGGCTAACTCAAATAATTTGAACACGAGCGGTGAACTGGGCAGTACAGGCGAAAAAAAACCCAAAGTTACGGCATAGTATAAGATCGTCAATGTAGAGTAGTTATCATCATAATTGGCCTTTAGCATCTATAAAAGATGATTAAGCAGCGTCTATTTAAGTTCGGCACTTGCGTACGTGGCTTGTCAGGCCAATACGGACAGGTGACGCCCGCATACTCGTAATATGACATGTCATGTAAAATGTCACACACAGCGCTGTTGGGCGCGCAGCAGCGCGCTGCTGTGTCAATGCTCGTTTGTAGGACAAGAGGTCAAACCGGGCGATATCGTGTAGTGTCACCTGACATGCTGTCCTTCAAGATCGACCCCATGAACTGGGAAAATCAATCTCAGGACCGAGTGTGTCACCCTATTTCACAGACAGAAACATAGAATTTCGTTTCTCAGAAAATATTTCATAAACTATTTGATTCATAGACTATTCACTTATTTAACTGGAACGTGCATACATCTCCGAAGAAATTCAAAATTGTATGTGCCCTAACCCCACGCCGTACTGGGCCAGCTGGGAATACTGCACTGCCCGTTACCTTTCATTCATGAGAGGAGGCCTGCGCGCAGCAGTGAGACTTATACAGGCTAATGGTGATGATGGTGTGTTGCGTAGTACACCGTGACATGGTACATAATTCGTATTGTTGTGACACCTTTAAGTACAGACAAATTGTCAATGAGTTCTATCAAAAAATCCTTACTTGGTCTCATCGCGGAGCATTCGGATTACGGTAAAGGTTTCCAAGAGCTAGTAAACTAGTCATCTATACTATAGCAACAACCCGGATCGGAGATACTTCTTTTTTTATCTGAAGCTGTTAACAATGAACAATAAAGATTGTTATTCGTATCTATATAGAACGGATACACTTTGACCTAACGAGATCTACTTATTTGACCATTTATAGTTGATTTTAAACCCGCATCAAGTCTCTTTTTAGTCCAAGAGCATTAAGCCACTTTTAAACTAGGAAAAGGAATGTGCTAGTTAGTTTAAAATTACATGTGAGAAACGGACAACTTTCATTAGTACAAACTCGTATCTGGTTGCTGAGACGTGGAGGAGGGTGAATATTCAGCGTTTTTTTTGGCGTTTTTTTAAGGCATTGGTTTTCCGGCCAGTGACTGTTATTCAAAGTCACAGTCCTGCGGCAACATGAATAAATAAATGTTAGGGCTCGACACGTGAGTGTGGTTTTCTCTCTTATTTCGTGGCGTTAAGAAGCCTAATTCTTCTGGTAGATGTCGCCACACGCCTCGCTAATGCGTTGTAAGAAGGAACCGATTGAAAGATTTAGTGGCTGAGACAGATTGTTCCGATAGCTCAGTTGATTAGTAGTGACTGGCCATGTATCCATGTGGTCGCCCGTTCAAAACCGGATCGGAACAACATTTTTAAATTTTTCCTTGATTTTGAAAATACATTTCGTTAGCAGCGTTACTGCTTAATACAAAATTAATTACGAGATGTTCCGTTGTGATTTCGATACATAACCCCGTATGTAACCAAGAGAAAGAAGTGTGACAGACATTACTTACCAGCAAGCAATCTACGTCCAGCGGATTTATGACTAGGGAAACCTGGTGAAGATAATAATGATAATCTAGACGATAAGCGAGTTCTAGTCATGTAATGTTTAAAATGAACATTAGAGAATATTCATCATAAGCCTAATATATACGTCCCACTGCTGGGCTCAGGCCTTCTCTCATGGGTGAGAGAGGATGGGAAATACAGCATATTAACTATCACTTTTTGAAGCTGAAACGACAGTTCTTATGTCCTAACAGTGACGGAAATTACCCTACATGAATAATTTGTCCGCTTGTGTTTTTTGAACGTTTATATTTCCTGAAACCGACACTGCACTTCCTTCGAGCCTTCATTTGCAAAGAAACCGCACGGCCAAACATTGTTTTGACTCGTGTTGAACCAAAGCATTACGTACATTCATTGCCGGAAAAAACGTAATTTAGGCTGTGGGCGATTGACATAGGACGTAAGTGCCTTTAATAACGTATGCCAATACGTCCTTTAAGACGGGAATGTTTGTGGTTTATTTACCGAGAAATCTACTAGAGGGTCTCACGCGATACCGTGTTAAATATTTCCACGCTATCACCAACAAGCGCCTTATAAAACATTGTATAGTAACAGTGGCATGCTATCGAACATTTTCTTGGGTTGGTCAGAGTTTATTAGGCTTAGGTACATTTTGGAGAGACTAAGGAAATAGTTCGATTATTATAGCATAGACCGGTAAGCGGGTAGAAATCTTGTTTTATGGTTGCCTTACTATGTCTACGGTAAACGTCCCAGTGCTTGACATTGACCCACTGTTTATAGTTATCAAACAATGGGACGTTTTAAACTTTCACGATTTTCACATTATTTTTACTAATCAGGACTTCCGTGTGCTCGTGACCAAGGATGTTGTGACACATCCGACACTTTAAAAGTGACCACGATGACGTAAATTAACTTATTATACGTGAAGTCCCGTGTCGTCACAGTAATTGGGACGTTTACCTAAATATTACATCAAGTTTCAAAATTGAGTTCATAATACCAACAAAACTCTTAAACTTTCCACGAAATAAAAGCTTGGAATGTAACCTAAACGTAATATTAATATTGTAAGCACGTCCACAAAACACGTGGTGTCAGAACAAACGTTACTTAGGATGCTCCTTCAATCGTAAAGAGCACTTCACGCGGAAGGGAGCACGTGGAGCGAAAATATTATACGGAGCGACGGTACTGGGTCAACTGAGATTGTAAAGCGGGTTTTACATATACGATATATAGAAAATTGAGGAAAACATCTGTTTAGCCGGGTCAATCCACACTAATATTGTTTATTTATTTATTTATTTATTTGACTCAGGCCACCAAAGCCCATATCTCACTAACATACAATTAAATATATTTTCACAAATTACTTTTTCTTCATCAGGTACCCGACCACTGAAATGGAGCCGAAAGCGCCCGGCATGAAGTACTTACCCCTGCTGGTCTTCCAGTTTATTCTGGTAGCACTGTACTTCGTATTTGTCAAGTACGATGGTGACCACCATCATCAACTTCGAGGTAAGTTTCAAATAAATAATATGGCTTTGTAAGCTGGAGATGCGCGCAGGCCTGTCTTTTATAAAAAAAATGTTGTCTTACAAATGTTGTCCACTGTTAATCATATCAGCCGAAAGTTGTCAACTGCTGGACAAAGGTCTTCCCCAATAATCGCCATAATGACCGGTCCTGCGCCACCCGAATCCAGCGGACTCCCGCGACTTTAACCAGGTTGCCAGTCCTTGTGGAGGATCTACCCTCACTGCGCCACCCGGTACGCGGCCGCCACTCGAGAACCATTCCGCCCCAACGGCCATCGGTTCTACGTGCACTGTGCCCCACCCACTGCTACCTAAGTTTAGCGTTTCGGAGTCCTAACGTACTCTCTCTCTCTCTCAGGTTGCCCTCAGTTACGGGGGCAAAAAGTCAGGCAAGCTAGGTAGCTTTTTGGTAGGTAAAAATGATTTTCGTTGGTTAACTAATGTTGCTGAGCATAATTGTGTCTCCCAGTAACCGGTGAAGGTCAATGACATACAATTAATGACACATAAAAATTTAAAAATATTTCCTGATATACCGCCAACAAACTGTTATGCAGTTTGGCGGTGCCTTAAATGGTTAAAAAAAAGGATTGTATAATTGTGGAACATAAATAAAAATAAATAATTATTGTAAAGGAACATTATTCGTACAACTGACAACCGAAAATTATTTAGAAAGCCCATATCTTCAAACGATTTTCTGATCTCCATATTATCCCAAAGAATATTCCAGTGTTAAATACATCAACAACGAAAACTAAATATAACGTCATAGTACATCAAACAAATTAATTAATAAATATAAGGGGACACTTACACAAATCGAAATCGCCCCAGTAGTAAGCTGAATAAGACTTGTATTTCCAGAGAAATACTACATTGATACAACAAAACAAACAAGTTGCAAACAGCATTATATAACCAATTAATCCCAAGATCCCAATTACATCACAGTTATTTTTAAAACTCAACAACCATTATAATTAAACTGAGTGCACTCGACGGGCTGTAAAGCAATTAATTTGTTCGAAATTCTTCTCTCATCCGCGCAGTACCAACATCTCCTATAGCATAAGTATGCTATTCACAAATTGTTTCGCGTCATTGTACCACTCCTTAGTTATTAGAGATGTCTAGTATACTTTGATAACTAGATGGATAAATCGTTTATTTGGCACTCGCTTCTGCCCGCGACGCCATCTGCGTGCGACTCGTTCATATTGTAGTTCCTTTGATATTTTCATCCCCCATTGCACTCCTCTAGGGAATGGGTTTCGGGATAAAAATTATCCTATGACCTTCCCAGGGACTCAAACTATCTCTATACTAAATTTCATTTAAATTCGTTCTGCGGTTTAAGCGTAAAGAGGTGACACACAGACAAAAAGACAGTCATACATACTTTCGCATTTTAAATATTAAATATGGATAAGAGTTATATGTTGGAGACAGGGTGATCATGAGTACGGACGCTATATTGTCACACTCGCATTTATAATACTAGTAAGGAATAGTATGGATTATGCAACAAAAAAAAAGAAATATAATAGGAAAGATAAAAACAAAACCTACTGTGTATAACATTGCAACAATGCCATAAAGGTAAGGCGAAACTTGGCTAATCGGTGATACCTACTGATATGTGATAGTTTATTTATACTCTTTAGTGCAAAGTTACTCTATAATCTTAACATACCCCGGGGTTTTCGGTGCGGGAATAACTTGAGAAAGAGTAGAGATAAACAGATAGGTTATTCTGACAAAATATCATATTGTGCCTAATGAATAAATACCTTCCTGCGAATTGTAACAAACCAGACAATTTTATTTGAACTTAAGTATTAGTAGCATTATTACCAAGCCTTACGAGATAATAATAAAAATAAAATAATAATAATCATTTATCTAAGGTTATCGCTTCACCAATGAGGTTATCTACTTATTTTTCATCAAGAAGATTTCATTGAGATTGAGCAAAGATTTAAAAGGCGAAAATTCAATCGCATTGTTACATTATATAAATAATAAACATCGATATCGAGACGGTCGATAAAAAAAAACATTCACGCTCTACGGAAAAGCATTGTCAGTGCGACAAGATAACGAGGTCTAGATATGAACGTATGTTTTTTTTAATAAGTATCTTTTTATTCAATTAATTATTCAGTAGGTAAGTACATTCTGTTTTTTAAGTCAATACCTATTCTTTAGCTAATGTCATTCATTCCCGCACCGAAAACCCCGGGGTTAATCTACAGTCTCTTTATGTCATTATTAACTTTGATCGTAGCGCTACTTAACTATCTTAAATATTGTACAAATGTACATTATATAGTAACTTCGCAATAAAGGTATAAATAATCTATCTCAGAATTACTGTCACCGATTAGCCAAGTGTTGCCCTACTATCTTAGTTTGGCTTTGCTCGGGCGCGGAAGCTTTGATATTCTGCTACAAAGAACTTTGACTACAGTGGTGTATTTCACAAAGCTACAGTTACAATTTTACTAGTATTAACTGGCCACTTTGAAACACTCGACAATACCTCTGCAGCCTAGGCTATAAAATATTACACAGCTCACTCCACACTAATTTATCCTTCATCCTACTAATATTATAAATGCGAATCTTTGGATGTTTAGATGTTTATTACTAAATCGCGCTTAAATGACCTAACCGATTTGGATGATTGCACAAAGATTTTTTTTTTAAATTACAAATAAAGTATGAGTATGAGTATAGCCTGGATCAAACGAAGTCGCGGGCGAAAGCTAGTAAACTATAAACAAATAAGAAAACCCCCGTGCAAGTTTTCTGGAATTGCTGAAAACAAGAACCCAATTAGGCAAAAAGATGTTTAGGTAGATAATTATGAAGGTGCACAGTTATATAACAGATTGCCGTCTGATTTAAAGGGTGGGGGCTTTAATTAGCGCTGCATATTTATAAACACAACCCTCTTTAAGAATACCTAATGCGAGCACACACTTGAGCATGTACTAAATATTATATTTGAATTGCATGTTTCTCTTTGAAATTTCACTTTTTATCTATTTTGGTCTCATGTTAGTAACTTTTTTTTTTTCATAAATGTCTTTAAACCAAAACTGACACTGCGATATCACATTTTGTCGATCTTTTATACCTACATTTATGCTAAAGTGGTACTGGAACACACGTTTCATGTGCCCTTATAGGGAGAAAGGCGTGTATGTATGTATGTGTTGTAAACCGTATGTATGTAAACCGAAATCGAACGTCTGGCCTTTTAACCAGTGTTGCGAAATGGACCCCAGAGCCCCGCGTAGTTTATCGATCGAGCTTTGAAATAAAATTAACTGTAATTTTTCCTTACAAATAAACACTTATAGATCTAACGCACGTACCTACGTAAAAAGCGTTACGCTATCAACCTGATGCTCTAGTATAAGTTTTACTGAAACAAAACATTACGATCGCGTTTGCGTTTTATCCTCAATTTGTATGGGATTTGACAGCTAATCGCAAACGCGGTGGTAAAGTTTTGTTTCGGTAAAACTTATACTAGAGCCTCTGAAAGATTCGTAAAACGCGTAAACAGATTTCTGACTTATACTGGTTTTGCTAAGGTGCAGCGAATGGTTCGCAACACAATTCTAGGGCCTTTAGGCAGAGCCTGCGGGCAGTCGACAGATCCGCCCGCAAGGCAATATGGACGCGAATTATCTTCACAATTAATAATCAGATTAATTGAATGCAGACGATTAATTGGCGCTAACTGGGGCAAAGGAAACGTAGTAACGCTATATGGGTTAGCCTATTATTTTAATTACGTATGCAGGTCAATCGAAATTGTGGAATGCACGCCCTGCCTAATTTGCCACGCATTTAAATTGTATTTGCTTGACACTGGAGTTATTTAAACAGGCACATAGTTATAAATAGATTAACTAAATTACTTATGTTAAAATTCAATTAACAGTACGTTTACTTTCATATGTTATATTTAGACATAAAAGTAAACTTTAAGCGTGTTATCTTATTTCTAATATTTTTGACTAGATTTGGTCGTCGCCAACTTACTGACTGACTATAAACCCCGATAAATCCCTTTGGGGAAGTATCCTGTAGCGTTAGCGTTTGGAAAATCTACTGGAGATCCGCTAGTTTTTGTGCCTGTTTTGACCTAAATATTTATATGAACATCGGTCACGTTTGACCTCTTTCTGTTGTTTGTCCAAACAGCACACCTATATTGTTTAACGCAAACAGTCCAAGTCTATAGGAAAATACATCTGAATGCACAGAGCGAGGCTGATCTAAATATTGCCGGAAACTTATTTATCTACGTTCCGAATGGATCATCAGCAATCATATCTGCCGAAGGACGTCCACTGCTAAAATAAATAACGAAAGAAAATATGTTTTTTGTGTGTATGGTTATTTGTTGCTGGACATAAGCCTCAACCAAAAAGTACCAAAGTGACCGGTCCTGCTTCACCCGCATCCAGCGGACTCCCGCAACCTTTACCAGGGCATCGGTCCACCTTGTATTCGACCTAATGATCGTGAAATTCATTTAAAAAATGAAACTTGGCTCGTAAAAGAATGAAAAGATAAAGACAAAATGAAATGATTCCATGTTTGGTTTTTCATACCACAATTACCTACGTAGCTTTTCGAACGTACGTTAGGAGAACTCAACTGTCATCTACGTGAGGTATGTACAAAGCCTTACGCAGTCGACTAGCATGTCAATTGTGTAATATTGCTTAGGTGTGTACGTTAGGCCGGGTCTGAATGTCATATTTTATTTGGAAAATTGACGCTTGTCCTAACGCTTGTTCGAAAAAATACGTTCGCTGTTCCTCTGAGCGGTGATCTCGTGAACTTTTCGAACGCACATTGAGACATCTCAACTGTAATCTTCGCATACAAAGAGTGACATTTCGATCTACCTGACGTACGTACTATGCGTTATGTCATCGAACTGCTCGTTTTTTTGGAGTTCCTACAATAGAGTTCAAGAATAAGTAGTAATATATCAAACAAGGAAGATCCTCATAAATAATCTTACATGGTTCAGCGAACATTTAATTCCGCTGTGTAACGAACGGTTGCATAACACATCGGTAAGATAACCCGCGCACCTGGTTCAGTTGGGTTGTAAAACGAGACTTATTTTATGACATTGTCTAGTTCACGTTATAAAATTTAGATAGCACCGCGTATACGCTTGAAAGCGAAATGCTGCAGTAGAGAACAGATCAAGTTATTTAAATATTTCCGTATTTAAATTTTAAATATTATGCTTTGTAGCACAGACCAGTCTTAGGCGACTTTCTGACTGGGTCGGGCGGGATCAACACGAGGTGTTTTGTACTTTGACGTGAATAAAACTGAAGTCAGACTGTCAGTATACTGTCAGTATTATATAAGTAAAGTAGTCATATCCGCAGCAGAACCAAGTTAACCGATATAGCCGTCCAAATCGCTAAACTTAAGTGGCAGTGGGCGGGGAAAATTACACGTAGAACCGATGGCCATTGGGACGGACAGGTTCTCGAGTGGCGACCACATACCGGAAGGCGCAGCGTGGGTAGTTCCCCACAAGGTAGACTGATGACCTCGTAAAGGTCGCGGGAGTCCGATGGATGCTGGTGGCGCAGGACCGGAGCACATGCAGCATTTAAATGAGTGCCTACTGGAAAAAATCTGTAATAATTATATGTAGTACGCTTTCTAGTGGTGCGTAAAAATAATTCCGAACTGAATTGTTAACATACTTTTCTGAATGAAGAATGTTCTTTAAGTGAATGAAGCAAGAATTTATTGTTAAGATCGTAGCAAGCGGAAATCCGTGATCTAGGCCTACCCACTCCGGGAAATAGATTTGCTAGCACAAAAAGTATCGCAAAAGTCATGTGCGATATTCAACATTTATATAAACTTGCATTGAAAATAAATTTAAATCTGCATGCCAATGACACGCTCCGGAGACCCAGGGCTCTGTTCCTCGGGCAATATTGCTGTGTATGGCATGTCATTACAAGCGTGTTATAAAGGGAACTTTACACAGATTGAAAAGAAAAATACTTCGTTGCGTTACATTGGGTCTGTATTTTAGCGCAGTGATATTTCTAAAGGCACCTTCAGAGGGGTAATCAATTACGTAACGTTTCGTACGCGCATAGTTTAACTGACATCTTTCCATATATTTGTCATTTAGATCTACCTCGTGCGTACAATGCGTTACGTACGTGATTAACCATCTGATTAAGCGCCGCGAAGGTGCGGCAATTATGATAATGTCAATGGATAGCTACGTGTAGTTTGTTTTAAAAATATACCGTGTTCCAAAAATCCGGTGCTTTAATCCTACTAATATTATAAATGCGAAAGTTTAGATGTTTGGATGTTTGTTACTCAATCACGCTTAAAAGGCTGAACCGATTTGAATGAAATTTTGAACGAAGATAGTTTATAGCCTGGATTAAAATATAGGATAGTTTTTATCCCGAGTCCACGCGGGCGGAAGCTAGTAATTCTATAACTAGGAGACAAATTAGGATATCCTAAGTAGGTAAAAGTCCCGACTAAAAATAAAACTGTATTTCAATTTGTATTTAATTTAATTAGGCTATTTTGTATAACGGCTAACTTAGTTTTAATTTATTTATTTTGTTTTTTAGCTATGGAGTCTTGTGCTCCGAAATAAAGATCTTATTAATTAACATTAATCACGCGTCAAAACGGTCTGATGTTTACAAAACGTGTACACTAAGTGGAACAGCAGTGAGTGTCGTCGTTCTCACGACCATTCGAGCCGGGTCGGATGGCGAACCAATTGGTATGCTGGCTCTCGAGTGAGGGGAAACGCGGTTGTACATTTGTACATACTCATTTTGGCACGAAAACATTGTGAGGAAACCGGCCTTCCAATGAGGTCTAGTTTTCCCTCTGCGTTGGAAGGTCAGGGGGCCTAGACAAGGTTACAATCGATAAGCGCTATAGAAAACTAATATGTATGGGAATGACAGATGTTAACGAAATGTTTTCGTCGGCATCTGTCATTCCCCTACATTTTATTATTTTCTATTGGCGTTATAACCTTGTCTACGGCCCCAGATGGCAGTTGCTTTCGTAAAACTAGTGACTATGCCAAATCTTGGGATTAGGTGCCAAACCGGACCCTGGGCTCCTTCAGAGCACAACCGGGAATAATGCTAGGCTGTCCACGTATTACGTCATTTCAAAATAGAGGGGTTGGGGGGGGCCCCCTCGCCGGTGGGACTGACCCATGGGGTACTTATTTTATTAGACGGAGAGGGTCCCCATTCAAGGAATTAACAGGATGATGATAAACGATGACGTAATGAGCCCTAGGCATGGGCCAAGGGCTCATGGGCTCATGGGCCATGGGCATTTTGGCACGAGGAACTTCACAACTTCTCATTCTAAAGCTGGCCATCCACGAGCGTTCCAACAAGCCGAATACCGCTGCGCCTAAAGCGGTCCATGAATGCCAAAACTGTGGCGTTTAACAATATTTGGCGCAGCCCCTTGAATTCCAAACGGATGGAAAGCTAGCGGGATGGGCCTACGCTCCATCCAATATGAATGCAAAATTCCACGTTGCTTATTGTTGTTACGAATTAATATTGCAGTGTCAAGTATTCGGCGAGTGTCAAACACTAGGACATTTACGTTACGCTTGCCAAAAACTTGCCTTCTTCTCTGCTTGCATTCTTAAAATGACGACTTCTGGAGCCTAGTTGGTAGTTAGCCTGCCTACGAGGCCGGAGGTCCCGGGTTCGAATCCCAGTAAGGGCTTTTATTTGTGTAATGAGCAAGAATCTTTGTTTCTGAGTCATGGATGTTTTCTATATATTAAAGTTGGTATTTATTTATCTATGTAAGCAAAAATATCGTCATCTAGTTCCCATAGGACAAGCTTTGCTTAGTTGTAACTGTAAGATTGTCCCCAAATATTGATTTATTTTATTTAATGTTTAAATCGGAACTAAAATTAGACACTTGGTGCTAATGCTAAGTAACTTTCAAAACGTCACTCAGCGCACGTTACTTGCCAATTAGCATGACATGTAATCCAATCAAAGTGTCTCACGTCATTGTAAACAAATGCTATACTATTCACAACAAGTCTTGACTCACCTCAATACAGTTCTAGTGTAACTTGTGCTTGGGACTAGTAGCAACTATCTGGGATCGAAGGTCAGACTCATTGGTTCCTTTGAGGGGAGTTATCAATAAGTGTTCTACCTATATATACCCTATGTGGATTCAACTTCGTGGTGATATGTTCGCGATCCCATGCTGCATGAGGGCTCCCATTAACGGCAGAGACGGAAACGCCGGAGTGGTTTTTAGTGGGTAGACTCCCTCCCTCTCTTTGAATAGAGATGGCTGGAGGGTGTTAGTACCACATACCCCCCGTTACAGCTTCCCTCGCTGGGGGGATGCGTATCTGCGTTAACACTGCTGCAACTTACCAGAGGCGGCTCAAGGGGGCATGTTAACGCTGCTACGGCGTGCACGTGTTCTATCGCAGCGCGTTGTATGCGATAGAGAGGGATGGCCATGTTTAGGCTCGTTCGGCATACCCTAACAGGGGGTTTGTTAGAACCTTCTTTCATCATCATCATCATTATCATATCAGCCGAAAGACGTCCACTGCTGGACATAGGCCTCCGCCAAAGAGTGCCAAAGTGACCGGTCCTGCGCCACCCGCATCCAGCAGACTCCAGCAACCTTTACCAGGTCATCAGTCCACCTTGTGGGGGGCCTACCCACGCTGCGCCTTCCGGTATGTGGTCGCCACTAGAGAACCTTTCCGCCCCAACGGCCATCGGTTCTACGTGCTATGTGCCCCGCCCACTGCCACTTAAGTCTAGCGATCCGGAAAGCTATATTGATTACCTTCTTTACGTAGTACTATTATTTATTCTGGGACCTTACTGCTTTGTAATAAGACGTATAATGTAAACGTGTAACTTTGACGAAGACTGTCCGTTTTAATTCATTTACTTAAGACATTTTAAATATTATCGCCGCTGTTTTCACTACTTTTACGTCGGGGTCTCTCTATATCCCAAGTTATCACCAATAAAAATCGAATTTTTCTTCAGAGGGGTAACATCTAGTTGCATAACTCTTTGAACTAGCGTCAGGATAACAGGAGTGGCCCTGAAAATAAAGGTGTGAGTTTATGGAACGAAAACAATATGGAAGGGAGTGGTTTTGTAAATAGCAATTTACATAATTTCCTAATCAAAACGTTCAGTTGTTTGTGAGGAAGTTTACTTTCGCCTAAAGTAAACAAACAAATCAATTAACTTAACTACATTAACGACTGACGTTCAGAAATCAATTCGAGGCGAGGCTACGGGGTACATCGCTGTTCGTCGCTTTTAATCAACATCGCGCTCCAATATTTATCAGAACTTTAACCGAATTTTAACTTTAGCGAGGCATGATTCAAATCATACTAATAATGACTCTTATTAAATGTCACTACGGGTGACACGTTTCGAACTCTTCGGAAGTTCTTCTTCAGGACGAGTGTTTTCGCGGCAATGTCGCTTGAATAACTTGCGCTCGCTCGTTTCGACCGCCGCGCGGCCCGTGACTCCCGAAGAGTTTAAAACATGTCGCCCGCAGTGAGAATTAGGTAATACGTGAGTTTAACGTAAATATTAGTCGAATTTTAATCTATATAATCACCACTTTGACATTTGTGGTCAACTGTTTGTGACAAAGAGACAAAACACATTTTAGTAACGTAACAAGTTCGTTTAGTTGAAATCAGAGTAATAATCAGGTACCTGTTATTCTTAAGGCTGTGCATTGGAATTATCATTATCGCGTGCTTTGAAACGCCGTTCTGACTAGATTAAGAAACAATAAGGTCTGATTTTTATATACTTATATGATTCTTGACTATATGATTGTTTATTTGATTTTATCGATACATGATTGCTGAAAATTTCCTCGATAGAAAAAAAATCCAAAGTTGGGTCTGTATTTTCTCAGCCTACTCAAACGATACATTATTTTAAGACACAATCAAGTTAATGCTATAGTATTTTATCTCATCTAAAATCTGACTTTATGAAATTTAAATAATACCTCTCTAAGTTAGGTATTTATCGTGTCCAAAAAAGAGTGTTACATCTCTTTTCCTCGTGCACGGAAGGCACCAGCGTCTCTCTCTCTAGGGGGCGTGTTCGACTCAAATCAAGGCATCGCCTTAACGTGTAATATACCTACCTTTTCAATTAAAAAAAACCACTCGTTTTCAAAAATCAACTGCAAATAAGAATACTCTTAGAATACTCTTACAGATCTAATGCATAATTGTTTTCCATCGTATTTTCTCGGAAACGTCAACCTTACTGTTTGTACCGAGACTGACTGAAATAGCAAGACACGTTTGTACGTTTCCGTGAAAATATGGTGTAAAATAATTATGCACTAGGTACATCTGTACCTCACTGTATTATTTATATTAAACTGCAGCAAAATGCCACAAAACAGCCGAGAACAGCAGTAAACTAAAGACCGGCACCGCACACTTCACCACTGAAATCTGCATACAAATGCAGTGCAAATACCGGGATCTAATTGAAATGCATCAACAAATGCGGCGGCGTCGGATTTCGCGCCAGGCAAATGGCCTTTCATAATGATCTTCAATCTTCGTAACAAACCGCACTGATTGGCGGGAGTGACCATTCTATCTAACTATTCGAAAAGTATTATAGTCGGTCTACATTAGATAAAAAGGATCTGGGTAAAAGTGCTGTACCTATTTTTTTAGGTGAGCGGCCACTGGTGGATTATAATAATAATAATAAGTCTTGAAAGGGCCTCTACGTGATGGATCTATATACCCACGCCCGCCTTCCAAATGACCGGGTATCGCCCCGTGAATTTAAATCTGAGATAATAATATCTTTATTTCGGACTTATTAAATCCATAGTGTGTTAGTAAGTTTATTTAATAGAATAAGGTTAGTAACTGGCGATTTAAATTACTAAAGAAGACAATACAAGATTATGATAGATCCATTCAAAATAAACATATTTTGTTACGAAATGTGATAAGTACTCTAAAATGCATCGGAGCCTAGAGCTATTTACAATATACAGAGTGTACCAAAAATGGGGTGTGAACCGATCAAGGGCATAACAACAGGTATTGTGTTCTGATAAGAAAAACTAAAATATTTTTTTTGACGCAATTTTGTTTTTACATTTGTCAGCAGGTCGATCCAGTCGGCCAGCGCTCCATACAAATAATCGCGTCAAAAAAATCTCTTAGTTTTTTGAACATGATACCTGATCGGTTCACACCCCATTTTTGGTACACTGTATATATTTCAGGTCATATTGAAAACTTATAAACGAAATTTAAAACTTAAATATCTCGGCTCCGATATAGCTTTCCCCTTTTCATTTTATATATCTACGCGTATTCAGAAGTCCTCTAAACGATTCTAAAAAAAAAACATCCTTGGCCACTGCAAAACAAAAAACGTATTTTTTTTCATAACTACTTCCCATTAGACTCTAGCTATACTTATTTGGTCGTCGGTACGAAAATGTTAATACTCATAAAATACTGTTCAAATTTCAAAAGAAAAGGGAATTGTGTAAGCGTTAATTATGTTAAACTAGTGGCTCTGTGAGCTGGAAAACTCACCAGCCTGCCTTTAAAAAAACTCACCAGCCTGCCTTAAAAAAAACTCACTAGCCTACATTAAAAAAAACTCACCAGCCTGCCTTTGGTAAAACTCACCAGCCTGCCTTTGGTAAAACTCACCAGCCTGCCTTTAAAAAAACTCACCAGCCTGCCTTAAAAAAAACTCACTAGCATTAAAAAAAAATATTTTTGGATAACTGTGTTAACAAAAAAAGCGTACAACGCATGTTTTATTGGGTTCTTTCTCTTGACTTACATAAAAACAGGATAAGCCATTCGTATGCGGCGAAACTATTCTGTGCAGTTGATTACAAAATATGCGCTAACTTGCTGATCATGTTGTGTACACTTGCCTTGGATGTCATGCTAGTCTATAAGCTATTCATAAAGTACCATTGCATCCCACAACGTATGATGAATGTGCAGAGTACCTAATAAAATAAATAAATAAATAAATGCAGATTATATGGCCAGTCAAAAATTTGGCGTAATCGTCCTTAACATCAGCTAAACGTAAGGCGCATACCTAAATCTGACCCAGTTAGTGTAGTTTTAACAACATTTAAAGCTCGTTTATTCAACTCCGGCTGCACAAGGCAATTTGTACAGAAAAAATATAAAAGTTACACAAAGGTTGACCTGTTAGAGGTTGCAAGCTGAACTAGCACTTTTCAATATCGCTTACGGTCTACGTACTTCAATCTGTCTTGCTAGTTATCTAGGCTTCTGAGATGACAATCCCGAAAAAAAAGGCCTCTGAGATGAAAGCGGGCTAATTGGTATGCAACAGCTGGAGAAACGAACGAGACGGAGGCATTTCATGCATCATGGGATTCAGGTTAGTGAGTGAGCCGCTGGTGACGACTTCAAATCGAAACAAAAGACAAAGATTTTTACTATTTCTGAGAATTTTAACAATATTCACTGTGCCGTAATTGCTACACAAATTCACCTCTCTTACCTTAAGGAAATCACCATTAAAAATCTGTTTAAATAAAGCGATACTATTAGTACCATTTTTTTAATGTACGGCGACTGGTACTCATTTATTTATTGTGTGCCATTTGCCTGCCTAACTTTCTATATACAAAGTAATATTTAATTAAAAGTTCACCTTAAATTTTCATCAAAGCGTAATATCAAGCCAGTTAAATTATTTTGCGCATATTATGAGCACAAAATAATACGCTGTCGTAAAAACGATTCAAGAGACATCAGTGTTGTTAGTGACATTCTCGAAAAATTGGCCACACACGTTGAAATCCTTTTGAGTCAATTGTTATCCTCTTTGCTCCTGACGCATTTCAAAGAAAAGTTTTTCTCAAACACACCCTGATGCCGAGCTTTTAAAACAAATGACCTCCCAGGAATCCATAAAACAAAATCCTTCACGAAAAAACGACGTTATTCAGTTCGCTAAATAACTGCAGTGTTTAAATCAGTCAACAACTTTAAAAGCCCGCGATCCGTTTCAACGGGGGCTTCGTGAAAGCTTTCGATCACCCCGTTCGGTTCGTAGGGAATTCATTATCACAAAAAGCTCTCGCATGTCAGAAGCTTCGAAAGCTTTTAATTCTTAGAACAATTGGTAGTGTGTGTTTGGATTGTGTTTTTATGCAAATTGGAATCATGTGATAAATAAAATAAAGTACATGAAAGGCTGCTGTAGATGAATAAATTATATATCCGTCTCATTCTTTTCATGGAAGTATGAACAATTCAAAACGTAGTCGTTTACTACGGGCCTTATTAGAAGGCTCAAAGTCACCCTAAGCGCCCACCCCTGGGAGTTTCTCTGCATCAGAAATGAGGTTATCCGCAGCAGAACCAAGGTAACCGATATAGCCCTCCGAATCACTAAACTTAAGTGGCAATGGGCGGGGCACATTGTACGTAGAACCGATGACCGTTGGGGTTGAAAGGTTCTCGAGTGGCAACCACGTATCGGAAGGTGCAGCGTGGGCGTGTACCTGCGTACAAGGTGGACTGATGACCTGGTAAAGGTCGCGGGAGTCCGCTGGATGCGGGTGGCGTAGGACCGGTGATTGTGGGGGGCCTATGTCCAGCAGTGGACGTCTTACGGCTGATATGATGATGATGTAGAATTCGCTTTCATTTATAAAGGTTAGGCCATGTTTGTGGTCAGCCAGGAGCTTGGCAGCGAAACGTAAACATATCATAGTGTAGCCAGGAGCACAGAATACGTAGTAGTGCTTACTAGAGATGTGCCGACTATAGCTGCCTAGCTGACTAATCGGCACTGAAATGCCCACTCTAAGTTGAGCTTTGACGACACACGCCTCCTCCCAAACCACACGGGCACCGCATGAACAGACTCAATAAAATGGTTACCCCCATAGGGTCTACCTTGAGTTCATAGACAGGTACCTACAGTCTGGGATAATAATACACATACATAAATCCTTATTTTTGTACGTAGATTATAATCATAATCATAATCATTTATTTGCGTAAAAAAAGGGTTATAACATAATTGTTGGTGTAAAATATACAATGTTCTTGGTTCCACCTTTCTTGGCTGTCCGTGCAGAATGCAAATTTTTTATAACTTACCTAACCTACTAAAATTTAATTTTACTCAGGATGACTCAGAGCAGCATTAGCATTACATTAGACGATTTCAATAACAATAGAATACAATTAATACAGACGAAATAGAATAATGAATAATTAATTCATCAGATTATTATTATTAAGGAATTCATTAACCGAATAAAATGTCGTTGATGTTAACTATTGAAATAGGGCATTCTTAAATTTACGATATGGCATTTCCTTTATATAATTTGGTAATTTATTAAATATATAGTGACACACATCGAGTAGCATTTTTTTTAATGTGGTAGTTCTTAGCTTTTTGGTAATGACAAGTCTGCTAGGGTTTCTAGTATTTCTCGGGAATACTTCTTCGGTTGTCGTGAATCGGTCTATATTTAATTTTACAAACTTCTGACTGTCATAATAGTACATTGTGATACAAGTGAGGTACGTTGACAATTACATCAGAGGCGGAATTATCACGCGAGCCGCAGGTGAGCGTGATAAGAGAGCCGAGGATTGTAATTATCAAAGCTCACGCGTTTCATACGACGTTTTTCAACACATTTTGCGAGGAAAAAATCCTTTTCATAAGATGAAAATTTGATAGGCCTGTCAAGTTATTTTCTTTACTTATTGATGTCAACAGGTTTTTACTCACATGTTGTATACATCGTCAAGTATTTCTAGTGGCGTCCATTCTTTTTATCACTCTTCTAGTCTCCACGAATCAACATTTTTGTTAATAACCCAACACGCATTAACAATGTTTACAAATATCTGTGAAATAACCTATAATGGCGCGCATCATTTTTTTTTGTGAAGTTTGCGCAGTGCGCGCGCATTAGATGAAATCTCTAAACAGCCAATACAAAATAAAATAAATAATTTCGTTTTAAAATGTTATCTTTATTAATTCATGTAAAA
This sequence comes from Epinotia bilunana, assembly GCA_947049275.1. NCBI lineage: Eukaryota > Metazoa > Arthropoda > Insecta > Lepidoptera > Tortricidae > Epinotia > Epinotia bilunana. The sequence continues at coordinate 1,869,667 of OX346266.1, read as the reverse complement.
TGTTAATAAAAGTGAATAGTTTTACTAAATTAACCGTTTCTATATCATATCCAAAAAGAAACAGTCAATTAATTAACAAAAAGGATTTAATTTGTTTAGTCGGGTAAGAGTCCATTTGCCGAGAATTAAAAAAAAAGCTGTACATTCTGTACAACCCGGTTAGTTTAAGAATGCACCGTGTGCATGCATACATCTTGCTGCAAGGTGCCAACGTGACTTAATTGGGATATAACCATAACACACAAGTATCGTAATGTTATTAAACACGCGTGTTTAATATCCAGGATTATGAGCCTAAAAGCGACACAATAAGAGGTACGTTACGAGCAATTGTGTTGAAAATATCTGTACAACGCCTTTATGACATTAACAATATAGTCCTGTACATATATTATGCCCTTATTTATGTTTTTACTAGCTGATGCCCGCGGCTTCGCCCGCGTGGTTATAGGAAAATGTGACATTGAATTTTCCCGTGGGAATTAGATGTTTTCCTGCTGGAAAAAGTAGCGTATGTCACTCTCCAGCCTCTAAACTATCTTCATACAAAAAATCACATTAATACGACGCTCCGTTGCGACGTGAAAGAAGGACAAACAAACACACACATTCGCATTTATAATATTAGTAAGGATATTATTACCCATGACTGTACCCAGGAACAGGCACCTATAACTCGCTATTTACTTATTTCCGGGATAAAAACATCCCTCTCTCCGTGAATCAAGCTTCATATTAAATCAAATAAAAACCCGATTAACGGATTAAACATGAAACCGGCACTCTTTCGTATTATTAATACGGTATGGATTTAATGCCCGAGGCTTCACCGAACAATCATCCTTTATTACGGGGATATATCTCCATTGATCCCTCACGAAGTAATTTCATCCCAACGTTATTAGGGATGGAGTAATAAATGATCGAATACCTGACGGACGACTTAGTTACATGGAATCGAATTAATACTGAAGATGGTTATCTGAGATCGCGCGGACGCCTTTCGGATTTCCTTCGGTTGTATGTATTCCTGGTACTTGATTTAGCTAATGCAGATGCATTTTAACCTATTCGAGGGCAAGCAATATTTTTCGCTGGTAGAAAGTACATGATAAATACCTGATGTAGGACTTAATTACCTGGAATCGAATTAATACTGAAGATGGTTATCTGACATCACGCGGGACGCCTTTGGGATTTCCTTTAGTTTCATGTCTTCCTGGTACTTGCTTTAGCTACTGCAGTGTGATTTAGATATAATTTAACCCATTCAAGGCCGATTCAGCACTTCCGATCTGAATGTGTTTCACGTGCTCCCTCCCACGTGTGCCGAACTAACGCGACAGAATGAGCAAAACGAGATTGAGGTATTATGAGATTGAGGTATGACAGAGATCAAATGTTTTTGCGTTATTCTTCGTTTATATACCGTACTTCGTTTTCGAATTTCTAAAACTTTCGTGAGACATGTTGTAATAATACTTTTTTTTTAAGACCGTTTTAGTGTAGTTGGTACCCTGCCTACGAAGCAAGAGGTCCTGGGTTCGAATCCCGGTAAGGGCATTTATTTGTGTGTTGAGCACGAATATTTGTTCCTCAGGCATGGATGTTTTCTATGTATGTATTTAAGTATTTATTTATCTACATAAGTATGTTTATCGTCATCTAGTACCCATAGTACAAGCTATGCTTAGTTTGGGACTAGATCGATTTGTGTAACATTGTCCCCAAATATTTATTTATTTATTTAATTTCACGGTTCAACTCACATATTAAATGTCACTGCGGGCGACATGTTTCGAACTCTTCGCGAGTTCTTCTTCAGGATGAGAGTTCTCGCGGCGGTGTCGCTACGTGTACTTCGTTTTGTATAAAATCGATTGTTTTTTTTTAATACATAATTCTTTTGTTTCATATATTACGTACCAATTCCCACTGTAGGCAGTAACAGCAATAACCTTTGAATACACGCCTCTCAGCTGGAACAGAGGTCGCAGACATTATTACCACAAAATTCATACAGCATGTAATTGTGCTATAAAGGACCGCCGAAGTGCGATGTCAAAGGCATTTTCACCCGAATCACCCCCCTGGGCCCTATTCACGATAGGAAACAACGAATTGGAATCCATTTGGAAATTATCATTTTTGTTGCGCCATATTTACTTGTTTGAGCTTTTGGAAGCAAAGAACATTGCTGCGGTTTAAGCGGCTTATTCAACGTGTTCTAAAGTATTCACTAGGTTGAGGTCGTGTTTTCTATTTTTCACACATTGTTCACCCAGGATCGTGGAAAGTGGAGAAAATCATGTAGAAAAGCGGACCCAGGCAAAAGCCGGGATAATGTTAGTACTAGAAGAAGACAATATACGAGGATTGCTTCGACAAGAACAAAATCAGGAGAAGAGAAAATCAAAGAAAAAAATACGACTTAAAAAGTACTTACAATTATATGCATTGGCGTCTTAATATTGTACATTAAGTTTTTCAATACGCCAAGTAAGTGTAAACGGTATATTTAACACCCCTTCCCTTTCATAGAAAAATATCGGATCAGATTCATTCAAAGATTAACCCCCTAGAAAAAAAAAAACTATGTCAAGCATCATTTATTTTGTCTTTTTGTCACAAACACGAGATATCTTAGACATATAAATTGATATTTATTCCTTGAATAGGTTTGATACAAACTTATGAATATCCTTGTTTAATGATAGCTTATTAGGAGTAAGGCGTAATATTGAATAGCTACAATATTAATATATGTAAACAACGTCAGTTCAGTAGCGGTTTATTTCCAGAAGTGAACATACTCAAAAATGTAGAACGCCCAAAGCTTTGCAAGCAAACAACTACGTCATGCAATATCTCTTTTTAACCGACTTCAAAAAAAAGGAGGAGGTTCTCAATTCGGTTGTATTTTTTTTTTTTTTTTTCAATGTTTGTTACCTCAGAACTCCGTCATTGATGAGCCGATTCATAATTTTTTTTTTTTGTTTGTAGGTATATGCTTCCAGGTGGGTCCCATTTTTTGAAAATTCAATTGGATGATGGGATCCATGAGGAATTGAGGGAACTCCTCAATTATATTAGGCACGCGTGTAGTGATTTTGGTATTTTCTATTATAACTCGTGTATTTACATCCAGAAATCATAAATTGGTGGAGTGGAATTGATGATGAAGACCACAGATGACTTATGGAATTCCTCAATTATGTACTTAAAAGTACAAAACTATATCACAGATTCTGATAAGATTCCGTTGAAATAGCAACTAATGAAGTGCCAAGGGTGATCCTTGTGGAATTGACGGAAGTCCTCAAATATTATCGGGTCACATACAGCGATTGGGTTTTTTTCTATAATAATCAACGCATTTGCTCTCGGAACTCAGTTCATGAGGTAAATTGGAAAAGAAATGTTCTCGTGGCTTGGCGGAGTACTAAATTGAAGTCGGTTAAAACTTTGCTTTGAAAGTAAATTATATATTATTGTGATAAGAATAAGTAAGTATTAGGGGACAAACTTACAGAAATCTATCTAGACTTATTGTGTCAATAAGGCTGATGTTATGAGCACTAGACGACAATATACTTGATAGATATAACAACTTAAATACATAGAGAATACCCAAGACTCATAAACTAGAACAGCAGGAAACTAGAGGAAGCTCCTCCTGGTGAGTTAAATGGCGCCGTCCTGCGGAAAGTACAGGCGGCTTAAATACCTGGGTCACTGGCTCACCGAGGACCTCAGTGACAATATAGACATAGAGCTGAGCGTAGAGCATTGACTGTTCGATGCACCACGCTGGTACGCAGGTTTTCAAAGTGCAGCAATGAGGTGTCACGCTCTTTAAATCCTTTTGCCAATCTTTTTATACTTGCGGCCTGTGGACCAGCTTTAGACACTGGTCCCACCGCCGGCTAGTAAGCTAGAAAAGTTGGGCGAGTAACGGTTCATTGCGTGCTGACCAGGCACAGTGTGATCAATCGACCTCTACAGATCCGCAATGTAATGCTACTCGCCCAACTTTTCTAGCTTACTAGCCGGCGGTGGGACCAGTGCCTTACGCAGCGAACATACAATGCCTTGCGGGTTCAATATAATAATGCGTTTAGCATACTGATCACGTAGAACCGATGGCCATTGGGGCGAAAAGGTTCTTGAGTGGCGACCACGTACCGGAAAGCGCGGCGTGGGTAGGCCCCCCATAAGGTGAACTGATGACCTGGTAAAGGTTGCTGGAGTCCGCTGGATGCGGGTGGCGCAGGACCGGTCACTGTGGCACTCTTTGGGGGAGGCCTATGTCCAGCAGTGGACGTCTTTCGGCTGATATGATGATGATGAGGATACTGATAGGGCTACCTCGATACTACAGTGACTGCCCGCACGATGCCCACACGGACTAATTGACGCTCGTGAAAACTGTTATGGGTAAGAATTAGCGCAGACATGCCTTTAGTTACGTGTTTATATTCGGGGACAATCTTACACCAATTGACCTACCTTGTACTAGGCGACGATATACATACTAAAATAGATAAATAGTCATCCTCCTAGCGTTATTCCCGGTTGTGCCCTAAAGGAAACCCGGGGTCCGCTTTCACACCTAATCCCAAGATTTTTTACAACCTAATACTTACATATTGTGTAAGTACAACTTGCAAAGCGTGATGTTTCGCACTTTTGTTAAAAAGGTCGGATTAATTATTGGTCGGTGTAATGATATTCGGAAATAAAAATAAAAAAACAATCGAAATAAAAAATACCGAAACCGATTACTTAAATAATATTTAATCGGTTTTTTTTTCGGTATCGGTATTTTTTTTTCGTTCGGAATTTTGATACATTATGAGCATGAAATAATACAGAGTGCCCATTGTAGTGTTTTTTCATTATACAATAGGAAATTATTAAAACTGATAATTATAATCGATGAAATTATGCAAATAGTTTTTTTTTAATGCAATTCACCCACTTATAGAAGCACAAATTATCCTATTCGTTGTTATGCAAAATGAAAATATGCAATTTATTTTTATATGAAACATTACACACCCATAGAAAACATCCATGGCTCGGGAACAAATATTTGTACTCATCACACAGCTATGAAAGCGGTCGTCAAGGTCATGTTTTTGATGAAACATCTAATATATCCAGGGTGTCACTGTTTTTTATGACAAATATATTAGGCAAGAACTTTGTTTCAGTGCAGTTTATAGTGCAGTTCTCTCTTACTGGAGTTTTGGGCCATTTACAATGTAACATAACATAACATCAAATATGTAGCATTTGACAGAGTTGAGAAAGCATTAGACACGAAACATTTATTTATTCGTAACACATTTTTAAAACGTTCATAAGTTGAAATATGTGCAGGACGACGATAATAAAATGATGCGTTACTTTTAACTAGATGTTTTTGACGGTCAATGAACGAATGTTTTACCGCTTAGGATTTGGGTTCGTAGTTTTTTTTGCTGATTTGCAGTTTTTAAAAGCCAGTGCTTCACTGAAAATCAACGTCACGAAATGTGGCCTCTAGCTCATTCGCTCCGTGAGATTAAGCTGAGTGCAAGCCCTTTAGTGAAAATTACTTAAAATAATGTGTTTAGATAAGTTTTGATACACTTTTACTTATGAATTGCACTAATAAAATAAAAATAAAAAATCATTCTTTATTTCTTTCTTTCTTTCTTTCTACATCTTGGTGTTAGAATAAAAGCACGGAGTAATAGATTATGATATCCAAGCAAAAACATTAATGTGAAATGAGAGCCAAGTCCAATATTATGATATAATATGCCTTGGTTGTTGACTTCAACGACAAAAGAAGTGAGATCTAAATGGGTGCCAAGTTCAAAGGTTAGTCCTGAAATCTATTTATACCAACATAAAATATTTTATAACAACTTACGATATAATTTCTCCTTATAACTTAGGACAATATATTTAAGTCTAAGGTCTTACTTGGCTTGATCTCATGTAATACGATTTTTTATTAAGTAACTACTAAAACAGTCATGGAAGAGCCCAATGTTCGATGGCAAGTTTCTACCAGCAAGCCAAATTTTCGGAAGAATACAATAAGAACTTCCAGCTTTAGAATTGGAAGGCTGTAATATAATTCGTATATGAGAACTAGCCAAGTCAGACCTTAGGCTTAAATATATTATCCTAAGTTATAAGGAGAAATTATATCGTAAGTTGTTATAAAATATTTTATGTTGGTATAAATAGATTTCAGGACTGACCTTTGAACTTGGCACCTTGCCTATGCCTTGTCGTTGAAGTCAACAACCAAGGCATATTACATCATAATATTGGACTTGGCTCTCATTTCACATTTATGTTTTTGTTTGGATATCATTACTTTTTGTACAGAAATTATAAGTCTGTACTTATTCATAATAAAATTAATACCAATTGGTTTTTGTTAAACTAAGTACTGTATTTTCCTACGCTTACGTGGTATAATTGACGTTTTTGTGTTATTTTCAATATTTTCTTCTACCTTTGAAATGTTCAAGTGAATTGCCCATTTAGTATCAGGTTTTTTTTTTATAAAAGAGCGGAAATACTTGTTCGCAACACAAATGTTGTAATTTTTATCCTACGACGATCTAAATACCTAAAACAATAAACAACCAAATGTATGTTATGCCAACTAAAAAATTATACAACATGAAAGTAGGCGTTTTGAAAAATAACATTATAAAACACAGACCACGTGTTGAGTGAGTTGGTAACTGTTAAATAAAAAAACAAATAAATTTGTTAATTCGGGAAATGAACGTTCGGCTAAATAAAATTACGCGAAACGTGACTTGGGAAGTGATAATCGGCCATACAATTTTCGGTGATAAATAAGAGAACCCGTGCAACTGTCTTGGCTTGTTACTACAACCATTCTAAAAGTTGGTCGTTTTTTTGCCTCATATTTACAGTTAATTCCTCATAACAAAATAGATCTTTCCATAAATTTGGAGCACTAAGGGGATCCCTAAACATTTAAGGACATCAGACGACGTCAAGTTTTCGAACGGCGACAGTTGTCACACTGGAGGCAGTTGGAGCAGATCGCCAAACAACACTATATGAATCTTGCCGAGCCATCCGTCGTCAGCGTCACCGGTATCATATATTTCTGTTAAGCGAAGATGGATGTACATTAATATTATATTGGAAATCATAGACACTTCATCAATTATTAAAAGTAAGTACTACATCTTTTAAGTCACATCTTAAAACTTTTAGTACTTGGTCTGATAAGGAAGTGTACTTGGGACAATTTCCGTGCTCTACAGGCAGCTGTAGGAGCCTATGTATTGTTAGACCGTTTACATTAACAGCGGCAATACCAGTGGGTGCAGCTACTGTCACTAACTTATTCATTCGCTTCTTAATCCATTTTTTAATTGTATTGATTAAATAACTTTTTCCCGTGCTGCCTGTAGCACTAACGCCACCCACCAGTAATTCTATTCTACGACTCATTGTACAATATAAGAAGTAATAAGATATTTATTTAAGACGATTACGTAACGAATTACCTATTATCTAATGAATTCCCAAGAAAAAAAAGCTTCTGTCAAAAATTTCATTTTTGGTACAAGCTTTTATTGCCGACTGTACTTTTTTTGTATACCATCATCAACTACTCATTGAGACGGTTCTAACGAGCCCAAACTCAACGGGGTTACGTCGGTTAAGTACTGAATTCCCATGGCCACTTCTGTCTCCATCATCAGATCAGCTCGATGGTACCATAATATTGAATTGTCATCCAAACCATACTTATACAGAAAATTTCAGCACAATCGGTCACCGGGAAGTGGGTCAAATTTAACTTGCAAGATTTGATTACAGACAGACAGACAGACAGACACCGGGACAGGTGAAAGTAAATAAAAGCTTGTAATATAGTGTTATGACGGCGGGGTATTAACAGTCTCGTTGCTATAGTGACACGCCGTCAAGGTATTTCAAAATTCGCCGTGTTCACGTAACGTCATCGTAGCATCCATTTTTAATAAATATTAAGTAAGTTACGAGTAAGTGTTCCTAATAGAATCAATTAATTGAAAATGTATAATAAAATGATTAAAATTTACTCGTTTCTGATTTTGTACTTTGTATTCACCCAACTACGTATCTGGCTGCCAAATTAGAACTTTCTAGGTCATCTGGAACTGGGTTAGTTTTGATCTATCCCAGTTTTGATCTATAGGTAGGTCAGTGATAAAAATGACGATTTTTGGACGTTAATATCTAAATAACCATTTCAGGCGTGTTCATGAAATTTGGGGCACATATGTATCTTGCAAGTCTTAATATATGGGCCAAATTTAACATGTTTATGTGAAACAGTTTTTGATTTATGAGGGGGTCAAAAGTGGCTCCAAATGGTTCGTGTAATATTACACACGGTGCTGCTCGCCAGTTCTGTTAGCTTGAACTTGGCTTGACACGCTACCGCGTGTCTAGATATTTTCACATCAAAATCATAAGCACGGACAAGCATAGACTCGTTGACATTTCGTTGACGTAGCCGCGGGAAACCGCTATTGTCAGCTTACAGTAGGCGCGTTCGGAAACTCCGCTAACATTCTATAAATTGCAGGTCAGCTGTTCAGTAAAAAAAAAAAAGTAATAAAACATGTGTTTGCTAATAAGGTAAATTTCAGCAATCCAGGTTAAATTCAAACTCAGTGGATTTTTCTAAGCCATGTCACTTTAACATAAAGTGTCCATGTTTTAAATTACTACATTAGTATAACGTCAAAGACTAGCGGCCGTATTCATAAACGTACTACAAGCCTGTTTTAACTAAAATGGCGTTAAAATTCGTTTGTCCTTATCTGTCACTTTGAGATTTGTGTTCGTAAGAAAGGGACAAAGCGCATTTTATTTAGCAGAGACATTTTAAGTTTTAGGAATAAGGGGGTAGGTCGTTTACTGTTTAGAGGTGAGATATGGGCTCTTGACGAAAACTCCTTGGTTATAAAAATATATATTATGTTATTCAGTGACAAAAGGTACAGGATGAAGGATGGATGAAGTGACTGAAATACGTATTTATCCTAATTGATTATATTAGCCGCTAACAGCGTGTGTGGCGCATTAAAAAAAAACCTGCTCTTTGAGTATGCTAACTATTTAAAAAAACTGTAAGTATAATTATCTCATGCATGACATTCCATAACATAAGAACATATATAAAGACTGACATGTAAAATACTCTCATTTTATCAATAAATTGATTGAATGCAATTACCTTACTTTATTTTCACGTATTGTTGCAAAATTATAACAAAATGTTGATACAACTTATCCAATCGGTTTTCTATATTATATTTATTTACCAACATTGTTCAAATTGTACATATTAGTGTTGTGATTCTTAGCTCTGTGTTTAATTAACACTAACACTATCGTGTCTTTTGTCTGCTACCGGGAGGTTTTAACTTAATGTTTTCGGTCCGCGTTTGTAGCCCTTTAAAACAGGTTATGACACGCTAAAATGTGTTGGAACATGTTTTATGCATACACGTGTGTTTTTTCGTGTAGTATAAACGTGTGCCAGCCGTGTACAACAAGTTGCCAGACATTCACGTCGACTCCGTCCCTAATGATCTTTAAACGAAAACTAAAAAAAGGCTTCTTGAGCACACATTCGATAGCTAAGACGAATTTATGAATATTGTGCGAATATTTTTATTTAAATATTGTTATCGACTTAATTATTATTATGTATTATTTACTTGTTGTAGACACTTGTTGTGTAATGGTAATATTTTTTATAAACATCTTGACAAGTAGTTACAATATTTATTAAAATTAATATTAAGATAAATGTTGTTTACGGCATATAATATTATTTCAATTGTTCCTTATTATTATTCTTGTTTATTGATTTTTGCAATGTACATATTTAGATTTTTGACTTTCATTTCTATTATTGTTATTCTTATACACTGAGGATTTTTTGTGAATTCATGCTATTTAATTTTCAAAAAGTTACGTCAATTTTCAAACTGAAATAAATGAATCTAACCTAATCTAATCTAATCTATACTTAGTTAACGACTCTTAGCATCTTTACGATTGCAATACTTTATATGTTTTTTTACATGATTTTTACCCAAGTAAACTAGTTCAACATTAGTTTACTTACTATATACACTGAGGATTACATCTCGGGATGATCTGACGATCTTATTATGATAGCGTTTGTTGTTGGTTTTAGAAACTAAACTATAACCTATTTATAATTAAGATTAAAATCGTTATGAGTTCAATAATTTGTATTCTGTTTTCATAAAATGTCTTTGTCCTGATCAGGTTTCGAAGACACGCACGTGATGATCTACATCGGCTTTGGTTTCCTGATGACGTTCCTTAAGAAGTACTGCTATAGTGCGCTCGGCTTCAACTGGCTCCTCGCTGCGTTGGTGGCGCAGTGGTCACTTCTCACCCAGGGCTGGTTCAACATGAAGGATATGGTTATCCCTCTCAACAAGGAGACAATAGTAGGTAAGTCAGACGTGTTTCTCTGTGCTACAACTAACAAACACACAATTTAACCAAGTTTTTTAGTGTTATCACATGCGGCTGCCAAACGGCGGTCATGGGTTCGAATCCCGGTTCATACCAATGAGTTTTTCAGAACTTATGAACGGAATATCATTTGATATCTAACGGCGAAGAAATTCTAAGGTGTATGTGAAGTTCCCAACCCGCACTGCGCCGGTGTGGGGACTACTGCCCGCTCCCTCTCATCCATTTTTATATTTATTAATATTTATTATTGACAAAATATATGTTAATTATTTGTTAAACGATTCACACACATAAATAATTCACCTAGGTGTGTTCCTTATGTTTGTCACAGCCGTTTTTATACCTAACATCAACTTGGCAATCAAACTGAGAGCCTCCTTTGCTCCGTGCTCCCTAGTGACGAGTTCGGTTGTTTGTCCCGGAACCGCCGGAATGGAACCTAGCTGCGATTGAAATGCGAATGGAGTTGACAGTTCTGCTTTACATAGTATTTACTTACGTTAAATTGTGTACCAATAATAAACAACATTACATATATTGAAATAACACTGGCACTGAGATACATTTTAGTAAAAACGAAATATACTAAATATCAAACTAATTCAGTCGCAAATAATTCTTGCAAATAAGCCTTCAGTAAGATTATAATATAGAATGTAGTAGCACAGGTTTTTGTTTGAATAAATATAGGTAAAAAAAAACTTGACACTTATCCTATTCCGACACTCATTGCGGTTATATATGACACTCGCCAATTTCTGCAACGTATTTTTAAATCAGTTTGGTATGAACCACGCTCGCTCGTACTGACACTTAAAGCCTAGCGTACGTGGTAACATGTGAAATTCCATACCAATTATACTTTATTGATAACACCCTAGTTGCAAGTGAAATGATTAGTGTAAACAGAGATAGCAATACCTTATATTTAATTAAGTCATTAGTTATGTGCACGGTAGTTTACGAAACTCCTCGACACTGTAGAGTTAAATCTCGTAGCCACTTGCGTAGCTTCTTCTTAAGGGGCTCCAGGCGATTTTTGACTAGTTTTGACGACTTTTGGGTTGATACGTATTCCTCCGTCATTATATCTATGGCACAAACCCTTATCGGTTCTTAAATTTTTTATCTACCTACATTTTTTTTTTATTAGGAAAGAAACTATAATACAACATAAACAAGTACAGGGTCCCGCAAAACCATTTGCACAGTTTGACTGTGGGATCGAGCAGTCTCTACTCTCTTCTATTTATAATATTTATCTATTAGTACTACTTATCTACGTCTACAGGTTCAATAATTATTTTATTTTGTGTTTGACAAGGTAACTACGCAGCTTTTTACCAAGATTAGCTTTATTGGCTTCCTGCCTAATGTCAGAGGGCAGGCTGTTGAGTATATAGGGTAGGCGTTTCCGGAGACACCTATCGCCGTAGTAATTAGTGACCCTCGGCACGACAAACTTGCCCGCCGACATCGACCTGGTTTCACGAACATCATTACGGTGTAATTGTAATTGGGTGTGCTCATGACTGCCATGATTATTTAATACTAATAAATATTTATGCTTAAGGCTCACCGGTAGAATATTACAAATTTTGAACAAGTTTCTAAAACCTTTTTTATTTTTATCTTTAGTTTTGTTATTAACTAACAGTTTTAGGAATCTTACTTGCATACATTCTAATTTGTTTATGTTAGTTTTAGTCCTTAGTCTATAGCAGTCAAGAGCATAACCAATTATTGATTCGACTAGGGATACATATAAATACTTTAGGATATGTAAAGGTACTTTAAATCTTAAGTAATATACTCTGAGTTTGCTATAAATAAAATCTACATGAAGCGTCCAAGAAAAGTGTTCATCTACTTTGACGCCTAAATACGTTACACAGTTAACGCGTGAGATGGGGTTGCAGCGGCAGTCTAACATATCATTATGCATACAAGAAAAATCATGGGTTACAATGGGAGTAGACAGGCTAGAAACTTTTAAGTAGGGTGACCGAATTATTAGCAGTTTAGTTTTATCGGCATTAAGCACAATACCATTATCGTGCGACCAGCGGACTACAGCATCTACATCATGCTGCACCAAGCGGCAGGTGTCGGGTAGCTCACTCGCACTGCCGGCGCCGGCGCACAATATGCACAAGTCGTCGGCAAACATGTGCGCCGAGCAGTGCCGGAGCACGCCGCACAGGCTGTTTACGTGCATCAGATAGCTCACGGGTCCAGTACATGAGCCCTGCGGCACGCCACACGACACCTGTCGCTCGTCGCTGAGCGCCGAGCCCACCCGCACACGGTACGAGCGCCCAGTGAGGTAGTCGCGGAACCATCGGTTCAGCGGCTCCCCCATCCCGCACTCACTCATGGCCTTTAATAGCGTGCTGGTATCCAAGGTGTCAAATGCTTTACTGAAGTCAAAAAACACTGCCAAGACTACTTTTTTATTAGCCAATTAGCTTTCTTTTTTTTGTTATATGCACGAGAATTTTTAAATATCAAATTTCAAACATAGTCCAACAAAGCTCTGTTTTTGATATGAATATGTTGTTTATGCACTTTTATATATGATATTTACATAAAACTGTTCCTTATCGTCTCTAAATACCCACTAGAGATTTTTACTTTTAACTCAATATTACAAAAGAATTACGTCCAAAAAAGGTTTTTTGGCCTAAAATTGCCCCAGTTTGGTGCATATATGATATATATGTGATACTATAAAAACTCACCGTTTTCGAGATATATCGTTAAACCTCATTGTTAGTGATACGATAAGCCATAAAAAGTACAAAAAACGGACAGTTACAGATCGAAGGTCTGCGGTCGGCGGTGTGAGTTGCATTTATGACCAGTGTGTGCGGGGAGTCTGTTATAGATGGATGGACTCATTGTGTAGGCAGATCTTGCAGACTGGTCATCGGTTAAGTAGTTCCTCAGGCTATTTCACCGACTTGCCAGTTGTCACCTGACCATGAGAATTTGACGTTGATTGGCTGACACCGAACGATGTTGTTCAGTGCCAGTAACCACCTTTACTTGTCGATCGAGCAATGTACATCGAATTATTTTCATCGTGACAATAGGTTTGTGGACTTAATATTCATTATAATTCCAAAAGAAAGAAGGCAAAGAAATGTGTCTGGTGACGAAAATCCCATTCACATATTATCTCAAAGTATTACGAAAATACCGTTTTAATATTGCTCGTTAGAGAGAAAACGCTTGGGGAGGTAGATGTCACGTAAACGACTGTCATAGTAAATTGGCAATCGAATCATTCTAAAGTGCGTTTTATGGAAAAAAAGTTGGATACTATATAACTTTTTTGATTATTCAATCCTGCTTTATTTGACATTTATTTTTCGTGAAAATACAACATTATTGATTATTTTATTTGTTGTTAGCACCCCTATTGTTTAGTTGGTGAAATAGGGGTCCGGGGTCCGACTCTAATATCGAGTTTTGTTTTCAGAGGCGGATATAATGGCAGCGACGATTCTTATAACGTTCGGCGCGCTTTTGGGAGTCGCAAGCGGTGGCCAACTCTTGTTTATAGCCATCGTGGAGACTGCCATAGCAAGCGCCAATATTTACCTCGTCGGCAATGTCTTTCAGGTAACCTTTTAGTAACTTTGATGAAATAATAGTTTTCCATAAACCTGGTCAATATTATAAAAATTGTTGTTGTCTTTACAAAGATGAAGGATTCGGTTTAAAAAATCAATATCTTGTGAGAAACGGTTTTGTTTGATGGGGTAACATACATAGTTGGCTAGACAGATGGAAAAGCTATTTGAAGCTATAAACGGTATGACAGTAGCAAAATATATTCGGCGACGTTTTCTGGTATTAAAATACTAGGTATCTGTCTGGCTAGCATGATCGTGTTTATGTCGGTCATATAAAGCATTCGTCTCTTACTAATGGTATGTACGAGCAAGCGAGCAAGAGAAATGCTTTATGTACAACATATAGATTAGCTAGAGTCTGTAATTAATAAAACTAGTGGCTCTGCGATCCGTAGTAATCGCAAACCTGTCTATTTTAAATATTTTTTAATTTCGAAAAAGTGACTAACAAAAAATAACTATATAATTAACGAACCTGCTCACAAAACTTCATGAGAATCGGTTGAGAAATGCGACCAGTAGAGGAACACAGCTGGACAGACAAACGATTCGGTCCAAAATTAAGCATAGAATTTAGCACGCTTCCCTCCCTCGTTCGATTAAGGACCCTTTTTTGTTATCCACATATTACCTAGTTTAGACTCTTCTTTTCCTTATTTAAGAGCTAAGCTCTTGTCGGTGTAGCTCAAAGGCCCTCCATCTACTCCGATCCGACGCAACCTTTTGGACATCTCGATACGATCTAACATCAACTCTCTTTTTGAGTTGCTCGTTGTAGTTTATTCTAGGTCCGCCTCTTCCTTCCCCTCTATCTTTCCTTCAATTATATTGATTATAAAGTAGTCATGTCGTATGAGATGCCCTATCATCTTCCCTCTTCTGTCTTCTAAGTTTCTCACTAACTGCCTGGTTTCCCCCACTCTATTCAGTACTTCTGCATTGGTTACTCTCTCTCTCCGGCTAATTTAGATTAAAGTGTGCTTTCCTTTTTATCTTCAACTTCAAGCCCTTATTAAGTGACCATTTAATTCCCATTGCACTCCTAATCTTTAGCTATTCATAAATCACAGCTCAACCTCAACAGTGAACGTTTGCCGCTCTAATAGCCACTCCGTTAACAAACACTCGGCTCAGAATCCCCGTTATTAACTAAATGCCTCGGGGATTTATGACGGATGTAAATAGACCGACTAATCAACATTGCAATCGAAAAAAGCTGAACTAGAGTCTGGGTTATGAACTAAACTCAATTTACTAGACTAATTTTGCGTTCTTATGATTTATTAAGTTTCTGTCAAAAAAAAAAAATTTTGGTAGTAGGGCTGCTACTTATGTATCCGGAATCCAGGATTCCAACTTTCTTAAACACAATTTTTGACCTCCATGGTAAAATTTGAACTTTCTTTTAATACTGGCCGCTATATTTTTTTTCTTGAGTACGCTAGTCTTTTGTTTTTGGCGGGTTTAAAATGTTATCTCGTTGCAAGAATGGAACTTACTCGTGAAAATATTCGTGCTATGATTTATTACGATTTTCGGCGTGGCTTAACGCAACAACAATGCATAGATCAATTAACTTTGACTTTTGGTGATGAAGCTCCATCAAAAACTACTGTGTATCACTGGTTTAGTGAGTTCAATCGTGGACGTAGTATGCTTACGGACGAAGTTAAGGAAGGTCGCCCGAAATCGGCCGTTGTACCACAAAATATTGAAGCAGTGCGGAAACTTATAATGCATGACCGTCATGTTACGTATCGCGAGATAGAGGCAATTCTGGGGATATCTATGACGAGCATTAATAAGATATTACATGAACATTTAGCTGTAAAAAAAATTTGTTCGCGTTGGATACCGCACAATTTAACTAAGGATCAAAAAGAGGCTCGCGTCGAATGGTGCAAAAAAATGTTGAAAAATATAACCGTGGTGACTCAAAAGCTGTTTATAATATCTACACAGGTGACGAATCTTGGATATATGCGTATGATCCCGAAACTAAACAGCAATCAACAGTGTGGGTGTTTCAAAATGAGCCGAACCCTACGAAAGTTACTCGTGCAAAAAGCCCCTTTAAGCAAATGGTCGCGTGCTTTTTTGGTATGAATGGCCATGTGGCTACAGTGCCACTAGAAAATCGTAAAACGGTTAATTCGGAGTGGTACACGACCATTTGTTTGCCAGAAGTGTTTGAAGAAATACGTAAAGACAACCAGCGACGCAGAATCATTCTTCACCATGACAACGCCAGCTGTCATACATCACGCGAAACAACTTGATTTTTGGAAGGTCAAAATATGGAATTAACGGGTCACCCCCCGTACAGCCCTGATTTGGCACCCAATGATTTTTATTTATTTCCAAATGTAAAGAATAAATTACGTGGTCAACGATTTTCGACCCGTGAAGATGAGGTCGACGCGTTCATACAACACGTTTTGGAGGTGCCTCAATCAGAGTGGCAAAAGTGCTTTAAAAATTGGTTTACACGTATGCAAAAGTGCATCGATCATCACGGAGAATATTTTGAAAAACAATAAAACTATATTTAGTAATGTACGTTTGATTATTTTTTCTATTCCGGAAACATAAGTAGCAGCCCTCGTACAAGCTTTTATTGCCGACTGTTTTTCTGTATACCATTATCAACTAGGTACTCATTGAAACGATTCAAACGAGCCCAAACTCAACGAGGTTATGTCTTTTTCAATTTCAAAATCAATTTACAAAAAGAAAATAGTGGCAATTTTTACAAGTATTTATTTGAAAGACAAAAGTTTTTTTCAGTGTGTGTCAATAAATGGAACATCAATCGATATATGTCTTTAAAAATATATGAAAGGATTTAAGCAAATTACGCTAGAGGGCTACAGTTTTTGTGATTCCGGGGAATCAAGGCAAATAATGTAGTAATTGAAACACCTTTTAGCAAAAAGCGATACATTAAATAAATGTTACACAGATATAAAAGAGCCTTTTCGTGTCTAATCGTTAGGATCATTTGATTACATTTTAGGAGACACTGGTTCCATTTCTATTGTAAAAAAATTCAGGCACGTATCGCATTATAACCGAGAAATCGTGATTTGCTAAGTCAAAATGAACTTTAATGACAATTGACAAAAAAAGACAATTCAATGTAAGTAATGAAATTGTAAAATCTTATGATTATTTTTCATCGTCTTCACCACCCAAAGGTTGCCTAGAAGAGGTCGCTTTTTAGAAAAGAATAGAATATCATTTATTCATGACAACAACACATACATACACATAAATCACAAATACAAAAGAGAGAACAACATTGCCACGAAACGATTTCATCTCAGCGTTGTGCTGGCCTGGTGGCCAGCGCTGCTCTTTCGATGGAACCATCCGGTGATTCCACGGCGTAAGGCGTATTAAGCCTGTACTTAGCTTTCTTTAATTGAATCACTGCTAAGCTACAATCTCAGGGCTACGGCGTAGTCTGTAAACATATTAACTGCCAAGAATCGCTACGCGCTACGCTCGTAGCCGATCTCGGGTTTTTCTCTGTAAGAAACGGAAAGCACCTATGGCGTAGGTGCCCGCTAGGCAGGCTCCTGGCAGTGAAAGTGTTAATCGCCATATGTAGCGAAAAGCTCCCATAGCGCTTGGACACATGTGTTTAGTGAGCTTTGGACGGATTAAATGTGAATGGGACATTCATTTGGGATGCTAATCTCATTACTTTGCCACTTGATAATTTTACACTTCCATCTTCGTCAGTGTTAATTTGCAAGAGATTTTCACTCAAATATTCCAATCGGGAAGCGCAGTTCAGCTGATCCCTACCATTAACTACATCTAACTAAATGCTTTGGGGATTCCTGGCGGATAATGGCAGCTAATCAGTTTCGAACAGAGTCGTCTATCTTGAGCAATTATTCGATGTTTAAGTTACTGAACAACCTTTTTCTTCCAGGACCAACCAAAGTAAAAAAAGAGTTCCGAGTAACTCGATCAGGTCTCCAAACTGATTCAGATTCAGATTAATTTATTGCTTATTGAAAATTGATATTGTATTTTTCAAATTTTCTTTGTATATGAATAAAATGAATGCACAGAAAGCTCGTCAGGTAGTACATATACCTACAATTCATTTGTTACAATAATTTCTAACAATAGTAATTAACAAGGACAGACAGAAATACCAATTTAAAACAATATAGCTCCTAGCATAATGTCGGGATGTTAAAACATATCAATTCCATGTCAAATAAATGAATAAAAATACATATAGAAATGTCAAACGTACAAGAAATATAAAAACGGAAATTACAGCAATAATAATAAAACCAAAAATAATTTATCTCTAGGACGTCCTAGATTATGATAAAGTCAAAGAAAAACAAAATAATAAAAAATATTATTTTTAAATAGCATTCATTATAAATTGTCTAATATTGTTTTTGTTCGGTGAATTCCTTTACTGAATACAGCGACTTTGACAGTAAAAAGTCTTTCAATCGGTGTCCAAAACCATTTATTTATTTATTTTCCCATACATTTCACAGCATGACAGTAACACCAAAGCACTGTGAAGCAAAAGAAATATACATATATACACAAAAGAAACAAATTATTATTATTATAACACAGAAGACGGTCGTGCATCCATCTTCTCGCAGAACATAAAACATTCATCACACACATCTATCCATCGGCTAGCAAATAGTTATATCACAGTTTGGTGCTGATTCAAGCAACGAGTTTATGAAGTGCAAAGCTCGAATAAGTGGGGACTTTCTGCGAGACAAGGTTCGCGCTGTCGGCGCCGCTAGTAAATGTTGACGAGGACGAAAATTATATCTAGAGGGCGAAGGAACATGCAGGCGCACCAACTGAGCTACTAATTCGGGACAGTCTGACCAGCTAAGGAAAGAAGACCGAAGTTTCGCCTCACCTCTAGTGAATTAAAACCTAAAACGCCCAGCAAATATTTGAAGGGTATAGAAAAGGGTAGTAACCGTAATTTTTTTATACAGAAATCGCAAGAATACTTTTTGTACCTTTTCCAGAAGCAAGATATATGTTGTCTCATGAGGATTCCAAACAACAGCGGCCGATTCAAGCTTGCTTCTGACGAGAGCGGTATACAGAAGTTTTATGGTTCTGGCATCAACCAAGTCCCTAGCATTTCGAATGACGAACCCTAATCTCCTGTAACAATTATGAGCCAAAGAGTTGATATGCTCATGGAAATTTAGGTTCATATCTAAAATAACGCCTAAATGCCGAATGGAATCAACCCGGGTAATTGCTTCAGAATGC
This sequence comes from Epinotia bilunana, assembly GCA_947049275.1. NCBI lineage: Eukaryota > Metazoa > Arthropoda > Insecta > Lepidoptera > Tortricidae > Epinotia > Epinotia bilunana. Next base: position 1,850,165 of record OX346266.1, on the reverse strand, counting down.
AGGGAGTAATTGTTATACAGCGGATTACGGGCCCTGCTAAAAGTTACATGCGCACACTTAGCAACATTGAAGAGAAGTCTATTCTCGATGCTCCACTGATACAACCTATCGTCCTTTGATTCATTTCTGAGACTGGCGGGTAGTCTTTCGTAAAAAGCGGGGCCTATTACGCTACGCTATTTATTACGCGTAGCAAAATTCCCAGTCACATTTTCTCCCGCTCCAATTCAGTGCTAGTAGAACTTTGCATCATTCGTAAATTCATTTATCCACTCACTTGCTTGTGGCAACCACAGTTGCCAATTTCGCGCACACCTAAACTGATGGTAGCAACTGTGGTTGCCAAGCGAAGTATAGGTAGACTTCTCTGATAAAGAAAAATTTAAAGTAATTTAGGCTACCTTTTTTAAAATCCGAAATTAAGTGGGCGGTTAGTATCAGTTTTCTTTTTCGCCATTTCTTTGTATAGCATATTTTCTTATTAAATATACTTCCTCTTATCTCCCATTATGCCACTCTTTAAACCTCATTCCTTGTTTGATTAAAACACGTCGAATCTACGTTTAATAAATGCAATGATACGTAGGTTTAGGTTATCTTACTTTAAATGTATGCTGAGGTAGGGAAAACATCCGACAGGGAAAAATACAATTCGGAGAATAACGCAACAGTATATTATGCAAATTGTAATAAAGATGCACAGGTCCGAACACGGGTGGAGAAAAATGCGACTGGGAAGTTTTCTACTCGGAAGAAACAAGTTTTGGGAACTGATCTAGCTACTCGCTCACTTATTGGAATTCTAATATTTTATTTTACTGATGCGGTACATAACGGTAATGGCTTGTCAGTGTTGTTTAGATTTTGCCAAATATATATCTGAATTGGTTTCACAAATTGTCTACCTAAGTATTTCAATAGCGTTAGCTAATTGTTTTACCTTCCGTTTAGGAATAGGACATTTTAATTAACAAGACTGAATTGGCGTGTACCATCGTGGGGATAAGTTGACACTTTTGACCGGTTCCGTACAGTATGCCCTTTTTTCTCTTGTTCCGAGTCAAATTTGACTCTTTACACACTGGATAATTTAACTAATTACGAAATTAATAATAATTTTGAATGATTTTTGTAATCAGTGCGGAACGAGTCAAGTTTGACGTGTACGGGTTTAGTCTTCTATTAGACAGAATATGAAGTGACATGCATAAATATCTTTTTGACTCTTTCACACCAACTGGATTTCGTTACGAATCGCCACTTACTTATTACTATTACTTATAACTATTCCAGTATAATATGACGAGTAAACTAAAATGCCTATCTACAGTTCATTTATAAACATTCTCAGACACCCGACTGCTTTAATAAATATGTATTTACCCTTTTGTCACTCCAGCAATTAAACAAACCTTACAACACCCCATAACTTAGAATCAGTCATGCCGTTACAGAGAATGTACTGAATTGAATTAAACCGTGTATTTATTAATATGTTGCGGTGGTATTGCCGCTCTTCCGTTGTATACGTTCTGTGAACTGTTCTTAAACTCATCCATGTATTCAAAACACAGGGCCGATATCAAGTTAGTTCTACGTCATTATTAAACGCCATCCAATCGTTACGTTACGTTTGTCGCGCTTTGTTGATGCCAAACAAACAAGCAATTTGGACAAAATTGAACTCTGGTTTTGGATACAGTGTTATTGAGTCGCTCTAGATTGGAGCCTGTAGTTCGAAAATAACAAACAAACTTTCGGGTCAGTTAGACTATAGACTTGGTTATTGAAAATGGGATGTATAAATGCCGGTCAAGTGCGAGTTGGTCTCGCAACGTTTCAGTTTTAAAACTGATTTGTACCTACTGTTTATAATATCAACATTCCGCCCCAACGGCCATCGGTTCTACGTACAATACGTGTACGTGTGTACGTATACCTAGTTCTTTTCTCAAAATGCAATGAAATAAAACCAAAAAGCCCCCAGATCGCACTATACCAAAGAGAAGAGTGGCGAGGTGAAGCCGTCTGCGTGCAGGCATGTTCAGCAGACCAGCGGCGTTCAAATAGGGAGTGATATGGGAGCGGGATGGGACTCGGAAGCAAAAACGAATGACAACAGAATATGAAGTTGTCATGTCGTATGAGGTGGCCTCTATCATCTTCCCTCTTTTATTTTCCAAGTTTTTCACTAACTGCCTGGTTCGGTTTACGCTGATAATGTACAATACGCAAAATGCTAACTGCACGCATAATGTGCAAACAGTCAAAATGCACATACGCAAAACCAAAATGATAAATGTACAGAACGAGAAATGTAAAATAAGCAGATAGTACAAGCAATAAAATGTACATATGATGATTGTACAATATGCAAAATGTACTCCACCCGGTAGTGGCAAAATGTGCAAAGTTAGAATGATCAATACGCAAATTGTTCATTACGGAAAAATAACAATACGCAAGATGTACTGATAAATTATAAATTATAGTTTTTGGTGCTAATAAGTGTCCGTTAGAATCTATTTTATTTTGCTTTGTGTACATTTTACGTTTTGTACGTTTGGCGATTAAGCATTTAGCTTTTGTAACATTTTGAACAATTCGCGAAATGTAGATTTTTCTTTTTACACATTATGCGTTATGTGCTTTCAGCGTTAATACATTTTGCGTACTGTACATTTCTCGTTCTGTACATTTATCATGGTGCGGATTTTACGTATGTGCATTTTGACTGTTTGTACATTATGCGTGCAGTTAGCATTTTGCGTATTGTACATTATCAGCGTAAACCCCTGGTTCGTCCCACTCTATTCAGCACTTCTTCATTGGTTGATATGAAATATGAGCTTGAACTGTGTAAAATAAAATTGAGCCTCAAATCTACTTGACACGCACACATTACTCACAATGAGGAGTTTTAAGTGTGTCATTATGCAGTGACGCGTTGCTGGTGAATTAACCCTGTAAACACAACAGTGAAATTATACGCGCTTCACTGAATGAAAATAAGGAATTAATATTAATACCAGGGGAAATTAACGCACTTGGGTATTTATCTTACAGTAAGAACACCTTGGAAATTGCAGTAGTAATTCAGTATAAAACATCGTAGGCAAGGTTATCATACGCTACTAACTTTTTCCGGTCTTTGTTCTGAAATCTTATTTCCAAGACTAGCTTCCTGCCCGCGACACGGTCCGCGAGGAACTCGTTTCAATCGTAGCTCCATACAAACTTTACCCGTAAAAACTTTGACAACAGAATACTTTGACTACCAAATTTTACCCGTACAAACTTTGCACCCCTATTTAACCTGCTTAGGGGTTGGTTTTCCAAAACCCTAAAAATAATTTTCTTGTATTGTAATAAGGAGTCCGTACACAAAGATTCAAGTCTTTCACTTAAAATTTTACTCCATCCCCATACAAACTTTCAACCCCCTTTTTACCCCCTTGAGGGTGGAATTTTCAAAAATCCCTTATAAATACCCACTTAATTTATATAAACTACCTATTGTGGTAGGTAATTAGGACTTTTACGTTTATATATAAAGAGAGATAGATTTGGCGTAGGCACTACGTCATGACGACCTCTGTCTAGTTGGTAGTGACCCTGCCTACGGTACCGGAGGTCCCGGGTTCGAATCCCGGTAAGGGCATTTATTTGTGTGATTAGCACGAATATTTGTTACCGAGTCATGGATGTTTTCTATGTATTTAAGTATTTATTTATATCTAAAAGTATGTACATCGTCGTCTAGTACCCATAGTATAAGCTTTGCTTAGTTTGGGACTAGGTCGCTGTGTGTTAGATTGTCCCCGAATATTTATTTATAATTAATTTTATTATTATTTATTATATTTGACACACACAGAGCGGGATCCAGCATTCTTCAGAGCAGTTTTTTTGTAAATCCTCTTGTCGGAGGAGTATTTTCCATTTCTCTCTGACGTACGCCAGCCCTTGGATTTGCTGATAGCGGTTAGAGCACCATAAAATATTATTGGTAAATAAACACTTTCTATCGAAATAAGGGTAATAACATAAGTATACTGACATTTATGTAAGTATTATTTTTTTTTGTTTATTTTAGTAGCTTTTGAAATGAACTTGTAAATGTAAAAATTGCTACGCCCTCCCAAGGCCCATATGAAACAAATAATGGACTTACCTATTATATAAGACCTCACCCCGTATCACGGTCGGCCTTATCACGCAATAAGTGACAAGATATAGAGCGTCCGTCACTGGCTAACACCGTTCGCTGGAACGAGACGGACGCTCTATCTTGTCACAACTATGGACGCAATAAATGATATGAATGATATGAATATAAAGCCCGACCAGGAAAATAAAAAATCTAGTCTGGGGGCGCTAAATTAGCAATAATTGTGGCAACACTAATTCATTTCCATTGCACATACTATATGATGTACCTACCAGTCATGTTGACAACAAGGTCGGTGATGTTATTTAGAGGAAAAGAGACATACTTCAGACTTTCTCTCCGACCAATACTTCGTCATATTGTAAATCACTTTTCTTAAGTCACTTTTAATAGTTTTCGACATTTTAACGCACAAATACACACAATATCCAAGAAATACACAACGTACAACCGACACCTCACCTTGACAGCAATTGACAAATAGCATTAATTTCGTCTTCAAATTTACTGTTGCCAGTTGATTAGTTCCAATAGTTTTCCGCAATATGGCGAAGTTTTTTATTTTCCTGGTCGGGCATAAATATGAATAACTATTTACCCCTACCGCTTTATTTCGACAAACCGTTTGACAAACAGTGTTTATCAACCATGTGTCAAAAAATATTGACCAACAATAGGGTAGTTGCGTTATGTTAAAATTGATAACGTAGTATTGGTAAATGGATAGTAAGCCATCAATATATTGTAATAAAGTATTAATTACAAAATATAATTTATATCATAAAAAGATATGGACCTTGAAAGTTTAGAAAAATTTGCATTTTCTTTGTCCAAGAGGAAAAAAGCCAGGAATAAAAATCCTTACGCTTTAATAGACACACATTTCTATGACAACTTTGTATCTAAACGCAGTATTCCGCGACCAATATAGCAATTTGCTTGATTTTACATTCCATACAATTAGCACAAATTGCAGTGTGACCTCATACTTTTACGTTAATTAGTATGAAGCGTTTTGACTGCCACCAGCGAGGTCCCTCTTTTACTCATTTTTTTGGGTATTAATGTTCTTTAATTGTAGTTGCTTCCATACAAACTTTTGTTCCTCTCCAAAAACTGGTGCGAATGGAATCATAAATAAATAAAAATCTTAGGTCACAAGCCTATTATTCACACAACGTTTGTTTCAGGCGGCTGACGTCGGTGGATCGATTGCCATCCACTCTTTTGGAGCCTATTTCGGGTTGGGCGTGAGTCTGGCTCTCAAATCCAAGAAGGTGGAAGGGCAAGCTGAGAAAAACGAGCTCAACGGACCTAACTACGTAACTGACGTTACTGCCATGATAGGTGAATGTTAAAGAGCGAGCGACGCACTTTGTTTTCTTGTCGTCAGCGTTGTATGAAACATAGTGATTACCGTTTAAGGGTTAACAGGACGCTTGACTCTCCATACAAACGTTGGTTCTCATTTTAAAACGACATGCTAGAATAACATGAAACTTTGTATGCACAATGGGCCGCCATATTGAGATATACTAGGCCAAACTTAGGTCAAGACCTGGTTTCTGTTGCTAGAAATTAAAGTAGAAAAAATGGAGCGAGTTCAACGTTGTATAGCTTAGTATCTAAACGTTTAATTTTTTCCTAATAAGTTTTTTTTTTTAGGGTTCCGTACCCAAAGTGTAAAACGGGACTCTATTACTAAGACTCCGCTGTCCGTCAGTCTGTCTGTCTGTATGTCCGTCTGTCACCAGGCTGTATCGCATGCACTGTGATAGTTAGATAGTTGTAATTTTCACAGCTGATATATTTCTGTTGCCGGTGTAACAACAAATACTAAAAAGCAGAATAAAATAAATATTTAAGGGGCGTCCATACAGCAAACGTGTTTTTTTTGCCGTTTTTATAGCTAATGGTACGGAACTCCTCGTGTGCGCGTCCGACTCGCAAATGGCCGGTTTGTTTTAAATACTTGTGAAGTACTTGTCTAAAAGCTTTCCATTTTCCTATTACATGTATTTTTTACTTAAATTTTTAGCAACTGAAACTACCTAGTTTTCGACCTAAATATGGCGGAACCGATAAAGTTTAAAAGTTTAAAATGATACTCAAACTATGTTTGTAAGGCGAGTCGACTTGGGTCATCCTGCTGGGTCTATAAGATCACAGTCATCATTTTTGCGAGGTAGGGCACAGCGAAATGTCATCTCGCTCGAATTCGGAGCAGCCCAACTCGGGAAGTACCTCCGCCTTGCAGAAGACCACAGCTCTGTATTAGTATTGTGTTCCTGGAGGTGAGCAAGGTCGCCAGAGCTCCCGAGGATGCGTTGTGTTAAGAGCGAGGGAATTTGTTCCTTCAGCTGTCAACACGGCGAATCCTCAAACATATCAAGGGTCGGCAAAGCCCATGTTACCCCTTTAGAGTTGCATGCGTCTATAGGCTGTGGTGTCCGCTTACCATCAGGCAGGCCGTACGCTTGTTTACCACCGTCGTTGAATTAAATAAAAAACAAATCTAATAGTCAGTAGTAGTAGTTAAAGTTAACACTACACCAGCCGCCTATTAGTTACAATGGAACATACTGCAAAATGTAAACATATTTTCACGTTGGTGTCAGTAGTTTCCGCCTCGCGAATAACACCTCTTCTGACACCTTTGTTTCTGGCAATTAAATTGGGAACCTTGGAATAGGTAGATGTTACTATTATTATATAATTTGGCTTGAATTTAAAGCTCCATGAACTCATTTTGTATTTAATTTAAATATATGCATTATTTTCGGTAGGCTTCGGTAGCCTAGTGGTTCAGGCATGCGGCTGTCAAGCGGCGGTCGTGGGTTGACTGAGGTTACCGGAACTTATATACGTAATATTTACCGTTAGCTTTTCGGTAAAGGAAAACATCGTGAGAAAACCGGTCTAATCCCAATAAGGTCTAGTTCTCCCTCTGGGTCGGAAGGTCAGATGGCAGTCGCTTTCGTAAAACTAGTGCCTATGCCAAATCTTGAGATAAGGTGTCAAAGCGGACCCCTGGCAGCTTTAGAGCACAACCAGAAAAAACACTAGGAGGATGATAATGATAGAACGAAGATCATTATTTGGGTGAGGACCAAATTCTTGGCCAGTAGTTAGCCTAGTTAATTGATTAAAAAGTTCCGTTGTGACACGAAAATTAGCCAGAATTTTTTGTCTGTCATGATTATGTTATTTATGTATCCGAATAATTTACTTTAAAAACAAAGTTTTAACCGACTTCAATTTAGTACTCCGCCAAGCCACGAGCATATTTCCACATTTCTTTTCCCATTTACCACATGAACTGATTTCCGAGAGCAAATGCGTTGATTATTGGCGAAAAAAACCCAATCGCTGTATGTGAGCCGATAATATTTGAGGACTTCCGTCGATTCCACAAAGATCACTTCATTAGTTGCTATTTCAACGGAATCTTATGAGAATCTGTGATATTTTATTTTTGTACTTTTAAGTACATAATTGAGGAATTCCATAAGTCATCTGTGGTCTTCATCATCAATTCCACTCAACCAATTTATGATTTCCGGATGTAAATACACGAGTTACAATAGAAAATACCAAAATCACTACGCGCGTGCCTAATATAATTGAGGAGTTCCCTCAATTCCTCATGGCTCCCATCATTCAATTGAATTTCCAAAAAAATGGGACCCACAAGCATATACTTACAAACAAAAAAAATATTTTACGAATCGGCTCGATCGGAGTTCTGAGGTAACAAACATTGAAAAAAAAATATATATACAACCGAATTGAGAACCTCCTCCTTTTTTTTTAAGTCGGTTAAAAAGGTACTGACTGTGTCTATAATTATAATAAGATAATCATGTTTTACAGGTTCAATATTCCTGTACATATACTGGCCCTCTTTCAACTCTGCTCTCACGGCGTCCGACGAAGAATACCAAAGAGCTGTCACGAATACATACCTGTCCCTGGCATCATGCACTGTAAGTAAACCATCTCCCTTATTCACGAAACTGTTGGCTACTGTTAGATATAATTTACTTTAAAAACAAAATTTTAACCAACATCAATTCAGTACTCCGCCACATGAACAATTCCACATGTCCTTTCTACTTTACCACGTAACTGCTTTCCGAGAGCAATTGCGTTGATTATTATAGAAAAAATCCAAGTCGCCATATGTGGGCCGATAATATTTGAGGACTTTCGTCGATTCCTCGAGGATTTCAGGATCACCCTTCATTAATTGCTACTTAAACGAAATCATATCAGAATATTTGCCGTAATTTACATCATTAAGAAGTTCCACAAATCATCTATGCACTCTGTGGTCTTAACCAAAGTGGTTTCCGAGTGTAAATACACGAGAATACCGAAATCACTACACGCATGCCTTATAAAATCTAGGAGTTTGCTCAATTCCTCATGGGTCCCATCATCCAACTTTTTTAAAAACAATTGCACGAATGTGGAAGAAAATACCTACTTCCAATAAAAAATCGGTCCTTAAATGGCGGAGTTCCGAGGTAACAAAAAAAATACATAACCGAATTGAGAACCACTTCCTCCTCCTCTTTTTTTTGAAGTCGGCTAAAAATAGCGTTATTCAAAATGCAAAATAATCTACCTATAATGGCTATAATACTAAACGAAAGTTAAAACACTAAACATAATGGCCGCATTAATAAACGTTCAACAAACCTGGCACGTGTATTCGATTACGTATCTATTTTAGTTAAAATAGGTACGTAAGCGAATACACGTGCCACGTGGTTTATTAAATGGCTTTTAATTGCAATTCATATTGTTTCTAACCACAATACCAAAGGACCTCAAAGCAACATTCAAATTAATTTAAAAATCAATTTCCTAAACAACAAAACTGCTTATTCAATGCTATTTTCTGTTTCCGTGTTGGCAACTTTTGTCTCGGATTAACATTTTCCCAAAAGACATCCCTTAATTAACGTAAAAGCTCACTCACCTTCAGTAATTAGATAAAGCTATTTCAATGAAATTAATTTTTGGTACCAATTTGTGATCAATGCCCTGACGGTCAGTTGATATAATTATAACTTGTACATTCACTGAAGTGGAGCTGCTTACAGCTTGAAGATTCAGTTTGATACCTTCAACCAACTCTTAATGTTAAAAAAAGAAATGACAGCTGTCAAACTGTTATTTGAGGAAAGTATTGAGTAGAAATAACTTTTTAATATTTATTCCGCGCGGTTGCTTTCATGCGCACTAATCCTAAAAGTTGGAAAGGGCACGGGGCGTCAGCAAAAGAGCAGACGCACTGAAAAAAATAGATTGAGAGAGGTGCTGCTAGGTTATCACAAGACGGCGCGCGAGCAATATCAGACTATCTGTTTTATTACTAGTGTCTTAATTAGAAAGAGACGGATAATCTATCTCTCTACGACATAGCTTGCGCGCTGTCTTGTAATAACCGTTCAGATGACGAAGTGAACCGAACTGTCCGACACGAAAGCTGGTGGAGACAGATGATTCAAGCACTTACTTCACCAAAGTCAAGGATGACGACGAAGAATCCATAAGATAATTATGGTTCAGCATTTAACCAATGACTCATATATAGTTAAAGCAATGACGCGTAGTTTTAGTGTCCGAGAGTTAACCGCATGGCACGCGGTATTTGAGCTCCCAAAACATTTTGGAACCGCCCTGTGCGACCCAAACTGAGCCAACTTGGACTCGGGCGGAAATTTAAAGGTGAAAAAAAAATTGTATTGATTACCTGGCGATTCGATTTAGAACAGCATTTAATTATATACACAGCGTTCACACTTTCAGGCAACGCCTGTTTCAATCGGCTACCTAGCAACAAAAATAATTGATACAATTTTTCTATTTCTGGTCCAGAGCTATAACCACGAACTTCGAATATCGATGTTCGGATATCTCTACTCTATCGCACTTACTATACTCGAGTGACAGGGATGCAAGCACACGAACTTCGTGATTCGATTTTCGTGGTAGCGCCGCAGTCCAAGTTGGCTCAGTTCGGGTTGCACAGGGCGGTTCCACAACACTTCGGGAGCTAAAATACAGCTAACTATTCGCTTGCCTCTTGGACACTGCAACTACGCGTTATTGCTCTGAATAATATGTGTGATTGTAGCTTCAAAGCGGAAAACGGTCAGTCTCCAATTTTGTGCGTACGCGACGCTTTATAAACATTTTTAGTCCCGTCAATTAGACGCACGCACATTCAATCTGAGGAATGACCGGAAAATGCTACCGGTCTCTACGGCGTAGCACACGTAGCGTCTCTTTTCCAGGTGGTCACCTTCATCCTATCCTCGCTCCTGAGCCACGACCAGGGCAAGTTCGACATGGTCCACATCCAGAACTCGACGCTCGCCGGTGGCGTGGCCGTGGGATCCGTGTGCAACATGCACGTACAGGCCGGAGGCGCCATTCTGGTCGGCATTGGGGCTGCCTTCATCAGCGTTATGGGCTACAAGTTCTTGACGGTAAGGCTATTTCATTTTTTTATCAGCGGTATGCACTAGCACTAGCGCACAACTGATGCCGCGATGCGAGCCAATCCACTTCTTTTTGATTTTGTGTGTCAGATAGGAGCCGTGCACACACTGTCGACACGACTTGCCAGAAAGTTGTGGTACCTAACTACAAAACAGTCATTTTTGAAACATTTTTGTGTTTCATAGTTCAATGTGAAAAACACATTTTTTACTGTACCATTGATACAAGGATCTAAAGCGTAAAAGGGACTATCCAAAATCATCTAGTATAATTATCGGCCACAAACGCTATGCGTGTTTAAACTTTTTTATTGTGCTTTCATCGTTATATCAATGGTGTGTTCGTTAACAGTCTCCCAAAAAACTCTTTTCAAACGAATGAAAATGTAGCAGACAATGAACCTTAGGAGCAGCGAGAAAAATCCCCAACTAGTTTACGCATTCATGTGTGCATATGGATAATAGGAATATCGATTAAAATTTGTGCCGCTTAATATTGCGTATTTTTCGCAAACGTGCAAAGAAATATTGACGTTTTGTTCCTTATTCCTTATATTATAGGTACCATAATATAATTTCATCCAAAATTTGATGATTACTAGGCCTACAAAGCGATCTTCTTTCGTTTCAATATCAATTAGAAACAAAACATGATGGTAAACGCCAATAACGCCTTAACAATAATAATATTTTTTTGTTTTTTTTTTCATATAAATATTGTAAATACCTAGCTTACTAAAATATGAATATAGAGAATAATAATGACAAACGTTTATTCTCTTTTAAATGCTTGAAGCTAGCCACAAAGTCAAACCTCAGTGCACTTTGTTAGCGGACAAACCGCACTGTGGTTTGCAAAAAGTCATGGGTTTTTTTATCATTGCAAGTTTGGAACTATCATTGATGCGTAATATTCCGTAACACACCCTTATTCTTACAGTAATAAAGACGTGTTCCGAAATATTTGGGTACCTTAGATGCTACTAACTATATGACGCGGACTGTACTACTTAATATAGACACACATGTGGAGGTCCTCACCAATGTGCATTAAGTAATAACTGTCCAGATCGCCACGAAACCTCGTGTTATACGTACGTATTTTACATACGTACGTAAGTAAAATAGGCATCCTGGTGCTGGTAACTAGCTTGATTTCAGTGCGAGCATGGAGGCTGTTGCTTCAAATCAATTCTCCGATAGAGAATAATGCATATTCATACAGTCTCAGTCCCAAACCAACGCCTGGTGTTTCAAATTCCACAAAGGATACCTTCACGGAAATTCATATCAAGTTTGAAACTTGAAATATCGGAGCGTATTTTTGCTTCGTCAGTATTATAAATTAATTAATTAGGAACGATAAGTTTATCGTGAAATTTCAAAGAAGCTGATGACATTATATTACGGAACGGTGGACTCTCGAAATCTTCGCCTGCGTAACTTTCCTTTTCAGAGGAATATTGTAAATTCTTTCATCAAGATTTTCAAAGAATTTAGACCACGGACACGGTTCACGTTTGAGTAAACTGCTTTTTGTTTCGAGTTGAACGAGTATACGACACTTCTTAATTCTGAAGATGAATATTTGTTTTGTGCAAATTTTTTAACCGTTTTGTCGAGGAAAATTATTTTAGCTTCTCCGTGTACGAACAATATGTTTGTATTAATCGAATTTTTGATTTCCTAATTTCTCTTCATGCGCTGCATATATATTATCGTGAAACTTTATTTATACATATAATGGGCACTAGTTTTTTTTTGAACCTGACTATTGCTATAATAGGACGGACCCAATATAGCGGTCGAATTGCGTGGTTGGAGGGTAGCCTGGGGAAAATCCAAGGGGAGCCTCCGGCATGACCACGCGGGAAATGGGCACTATTTATAGAACAGGTTTTATTAATACAGACTCCTCATCAAAATATCACTACCCAGATCTAATATTATAAAATGTACAGCTTGGGAGTACAGTCGAGTTCTCCATGCCTTTCAAAAATATCTATACAGAGACATCATATAATATCTACATACATATATCTATACAATAAAGTTATTGTTACTGACACAAGACACACGTGTAGATATTTTTGAAAGGTTGTATGGATATTGGAGAACTCGACTGTACGAAGCTTTGTAAGGTGTAGTTTCGAAGTTTGTATGTAGGGGGTAATCTCCGGAATTACCCATCCGATTACAAAAGTTCTTTCATCAATATATAAAATAATTCTTTCTAATGGACATTTAAATACAATTCGGACCATAGGGACCAAGCTTCCTTACCCATACGGAACGGTGGATTGGGAGTAAGGCACGCACGTGATGTGAGTCTTCCGCTTTCCTGGCATCGGTGGAAGGAGTCTTGGACCTTGTCACTCAGATTCTTCCCTTAGATGGTGACAAGGGAACCATACCTTATACGGTCGATGCTTTGTTGGCCTGGACGACACTTAACTCAGGTGCGCCTTTGCCTGAAAATTTGGACCGCCAACGGTTGTGGGATGACGTAGGGACGAAGCGGACTTTGGACGGCCTGATGGAGAGCGTGGCAGGTGTAGACAGGGCAAGACTCATGGCGGTATCAAGACCGGAGTCTGGGGCGTGGCTACACGCTCTCCCTTCTCCGCATTTGGGTACTCTCCTGGACAATGACTCGCTGCGGGTGGCCGTGGCTCTTCGCCTGGGCTGTAACGTATGTGAACCTCACATATGCGTCTGCGGCGCGACGGTAGAGAGTAGCGGTCATCACTACACACATTTTTAGTTTAATTGTAATTTATATATATACCTATATAATAAACAAAAGTATAATGACTGTATACGCTTTTTAAATACATAGGTATTTAATATTCATTCTTTGCAAAAGCAGTGTTTAAACTTTTATAGGAACTTTTAATCGAAATGAAACTTTCTTCTTCATGATATGTATGATATGTACAACTAAGAGCCTTCTCAATTAAATAAAATTTCATGCATGTAATTGTAACTCTTATATGACAGCAATAATAGCCGCCACAAGGCAGACTGGTGACCTGGGTAAAGGTTGCGGGAGTCCGCTGGATGCGGGTGGGACAGGACCGGTCATTCTGGCACTCTCTGGGGGAGGCCTATGTCCAGCAGTGGACGTCTTTCGGCTGATATGGTGATGATAATAATTGCAGCTATGGACCTACGCATATATACCTACTAATTTATACAGTAAAAAAAATACGCCTCTAATTTCGCCAGCAGTTGGAATTCTATGCGACTAAAAATCAGGGTTTATACTAGATAATAAGGAGGTATTGCTAGTGAAATGGAGGTTTATATGTCTCTACATACAAATCCTCCATTACACTCTGGTAATCACCACAACTTCTCATCCAATTTTCATAAAATCTGTTATTCATTAGTGGCTGGTCATATGGGATGGAAACATGTAATACTTTATCCCGTGGCTAGATGTTTTAAATAAGCGGGTCCGCGCGGGGCGCTAGTCATTGATAAAGTTGAAGGTTTTATTTCGTACACCTACTCCATATTTAATGAAACTGAACACACTCATGTTACTTCGCAAGAAAATAATCCGATACAATCTGATTAAATTAACCATATCATTACGACCGTGCACTCCAAGTGGATATCGTTGTAATTCAATATGTAGGTCTCGAGAACTTGAGAAAGTCCATATCACCAATCCGTTCGCGTGGTGCTTGCAACGTTCTCGGTTCGTATTTTATTCAATTCGCAGCAATAATTCGTGCAATATACCTAACAAATGGCTGAGCCGGCGTTGCGGGTGCTATTTTCGATAACATTTCTCATCGCGTCCTGTCGTTATTTTCAGGGAATTCGTTTGTTGTTCCTCTGTTGTTTCTTGACGGTTTGTTAGACGACTTTTTCTTTTAAAATACAAAGTAAAATGAATTAATCCAATAGAAGCTTTCTTGAATTGATTTTGTTTACGCTAACGAAGGGGTTCGAAAGTTATTTTAAAGTAAATTCTCTGAAGGTAGTTTTATATTTCTTTGGGAGTTCGAGTTTTGTTTAAGCCAAAACAATTAAAACCCAATCAGTGGACGTATGATTACAACAACAGACTACAAAGATACACTTATGTTTACTTTTGGTCGAATTACGTTGTTAGTCCCTGGGTGACCGAGCTCTGCTGGGGTGAAAATAGAGAAAATACGAAGATAACGAATTCTCCCAGACACGACGACATCACGTAAACCCCTATATTCTATCGTAAGCGTTAGAGCCGTTTTCGTGAACGTAATTGCAAATATATATAATATAGGTATACCTATATCCATTTATATACAAATATTATTGCTTGTTTAATAGTATAGGATATATTTAGGATATATACTCGACATCAACTTTATAGATCTCATGGTAATGTACATTACTAGCAGTTAAAGTTTGGTAAGTTTATATCGTGCTTGGAAAGTTTAATTACGGCCGCATTTTGGATACGTAGTTCTGTTTTAATTGTATTCTTGCTTCATATTTACTACCAGGTGCTTGAATATAACTAAGAACCCAGACGGAATCAATAAAATATAGCCCATTCCCATTAAGAAGGACTATTCTATGTACATATAGCCTACAACCTTACAAATAAATAAATAGGATTTTTCTCAATATTTAATGCATGTGTACGGGTGTATTTACTTAATTATACACAAGACACAGGTAAAACACAAACTGATATAGGTTAAGGGATCGTCCTAATACAACGAGACTACGCGATTATCGCAATTTCTACGTAATTTTACTCGATTCGTTATCAATGTATTGGAACGATCCCGAAATCAGTATAAAGGCGAACTTATCCCTGTAAGGGATCTCTTTCAGTTAACCTTTGAGCAATTGAGTGGAGAGCAGGATTAAAAAGATAGAGAGAAACTATGCTTATGCATTAGCGGATTCCGTTATTACTTACGGGCTTATCGTATATGGTAGAACTTTCCAAACATATTTAGAAGAAATCAACAAGTTACAAACCAGATCCATAAAGTACTTAGTAAATAAAAATACCAAAAACAAATATAAAGGCAATTATGATAAGTTATACAAAATCTGTAAAATTCTACCTATACATGAAAGGGTTAATTATCTAATAGGTGTAGAAAATTATTTTAATGATGAGTTTAAGGTGCTGAAGCAAAGTAAATATAAAACGAGAAATATTAGACTAGGGAAATATGTACAAAATTATGTTAACAATTATTATGGCAGACGAACAAATAAGTTCATGGTCCCGACCATTTATAATGAATTTAACTGGTTAAGAGAAGAGCCAAAAATAGTTTAAATGTAGTGAAAAGCAAGCTAAAACAGACCTTCTTACAAAAATTACCTTAATGTTTGGTCAGATTTATATTTGTGTTTAAGTAGTAATTAACTTAGGTGCATATACATATGGTTATATACCTGTAAAAAATGAGCGCGGTCTCGCCAACAAACTGTTCCGTCAGTTTGGCGAGTAAATTTGAAATTGAATATGTGTTTATGTACCTTCTTGAAAATAAATTTAAATAAAAGACAAACTAACACGTGTACATAGACGTAGTTATTTAACTTTTCGAAAAGTTGTTCAGTATGACTAAATTCGTCACTTTTTATCATTCCGAGTCAATTACCCTAAATCAAATTGCAACTATAAGGTATTTTTTTTTCACGATGATTGTAATAAAAACGCGTAGATAACTTAGAATAAGCGCGCCTCTTATTAGACGGTAATGCAAGGGTGAGGTTAGCGCTCGACCGCAAGCGGTGATTGCCGCCGTCATCCATATAAATAAAACAGTCTGATAAATGGTATATGTATTCGCTATGAATAAATAGAGTGAACATAAGAAACAATTCATATTTTCTATTTCGGATATACTACGGGATTTGTCAAGTTATATTAGGGTATTTAGTGTAAGCTTCTGATATTACATGCAAACTCAATACTGCAAAAATCCGATCTCAAGGAAGTTAAAATGCTTTAAATCAGTTGATAGCTAGTGTTCATAACTTAAAAGCTATTTGTTCGAGTGAATAGCATAAGTTGTCTTCGATAACGATTATGATTATGATAATTTAAGAGGAGATAACCGCTAACACGCTTCGCTTAGAAAAATGATTTGCATGGGTATATTGCGTATCGATTTGGCGGAGTAAATGGAAGATCATATATAAGACAAGCCTTGCAAAATACAATTATGGGTTAAAGCTTCTGCCCGCGACTCCCCTCCACCTACTTGCTGCATTAAAACTAACATCCCCCATTTCACGGACATAATTTCGGACATAAAACTATTCTATATCCTTTTCCAAGACACATCACAATCAGCCCAGCAGTTTAAGCGTGAAAGTAACAAGTAGACAGACAGACACTTTCGCATTTATATTATTATGGATTTGGCGTAAGATTCTCACCTAAGTCACAGTATAGAAAAATAATACAGTAGGTAATCTGAGGCCGTTTAGGAGCGTTCATTACCTACTTTCGCTCGATGCGCAGGGCTGTGTCAAGTTTGTGGCTTGGCATACCTATAATACTAATTTTGCTTTTAAGTATGCAAAGTATTGGTGTTACAGTTTAACAGACAATATTGTGTAACAAAGTAATAATATTATAGATAGTTGGGTATGTGTTTTTAGTTTCCCACTTCATGGAATATTTTAATACCACTATACTATGCCTAAAATATTTCCTAGTAAGTATAATAGTTGCTAATCTGCACTAGGTTGGTAGGTGCTTAGTTACAAGCCTATTCGGCTCCTTTTGATATCGTGGCACTGGCGGCTCGCTGTCTTCATAGGTATGAAGCTACGTCAAAGGAAGCCGCCTCGTAGGTACGAGGCGGCTTCCTTTGACGTAGCGAGAGAGAACGAGCGAACACCGCAACGGCGCGGCCCCGATTGAAGCATTCTCCATCATTCCCGAAGGCTATGTGTGTGTGCGTACCGAACACGCGCGCATGTGTGCAGCCGTGCGATGTACCTTTGTTCGAAGTTTATCTACTGTTCATATACTGTGCCTAAGTCCTGCTTCATACGATTGTTTCTTCAACAGCCCAAGTTGGAGAAACTGGGTCTATTGGACACGTGCGGTGTGCACAACCTCCACGGCATGCCTGGGCTGTATTCCGGCCTGCTCTCCGTGCTGTTCGCTGCGCTGGCCACCTCGAACACGTATGGCGAAACAGGTCTGCACAGTGTATTCGGAGCAATGAAGGTATGTTCGTATGTTATAGTAAATTACGTACCTAGGGCGGTGAATTCGTGAATGGCCCAGATCGCAGTTGTTTGTGGCCCGAACCGAAGGTGAGTGCCATAAATATGCGATCTGAGGCTTTACGAATTACCGCCCGTGGTAAGTACACAATTTTACGTCTTCATCTGGCCACAATGCGAGTTTTACCGTACGCGCAGCGTGCAGTAAAACTCGCATTATGGCCAGGTGTGACGTAAAATTGTTTTAAACTTTCAGGAAAAAAAATGTGTTCGTCTGATTTTCAATCATTTTCTAAAAGCGGAGGCTGTTATGAAATCGCCTTTTTTTTGGGTTGTGCTGATTTTCAATATTTGTGTATTTTACAAGCTTTTATTTACTTTCACCTGTTCCGTTGTCTGTCTGTCTGTCTGTAATCAAATCTTGCAAGTTAAATTTGATCCACTTCCCGGTTTCCGATTGAGTTGAAATTTTGCACGAATATGCAAATCGCGTGACAATGCAATATTATGAAGACGTGGAGCTGATCTGATGATGGAGCTGGAAGGTGGCCATAGGAACTCCGTAATAAAACCACATAACCCCATCGAGTTTGGGGTCGTTAGAATCGTCTCAATGAGTAGTTGATGATGGTATACCTACAGAAAAGTACAGTCGGCAATAAAAGCTTGTACCAAAAATGATTTTTTTGACAGAAACTTGTTAAAGCACAAAAGTCAATGATATCGCGAGACTCGTGAAGAACCATCATAATAAGGATCGATTGTTCCTTTGACGTAGGTATATTAAGTCACTATATGGTGAAAAAACACTTTACCCCGTTGTTAGGGTTCCGTAATCAACGAGGAACCCTTATAGTTTCGCCATGTCCGTCCGTCTGTCTGTCCGTCTTCGGCTTAGCTCAGTAACCCTTACCACTAGAAAACTGCAATTCGGCGTGGGTATATAAACCAATCACGCCGACAAAACAGTACAATACAATTTGGAAAAAGATTTTTTTTAGGGTACCTCCCCTACACCTAAAGCGGGGTTGTCATTTTTTTCTCGTCAAACCCATGGTGTGAGTTTTATAAAACCCATAATATTTTTAAACGACCTATCTAATGATACCCCACACCATGGGTTTGACGAGAAGAAAGAATTACATCCCCGCTTTAGATGTAGGGGAGGTACCCTAAAAAAAAAACTTTTTCCAAATTGTATTGTACTGTTTGGTCGGCGTGATTGGATTATATACCCACGCCAAATTGCAGTTTTCTAGTTGTAAGGGAGTTGTACTGAGCTAAGCCGAAGACGGACAGACAATTTACTTTTAAATAGTAAGAAAACAAAATGTATTAAATTCAGTCTCTCCAAAGTCTACGAGTAAGAACGAACAGGTTAAACTTAATGATGAGTTCGTTGAATTTGCTCATAGCACGGTTTTTCTCGGTATGACACTGGATCAGAAACTGCAATGGGGATCACATATTTCTTCGTTAGTTAATAGGCTTAGTTCGGCAGCGTATGCAGTCAAAAGAATAAGGCAGCTCACCGATGTCACAGTATAGAAGAATAATACAGTAGTTAATCAGAGGTCGTTTAGGAGCGTTCGTTACCTACTTTCGCTCGATGCGCAGGGCTGTCACGTATGCAAAGTATTTCTGTTACAGTTTAGTAGACAGTATTGTATACACAAAGTAATAATATTATAGATAGTTAGGTATATGTGTTTTTAGTTTCCCACTTTATCGAATATTTTAATACCACTATACTATGCCTAAAATATTTCATAGTAAGTATAATAGTTGCTAAACTGCACTCGGTTGGTAGGTGCTTAGTTACAAGCCTATTCGGCTCCTTTTGATATCGTGGCACTGGCGGCTCGCTGTCTTCATACCTAGGAGGCGGCTTCTTTTGACGTGGCGAGTGAGAGCGAGCGAACACGGCAACGGCGCGGCCCCGATTGAAGCATTCTCCATCATTCCCGAAGGCTATGTGTGTGTGCGTACCGAACACGCGCGCATGTGTGCAGCCGTGCGATGTACCTTTGTTCGAAGTTTATCTACTGTTCCTATCCTGTGCCGATGTTGAGACAGCTAGGCTTGTTTATTTTTCTTACTTTCACAGCATAATGACCTATGGTATTTTGCTTTGGGGTAAGGCCGCTGATATACAGATCATATTTGTATTACAAAAAAGAGCGATTCGCGCTACTTATCCGTTAGCATCTCGCATTTCATTAAGAGAAAAATTCAAGGAAATCAACATCCTCACATTTGCTTCTCAATATATTTTTGAAATTGTTATGTATGTAAAACGAAATCTACATTTATTTAAACTAAATAGTGATAGTGACTGTCACTCGCTTAATACTAGAAATAAGGATAAACTTGCCGTGCCTCGTTACCGTCTGCAAAAAGTGAGTTTGTCTTTTATGGGCGTGTGCGTTATTAATAACAAAAATTTACAAGGTTTCTCATTCAATAAGTTTAACGGCCGTATTCATAAACGTTCTACAAGCCTGTTTTAACTAAAATGCCGTTAAAATTCGTTTGTCCTTATCTGTCACTTTGACATTTGTGTTCGTAAGAAAGGGACAAAGCACATTTTATTTAGCAGAGGCATTTTAAGTTTTATGAATAAGGGGGTAAGTCATTTATAAAAAGCCATTTAGTTCGCAAGGCCTACTACACGATAAACGATTTTATAAATGACAAAGACGCCTTTAAATGATAACAATTTTTTTCCTCTCTGTACTGACGTACTCTGGTTTTGAATTTGTTTTATATGTATAATCCTGACATATATTTTTCTCCTAGCTCTAATAATATTTACCTTTTGACATTGTGAAAACAGCATTTATATTTGTAAGTTAACATGTGCGTAATTGTAAATTTTAAATGAACTTTGACCTTCAATAAGTGTTCTGTATGAATCAATATTGAATAAAAATATTTTGATTTGATTTGATTTGATGAGACAGACTGACGGACATGGCGAAACTATAAGGGTTCCTCGTTGACTACGGAACCCTAAAAAGGAAAATTAATGTAATATTGTCAGAGATGTACAGGGTCAATATCAATAAAACGTCAATACCTTCAGAGTGCAAGGTAGTTATTTTTCTTATTGTTTGCAGGACGGCAGGTCTGCGAGCCAACAAGCCCTGTATCAGCTCGCAGCAGTCGGCGCGACTCTTGCCATCTCTTTCGTTAGTGGCATGATCACCGGTACGTATCTTTAATTTAGACGACGATAGATTATAACCTGGATTACAATGTAGGATAGTTTTTATCTCGTGTCGGAAGCTAGTGAGTAAATGTAAAAAAAAATGAAGGTTAGATCTTATAACCTTTAATACCCTAAAATCATCATCCTCCTAGAGTTCTTCCCGGTTGTGCTCTAAAGGAGCCCGGGGTCCGCTTTACCACCTAATCCCAAGATTTGGCATAGGCACTAGTTATACGAAAGCGACTGCCATCTTACCTTCCAACCCAGAGGGAACACTAGACCTTTTTGGGATTAGACCGGTTTCTTCACGATGCCGCCGCATGCCTGATCTGCTAGGTTACCGTATAGCTTCCCACTAGGCTACCGATAAGTACTTACAATACGAATACTATTTATTGCACACATCAATATAAATCTAAAAACAATATAGAACATAGCAAATGTATGCAGAAAAAAAACAACAGACGGCCTTATCGTTAAAGAGCGAACACTTCCAGACAACATTTGCGTAGTGGAGAGAAAATGAGCTCTTATTACCAGGTTGTAGGTAGTCCAAAAAATTACTAAGATACGAAAATCAGTGAACTCGAATAAAAATTAACATAGAACATACATAACTATTATGCATTTTATTAGAAGGTATTGTATTTTTTTTCATTTTCTTAACAATGATATTAATACTCAAGCAAGCATTTTAGCAATATTATAAACAAACTCGATTTAACGTCCAAACCATGCTGCTCTCAAAATGAAAAATGCCATTACTTTCATTTGTTTTTTTTTTTCAAAGCCATGTTCGGGCAATCCTAATTGCTTGGATTTACATAAATTGTTTTTTAAGAATTTGAAATAGTAAGTGCTTTAGGTATTTCTTGGGTATTTAGGGTTTTAAATAAATTATGAGAATAAATTGTCTGGCAGGTATTGCTTTGAAATATTATCGTGCATTGTGGTTTTTTTTGTTGTATTGACCTAACCAAATACACACTATATCCTACTAATGTTATGAATGCAAAAGTTCGGAGTGTGTTATGATCTGTATAACAACTTTTGATATAATTTCACTGCTTATAATCACATAAGGCGCTTTTCATATAACAACGAAATAGATAACGACATGCTATATAGTATTCAATGAGTACCTATACAAAATATAACGTTAACCAAATATATTGAATATATGTTATAAATATTATTGTTATAATGTAACGTAAGATATAAAAATATTACGTCTGCATGGGATCATGCGTTTAATAAATGTGCAACTACGTACGCCTGATTGACACTAACCATCATCACGGTATCTAGCGGAATAGTAAAGAAATATTCCCAATTCATAAAAAAAAAATAGAATTATAAAAAAATCGGTTATGGCGCTTCGCCAGCCGCTGCCGCGGCACTCTCGCTTCGCTCGCTCGGCTCGCGTGCTGTAGGGTCGCAGTTCCTCCTAACACTCCTCCTCGCTTCAGTCGTCGTCTTACTTACACCGACCTACCTTAGAGTAGAATAGGTAGGTAATCCAAGAAGTAGATGTGGGTAGACTTAGAGCGTAGTATATCATTTGAATAATATGTATTTCATATAGTATTATGTAATTATATATTACGAGTTGTATATGGCCTACTTTTCTGGAACAGTTTCGTGTCTGTTGGAGTCACGGTTTGAACCCAATTAACAATATTTTGCTAAATAAACATTATTATATTAGTAGTACATATTCCAAATTACACCAGTACTTCATTATACCTAATCATAATACCCGCAGAACGTTCTATCTAACTTAGTTATATCACTTAATACGTTATATCGCATCGCATATACGTTATAGCATATTACTGTTAGATTGATAGTCCTTATGTTACAAGTTCATTATACCTGATGATAGTTAGATCATATCAGAATATACCAAATGTTCATATACCAAAAGTGCATTATATTCCTTAACCGTTATATCGATCAATGATATATCGAAAGTTTTTATAACGACCGTTACGCACCTGAAAGTTTGGATGTTTGGATGTTCGGATGTTTAGATGTTTGTATGTTTGTTAATCAATCGTAAACGGTTCAACAGATTTAGATGAAATTTTGGACGAAGATAGTTTATAGTCTAGATTTAAATATAGGCTAGTTTTTATCCCGGGTCTTCACAGACGAAGTCGCGGGCGGAAGCTAGTGAATTCTAAATTAATACTTAAAATGAACTTGCAACAATAGAACTAGCCCAATTAGTAAGCTCAAGAGGGCGCGATCATATATTTAATAGATAATAACGCTAGGAGGTTGATGACCTTATAAACACTACATTTTTTGCAGGTTTCATTTCAAAGTTGAAAGTGTTCGCCCCACTCGAAGAAAAGGATAAATACAACGACGAACTCAACTGGGAACTACCCTAGTGTTCAAGATATCACGAATTACTTTTGTGAGCTTGCATATTCTCAATTATGTAACGAAATACTTTAGAATTATAAGTAGCTATCATGTTGTGTATTGAAATAAGTTACAGGTCATTTTTAAATCATGAGTCAAAATTGTGTATGAGTATACGTCCAAAGATAATAAAGTCTTTCAGGGAGATATCATAAAAGAAATGGGAGCGATCATTACCTAAGCGATACGCTTCGTTTTTTGACTTACAACCTTTTTAAAAGCCGTCCCTTCTTATGGTGGAATCGCAACCCTGAAAGACTCATTAAAGTCATTGGTATTTCACAGATTGTAGATAATGTTTTTATGGAACGTTGAGAAATTTCAGTGAGGCTATCGACACTTTTAAATCTGGACACATATAAGTATCGTAATCAACATTTTTCTACAAATTCCAACTTGTTTTAGTTTCACCGCAAACACAGTCCCTTACTCGATAACAGTAAATTTACTGTATACTTGATACAGTAACTTTATGGAGAAAATATAGATATTAGAATAAAATAGATATTTAAGTGTGTTTAATTGTAGGTAAGTTACTTTAAATTAGACGTAGTTTTATACAATAAAATCATAACTTTGTTACTTTTGTTGTCCGTTACTTTATGAAAGTTTCGAATATAAATTAAACTTGACGCAAGATATGGCATTAAACATTTAATGTTTCTTGAAAGAATACGTCTAACTCGATATCTTATTTGTATAATTTTCTCGTTATTAAAGAAATAAAAGGCGAGCAGCCATCTGGCATTTCAAGTTTAAACATTCAAACTAGAAATAACCTAAATCTATCCTAACGTTGCCAGCCATCTGTGTAACCAATTATTTTGTGTCCTTTGTGCACTTGTAACGTATATCCAGGTGTGAACGGGACGGGATTGTATCTGATTATGGGAGCAGGTGGTGTGAAGGGACATCGGAGCGTTACTTTTGTTCTGTTCTGCATCACTGCGGGTCGCTCTTGCGAGAAGCGGCTACATTTTTGAAGTTGTGCAAACCTTTTCCCAGCTAAATACTTACAACTACTTGGATCTTTTCAAGACGAAAGTAAATGGACACTCAGAATGCATGTAACAGCCTTGACCTTACGTCGCTTCCCGTTAGGTGAGACGTCGAAAGAAGTTGTAAGCTGGCTTTGGATGACCTGGTATTTCTTGCTTAGCTTTGTATTTTTCTCTCGTTTGAAAAATAAGCATTCTTTATATTCATCGCACCTTTAAGGCTTATTCAGACTGCGTTTTTTCCACGCTTCGTCGACGCGCGTTCCCCTACTACCATCCATCTAGGTACCAGGGGAACGCGCGTCGACGGCGCGTGAATAAAAATGCAATCTGCATTGGCCCTAATTGTCTTGAGAATAGAGGTACGGTTCATTTTCAACAAGCCATTTGTTACTCTGTGGGTCCGTTTTTACTCATTTTGAAAACATTGCATAATTGTTTATTATACATTGTCATACACAATAATTTGATATCAAGCTGACCTAATTAATGAAAAAGCCATAATCTGAAATTGGAACTCTTCAGTTGGTTAATATAATTCAAGGAGATTCTTGACCTCTGGCTACCTTCCGGGAAAAAAGCGTGATTATGTATGTATGTGTACATTATAAAAAATATTTATAAACAGTAATCGTACTATCAAAATATTCCTCAAAAACCTACTCCTTAGTCATGTACTCGTGGACAATTAAAAATTAAACAATTAATCAGCTACTGTATATTGTAACGTTCACGTATTTGTTGGGAAAGTTATAGCATACCTAGGTGCTCCACAAACTGGCTTCGTTATCCCTAACAAAGGATCAAGTTCAGACGGATTAAATTACAAATCATTAACACTAATGTAGATACTCATTTAAATTATTTATTTGTAGCTCTCCGCCAAAGGAATTGTTAATAACGTCAGTCTTATGGCCGGTTCCAATAATCAATCCACCGATAATTTTCCTTACCAACAGTTACATTTTGACACATTTTCTACGGGTAATCTGTCAAAATGTAACTGACGGTAAGAATGATCGGTGGATTGATTATTGGAACCGGCCATTAATCAATATTAAGGAGCGAGCACACAGATGGTTAAGAGTGCTGATCAGCGAACGAAAGAACCATAGAAGTCTTAGTAGCGCCGCAAAATGGCCCCACGGAATGCGTACGATTGCCATTATGCGGGGATGGGGGTGGGGTGTCAAGACGATGCCCAGGCAGCCGTTTAGTTCGTACATGCGCATACCGGGTTTTAGGCACGTGTTCGGGTAGAAATTTGTAAGGAGCTCGCATTCTATGGTTTCTTCGTCCGCTGGTGCTGCTAGACCTGAGCGTTCACATGTAGCAGAATATCGACTACACGCCGTTTTTAATGTCGAACTGAACTTAGAACAGGGCCATGCATGATCCAAACATCGCTAAGAACAGTTTCATTAAAATTCTAGTGATCGTCAAAAAAGGTATTCTTCACGAAGATCAGTCAGACTTATCGGTAACGTAACAAAATTGGTCGGCTTGGCAAAAAGCGCGAAGCAAATTTACTGTAGTTGCGCTAGAATGCTCGCTAAAACGCTCCTGTTTATTTTGTGAGCTATTACCTGTAATGTAACATTCACTACAATGCGCAATACAAGTGAATGCTTGAGTGTATCATTACCTTAACGCTCCGTATACGTGTTGACGTATCGTGTGCGTCAGTCTTCATGTTTCTTGCTGCGTTTACGGTGCGGCAGCGTATTTAAGCGGCGGTGTGGCCGGTGCTTTATTTCACACAGTCTGAGCCTGGTATTAGGCCAAAAAGTAAAAAGGTGACTACTGATGAGAATAAATATTTCCAATGTTCTCTTCATTATTCTGGAAAGTCAAAGCCGGGAGTCGAAAATGTATAAGTAATAAAGTTTTTATGCTAATTATAATTAGGCGATCGTTCTGTGCTAGAATGATGCCTTTTGCACTCATTATTTTACACTAGCTTGGTAAGCATGATGAAGCCAAGACATTGAACTTTGTGTCTTATTTTCATGGTTGCAAGATACAAAGTGCCTTGTCCGTGCATATTAAAATTAAGTATATCTAGTGACAAAATTGTAAATTATTTATGTCTACGTAAAGTGTTTTATGTTCAGCTAATGAAGATTGGTAGAATCTTTATGGATGAAGACTCATTTTGATATGCAAATGTAATAATGTATGTGAATGCTTACGGCATTAAGTCCGCCTTTTGTACGATAAGTTGTTCTTTTGTGCAATAAAGATTAAATAAATAAATAAATAAATAATCCTCAAAGACTAGTTCGAATATTTTTAATTTAACTTGCTCATTACAAAATTACTCATTGTAAGGTACCAGCTTATTTCAATTCGTATTTTAAGTGTAATAATATATAATAGTTACTGACAATTATTTTTAGTTGTGAAGTTTTCATTCAACGATAATAAATGAAATTATAAAACGCAAAGATGTTGTTTACTTTTTTTTCCATTGGCTCAGAGTAAAAAGCCTCTCACAGAATCACGCGGCCAGGCAGCGGTGGCGGTCAATAGTAAACTTGTCATTAGCTTTTTCTCTTCACGTCCACCGGAGGCCGCGCCAGTGAGTTGAAGGCTTAAAGCCTCTGTCGCGGCATGCTGCTGCGGTCATCAACAGTAATATTGATGGCTATTGACAAATTTACCATTAACCGCCACTGCAGCCCACGCTAGTGTGATGCAGCCCTCACTGAACACGATCAGACTGAGAAGGCAATTGCATACTCATCGCACAAACAATAGAAAAATAATAAGAGACAATTATTCACAAAGATAAATAACATCCAAGACTCAGAAACAAAGTTCTTGCTCATCTGACAAATGTTTTCCCTTCCTTCCTGCTGACGGCACCGGTGCCGTCTCATCATCATCTGATGATCTTGCGTCCCCGGGGACGCAAGATCATGACCCACTATTATTTAGGCTAATCTGGTCGCCCGGTAGCTGTCGTTTAACACATTCACTACCAAGAATTGCTACGCGCTACGCTCGTAGCCGATCCCGTGTTTTTCCTCGTATGTAGCGGAAAGCGACTACGGCGTAGGTGCCCGCTAGGCGGGTTCCTGGTAGTGAAAGTGTTAACACTCTCACTGTCAGGACCACGTTTAGAGGGCACCGACGCTACGAGCGTAGCGATTCTTGGCAGTGAATGTGTTAGAAGTCATCATCATTTCAGCCGAAAGACGTCCGCTGCTGGACATAGCCCTCCCCTATAGAGTGCCACTGATCCTCTGCTCCCCGCATCCAGCGGACTCCCGCAACCTTTACCAAAAGGCTAGGCTGCTAAAATCATATACCTTCCTTTAGCTGTGCCATAGTCGGGCAAAACGAGAAAGGCCCTTTGTAACTGTAAATAAATCTAACTCTGCAATAATATTTATGTAAGTACGTCAACCACAAAGCTTTTATAACATGTAACGACTAGCCTTCCAGTTAAAAAATAACATCTATTCGCAGTATTCGTGAGGAAAACACGAATACTTCATTCCAAATTCTGCCAATAGCAACACCTGGGTCTGTGACGTCGATATAACTACCAACGCTATTTTCTATGTCTTAAAGTGGAAAATTGTTAACATTGCCAAGTTGACGGTATTCAATAGCTGTCACAGAGAGGCTACATAATACAATGTTGAGGAAAATGCGCGAGAAAACTTGAAGAGTCTTCCATGAAATAGTTGTGCTTATATGAAAGAGATGACATTACCAATCTAAGTTATTGATGTAGTTTTGTGGCAAGTTTGCGTATTTGTATGTTTAGTTATTTCTAAATATATTCAGTGGTAACAAATACGGTGGATAAGCTTTCAGTTATGATAGCATTCGAAATCCATTTATAAATATCTTATCCGAGTACGTTACAAACCATTGAGTTTTCTGAAATATCTCTTGAGTTCTTTATTTATCTGTCACGTTGATATTTGAGTTTGTGAGTAAGGGACACACACAACACATTTTAGTTGACAGATGTTTGTTACTTTTCGAATAAGGGGGTTGTGTTTATTTTTATATTCCGTAGATATCAACTGTAATTTCTTGTAATGGACAATTATAATAGTAATTATTATGGTAAAAGACGACAAAGGTTTTAGTTATTCTTAGCCTACGTAAGTATATAATAATTATGTGGATTTAGTCCTCTGGCTGAGTTCCCACATCAGAGGACAATCTGCCTTATTGCCCATTATTTATGTAGAATGCGGTTGCTACTGCCGTGCACTCTGTCTGACAGTGAGGCAGTTTTCTTGCGCCAGACAGCATCAAAGCCTGTCTGTGCGCGCCTTGATGGCTCGCTTGATTTAATGCGCAGGACATTGTAAGCCCGTTGAGTACCTTTACCTGACTCACAGACTTGACGTGTACATTAACGTGCAGTAAGCCCTTAAAAGCGCGACAAATACCTGTGGGTGTCACCTGGGTGTTACGATAGAATACACAATCAGGTATAGGTGTCGGCAACAGAGTCACGTACACAACATTTCATTTCATTTCATTTCATTTCATTTCATTTATTGTATAGCCATGAACACATTTACATAATAAGGTCTTATAACTAAGGATGGTAAGCTCATGACACCCTGTTAGGGCACACAATATTTGCTAAATCTAGTTTAGTTTAATACCTAAAATTGTTTTACATCATAAATAACGTATCATAGCTGGCGTGCAAAAGACTCTATACATATTATCTAGTCAGTTATATTAAGTTAACTTAAATTTAGGCATTTTACATGCAGATAACAATTTACAATTTTCGGTTTTACTACCTCGTCAGCTTTTCATCATTAAAAAACTCCTGAATTGAGTAATAGCAGTGATTAATTAACATGTCTTTTAATTTATTTTTAAATATGTTATCATTTGGTTCTAATTTAATAATGTCCGGAATTTTATTATAAATTGAAATAAGATTATATTGTCATGTCATGACAGCGGGATTTTTAAATTAGTTTTATTTTTTCGTACTGATAACAAATTCAGCAAACTGTCAGTAAGATTGACTCAAAATATTAAGTTTCAATTATTTAAATAAAACATCATAATTTGATATAATTATACATGCGCGATAATATACGCAATGTTCCGTTTTATTTTAATAAATATGTGGTTAATCTAATAGGTAGATGGATATTTTAAGAGTAAAAAGCAAAGAGAATAATTATTTATATATATGTATATATTTATTAATCGTAGCCATTCACTCATTCTTGTATTCACTACCTTTTGAACTCGGTATTTCTGGATTCCCGATCAATTGAGTAACACTTCGCTTCCACTGTACTAATTATGCTGCCAAATCTTTACTTATCGTTACAAAACTGACACTGAGTAAATTTTTGTTAGACAACTCACGCTAATTGGATCCACAATTATGTATTTGGAAATGCCCATTTATTCATACGCAGATCATGTCTACGGGATTCCGTGTAGCGTACACACTGGAGTATTTAACAGTGTCTTAATTAAATACCACCACACGACCGCTCTCTAATCCCGGATCGAACGCTCTCTTAGTCATGTCTAGTCTGTTTGTCACGACATCGGATATTCCATTTGGAGCGGCCGCAGGGACATCAGGCGACGCTAATAAGTAATATTAATTGATGAAAATATAGGTCTCGGTGGTTTGAGAGGTTATATAGAACTTGCGGGCATGTTTGATTGGTGCCGAGTGAGGTAAAAAATATCGACTTACATTGCCAATTCGCAAAAGCATGTCGGCGTTCACCGTCCTATGTTCCGGGATTTTTTGTAATGTTGAGTGCGAGTGACACCGGGACCGCAACACGATGTAAATTGTAGAATAAGGGTTTATAATTAAATGGTAACCGAAGAGATGGCGGCTGGCTTTCTCAAGCAACGCATCAGCATTGCGATTGCCGCCAGCGTCCTAGGCACTATTTCTCCCTTGACGACGTTATCGTTAAAGTGAATTAAATAATGTTTGCGATACATTAATGAATGTAAGTCAAAAGGTATCTAACGATACATCTCTCCCCATACAAACCGGTGAGCGGTATGAAGTCGAACTGACGTGTAAGCCGCGAACGAATTTATAGCACCAAATGCTTGAGGTACACGTTTTTTACACTCGTTCAACCGTAAAGGCTTTCGGTGTAGGAGTGCAATAATTGGAGATTTTTCCCAATTGGATTAGATTTTGTATAGTTTGGTGTTTATTTGGTGTTTTGCGGATTTGCTGTAACCATGTAGATCTTGTAGATTTTATTGATAGTATGTTACAGTTGGTGAAATCTTACTTCCTATTTTTGACACATGCCTGACCCATAAAAAAGTAAATGACCTATCGAAATAATAAATAAAATAAACTAATGATTATGGGTCCACAGTCAAGTACATAATACGCTGTTTTAAGAATAGAATAGAAATCATTTATTTCAAATAAGACATGACTCATAGATGACATATGTTACTGATTTTTTACTTATGACTACTTAAGATGAAAACATATTTTTTTCTATCACATAGTAAGTATTATGATAATAATTCTCCATGAAGACAGTTGCATACCGTTTTTTTTTAATTTTAGTGTCGGGCGTAATCATTCGTTTCGATTCAGATGATACTTCTGTATGTTGACAGGAATCGATAAAATTCATAAAATTATAACCTAAATAAAAGAATTATCTTGAATGACAAAAATATTGCAAAAAAAAACACATAACTAAAATAGTGCGCGCCGTCAGGCGAATTCAGTGTCCCCCGACGCGAGGTTTAAGCCGCGTCCGCTGCACCATGTTTGCGTGGGGTTTAATGTTTTGCCAATCAAAACAATACCCTATTCGTTTGCCGAAATTGACGGATAACATGTTAGATGTTTAAAAAATATCGAAAACATTGGCGCAGCGGTCGCAGCTTTACTTTAAAGTGCGCAATAAAATTGATTCGGTTTTCCATTCACGATTCGTTAATAATCGCTAAATATGACAAATGATACGTCTTCGCTTCGTTATGGTTTTCCTTTAAAAATAAATACCGTTCAAGACATTTATGTGCGTCTCGTCACAGGGAATCGAATGAGTCGAAACCTGATTTTTGAAGAAAAATAGGACTTACTTGTTGTCAATTTTGAGCTGCCGTTATAGGCAAATGGTGATACTGATTATTATGATACCATATAAAACGGTTGACGGGGATTTAGAATCAACCTGCAGATTCCAAATGGGGTTCATATGCAGTGGCATCAAATACCTAAGTGTATATTGCCGTTGCTTCATTCGCAAAATAACAACACCTATCCAGTAATTGACTTGAAGTATCGGAAATTAAAACTTATTGATTAGTTATGAATGCTGTTTTTATTATTATAAAGATGAAAATCGTACGAATTGCCCAAAGTAATCGAGGTCGGCGTTCAATTTTAGTCAATTATTACTTAAATTCCTGCGGGATTTGTCTGTGATAATGGCACAAATAATCAACACATATATATGCACCTGAGGCTACTGGGTTTCCATTTTCATTGGATTCCAGTCCAATTCGATTATCACAATGCCGCGCTCACACACGTGACTACCCGCGAATGGCGCCATCTGTGTACTTGGTGTCCTATTTACGGAAAAGCGGTAATTCACACCCAACCAGTTTATTTCCCTGTACCGGGGTCAGGTTCGCTCGTGCCTGGGGCGGCTGAGTCCTTGATTTGGTCGCGTCGCTACAAGTGCACGCCAGCCTACCGTCCCAGGGGGTATGTTAGTGCTGCTAAGGCACGCACGCGTTCTATCGCAGAGCGTTGCATGCTATACAAAGGGATGGCCCATGTTTAGGCTCGTTTTGCGTATGTACCTAAACGGTGATTTGTTAACAGAGAACCTTCTGGACGTTCACGACTATAATTTAGTATGAGCTCGTGCATGGAATTCTGCTTCCACCTATGGGATGGCTTCGCCAACCAACAGTTAGCGGCGTTGGATTCAACAGAGCGCCGAGCTTACTGACTTTGGTAACTACCCTACCATTAAGTCCAAATTACAGTCTTGAGCACCAACGGCGAGAATTGTTAGGAAAGATTTGCTTATTGTTATCCTAAATTCTTCAAGGTCCACGGTAAGCTCGATTCTCCATACAAACGTAGTTACGCTCTCATTTTAAAACTACGTGTTAGATTCTAACGAAACTTTGCATGTACAATGACATAAGGTATATCTATATCTGTAATTAGTTTATGTAGCTTCAGATACCATAGTAAAAAATACAGCGAATTTAAGTTTTTTATACAAAACTTGTTTTTGCTGTATTTCGTTTGTTTTATAAACTGGAACCATATAAACTAATTACAGACATAGATATACCTTGAACGGGTAACCCTGAAGCAGTTGACCAAGGCCATTTGAGTAGTGGTGGTAGTTGGTGGTTCGATTTCCATATAAAATTTGATACTATCCAGCGGGACATCAAAACGAACCCCAAATCTTTTTGGAAGCATATCTCTGACTTGCGGACGAAAGGTGGTTTTGAACCCAATATTACTTATAAGGTGCAAACCTTTAATGGACTAGCAGCGTCAGGAGCTTTTGCGGACTATTTCAGCTGCGCGTCCCTTCCAACCGCGCCTAAGTTATGTGCTGAACGGGCGGGCTTGGCTGCCAGCGATCATTTAATTGGCATTTCAAGTTTTGCACTCCATGAAGTTGGTAGCGGGATTGATAAATTAAAACCAAAATCCTCTGTCGGCCCGGACAATGTCCCTCCTTTCATAATCAAAGCTTTTAGATCCCAAATTTTGTCTCCCCTAGCATATACATTTAATCTTGCTCTTAAAACAAAACATTATTGGAAAACCACAAGAGTAACCCCAATCTTTAAATCTGGCGATAAATCTCAAGCGGTTAACTACCGTCCTATTGCTATTTTAAATTCATTAGCCAAGGTGTTTGAGAGTGTTCTGCATTCGAAGTTATATAAGCAGGTCGACCCTTACTTGGACGATGCACAACACGGCTTCAGGAGGGGCCGCTCTGTTAATACCAATCTTCTTTCACTGGTGAACCACGACTCAAAGAAACTAGATGAGGGAGGCCAAGTTGACGTGGTGTACCTTGATTTCAGTAAAGCGTTTGATCAGGTCGATAATGATGTACTATTGCAGATACTTTCCTCAATAGGATTGATCCTCCACTCTTGCGATTGTTTTCCAGTTACCTGAAAGATCGCAGGCAATTCGTTCGACTTGGATGTTTTGATTCGGATCCTTACCATACAAAGTCCGGTGTAAGTCAGGGTTCCATTCTTGGCCCCTTTCTTTTCACGATAATGGTGAACGACCTTTCCAGATGTCTCCCTAATGGTAGATCCTTACTGTACGCCAATGACATCAAAGTAGTAGTGGACATCAAGACTCCAGCAGATTGCCGGAAAATGCAGTGTAACTTGGATGCGATCCACCGGTGGAGTGTCGAAAATCGCCTGTATCTTAACGCCTCCAAGTGTTACATTATGAGTTTCACTCGATCAAAGCAGGGTGTACTCGCTAGTTATTTTATTGATAAAATACCTCTCCCTCGAACTTATTCCATAAGAGATCTCGGCGTGGTGTTCGATCATGAACTTAGGTTTCATAGCCATATGCGCTCTCTAGTTGGTGAAGGTTTTAAGCGTCTGGGTTTTGTTTTCCGTAACTGCAAAGACTTCACACATGTAGGTGTCATCAAGCTACTCTATTCGGCGCTTGTAAGATCCAAACTAGAGGCTAGTTCGTGCGTTTGGAATCCGCACGAGTCAACCTATGCACTAATGCTTGAAAAAGTACAAAAGTGCTTCCTGCGCTATCTTTTTAAAAAGTTGTACGGTTATTACCCCCTGATTTACTCTACTGCTTATCTGCAGGGCACCCTGGTCGTCTCGATTGTCCCAGCTTGCTCAGTGAGGCCTGTCGCCTCTTTGTAACTGATGGACGTGTGCGTTTTCAAGCAGATCGGCTGCGGCTCTTCGCTGTCCCTTTCTCTCGTACGGTTGCGCATCGTAACTCTCCTGTTTGCCGCTCCCTGCATGCGCTCAATAAACTAAACGCGAAGCAACTTTCTTGCGATCTGTTTGCGGATGGCTGGACGGTTGTTGAAAGAGATTGCTTGAAGTTGTGTGAGATGCTTATGTAGTATTTAGTGTTATTTTTTAATTTTTAATATGTGTCTAATATACACATGATTTAAAAAAAATTGAAATGACTTGGGATATTTCCTGTAATGTTACATTTTTTGTTATTTCTTTTCGTGTCTATAAGTAAATAAAATGTTATTTGATATTCACAGGCTAACGGCGTGATTTTTTAAGAAACCTATGTAAGTAACTTTCACAAATTGGCTTTCCATTTTCGCGAAATTCCCTCTTTCCTTGAATAAACTTGTATAAACTAGAATAATTTGAGAAAAATGGTTTTCCCAAAGTATATCTCACATCACAAACTAATATATTATCTAAAATTATTCTAGTTTATACGAGTTTATTAAAGAAAAAGGGGAATTTCGCGCAAATGGAAAGCCAATTTTTGAAAGTCAGTTACATAAGATTTCTTAAAAAATCATGCTGTTAGCCTGCGAATGTCAAATAACATTTTGTATGGAAATCGAACCACCTTAAGCCTAGTAAAACAGTAGATAGAGGATTTAATAGGTGGCGTCAGTTTCAGTACAATATTTTGACAGGTGGTGAAAAACAAGCTGGCGACAAACAAAAGAAGCCTATACTCGCTGAAGGACAGGAGCTTTGACTTTGTATCTCGTTCCCACTTGTGGTATTGTCTATGCTTACATCCTTGTCACTCATGTATGAATGTGTGTGTGTCCCTCTATTCTAGTCTTCCTCTATGTGTAAAACTGTGGTTTCGAGAAACGATCCACTGGTAGTTATGTATGTTATATTCTCTGGTACATAAACATCTATTTTCACGCTCCGAGCCACCATTGATACCCCGATTGTCATTAAGGGTATTATTTATTAGTGACGTTTGCTTCCGCAGCTCCAAATGGAATATCGAATGCGTCGTGGCAAACAACTAGACCAGCCAGCACTAAGGACGCCTTCTGGGATTATGGAGTGGGATATGGTTGTGTTGGAGGCAATGATGTAATATAAAGAAGTGGTAGATAAAATGGCTCCAAAAGTGGCACACTAAAATTGAGTCAATTGCACCAACTCGCCTCAGTTTCGCGTCGACAATGGAACCTGTCAGATTTGGTCACCAACACACGGGTATTGATTATATTAATATTATTTGAAAAAATCATTAATCCACAGTACATAATTTACTTTAAAAACAAAGTTTTAACCGACTTCAATTTAGTTCTCCGCCAAGCCACGAGAACATTTCCACATTTATTTTCCAATTTACCACATGAACTGATTTCCGAGAGCAAATGCGTTGATTATTAGGGAAAAAAACCCATTCGCTGTATGTGGCCTGATAATATTTGAGGACTTTCGTCGATTCCACAAGGATCACCTTTGGCACTTCATTAGTTGCTATTTCAACGGAATCTTATCAGAATCTGTGACGTACATTTGTACTTTTAAATACATAATTGAGGAATTCCATAAGTCATCTGTGGTCTTCATCATCAATGCCACTCCACCAAATTTATGATTTCCGGGTGTAAATACACGAGTTAAAACAGATAATACTAAAATCACTACACGCGTGCCTAATATAATTGAAGAGTTCCCTCAATTCCTCATGGATCCCATAGTCCAATTGAATTTTTGAAAAAAATGGGACCCACCTGGAACTACCTACTTACAAACAAAAAAAATACGAATCGGCTCATCAATGACGGAGTTCGGAGGTAACAAACATTGAAAATAATAATAAAAAATAAAAAATACAACCGAATTGAGAACCTCCTCCTTTTTTTGAAGTCGTTTAAAAAGCCTCAGAGAGGAAATAGTCAAGAACGTTTGTACGGGAAGAAATGATCACTTACCTTTTCTAAATTAATCCAACAATTTCATCGTTTATTCACAGATAAATCCTTAATCCAGTTTGGTAAAATCATATCTAGGACATCAATATGATTCCTGAAACAAGATGTTCTGATTTGCAAATAATTCCAATAATCAATTAATCAGAATCATAATTTATAGTTCCACGCTCAGCGCAGAGACTTCAAAGAATTTAAATGGATTTGTATTTACCGGTTTGAATCACCGTTTCAATGACGAGCTTTTTATGGAAGTTAATCTAAGGTTTTGGCTAATTTTATTTATATGTTTCTACAAATCGGACAAAATGAGCACTATATTTTTTTATTGGCAATCAAGCATATAATGGTAGGCAGAATGTCTATGGTCACTTGTGACTCCAAGCTGATTGCCGATCCTTTGTTGATTTCAGCATTTTCTGTAGCGGCAACTTGATAGCTTGCTAGCTATATATATATATATATATATAAAGGTCCTTCATTCTCCTTTGCCGACTTATTAGCCTAGTGGGTAGTGACGATGCCTACGAAGCTGAAGGTCCTGGGTTCGAATACCGGTAAGGGCAAATATTTGTGTGATGAGCATGAATGGTTTCTGAGTCTTGGATGCTTTAAGTATTTATATCCATTAAATATATCGACGTCTAGTGCTCATAAGTCTCATAACAGAAGTCTTATTGAGCTTACAATGGGGCTAGAACGATTTGTGTAAGATTATACCCTATTTTTCTGCATTTGTTTGTTTTGGGTGCAATAAAAAATACAACCGAATTGAGAACCTCCTCCTTTTTTTAAAGTCGGTTAAAAATATGATTTATTATCTCCGATTGAAATTCACGGGTCGAAGGAGTTTGGAGACGAAGTTTATTATGATGTTATATTTAGGTACACCGGCTAGAACCCATTCACCCATTTTCATTGCATCCACGGGAGCTACGGCAACCTTACTCACCAGCGGCGCTACCACGAAAATTCGAAGTTAGAATGTCTCCATGTCTGTCTTTCAAGTAATATAAGTACGTAGATGGAGGATTTAATAGATGAATGCCCAAAAGAGATGGAGGCAAATTAACCTGACTAAATTGCGGAAGATCAGAATATTAATAACATCAAATGTCCCTTGACATGTCATGTCCTATATAATTTAGTCGTATTATATCCGTGAGGTCAGTTTCAGTACAATTTTTGTCAGCTGGTTACAAACAAGAAAACCTAATACGCGCTGAGGGACAAGGAGATATGACACTGTATCTCGTTCCCGCTCGTGGTATTGTCTATGCTTACAACTTTGTCACTCATGTGTGTGTCATGTGTGTGTGTGTGTGTGTGTGTGTGTGTGTGTGTGTGTGTGTGTGTGTGTGTGTGTGTGTGTGTGTGTGTGTGTCTCTATATAATATCCTTATACAGTACGATAGAAACGTAAAACACAAGTGAACAAAGTGAACAAAGGGAAGTTCGGCCGCTCCCAGTGTGGGTGAGATACCAGTCCGTTGTCCCTCTTTAACAGAAATCTGGCCAGTTTACATACAATCTCCTTGTAAGGTTATATATTTATTCCATAAAAATACATTCCATGTAAAAAAGAGGCCAAGACTCGAAACTCTTCCACTATAAAAAGTTGTGAGATATTTCGTAGAGCCAACAATATGTCTCATTCTTATTATTCTTTATTTGCTTGCTTAATAAAATTTTGTAACTTGTCAATCACACAACTTTATTGCATTTATGGGTTTTTGCATACCTAAAACTATGTAGTATTGTGTGACTGCCTTATTTATGCAGTTGGTGTATCTAGAAAACTGGACCGAAATTGCAAATTATTATAAGTTTCCCTTGATTTATAAACACTAAACACTAATTGTATTCTAAATTTGAAGCTTCTATGTCTGCTAGAAGTGCCCTAGACTTTTGATGATCGGTGAGTCAGTCAGTGAGTGACAAAATGAAGAAACTTTGACTAGTTATAATTCTTAAACTACTGGTTTAAATTGAATTAAATTTGAAATATATCGTGTTTATACAATGCGTGCTTGGTTATTGAAAATTCAGGC
This sequence comes from Epinotia bilunana, assembly GCA_947049275.1. Classification (NCBI taxonomy): domain Eukaryota; kingdom Metazoa; phylum Arthropoda; class Insecta; order Lepidoptera; family Tortricidae; genus Epinotia; species Epinotia bilunana. The sequence goes on along the minus strand of OX346266.1, from coordinate 1,811,623 downwards.
TTCTAGTTTTATCCACAACGAAGTTATAGGGGGGTCGAAAATGGCCTGAACTGCTTCGAGAAAAAGATGGTACGGCCGTGCCGCTGTTTTTCTCGACTTGGCGGGGGCACTGCCGTGCCCCCAGATTTATTATTAAGGATCGCCAGTAGCGGCACCAACAATTCATCATATCAGCCGAAAGACGTCCACTGCTGGACATAGGCCTTCCCCAAAGAGTGCTAAAGTGACACCGGTCCTGCGCCACCCGCATCCAGCGGACTCCAGCAACCTTTATCAGGTCATCAGTCCACCTTGCGGGGGGCCTACCCACGCCGCGCCTTCCGGTTCGTGGTCGCCACTCGAGAACCTTTCCGCCCCAACGGCCATCGGCCAACAACAATTACAAGCACTTAATACAAAAAAAAACATAGGTTTACAATTAATTGCGCCACCAATTACAGGCGAACACAGCATGCATTATTCTAGTTCACAATGTATACTAACCCATATGGACTTACGTCTGAAATAAATTATTCATTCATTCATTAAAGAAAGCATCGACTTTAAAAATAATATTACATTACACTAAGAGACACAATAGCAGTTAATAATTATATAGTTAGAACTAATTTAAGAATAAGCTGGTTTAAAAGTAATGCAAATTGCTATGGTTATTGAGGCATTTCAATCGATCATCGACAGCAATTTTGTCTTGAATCGGTGCAAACTGTCATGGTGTATGTCCAACTCCTGCTCTGAATTGTTGCTCGGTATATAAACGTAACTGTCACTATCAAATTGACAGTTGACGTTTCATTTTCTTGTTAAACATGTTATAAAATTTTCAGTTTATTTTAAAAAATACCAAACAATTTTTCTACAGGTCTGCGTCGCTTTCCTGAGTGAATATACATTTTTAGTGAGAAATTCCAGTATACTTGAGTAATATATCAAATTCACTGTAATTACGTGAGTCAAGTAAATTATGTAAGTATACAATTAATTTTCTCACTTTTCAATGCAATTTTTATAACTTTACAAAATGTTAAACCCGCTTAAATTAAATAAATTTCGTTATTTAGTGTAACTATTCAGATAACAAAACAAACAAAAATAATATACACACATTCAACGTAGTCAAAAACTAAGAAATAATAATAATAATAATAAATAAGGGCCTCTACGTGTTGGCTCAGTTGGTACTTTGTAGGTACCTAGCTCCACGCACGCCTCCCAAAGGTCCGGGACGTCATTGTCCCGTGAGCGGGAAAGACATACATAATAAATATAAGGGAAATCTACAATCTTACACAAATCGACCTAGTCCCATAGTAAGCTCAGTAAGGCTTGTGTTATGGGTACTAGACGACGATATATATAATAGATATAAATACTTAACGATAGAAAACATCCATGACTCAGAAACAAATATTCATGCTCATCACACAAATATTTGCCCTTACCGGGATTCGAACCCAGGACCTTCAGCTTCGTAGGCAGCGTCACTAGCCACTAGGCTAACCGGTCGTCATAGAAATGCTTGTACTATGGGTACTAGATGACGATATAGTTACTTATTTATATAATTAATACTTAAATACATAGAACACAGTCAAGTGTATTATGAAACGAAACTATAATGTCGATAAACGTTGCTATAGTACCATTTAAATGGCTCAAAAACAAACAGTAAAAATATGATAATCAGCTTATATTCTAAACTAGCTTCTGCCCGCGACTCCGTTTATATCGTAGCTCCATACAAACTTTCACCCCCACTTCATTCTCTTGGGGGATGATTTCCGGGATAAAAACTATCCTATGTCCTTCCCCAGGACTCAAACTATCTGTATACCAAATTTCATCCAAATCGGTTCAGCGGTTTAAGGGTGAAGAGGTAACAGACAGACAGACAGACACACGTTCGCATTTATAATATTAGTATGGATTGATATTCTAAAATATTTTTGCGTATCGCTGAAACCGTGATTTTTAGGACAGTTGAAAACTATACTAACCAAACCACTAGCCACGAGCTATGTACCCCGCCCACTGCCACTTAGGCACTTGTCCCACCGCCGGCGAGTAGCGAGTACTCTCATAGTAATTCTTACTCGCTTTTACTCGCTTGAGCGAGTAGGACGTAGTAACACTCGCTTACTCGCCGGCGGTGGGACAAGTGCCTTTAGTTTAGCGATTCGCTAATGTGCATACATTTCAGAAAATATACAGAATCTGGAAAGTTTTTTTTTGTTCTAGCGCCCGGAGTAACCGATGGCTAGCAATAAGAGATACTTGTGTCTTTTGGTGTTCCAAATTATACTCGTTCCATTGTTTTTTGTCTTCGTCAAATACGATGGAGAGAAGGACTACGATATTCGAGGTAAGCGAACTTAAATGTGACCGACCCACCACAGTAATAGGCATGGTGACTAATTTTTTATGATGTCATTCGAAACAGTTTTTGGAGAGGAACAAATGTTTGTATTGGAGCAACTACAATGAAAGAACATAAAAACCCAAAAAAATGAGACAAAGATTGACCTCGCTGGCGGCAGCGCAAAACGCTTCATACTGATTGACAGATAGGTATGACGTCACAACGACATTTGTACATAGGTAAATTGTTCTTTAGGTCGCGAAATACTGCGTTTAAGTACATAGTTGTCATACAATTTTATTTATATAAAAGCGTAAGGATTCTATTGGTAACTTTAAATTTACACTTGGACAGTAAAAAAAATACATATTTTTTCTAAACTTTCACATATCTTTTTACGATTTGAATTATATTTCATAATTTATACTTTATTACGATAATTTCATGGATTACTATCCAATTAGCATCACTACGTTATCAATTTGAACATGAGGCACCATGCCTATTAACTATGTCATTTGTGTAAATTAACTGCAAATCAGCGTCGTGACTTTTCACATTCCCAGTGGACTCTTTTTTGAGACCACCCTCAACATTGCGAGTCTTTTTTTTTCTAGATTTAAGCATTTTGTATGTGCTTGTGCCCCTTCGGCCTCCTACGAAACCAACGCCACGTAACTAATTAATATTTTTTCTTGCTACGAAACTAGTTACGTACAAATATTTCTTTTTCTACCTACCGACGTAACCCCGTTGAGTCTGGGCTCGTCGGAATCATCTCAATGAGTAGATGATGACATCATACAAAAAGCACAGTCGGCAAAAAAACATTGTAACTAAAATTATTTTTTTGACAGAAACAAATTTTTATAGTAAGTCACCATCCATTTTAACGACGTGCCTGTGATTATTCTGGCGTCAAGCGTCCATTGGCTACGGTTTAAATGCGTACTATTAGGCTGGCTGAACGCTAGTTTACCATTGTCGTAGTATAAAAAACTCGGTAATGTTACGTTATTAGTTCACGTGCATATAGCGTCAAGGTCTTAATATCTTGTACACGCCTTTATAACATTGAGTCCTGTACAGACATTAATGTCCTTATTTATGTTGTGTGCTTAGATTAAGAGTCCGCAGTAAGCTCGACCGAATTTCACCTTCCCATACAAACGTAGTTACGCTCTCATTTTAAAACTACGTGTCAGATTGTAACGAAACTTTGTATATACAGTAAAATGAGGTATATCTATGTCTGTAATTAGTTTATATGGTTCCAGTTTATAAAACAAACGAAATACAGCAAAAACAAGTTTTGTAATAAAAAACTTAAATTCGCTGTATTTTTTTTAATATGGTATCTGAAGCTACATAAACTAATTACAGACATAGATATACCTCATGTCATTGTACATGCAAAGTTTCGTTACACTCCAATACGTAGTTTTAAAATGAGAGCGTAACTACGTTTGTATGGAGAATCGAGCTTACTGCGGACTTAATACCCCTGACTGTACTTGGCGGCTTGGCGGTATAGCAAAAAATATTATTCTTATATCACGCTTAACTTATTTGGCTATTATAAAGATTTTGAAATACAAATAGAAACAAAATTGACCCTGCTAAACCAAAGAAAACCGCAACGACACTTCCTATTTCTGCTGCTGCTTGTTCTTAACTGCTCACTTGTTTGTGGCAACCATTGTTGCCAATTTCGCGCACCCCTAAATTCGTTGGTACTGTGGTTGCCAAGCGAAGTATTAGGCTGCCTTGATAAAAAAAAACAAAGCAACTTAGGCTACCTTTTGAGCGGCTAATAAACTTCTTACAGAGAGTTTTTGACGTTTCATCTAAAGATGCTGATTTTTGATAGCTGTCATCATCCTTATTAGTCCAGGCCTAGGCCTATCCACTTATCTACTTATTTTGCACAGGTTACGAAGACATACACGTGATGATATACGTCGGTTTCGGTTTCCTGATGACATTCCTGAAGAAATATTGCTACGGCGCGCTTGGCATCAACTGGTTGTTGGCCGCGTTGGTAGCTCAGTGGTCGATCATCACGCAGGGCCTCTGCAATTTAAAGGATATGACTATCCCACTAAGCAAAAGAATGATACTTGGTAAGTCCCGGAGGCCAGTTCTCGGGCCATTTGAGATAATGTCTAATATCGTTATCACAATCTCTATTCACGTAATCACTATTAAAAAATGTGGAAGACGGAAAAATGTCTTATTCTGGGGATTTCGCTTGAACGGCCCGAGAATTGGCCTTCTGTTCCGTACATGAAAGCTTGGTTGTCTGACGGTAGGTTTTGCCTGCTGGCAGGGAAGAGTAAGCTCGGTACAGTCCGTGGGTGGCAACGTTTGCAACTATATAAAAATATAAATTTCAAATCCAAGGGAAAAATTGAGAACTGTGTTGCTTTGAGCCAGATTCGTACCAGTGGCAGTTCATCGCTCTAACCAACTGAACTATGAGAGCCGTGCTCGGTTTGAACTAATGTTGAATGTGATCCGAATGATGATGTCCAAGGCTATTAGGTCAGGCTTCGCTTACCTGTCAAGGAGAAAGGGTCTTGTTTGTGTACGACGCCATTTAACAAGTCCTTTCGTTTGCAGAAGCCGATGTAATGTCAGCAACGGTGCTGATCACTTTCGGGGCGCTACTCGGCCGTGCAAGTGTAAGCCAGCTTCTCGTCATATCTGTCATAGAGGCAGCAATAGGAAGTGTCAATTTGTGGCTCCTTGGATCAATCCTAAAGGTAACTTGTTGCTGTTTACCAAAGGGAGGAGAATTTCAACTCGTCGGGTTTTTTTAAATGTATCGCTCCTTGAAAACCATAGTGTCATTACGAGAAAAACGTGTTTTTTGGGTACAGGGTCTCAAAGTCTTAAAAATCTTGAACCGTCTAAAACTGCCGTGTTCGTAATAAAAATAAAATTGTTTTGTTAGTTTTTGTTAGGTTTGTGACTAAGCTTGTTACATATAACAGTAATTTATGGTATTTTTATTTTACTGTTATGATAATCGAATTTAAGGAAAATTGTAATGTCGTTATTCCATTTTTTTTTGCTTAATGTCACATAAGGTTTCCTTAACTTTGATTAAATTTCTGGAAAAATGACACTATATCCGGTTATTTCAAAGAACTTACCGTTTATTTGAATGAAGAATCGCTAATAAAACATTTTTATATCAATGTTAATCAACGTTTATTAAAGTTAATGACTTCTAGTGTCAAAAACGAACAAATTAGTCTTATATTCTCTCAAAAACATATCTTAAAACAAGACTCTTAGAATCCTCTTGGCTTTTTGGCCCTACTTCTTAACAATAAAAAAAAAGTAAATCAACTTAAACGACTTTCAGTCTTCAAAATGTCAAGATAATTACCAATTACAATAACTTTTGTAGTAATTCACATGAGTTATCTTATCACGTAACTATATCCAAAGACTGTCTGCATCTTCTCGGAGCACCCATCTTCAACGAAGCCAGCCCTCCTCTTTTGAGTAAATCTATTTCGAAACCGCCTTCTCAAAATTAGTAGTCATTCTGCTGTCTATTTTAAAATGTTGTTTACTCGTTCCAAAATTACTCCAGAAATACCCCCATCTAATTCGACCTACTTTTAAAATCCCAAATTGAATCTATTTTGAATATCCGATTTAGCGAGCAGGCGTGGACCCATGGCGCCAAGTATGGTGGCTTGGGTACCCGTAAAATTTCAAGTGTTGCTCTGCCGGCATTCTTGGCCTCAATTCATAGCGCCTCCGATCTCACATTCTTCAAGCCTCTCCGGCTACAAACTGCGAGATTGCGTGCCTTGTTGAGGCCTCGAATGCCTGGGTAGCTGGACCGAATCAAAAATTTCCGTCCCGACCTAAGATACAGAGGGCCTGGGATACCATAGCACCAGTTTCCACCCTAAACTCACTTCTAGACAACGCGACAGGCAGGGACCGAGCGACGCTTCTCGCATCATCAAGGCCAGAGTCAGGTCACTGGCTCCACGCCTATCTTCGCCTAACACCGGCACCTTTATCGACCCAGAGACGCTTCGCATAGCCATCGGTCTCCGGCTTGGAGTTGCTCTCTGTGCCGACCACAGCTGTGCTTCTTGTGGATCTTAAGTAGATAGCCTCGGCCGCCACGGGCTCGCCTGCTCTTCGGGCGCCGGCCGCCTCTCTCATCATGCCGCCCTTTACGACATTCTGAGAAGGGCGCTCGTCAGTGCCGGCGTTCCCGCTCCTCTGGAGCCCCAAATAGTGCGGAACGATGGCAAGCACCCTGACGGGATGTCGTTGATTCCCTGGAAGACACGCACACACGGCCCGTGCGTTGGTGTGGGACGCCACTTGCGCCGACACACTAGCTGCGTCCTACCTCCCATCGACCAGCAGGCGTGCTGGCGCCGCGGCGGACACTCGTACAAAACGTAGCCAAGTACAGCTGTCTCGGCACCCAATACGAATTCATCGCTTTCGGCGTCGAGACACTTGGTTCGTGGGGCAGGGGCACTCAGATGCTCCACAGGAGCTTGGCAAACGGGTGAGGGAGGCAACGGGCGACCCTCGCGTGGGCAGCTTTCTCGCGCAGAGCATTGCAATCGCAATCCAGCGCGGGAACGCTGCTTGCGTGTGCGTGTCCCCACCATAAATACCTATCAGAAATAAAATTTAAACAAAAGATATTAGTAAACATTTTCAAATTTTACTCGCTATTTTCAAGTACGTTTCTTTTCTAAGAACACTTTCAACAAATAATATGTAAGTTTTTATATAAAAATTACGACGGAAAAATTATTATTAGTCTAAGTAGGTAATCAATCTTCAACCGTTTTGTAATTGTATTCATCACACACAGTGACATTAAACAATAAGTGCAATTACTTAATCAAACAGGTTTAACCGGCCTTTTTTAGTAGTAATGACATTAAGCTCAAAATTGCAGTTTTCACTTCATTATAGTCAACAGTGTAGTTATAGTAAATTAAACTAGCAGAGTTGACACTAAAGAGATTATGACGTTTGAGCTGAGTAAACTCCTTTCGGCTTATTAAAACGAAAATGTCATTTAAAGATAAAATACAGTATAGCGTTATTTTTAACCTGCATTAAGCCTTAGAGTTTTAAGCAATATCGTCATTACAAATATACCGTCATTTTACTCATTCCAAAAAGTTTAAAAGTGCTAAAGTAGAAGTGTCATTAAAGCGAAAAGTACATTACTGCTTAAAATTTAGTCCCGATATTGATACCAAATCATAAGTACAAAGTGAAATTGTACGGATAGATACAATATTCCGTAAGAAAGTGGTCGTACTTACCATTTAACCTCACGGAACTCCGTCACTAAGCAAAAAATGACAACCTTCTTCAGAGAATCGGCTGTATTTCGGTCTACATCCCGGGATCTAATACGAACATGACATTGTTCCATTAAGGCACGCACCTATTCCCACTATTCGCCATAACGTCATTAGCGCCCTCTGTCGCTTCTAAAAGAACTAGAGCGATAGGTGTCTTCGTATTGCGTGCGTTACGATTAGACGAGCTAAATGGCGTTGCTAACTCGAAAACGTCATCTTTTGCGTAGTGACACTGTTTTTCAAGGAGCGGTATGTTCTCCGAGTACTCTAAGACCCCTGGACCGATTTGGAAAGTTCCTTTTTGTTTGAAAGGGTATCCTTCCCAAGTTATGCATATGATCATCCACCACTCATCAGGTCAGGATCTGATAATAGGATCATGGAGAAATCGGGGGAACTCTTCAAATAAGGCAATGTACTAAATAGATGTCTGTTAAAACTTTGTTTTGAAATTAAATGATGTAGTAAATGATGGCAATTAAGGTCGTTTCTAAAATGAGAAATGCATTTGCGCTCGAAAATTATCGCTTTATGGAACTTTTCAGACGATTCCCTCTACATAACTAGGTTTTCAATCAACAATAGACTATATATGCTTGTCGATCCAAAGATTACTTACCTAAAGATTAAATGTTACTTAGCTGTATGCTAATGTACATTTTTTAATATAATATATAATGTGTAAATACACAGAATAAACACACAATAAATAATAGTACTACGTGCAGAAGCTGGTCCTCTGTTACCAAATCCCCTGTTTAGGCATGCCGACCGAGCCTAAGGCACTGGTCCCACCGCCGGCTAGTAAGCTAGAAAAGTTGGGCGAGTAACGGTTCATTGCGTGCTGACCAGGCACAGTGTGATCAATCGACCTCTACAGATCCGCAATGTAATGCTACTCGCCCAATTTTTCTAGCTTACTAGCCGGCGGTGGGACCAGTGCCTAAGCGTTGGCGATCCCTTTCTGTCGCATGTAACGCGCTGCGATAGGTGCGTGCCGTTGCAGCACTAACATACCGGCCGGGGCATGATACTTGTAGTGGCGCGACGAAGTCACGGAGTGCGCTATACACGTTTTGAGACTTGGTCGAAAACATGTCCGTCCCGTTTTGTCATCAGGTCGCAGACGTGGGTGGCTCTATAGCCATCCATACGTACGGGGCCTTCTTTGGTATAGGAGTCAGCTCTGCTTGGATCCAGAAGGCGCCTGCACTCGGCCGGTCGAATCTGGAGGGCCACCCGCTGGAAGGACCAAATTATGTGTCTGATGTGACGTCGATGATAGGTATATATAATGTGAACAAAAAGGCCAATGAAGGTTTATAAAACAAATGTGGCTGACTGCTGGCTGCGGGCGTAGCATGGTTGTCATTTTATCACTTATCGCAGTGGATAAGACATCCGTCACGTTCTTAAAAGAATGCGAGTGCGAAAGTGACAAAAGTCTTATCCACAACGATAAGTTTTAAAATGGCAATTTTTCTGCGCCCGCAGCAGAAACAATATTGTTATTTTTGACAGAAACTTGTTTTATAACAAGATTGGCTTCATAAGCTCTTGACCTAGAGTTGGTCCTTAACAAAAGATTATAATATCCAGGCACTGAATTGCCAAAAAAAAACCATAATAAATAATTATCGAATCTGCTCACAAAATTTCACGAGAATCAGTTGAGAAATGCGATCTGAAGAGGAGAACAGTCGACACATGGACATTCGGGCAGACATACGGAAGCATGTTTGCCCAAGCGAAGTACTTCGCTCGTTCAATTAAAGTTACGGTAACAAATGCCTACCGGCCGCCATGGCAACTAAGTTTCGCAACCAGTTGTGATGCAAGACTTTTTATTCTTTGTCCGCAACTAGTTGCCATACAATACTTTTTTTCTTTCTACGCAACTGGTTGCGTACAAAGAATTTCTAAAAAATATTAATTGCGACAGAAGAATGTTTTTTCTTCATATGCAACCATTATTCAAAAATAAGCGTGGGACATTCGAGTTGGCAATGTCATCATTGACAGTTGTATCAGTTGTATAGGCCTATTTGCGTTCTATGTGTATGCTGTAAAATTATACAGAATACTTACATAAATATTTCACAACTGTGTTACGAAACGGCACTAGGGATCTCTGCTTGTAAAAGTAATTCTAAATAATTATTAAAATGAGTGACGGGTTCATTGGATCTCTGCGGCGTGCGTATGATGATCCTACTAGATGCGTGTATGGTGGATGTGTGAACAAAAATTTAGTAGCCATACCCGACATGGTAAAAGGAAAAATACTGTTGGAACACAACTTTTATTTACCGCCTACATGCAGAATATGTGAACAACACTTAGAAGAGGAAAACTGGGTATATCTGCCGGTTGTTGGTCGTGGTACACCTCGTCAGTTCACCTAGGTGGACCACAAACAATTTTTTTGTTTGTGGTCATCATTTTTTTTCTTTTCATGATGTTACATTTGGCCATAACTACATTATTGACATAGTTTGAATATAGATTGACCAATTACGAAAGTTGCATACCAAGAATAAAAAATCCTCCTCCGCAACTGGTTGCGGAACTCAGTAGCCATGGCGTTCTAGTTGTGTAGAAAGAAAAAAAGTATTGTATGGCAACTAGTTGCGGACAAAGAATAAAAAGTCTTGCATCACAATTGGTTGCGAAACTTAGTTGCCATGGCGGCCGGAAGGAACAAATGTACGTTTCAGGTTCACTATTCCTGTTCATCTATTGGCCGTCATTCAACGCCGCGCTCACTAGGAGCCCAGCGGAATACCAAAGGGCGATCGTTAATACCTATCTCTCGATCGCAGCGTGTACGGTAAGAATAGTAGTTCCTGCACAGAATAAGCAGGTAGTTGCCCGATGCATAAGTTTTCGTCGTTTATTACAAAGAGAATATAACCACTACGTTTTAAGAGGCGGAACTTCATACATTGTTTTAGGATTCTCTTATATGGTCTACTACCAACGTAAAGACTGAAGTGCACTTTATTGCCTTGTAATAAGGTGCAAAAGCATCCTACAAGCTACTAAGCAACCTAACAAAGGTTGGCTAAGATGCGTTAACTATCCCGTACATTTTTTCATTCTATGAGAGTTTCCAAGCACTGGTTTATAAGGTGCCCCCATTTTAAGGAACCCTTGTTTTAGATTTTTTGAAGTGAAAACTTCTTTAGCGGCGCTGTGCACTTTTTGTGATGGGGAAAAATTATTAAACTCGCCACAGGTCACGTGACCGTTAGATGTCACGTGACCGTGAGATTCGAGAGATTGAAAATTCGTAACACGGACACGTGACCTGATCGAAAAACTGTTACAATGTCATTGAGTTTTTTTTAAACCATTTAATGCTAGTGTTATAAATTATAATTATAACAGTGTCATTTTCAACGATAACGTTCCACACTAACAAACACAGACTCCACAACACAAGAGTGGAGAGGTAAATGGAAGGATACCTACCCACTTTGATGAGCAGATATTCAGTTTTTGATTCTATTTCGGTTACGAATTCGACATGCGTTAAAAGGGCCATTACCTACTAGTGGAAGTGACGCGGAATATCTGTCTGTAGGCCTGGCTCTAGTAGACTTACTTGTTATATCATGAGTAAAGAGTTGTAATAAAATACTACCAGCTGTTAATGATATAAGGAAGAGCCTAGGATTCGCTCTAAAACTCAAAGCGATGCTAATCCGAAAGGCCTACTATTCCGTTACTGAATTTCTGGCAGAATAGATTGTAATCTATATAATTATCAATTGTTATTCATTGAACACAAACAGATTACTTGTAGTTTATTTTTATCTGACATTTATTAAATTAACTCACTGTTCTTATTTTTTCTTGTACCTACTCATTTCTATTTATGTTGCAAAGTTCATAGTACTTATAGCTTCATTTTGACAGTGTATGATTAATACTAAGTAATTGAATATGAATAATATTAATATGACGCGGCGATATGTTTCTAGGGTATTTCTTCTTATTTAATAGTCATCAACCCATCGATTGCTTTAAACGAAAATCATGTATAAATCCTATACTAATAAACGAGCAATATTTCTTTAAATATACATAATATTTTCAATCATGTTCTCGGACACGGCTCTAACGATTTTGATGAATGAAACATAGGGTCTCATGTCTGCACGTCTAGCACACGACGGCCGCGACATACCCTCGATTTTTATCGCACTATACCTCTTCTTCCAAGTGTTCTAATAAGAGAGAGACGGATAGTGCGAGAAAAATCGAGAGAGCTCGCGCGCCGTCGCGTGCTAGGCGTGCTGGAAAAATTCTTTGTCTCCTTATTTACTGTTTTTATCCGATCAGTGCTCGGTCGCCCAGAGACAAGTAATTACTCGAGAACGGGTTGAACACGTTAGCACATTATTTTGGGCGTCTATTTTGAAAATAAAGTAGAAAGCGGCGCGGGACATAAGCGAATGTAACTCAAATGTAAACCAATTTTTCCAGAGATCTAATCTAAAATAAAACGTACCTGAACAACGAAATGAACGAAAAGGGGCGAGCAATTTAATCCCTTTTTAGGGCTCCGTAGTAAACATGGAACCCTTATAGTTTCACCATGTCCGTCTGGCCGTCCGTCCGTCCGTCTGTCCGTCCGCCTTCGGCTCAGCTCAGTAACCATTATTACTAGAAAACTATGATTCGGCATGGGTATATAAATCAATCACGCCGACATAACAGTATGTAAAATAAAATCTTCAAAAAAAAAAAATTTTTTAGGGTTCTGCCCCTACGCCTAATGCGGGGATGTAATTTTTTTCTCGTTAAACCCATTGTGTGGGGTATCATTGGATAGCTCGTTCAAAAATATTATTCGGTTTCCTAACCTAACCTAACCTTTTCTTTTTGACGCAGAGGAAATGCTTTTACGCATCCCCCCGGACCTGGCGTAGGTTCATTGTGGGGAGTATGTGAGACTCACCCTTCCAACTGGAGGGAATACCCACTAAAACCTCTGCGGCGAACACCCTCGCTGCCGTTATGGGGGGCGCCATGGGATCCATAAGACTCGACCACGATGTCCCCCCGACTGCCCCGGTTACACCGGGGGCACCCTCGCGCCAAAGGAGGGAAGGGTTGGTGAACGCAACAACCCCTCCCCCAGACGTGTTGGCCTTACTTTGTAGGTCCCCAACCCACAGGCCCTATTGGGGGATAAGACGGTTGATAAATTGTAACCGTCTTCTCCCCCGTCGTCTACGCCGGAGCGGATGCGCATTCGCACTATCCTCTTTCTTCAACATCACTTCCTCGCAGAAGCTTTCTAACCTTTTTTTTGTTTAGGTGGGAAAATGCGTTACGCATACTACCCGGGCACAGGGCAGGTCACAGTGGACTCCTGTATGAGCTAATGAGGCCCACGGTGTACCCACTAAAAATTCCCCCACTTGCCGCCTCGCCGCCATGTGGCGAGGTTACGGGAACGCTTGCGCACACATCCGCGACCCCGCCGGCGGCAGCCGCCCACAAGCGGCTCCTCGCGGATGCCCCGAGGCCCTCTACATGAGGCGCGCCAGATGTTTTGACGCGCCTGCCTCCTCGATCTCCACCTGTTCAGTAGCAGACCCCCCTGAGTCCGCTACGAGGAGATCGTGGGTGCGGAATATCCAGCACCCGGTGGCGGATCAGGTCTGTAGTTCCGCTACCGACCACGTCTCGGCCTCAGAGGATAGGGAAAGCGGTGCACCGTAATACCGGCATTCCTCTTCCTCTGCGGTCCCACCAATGCCGTTTCGGCGGAACGGCCCCGCCAAGTTCGCAGGGGGTAGGGAGAGTGGCGTACCGTAATACCAATACGCCTCTCCCCCTGCGATACCGCCTCGGCCGCAGAAGATAGGGAGAACGGCGAACCGCAATACCGATACTCCTCTTCTTCTACGGCCCCTCCCCTCCCCTACGCATCCTAAGCGGGCTTCGCCAAGCACGCTAGGAGTGCCCTCCTCAGACCAGCCGGCAGCCCTAACAGGCCGGCCCTGGGTGCCTCTTAGCTTCGTCGTGGGTGACCAGTCCACGGTTACTAAGCCCCCCCGCCCCGACAAGACGGGGCAACCTAACCTCACCTAAACTTTTTTTAAGTGGGGAAAATGCTTTACGCGTACCACCAGGGCGAGGGACGGACCCTAGTGGTTATGTGGGACTCCCATGTCGGCTAATGAGGCCTATGGTATACCCATTAAAAACCCCTCTATATGCTGCCTCTACGCTATAAGGCGAGGCCACGGGAACGCCCTAGGCACACTTCCGCAGCCTCGCCAGCGGCTGTCCGCAGTGCAGACTCAACTCCGGGGAACGTCTGTTCCCTTCCTCGCTAAAGGGGCGTCATCATCATCATCATCATATCAGCCAAAAGACGTCCACTCCTGGACATAGGCCTCCCCCAAAGAGTGCCAAAGTGACCGGTCCTGCGCCACCTGCATCCAGCGGACTCCAGCAACCTTTACTAGGTCATCAGTCCACCTTGCGGGGGGCCTATCCACGCCGCGCCTTCCTCGCGCCTTTAAAGGGGCGTACATATAATGAATTTATAAGGATAACTATCACGGCTAAGTAGGCATAACTAGTTACCGAGTAATAGTCGACCAACTTAAAATGTACTTAGAAAGGCCAAATTTCATACAAATTCGGTCGACGCAACCATTTAATTGGCGCGGGCGTGTCGATGTAACTAAAGTGGCCGTCAATGGACTTTGCTAACTATGTAAACAAACCGCCATAGTGAAAGACAATTTCAATATGGCGGTTTGTTTACATAGTTGGCAAATTCTATTGACGGCCACTTTAAGAAAGACATGCAAAGTTACGGAACCCTACACTGCGCGTGGCCCGACACGCACTTGGCTGATTTTTGTGTTGCGTCTATACAAGTTTTGCATGTATACTCGTATGTTACCGTCAGATTATGAACACCGTCAGTTTATATATAACTGTCAAATCTGTTCACAATTTATCACATTCTTCTTCGTCAAATTGTGAACTGAGATCAGAGTAAACAGAAAACTATTGCAGGAGCGTTCATAGATTAAACCATACAGCTGCTCCTAGTTAGGGGTCTTTGTCAGTTTAGTTTTTTCATCAATATTTGCGTAGAAACTGTAAGTCGGCCGAGTAACTGAGACGGTGCCTGTGATGAGACAGGGGCATGATAAGACGATAAAAGGGGATGACATTCTGTTTTTGCGGCGAAGTCCTGCGTATCAGTCACCCAGTCGTCGGAGAATGACTACTTGACTTACTTGACTTAAGTTCCTAAGTCCCCTGGATGAGGCAGAGGGCGTCCACAATGCGTCGCCGACCTGATCGGTCTTGACCTCCTTGCTTCATTTCGGTCTAGGTCTTCTTTATGACTTTCGCTTCTGCAATGATCGTCCGCCGCCAGATTCCAATCCATGTTTTGCCTCAGTATATGATCAAGTTTCCTTCGGAATGTATGGCCAATCCAGTTCCATTTGCGGCGTTTGATATGCTGATAGATCTGACTCTCGTTGCAGCGTTTCCAGATTGGCGTTGGATATCTTCTCGGGCCAGTAAATACCGAGAATCTGACGAAGGCACCGGTTGATGTAGATCTACAGTTGTCGTGAGATGTCTTTTGTGACTTTCCAGGTCTCGCATCCGTATAGAGCAACACGGTTTTTACATTATAAAATTACTAGGTTATCTAGTATTTCAACCCACTACACATTCCACAATGGCCGTCACGCGTCATCTGCGCAGCCATCGAGTGACCAGGATCTCAAACTGAATGCACTGGAATCCTCCTCACCCATCGCTATTTCTAGTTTCTCCCGGTTTGCGGTCTTACTTGAGACGTTAGCCGAGTGAAGTAGCCCTCGCCACGGAACACACGCGACTGCGATATCTTGTACAAGCGGCGGGAGAGACTGTTCTTGACCGAGACTGCATAAAGCGAGACCAGGGGATAGCGAAGAGAAGGCGGCTGCTTCCTGCTACCGCTTTGTCTTAGCATTAAAAAAAACCCGCACAATAACCCTTTCTTTCTAAAAGAGCTAGTTTTTTTCAGCTTTATCACAATTTGTTTTGGTATTTATCTCATAAAAACGCACTTTTAAAACAACTTGTGTATTTTTCTATATATTAAATCTATGTAGCTACACGTGTGTAGTTGTGTATTCAAGGATTTTTTTTTCATAAGTCTATAATTGCACTGCAATCAATGGCAAAGAAACAGAAAAAACCGTACCAGAAAAAAAAAAACCTAGAAAATAATATTTGAGTTTTCAACCCTACTCCGTTACTTTTTGTCGTGTCTCCCCGTGCCCTTGTCTCTCCTTCACAGTCTCAGTTAAGCGATACAGTATCGAATTTTTAAGAGCTCGCTCTAAAGGTCAACTAATATTTAAAATAAAATTGTTTTCGCAGGTGGTCTCCTACGTTCTATCCTCATTCCTCAGTAAGGGTAAATTTGAAATGGAGCACGTCCAGAACTCAACCCTCGCTGGTGGAGTGGGCGTGGGGTCTGTTTGCAACATGCACATCGGTTCCGGTTCAGCAATCACAATCGGCATTGTTGCTGCTTTTATCAGTGTGTTTGGATTTTCGAAACTGAAGGTAAGGTGCGGACCTTACCTTAAGGTATATTCACTAAACAATGGGTACGCGGGTACCCATTGTTTAGTGAATATACCTTGATATAATTTAAAATTAGGTTGTAAATGAACCAATCCAATCCTACCGGCTGCGCCATGTTATATACTCAATGATATGGGCAGGGAGATAATTAACACCACCAGTTTAGTAATATTTATGTATCGTTATATGTAATTTATCAATGTTGCCGCATATAGCAGCGCTCTCTTGTAAGGGTATCCACGGAAGATCAGTGTCAAGGTATTTACATCCTTGTCATTAAGCTGAGTGGAGTCCTTTTCTCTGACGGTTTTGTTAGATTAACATTTCGCGATAGTTTTAAGCAAAAATGTTTATTTTCCATGTGTTAGTCTAAGTAGCGTATGGAATAAATATATTTTCTTTCTTTCTTTCTTTTCTTTCAATGCATTGCTCAGACTGTCTTTATTTCCATCTCGACTACCCTCCTATTACACATAACCATTTAACTACCCACAAACTTTTTCTTGTTCTTATTCTATCCTGGTAAGCCGGGAGACAATAGTGACAGGCAGAGTTTCATTGAAAAATATCTAGGCAAAATACTCCTTTCATGCCAAGGAGATGCCCCGCCATAGAATATAACAAAAATACATGTTTAGTGGATTTAAATCCCATAAAATCATAGTTTTAAAGAGTAACCCAGGACTCAAATATAGTTTACGTCACACTTAGCCATAAAGCCAATTGCGTGTGCGTGCGAATAATCCCACTTACTGGCCAGCAAAATTATACGTATCTCGTAATTATGTATTTTGCGGGCGGTTATAAAAAAAGGAAGTTCGCTGGTTGCGGGTAGCGCAGCACTTTTTGGGGGAGACCTTTTGTCCAGCAGTGGCCGTCTTTCGGCTAATATGATGATGATGATAAAGAAACCTCAGAGCGCATATTTATCGCCCATGCTTTCGGCTCGGGCGCCAAATATCTACTATCCGATGTATTATTTCTATTATCCTGAGACTAATGTAGAGACGAAAATAATGTAAACCTTCAACGCGGTTACATAGGAAAAGAGGAAGTAGATATAGATTGTTTTATTCTATTTATGCATTTGCTTTCATTGTTTTCATTTCATCTTACCAAATTCTAGTTACACTTGACTGACAACGGGTGAAAAACTTGCCAGATGTAAATGATTTGTTACTTACAAATCACATTTGGTCATAATTAACACGTTCACTGTCCCCATACAAAATGATCAGACAGTGTCACACGTCCAAGTGTGCTTCCAGTTCTAAGCTGTGAATCCACTGTGGAAGCACGGACTCCTGAAAAGCAGGTGCATGTCCCATCATTGCACTCGGATAGGGAACGTGTTAAGTAGGGTGGTCCAAAAACAATATTCTCATTTTCGGGTAGCCCACCCCCGGAATTTGTTGTCTACCCTACTTATTTCTGGTAAAAAATAACAGATTCCTAACTTACTGGTAACATGGTGCTCAAGGCTGATGAAATTTTTTATTTTTTTTAGAATATAGTTATGACTTCTAGTAATATGAGAGAAACGTGTGACTTTAAGTTTATGCCAACATTGCAAATTAGGTGTATTGATGTTGTTTATTTGCTCAGTGTAAATTAATAAAATGAAATTAAGTGCAGGATAAGTAAAAGTGTTAAGGCAATCTCACATAATCATCGGTTTTGCATCTAGCGTGCTACGTCCTCGTGTAAACGGGGGTTTACGCACATGCGTAATTTCGCGTTGGATTTCCATTCATTTTGACAAGCGCGCGGGACTCTCTACGGGTAGGTATGCGTAAACGCGGCCTAACGCGGCATTCATCACCATCATATCAGCCAAAAGACATCCACTGCTGAACATTGGCCTCCCACAAAGCGTGTCACGATGACCAGTCCTGCGCCACCCGCATCCAGTGCTAGTTTCTCGAGCGACGACCACGCACTGGCAGGTGCAGGTAGAGGTGGACTAGTGACCTGATAAAAAGATTAAGATATACAAAGTAATTTTTTTTACAGCCATTTTTTATCAGAAAGTTCAACCTACTGGACACATGTGGCGTGATGCACCTACACGGCTTCCCTGGGGTTTACTCCGGGTTGTTAACAATTTTATTCGCTGCGTTGGCCTCTGAGGATCATTACGGAAAACAGGGTCTACACGATGTCTTTGAAGCTACGGCGGTATGTGGCTGACTTAATTATTATTGAGATTTTTAATCTAAAAATACTGACAGCGCGCCAAAACATAGTGACGGTTTTGATTTCAAAGTATTTAAGCGGTGCATATTAATTTATTTTGTATTTGTAGGTTGCTAACTTATGTTTTAGATATTCCTTTTAATACTAGCCTTTTTTATTTAACGTCGTCGTCAACCTATTGTTTGCTTAGACCGGATCTGCGCTAACACAACACTACGCTACATTTTAAATATCAATATCATATTTAGATTATATATTTTTGACATCCGCAGACGAGTCACCCAACTGTTATATCAGCGAAATTCTATTATATCCCATAATGTCCAACGAAGATTAAAAAAATATATTTCTTTTATTTTATATGTTAGTATAAAGCGGGATCTCCTGTCACGGGTGAATGGATGAATACTAAGATCCCAAAATTTGTGAATTTTACCTATTTTGTTTAACGAAAATAATCAATTTTTAATTTTTATAAGAAGCATTGACTTTGCAGGACGGAAGGAGCTCAGGCGTGCAAGCCTTGTTTCAACTAATTGGTCTCATTGTTACCATGCTTGTAGGATTTAGTTGTGGAGTCGTTTCGGGTGAGTATTGATCTACAATATGTATGTCAGTCCGTGAGCATTTAGGATAGGATACATTTATCTCACGCTTATTTGAACTCTAGGTAAGCTTCTC
The DNA here is from genome assembly GCA_947049275.1 of Epinotia bilunana. NCBI lineage: Eukaryota > Metazoa > Arthropoda > Insecta > Lepidoptera > Tortricidae > Epinotia > Epinotia bilunana. Next base: position 1,792,378 of record OX346266.1, on the reverse strand, counting down.
TTTATTGTTGTATGGGAAGATGACAGCTGCCGGGAATAATTAAAATCATAATTTGCATTTATCTAAAAAATACCGTTTATCTAGATACCAAAAGAATATTGTTCTAATAACCGTCTATCTTCGCCATAGATAATTTAGAAATCTAACAAAAAGGCCTCAAGTCAACTTGGGTTTTATTCTAGGATTTTCTTTGAATGTTTTACCACCGTGGTAAACAATTTTGTAGTTTGCTTGATAGGTAGCGTAAACTGTAATCAATACGGGTGTAGACTCAAAATATATTTTAACACCAAAATAAATAAGGTATATTAGTAAATGGCAATCGGTTCATATGAAGGTGATGCGTTTTGCGGAAAAGGGAGAGAATATACTCTTAAAACTTTGGACTTTTATAACTTTGTGATTAATTAATCCCCTGCTTTACTTTCTTCTCCGTTTGACAATATTTTTAATCCTTTTCCGGGAAAATTCAACATAAGTGGTTATTTTATTTGGTGTCTCCACCCCTATTATCACATTCACGGTACCAACATTTTATTAACACGTTAGCTGTTTTGTCAGTCCCCGGTGACTGACAGTCACAGTATTATCAAACCGCTGTTACAATTACGATTAGAGGTGACAGTAATGCCATATAAATACGTCATTACTAACAGACAGTTAGCTATTCCAATCACATTCTTATCGTGGTTTGATAATGTCTGATTAGTTAGAGCATGCCATGGATGTGGTGCTTCAGTATCAGTCCCCGATGCGTGACATGGCCTTAACAGTAAATGTATCTGCCAGCAACCGGTGAATCACATGGCAGCGAACTTGTTAATTAGAGGATTTAAATAAACAATAATCGAACCAGCATAGTAGCCTTAATATGCCTTTCGATTAAATGGGGCTTGTGTTATGGGTACTAGACGACGAAATATTTAATAGATATAAATACTTAAATACACAAAAAAACATCCAAGACTGAGAAATATTCATGTTCATCACACAAATATTTGCCCTTACCGGGATTTGAACCCAGGATCTAGCTTCGTAGGCAGTATCCTATCCCTACCCAGCTTACCGATCGTCAATTTACTGTGCTATCGGCAAATGAGATGCCAATCGCTCACTCTCAACAAAGTACATACTCGAGCACACTAGCCACCTGGCTCACTCACGCACAGAGCAAGTATTAATGTTAAGTGCATACTCGAGCACACTAGCCACCTGGCTCACTCACGCACACAGCAAGTATTAATGTTAAGTGCATACTCGAGCACACTAGCCACCTGGCTCACTCACGCACAGAGCAAGTATTAATGTTAAGTGCATACTCGAGCACACTAGCCACCTGGCTCACTCACGCACACAGCAAGTATTAATGTTAAGTGCATACTCGAGCACACTAGCCACCTGGCTCACTCACGCAAAGAGCAAGTATTAATGTTAAGTGCATACTCGAGCACACTAGCCACCTGGCTCACTCACGCACACAGCAAGTATTAATGTTAAGTGCATACTCGAGCACACTAGCCACCTGGCTCACTCACGCACAGAGCAAGTATTAATGTTAAGTGCATACTCGAGCACACTAGCCACCTGGCTCACTCACGCACACAGCAAGTATTAATGTTAAGTGCATACTCGAGCACACTAGCCACCTGGCTCACTCACGCACAGAGCAAGTATTAATGTTAAGTGCATACTCGAGCACACTAGCCACCTGGCTCACTCACGCACAGAGCAAGTATTAATGTTAAGTGCATACTCGAGCACACTAGCCACCTGGCTCACTCACGCACACAGCAAGTATTAATGTTAAGTGCATACTCGAGCACACTAGCCACCTGGCTCACTCACGCACAGAGCAAGTATTAATGTTAAGTGCATACTCGAGCACACTAGCCACCTGGCTCACTCACGCACACAGCAAGTATTAATGTTAAGTGCATACTCGAGCACACTAGCCACCTGGCTCACTCACGCACACAGCAAGTATTAATGTTAAGTGCATACTCGAGCACACTAGCCACCTGGCTCACTCACGCACAGAGCAAGTATTAATGTTAAGTGCATACTCGAGCACACTAGCCACCTGGCTCACTCACGCACAGAGCAAGTATTAATGTTAAGTGCATACTCGAGCACACTAGCCACCTGGCTCACTCACGCACACAGCAAGTATTAATGTTAAGTGCATACTCGAGCACACTAGCCACCTGGCTCACTCACGCACACAGCAAGTATTAATGTTAAGTGCATACTCGAGCACACTAGCCACCTGGCTCACTCACGCACACAGCAAGTATTAATGTTAAGTGCATACTCGAGCACACTAGCCACCTGGCTCACTCACGCACAGAGCAAGTATTAATGTTAAGTGCATACTCGAGCACACTAGCCACCTGGCTCACTCATGCACAGAGCAAGTATTAATGTTAAGTGCATACTCGAGCACACTAGCCACCTGGCTCACTCATGCACAGGGCAAGTATTAATGTTAAGTGCATACTCGAGCACACTAGCCACCTGGCTCACTCACGCACACAGCAAGTATTAATGTTAAGTGCATACTCGAGCACACTAGCCACCTGGCTCACTCACGCACACAGCAAGTATTAATGTTAAGTGCATACTCGAGCACACTAGCCACCTGGCTCACTCACGCACACAGCAAGTATTAATGTTAAGTGCATACTCGAGCACACTAGCCACCTGGCTCACTCACGCACACAGCAAGTATTAATGTTAAGTGCATACTCGAGCACACTAGCCACCTGGCTCACTCACGCACACAGCAAGTATTAATGTTAAGTGCATACTCGAGCACACTAGCCACCTGGCTCACTCACGCACAGAGCAAGTATTAATGTTAAGTGCATACTCGAGCACACTAGCCACCTGGCTCACTCACGCACACAGCAAGTATTAATGTTAAGTGCATACTCGAGCACACTAGCCACCTGGCTCACTCACGCACACAGCAAGTATTAATGTTAAGTGCATACTCGAGCACACTAGCCACCTGGCTCACTCACGCACACAGCAAGTATTAATGTTAAGTGCATACTCGAGCACACTAGCCACCTGGCTCACTCATGCACACAGCAAGTATTAATGTTAAGTGCATACTCGAGCACACTAGCCACCTGGCTCACTCATGCACACAGCAAGTATTAATGTTAAGTGCATACTCGAGCACACTAGCCACCTGGCTCACTCACGCACACAGCAAGTATTAATGTTAAGTGCATACTCGAGCACACTAGCCACCTGGCTCACTCACGCACACAGCAAGTATTAATGTTAAGTGCATACTCGAGCACACTAGCCACCTGGCTCACTCACGCACACAGCAAGTATTAATGTTAAGTGCATACTCGAGCACACTAGCCACCTGGCTCACTCACGCACATAGCAAGTATTAATGTTAAGTGCATACTCGAGCACACTAGCCACCTGGCTCACTCATGCACACAGCAAGTATTAATGTTAAGTGCATACTCGAGCACACTCGCCACCTGGCTCACTCACGCACATAGCAAGTATTAATGTTAAGTGCATACTCGAGCACACTAGCCACCTGGCTCACTCACGCACACAGCAAGTATTAATGTTAAGTGCATACTCGAGCACACTAGCCACCTGGCTCACTCATGCACACAGCAAGTATTAATGTTAAGTGCATACTCGAGCACACTAGCCACCTGGCTCACTCATGCACACAGCAAGTATTAATGTTAAGTGCATACTCGAGCACACTAGCCACCTGGCTCACTCACGCACAGAGCAAGTATTAATGTTAAGTGCATACTCGAGCACACTAGCCACCTGGCTCACTCACGCAAAGAGCAAGTATTAATGTTAAGTGCATACTCGAGCACACTCGCCACCTGGCTCACTCACGCACAGAGCAAGTATTAATGTTAAGTGCATACTCGAGCACACTAGCCACCTGGCTCACTCACGCACACAGCAAGTATTAATGTTAAGTGCATACTCGAGCACACTAGCCACCTGGCTCACTCACGCAAAGAGCAAGTATTAATGTTAAGTGCATACTCGAGCACACTCGCCACCTGGCTCACTCACGCACAGAGCAAGTATTAATGTTAAGTGCATACTCGAGCACACTCGCCACCTGGCTCACTCACGCACAGAGCAAGTATTAATGTTAAGTGCATACTCGAGCACACTAGCCACCTGGCTCACTCACGCACAGAGCAAGTATTAATGTTAAGTGCATACTCGAGCACACTAGCCACCTGGCTCACTCACGCACAGAGCAAGTATTAATGTTAAGTGCATACTCGAGCACACTAGCCACCTGGCTCACTCACGCACAGAGCAAGTATTAATGTTAAGTGCATACTCGAGCACACTAGCCACCTGGCTCACTCACGCACAGAGCAAGTATTAATGTTAAGTGCATAATCGAGCACACTAGCCACCTGGCTCACTCACGCACAGAGCAAGTATTAATGTTAAGTGCATACTCGAGCACACTAGCCACCTGGCTCACTCACGCAAAGAGCAAGTATTAATGTTAAGTGCATACTCGAGCACACTAGCCACCTGGCTCACTCACGCACACAGCAAGTATTAATGTTAAGTGCATACTCGAGCACACTCGCCACCTGGCTCACTCACGCAAAGAGCAAGTATTAATGTTAAGTGCATACTCGAGCACACTAGCCACCTGGCTCACTCACGCAAAGAGCAAGTATTAATGTTAAGTGCATACTCGAGCACACTAGCCACCTGGCTCACTCACGCAAAGAGCAAGTATTAATGTTAAGTGCATACTCGAGCACACTAGCCACCTGGCTCACTCACGCACAGAGCAAGTATTAATGTTAAGTGCATACTCGAGCACACTAGCCACCTGGCTCACTCACGCAAAGAGCAAGTATTAATGTTAAGTGCATACTCGAGCACACTAGCCACCTGGCTCACTCACGCACACAGCAAGTATTAATGTTAAGTGCATACTCGAGCACACTCGCCACCTGGCTCACTCACGCAAAGAGCAAGTATTAATGTTAAGTGCATACTCGAGCACACTAGCCACCTGGCTCACTCACGCAAAGAGCAAGTATTAATGTTAAGTGCATACTCGAGCACACTAGCCACCTGGCTCACTCACGCAAAGAGCAAGTATTAATGTTAAGTGCATACTCGAGCACACTAGCCACCTGGCTCACTCACGCAAAGAGCAAGTATTAATGTTAAGTGCATACTCGAGCACACTAGCCACCTGGCTCACTCACGCACACAGCAAGTATTAATGTTAAGTGCATACTCGAGCACACTCGCCACCTGGCTCACTCACGCAAAGAGCAAGTATTAATGTTAAGTGCATACTCGAGCACACTAGCCACCTGGCTCACTCACGCAAAGAGCAAGTATTAATGTTAAGTGCATACTCGAGCACACTAGCCACCTGGCTCACTCACGCAAAGAGCAAGTATTAATGTTAAGTGCATACTCGAGCACACTAGCCACCTGGCTCACTCACGCACAGAGCAAGTATTAATGTTAAGTGCATACTCGAGCACACTAGCCACCTGGCTCACTCACGCAAAGAGCAAGTATTAATGTTAAGTGCATACTCGAGCACACTAGCCACCTGGCTCACTCACGCACACAGCAAGTATTAATGTTAAGTGCATACTCGAGCACACTCGCCACCTGGCTCACTCACGCAAAGAGCAAGTATTAATGTTAAGTGCATACTCGAGCACACTAGCCACCTGGCTCACTCACGCAAAGAGCAAGTATTAATGTTAAGTGCATACTCGAGCACACTAGCCACCTGGCTCACTCACGCAAAGAGCAAGTATTAATGTTAAGTGCATACTCGAGCACACTAGCCACCTGGCTCACTCACGCAAAGAGCAAGTATTAATGTTAAGTGCATACTCGAGCACACTAGCCACCTGGCTCACTCACGCAAAGAGCAAGTATTAATGTTAAGTGCATACTCGAGCACACTAGCCACCTGGCTCACTCATGCACAGGGCAAGTATTAATGTTAAGTGCATACTCGAGCACACTAGCCACCTGGCTCACTCACGCACAGAGCAAGTATTAATGTTAAGTGCATACTCGAGCACACTAGCCACCTGGCTCACTCACGCACAGAGCAAGTATTAATGTTAAGTGCATACTCGAGCACACTAGCCACCTGGCTCACTCACGCAAAGAGCAAGTATTAATGTTAAGTGCATACTCGAGCACACTAGCCACCTGGCTCACTCACGCACAGAGCAAGTATTAATGTTAAGTGCATACTCGAGCACACTAGCCACCTGGCTCACTCACGCACAGAGCAAGTATTAATGTTAAGTGCATACTCGAGCACACTAGCCACCTGGCTCACTCACGCACAGAGCAAGTATTAATGTTAAGTGCATACTCGAGCACACTAGCCACCTGGCTCACTCACGCAAAGAGCAAGTATTAATGTTAAGTGCATACTCGAGCACACTAGCCACCTGGCTCACTCACGCACAGAGCAAGTATTAATGTTAAGTGCATACTCGAGCACACTAGCCACCTGGCTCACTCACGCACAGAGCAAGTATTAATGTTAAGTGCATACTCGAGCACACTAGCCACCTGGCTCACTCACGCACAGAGCAAGTATTAATGTTAAGTGCATACTCGAGCACACTCGCCACCTGGCTCACTCACGCACAGAGCAAGTATTAATGTTAAGTGCATACTCGAGCACACTAGCCACCTGGCTCACTCACGCACAGAGCAAGTATTAATGTTAAGTGCATACTCGAGCACACTAGCCACCTGGCTCACTCACGCAAAGAGCAAGTATTAATGTTAAGTGCATACTCGAGCACACTAGCCACCTGGCTCACTCACGCACAGAGCAAGTATTAATGTTAAGTGCATACTCGAGCACACTAGCCACCTGGCTCACTCACGCACACAGCAAGTATTAATGTTAAGTGCATACTCGAGCACACTAGCCACCTGGCTCACTCACGCACAGAGCAAGTATTAATGTTAAGTGCATACTCGAGCACACTAGCCACCTGGCTCACTCACGCACAGAGCAAGTATTAATGTTAAGTGCATACTCGAGCACACTAGCCACCTGGCTCACTCACGCAAAGAGCAAGTATTAATGTTAAGTGCATACTCGAGCACACTAGCCACCTGGCTCACTCACGCACAGAGCAAGTATTAATGTTAAGTGCATACTCGAGCACACTAGCCACCTGGCTCACTCACGCACAGAGCAAGTATTAATGTTAAGTGCATACTCGAGCACACTAGCCACCTGGCTCACTCACGCAAAGAGCAAGTATTAATGTTAAGTGCATACTCGAGCACACTAGCCACCTGGCTCACTCACGCACAGAGCAAGTATTAATGTTAAGTGCATACTCGAGCACACTAGCCACCTGGCTCACTCACGCACAGAGCAAGTATTAATGTTAAGTGCATACTCGAGCACACTAGCCACCTGGCTCACTCACGCAAAGAGCAAGTATTAATGTTAAGTGCATACTCGAGCACACTAGCCACCTGGCTCACTCACGCAAAGAGCAAGTATTAATGTTAAGTGCATACTCGAGCACACTAGCCACCTGGCTCACTCATGCACAGAGCAAGTATTAATGTTAAGTGCATACTCGAGCACACTAGCCACCTGGCTCACTCACGCACAGAGCAAGTATTAATGTTAAGTGCATACTCGAGCACACTAGCCACCTGGCTCACTCACGCAAAGAGCAAGTATTAATGTTAAGTGCATACTCGAGCACACTAGCCACCTGGCTCACTCACGCACAGAGCAAGTATTAATGTTAAGTGCATACTCGAGCACACTAGCCACCTGGCTCACTCACGCACAGAGCAAGTATTAATGTTAAGTGCATACTCGAGCACACTAGCCACCTGGCTCACTCACGCAAAGAGCAAGTATTAATGTTAAGTGCATACTCGAGCACACTAGCCACCTGGCTCACTCACGCACAGAGCAAGTATTAATGTTAAGTGCATACTCGAGCACACTAGCCACCTGGCTCACTCACGCACAGAGCAAGTATTAATGTTAAGTGCATACTCGAGCACACTAGCCACCTGGCTCACTCACGCACAGAGCAAGTATTAATGTTAAGTGCATACTCGAGCACACTAGCCACCTGGCTCACTCACGCAAAGAGCAAGTATTAATGTTAAGTGCATACTCGAGCACACTAGCCACCTGGCTCACTCACGCACAGAGCAAGTATTAATGTTAAGTGCATACTCGAGCACACTAGCCACCTGGCTCACTCACGCACAGAGCAAGTATTAATGTTAAGTGCATACTCGAGCACACTAGCCACCTGGCTCACTCACGCACAGAGCAAGTATTAATGTTAAGTGCATACTCGAGCACACTCGCCACCTGGCTCACTCACGCACAGAGCAAGTATTAATGTTAAGTGCATACTCGAGCACACTAGCCACCTGGCTCACTCACGCACAGAGCAAGTATTAATGTTAAGTGCATACTCGAGCACACTAGCCACCTGGCTCACTCACGCACACAGCAAGTATTAATGTTAAGTGCATACTCGAGCACACTAGCCACCTGGCTCACTCACGCACAGAGCAAGTATTAATGTTAAGTGCATACTCGAGCACACTAGCCACCTGGCTCACTCACGCAAAGAGCAAGTATTAATGTTAAGTGCATACTCGAGCACACTAGCCACCTGGCTCACTCACGCACAGAGCAAGTATTAATGTTAAGTGCATACTCGAGCACACTCGCCACCTGGCTCACTCACGCACAGAGCAAGTATTAATGTTAAGTGCATACTCGAGCACACTAGCCACCTGGCTCACTCACGCACATAGCAAGTATTAATGTTAAGTGCATACTCGAGCACACTCGCCACCTGGCTCACTCACGCACATAGCAAGTATTAATGTTAAGTGCATACTCGAGCACACTCGCCACCTGGCTCACTCACGCACATAGCAAGTATTAATGTTAAGTGCATACTCGAGCACACTAGCCACCTGGCTCACTCACGCACAGAGCAAGTATTAATGTTAAGACATGCGATCCTCATTATGGTGTAGGTATTTCCTCAGTAGTAATGCTTCAAATATAAGCGACCTCACCATACCACATACTTTTCGTATGTTATACAGTGCTGAAAAGCTTGTAAGTTATCGCTTCTGTCATAGTGTTTATTTTCAAAAGCACTTCATGTTGGTAGAAGGATGTTGTTATGTACACTTTTGACTGAGATTATAATAATAAATTATTCGTCGTCGTACATACGTCCCACTGCTGGGCACAGGCCTCTTCTCATGGATAACAGGGAACAGGCTGTATTTTTCGCGCTGCCTTAGTACGGGTTGGGGACTCCACTAACCCCTTTGAATTTCTTCGCACGTGTGTAGCAGTTTTCTCCCGATGCTTTTTCTTCACCGAAGAGCTAACGGTATATATCAAATATTCCGTACATAACTTCCTAAATACTCATTGGTACGAGCCGGGATTCGAACCCACGACCGCCAATTTGGCAGCCGCATGCCTGAAGTATTTGGCTACCGTAGTTTATCACTAACCCGTACTGTACCTTATTTAACTACTGTCAAATATAAATTTCACTTCGCAGGTTACATAACGAAGTTGCCAATTTTCGGGCCAATACCTAGGGCAGACCAGTTCAACGATGAAAAATTCTGGGAACTGCCATGATTGAAACAACGTGTTGGCAACTGTCTTCGTAATTATGTGTAAAAGTATCGCTGATTCTTCGATGTCCTATTTCCAGCATGTGTAACTGACTTTGAAGGGCAAATTCCCGCTAGCCGAATACCGAATAGGAGCGAAACTAAACGGTTTGAACGGCAAGTAAATGGTTATAAAAACCATATAAATTATTATGAAACTGGGTTTTGTTCCTATAATCTCTTTGAAATTTGAGTCTTGTGTCGTGTGACGTTATTAAATGAGAGTGTGAGCCGAGGAACTGCTAAATAACAATGTATCATTTCGGGAAATCCGGTAAAATAAGAATGTGCATAAGTGAATAATGTAACGTTTGTAGCTTGTTGGTGTGTTGGCTATTTTGTAGATGTTTACATTGAGAAACGTATTATAATTAAAATATGTCTGCTTGATAAAAATCGTTACACTTTAATTTCCTTAACTTTTTAATTGACTTCATAATGGAGGAGGTTTTCAATTCGTCGGAATCTTTTATATTTTATGTATGTTCCCAGAATTAGAAGACACCTGGACCGATTTAGTTTTTTTTTTGTTTTGTTTCAAAGTGTATCCTTTCCAGACCCCGTAGCATGGACGGCCTTATCACACGATAAGCGACAAGATAGAGCGTCCGTCACTGGCTGACACCGTTCGATGGAACGAGACGGACGCTCTATCTTGTAACTTATCGCGTGATAATGCCGACCATGATACGGGGTCTGGTGGTCCTATGGTCATAGTCTGATGATGGTATCCTGGAAAAAATTAAGGGACTGATCAAATAAGGAAGTACTGAAATATTAGTCTAAGATGTTTTTTGGCGATACACTCAAGAGCAGAAGTAGCTACTACAAACAGGTCAAAGTAAATAATATACGGTTGTATTACAAGGCAATAGTAGCTTGTTTAGACTACTTCTGCTGATAACTGTATAGCCAGCAACAAGTTTTTTAGGCCTCGTACAAACGACAGATACAGCGATCTGGGACGCGTACTTGGTGTCAGGTACCTAAAGGTAGCAAGTAGCAAGCTTTTCCATAGTGCTCTGACAGCATGCAAGCCGTTTCGCCAAACGTGTCGCCTGCGAAAATACGCTAATAGTTGCGTCTCATCTTCGCTGGTAGACCAGCACGTTTTTTTAGTGGAATAGCGAACAAGGAATATTTCTCTCGTACCATACGATTAGCTTGGATATCCGCAAAGCAACGCCTGATTCAATCAATGATTTAGGTATACTGATTTCACCCTGGAACTACATTATAATATCCTCTAGCTGTGCAAAGTCCTACTGTTCAGTGGAATATATAACTTTAAATTGGAAACAACTTTATTCCTATTAAGTGTAGTTGGATTGAATGTCATTGCCAATTTTTATTGTAGGTACCTATTGGTAGGTGTCTCTAGGATGCTGTAGGTACCTAATGTTCTTCTTGCAATACAGTAGATAAACATAAAACATAAACATAATTTATTGATAAAACATAAAGTACATCAGTTTTACTATAGACTAGGAGCTTACTATTAGAGGCAAATAACCCGTGACCCGTGATGACGTGAAGATGACAACAAAAATAATTAATTTTCACGATTATATTATGTTTGCCGACAACATATAATGTGATATTTAAAAGATTTTTAGTACATAAAGATCAATATTTAGGTTAGGAATTCCTAACCTTACAAAGTTCATACTAACAGATTTTGGAGTTTCATAAAGATACATAGCTACACATCAGCATCATCATCATATCAGCCGAAAGATATCCACTGCTGGACATAGGCTTCCCCTAAAGAGTGCCACAATGACTGGTCCTGCGCCACCCGCATCAAGCGGCCAGGCTCGTGACCTTTACCAGATCATCAGTCCACCTTGTGGGGGGTTCTTCTACGCACGCTGCGCTTGGCTGTCGATACGCATGTTAAACTATATAGTACCTCTTTTTCGCGATGAAGGTCAAAAAAACAGTGAACATCCCTATTAAAAACATTTGCAAGCTATGAAGCCGCTTACCGTCAGCGGGTCGCACGCTCGATTGCCATTTGTTTAAAAAAGGTTTCCTTTAGCTCGTTGAACGCACTCATTGCCTCTTTATTTTTATGGATCATTCAGCAGTGAAACATTCTTCATTTTTAGGGTTCCGTATTCGACTCGGAACCCTTATAGTTTCGCTTTGTCTGTCCGTCCGTCCGCGGATAATCTTATTAACCGTTAGCACTAGAACGCTGAAATTTAATACTTATATGTATATCAATCACGCCGACAGTGGTAAAATAAAAAGTGAAGATTTTTTTTTATTAGGGTACCTCCTACTCTATACGTAACGTGGGGAGTGTTTTTTTTTCATTTCAACCCTAACGTGTGATATATTGTTGGATAGGTATTTAAAAATGAATAGGGGTTTGCTGATGTCATTTTTTTATAATGTTAATATTTTCGGAGATAATCGCTCCAGAAGTAAAAAAAAATGTGTCCCCCCCCCCTCTTACTTTTGAACCATAAGTTTTAAAAATATGAAAAAATCTTAAAAGTAGAACTTTAAAACCTTATAGGAAAATTATTTTGAACTTGATAGTGTCACGGAGTGACATTCTAAACTAGAGGATAATTACAAAGAATTAGGCAATATCACATTTAGTTTCATACAACTTAACATTAGCAAGTTTCAATTACTTGAGATAAAAATTAAATTACAGTATTCAGGAATGTAGAATTTATTTCACTGCAATACTAGAGATAAGATCTGAGGCCAGGTGGCTCGAGATGCAGGGAGGGTCCATTTTGGAGTGACGTCACGGCACGCAAGCAGCGTACACGCAAGCGTATCAAGTCGTAATATTAAAAATAAAACAAAAGATTTTTCTTACCGTGCAGTGATTTATATTTGTTTATAACACTAACACTGATAACAATCATTGTTCGTGAGTGAATTGGTGCTGTGCATAGGTGAAAACGGCTAAACACTTGTAGACAAAAAAAAAACTACCTACGCCCATAAAAAAAACAAAAAATGTCCAATAAATGTGCTGCCTGTATAAATCCCACTAGGCGCATTGGGTCTATAGTGTGTCCTAAATGTAGCACTGCATATCACTGTGCGTGTGTGGGACTCCCGGCGGGAACGACGGCCTCTCGGGATTGGACCTGTCCGTCGTGCCAGAGGTTTCAGCCGCGCGACAACCAGGCCGACACGCCTGTGAAGGGTCTGGTCGTGGTCAGCCAGCCTCCTGTCATCAAGTCTGCTCCAACTGCCACTTCTGATCCAGTTGTCTCTCAGCCCGCTTCCGCCCAGCCTACAGTGTCCCAGGCGCGCCCCGCCGCGGCGCTCTCATCGCGGCCGACTGTATCGCCCGAGCCCCCGATCCCCATCGATTGCGATATAGGGTCTGAGATGCGTCTTTTTAGGACGGAGCTCCAAGCGGTGAGGCAGGAGCTGAGGGATTTCAGGCAGGAGTTCCACGACGATCGGGTGCGTTTTGTCGACTACTGTGGCAGAGTCGAATCGCTGGAGGGTCGCGTCGAGGCCGTGGAAAAAGCAGTCGCTGAGAGCACCGTCGTGGCGGCCACCAAGGCCCTGGAGCAAACCATCGCAGTCCTTCAGCTTGAGCTACAGGAGCGGGACCAGGAGCTCTTGTCCAATGACGTACAGCTGTCCAACGTGCCAGAGGAGCCTGGCGAGAGCCCCGCCGGCCTGGTGACGCGGGTCTGCGCCAAGCTGGGGGTCGAGCTGGACGTGCGCGACGTGGTGTGCGTGCACCGTGTGGGTCGCGCTCGCGAGCCGGGCCGGCCGCGCCCGCTGGTGCTGCGCCTGGCGCGCCGCGCCGTGCGGGACGACTTGCTGCGGGCCGCGCGCGCGCGCCGCGGTGCTACCACCGAGGGCCTGGGGCTGGCCTCGTCGCCGCAGAAGTTCTACGTGAACGAGCGGCTGACGAGCAGCAACCGGAAGCTATTCCAGCGCGCACGTGAGGCCGCGCGCGATGCCGCCTGGCGCTACGTGTGGACGAGGGACGGCAAGATCTTCGCCCGACGAGTAGACGGCAGGCCTAGTCAGCGAATACGCCAACTGTCCGATTTGGAGATGTTTCGCAAACCCGTTGATTAGACCTAAAAAAGAAAAAAAGAAATTATTGTTATTGTGTTTTTTCGTTGTAATCAATTCGTTGTGTCCAAAAGTATTCAGTCTTTCTTACCGTGTTTTTATGGCCCATTTGTTATTTACGTGTTTGTGTGTCGTCGCGGGAGTGAATCAATATTGCACAATTACTTCAGCCCCGTATAGTGATTCAGCCTGGAACAAAGCAATATTTGATGTCATATTTATTCATTTTACCGTTATCCATATATGCGTACATTATTTATTATATATTTATGCAACACCAATCTTTATTTTAGCTGTGATTAGTAGGAATGATTGCGTAATACTTACGGGTAAACAGTTGTTCGTTTGCAATTGTTATTGTGCTGTCGTAGTTATTAGTTTTTTGTAATGTCTCGTTTCAAACACTTTAAAGTTGGTTTATTTAATGCTGGCTCTCTTGGTACTGGCCACGATGAGTTGACTATGACAATGTTGGAGACTGACGCTGACATTATTGCGATAAACGAGACCTGGCTTCGCACAGGTGAGGAGGGCCGCGCCCCGACCGTTCCGGGCTATAGACTGCGGCACGTGCCGAGACCGGCCGATGTCCGCGCGGGGAGGGGAGGTGGAGTGGCGTTCTATCTGCGCCGGGGCCTTACCGCGCGCACCGTGCCGCATCCCCCCGCACCGCTCGTGGAGCAATTATGGCTTAAAATTAATATTAATTCTAAACGTCTAGTAATTGGAACTGCATATCGTCCCCCGTGGCTTAACGTGGAGACTTTTTTTGACGCTAATACGGACTCAATTACTACTTTTACTAACTACGACCGCTTAATATTACTTGGAGATTTTAATATAAATTACTGTGACAAAAATGACACAAAACTGAAACACTTGACGCAATTTCTGACAACACTCGACTTAACTCAGCATGTAAACGACCCGACGCACTTCACAGACCACAGTGAGACCACGATAGATCTAGTCTGTACTGACGCTCGCGTTTTGTCTGTGGACGTGAGGCATATTCCAGATCTAGGCAGACACGCATTTATTACAGCTGAGATTGATATTAAAAAAAGGAACCCGACGCCAAGACGTATTACCTACCGACCTCTTAAAGACATTACCTTAGACGACTTCAACAATGACCTTGACGCTATAGACTGGGAACAACTTTTTTTACTGTATGACGTAAACGACATGGTTCGGCGATTTAATGAGCTTATACTAGGACTGTTTGACATACATGCACCGGAGAGGACAATTGTTGTGAGGGAGGCACCCAAGCCGTGGTTGACGAGTAACGTCAAGCTTATGATGCATCTCAGGAACAAAGCCCATGCTAAATTTAAGGAGACAGGGAACGAAGCACATAAAAAATATTACTTGGACCTGAAACATCTTGTCATTGAGGCCATCCACAATGAGAAGCGTGCCTTCTTCCAACACGAGATTAATAATATGACTGACTCAAAGACCCTTTGGACCAACTTGAAGCGGACTGTTATTCCAGATTTCCGGACGCAAACAGATCTCCCGCATTATTTTGACGACCCTGACTTATTGAACCGACATTTTCTGGATATACCAGGTACACGGGACGTACCAATATCGGACATGACTTTTTATAAGTTTGACAGACACTGCAATAAAACTTTTTCTCTTTCACCTACGACTGTTGCAGCTGTCACAAAAATATTGACATCAATTAAGACGACTGCAAAGGGACTCGACATGATTGACATTGACATGCTACTGTTGACGCTGCCTAGGACTGCTGACATACTGACGCACATTATTAAAAGAAGTATACAGACTATGACTTTCCCGGTGGACTGGAAAATTGCTAAAGTGACTCCATTACCAAAAAAGCCAAATCCAGCTAACCTGTCCGAGCTCCATCCCATAAGTATTCTCCCTTGCGTATCAAAGGTAATAGAGCGAGTGGTCTGCGACCAGCTCTCGGCATACCTGGAGGAAAATGGCATCCTACCTGAGCTACAGTCAGGTTTTCGCAAGGGTCGATCGACAGTTACTGCGTTGCTCGATGTAGTCGACAATATCCTACAGGCTTGGGATGTTGGGGAGAGTACCATTCTCGTTCTTCTGGATTTTTCGAGAGCTTTTGATTGTATAAACGTGTCCTTACTTCTATCGAAGATGTCATATTACGGGTTTGATGTTTCTGCGGTGAAGTGGTTTGATAGTTATCTCTCCGGCTGCGTGCAGACGGTGGCGTTGCGTAGGATGGATGGTGGCACTTTGCGGTCCGCTCTTTGCTCTGTGGAAAGAGGTGTGCCGCAAGGTTCAATACTGGGTCCCCTGCTTTTTATATTGTATAGTGCTGACATCACTCACAATATAAGAGGCAGTAGATACCATCTTTACGCTGACGACCTCCAGTTATACCTCTCTAGCGCGCCCACGGACATATCTGTTGCGGTCGATACACTCAACGCAGACCTAGAACGTATTTCTACTTGGTCGGAAAAGAACTGCCTAGTCCTTAATCCGAATAAGTCGAAATATGTTGTTTTTGGGTCAGAGCATCAAATCCGTAGTACCATCAGTAACCTCGAGACTTTGACTACCAGTAAGGTTGCTATCATGGGCGAACCAATAGAGAGGGTGGTAGAAGCAACTAACCTTGGCCTCCTCATGGACGGCAAGCTGCGCTTTGAGAACCACGTACTAAAAGTTGTGAGTAACTGCTTCTACCGCCTTAAAGTTCTTTACAATGTTCGCGATTACTTAAGTGTTGATTTGCGTGTTAACCTTTGTGAATCGCTGATATTGTCAAGATTAAACTATTGTGATGTTGTCTATGCTGGCTGCATTACTGGTCGTACAAAAAAGCTCATACAGCGAGTGCAAAACGCATGCATTCGTTTCTGTTTCCGAGTCCCATCCCGCTCCCATATCACTCCCTACTTGAACGCCGCTGGTCTGCTGAACATGCCTGCACGCAGACGGCTTCACCTCGCCACTCTTCTCTTTGGCATAGTGCGATCTGGGGTCCCAGCATATTTGCTGAGTAGACTTGTATGGCCCAAGAGTGCGCGTAGGTGTAAGGCGATGATTCTGGTGCCAAAGCATCGGACCGCGGCGTTTCGAGGTAGCTTCAGGTTCGCGGCGTCCAAGTGTTGGAATGATCTCCCCCCACCTATCCAAGGAGCGTCTAGCAGGTATACCTTTAGGCGCCAGCTTAAGGGCTACTTGTTGACGCTCCAAAAATCCCAACCCTAACAAATCCAGCACTTTATTTAATTTTTAAGCATTTTTTTTTTAAACATCCCAACCGTTTCGCGTTTTTCACATTGTTTTTCATCCCATTGTGCTTGTGTCACATATTTAACAGATTTAGTATATAAATTATTTATTTATTATGTGTATACGTTTGTATCGGCAGTATGTTGTGTTGCGTTCCGTGGGTCACCTACGGTGCTGTCTGAAAATCAGCGCTGTAGGTGTCTTTCTGACACCTTGGCATAATGCTGAGACAACGACCGATTCACTGCCGCGAAGACACACACATTATGTGTCAATTGTATTGTATCTGTACTCCCTTTGTCTCTGTGTGTCTTTTGTGTAGTGAATAAATGTTTTCTTTCTTTCTTTCTATTTTGATTTTGCGGCCGACACAGTAGCAGCCTTGTAAAGGAGGTTTTTTTTTCTGTCCCATGGGAGGTCTTCATTTGGGAGCTGATTTCGTACTGGTGTCCTGAAAGGGAGTAAAACCAGAGGATTTCAGCAAGTGAGACGGGAAGATTAAGGAAGTTCAAGTAAAATTAAGGAAGATCAAGTAAGATCAAGTAAGATCCAGTGAAGATCAAGTTAAAGATCAGGTTATTTGTTCTTTGTTTGAAGAGGGCATGGTATCTCATCCAACTTCCTCTTCACCTTTGGAACCGGCGAGTCGCAGCACGGAGTCTCTCTCCAGTGCGCGCCCCGTAATCTACAACTTCCTCGAGCTGAAGGTCGGTGAACGTTTGCTTTCATAGTAGGAGATCTCTGCCATTTAGCAGTTCCCTGGAAAGATAGATTAAATAATATTCAAGACTGTTCCAATTTAATCTCTTTTGAAAGCTACTTTCTGGTACTATAACTTAGGTACTAACACACTTAGATAGGAAATATAATCTGGTTAATTCGTGAGATAGAATCCGTATACGACCCAAGCTTTAAGCTGAGCAAATAAACTTAGCAATTACCCAGATTCATAGAAATACATACCTTCATAGTTTTGTAGAAGAGAACTGGAAAATACGAGTTAGGTATATAGGAAATAAAGTGTACCATAAAATATACTAACTTGTTTTATTAGAACACCAAAAGCTTCCCATGACTTGTGCATCGTAACCATTTGTTTTTTTAACACATTTGTGTAATTGTTTCCATTTTTCACATATCCCTGGTGATTGCAGCTCCTTTTGAGCTTTAGCCGAGCACAGGCAATCCTCCAGGTGATAATAGGTTGAATAGTTTTTGAAAAAAATTACAAAATATTTTCTGAACTAAGTTTGTAATTTTTACCGTATAAGTAGGTGTTTAATGTAACAGTAATTTCTACAAAATCACAATGAAATGACGTGTTTTCAAATAAAGTAAAAAACGGTGAAAATCGGTTCACGCAATAAAGAATTATCCCATAAAAATCATTTTCCATACTTTAAGCTCGCGCGCAATAGTTTACTTAATTTGCCGATAGATGTCGCTGTACGCGGAACGCTCACATTGAACTAACCCGCTTTGCTAGCTCCGCTTTCAACACAAGCACTTGTGCCGAATAACAAATAACGATTAAAATGTACAATACAATACAATACAAATACTCTTTTCATCTCTCATACTCTGAAAACTCTGAAATGACGTGCTTTCAAATGAAGTAAAAAAACGGATTAAGGGTTTTAGGGTTTTGTACATAATATGTCAACTCAATGTAACAAATAGCCCATTTTTTTAACGTTTAAGTGGGGACACTTACTGTGACGGACGAAAAACTACGGAACCCTACACTGAGCGTGGCCCGACACGCTCTTGGCCGGTTTTTAATTATTTGTCGCACAATTCTGTGTCATACAATCTTATGTATAATTAATAATCTCATTCCATTAGAATTTTAACGGACAAATTCTTAAGGTCTTACTAAGACACCGTACTGTATTAGTTTTACTTATTCCCATCAAACACGGCAATACTGCGTTGTATTATGCGTTACAAAATGGTTTTCCTTGAAATTAGCATCGATTGGCTATTACGCTTACGGTGTCTGCTCTCCACCAGGTAGGCCGTATGATATTATTGTTTACCATCGTCGATGTTATATATAAAAAATCGTTGCCAGTTGACATTAAAAACAATAGACAATTAAGGCTCTCACAGACTAGCGCGACCTGCGGTGGCAGTCAATAGTATCATACGGCAAGCCAGTTCCAAGTCGAGCAAAACAGCGGCACGGCCGTACCATCCTTTTCTCGAAACAGATCAGGCCATTTTCGACCCCCCTATAACTTCGTTGTGGATAAAATTATTATCGACCGCAGCCGCAGGCCGCGCCTGTGTGATTCAGGACTCAGGTAGCTTGACTTAGCTTGGGCACTACTGTACCTCCAGATGCACCTAGATCCTACTAATATTATAAACTAGCTTCCGCCCGCGACTTCGTCCGCGTGGACCCGGGATAAAAACTATCCTATATTTTAATCCAGGCTATAAACTATCTTAGTGCAAAATTTCATTCAAATCGGTTCAGCCGTTTAAGCGTGATTGAGTAACAAACATCCAAACATCCAAACATCCAAACATCTAAACTTTCGCATTTATAATATTAGTAGGATGTGAAAGTTTAGATGTTTGGATGTTTGTTACTCAATCACGCTTGAACGCCTCAACCGATTTGATTGAAATTTTGCACAAAGTTAGTTTAAAGCCTGGATATATATAGGATAGTTTTTATCCTGGGCCCACGCAGACGAAGTCGCGGGCGGAAGCTAGTAATATAATAATCACTAAAGTAGTTCTAATACTAGAAAGTTAGTTTCAATTTGAAATGACTAACAGATAAGCCGAAAGGTATTAATTACATTTGGACAATACGGGCGGGTTTCGCATAAAAAAGCTATAATTAAACATGCCTAGACCAAATTGAAATTCCTATTTCCGGTTCATCGAAATACAAACCGTAACACGGCCAACTAAGGTTTAATATGCGCTGGACGATAATACCAGGGTACACGGTACACGGGCACTAGACGGGACTACATTAAGGTCCGTTCCACACTAACATGTGTTTAGATTGGACATCCATTGCCTTTGAGTGTCGGTGCTTTTGTCTGGCCTCGTTTGAATGGGAGTGCAAGCAAAGTTCAGGCTTTACCACTTAAGCTTGATTTAATCAAACCGGATTAAGACTATTTAAGACTTTATCCCAAATTCTTTATTTTGTTTGAACTTTTCATAGAAACTCGTTTTGTTTGGTCAAATTGGCACAGAATCGGAAAAAAACATAGTTTTTGTGTATGAATTGCAACGACGTATCTTCTAAATTAAAATCCATCGTTGAATAAGAATTTCTATTTGCACGAGCGAGCGATGTTATTTGTTTCTGGTTAATGGTTTCGTATGTCCGTCGCCTGTCCGGCAGTTCTGCTGTACAGCCTCGCTATTCTGTTACTTGTTTTTAAGCTCACCTCAACGCTCACCCACAAATATATATTGACGCCGCGATTCGTAGTAACTAAACGTAGATAAAGGTCTAGTGTCGCTAGGCGTGACGGGTGGGGTGAGACGCAGGTGCGCGTAAAGAATAACAGCCCAAGTCGCATTTCTCAACTGATTCTCGTGAAATTTTGTGAGCAGGTTTAATAATTATGTAGTTATTTTGGTTCACTTCGACGGTGTAAAATTAAATATGATGCGCCATTTTGGCTTCAGACGGCGAATTGGATATGAATATGATACATTTCGTTGCCTACTGTAGGTGCACACATTATGTCTGTACTATATGTATACCTTATGTGTGTGTTAACAAGTAGCGGTTGCACCGCGCGAGGCATTCTGAAATATAGATCGTATCGAGCAATACGTTTTTAATTAATATCCTTCCGTACAACCTTCTGCGAGGAGTGAGTAGGGCTATTGTGAACCTTGAATATATAATAAAATAAATAAAAAAATAAAAAATAAAAATAAAAAATAAAAATAAAAAATAAAAATAAAAAATAAAAATAAAAAATAAAAATAAAAAAGCCTTTTATTTCCCTTTTTTTACATTTGTGCACTTTTTAATATATACCTATATGTTTATTTATTCTACTTCTTTATTTATTCATTTTTTTTTTTTTTTTTTTTACATTTTGTTGGTAGAATATACTATCTATAGTATCAGGAACCCCTCCCAGGAAAAGGCCTCTTCCAAAGATTGCCATTTTTGACGGTCTTGAGCTTCAAGTATCCAATTTGGTCCCGCTAGTTTTTTGATCTCGTCCTCCCAGCGTGAGTGTGGTCTTCCCGGTCGACGTTTGCCCTGTGGGCCTTTCCACGATGTAACTATTTTAGTCCATCTGTGGTCTAAGGCGCGCTACGTGTCCAGCCCATCTCCACTTCAGTTTTAGTGCTTGTTCGAGTGCGTCCATAGTATTTAACTTTTCTCTTATTTTTGTATGTCTGATTTTATTTATTTTTTTAATATTTAACATGCTTCTTTCCATCCCCCTTTGGCATGTAATTAATTTATTTTTGACGGCGTTTGTAAAATTCCATGTTTGGCACGCATATGTTAGACATGGAATAAAACATGTGTCCATGACTTTCTTTTTAAATCTTACTTGCATGTTGCTTTTGAATACTTCTTTGAGGCTCCAGTATTTTTTCCACGTGTTGTTTATTCTTCTTTCGACTTCTAATTCGTTAGAATTGCCCTGGAATCCAATTTTCTTGCCTAAATAGATGTAATGATCGACGTATTCTAGTGGCTCGTTATCAATTTCTATTTTGGGTTTTTTATAGTTGGTCATGATTTTTGTTTTCGATTTGTTCATTTCAAGACCCACCTGCTTGCTAGCGCCTTGAAGAGTTTTAACCATGTATTGTAGGTGTGGTCCAGTTTCTGCTAGTAGCACGATGTCATCTGCAAATCTAAGATGACTCAGGTATTTGTCTCCGATTCGTAGAGCTTGTTTTTGCCAATCAAGTTTGCTTATGACGTTTTCTAAAATTGCAATAAAAATTCTAGGAGAAAGCGGGTCGCCCTGTCGTACTCCTCTTTTGACGGGGAAGCTCGGACCGGTAGTTTCTAGCTTCACTTTGCTTGAACTTTCCGAATATATGCTTTTTAGTATTTTTATGTACTTCATTTCTACCTTATGAGTTTGTAAAGATTCCCATATACTTTCGTGTGAAACGGTGTCGAAAGCCTTCTGGTAGTCGACAAATGCAATGTATAATGGTCGTTGTTGCTCCTGGAACTTCTCGATTGCCAGCTGAAGAGTGTGTATGTGGTCGATAGTGCTGAATCCTTTCCTAAAGCCGGCTTGTTCGATCGGTTGATTATTTTCTAATGACGTGGTTATTCTATGGTTTATAATCGTCGAAAAAAGTTTGTATATAGATGGAAGTAGGCTTATAGGTCTGTAGTTGCCGATTTCTTTAGGATCTCCTTTTTTGTATAGTAAAATAATAATAGATTCGGACCACTGTGAAGGCGTTTCTGCTGTTTCCATAATAAGATTGAATAAATGTGCGAGTGGCGCGGCTAGTTCTTCTTGGGCGGTTTTTAAAACGTCGTTTGTAATGTTATCAGAGCCTGGACTTTTATCCGATTTTAGCTTTCGTATCGCAGCTATTATTTCCTTGCGGTCTATTGGTGGAACATGGAATTGATTTTCTAATAAAGGTGTTGTCAAGTTTTGAGTGGGATAAAATGTGGAACAGTATTGGTTGTTTTCGTCCACTGTTACATTGTGATATAAGTCTCTATAGAAGTTTGTCGCTACATCTATAATATCTTTCCTGTTGTATTTAGTTTCTTCGGATTTTTTTAAACCTTCAATCCACGTTTTCATGGTTCGCAGTTCTTTGTATCCCTTTTTCAGGCTTCCTTTTTGTTCGAGATGTTTTTCTAAAATTGAAGATCTATATAACTGGTAATTTTTTCTTATATATTTACTTATAAGTTTGTATAGAGCTTTAAGCTCGTTTTTCATCGCCCTAGTTTTATTTCTGGTTGTTTGGAGTTCTTGTCTTCTTTTTATTAGGTGTCTGGTACGGTCTGTAAGAATATTCTGGTTACTGGGCGGTTTTTCTGTCTCGCATGCCATTTTTAAGCTTGTCTGAATAGAGTTTATAGTTTTTTCGTAGAAAGTTTGCACTGTCTCTCCTGGATTATCTTTGTTTAATGTATTAAAGCACTTTTTTAAGTTTTCTTTGTACAGTAATATTTCTTTTTCGCTTTTTAAGGTGCTGTATTGCCTTTTCTGGTACCTGGTTCTGCTTTTTATTGTTTTTTTAAGGATAAGACTGCTCGAAGCGGTCTATGGTCCGATGGGTAATTTATATTTAGTGCTTCTATGTTGGTAAATATTTGTGGTTGATTACATAGAATAAAATCGATTTCATTTTTATGTTGGCCATTAGGAGAGCGCCAAGTCCATCTTTTTTTCGATTTTTTCTTGAAAAAAGTATTTATAATAGCTAATTTGTTTTCTAAGGCGTAGTTTATGAGTTTTTGTCCTCTAGCGTTCCTTTCTCCGTATCCGTATCGTTTTGTAACTAGTTGAATATATACCACATATAAAGTCTGGTGACCCGACTTTGAACATTAAAATTAATCATTATAAAGGATATTGAGTGAAGTGAATAATGACGGGAAAAGGACTCATCCCCACTGCCCAAGGACAGGCGCCAGCCACATCAGCGTCGGCTGCGGCAGGTACGAGTACGGTTCCGGTGACTTCGACGAATACGGTTCCGACGACTTCTACTTCGACTCCTACGATCCAGATTCCAGAACCGGTGCCGAGACGCGATTACGATATGGAAGATACGACACTCGCTAGTATTACTGTCTCTTCGAGGGTTCCCGAGTTTTGGACCGACATGCCAAGAATTTGGTTTTTGCAATTCGAGGCGGCAGTGGAGAACCAGCGACTGGGCGATACAGCCAAGCAGAACTTGGTGATGACGAAACTCAGTAAACATGCTATTAAACAGGTGAGCGATTTATTATTATCACCTACTTCGAACAACAGATAGGTATGATGCGTTAAAGGAATGACTCCTAAAAATATATGAAGAGTCCGATACGCGTCAGACGCAGAAATTACTGGGAGAGATGGAGCTAGGCATTCAAAAGCCGTCTCACCTACTCAGGAGTATGCGTGACCCTGCACGAGGGAGGATTCTAGACCAGACTTTGATCATCATGTGGAACGGGCATCTGCCGCCAGCAGTGCAGGCAGTGTTAGCAGCATCAGAGGTCACGGACATGGAGAAATTAGCGTGTATCGCCGACAAGGTCATGGATGCGACTCGCCCGTTGGAGGTCACAGAGATAGCGACAGCGAAGCATCGGTCGAAAGATACTGATTTAGCGACGAAGGTGGATAAGCTTATGGTGGAAATGGCTGAGATGCGGAGATCGAGAAATACGCAGAGAAGTGCCACACCGGCGAGGCAGAAATCAAGGTCGCGAGAAGAAAACAACGGTAAAAGTGGAAGAAAACCAGGATGGTTATGTTTCTATCATTTTCGTTACGGGAAGAAGGCTGCAAAATGCGTCAAGCCGTGTAACTGGGTGGACCAGCCGGAAGTGGCGGGAAACTAGGTGCGATGCAGTCAGAGGCGGAGATGTGTATCGACGTAACAAATAATCGCCTATGTGTTACAGACTTAAATAGCAGATTACGTTTTCTTATCGACATGGGAGCAAATGTATCCGTGTTACCGGTATCAAATCGGCGTGCTTCCTCCGTTTCGGTGAGTGATAAATATAAGTTATATGCCGCAAATGGTAGCGAAATAAAAACTTACGGTGTACGCAGCTTAGTATTAAATTTAAATCTCAGGAGAACATTTAAATGGATTTTTATAGTTGCAGACGTTAAACAACCTATAATTGGAGCTAATTTCCTAAGCCATTATAAGTTGTTAGTAGATCTCAACGCGCGGAAATTAAGAGGTCAAGTTACTAAGTTAAATGTTCTCGCTGCGATTGTTAGCCACGATGTGGCCGAGTTATCTATTAAGTCTGTGGATGTAAAAAACCCTTGGCATGAAATATTGTTAAAATATTCTGATTTAACTAAGCCGGTGTGTTACAAGGACACCCCAAAACATTCCGTCTTTCATTATATTGAAACTACGGGCCCCCCGGTGTATGCTAAAGCTAGACCTTTACCACCAGACCGTTCTAACAAAGTTAAAGAGGAATTCAGATTGATGTCAGACCTTGGCATCTGTAGACCTTCGAGTAGCCCTTGGGCAAGCCCTTTGCACGTTGTACCCAAGAAAAATGGGGAAAGACGTCCTTGCGGCGACTATAGAAGACTTAATACCATCACGAAACCTGATCGGTATCCGATTCCTCGTTTACAAGATTTTACATATCTGTTGGCAGGTAATAAAAATATATTTACTAGGTTGGATTTAAATAGAGCGTATCATTTCATACCGGTGGCCCCGGAGGACATAGAGAAGACTAGCATTATAACACCTTTTGGTTTGTTCGAATTTCCCCGAATGTCATTCGGATTACGAAACAGTGCACTGACTTTCCAGCGTTTTATGGATACTGTGGTACTGCGAGATTTAAATTTTATATTTTGCTATATAGATGACGTTGTAATCGCGAGCGCAACAGAAGAACAACACAAAGAGCAGTTAAAGTTAGTTTTTGAACGATTCAATAAGTATGGTATAACAATTAGCGTGTCTAAATTTGACTTTGGCAAGTCCAAACTCAATTTTTTAGGTTACGAAGTGTCGACTGACGGTATAAGACCTTTAGATGAAAGTGCAGGCAATAGTAAATTTTCCGAAACCAGAAACCGTTGAGCAATTACGACGATTTCTAGGTATGTTAAATTTCTATAGGTTACATATTCCTAGGGCTATAGACTATCAGAAGGATTTAAACCAGTATTTAAATAACAGCAAAAAGCGTGATAAGACAGTCATACAATGGACCGATACGGCTAATGAAGCGTTTGAAAAGTGCAAACAAAGCCTAAAAAGCGCAGTTACACTTTCTCATCCACTACCAGAAGCCAAACTAGCTCTGATGACAGATGCGTTAGAAACTAGTATTGGATCAGTTTTACAACAAAAGGTTGGCGATGTCTCGCAACCATTACGATATTTTTCACGAAAACTTTCGGACGCGCAAAAGAAATATTCAGCGTATGATAGGGAATTACTAGGTATATACGCTTCTGTAAGATATTTTCGAAACATGTTAGAGGGTCGTGATCTTGTTATACACACGGGTCACAAACCTTTAACATATGCTTTTACCAAAGTAAACAGTGACAAAGAAAATCCTAGAAGAGTGCGTTATTTATCGTATATTAGTGAGTTCACAACTAATATATTATGTCATATAAGTGGTACGCAAAATGTGGTAGCCGATACCTTATCCCGTATAGAAACCATTTACTGTCCCACGGGAATTGATTACGCAGAATTAGCAGAAAGGCAACCCAGTGATAGTTACTTACAAGAAAGCGTAGGCGCGCCACATGATACTTTGCAATACAAGCAAGTTAGCTTGCCGGACTGTGAGAAAAAGATATACTGCGAGGTATCAACAAAGAATATTAGACCTTATTTACCTGAAGATTTTAGGAAGCAGGCGTGGTATTATATACATAATCTAAGTCATCCTGGCATAAGAACTACTAAGCATTTAGTTACTGAGAGATTCTTTTGGCCGAAAATGAATTCGGATATCACGAAATGGACTAGATCATGTATACAATGTCAGAAAGCGAAAATAACTAGGCATACAGTATCAGGCTTAGAACAATTCGCAGAAGCTGATCGATATTCGCATGTGCATATCGACATAACTGGACCGTTACCAACTACCAGTGAGGGTTATCGGTATTGTGTTACAATGATAGACAGATGTACGGGCTGGCCTGAAGCATACCCGGTTCAGGACATCACTGCGGAAACGATAGCCAGA
Organism: Epinotia bilunana; assembly: GCA_947049275.1. Classification (NCBI taxonomy): domain Eukaryota; kingdom Metazoa; phylum Arthropoda; class Insecta; order Lepidoptera; family Tortricidae; genus Epinotia; species Epinotia bilunana. The sequence continues at coordinate 1,765,383 of OX346266.1, read as the reverse complement.
GTAGTTTATGAGGGTTGGATTACTCGATTTGGTTGCCCTACGCGAATGACGAGCGATTGTGGTAGGCAATTCGAAAGTGACTTATTTAGGCAGTTAATGAAATACCTAGGTATACATAAATTGCGCACAACCCCTTACCATCCGCAAAGTAATGGGATGATCGAGATTTTTCATAAAACTATGAAAACAGCCCTTAAGGCTCGTTTGAATGCGAACACGTCTTGGGTAGACGAACTGCCCACAGTCTTGTTAGGTGTGCGTGCCGCCCCTAGAAGCGACACAGGAGTGAGCGCAGCGCAGTTAGCATATGGAAGAACAATTAGGTTACCTGGAGATTTTTATGACGAGGTCAAAGTTAATAATTCAGACTTAGAGTATCTGCAAAATATAAGAGATTATATAAGTAAATTGAAACCGCGACCACCAAGTCATAGTAATTCACGTTCATTGTTTGTCCATAGCGATTTAAAAACATGTAAATATGTGTTTTTAAGAAATGATGTAATGCGTAAATCTCTACAACATCCTTATGAAGGCCCGTACAAGGTGATAAGCAGGAGAGAAGTCATTTGTTGTTCAATTGGAAAATAGGGAAACCACAGTTCCTATAGACAGGTAGAAACCGGCATATGTTATTAACGATATGGGAACCGTCGACGAAAGTCCCACAACTAGTTCAGCAAGTAATTATAATAACATGCAATATAATTCCACATTGAACAACGAAGACACATCTTGTAACTTTATACCCGTAAAAACAACGCGCAGTGGACGCATTGTAAAGAGGCCACTACGTTTTGCAGATTTAGCATCATAGATGCTAAAGTGCAATGACAACGACTCCTTGCAAATAGGTATAATGTTACAAGTAAATATGAACTTTAATGTATTAGAATAAGATATAAGTTCGACAAGCAACTTTAATTGTAACAATGATGTCGTAAGTTGAGTAAAAATGCAATGTAAAAATGTTGAACAATAATTTACTTTAAATAAGACAATGTATGTTTTCTTATTTTCGAGCATTTTTTTTTTCTGTGCTATAACTAGCAACTACTGTTCTTATATTACTTCAACTAACTTGAAAATTCAAAGTTAAAATTATTTTGTATACAACCATGGGTTGGGGACAAAGCAAGGAAGGTGATTTTTTTTTTTTTTTTTTTTCTCTTTATTGTTTTAGGAACATTTAATCACTTAAGATTACGTCAGTTCCATTGTACCTTAACCTAGATAACTAAAACTATGTATATCTACCTACGTATTGGTATTATACTGTGTAAGGTATTCTAGCACAAATAAATATATCAATTTAGCTTCTTCTGAGATCGGTGCCGCTAGTATACATTGAAATGCACCTACATCTAACTTATTAAGATTGAGTGATCTAATCAATACTTGCCTTTGATTTTCATTCCGGACACATTCCGTCAATATGTGCTGAACATCTTCTAACATGTTACAAATTTCACAATTCGGTGATGGTACTTTTTTCATTAAATAAGCAAATTTATTAAGCGGAATGTGTCCGGAACGCAACCTTAAACCTATTTTAATTAATTTCCTACTTAGCCTAGCGTTTGTAAACCAAGGAATATGAGGAGGTTCACTTTGCATTGTATTGTACCACACACCTTTCTCCTTGGAGCGCTCATCAAAGTGTTCTTTCCACATGCAATGTATCTTTCTATTGTATTTATGTACCATGTCTTTAAAATCGAAGGAAGGTGATAAAAGTAACAGTGTGATAATTCAAACGCAGACTGTAACGAACGATTTCCAATACCAACTGGGTTCTATAAGTTTGGTACTGATAGCCATGTCAGTCATGTTTGGAATCATTTTGGTGTGCGTTCTGTGGTATCGCTGCAGAAAAACAGCCAGAAGCTGGGTAAAAAAACAGCTAGTAACTACATCGATGACGCGCCGGAAATTATAAATTGTGTTAGTTTAAGGATGTGTGTTAATTTTTAAGTGAAACAGTTTTGATTGTTTAATATAGTTTATTTTTCTTAAAAAGAAGGGAAGGAGGCTACACCATTGTGTAGGTGCACACATTATGTCTGTTCTATATGTATACCTTATGTATGTGTTAACGAGTAGCGGTTGCACCGCGCGAGGCATTCTGAAATATAGATCGTATCGAGCAACACGTTTTTAATTAATATCCTTCCGTACAACCTTCTGCGAGGAGTGAGTAGGGCTACTGTGGACCTTGAATATATACCAACCATATGAAGTACCTACACCTACTAAATTTAACGAAATATGATGTACTTATCATGTTTTGTATGTAAGTACTAATGTTATAAGAGGGCAAAGTTAGTGAGTGAAACTTTGTGTTCAATAAGTAAGTATGTAGGAGGTAAATGTTCAGAATTTAAACATGGTATATTATACTTGGAAATTCCGAGGGTGTGTCGTGTGAGAGTGAGGGACCCGCGTTCGTCTCTAGCTATCAACACAACGACTCTTCTAATCAATAAAGGGTAGGCAACGCGTTTGTGATTCTTCTAAAATTGCAAGCGTCTATAGGCTACTGTGTCTACTTACCATCAGACAGACCATTATACGTGTTTGTCACCGTCATTGTATAAAAAAAATCTAAGGGATGGCCCTGCAATGATGTCATATGAAAAAGAGCTAGATAGTTTATAATCGCTCCAAAAGTGACACACAAACTGAGTCAATTGCACCAACTTGCCTAAGTTTCGCGTCGTCAATGGAAACATATGTTGTCAGATTTGGTAGCCATTTTTAAACACGGAATTTCGTATAGACAACGTATCTACCTCTTTTCTATATTACATCAAAAAGTCAATCAAAAAGTTAGCGTTTCCGGCATCTCCACGATTTGAGAGCACTCCCCTAGCAGCCACAGCCAGCATCGGAATCCTTGGCGTCGACATTTCGAAAGAAGTCCAGTTCCGCGGTCACTTGGAGGGTAAGGCCAAATTAGCCTCGATGAAGCTCGGTGTGCTCAACAGATCGAGACAGTATTTCACGCCGGCTCACCGCCTACAGCTCTATAAGGCGCAGGTCCGTCCACATATGGAATACTGTTGTCATCTGTGGGCAGGGGCTCCTCAGTACCAACTCCTCCCTCTAGACCGCATTCAACGGAGAGCGATTCGAATTGTCGGCTGCCAGCGTGTTTCCGATCGGCTTGATCCCTTAGCACTGCGTAGAGATGTAGCCTCGCTTTGCATTTTCTACCGCATGTACAATGGGGAGTGTTCGGATGAATTGTTCGGATTAATCCCCGCCGCTTCCTTCCGCCATCGCCCTACGCGACAGCTTTTCCATTCTCACCACGTAGATGGTTGGCAGTCCTCAACTGTGCGTTTCTCCCGAAACTTTCTGCCTCGCACAGCCAAACTCTGGAATGAACTGTCGCCTGCGGTATTTCCGGACCGTTATAACCTTCAAGCCTTCAAGAAAAGAGCGTACTCCCATCTTAAAGGCCGGCAACGCACCTACAACTCTTCTGGTGTTGTAAGTGTCCATGGGCGTCGATTATCGCTTACCATCAGGTGATTCGACTGCTCGTTTGCCTCCTATATCATAAAAAAAAAAAAAAAACATCATTGGCTTATTGGATAACCAAGTAATTAACAAAGCCGCATATAAATTTAAGTTAAACGGTTAACAATTGAAAACCCCCGATAATGGGTACATGCCCGGGTGAAAGCAAAACAAGTTGCCTTGTCGACCTTTTCAAAGTTTAGTTAGGAAACTGACCGTACAGTCGCGTGAACCAAGCTAATAGAGTTGTGGCCGCTCAATGTTCGGAGGGAGCGCTGCGATCTCGTTCATCGTCAAATAATTTATTTACCAGTGGATCTGCGAGGCTGTAGAAAAAGCGAGACACGTTCTATATAAAAAAAATGAATTTAGAAAAATTGACTCAACATAAAAAATAAAAATAATTGAACCGAATTAAGAACCTCCTCCTTTTTTGAAGTCGGTTGAAAATAGGTATAATTAACGACCCTGCTCACAGGATTTCACGAGAATCAGTCGAGAAATGCGACCTGTAAAGGAGAACAGCGAGAAAACGGGACATTATGGGGCTAGCTCGATTTGTGTAAGATTGTCCCCTAATATTTATTTTATTTATTTATTAGGACATTTGGACAGACAAACAATTTTCGGCCCAAGCTGAAGATCTAGAAGCTTCTTTCGTTTCGCTCCCTCGTTCGAAAAACAAAGTTTTAACCGAATTAAATTCAGTACATCGCCAAGCCAAATATGTACATGAACATTTCCATATTTTCTTTCAAATTTACCACATGAACTGTCCCCTCGATTTCTCCAGGATTTCATCATCAGATCCTTACCGTGAGACCACCTGGAAAAGATACCCACAAATAAATATTCTTAATTAAATATAAATTATATATTAATAAAAATTAATTTCCAAATCGGTAAAGGCATCTTCGAGTAATCGGAGGACATACATAAAAAATAAATGACTCCGATGAATTGAGAACGTCCTCCTATTTTGAATTCGGTTAAATAACTACAACAAAATGTCACCAGGCGGCATCAAACATAGAGCCAAGTTGTAAGCTCACAGACAGTATCTATAATCGTACAGTGATAGTATTATTGTTGCAGTCTTCTCGGGGTCCAAGTGTTTATGGAGCTGCTCCAAACGGCAAGATAGCATTCTGCTAAACCCTGTCCGAGTATTATTGTAATTTTAGTTATTTTAGTACTACTTTATTTCAGTTCAGTATCATGTGTATCCTACGCACCACACTCCGCGTTTCCTTGGCTGTTATTTTTAACGCGGCCATAGGTCTCACTGCTTAGTTACTATACGAATCGCTGCGTCAAGATATATTTGTGGGTGAGCGTTGAGGTGAGCTTTAAACAAGTTACAGAATAGCGGGGCTTATGTCTCTAGTGGGAAAATAGTCATATCCAAGCTGCTTTAGATTAACAAACATTCTTATGAGATATGTGAGATATGATTGCAAGGATCACGCACTCGTGTCTGTGACTTTAAAATGATCGCTCCCCTCTATCTTAAATCCTACTGGAATATGAAACCAAGGCATAATGTTTCATGCAAAAAGATCTAGTTCATTTCGGCCCGCAACGGGAATTCATACCTGATAATAGTTCATAGTTCGTGAATTTGGTGATCGACTCAAGCTTGCAAACTACATACTAAATAGCGGCCCTAAAACCCAATTGTTGTACGACTTGACCCAGACTTTAAATTAGTTCAGTTTCAAGTGTGTTCCGATCCAACTTTGATGTTCAATTGAATTTAAAATAGGCTGGATAGAATTTGTTCAAAATTTCGAAGTTGCCAAATAAAACTTCGTTAAGTGCTTTAGGGCAATAGCGATTAGATTACGGAACTAGCAACAAAATAACCCCCTGAGACCCTTCGTTTTATCTTAGAATGGGTAATAGTACTTATACAAAGAAGGAACACTGTTTCGAGGATGATGTTGAGCGGGCGTCGCCAGGTTGCCTTTTTTTTTTTTTTTTTTTTCGCTTGGGTAAGATTTCCGTCTCGTTCTGACAAGCAGTGAACGATATTATAAAAGTTGTAAAACGGCTGAACAGATTTTCATGAAACATGGCTAAGAACACTCGGGATATAATTATCTATGACACAAAACCGCATTTAAATCGGTCCATCCGTTTGGGAGCTACGATACCACAGATATATACACAGATACACAGATGCACAGACACACAGATACACATTTATTACACAAACATACATACACAAACACGTTAAACTTATAACACCCCTCTCTCTGCGTCGGGGGTTAAAAACCATAGAATGCGAGTTCCTTACTTTAAAAAAAAACATTTCTATAAACTGCATTCACAAAATAAAAATAGCGAATCTGTTCACAAAACTTCAAGAGAATCGGTTGATCTGAGAGGAAAACAGCTGGACAAACCGATATATGTAAGAATTTTGGTCTAAGCTAAAGCAGAGGACTTCATTTGTTTCGCTCGTTTGTTCAATGAACACAATAAAGCGGCATAATATTGCTCAAAAGTAAATACAAAGGACCTTGGATTTGATATAACGTAGGAAACAATTTAACAATAACGACATTCTTTTACTACGAGTAAAACAAACGAGAAATAAAATTAGATTTTCCCCATAAAACTGTCACTGGATTCATTCACTTCACTCCCAGAAGACGTAAAATTGTGTACGCACCACGGGCGCTAATTCGTAAAGCCCCAGATCGCGTACTTATGGCCCTCACCTTCAGTTCGGGCCACAGACACCTGCGGTCTGGGGCGTTCACGAATTCACCGCCCCCCTAGGTAGGTAATGTACTATTTATTACACAGTTGGGCGATCCGGGCCAATTTTAGCCACGTCACGGTTGAGAGATCTCCATCAACCCCTTGTTACCGCTATCGGAGCAGACCAAGAAATGATGAAAAATTAATGATATAATAATAATAAACGCACGGCATCCGTGGCAGCGGTTCTGAATTACAGCCAATTTACACAGAACTACGGAGAAATAGAATCTCGGGCGACCATTGTAGTAATTCAATGGGTTAAAGTGATCGTGCGAGGTCTTGTTATCTGGGCGGGCGGGCTATCATGAAATATTCATCGACAGAGGCTGGGCAACCGCGATCTTTTATTAGCATTTAAGACAAGTTTTGTAATGTAGGGCCGCTTTGAGGTGGTAATTTCCTGTTTGCTCTCTAGGGCCTATTGTGGTTTGATTTTGATCAGAATTCTGTTTGAACAGTTGGAGTAATTTTAATTTCCTTTTGGTTGGTTTGCGGTGTTTTACGCGTTTTTTTAACCGTAGCCGTTGATTTAATTTTATCGAAGTGGTGATTTCTTCGATAAAAACTGTAAACTGCCCTTGGCTGTGTGGGCGTCTTCGGATAAAACAAAACAGTCTCTCACGTGTCTCTGATAACGAAGGTATGTATCTGATAGTGATGGTGGGGTTAGCCATGCGGAAAGTTAAAAGTAAGTATGAGAACGATAGAACTCGAGCGCATCAGATATATACAGTATGTTCCTTATGGCAGTAACTTTGAAGAGTTTGTAGGTACTGATGCAAATAAACCTATGAATTGCGAACATGATTTTGTTCGCAGTAGTAGCTTCCAAAAGAAATAATACGAATAATCCAATTGTATTTCTATCTGCATTTGTTCCCTAGCTGCCTAGTCCTACTTGATAAATATTTATCGTAATACTTAAATAAACTGATTGCAAAAAAAAGAATCAAGTAATTTGGTCTATCGGTTTTCACTTGAAGTGCTCCCAACACAGAGTTGGCATAACTGCCGCCGATACAGATGTTGATTACAACAAAACTTTCCAGGACGTATTTGGTGAGTTTCGCAAATAAGTTAAGCTCAGTTTCATTTCGATTATCGAATTTATTTAGCAGTTTATTTGGAGTAATTGATACTAATCTCGTTTCATACTATAGTTAGCTTAGGTATCTGCCGTGGAAGAGTTGAATATACTTTTCTCTGGAAACAACGAAACTAGGGTAAAGCAAGTGAGGAAGAACCATTGTGAGTTAAGAAAATATAAAGTAACGTCCAAATCGAACCCTACCTATGCTAGAATCTGTTCGGTCAAGCACGTACTTAAGTTGGCCATTCGCGATCGCTCTAACAAGCCAAATGGATCAGCGCCACGCCAACATCGGTCCATGAATGTCAAAGTGTAGCATTTAAAGATAGTTTGCGGGGTCTGTTGGATAATCCAACGGAGCGCGACGCGACAACACGCCACCCGAATGGAACGGTCGTGAATCTCAAAATCAAACGTTAGAACAACAGCGCCAACGTTCATCCATTTGGACGTAGTCCTTTGTAGACGTGACAAATGGCGCAAACGCAAGTGACAGCTATGTGGCGGGCCCGTGAATGTAGACAAAATGATTCACCCAAATGGATGTGCCTACGTAATATTACGTTCACCCATTTGGATTCATCAATTTGGCAACGAGATAAACGGCGCAGCGGGGGTCGGTGAATGCCCAGCTCGATACTATTATTGCACGCAAGCAAATTCTATCTGTTGAACAGTCAGGATCATATAGTTCATCATCTTTATAGCAGCCGTAAGAAGTCCACTGCTGGACATAGGCCTCCCCCAAATATAAAAAAGAGGTAGATAGGTCTGCCGTCCTAAGCAAAAAGGACGCATCTGACTATGAGAGTTGTAATCAGATGCGTCCTTTTTGCTTAGGACGGTCTGCCGTCCTAAGCAAGGTTATCCTACTAATATTATAAATGCGAAAGTTTAGATGTTTGGATGTTTGTTACTCAATCACGCTTAAACGGCTGAACCGATTTGAATGAAATGTTGTACGAAGATAGTTTATAGCCTGGATTAAAATATAGGATAGTTTTTATCCCGAGTCCACGCAGACGAAGTCGCGGGCGGAAGCTAGTAACCTATAAGCGCTCCAAAAGTAGCACACTAAAACTTAGTCAATTGCACCAACTTGCCTCAGTTTCGCGACGTCAATGGAAACGTATAAACATGTCTCAGCTGTCAGATTTGGTTACCATTTTTAAACAAGGAATTTCGTATAGACAACGTATCTACCTCTTTTTTATATTACATCATTGCATTTATTAATAAAGAAGTGTTGCGATATTTTTGGCTGCTGCTAAACTATATGATGCTGATTGTACATAGGGTAGATGCCCCTTTTGTTATTACTGCTTTTATTTAGAAAGATGTATGTCAGACGACAAAATTACTGGTTTAATGATGGAGAACTAATAAGCTTTATAAGATAAACCCTCTCAAAGATGACTGCAAAAAATTACAGTATCCATTTTTAACCAAAACCAACAGAAAACATTCAACGCGTATTAGTGAAGATGCAGCTATAATATTTATCATTATTTTGTGACCAAAATGTTGAAAAAACAAAATAATAGCCACTGAAACGTTTTTACTTTAGTTTAATACAAACAAACAATAATTACGATTTGAAGTAATGTGAAACGAAAATCAGCGTCAGGTGACGTCACTCCTGTCAAAAGTCAAAACTTAGGGTTTATATGACATCTAGGGACGAACCACGGACAAACAGATATGGCGAGTGACACACATGAGTGACGTCACAGGAACTGTAGATCCGTTAAGGCGCGAAAGTTTAAATTGTCAGTTTGTGACAAGAATTGTTGACTATAAATTATAGTTATTTTTTAATACTTTCGTGGTCTATTCTACATGCGATTCTTTCAAATGACAGCGAAAATGAAAATACTGCATCTTCCCTATATGTCCCTGTCTTTCAAATTGAGAATGATTGATATATGAAACAGGGGCATGAAGGGGGGACGTGACATTTTGTAATTCGAATAACGTTTCTGGGACAAAAATAATAAAGAAGAAGGAAAGAAAATAAGTTAATTCATGACGTTTTAAATCTTTAGACATTAGTCTAAAGATTTCTATTTTCATGCATTAGCATGAGAGAATAACAGTTGAGAATTATAAATCGCCCCTTGTGAGTACTTTGATGTTGGTCTTCCTTGGTCACGAATGGAACTACGACTGCATGATACGATATAATATTTTATATCGTCACCGTAATAACTTTTAAAACTCATAACGAAACAGAACAAAGAAAAATGCGACCTAGTTGCAAAAGGAACAAAATTGTTCTAGAATTACTTTTCAAAATAAATCAATGTTTTGTTCCGAGTTCGCCCGTTCCTAAAAGAACTCTGCGTCAATTTGTCAATACAATGCGTAGCAATTTCCTGAGATATCTGTTGTTACGTGGCTCTTACAAGAAAATGGCGTTGGATTTGTCATATTGTTCTAGTCAGAGGAAAACTTTAGCAGAGCCTCAGTCCGGAACACGCTATAGAGACAAGATTAGAGTCGTATTGGTTGGTGCGTTCTCTTTTTCACTGTAGCATTTCCTCTTTGCGCTGACCAACTTATTGACCTAATTTGAAAACAAGGAGGTTCTGAATTCGTTGGAATCTTTTTTTATACTCCGCCTGGACCGATTTAGAAAATTCTTTTTTGTCTGAAAGGGTACCTATCCTTCTCAGGTGGTTCCATGGCCATCAGGTCAGGATCTGATGATGGTATCCTCGAGAAATCGAGGGAACTCTTCAAATATTATGATATTGTGCCACATGCGGTGATTTGGGTACCTACTGATTTGAAGTCGGTTAAAGCTTTGTTTTTAAAATAAATTATTAAATATTTATTTATGAGAGTTTTCAATGTAAGTATTTCGTCTAACGATATGGAGGGCTGACGCGTACCACGTCGCCAGAAGCGTGTTTGGTAATACGTCTATGTAAATGCTCCCATACAAAACATGTTTATATTTGCGATAGTTGCCGCGTTACAAACTCGTCAATAAAATAAAATCGTCCCTAGATGTTAAAAACTCTTATGGCAATGGTGATGCGTAATAGGTTCTATCGCAACACGTAATACATGCCTTTGATTTGTCCGCAGCGTATCTCAAATGTAACGCTGATATGGTAATTTATTTTTGGAATCCAATTTCACGCAACGTTGTTTAGGTTAAATTTAGTCGACTAGGACACTGGAACTAATGTGTCGTGTACACATTAGTTCCAATGGCTTTTGATTTTGATACTTATTAGAAATATGTGTGCTGTGATTTTTATCGCACAATATAATATACTGCGCAAATGTAATACTGACAGTATACCGACAAGTATAGAAATCAAGGCAGGCACAGGTTTTGGGGGCACAAGAGCGCGCGGCTAGATCGCCTTCGAGATGGACTGAACAAATCAGGGCCGCGGTAGACGCAGCCCTACATTTGAGCACACATAAGGCGGCCTTGAGAGACGAATGACGACTGATTGTCAAGCTTGCCGCTAAACCGACATGACGATCACGACCACTCTGAAAAGAGTGAAGCGACTAAGAAGAATAAAATGGAAATCTAGGCGACATCTAGACGAACCAAGCTCTCTGCTAAGTATTTCTCGATTCTATTTTTAATGAATCTATTATTCTAATTTACTAATATTATGAGTTTTAGCCGCGTCTCCCCTAAGGTAGCACATTAACCAAAGATGTGGCTAACCTGTGTTCGCCAATAACAAGAATTTTGAAATACGTTTGAGTAGACTATACACACCTTCAAAAGGTTAATTCGTATCACATCTTCAAATATAGGTACCTACAATAAAAACCTTACCGCAACCCAGACCAATAAAGTAGTATTTTGCTTGGCTTGTGTGATGAAATGGGTTCCTCAAACAGCCAGAATCCTTTTAAATAGAAATACTCACGCATCGGGAAGATACTTAACTTCCTCACTTATAAATCTTCGCGAGTCAAAAGGCGCGTCCTATATTTTACCTTAGGAAGGCAATTCCCTTTGTCTTTTACCTAATTGACAAGGTAATTTATGTAGTTGCGTAACTTTCCCTATTCCTTATAAGTACATTATATTTTTACATAACTTCTGAGTTAAGAAAAAGCGCAGTTTATATGCTGATTTCATTCATGTAATGTATTCTATTCGTCAGGTCAGGTCTATTATTTAGAAATCAATTTTGTTCATATGACGACTTTGTGTTTTATAAATTTATAATGCTCTCACCATCATTATAACTTTTTTTTTAACAAAGAACAGTCGTGTCAATACTATCACACTTACTTAAATAACCTTCCCCATGTCCTTCCGGCGGCAAATGTCGATTTGTGTAAGATTGTCCCTTTATAAAAAAAAAAAAAAAAAATGTGCCCATCACACAGGCCGCATTGCCGCGTCGAACCGCGATCGACAACCTTTGCAACAGAAATCACCCGGAACGGCACTTATGCCCTCTGAGGGTGGGTTGCAGCAAACCGTCTATAGAATATTTAAAACTTTTTATATTATCTCGAATATGTTCGTTCTTAAATATTCACCCCTGTAATGGTAAGCGGTGTTCGTTAAGATTTGGGTGTATGGAAAGTTGGACAAGTTTCTATGGGACCACAGCGGCCGGCGCCATATTTAACGGTGACCGGCCTGTAATCGGAAGCTGGTGCAACTCGCCCTTAGTCGCAAAACGGCGCCGGCGCACCACTTCCGCCTAAAATGTTCTGGCCTCTGAGCACCAGCAAACCATCGACTCCACCGCTAGAGGGACAAACTAATAATGCCCGACGCAAATTGTAACAAAGTTTGTCGTGTCGAGTGGGACTCGCCCACCGCGGGTTCCGTGCTTAGAAATGTATAATTTTCCGTTTTTCCCTGTATTTGTAGAATAAGTCGATAGTACTTGCCATTTCATAGTTGTTGGTCAAGGGAAAGTACCCTATACATTTTGATTCCCTTTGAGAGTGTCGAAATATACGTCTTTTGCGGCATAAACGGTCGTATCTTTTTTTTACGTTAACTTAGAAGTTTGATTTTTTCACAGCTTCAAGGGACTGAGAGATTTGGGTATATTATTTTTAATTTCAACTCTATACCTCCACTTCTTCTTCTTTTCTTGCCAGACAGACAGACTGACAACGGCAAAGTGGGATCTTATAGGATTATAAGGGTTCAGTTTTCTCCTTATGAGGTAGGTACGGAATCCTAAATAAATAAAAAAAAAGTGACCATACTTTCTTGTAATCAGTTATACAGAAATAATGTTGCTAAGGTAATAAGAGATTTCGGCAAGTAAACCATTATATACGCAATTAAACAAGTGGTTCTGTATTATGTTATTGCAAATTAGATTGATGAAATGTATGGTTGACAAAAAGACAAACGCCAAATGTAAAAATAGTACTTATGAGCAACTTTTCCTTGAATGTAAAATCCTGCGAGTTGATGAGAGAGTAGTGTTACTGTTGGCCATTGAGCACTTTTCTAATGATGAATTCAAAAATGTAATTAGCAATAATAGGTTAACTAGAAATAGAGAAGCTGATAAGTTATTGGTACCTAGTTTCACGAACTATTATGGTCAAAGATGTAGAAAATACCTAGTCCCCAAGATTTACAACAATTTATCATCAGATATAAAACGAACATGTAAAACTAAACAATCATTTAAATATAAAACAAGCACTGAATTACTATCCAAATTCAAGGATACATTAAATTTGTAATACCTATATTCAAACACATTCTATAAACTTGTTTGTGCTATAAATTACTTACACCTACTTAATACTTACTAACTTACATACCTACATAATGTCGCGACTGTAAACATATATTTGTGCATAAACTGGAGCATCGTCTGACAACAAACCGCATTGTGGTTTGGCAGAAGAAAATGTTAATAGAAATATACTACTCAAAAGAAAATAGGGGCCACAAGTATGGTGATTATTACGTGAAAATTATATTAAACAGTAATGATTTTTTTTCTAGCTTTTAGACTGAAACTCCAGCTTGAAAGAGGTTAGATTCTGAAGGATACGGGAGTTCATTAATTAGCCACCTATCAATTAGTTTATGTCCAATAATTAACAATAAAATAGAAAAATGTAAGTGGCCCTTATTTTGTTTTGAGCAGTATAAGTTTACTTCGTGAATAAATAAATTATTAAATTATTATTAAGCTGTAGAAATCGCGACCCTGCGTTTAAAAAAAAAAACAGCGAAAATTTTACTCGAAAATAAAACTATTTAATTAAGAGTCCGCAGTAAGCTCGATTCTCCATACAAACGTAGTTACGCTCTCATTTTAAAATTACGTGTTGGATTGTACCGAAACTTTGCATGTACAGTGACATGAGGTATATCTATGTCTGTAATTAGTTTATGTAGCTTCAGATACCATAGTAAAAATACAGCGAAATTATGTTTTTACATACAAAACTTGTTTTTGCTGTATTTCGTTTGTTTTATAAACTGGAACCATATAACCTAATTACAGACATAGACATACCTCATCTCAATGTATATGCAAAGTTTCGCCATAATCCAAAACGTAGTTTTAAAATGAGAGCGTAACTACGTTTGTATGGGAAGGTGAAATTCGGCCGAGCTTACTGCGGACTCTTAACGAATCTGCTGACATAATTTCACGAGAATCTGTTGAGAAATGCGACCTGTAGTAGAGAACAGCGGAACTGACACCGGACACCCAACAACACTGGACGCGGGCAAACAAACGATTTTCGGCCCGAGCTGAAGCAAAGAACTTAGTTCGCTTCGCTCGCTCGTTCGATAACGCGTGAACTAGTATAAAGCCGGGTCGAGACGCGTGTAACATGTAATGTCAACTGCCTGCATCCTATAAGCTTTTCTGTTTAGCCCTGTGGTTGACTGCTAGAGAATGCCTTAAGGCATTAAGTCCGCCATTTGTACTTCTTATCTGTGCAATAAATTTAAAATAAATAAATAAAACCGACAGCCGATGGATCACGGCGGGCGCCAGCGCGAGCGTTACATGTAATGCTCGTAGTGCCGTCCAAACGCAGAATTCGTGTTACATCACACGGTAGATTACATTACGCGTTACACGTTCACTTTCAGCGGTGCGAGATTTAGATAGAGCCTCGGGATGGCTTACGAGAGATCTAAGGGTGAAGCCTACCCACTCTTGGGGGGTGCGGTACCGGTCACTTTGTCACTCTTTGGTAGAGGCCTATGTCCAGCAACGGACGTCTTTCGGCTGATATGATGATAATGATGATGATAGTAATATATGGAATAGGGTATATAAAGTGAAGAACATAGCTAGAGCCTATAAAGCACCACATGGTTACCTAACCTGGGCTGTTATTCGCTACGCGCTAAAGCGGCTCACCCCGCCGATCACCCGTCACGAAACTAGACCTCTACCTACGCTTAGTTATTACGCATCGCGGTGTCAAGATATATTTGTGGGTTGAGGTGAGCTTAAAACAAGTTACAGAATAGGGTGGCAGTTTAATGGATCATTCACCTTATCTTAGGGCCGTAGAACGGGCCTAATTTAATGTGCCCTCAAGGCAGCCGTGATACATGGTTCAAGCTCGTACACGTGGATAATATAATTGTAGATACCTTGGAAGCGGCTGGATTTATTACTGTAGGTAAGAATTATCTGGAATATCTTAGATAAGAAATAAGCCGAGTCAAAAGATTTTCATGCATTAAAAGGGCATGATTTTAGAATTGTTGTTTAAGGGACTTTGTGCATATTTTTTTACCGTATTTTTTTGAGCTCAATACTCGTCTTCTGTTTCAGTAATGCCTACGGGTTGTTTGATGCCAATCAGTAATCCGTAGGAGTGCCAGCACATCATTATTTTACTTACTTTTTAACCCCCGACGCAAAGAGAGGAGTTTTATAAGTTTAACGTGTCTGTGTATCTGTCTTTGGTATCGTAGCTCCCAAACGGATGAACTGATTTTCGTTTACTCTTTTTTTGGTCATAGATAATTTCATCATGAGTGCTCTTAGCCATGTTTCATGAAAATCTGTTTAGACGTTTTTGAGATACTGGACTTTGAAATGAAAATGTCGGGGGTTTTTCAACTTTTCTAAGTTATAGTTATTCTTTTAGTCTTGTAAGTTTGTACATAGCTGGTGGGAATCGAGTTGTTATGACCAGCTGCTAAGTTTCCAAAATTATAATGTGTTTTCAAATGACGTCATTACAGAAGGAAGCCAGTTCAAGCCAGTTTCAAGGGTCGGTACCTCGAAAAGAATAAAATAAAATCTTAACGTATGACGAAATATACATATAATATCAAATAATCAGACCTGCACTCCGATTGACAGTTGACACTGTAAAATAAAAAAAGCAATCAAAAGATACGGTCATCTATGTCGCTTATTTTGACACTCGCTAGGGACTCAAATTCCATATAGTAGCTTGCCGTTGACCTAGAATCTGGAAATAACACTGATTACTAAGTCTGACAGTACAGAAATAATAATTCACAAAACTTAACTGTGAATTTGTAACTACGAGCATATCAAATCAAAAATATGGTTGAAAGTACCAGCTTAAAGGGACACCCTGACACACGTGAACACTTCGTGATAGGAGCTCACCTTACACTAGACAATACCCAAAATAAGCTTCAATTTGGAGCTTTATTTACTACGTAGTCTAACAAAAATTATTAAATAAATTTTTGCGAAATCAAATCAAACTAGTCCTAAACTAAGCAAAGCTTGTAATATGGGTACTAGACGACGATAAACATACTTATGTAGATAAATAAATACTGAAATACATAGAAAACATCCATGACCCTGGAACAAATAGTCGTGCTCATCACACAAAAAAATGCTCTTACAGGGATTCGAACCCAGGACCTCTTGCTTCGTAGGCAGGATCAGTACCACCTAGGCTAAAGCGTCATTTATTTGTGGGTAGAAATCTCCAAAATAAAAACAAAAGTCACTGCCACACCAGTAATGTTTTATGACCATTTTCATCCTTGCTTTTCTTTTACACGGGTATAATTTCAGGCAGGATTAAACGAAGCGGTCCCGAAAAGTGTTGATGACAGCTCGAAAGGACATTTTATTTGTTTTATTATTTAACTTCTTTTTTACTTTAGCCATAAAACGTCTTATTAGGTGCTTCAAATGGAAAGAAAGATGTTAACGAATATTCTTGTAGTTACGATTCCAACGGAAGTTTTCCTCTTGAAATTAAACTCTTTTAGTAAGTTAAAAATAAACCAAAACAGTAATATTTCTATAAACAGATCAGAGGCTCTAGTATAAGTTTTACCGTAACAAAACTTTAAGATCGCGTTTGCGTTTTACCCTCAATTTGTATGGGATTTGACAGCTAAACGCGAACGCGGTCGTAACGTTTTGTTTCGGTAAAACTTATACTAGAGCCTCAGAGGCTCTAGTATAAGTTTTACCGAAACAAAACTTTGCGATCGCGTTTGCGTTTTACCCTCAATTTGTATGGGATTTGACAGCTAAACGCGAACGCGGTCGTAACGTTTTGTTTCGGTAAAACTTGTACTAGAGCCTCAGTAAAGAGAACACATCTTTACTGATCTGTTTATACAAATATTACTGTTTTGGTTTATTTTTAACCTACTACAAGAGTTTAATTTCAAATTGATCATAAAAGGTAGGTGTAAAACCAAAGGAAATTTGGATTCTGAGGGGTTTTACGTAACGTTTCAAACGCGCGTTAGGACAGTTTAACTGTTAATTTGACATTTAGATCTACTTCAACGTACGTACAATGCGTTACGTGAACAACTTGCAAGATAAGACGCGTGTACCAATAAGATTTTGAGAAAATGGCACGTTTGCTTAAAAGGTTATTCAATCACTTTTAATTACTCAAAGCAGTAAAGCACCTTCTAGAAATGTTGTACATTAACAGTTTTATGAATTAGAACAAAACACATTTGTTTTGTTCTACAACACTTCCTGCAGGCATTCCTGCAGGAAGTGTTGTAATGATTTTGAATTTTGATTTTCAAAATTATGCTACGGTACGTAAAATTAGAAAAATGAACGGACATAAAGTGGAATGAATACATTAGACAGTTTCAGTCATTCCGGCCGCGCCGTGGTTACAAGTTTGTTTTATTACATACATACATACATTCACGCCTTTATTCCCAAAAGGGGTAGCCAGAGCACATGGAACTGACCTTTTGTTTTATTACATAGATAGTTTATTGTTAATCTTATAACCATATTTGTTTTAATACAAGTCGCAAATTAGCTTTCGTCCCCAAAAACAAATTAATTTTTTTCATATTTCTAATATACCAAGATGCGAGAATAATTTAATTTCAGAAGTATCGTTGAATGAACAAGTCTGGTATATTGGGAATCTGTTAACACAAGGTGAGAGCAGTAGCTATACTTAGAAAGGTGGTATAGTTAATTATAGTAAAGCGAGATTATGGGACGTAACGCAGCGCAATGTACTCGTATCCTAAAATCATGTTTGATTCCTGTATAAAACCGACCAAGTGCGAGTCGGACTCGCGCACCGAGGGTTCCGTACAAACCTGTAGGTGTATATGTAATAACTTTAAAATTATTAAAAATATTTTTATTATATGATGTAACTAAAAATGTACGGTTTTCGCAATTTTTCCTTTGTCTGTGCTATAAGACGTTGCTTCGCACCAAATTTCAAGATTCTGAGTTCACGGGAAGTACCTTGTAGGTTTTGATTCCCTTGCGAGTTTCGAAAATTTGCGGCATAAACGGCTGTATCTTTTGATTGCGTTGGCTTAGAAGTTTGATTTTTTCACAGCTCCAAGGGACAGTAGACTTGAGTATTTGGTATAAAATTTAGCTTGATAACTCCACGTATTCCTGAGAAAAAGGGTCTTGACAGACGGACGGACGGACAAAGTGATCCTATAAGGGTTACGTTCTTTCTTTTGAGGTACGGAACCCTAAAAACATAAATATTTCTTTAAATTACTTGAATATATATTTGAAATGTCAAGTTGCGGTTTTTAGTTTCAATTAAATAAGAAAGGGTGAAATCATTAATATTTTACCTGAAAATAATAAGTAACTTACTTAAGCTTAAGGCCCCCGTTAAGTTAAAAGAAAGTGTAAAGTCGTGTACCGGTTGCAACCACGGGCAGGCAAGCGATTGTTTCAAACAACTTAGAGAAACTTCGTGTCGCAAGGAATGTTCACTTTGTGTAAGACTGCAACCGTTTCAATCCCTTAAGCTGGGCGTTCACCTTTTCATTATATGGATTTCAAACGTAGATTACCAATAGCCAGGCACAAAAAGAGATATAATATCGTTGTTTCAATTTGATGAGGCTTTCATTTGGCAACAAAATCACACACTTGTGAACTAGCGAACGATGGGGAGATCTGGTAGATATTGAGAGATGATCTAAGACGATTCCCATTTCATACATAGATTCACGCATAATTCCCAGAAGGGGTAGGTAGACCACATTAAACTTATGTTCCATTGCCACTCTTAGCATAATCTGGGTATAACGGATGAATGCAGAAAATGTGATATCGCAGTGATACGTTGCTAGTCCATCGCCCACAACATACTTCAACCCCGCTCCCTTAGTCCACATTTACGATACCCACAGGAAGAAAGAAGGTGGTGAAATTCTAACCCCACTCGGGGATTCACATTTGAATACGTCAAAAACTTAAGGAGACTTTTCAAATCCGATCTTAATAATAATAATATTTGGTTGTATCGCATAGCAATAATATATAGGAACGCATTCCGAATCAAAGGGTAGAGCTTGTTTACTTTACATATCGTGTGTTATTGAATCGTATCAAGTGCCATATTGCTACGGTAGCGCAGTGGTTCAGGCACGCGGCTGTCAAGCGGCGATCGTGGGTTCGAAATTCGAACCTCGAACCCAGCTCGTACCAATGAGTTCGGTGAAGGAAAAAATCGTGAGAAAATCGGTCTAATCCCAATAAGGTCTAGTTTTCCCTCTGGGTTGGAAGGTCAGATAGCAATCGATTTCGTAAAACTAGTGGCTATGGCAAATCTTGGGATAAGGTATCAATGTGGCCCCCGGTCTCCTTTAGGGCACAACCGGGAATAACGCCAGGAGGGCGATGATGATGGTTGTATCGCGTAGCAATAATTAGGAACGCATTCCGAATCAAAGGGTAGCGCTTGTTTACTTTAATTAGGTATATCATGTGTACTTTATTGACTGGTAAGAAGGTCGATATTGCAACTGCACTACTCTTAGTGCAGTACCTCTGTACTTAGTTTTTGAGGAAGCCCAGCTAACGCGATTACCAACATTTGCATTAGCGGATTGAAGCCGAGATGAAGGGTTTCATTCTCTGATTAAAACTTTGCATTTATTTCAATTACCGTGAAAGGCGGGACCTGAAATTAGGGCCATTCCGTCTAATTAATGTGCGAGGGAAAAGTTTTTCCAGACCGGTACCTGTAGGTGTGGAAATATTTAAATTATAATTTCGCGAGCCCTCAGGTGTGAAATTCCTAAATAAAGAAGAAACCAGGAGTTAATTAAGGGCAATGTATTTTTAAGCAAAATTCGAATGTAACAAGGTTGAGAGATTCTTGCTTGTAGGTCTGATAATGGGTTTTGCAAAGTGAATACTTTCTATTATGTATTACTAAAGCTACTTCTGCATTTGGCCGCGGAGATTCGGTCCGGTATCAGTAAGCTGTTAGTTCACAGTTGTCAGTGTCAAGTCAGTAGATTATTTCAATGTGCTTCCTAAATGGCCTAGGCTGCGCGACAGCGGGGCGGTACAAATGCAGCACTGCATTTGCACCCGCGTAATATAAAACTACTGCTCAAATATAATACTGACTGTATACCGACCAGTAAGGAAATATGGGCGTCAGTGAGTAATATAAATAAATAAAAAATAAGAATAAAATGCATTTATTTCGGACAATTTAGATCCATAGATTGTTAGTACTACAGGACTTATATAACCATGTTAGGACTTAAATATAGAAAGGACCAGTGCCTCAGTAGGCTACCGTCTCATCTGTCGGTCAGCACTCAGCACGTTCAGGAGACTGTGGCGGCTGGCGCGCACCCTGCGGAGCGCCGCGGCCCTGCGCTTGCGCAGTGTCATGTATACGCATACAGATTCCAACCCTCCAATTGCGGAAGTCATCATCATCATATCAGCCGAAAGACGTTCACTGCTGGACAAAGGCCTCCGAAAGAGTGCCACAATGACCGGCCCTGCGCCACCCGCATGCAGCGGACTCCAGCGACCTTTACCAGGTCATCAAACCACCTAGTAGGGTAGACCCACGCTGCGCCTTCCGGTGCGTGGTCGCCACTCGAGAACCTTTCCGCCTCAACGGTCATCGGTTATACGTGCAATGTGCGGAAGTGGCCAAGCCTGAATAGACCGACAGACATATATCGCCACTTTTTGTGTCTGTCATTCTGATTTTGAAACAGGGCACATACTTCGCGGGTCGAATACACAAATACCTCTACGTTCCCGGTGAAAGAATTTAATGGTTGAAAAGCCGTATTATTTTTGAATTGCCGTAACGACGGAGCAGTTAATTATAGATTGCGTACTTAGTGTTACCTAAAACATCATCCTCTTATATTTAAATGAAGAATTGGATAGAAAAGCCTTATTAAGGATGGTCTTGGGAGCGAAATTCTCGCAATTTATGATACCCTCCTTTGTATTTTAACGTTTACTTTACTGCAACACATAAAATTATGGTTAGATACGAGGTCAGTAAGCATCTTTCCTTAGAAATGGGAGGATTATCCAGGTTGCAGTAATTTTAATACAACCAAAGAATCTCGCGAGTTATATTGTAATATAACGGCATTTATAATATTACGGTGAAATGTTCTTTTCCTAACTTATCCCGTAAGCCAGTGAAATGCTGTTAATTTGCCTGTAGGTTAAGCACGGAAATCGCTAAGGTTTAAGAATGAAACAAGACTCTAGTTAGTACAGGTATATTTCCTCACAACACTACGCTCTTAGCTTAGAGTACAGAAAGTCCTCGGAACCCTCTATCACAGCGCAGTGCATGTGGGGAACATCACCACTCTCTCTAAGGTCGCTTTATATAAGTTCGTTGGTGATAAGTGATGATTTACCTACAATGCCTGAAGGGCCGTTAATAAACTATGACAAACTCACTCAGACGGGGTTGCCAGAAAGGCGGGTACTTCCTGCAGGGAGTCCTTAGGCCCGAGGCTCCTGGGGCAACTGATCCAGTTTCTCCTTCGCCTCTGAGTTCACCTGGAGAAGGCTATCTGCGACCGCAGCTTCCCGGAGTCCCGCCGAGAGTAGTGTCGTCTCGGGGTGAGTTCTTCACACACCGGTGTTCGCGCGCCGGTACATGGAGACCTCTCCGCCCACGAATAACCTCTTCACCATCACATGAAGAATATATATTTATAATATTTGATATAATTAAATATAGCATCCCACCTGAAAATTAGACCTTTATTAGTGGCGTTTTTCCAGGCTTCTAAGATGGGTCTAGTCGACGTTATGATTTCTTTACTGACCCATAAGCAGTGTTTTTCTCACTGCCCTCCCGTGACACGTCGGCAAAAGCTCAACCATGTTGCAGCTATCTGTAATATTTACTTCATTAGAACGGTTTCGCCAATCTTCTCTGGTTCGAAGGTTGAGCAGAATGACCTACGTTGATGTATTCCTTTCCTTATTCTGGGCCAAATATCTTATCTTCTAAACACGAAACATTTATAGAAGTCGCCTGCTGTCCTGAAACAATCGTAGAGGTTATATCACTTCGTATCTATTATTTCTTCTAAATCTTTTCAGGTTTATATGATATTTTACCTCTGTCGTCTGTCCCTTACGCTTCCGGCTCAATCGGGCGCCTCTCGCCACCGATGGCCACGGATTCTTCTCCTCGAGTCTGCTCGCACTTTTTCCTCAGCCTCCATTCTCATGGGAAGTGACATTTGACAGTTAGTGTCACTCTGACAGCCTCGGGATTGTTCCGGGTCCTTGCGTTTATATGCAGTTAATACAGGGCGTTTTTCAATGTGCTCAATAATTGTGAGGCGTTTCCTTGAGTGTCGCACAGATGGCAGTAGGGGTAGGATTTGCCGTGTGACAACGGTGATGTATGTCCTGGCGCTGTATAATCTTAATTGCAAATGGATTAATTCGACAGCGTATTTACCACAGCGGGACACGTTGGTGGAGGGGTAAACGCAGTGGACTGGCAATCCAAGGACTCTAGGTTCTATTCCCGATCTGCTCTACTAGTGTGTCATCATCCACATAGCGTTATTGCCCTAAAGAATCCCGTGGTCCGCTTTGACACCTAATGCCAAGATTTAGCATAGGCACTAGTTTTACGAAAGCGGCTGCCATCTGACCTTCCAATCCAGAGAGAAAACATCCCAATAAAGTCTGTTGGGATTAGACCGGTTTCCTCACGATGTTTTCCTTCACAGGTTAGTTCCAAAACTCATTGGTACGAGCCGGGATCCGAACCCACGACCGCCGCTTGACAGCCGTATGCCTGAACCACTAGGTTATTTTTAAGTTTTACCTGCGCTGATAGTGTGTACGTTTAAATTTTTCTTTGAGCATTTATCTTAGTATAAATATAATTAAACATCCCATCCAGTACGCTCACTACGTTTGCGTCCCTATGTTTTAAAATTAGAATTTTATCAAAAACGAAATTCATTCAACGGTTTTTGTGAATTTGATTCCTTGCACGCGTTCGAGAAAACCCTATTTAAGGCCTCTACACATCGAACGCGGGTCGTGCGCGGCGCGGGGCGGGTCGGGCGCGGCGCGGGTCGGTATATCTCTCTCACTACCAACGCATTTAATATCTCTCTCACTATCTCTATCACACAATGGCGCAGGCCCGCGCTACTGTTCGATAGAGACGCCGCGCTACTGTGCGAAAGAGATAGAGATACCGCCCGACCCGCGCCGCGCACGACCCGCGTTCGATGTGTGGAGGCCTTGGGCGGAGCGGTAGTGAAATAGGTCTGCCCATTAGACCCTGCGGTTTGAGACGGGCACGAGACTCGTTTAGCTTAACTTCGCAATTTAATCCCGTTGTTTAATTAAAGTAAATCGATTTTAAAGTCCAAAATATGCTTTTTATAACATAAGATTTTAACAATGAAATAAAAAAAGATATCTTAATGAATTAGGGTTCAAAAAACCGGCCAAGTGCGAGTCGGACTCGCGCACAAAGGGTTCCGTAACTTTATCCGTTGAATGAAAGGTAAATTGCGGTTTACGATTTATGACGTATTAAAAAAAACTACTTACTAGATCTCGTTCAAACCAATTTTCGGTGGAAGTTTGCATGTATATCATATATTTTTTCAGTTTCATCATTCTCTTATTTTAGAAGTTACAGGGGGGGGACACATTTTACCACTTTGGAAGTGTCTCTCGCGCAAACTATTCAGTTTAGAAAAAAATGATATTAGAAACCTCAATATCATTTTGACGACCTATACATAGATACCCCACACGTATGGGCTTGATAAAAAAAATGTTGAGTTTCAGTTCTAAGTACTATGGGGAACCCCCAAAATTTAGTTTTTTTTTCTATTTTTGTATGAAAATCTTAATGCGGTTCATAGAGTACATCTACTCACCAAGTTTCAACAGTATAGTTCTTAAAGTTTCGGAAAAAAAGTGGCTGTGACATACGGACGGACAGACAGACAGACAGACAGACATGACGAATCCTTAAGGGTTCCATTTTTTGCCATTTGGCTACGGAACCGTAAAACGCCAACATTTATACACTATCTGCTTGGACTGCGCTTTGCGAGTAAAACAAAGAGCTCAAGCGGAGCCGCGGAATGAATTATAGCCAATGTTTATTCCGAGGATACATTTTTTATACTGGTGAAGGAATTTATGAAATCAGGCGAGTACTTCCGGAGATAACACCCTACACACATACATAGCTTAGTAAGTTTTTGTGACATAAAAAAAAAATATTAAATAATTTTCATTTCATTTCATTTCATAAACTTTACCTCTTTCTTTTAACAGAAGAGATGAGGTCCGCATCACATAAATACTTATCTTCTCCGGGATTGTATTCAGGACCACCAACTTTGCAGGCAGAGTCACTGTCCACTGAACTAGTCGTCCTGCTACATACTTGCAAAGATTAAATCGATTTATGGAAGTAGTTGACAATTAACTATCAAAAATGTATTTAATCTCCATTGCACAAAAAAAGACCTTATTGTACAAAAACCGAACTTAATGTAACAAAGCATCCTCTGTCAGTTGAATGGTTTTCATAATACGAAGGTACATAAGTATTGAACTAAGTTACAGATGCAGTTACTTCAAGGCTTGTAATAAATCGGCTCGTTGAGTGCGTAACGTATGTATGAGGTAGATCTAACTGTCCATATTTTCATCGGAATATGAAAGTTGATTTCACCTAACGTCCGTTCTAAAAGTTACGCAGCTACCCCTCAAAAAAACTTTTTAACATTCATTCTCTGTAGGTATTCCATTCGCTTGCCATTTATGTCACTATTTCCACCGACACAAATACGCGACTATTTTGTCCCGGCTAATTACGAATGCTGTTGCTGTGTTAGTCAGATTCTCTTTGACGGTGATGCCAGTTGGAACAACACTCGCCACAATAGATAACGCGTGTGTTTTAGTCGCACATCGATCTGTGTCAGTTAGATCGTGTGTAGGATAGAAGGGCAACTGTTTCTGCGGGCCTAAGATGGTTGTTATATAGTTGTGGATAGAACATCCGTCAATCCTGCACTCGCATACTTGTCAGAACGTGACGGATTTCCTATCGACAGCGATGATAAGTGATAAAATGTCAACCATGCTACGCCCGCAGATGTGTTTCTTACAAAATCTTCTTTCAGATTCTTCAAAGGCGTGTATTTTGCAAAGTAGCATACGGCCTGCCTGTTGGTAAACAGACAGCGTCGCCTATGTACATACGCTGTTGACTCCAGAGAAATCACAAGCGCACTGCCGACCCATTATTGATTTTAGGATTCGTTGTATTGACAGCCAGACACCAATTATAGGACCACTCTCAACACAGTGTAGGAGGATATGAAGTAAATAGGTTTGTCTTCTTCCTTATCATATGTTTAATGAGTTTAAGTTACAAACAAGATGTTAAAAGTAATGAGTTACACAGAGATAAAATCAAGTCGTTGCACTGGCGCGAATGCGTATCGTCCGAATGACTGACTGAATGGCCGTTCGCCAGCGAGCGAGAGAGCGTGAGAGAGCGAGACAGAGAGAAA
Organism: Epinotia bilunana; assembly: GCA_947049275.1. Classification (NCBI taxonomy): domain Eukaryota; kingdom Metazoa; phylum Arthropoda; class Insecta; order Lepidoptera; family Tortricidae; genus Epinotia; species Epinotia bilunana. The sequence goes on along the minus strand of OX346266.1, from coordinate 1,739,698 downwards.
GAACGGCGCACACGGCGCATAGACAGGTCGAGTAACAGTTACGTTCAGATATAATGATATGCCGCGGTTACAACAGTGCATTCTCGGGAGCTCTGGCGTCCTTACTCAGCACCAGGAACACAACCCGAAACACCCACAAAATTGATAGTGGTGCAATAGCACCATATAAGTGGTGCAATACCATAATAATGGCTTCGGTCAGCTGTAAGATAGAAGTACTTCCCCAGATAGACTGCTCCAAATATGAGCAAGATAACATTCATTGTACCCTACCTCTCTTAAATCATGCGCTCACTGTTTGTCATACTTATCCAAATCCTCCATGCAGCCCAATTTGCTGTAGCTCCTGCCCTGCCCTGCGAAGTGTTGTCCGACCACCTTTCCGAAGTCTGCTGACCTGTCGCTTGAGGCGAGGCCTCCACAAGACACGCGTTGCCAAAAGGCATGGCAAAGTCGTGTGTGTCGCGCGCATGCCATTTCGCGTGCACACCTATGCCAGCCATGCAGAACGCGTTTGCTCCATGTTTCGTACTTTCGGAGTCATACGTGGCGAGCCCAGGTCCATTTGAAAATAGTGATAGGCTTTCAAACTAGCTAGTATAATATAGAGATCTGAGCACCGCTGCCGCCAGCGGTCGAAGTCGTGGCTGAACCGTATCAAGAGTGTTACCAAACTGCTCTGGTTGCCTACATACTGTACGGGGATATTCCTAGCTGAAAGAGATGATGAAAATATACACGGAAGTTCAAACTTCCACTTTTATTACACTATCTAAACATTGTTCTGCTACCAAGGTTTGTACCATAATCCTCATTTGACTTGATTCTGTAACAGTTTATTCTTAAATAGGCTCTGCCCGAGACTTCATCCTTATGGAATTCGTCTATATCGTAATTTCGTACAAACTATTGCCACCCATTTCGCCTTCTTAGGAGATAAATCCCGAGATAAAAAGTATTCAATATGTTAATTGAATATAAGTTAAGAAATAAAATTATATATGTATACCAAAATTCATTTTAATCCGTTCAGCCGTTTTTGCGTGATTGAGTAACAAACATCCAAACATCTAAACTTTCGCATATATATAATATTAGTTATGGTTATACATAGTTACAGTACGATTACTGTTAGTTAACCACTGACAGATGAATTGCCTTCATTTAATTTTCAACTTTAATCTTATACAAATAAAATAGTTATTACTAAATCGGTAGATCTGCGTAACAGTATTCTGAAAAATGCTTTATCAGTATGAAATTAAAGTTGAAAATTAAATGAAGGCAATCCATCTGTCAGTGGTTAACTAACAGTAATCGTACTGTACTAGTAGAACCATAGTAAGTACCTATACAGAACCACCTTATAATCACCTTTTTAATGAGCTTACTTTACTAGTTATTACTTTTTAGATAAATTATTGAAAGTATTTTTGTGATATTTTTCTAAGACAGCCTGGTGTGACACAAATAACTCCATCATTTCTAAAAACTAAGCTGCTAACCTAATTAAACGAAATATGAATTTAATTTTGCATGTTGTTTTACCAAAGTAATAATAATCATCATCATCATATCAGCCGAAAGACGTCCACTGCAGGACATATGCCTCCCCCAAAGAGTGCCACAGTGACCGGTCCTGCGTCACCCGCATCCAGCGGACTCCAGCGACCTTTACCAGGTCATCAGTAAGGTACACCTTGTAGCACACTGTGCCTTCCAGTACGTGGTCGCCTCTCGAGCCTTTCCGCCCCAACGGTCATCGACTATATAAATAAATAAAGATAATCCACAATTCAAAAGTGCTCAGACGGAATGCAAAGCAATGTACACCAAATTAACAATGACAAGGTAATAGAAAACGTATTCAAAAGCACGTTTCAATTAGCAACGAGTTTGCAACAATTTCCATACAAAGTTCGACCCTCAACCAATTCGAACCCTACCCTGCACATAATTCGCAAGATAAGGTATTTGTGAAACAACTCGTATAAACGAGTGCACGTTATTTACGAATATATTTTCCCTATTCCTCTTTGACCTCGTGAACACAGGGTTTCCAATGAGACATTTTCCTAGAGAGCGCGCATAAAACGCTTTTTTTTTGTTTCCAACCGTGAACCGGAAAGGAAAATGGAAATTAGGGTTGTTTTGTTAGTTTCTAATAGTGTCAGTGGGAAAATGGTATTGTAATTCTTTTGTTTGGGGCGCTTTTGAAGAAACTAAATTTATTTAAGTGTAACTTGCCCGACTATGGCAGAGGCGAAAAAGGAAGGGATAATTTTAGCGGTCTATTAAGTTATCGGTTAAGGCAACTGTAACGAGATTTACTGGTTCCTTCTGCACTGTTCGGTGGTTCTCCTCAGAATGCCCGTTTTACCGAGAACTTCCTTCTACCTGCCATGTCTAAAAGGCGGCAAGCTGTCTATTGCTGATTGGATGGGGCGAACTGTCAAAACTCAGCACCAATCAGAACAGAGCAACCCTCCTATTGGTTAATTGAATACTAGGAATGTGTAGTGTTGACAGAATAATATCGATTATTGCCATCCTAACTTGGTATACTTATATAAAAATATGTCAATAACCGCCTAATGTTGCTATTTTACTGATATTATTAACAGCTTTCCGCTGCATTCACCAAGTAATTGTAGATATATCGGCTTAATCTTACTTAAAAACACAGAAATCATGACACAACGGCCCCTGCATTGCTACTGTGTATAACTTTTACTTGATTTCTAAATAGCTTTGTACTTAGCACCAATATTGTTTTGCAAAACTACGTTTATGTAGTTCCCTGCATTACAAACAATGTAGTGAGGGTACTCTGATCAAACTGCTATTTTCCCCATAATTATGTTTTAAGTTTTTCGATCAGTGAATAATTATTATTCTGTTTATTTGATAAAATTTTCATGATTTTGGCAGCTTGAAAATAACGCCGGTTTATGATAACTAGGTATATAGGCCCTGGGTGTAACTCTAGTGCGTTTAGTTCTCATATGGAATTCTGGATGGAATATTTCGCAAGAACACTGCGCCTAATTAAAATGTAGATATTCAACTGCAAAATTAATTAATTTATTTGTAAATACAATTTATCAACATAACAGCTTACGCCATGGAAAATGGAAGCATTGGAGTTTTAATCAAGTGAATCGAAGCCTAATTAAATAAAGTATTATTGCTCGTATTTACCAATTAACTTTATCACAGGCTTGTAATGAAACCTTATATCAAAATACGTTGATTGATTTTGCACGAACTTTGAAGAATCAGAACGGATACCACGTATCGCCAACCTCGTCCGTTCGTGTATCTTCTCTGTCACTCCAATACGATACTGCGATAGAGACAGATATACACGATCAAACGAAATTTGTATTCCGTGTACGCGAAGACGCTTTATAAAAAAACATTTGGTTGGATTAATCCTGAAATAAACTCTATGCTCGATGGTTCGAACCCAAAACAAGTAGGTATTGTAAATCTCCAGTCCAAGGTACAAATGGCGTCCATTAATGAGATTAACTGTGAACTGAAAAATTCGTCTACGGAGAAAAAAGTACTTATACCTAAAGTTCTATTCACTGTAACAATCAGTGAACCTTCGGTTACTATGATAGATTTAGATTTCTTTTTTTAATTTTTTTTTTTACAAAATGATCCTCAAATAATGAATATAATAATAATGGAATGAAATGTCACAGGTACAATATAACATTATTATGGACATACCTATATTACAAAATGATAAATAATAAAGTCAAAATACGGAACGTAAAAAATTATATTGATAACTCGTAATGATCGTCAAAATAAAAACTAGAACATTAGCATAAAACAATTTAAATTAAATGAACCATGTCAAATATATTTTATGTCCATATTCTAACACAATGGATATCCTAATAAAAAGATACTCAGCTGACATTAACGTGTACATATACGTGTACAGTCAAATGTAAAAATATGGGTGCATACAAACTTACTCAAAAATATGTCCCATAAATCTTATATCAGCGGATTAAGAGTCCGCAGTAAGCTCGATTCTCCATACAAACGTAGTTACGCTCTCATTTTAAAACGACGTGTTGGAGTGTAACGAAACTTTGCATGTACAATGACATGAGGTATATCTATGTCTGTAATTAGTTTATGTAGCTTCAGATACCATAGTAAAAAAAATACAGCGAATTTAAGTTTTTCATTACAAAACTTGTTTTTGCTGTATTTCGTTTCTTTTATAAATTGGAACCATATAAACTAGTTACAGACATAGATATACCTCATGTCATTGTATATGCAAAATTTCGTGACAATCCAACACGTAGTTTTAAAATGAGAGCGTAACTACGTTTGTATGGGAAGGCGAAATTCGGCCGAGCCTACTGCGGACTCTTAAGGTTTTGGTACTTACTTATGAGAGGATGTTATCGATATATATTTTTGCACTTGACTGTACATATAAACGCCACATAAGTTTTCGTCCTTGATGTTAGCCGCAAACGCTTCCCGCACATCCGTCGACCCCTCTCACCCCTCAGACCCGTCGACGCTACTAAGTAGTAGCATACATCTAACGCTACGACCACACTTCGCCCCAGTGTTGTCTGTGTTTACTACTTAGTAGCCTCGCTTACCATGTGCGGAAGGCGTTTCATAGACGGCGACAACACTGGAGCGAAGTGTGGTCGTAGCGTGGCTAAGGGAATCATCCCTTAGCCACGCTTGCGTCTCAACGCAAACTTACGTGGCGCGTTCTGTAAGTAAGTTTAATTATTATTATTAATAACAAAATATAATATTTGGCGACTAATACAAATCGACCTAGTCCCAAACTTGGACTGGGGCGAAAATAGAAGAAATGTATGATTTTTTATTTTGTTGCCAGGCAGCCGTTTGAAATAGCGGTTGCCTGAAAGTGTTTACGCTGCTTATATAATTAAATACTAAATCGAGCACCTGGCTTTTTTCACAACCCCCCCTCTTCCTTCCAATTTCCGCTCCAGTCCAAGTTGGCTCAGTTTGGGTTGCACAGGGCACTTCCACAACGTTTCGTTGCTTTACTATTAAGTTGCGTCATTGCTTTTAATTTGTTCATTTCATGTTTTTGTTGCTAACGACTTTTACAAGGCTCCACATTCGGCCTCTTTTATGATTAACTAGCTTCCGCCCGCGACTTCGTCTGCGCGGACCCGGGATAAGTACTATCCTATATTTAAATCCAGGCTTAAAACTATCTTCGTGAATCATCCAAATCGATTGAGCCGTTTAAGCGTGATTGTGAGTAACAAACATGTTAACATCCAAACATCTAATAAATAAATAAATAAATATAAGCGGACAATCTTACACAAATCGACCACACAATAAGCTCAGTAAGGCTTGTGTTAAGGGTACTGACGACGATATATATAATATATATAAATACTTAAAGTACATAGAAAACATCATAGACTCCGAAACAAATATTCATGCTCTTCACACAAATATTTTCCCTTACCGGGATTCGAACCCAGGACCTTCAGCTTCGTAGGCAGCGTCACTACCCACTAGTGTAACCGGTCGTCAACCGGTTTCTGAACACCCAAACTTTCGCATTTATAATATTAGTAGGGTATATAGTAGGATTCTACACGTCCCACATCTACAGTTCACTGAATCTACAATGTGTATTTATAGTTACCCAAATAAAGGGAAGAATACAGGGTTGTTTGTTCGTGCCGGTGATGTTGACTAACGTTATGTCAGTAAATAATTGAAATCGACTCCACTTTATCGACAGGACTTTATTGACATAGCTGCATAAATTATGTTAATCGTTTTCAACCTTCATTTGTTGTTCTGCTCCTGTATCTTTTCAAGCAACTTCAGAAACCAAGTGTTCAATTTGAAATTATTAATTTAATAGCCGCCAAGGTAACCGATATAGCCCTCCGAATCGCTAAACTTAAGTGGCAGTGGGCGGGGCACATTGCACGTAGAACTGATGGCCATTGGGGCGGAAAGGTTCTCGAGTGGCGACCACGTACCGGAAGGCGCAGCGTGGGTAGGCCCCCCACAAGGTGGACTGATGACCTGGTAAAGGTCGCGGGAGTCCGCTGGATGCGGGTGGCGCAGGACCGGTCATTGTGGCACTCTTTAGGGGAGGCCTATGTCCAGCAGTGGACGTCTTTCGGCTGATATGATGATGATGGTGAATTTAATAGCAATAAGTATTCGGCTGACATCATTTGCAAATATTTACCTAAACAAGCCCAGGCAAATCAAAGGGTTTTTAAACAATTTATTTGTTCTTATACTACTACTAGTAGGTATCTGTTCTGTTGTAGTTCCCAATTTTAAATATACATGCATACTTTACACACATACTGTGAGTTGGATACTTCGAACATTGGAGGAGAACTATCCTACTCGTCTTAGAAACACATGGCCAAACTCAGTTCCGTGTTTGAATTCACAAATATTTACCCGAACCACCATTCATGCTCGAACCAATCCCGTTAGAGTTTCGGAAAGCTCGGTCACCATATGGTATTCGGTTGGCTCGACTAGTGAGGAATCTGAAAAAATCGCGTATAAACGTCGCCCACACGCATTCAAGCACTTTGTCGACAAAGGTGTGTTGGAAATGGTGAAAACATCGATAGGAATGGTGTTATTTTTGCTAGCTACCTATCTTAGCGAGTACATACATATATGTCGGCGCTATTGACTTGAACTTATCAACTTGAATGTTTGTTAGCGCCATCTGTTGGCAATCAGTAAAGGACAAGCGCCTTTACCGATGTTTTAGCTGGGGAGCTTGCTACCTGGGTTACAACGCCATCTAGTGGCCGCACTCTGTGAATCAGGTGACCGTTAGAGAGGTTGGTTGGAGGTGGCTTCACTTTCGCTCGAGCCGCCAGCCTGTCTACGCGTCCTAAGGGTGAGCTGTATCACACCTGAATCACTTTATTTATTGTGCTTGTGTTTTTATGCATTATCGTGTATTTTTAAGTTGATTGCGTAAAACAATTGTACGTCGCGAGATTTAACACGAGTGCGTTATGGAGGGCCAGGATGAGCCCGATGGCGAAGGTTCAGCTTCGCCTATTCTTTTTAATCATAAATCCGACATTGGAAGAGGGAATCAACACCTGAACGTGACCGCGACTCAGCAAATTCCTGGCGTGATAAACAACAGTAACTTGTCCATTCCTACCGCGACAACTGGCAATGTTTTGGTAAATCCTGCCGCGATTAACAACAATAACGTGCAAATCCCTACCGTGATAAACAACAGTGACTTGTCCAATTCTATCGCGATATCTAGCAATGAAACAACAATTTCTGCCGCTAACAACACTAATAACGCGCAAATTCCTGTTACGGTAAATAACAACAATTCGCAAATACCACACGCTTTACCCGTACCCAGCGCGACAAATAACAATGAATCGGGTCAAATATTATCGTCATTGGCGTTTATATTGGAAAGGCTTACAAATCAACAACAACAAAATATGAACACAAATAATGAACTAATGACCGGACTTCTTTCAAAAGCGATGTCTTCTACACAACGCCCAAGGCTAAGCGATATCTACATTGCGCCGTTTAATCCTGATGGGGAAGTAACGGTGAGAGACTGGTGCGAGCATGTAGATAGGGCCAAGCAGCATTGGAATCTGACCGATTACGAGATTTGCACTAAGATTGCGGGCTTGTTACAAGGTCGAGCGAAGACTTTAGGAGATACATGGCTTGTAAAATCTCCACTATGGAGTGATATGCGGGAGGCTTTAGTACAAACATTTGAACCTGAGGCGCGATATTCAATAGATATTTTGAAATTGCGCAACTTTAAGTTTGACGTATCGAACCCGTCTGAATCTATAACACGGGCTTGGAATATTTGGGAAAGAATAATGAGCGGAGACAAAGAAAAAGACGCCGTCGAAGCAATCATAGGCTGTATGGATAACGAATACTTACGTTTACGTCTTATATCTAGTAAATGCACAACTGTGCCCGAGTTAATTTCTGTTGTATCAACTACGAAACCACGTGAGACCAGAAGTGGCGAACCACCCGCTAAACGACCTATGCTTCGTAACAGTAGAGACGAATCACTTCTATCTTGTTTTAAACGTGGCAAAATTGGTCACATTCAGCCAAATTGTCCCACCAGCAAGGTCATTGACCCTAAACCCCTGTTAACCACTACAGACATGTCAGCGGGCTCGAGGCCTATAGAAAAATCTACACCGAAGTGTAATTACTGTGGAAAACTGGGACATACGGAATCAGTATGCTTCAAAAAATTGAGAGATGAAGGTGACAAGATAGCTTTGGCCACTGTTCATTCAAACATATCTACTCCGATGCAAATAGAAGTTGACAAACGTAAACTCACAGCTTTATTTGATATCATCATCGATCAATGAGCCTGATCTTACCTGGTAAACGACAAGATTGTCCCTTAACGCTTCAAGGACTAGGGGCGGCAATACCTATTATTTCTAGCCAACGAATTACAGTCCTTTGCAACATCAGTGACATTTACGTAGAAATAAATTTCCATGTTGTCGCTGACCATGAAATACCATGCGAACTTCTGATAGGATCAGATTTGGTGAGAATGCCCGGCTTGTCGGTAAATATTACTAGTGACGGCGCTACTTTGACGAGAATTGCCCAAATACTGTCTGTAACAACAAATGATGACTTCATTCAAAACATTGAAACTGATCTGACGGACATTAATGAAATTCAGGAATTGAAGGCTACATTAGAAAAGAACCGAGATGTTTTTGCAACTGGAATACCTAAGACTAAAGTTACGACGGGTCATATGGAAATACAACTTAAGGATCCCAAGCAAGTAGTATCCCGAAGACCATACCGTATGGCGCCTATTGAACGTCAAAAGTTAAAAACCATAGTTGATGACCTAATCGCTAATGGCATAGTTCGAGAGAGCACGTCAGAGTTCGCGAGTCCCGTTTTACTCGTGAAGAAGAAAAACGGCGATGATGGCATGTGTACGGACTACAGGGAATTAAACAGCAATACCGTTCCTATTAAATTCCCATTGCCTATAATTTCAGACCAGATAGATAGATTAGCAGAAGCCTCTTACTTCATCTGCCTCGATATGGCTCAAGGTTTCTATCAGATCCCGATCGAAGAGGAGTCAATTCCTGAAACCGCCTTTGTCACCCCAGAGGGCCTCTTTGAGTATGTCATGATGCCTTTTGGACTTATGAACGCTCCAGCGGTGTTCCAGCGCGCAATAATGGCGGCCTTGCGCCCATTCCTTGAAGATATACTGATTTACATGGACGATGTCCTGATTAAATGTAAAACTTTTAAGGAGGGCCTCCGGATGTTAGATCGAGTGTTAGCCGCTTTACATGAAGCCGGCTTCTCTGTCAATCCCAAAAAATGCGTGTTCTTCAAAAAATCTGTAGAATATCTGGGTAATGTTATTTCTCAAGGTACTGTAAAACCGAGCCCTAAGAAAGTGGAAGCTCTGGAAAAGTCCCCTGTACCTACTACAGTGAAGCAAGTCAGGCAGTTTTGTGGACTAGCTGGCTATTTTAGGCGGTTTATTCCGTCCTTCTCCGAACGCATGATTCCGTTATACAATTTGACAAAGAAGGATGCGAAATTCCAATGGACAGCCGAATGCGAAAACGCCAGACTCGATATAATCCGACGATTGACTTCAGTCCCTGTGCTGACCATATTTAGAGAAGACCTGCCCACCGAACTACACACAGACGCCAGTAGTACAGGGTTAGGGGCAGTCCTGATTCAGATTAAAAATGGACGACAGCACGTTGTGGCATATATGAGCATGCGAACAACCGAGCCAGAAAGTCACTATCACTCGTACGAGCTGGAGGCTTTAGCTATAGTTCGTGCTGTGAAACATTTTAGGCCGTACCTGTATGGGCGCAGTTTCACCATCGTCACGGACTGCAATGCGATTAAGTCTTCCTTACACAAGCATGAGCTACTTCCGCGGATTCAGAGGTGGATGACGTATCTGCAATACTATACTTGCAACGTCGAATATCGTCAAGGTAGTCGCATGAGGCACGCAGACTTTTTCAGTCGCAATCCTACAGCGTGTATCAACCTAGCCAGTAACGTGGATACATGGCTGGTGGTAGAACAGACGAGACCCAGACCTAGCCACTATAATAAAGAAACTAGAGCGCGGAGAAGATGTCAGTAAGTACCGCCTCTACGATAACGCTCTGCAACGTCACGACCCTGAAGAGGAACCTGGACGAATGGAATGGAAAAGGGTGATTCCAAGATCGTACCAATGGAGTATCATAAATGCTTATCACACGGCCCTGAAGCATTTTGGCTGGGAGAAGACACTAGCGAAACTACGTGAAACTACTGGTTTCCCGTGATGTCCAATATAGTCAGACAGTTCGTGGACCATTGTGTTATATGCAAAACCAGTAAGGGACCTTCAGGCGCGAAACAAGTACAAATGTACCCAATTGAGAAGACGTCAACCCCCTTCCAAACAATTCACATCGACATGACTGGCAGGTTGACCAAACGGAATGACAAACATGAATATGTCGTTGTAGTCATTGACGCATATACAAAGTTAACAATGCTGACTTACGCTACAAATAAGACTGCCTTATCCATGCTTAGTGCTCTTAAGAAACTTGTTTCCTTATTTGGAGCACCTCATCAGATAATCAGTGACCAAGACACAGCCTTCAAAGCCGAATTCGAGGAGTATTGTAAGGAACATGGTATTCAGCAACATTTTATAGCCCCGGGTGTTAGTCGATCTAACGGTCAAGTCGAGAGAATGATGGCTGTTGTGAAAAACGGATTAACAATCATCCGCAACTATGAAACCAATGACTGGAAAAAGGGCCTTGACGCTCTTCAGTTAGCAATAAACTGTACCAAAAATAAAACGACCAATATAAGCCCGTTAAAAGCGTTAACGGGACGGTCATGTGCAGTACCCGCCGAATTAGTGTGCTTAATTGATGAAGCAGAAGGTACCATTGACCGCTACCAACTTGAGAAGTACATAAGTAAGAGAATTGCGAATCGTGGCTTAAACGACAAACAAAGGTTCGACAAAGGGAAAGCTAAAGTCAATAGATTTCAAAAAGGGAAAATTGTGTTATTCAGAACAAATCCAAGGACACAAATCGGACTCGATCTGAAATATCCAGACGCTTATGAAATTTGGAAACTATTGCCTAATGATCGTTACAAGATAAAGAGAGTGACGGGCAAGGGACGTTCAAAGAAAGTAGCCCATGATCAACTGCGTCCCGCACCTAAGCCCGGCAACAGCGACAGTTGTCAAGTAACCATGTCGGCTATAGACACTACTGAGGGTGTTCAAACAGAAGAGTCACCCACGGCATCTACTTTGCAACAAGATTAACGATGATGCGTAATCAATAAGTCTTATCGACAAAACAATATTTATTTGGTAACTGATTTTAAAACTAAAACCTTGCTGATTTTGCAAGAAGTCTTTGCAAGAGTGCTTTGATAATTAAATTCTTGTGATTGTAATCTTTATCAGCATAATTGTTTTGTAACATTAGAAAACGTACAGTGAACTAATTACTGTATAAAATCAAGGTGGTCAAAGATGAATAAAAACCCAATCAGTTTAATGTTTATCTTTGTTTTATTTGCTTTTTCATAACAGTAGGTCAAGCAAGGAATACATTATAGTAAATATAAACAAATCCATACCTTTTTAACTGTTGACTAAAGAAATGATGGTGATTGAATAACCTGTTCAAAACATAAAGCTGTCTACACAATAGTAGGTATGTGCCTATGTTACATTCTACGATGGTTGTCAGTGTTATAATGATTGTGCTGTTGTTATTTAGGACAATTCAGTTATTGGCCTTGTTGTGTAGTTGTTGAGGACAGGGGCCTCCTTCTATGAGCGCAAGTGACTAAAGATGTTGAGGACAGGGGCCTCCATTCTTGAGTTTGCTATTTTTGCATAGTCGTCGAGGACAGGGGCCTCCTTCTATGAAATTCGATGCTGACACATAGTTGTCGAGGACAGGGGCCTCCTTTTATGAAATTCGATGCTGACACATAGTTATCGAGGACAGGGGCCTCCTTCTATGAAATTCGATGCTGACACATAGTTGTCGAGGACAGGGGCCTCCTTCTATGAAATTCGATGCTGACACATAGTTGTCGAGGACAGGGGCCTCCTTCTATGAAATTCGATGCTGACACATAGTTGTCGAGGACAGGGGCCTCCTTCTATGGTCGCGAATGCTAGAGGTTGTTGAGTACAGGGGCCTCCTTCCTTAAGATTTTGTACAGTCACATAGTCGTTGAGGACAGGGGCCTCCTTCTATAAGACTTGAATCCAATGCATAGTATAGAGGATAAGGGTATCCTTCGTTAAGATATGATTTTGTTGCATAGATGTTGAGGACTAGGGCCTCCTTCTGTGTGATCTTGATGTCAAATTGGCCGAGTGGCTGGTGATTGATTATTGGATGATCATTTATGATTGGTTTTTGTAATGCACGTCGAGCGCGACCTGCTGCAGGATGGTCGTGTCGGCGCTATTGACTTGAACTTATCAACTTGAATGTTTGTTAGCGCCATCTGTTGGCAATCAGTAAAGGACAAGCGCCTTTACCGATGTTTTAGCTGGGGAGCTTGCTACCTGGGTTACAACGCCATCTAGTGGCCGCACTCTGTGAATCAGGTGACCGTTAGAGAGGTTGGTTGGAGGTGGCTTCACTTTCGCTCGAGCCGCCAGCCTGTCTACGCGTCCTAAGGGTGAGCTGTATCACACCTGAATCACTTTATTTATTGTGCTTGTGTTTTTATGCATTATCGTGTATTTTTTAAGTTGATTGCGTAAAACAATTGTACGTCGCGAAATTTAACACGAGTACGTTATGGAGGGCCAGGATGAGCCCGATGGCGAAGGTTCAGCTTCGCCTATTATTTTTAATCATAAATCCGACATATATAAAGAAAGACAAAACCGCACTGGAGGCGAATGCTTTATTTAACGTGAAAATAATAATAATTATTTATCTCTAACGTTCTAGAACTGTGAAAAATAAGTTTTATAATTCATATAAACGATAATAATGTATCTAATTAAAATGTTGGCTATGTCGTCTATAGGCTATTATGTAGGTACGTACTTGCAAAGTTTTAAATCTAATCTCTTGAATTAAACAAAAGAGGGTAAAATTCGAATTGTAAGATTTGATTACATATCGCCTTTTGACAACCAAAACTCACTAAGTAACAAATACCTACTTAAATCAAAGGTCGTATCTCGATTAGGGCTCCCGCTACATGTGTAAACCCGCCCGCCCGAATACCCGTGTTCTTAAGCCCGCGGTGCTAAGCGCCCGTTCTACACGGACACGCCCGAACCCGCCCGGTCCGCGGGCGGGTATCCGGGTACCCGTGTACCCGTACACACGTACCCGCGGGTTCTAATTACACGCGGGTTCGGACCGTCCGTGGCCGTTTGAGTTGAGGCAAATCCATACTAATATTATAAATGGGGAAGTGTGTAATATTATAAATGCGAAAGTGTGTGTCTGTCTGTCTGTCTGTCTGTCTGTCTGTTACCTCTTCACGCTTAAACCGCTGAACCGATTGAGATGAAATTTGGTATGGAGATAGTTTGAATCCCGGGGAAGGACATAGGATAGTTTTTATCCCGAAAATCATCCCCTGAGGGGTGAAATGGGGGATGAAAGTTTGTATCGAGCTACGATATAAACGAGCTCCACGCGGACGGAGTCGCGGCCAGAAGCTAGTAAAATATAATTACTTCATTTTACTCTATCTGCATTAGCAACTCTATGGGTTTGGTGTGTATGATGTTGTTTTATATTAGGTATGTGGCAGAAGGAAACATCGCAGGAAGCCTATGTTTGCTCTATTGCGTCATAATATTGTATAAACCTAGTATTTTATTTAATGATTGCCCGAAAAAGGGCACGCAAACTGTTTAACTTTTATTAATAGCCGCTTATAGATATGATAGCTAAACAAAAACAGTAGGTAAGTACAGTCAGCCAAGAAAGTGGTCTACCGCTTTTCGACTTTATTACATGCAAAATATGGTCCAAAAGTGGTAGACCACTTTTTTGGATGACTGTACATGAGAACTATTTAATTTTAACCGAGCGCTTATTGTATTGTACAGTCGAGGAAATTTAATGTTTAGCACTTTTGATCCGTAACGTCATTCAAATAGAGTTGACATTTGCCAAACCTTCATTTTCCTCGACCGTACATGCCATTATGGTTCTAAATAAGGGACTGAATGTGGTATCGAAATTAAGGTTTTTAACGGTACTTAATAAAGGTATTGCAAGGTATACCATTTTAAACCGTACCTTTACTTACGAGGTTGTATATGATATGAGCACCGAATAAAGGCACTGAATGAAAACGATACTTGCAACATTACTCTGCCTGCGATACCTATATAAAAGATACAGTAATCATTTTAAAAGAAAGGTACTCGAACTAAACGATATTGCTACTATTTTGCTACTGTTTCAAAGTATACCGTTATCATTTTAAAATAAAGTTTTAAAATTTAAAAACATACTCAAACACAACGATACTTTAACTTTTACGCTAGCGATTCAAAGTATACCGTAAGTGTTTCGATATGGGATAACGGTACAGTAATTTAAGGCTATAGTATATCCAAAACTTTAAAGTTTAGGATATACTATGACATCATTTTGTTGCGATTTTCTTAGTTTTTTTTCTGTCAGATACTGTAGTGTTATATTTAGTTTGTGATATTGAGTGTTCGTAAAGGCCCACACAATTTTGAAATAAATGTGACCAATTCTTAATAGATACATGCTTTTTATTCAATTCAATTCAATTCAATTATTTATTCTGCAAATAGGCCACAAGGGCACTTTTACATATCAAACCGTAATTTACAATAAAATAATAATAATAATCTTACACAATAATAAATTAAAATTATATATAAAAGGTTAACAAACTAAATGTCACTAAGTTAATGCAAACAAAACAAAATTCTGTAGATCTGTATCAGCATTAACAAGAAGTTAATCATATTAATTCAGTATTCCAGAGATGTATAAGGTCTCTGAGCTTCCAAATACAATTAATAATTATTCTAATATTCTAAGAGATGTATACGGTCTCTAAGGGTCAAAACAAGAAAGGAACAATGATGTAATATTTTCAGAGATGTACAGGGTCAATAACAATAAAACGTGTCAAGATCAGAATGATGTCTCTCGTCAATACGATAATAAAAAAAAAAAAAAAAAAAAAAAAAAATGACCGCTGTCACATGTCAGACGTGTTTTTAACAATTTTATTTTGTATTCGTTGTATTCGTGTTTTATCAGTTTAAAATGGCTCGATTTTATATCGCCACTGTATTTAAACATCACACAGCCCTGGAAAACTTTAAATTGTCCAGAAAAACGGCAATTTGGTGGAGATAGCCCATTTTTGAAATATCACTGACAGCTCGCGATGATAACTAGATCACAGCGAAAAACACGTCAAGCACTAGCGGAAGAACACGCACGCCCTCCACCTCCACCTGCCTCGTCGTCCACACCATCGTCCAGCACGTCATCGTCGGGCGATGAATTTGCGACCGCGCCCGACACTAGCAGCAGCAGTTCGAGCGACGAGTGCGGGTCGCCGCCGCCGCCGCCACGACCACCTGCGCGGCCCGGGCGGCCACCGCTGCCGGCACGCTTGGGGCCTGCGGGGCATCCTGCTCCGCCCATGGCTCCCGCTACCGGTGGTATAGTGCGCCGCATGCAGTGGACGCAATCAATTAACGAAAACTGCATGCGCGCCTACTATGGGGCGACAGAGGGAGGAACTAATCTGTCCGCGTACCGTGTCCGGATGCTGCCTCGGTTCCAGGCGCTTGAACCGGCCATCACCGTGTCTGCGCAGCGTCTATCGGATCAGGTACGCGTCATCCAGCGGCACAAGCGGTTGGATGACGTCACGCTTGATCGGCTACGCCTGGAAGTACTCTCTGCTCGTGTGGCCTCTACCTTGGCACAGGATCCGCCCGCCTTGTTGCCGGCTCCAATGCCTACTCCCGACCTGGCATTGGGGGCACCGCGGGTTGATCTTAGTGCTGACGAGGAGGACTGTGCGAACCAGAGCATGAGTACCCAGACCAATGAGCAACTGAGGAGGGCTTTGGAAGATGCGATTACGAGGTATCGTTCCACAAACAACTCTAGGCCACGACTACCACGCCTGCCCGTAAATAGACGCAATCTAGCGTTAATGGGAGCTCTAAACGGTCTGCTAGACCCGTATATACAGGCTAGTAAAGACTTACTTGATACACACTCAATCATGTACTGCGGGGCCATCGCGGCGTGCCATGTTGCTCGCGTCAAGTTTCCGGACGCTGACCGTGCACCTAGGGCCGCCGGGGGTGTCCCTGCATGGCAAGTGCGGATTGAGCGTCGTATCAATACGTTTAGGACTCTCATTGCAAAGCTGATCTGCTTCAGGGGGGGCAACAACCGCCCCCGAGTCATGCGCTTTGTGAACCAGGCCTTCGCGGGAACTGGTATCAGGCCCCGCGACTACATGGCCTGTGTCACGGAGCGCATAGACTTTCTGAAGCAGAAAGTCTATGCATGGGCAGGCCGTATTCGCCGCTACAGAGAGCGAGTGGATCGATACCAGCAGAATTGCCTTTTCCAAAGCGATCAAAGGAAGGTATACCGAAAGTGGGAGGGAGCCGACCTTCGTGTGTCCGACGGACAGCAGCCGGATGCTACTGCCATGGTTGACTTCTGGCGTAGTATCTGGTCAGTGCCAGTCGAACACACCGAAGGCGAGTGGATGAGTGTTGTCGAACGTGAGTGTGCGTTCATCGAGCCCATGGGGACTGTTACCATCAGCCCCGAGGACGTTAGTTGTGCCATCCGTTTGGCCCCGAACTGGAAAAGTCCTGGACCGGATGGATTACATAACTTCTGGCTGAAATGGTTTCGATGCTCACACCTGCGTTTGGCAACGCAGTTCCAGCAAGCCCTTGAGCTCGGTTCCCTACCATCTTTCTTGACAACTGGTATCACCTCCCTGCTCTATAAGTCCGGTAGTAGCACAGAAGCGAAAAACTACAGACCCATCACGTGCTTGCCTACGCTGTACAAGCTCCTTACATCTATTTTGAGAACAAAAATGAACGCACACATCGTTGCAAACAACGTTTTGGCCCCTGCTCAAAATGGATGTAGGGTTGGATCTCGTGGTACTAAAGAGCTCCTCCTCATAGACATGACCATTTGCCAACGAGTCCGGCGGAATAGGGGGGCCCTTTCGGCCGCCTGGATTGACTACAAGAAGGCCTATGATTCGGTGCCTCATTCATGGCTCAGGAGGGTCTTAGAGTTGTATAAAGTTGATGCAGTTCTAAGATCCTTCTTAAGTGCTTGCATGGGGCAGTGGACCACAGTCATTCGTCAACCGGGGGGAGGAGATTGCCCTTCTGGTCCGCAGGACTCTATAAGGATTGAACGTGGGATCTTCCAGGGTGACAGTCTGAGTCCTTTGTGGTTCTGCCTAGCACTGAATCCGCTTAGCACCCTGCTGAAGGATTCGGGACTAGGTTGCCGGCTTCGGAGGGAGGGTGAGGTCATTTCTCATCTGCTCTATATGGATGACCTTAAGCTATTTGCACCGAATGGACATAACCTGTTGGAACTACTGAAAACAACAGAAGTCTTCAGTAGCGCCATCAAAATGGAATTTGGTGTCGATAAGTGTGCGGTCATGCATGTACAGCGGGGGAAAGTTGTAAATTCAACAAATTTGCAACTTTCTGAGACAATGTCTCTCAAATCTATCTCCGAAGCAGAAACCTATAAGTATCTTGGTATGTCACAGTCATTGGGTATTGAGGGTGAGGGCGTAAAGCGAGCGGTGAAGGAGCGCTTCTTTTGTCGCCTGACCAAAGTACTTAATAGTCTTTTGTCGGGCGGCAACAAGGTGCGTGCCTTCAACTCTTGGGTGATGCCCTTGCTTACTTACTCCTTTGGCATACTAAGGTGGACTCAGACTGAGCTGGATGCCCTGGATCGAAGAGTCCGAGTACTGCTTACTGCGCATCGCATGCTACACCCACGCTCGTCTGTTATGAGACTGTACATCTCGCGGAAGTGTGGAGGTCGCGGCTTTCTAAATGCCAAAGACCTCCACAACCGCGAGGTGTGCAGTCTCAGGGATTATTTCCTAAACAACGAGTGTGGGATGCATCGTGACGTAGTAGCAGTAGACGGAAACTTCACCCCGCTCTCCTTGGCAAACGAGAACTGGCGCAGACTTAAAGTAATGAGCGTTGAGGACCGCAGGGCGGTGTGGAGGAGCAAGGAGCTACACGGGCGGTTCTACAAGGCCCTCACAGGGCCCGATGTAGATCTGCTCGCGTCGGTGAACTGGCTACGTTTCGGGGATCTCTTCGGGGAAACTGAAGGTTTTGTCTGTGCAATTGCGGACGAAGTTATCATGACGAACAATTACCGGAGGTATATCCTGAAGGACGGTACGGTCGACATTTGTCGGGCATGCCGCCGTCCCGGGGAGTCACTCAGGCATATTATCTCCGGTTGTGGTCATCTTGCTAACGGCGAGTACTTGCACAGACATAACCTTGTAGCCAGAATTATTCACCAGCAACTTGCTCTGCTATACGGTCTTGTGGTCTCCGAAGTGCCTTACTATAAGTACACACCTGCGCCAGTTCTCGAAAATGGTCGTGCCACGCTCTATTGGGATCGATCTGTCATCACGGACAGGACTATTCTTGCCAATAGGCCTGATATCGTGCTGACAGATCGATCGAAACGCCAGGCAGTGCTCGTCGACATCACCATCCCCCATGACGAGAACCTCGTGAAGGCCGAGAAGGACAAAGCCAGCAAGTACCTAGACCTGGCTCACGAGGTAACCGCCATATGGGATGTTGACTCGACGATCATCGTCCCGATAGTCGTTTCGGCGAACGGTTTAATAGCGAAGAGTCTCGACCATCACCTCAAGAGACTCTCGCTAGATGGCTGGATCAAGGGCCAGATACAGAAGGCGGTACTCCTGGATACTGCGCGGATAGTCAGGAGGTTCCTGTCTCTGTCGCCCTGACCGCCGGTAGCTTAGGCCCCGTCTCGCTGCCGGCTGCACCCTAGGTTAGGTTTTTATAATGATTTTATGTTTTGTATGTATAGTTCTATATTTTACTTTTTATAAATTTATTGTACAAACCTAACTTAAGTAGAAATAAGAATAAAGAGATAATAATAACACTAGTATGTAATTAGTTAACTATGTACTATGCCCTTGCGGGCATGAACAGTCCGGACTCCACAAACAGCACCCGATCACGAGTATGACGCATATCTCAGCCATCGCCTCCCTCAATCATATTTTAGGGAAGGTGAAGGGTGTGAGGTATTAACTGATTCCTTCCCTTTGTGAGGTTATAAATATGGTCGTACTAATCTCATCATTATTTCTAATATCTACTATTAGAGCTGGTGGTCTAAAATTGGGACTGGCCAATTTTAGACTACCAGCTTTGTAACTATTCTGGTTCAAAACCAAAACTAGATTAATGCTACTACATTATTTTTCACATTTTAAGCTCAAATAAAAATATGAGGGCAGGGCGGTGCCCCCGCCAGTCGAGCAAAACAGCGGCACGGCCGTACCATCTTTTTTCGAAGCAGTTCAGGCCATTTTCGACCTCCCAATAACTTCGTTGTGAATAAAACTAGAAGTCTGAATTTTCAGTAACCAAGCAGGCATTGTATAAACACGGTATATTTCAAATTTAATTCAATTTGAATCAGTAGTTTAAGAATTATAACTACTTAGTCAAAGTTTCTTAATTTTGTCACTGATATACACGGACCGATCAACAAAAGCACTAATTTAGAACATAATTAGTGTTTAAATCAAGGTAAAACTTAAATATTTTGCAAACTTCGGTCCAGATTTCTACATACATACATACATATACGTACATACATTCACGCCGTTATCCCTAAAAGGGGTAGGCAGAGCACATGAAACTTGTGTTCCAGTGCCACTTTTAGCATCAATGTGGGTATAAAAGATCGACAAAATGTGATATCATAGTGACAGGTTGCTAGCGCATCGCCCACAACACACTTCAACCCTGTACCCTTAGTCGCCTCTTACGACACCCACAGGAAGAAAGGGGGTGGGGCTATTCTTACCCGACACCACACGAGTCAGATTTCTAGATACGGATAAATAACCTTGTAATCCCATATAATTATATAGGATTACTAAGTTACATTTGCAGTGGGTGGGAGAAAAAATTAAAATCAAGAATGAGACTGCAATCATATGATAACACAATAACCTACAAAAAGAAGTGAGATCCCATAAAAAAACATTCCATGTAAAAAAGAGGCCAAGACTCGAAACTTCCACCGTAAAAAGTTGTGAGATATTTCTTAGTACCAAACCAAGTCTCCTAGCTTCACACCTCAAGGACGGGTAGTACTACCCGCGTGTAAATAGGACGCGGGTACCCGTGTACACGTGTACACGGGTACCCGTGCGCTAATTACACGGATACGTTCGGACCGGTCGCTTAAACCCGCGGGCGTGTTACACGGGCACGGGTACCCGACACGAATACACGAAACCCGGACACGACCGCGAGCCCTAATCTCGATATCGACTACGTACCGAGATACGAGGTTTTGAAGAGTAGTGACAGTTTTGATAGTGACTTTTGGTTGTCAAAAGGCGATATATACATATTTAGTTCATTTATATTTACTCGGTTACAAGTGAAGTTAAACTCGTAATAAAAAACATCTAACTAAATAATTCCAACCTCGCAAGCGATGCTTAAGAAAACCATTTTAAAAGCATTCCTTATGCATCTCAAATTGCAAAGACACTTCATGCCAAACATTAACTTTTACTCAGCAAAGTCTCTGGAAATTACAGGCATGCCAAAGATAATTTCTTAAAGTGCCGTCTCGCGGCATGCTTGCCACGTGCAGATTAGGAAAAATACCTCGAATTTTCTGTTAACCATGAAAGTAATATTCGTCGTGCTTCTTTGCCCTCGAGACTTCTCGAGATTTTGTCCCAGTTTAAGTATGCTTGGGGAACGAAACTCCGCTCCATTTTTTCATGTATGCAACATTATTATTTTCTCAATGAAAGTATGAAGGAGTTCTTTTTTACAACAAAACGAAACTTCTGGCTAATAATTGCGTAACTTTTTGACATGGAACACGGCAAGCATACATCAAAACTCACTTTCAGTTTCAATAAATACATACGTTGAATTATATCCTAACCATATACCTATTCGTTCGAGAAGTCTTGCAACATTAATGTGATATTAATTTGCTTAGCTTAGCATAGATAATGGTCTTCTTTATTTTGAGTAATAATTGAACCTCCAAGGAACCTACAAGGTGGACTGATGACCTGGTAAAGGTCGCGGGAGTCCGCTGGATGCGGGTGGCGCAGGACCGGTCATTGTGGCACTCTTTGGGGGAGGCCTATGTCCAGCAGTGGACGTCTTTCGGCTGATATGATGATGATGATGATGAATTGAACCTCTGCTTCAGTTTGGGCCAAAACTTATTCGTATGCACGAATTTCCAGCTCGTCTCCTCTACAGGTCGCAATTCTCAACCGATTCTCGTGGAATTTTGAGAGCATCTTCAATAATGATATAGTTTCATGTGACATTTTTTTATAGATACTCTTTTTTATATTTCTCGCCGGACATGCCGACATACGAACGAATTTTGGCCCAAGATAAAAACGGAAAACTTTGATCACTTTGCTCATTCGTTCAAGCAGAAAACAAAACTAAATCACTGTTGCACTTGAATCCGGTATTGGCAATCAAAATCTCGTTGATAAAATGATTGCGGCTGGATTTCCGCGATTTAAATGACTGATATGAAATTTATTCAATCATTTCTCTACAGATTGGGCTGTCGTCAATGAAGTTTAGAGGGCGTGTTGTATACACGCAGAGCTGATGTAGCATTAACGGCCAGAACGCTGGACTCTCCATTTAAACGTCGTTTGGTTCTCAATTTAAGACTAAATGCAATAATAACATGAAACTTTGTATAGGCGCTGTTGCTAGATATATAATATATTAAAAAAACCGAGTGGAACGTTTTTCATACAGTTTTTATCACTTTGTATGGAGAGTCAACTTAAGTCGCCCATGTTGTGAACTCTTAAAGCTAGGCGCCGCG
This sequence comes from Epinotia bilunana, assembly GCA_947049275.1. NCBI lineage: Eukaryota > Metazoa > Arthropoda > Insecta > Lepidoptera > Tortricidae > Epinotia > Epinotia bilunana. The sequence continues at coordinate 1,717,367 of OX346266.1, read as the reverse complement.
CTGCGCCGTAAGTCTCAGCACCAAATGGATACATCCAAAGGATGGATGTTATTGTTTACTACATAAATAGGCACTAGTCTCTTCAGGGGCGAGAAAGCTACGACTATTTTCTCGCTCAAAAAACAAACAAAAGATATAGACCCCGTGTCGGTAAAAGAGATATATATTTATAGGTGATTGCTGGCTGTTCACACTGCCGGACTCTCTCTTCACTAGTTTGTCGCAGAGACAAGAGCTATCAAAGATAAAACTCGCTCAGCGGTACTCACTCAGCGATGCTCGCTTGGCGCCGGCGGCGTGGCCACCCCGTTTGAGCGAGTGGAGCAAGTAATCGCCCGTCGCAACCGAGCACTCGCTTATAGCCCAGCGACAAAACTATCTGAACTACACACTCGCTTCTCGCTGCTCACCAACTCGTTCCTAGTTTCAAACTCTAATCGCTTCTCGCTCAATTCTTTCGAGATTCACTAGCACGCTATGTGGTTTGGCGACAAACGGATGCGTTCAAATGAATGACGTTGATGTTCCAACTTGAATTTTGACATCAGGTCCCGTATCATGGTCGGCCTTATCACACGATAAGTGACAGGATAGAGCGTCCGTCACTGGCTGACACCGTTCGATAGAACGAGACGACGCTCCCATCTTGTCACTTATCGCGTGATAAGGCCGACCATGATACGGGGTCTGGTCCCGTATCATGGTCGGCCTTATCACACGATGAGTGACACGATAGAGCGTCCGCCACTGGCTGACACCGTTTGACAGAACGAGACGGACGCTCTATCGTGTCACTTATCGTGTGATAAGGCATGAGGCCGACCATGATACGGGGTCAGCTGTCTTATGTAGATGGCGCGTAGGCGTGTTGTGCTCCGTTTGAATATCCAAAGGACGCGTCAACTATCTATAAGTTTTGACATTCATTGGCCGATATTGGCTCGCCTGTTATTAGTCGTAGTCGATGGCCAATTTTACGCACGAGTACATTTCCTTTTCAATATATGCGAGGTGGACATTCGAAACAATAATAATAAGCTTTTAATCTTTATTATTTTACTGTCAAGACAAGCATACTGATGTTGGTTCTTAACTATGGAGGAGGTGAGTTTGCAAAAACGAGCTAGTGTATTTTTTTAACGAATGATTTCCTGCAGGTTATATGGTTCTATATGGAGACTATGACAGGTGATTTCGAGGTTAACTCTCGGGTTTCTGAATTTCGGGTCTATGGATTGTGAGGTGCTTTTATCGCAAGGACAAAGGTCATTGGTGCTTATCTTGAAGCGGTATCAGGTAGGATTGATATGATTATCGGTATTGGTTTGCGGTTTCCTAACATAGCACTATCAGCATAGCATTCTGACATACTTAGCACGTAATTTCACGCCTCAGGGGACCCCAGAGCTGGCGCGTACCTTTCACAAAGGATCGCCCTTGCGGTCCAAAGGGGAAATGCCGCAAGCGTCATGGGGTCCATGCCGCAGTCAAAACTTTTGGACGGACTATTTTTTTGTAATTAGTTTTAATTTTTTCGTTTTATTATTTTTTATTTAGTATCTAAAAGCACGTAATTGGTTTTAGAAATCAAAAACGTGGCGCAGTCGATCTCTTTAACCATTCAAAGTTTCGGAACTAAGGACGTTTTTGCGGTTTTCTGAAACAAAGTTCAGGAACGAAATAAGCATAAGTTGTTGACTGGATAGTATTAAGTATCCCGGTTTTCCGCGGGAAAATATACTTACTGGTTATTAGACGACTATAAGCAAACATATATCAAAACATCCATGACTCAGTAACAAATATTCGAGCTCATTACACAAATAAAGGCCCTTACCGGGATTCGAACCCGGGACACCTGCTTTATAATTCAGCTGCAATATTTGACACGTACAAACATACTATTGTTATTTACATGAAATTCTGGCATTTTTTTTTGTATTTAAGGTTTTATTGGCAAATGTACTTTTCTGTATACTGTAACCAACTACTCATTGAGACGATTCTAACGAGTCCAAACTGAACGGGGTTACGCTGGTTAAGTACCTACTGAATTCCATTGGCCACCTTCCGCCATCATCAGATCAGCTCAATAGTACCATAATATGGACTTGTCATCCAAATACCCAAAATTTCAGCTCAACCGTTTGAGGTTGACCGGTACAAAATTCAGTTCCAAGAAGTAACTAACAAACGAAGCTCGAAGAGGTCAAGTTAAATAAATCAAATAAAACACCTATCTTCGAATTATAGATGCGACAAGGGGGGTTGCATCCTCTCTATATACGTAACTCCTAAGATGGCTCTAGACGCAAGGGCGGGCCAGGAAGGGTAGGCGTGTGCAGGACATTATTAGGAAGCGCCTCAGACATTGATTGAAAACGCCTATTTGTAATATTTTGAGAGACGGTACAGCGGAGCTCAATCCATACTAATATTATAAATGTGAAAGTGTGCCTGTCTGTCTGTCTAACTGTCTGTCTGTTACCTCTTCACGCTTAAACCGCTGAACTGATTGAGTAAAATTTGGTATAGAGATAGTTTGAATCCCGGGGAAGGACATAGGATAGTTTTTATCCCGGAAATCATCCCCTGAGAAATAGGGGATGAAAGTTTGTATCGAGCTACGATATAAACGAGTTCCACGCGGACGGAGTCGCGGACAGAAGCTAGACGCTCATATTTGGAGCAGCCCAACTGGAGAAGCTCGACCTTACCACACCACTACTTACTCTGCAGGTATAAGATGTTGTATTCAACAATTTAATCCTACTAATATTATAAATGCGAAAGATTAGATGTTTGGATGTTTGTTACTCAATCACGCTTAAACGGCTGAACCGATATGAATGAAATTTTGCACGAAAATAGTTTATAGCCTGGATTAAAATATAGGATAGTTTTTATCCCGAGTCCACGCAGACGAAGTCGCGGGCGGAAGCTAGTCAATAATAAAGAAAGCTACGGTAGCCTAGCTGTCAAGCGGCGGTCTTGGGTTCGAATCCCGGCTAGTACTAACGAGTTTTTCGGAACTTACGTACGGAATATTTACCGTTAGCTTATCGGTGAAGGAAAACATCGTGAGGAAACTGGTCTAATCCCAATAAGGTCTACTTTTCCCTCTGGGTATGGAAGGCCAGATGGCGGTCGCTTTCGTACAACTAGTGCCTATGCCGATTCAGGGATTAGGTGTCAAAAGCGGACACCGGGTTCCTTTAGGGGCACAACCGGGAATAACGCTAGGAGGATGATGATGTGGTGTTGTGTTCCTGGTGGTGAGGTGTCCAGAGCTCCTGAGGCTACGCTGTGTTGAGGGTGGATCCCTCACTCCCCCCATCCTCTCCTTTATTTGGGTCTAGTGATCGACACAACGAATCCTAGAACCAATGTTATGACGACCGCTTCTGCCTACGAAGCAAGAGGTCCTGGGTTCGAATCCCGGTAAGGTCATTTATTATACGATATACTGATAATTAAAGCAATTCGTGCAAAAATATTCCCTAACCATTCCAAATAAACATGGCACAACGTTATTATTCAAGTTTTCACTTCTGCCGGCACTCTCGGAGTGCAACCCGGTCTTTTTTTATTTCATCATCATCATTATTTAAGAGCTAAGCTCTTGTCGGTAGAGTAACCGCCACAGATTTTTACCTCTGGTCAAATCGGTTAAGCCGTTTAAGTGTGATTGAGTAACAAATATCGAAACATCTAAACATGCAACATTTAAACATTCAAACTTTCGCATTTATAATATTAAAAGGATTTACTAGCTTCCGCCCCTCTTCGTCTGTCCGAACCCGGGATAAAATTTATCCTATATTTTAATCCAGGCTATAAACTATCTTCGTGCAAAATTTCATCAAAATCGGTTGAGCCATTTAAGCGTGGTTGAGTAACAAACATCCAAACATCTAAACATCCAAACATCCAAATACCTTAACATCCAAACATCCAAACTTTCGCATATATAATAGTAGTAGGATTAGGTGGAAATTCGTAAAATGCTCTATTTAGGTATGAATTATCCAATTCCTTGACACTTATGCAACGTACGTATTTATAAGCAGGTAATGTGAATCATCTTGGTTCATACGTTCACTGTAGAAATTTTGCATATTGTCAAATGTGGAGGAATGTGACGCACTTCATCTGACAGTCTTTAGATACTGCTGTCTCACTCGCACCGAGGAAAGTAGAAATAGGATGGTAGATTTTCTCGTCTCGCGTCGATACGCGCGGCAGTTGTGCTAGCTCCGCTGTTGTTCTGTTACTGTCATTATAATGACGATCAATATCATAATTACGTTTACGTGTAACGTAACGCTGCTTAATCCCTAATGATCGTAACATTATTAGGGTGTACCTGATACGCCATTATCGCGTAATGACGTCATTTATAAGTAGGTACTCAGGGTACAAAATATAGTGAAACTCCAAGCAAGTCTTGGTAATATTATTCTTTTTACAAAATGTCGATTAGACAGGTATGTGCAACGCCTGGTAATGGTCGCGGGTCCGCTGGATGCGGACACTGGACCGGTCACATTGGCACTCTTTGGGGGAGTTCTATGTCCAGCAGTGGACGTCTTTCAGCTGATATGATGATGTATAACGCTCACCTTTTTACCAGACTGCATGCCAATCACCCTCCTAGCGGGTGTTCTCCGCGTAGGCGCTTTCCGCTACTTAGCGAGAAAACTACGGGATCAGCTTTTTACTTAACGGGACATTACTTACTTAAGTTCCTAAGTTCCTTAGATGGGGCAGAGCGCGTCGCCAACTCGATCGGTCTTGAGCTTCACGGTTCATTTCGCTACATTCTTCATGGCATTCGCTTCTGCAATGATGAATGTACCTATAGTCCTAAGAATATTAACTTAATTTGATTTAGCTTATGCATGTAATGGAGGAGCGGGACTTCCTGACACAGGTTTTTTTAACTACTAGGAAGCCCCAACCTTGTTGTCATCTTGTGATTCATTTTATCTCAAATAAATTTTCATTTCATTTCAATGATCGTCCACCGCCAGTTCTGCTTAGGCCAACCAAGTTTGCGCTTGCCTTGGGGAGTCCAGTCCAAGGTTTGCTTCTATATATGATCAGAGTCCCTTCAGAGTGCGTGACCAATCCAGTTCCATTTGCGGCGTTTGATCTGCTGGTCGATCGGACTCTCATTGCAGCATTCCCAGAGATTGGCGTTGGTTAGTAAATACCGAGAATCCGACGGAGGCACCGGTTGATATAGACCTGCAGTTGGCGTGAGATGTCTTTTATGACATTCCACGGCTCGCATCCATAAAGCAAACCAAGCTGGACGACCTTCAACAAGAGTTCAAGACCCAGGAGATGAGGTGCGGGGCAACAAGCTATTTGCCGTTGCTCATCGGCACTGAGACTGTGGAACGAATCCACAAATTTACATACCTCGGGAGTGTCGTGGCGGAAGCTGGAGGGACCGAGGAGGACATCGCTTCCAGAATTGCCAAAGCAAGAGCGACGGGACATAATCGCGTATTAATAATCAACTTATTTCTTTACCTCTTTGAGATGATGTGTCTTAACATCCTTGGTCGCGGGACGAACTGGGTTAAACGGGTATAAACATCTTCTTGCTGCGCGAGTTTTTGGAGTTCCAAAAACTCGCGCAGCAAGAAGATATTTATGCGACCAATTGCAATTGCGGGTAGTTACCCGAACATATCGATCGAACATAACGCGCTGGCGCCTGCCAAAGAGGTAGCTGCGAAACCAGGATAAGGGAGTTTCAGAAATGTTAAGAGAGCGGAGAATACCTAGCAGAATATCAAAATCTACCGCATTAAAAGCACTGCTAAAATCAAGAAGAACAAGGGCAATAAGCTTTTTGGATTCAATATTGAGACGAATGTCATCGGTGACGTTAACTAAAGCGGTGATCGTGCTATGCCCGGGGCGGAATCCGGATTGGAAAGGATTAAACAAAGAATTTCTGTTAAGGTGTGAAAGGAGACGACGATTAACATAATGTTCAATGATCTTTGACAAAACTCGGAGAATAGAAATAGGGCGGTATTGAGTGAAAGATACAGCATTAGGGACTTTGGGGAGAGAAATTACGTTAGCACACTTCCACGAAGCCGGAAAGGTTCCAGTGGACAAGGAGAAATTTATAATATCCGAAAGGGTAGGAACAATAAAATCCGCTACGAGCATAAGCATATCCACACTGAGGCTATCGTCACCGATGGCCTTCGTCTTAACAGATTTGAGAATGGCAAGCGTATCTTGCGGTGAAATCAAACCAAATTCAAAGGGAGATAAGTCAGGGTGTGTAATACTGGCAAGAAGTGAAAGAGTGGATTGTTTAATGGATGGGTCAAGAATAACCTGCGACGCGCTGAACTGTTTGTTAATAGCGTCAATGTCAAAGGTATTGGAAGAACATTGCTGAGTTTTGCCGACCCCAAGAGACTTTAAAAATTTCCACAACTTAGATGGGGGACACTCCTCTATCGACTTGTGAATATGGAGGCGCTTTGCTTCCCTACAGACTTTGTTGCAGCGGTTACGTATGGAAACATATCTCTGGCGATTTTCGTCCGAAGGAACCAGCCGGAACTTAATACGAGCTCGATCGCGCCTGGTCATGCACTGCTTGATCTCCGGCGTGAGCCACGGTGCAGGAAAGTGCTTAAACCGAGTTGGTTTTAAAGGAGCATGCTTATCAAAAATCGCAAGCAATATGCCATTGAAAGCCCTTACTTTCAGGTTAATATCATCAAGACACCCCACACTGCTCCAATCAGCATGTGAAACATCATCGCAGAGCGCTTCCATACATCTCGGAGATTTCTACGCATGATTATCTTCTGCTCTTCTTCGGGGGACGTATGTTAAAAGAGGCGTAGATTAAATCATGATTGGAGAAACCTGCAGCATACCTCCCGGCCTCTGTAGTAATGTACTATTATGCGTCAATGTATTTACACTTGAGATCATTTGAGGTGGCAGAATTACATCAAAGTAGTCCAATCAAAAAGCAACTCCGCGGTCCTAGTCCTAGGTAGAAGGTTCCAATTGCAATGTTTTTATATTTATTTAAATAATCTCAACCAAATTTAAGTTGGACAAATTACCCGCTAGATGGCGTACCGTCTGCGTTGATTCCGGAATCACTATAACCCGGTTATAATATCTTTGGACCTGGCGTCGATGACGTCACGTCGACGCTCTGGCACGGTGCGCAAAACAAGCATCAAAAAATGAACGACGCGAATCGGCAACGAAATTGCTAACCGTACTGATACTCCAGGAAAAATACGGTTTTGAAAAACATTAATTTATAATTTACATAAATTTTGTTGATTTCATTTTAAAATGTTATTCTAAGATGCTCTATTCAAGAATCCGACAAACTTCCACGCGGAAGTAATTATGTATATTTAAATGAAGCATGCATTATACTTTTTTGTATGATTTAAGTATCTTGAATATTATAGAGCAAATGTAAATGTAAATGAACAAAAAAAAATATATATATTTTTACTTACTTTTCAGAAGCTAAGTTAATTTATCATTTTCTTGATGTCTGAAATTTTCTCGGATTCTGTCGCTGGGTAACTATTTAATTGATAAGATATCCGTTACACAGAAAAAATAAGTAATTTAAAAAATTGTTTTTTTTTTTTCATTCAAGTTGTCAGTTCATTGACTGGACTATGACGCGACGGGGTGAGCGCGGGTAGGTAAAAGGAGAAGGGGGAGGGAGGGGCTTCACATTCCAGCGAGGTCCACAGATATTGTAACCGAGTTGTACCAATATATTTATTGGGATCATGCCCTATATAATTTTTCGTTTATTGGATATTTTAATATTATCTAGGCGTCATTCATTATCGTAAAAAAATAGATCTAATATTTAGGTACCGGTGCGTTGAATAGTCATTATTTGCCTTATGTAAAGTTGAAATGAAATTCACAAACAAAAAATCTTGAGGCATAACCAAAATACTCTAAAAAAACCCACTTAACGACAAAATCAACAAGCCCAAAACCGCCTAATTTGGGGTGTTTGCATCATCGGTTTAATATTACCGCAGCCAAATAAAGACGAAAGGAGGAAAAATTCGTGTCGGCGAACCGAGTTGATTGAGCGAAAATGTTGAAAAATTCAACTGTTTGTACGGTCGGAGATGCTTATCTAAGATCTGAGACAGCTCTTCACTATTGCTTAATTCTACTGCTTTTTCTAAGTGCACTGTGCGAAAACTGATTCTTAAGGCTGTGCATTGAAAATTATCGCGTGCTTTGAAACGCCGTTTTGACTAGATTAAGAAACAATAAGGTCTGATTTTCAGATATATGATTCTTGACTATATGATTGTTTATCTGATTTATCGATACAAGATTGCTTAAAATTTCCTCGATAGAAAAAAATTCCAAAGTTGGGTCTGTATTTTCCTTTTTTTACTCAGCCTACTCAAACGATACATTATTTTACGACACAATCAAGTTAGTATAGTGATTTATCTCATTTAAAATCTCACTTTATGAAAGGACGATGCCCATTTCTGCCCCACCTGTTATTAAAATAGACAGAGACATCATTAAGTAGGCAGCCTTAATTAATTCGACTTTGATTTTTGGGATAATTGTAGGATTAATTAAAGCTGGGGTTTATTATTCACTGATAAAATGTGATTAATCCATTTCCGATTTACAAATAATGGTGACATATTTAAACATATTGCTCCTAGCGTTGAGTAGCAGGCAACTTTATCTGTCAGATATGCTATGTAGTGCTGTCTCCAAATATTCGCCTGGGCTGTTTTAACACGACCAGAAACAATTAACAAGTAGGCATGCTTAATTATTTTGAGTTAGATTTTTGGGATAACTGTAGGATTCATTAAACCATGCGTTTATTATTCACTGATAAAACGTAATTAATACGTTTCCGGTTTACAATGATGGTGACATACTTAAACATATTGCTCCTAGCGGTGAGTAGCAGGCAACTTTATATGTCAGTTATGCCATGTAATGCTGCCTCCACATATTCGCTTGTGCACGCTTGCAATTCAAGTAAAAAGGAATATTAGAGAATAAAATAAAAAAAATCTGTCTGGCAACGAAATCGCAAATTATTACTTTGCTAAGATTTTGATATTTATTTACATAGCCAAGATATATAACACCTTCGTAATAGCAGTGAGCAAGAAAGCGTTTAAGTCAGCCGTAAAATATTTGTCCTCCTCTAGCAAGTGGTTAAGTGCGAGAGGGACGGATGCTTTATGTCGGACATAAATGCGATCATGCACAACCAAATTATTCTCAAAGGCATCTAATGCCTACACCAACCGTTGTTATATAGCTCAACAGTGACTTTTCATGGACTAGTCTCAGCTTAGAGACTATATACCAATATAGATCAGTAGGTAGATCACATACGCTTGCCACATGGGAGATGGAAAGGCCCTATGCGACAGCAAATTACGTCTCTGTCCGTCACAATAACCTCGATTTGTATAAGACCAGCTCGTTCGGTCGAGGTATTATTATTTGCGTGTTATGTCCAGAGTATAGTTCAAGGGCCTCAGACACTGTGATTTAAGTAGTCAAGGAAATGCAAACACATAGGTACCTTTTTGCATTCGCGATAGTAATAATAATACCCTCTGAGACAGCAGTACTACCACGTAGTTCAACTGGTAGTACAAATGATAGGTACACCGGGTCACTAATACTACTACTAAAAATTCAAGAAACTGACTCATCGAAATTCACCATGAAGTGTGAACACACTTAGTAGAACTATTTGGCTTTAATAAAAGTCTTAGGTATCTTCAAATGCCCGAAGGACAAACAGAGCAGAAATAGGTAGGTGCGGGGCTCCGTCAAAGCTGTCGAAATACCAGGAAACATTAATAGGTGGTTCTGGTTATGAAAATGGAAAAAAGTCAAGGTTCTCCTATTAAAGTATGGTCTCCTGGTATTTTGACAGTTTCGACGAAGCCCCGCAGAGCTGGGCTCCTATTTTTGGTCTGTTTGCCCTCCGGGCATCTGAAGATACCTAACGGACCTAACCTGCCCCACCTTTGAAGTGGAGATATTGAAGAAATATGGATATTTATTGAACCCTGCTTTTTCAAATAAAAAGAGTATCGCAATGAACGCAACAGACTACAGTTGTACTACCGGTCCTACATTATGGTCACTAGTACTACTGGTAGTATACTAGTGACCCTAAGGTGTATCATTTGTATTACCCGTTGTACCACGTGGTTGTAATTCTGTCTCAGAAGGTAATAATAAAGCTTAAAAAGGCAAATGTATCAGCCTATATAGGTACGTACATGACCCAAAGTATTAACGAGAACCTAATTGTATCGATTTCTATACTAGCTGGATAAACCCGATTATGTCGAAGGTCTCACTTTTAGCTTACCATTGTATTTCTGACGGGCGGCCGGATGCTTCTGCTACAATAACCTTCAGTCTAAGGCTCGGATCAGTGTCAATCGAACACACTGAGAGCTTTAATAAATACACATGAGTTTAGAGAAATCATGGGGTGGTTGCCATATCTACACTCTGAACCAACGATACGCTAGGTATACGTAAGACCCAGAAATGGAGAACATCCTGGGCTAGGTGGATTGCACAACTGGCTTTCGATGCTCATAAAAAGGTCTAAGATTTGCTTTCAGTAAGCCTTCGAACTCTATTTCCTGCCATCTTTCTCAACCCTCTGAACGCCACATACATTAGGCATAAAAATGCCACATAGGCCCGATTATACCATGAAAGGACGTTGTCCACTGCCACCATCACCGGGACACAACGAGAAGGAACAACCCATATACACCAGTGCGATGCGAAACGATGATAGCAGAATTTTGCATTCCCATTGGTTGATCTCGTCCCCACAACACTGCTCATGTCGCTTATATTTGGGGCAGCCTAGGGCAAACTAGGAAAGTACCTCCAAATTACAAAAAACCTCAGTAACAGACCGGTAATGACACCGCTGCCTAATACTCTTCACACTGCGCCTAAATGTGGCATTGTGTTCGTGGTCCCGTGGTCGTGGGTAAGATCGCCCCTGAACCCCCCGAGCCCAATAAGCATAATAAGCTAGCTATAATGGTATTTAAAAACATAACTACTATCAACCTAGTATCTATCTTTGTATGTCTCGTAGTAGGTACCGATTTAAAAAAATCTTTCAGCGGTATAATGGACTTTTCAGGTGGATAGAGGCTTTATGGTATCCTTCAGCGAACGAAAAAACCATAGAATGCGAGCACCTTTCGATGCGAGCTCCTTTCGATGTGAGTTTTTTTCAAGTCATTTTTAAGAGCTGGAAAAGGTAGAGGCAAATTGTTATTAGGTAATTTATTATAAAAATTGATACATACACTCACATATACACATATACATTGATATATTTTGATACTTTATGAACGCGAAACTTTTTGGTTGCTGTTTTATTTTTATTTCATGTATTAAAATTATGGGTATCAGAGAGATTTTTACAGAATGAATCTATGTTCTTAATGACATACACAATATTTTCATAAATTTATTGGGGCTACTTTTAAAATATTAATTTCTTTATAAGTACAGTCAAGTGCAAAAATATATATCGATTTAATTCTCTCATAAATATGTAGGTACCGAAACCCTAATCCGCTGACATTAGAGCGATTGGACATATTAATGCATACAAATTACATATGATTACACTTGACTGATTATATGTTTACACTTGACTGTAGTGTACTATCTATAATTTTAAGTAAACGGAACTACATCGCATGTACTTACATAGTTACCTTATTTATTTACCACTCTGAGCCTGACGTTTCGTATGTGTCACAACATCATTGACCGCGGGATGCCCAAGTCCGGTTTAGTAAAAGGTCCCTGGGCGGCCGAGCTCTGCTCGGGTAAAAATACGGGACATTTTTCCCAGATATGAGACCTATAGCTAGATCGAATTTCGAGCCCTCATAATCCCCAATATTGCAAATTTCATCTAAATCATTAGAGCCGTTTTCGAGAACGTGATTACATATAAATATATTTAGTGCCAGGGCGACCGAGCACCGCTCGGGTAAAAAAAAAGAAAATACGAAGAAAACGACTTTTCCCACACATGAAACCTAGCTAGATCGATTTTTCGCCTCCCTAAACCTCTACTATATATTGAAAGTACATCGAAATCATTAGAGCCGTTTTCGAGAACGTGATAACCTGATAACACTTATATACTTACACAAATATTGCTCGTTAATAGTATAGCATAGGATAGCATAGGATATTAATCTGTGAGAATCGTTAAAAAGAACCTAAAATAAGGATATTTTCAACTTAAAACTTGGATGCATCTAAACCACAATTAGTAAATGGGATTGCTAATTCATTTAACAATATAATTAATCCAATTTAGCAAATTCCGTGCGTGAACAAAGAGCTCAGTGATAGTTTTAGCGAGCGAGCGAGACAGAATTTCCGGTGCTACAGTCCACTTTCCCGGCGGTCTGTTCGTAAGCGCTTTCCGCTACTTGGCAGGAAAACCCCAGCATCGGCTACGAGCGCTACGATATTGTTGGCAGTGAATGTGTACGTAGATAACGTACGCTTAGATTATGTGAGTTGACCGAATTGCACCAAGTAGTACATTCATAAAGCAACTCTATTTATTTAATCGTATGGCATATATTATTTCGACTTTAAAGTTAATCACTCTTTAGCACCTCCCAGGGGACACGTGCAGGGTTGTGGTAGGTAGCTGCTGCGGACGCGAATAACCGTTGTCCCCCCGACGTCTACGAGCTATGGAAGATTCCAATAGGGTAGTTGCGTTATGTTAAAATTTATAATGCAGTGTTGCTAAATTAATGAATTTATTATCCAACCATCTAATTATTGTAATCATAAAGTATAATTTACAAAATACAATTAATATCATAAAAAAGATAAAATATGCAAAAACAAATATTGTCCAAGAGTAAAGCTACTAATAGAATCCTTACACTTTTATAGAAACGAATTTGTATGACAACTATGGACCTAAACGCAATATTTCCCATGCAACGATTAGTACAAATTGCAAAGTGTGACGTCACACTTTTACGTCAATTAGTATGAAGCGTTTCGGCTGCGGCCAGCGAAGTCTCTCTTTAACTGACATTTTTGGGTATTTATGTTCTTTAATTGTAGTTGACACATTTGTTCCTCTCCGAAACCGGTTCGAATGGCATCTTAAATTAATCTTAGGTCACAATGCCTATTCCAAGGATAGTTTTATAAAAAGTCGGACACATTAAATAATCTCAACATTATCTAGAACGATTACTACCTTAGGCAACACTCCGTCGAGCAAAACTCTGGATATATATCGATATGTACACTGTGATAGCCGATTAATGCATGTCATCATCACAAATATATAAGCTAGAGAACGAGAGTGAACGAGAGATATTGTGAATATGTTTAATCTTAGTTGTGTGACGCATTAGATCTCTGTAATGTCATGTAACATATTAAATAAATAAATATATGAGTTCCCAGTAATCCATGTGTATGTGGCATCAATACTGCCATGTAAGCTAATGAGAGTTTCCGGGAACACCAAACATAAGCATATTGTGACGACATTTCAAGTATGTAAATAATGTCATTATGTTAACCAATGCTTGCTTATACGCAAAAATATCAGTGCCTCCAAGGGAAAAGGGTGGTATGACAATCTTTTTTACTACCCAATTGGAATCGGCATGTCAAGCCATATTATAACATGAGTTATCATCATAACTGAAGCTGTGTCTTCACCAGCTATAGTTTCTATTATAATATGAGTTATCATCATAACTGAAGCTGTGTCTTCACCAGCTATAGTTTCTATTATAACATGAGTTATCATCATAACTGAAGCTGTGTCTTCACCAGCTATAGTTTCTATTATAACATGAGTTATCATCATAACTGAAGCTGTGTCTTCACCAGCTATAGTTTCTATTATAACATGAGTTATCATCATAACTGAAGCTGTGTCTTCACCAGCTATAGTTTCTATTATAACATGAGTTATCATCATAACTGAAGCTGTGTCTTCACCAGCTATAGTTTCTATTATAACATGAGTTATCATCATAACTGCAGCTGTGTCTTCACCAGCTATAGTTTCTATTATAACATGAGTTATCATCATAACTGAAGCTGTGTCTTCACCAGCTATAGTTTCTATTATAACGAGTTATCATCATAACTGAAGCTGTGTCTTCACCAGCTATAGTTTCTTTGATTAGGTATTTTAAGTGTTCTTGTTACTTTTAGCCGATCTTTCTGAAACATGTCATACTATTAATCCTACTAATATTATAAATCCGAAAGTTTAGGTGTTTGGATGTTTGTTACTCAAGCACGCTTAAACGGCTGAACCGATTTAAATGAAATTTTGCAGGAAGATAGTTTATAGCCTGGATTGAAATATAGGATAGTTTTTATCCCGGGTCCACGCGGACGAATTCGCGGGCGGAAGCTAGTATTATAAATGCGAAAGTTTGAATGTTTGGATGTGTAGATGTTTGTTACTCAATCACACTCAAACGGCTTAACCGAGTTGGATGAAATTTCGGACGAAGATAGTTTATAGCCCGGATTAAAATATAGGATAACTTTTCTCCCGGCTCAACGCAGACGAAGTCGCGGGCGGAAGCTAGTAATGTACATAAGGGCACAAGTAGCGCCAAGCTTAGTCACAATAATTAATATTTAAGGACTAATGAAGTTGGCTAAACATTTGCTTATTAAAGGTATAAAAGAGAACAAAATAAACTTATTAAGAGTAGGTACTTTTATTAAACCTTTATATTATTACCTACATAATACGCCAACCAGTTAGCCAGTAAAATCATGCATACAAAAAGAATATTACACGACTGAATTTAGTTTTTTTGCCTCTACTATTAAGATTTCAATTTTATCCAGGGAATAACCCTGGAGGCGATGATTATATATGTTATTCGCATCTTCCAGAAGTTGACAGCATTTGAGTAGCTGCCAAACATTTGAAACTTAGTAGCTGCTGGTGACGCGAACTTGGTTTGAGTGAGGTCAACATATAAGTGCTGACTCATTTGAACTATATTGATGTACTATTCCCAAATAACGAACCTAGACAGGTCGCCGCTTAGAGGTGATTTAATAGTTAGTGCCTACATCGGTTTTAGGGTTTCGTACTCAAAGGGTAAAAACGAGAGCCTATTACTAAGACTCCGCTGTCCATATGTATTTATGAATATTATATATGAATTTTCCCAGAGGATGTATTTCTGTCGCCGCTATAACAACAAATACTAAAAAAAACAGAATAAGATAAATATTTGGGGGGGCTGCATAGGGGGTTCTTAAATAGTAAAGATTGAACTAAACGTAACCCACCATGTCACCGAAATTCTACCTAATAAACAGTTCAAAAAATGTTTTATTGATACAACAAGCTTGATTTTTTTGCCGTTTTTACAGATAGTACGGAACCCTTCGTGGGCGAGTCCGACTCGCACTTCGCCGGTTTTTTTTACACAGGCTACAGTTCAAAAGGCTTCATGGATTTTTACATATGAGGCGGCGTTGGGTTCCTCATAATCGTGTGAGTGACATAAACTTCAATATTTTTAAAAAGCAATTGGGTTTTTAAAAAAATATGTTGATTTCACTTGTTAATAACGGTGGCATACACTAGCCTATGGACGCTTGCAACTCTAGAAGAGTCACAGTGTGTATGGCCGACGTTTTAGTGATTCGTGTCTACTGCTAAAGACAAATTCAGATCCCACCCATCTCAACACAGCATATCCTCGGGCGCTCTGACGCCGTATCATGGACGGCCTTATAACACGATAAGTGACAAGATAGAGCGTTCAACAGAATGAGACGGACGCTCTTTCTTGTCACTTATCGCGTGATAAGGCCGACCATGATACGGGGTCTGGCGACCTTACTTATCACAAGAAACACATTGGCGACATTTGCCGCCGTTATTATACTTCTTAACAATACAACTTATTTTTATTAAATATTTTTGTATCGTGTTAATTTAACGTGAAAGTTACTACGATCATATCATTCGTTCGTTTCGTTAAGAAGTAAATTATAACATGTACACAATACTAAGTCAAGTTCGTTTATTTTTTATTGTATGAACATAAACATTTTTAAACAATAAGTTTCATGTTGCAAGAATGTTCTGAGAACATTCTTGAGAATGTTCCCGTGTTTTGTGCAACACTACGTTGCTAGACCGAACATAATCAATAAAAATAGAGGCACACAACAGACGGACTTATCGTAAAAGCTTTTTTTAAATACATTTATCCTGTAGTTATCATAGTTTCACTAGACACCAATATTATATACTACATCGAACCATAATGCCTATTTATTGGTAAAAATAAAACATTTTAACTTTGAATTCCCTGCACAGAGGAAACAATAGAGGTATGCTGTTCTCTGATACCAATTATTCCACTGAAAACTACAGCTATTATGTTAATATATATGTAAAATGTGGCCTCCTAATTTGCAATTCTGACTGTACCTAATTTGCATACGGTATGAAATGTCCGAACTAACTAAACAAGATATAAGTAGAACGAGTACTCTTAGTTACCTACTTCTGGATTTACAAGTTGCTATTGAGTAAACTAGGATATCTATTTTCAACGTTCGTTACAAGTTTTTCCTTAAGAATCCGCAGTAAACTCGGCCGAATTTCCCATACAAACGTAGTTACGCTCTCATTTTAAAACTACGTGTTGGATTGCGACGAAACTTTGCATATACATTGACATGAGGTATATCTATGTCTGTAATTAGTTTATATGGTTCCACTTTATAAAACAAAAGAAATACAGCAAAAACAAGTATAGTAGGTATGAAAAACTTAAATTGGCTGTATTTATTTTACTATGGTATCTGAAGCTACATACTAGCTACTGCGGACTCGTAAGTCAGCAATTAATAATACTACGTATGTGTAAAACAGGTAAACACGAATCATTGATTTGATCGTTTTGGCCTGATTGATTCTGAAAGTATATATTTCCGTAGCCGAATACACATCACTGATAGTAGTTAAGTAACCTCCGAAACTTGTACATAATTATACTGCTTTCTGATTTTATAGAGAGAGCGAAAGCTTGTTGGGTTGGTAGAGCTTTATAAGTTTATATGTAGGGGGTAATCTCGGAAACTACTCATACGATTTCAAAAAATATTTCACCAGTATGTAGAATGGACTTTCGGGATCGAAATAGGCAATATTTTATGCCTCAACGATAATGTCTCGACATCGCTATGTTCTTTGTAAAAGGCGGGTGGAGCTACGCGTGATACAAATACCTAGATGTTTATATTCCGAATACAGTTTCTTGAACTATATTATCATCGTTCAATAACGCAAAGTAACGCCTAATTCGATTCGAGTTCCAAACCCGGTTGTCATTTTCTAAGGCCTCAAATTAAAATGTACTGAAATTGTAAATGTCAGGACTCTCTTCTAATCTGCCATAGGCCCTAGCAAATCACTGCGGCGCACTGTGACAGCGTAAAATGTCACTGTTCATTCGCAGTGACAGCGCTTTATCAAACCGAACAAAAATGGCAGCCTCCGACGTCAGTAAGCCAGGTTTGACGTCCGGCTTAAATTGCGTTCAACAATTTGCGGTCAAGTCTGATAGGTTGGAATAGATAAATTTTGGTAAAAAACATACCTACAGACCGTGGGCTCTTACTACAGTCTTCGGGGCTGTCCTTTTCTAGCTTACTCTTAGTACATATTCTTATTTATTTATTTATACATGCATGGAGAACCAACAGCGTGAAATATTACTAAACAACAATAGAATTACAGAGCCAATTACAGGTTCTCGCTTATAGAACTGAACTATCTTATAAGAACTTAGCACACAAGTCCCTACAGCATAAGGATATGCTGTAAAAGACATCAACAATAGATCAAAGACATTCATCAAAATCGGGTCAGTATCTTAAACGTTACAGTGGTACACACGCAAATGGCCTCGTATCTTTGACGCCTATACGTGTCATATCAAATTGTTTGTTATTTGCTCATATATTTTTTACTTACTTGTTACCTAATAATATTTATATATGTTATAAGTTCGACCAAACCACAGTCATTTCATTATATAAATTTAAATACATACATTCCAATTACATATTCATTTCGTTCCGACAGAATATTAGAATTAAAACTTATTATATGTAAGGGTGTGACTGAAAACCAGCGTTGCAAAGTAGATAGGTAATCTGTACTCACTACAACATTATGCTGAGTGCCTCTTTTTAGCATCGCATAATGTTAATGCCTAGTACGATATTGTATACGTGTTAAGTCTAATTTGTACACTATACCTATGTATAAAATGTGATGTTAAATAAAGTTCTAAATACAAACATAGACTGGTCAAATCATATACGTTTCTTTCGGCTCTGCTTTAGTCGGCTAAAAAAGGTTGCTATTTGATCAGTTATCGCTGTGAATAAGACATCACACTCACATACTTTAGAAGGTAACGGATGTCTTATCCACGGTGATGACATTGAGTGAGGAGGTGGCTACCGTCATAGCACTGTAAAGTATTTGATAAAGCCAAAATGGTTGTTATAATATTAGAATATAGGCATAACCTGGTAACTAATTAATTAGATATAAAAGTTCCACTAAACTCCGTGTACTAGAAAAAAGTAAAATCTTCATCTTACCTAAAGGTACAAACATATACGGACAAAGAATATGGTGCAGTCGTTTACAGCATATCCTAAAATAGTTTGCCTAGGGAGGTAATAAATATTATAGAGGATAAATCTCAGAAGGTGAAATGTACCCTCAAGGAAATTAAATGTGTAATAAATAAAATAATGGAAGATAAATTTTGTTATATAAACATGCATTAAACCTAGACAGGAACTAAGCTTAGCGAATAATCTTAAAAATTAAGATTGTGCTAAGTAATTAGTAGGAAATACTTGTACCAATGAAATTAAGGAAATAAACATTTTTTTATAGTCGCTACGCTGTTTGGCTATGTCGCAAGTTGCCGTTAAACAATCCCGATTTGTGCTCGACCTACCCTTACTTTGACCGTTTCGCCCAATTTATGTTTCATAAATATGAGGGACAGGTGCCCACCCCGTCATATTTCTTGTCGCTCCTGGTTCAAACCTTTTGATGGAGTCCAACCTTCATCAAATCTCCCAAAACACTCCATTATTCGGCCAACGGTAACGAAATCGAGTGAGGGAAAGTGACGAATGGACCCTTGGGCCGTGAGCGGCCCTTTTTTAGCAGCAAATTATGTAAGCGGGATATACCAATAGTGTAACTAAGTGCAGGGCCGGCTTCGATTTATTTGTAAAAATAGGACTACTAAGTTAAACATGATCTTGCATTGCTTCTTACTTTGAGGACAATATACCTATACATTGGTTAGACACAAATTAGTTTCATGTTCATCTATTATGTTATTTAGTGAGTTTTATAGCCCGACAAGTTTCTTTACACCCGCAACGTGGCTAGGGAGCCACGTTGCGGATTTTTAATAGAACTAATTTATTTTACTGGAAAATAGTTACTCTTTGGCAAACAGACGTTAGATTAGAATTCATCGTAACCGATGTAAAGAAACAGCAAGAATACGAAATACTTCGCCATTGTAAAATACTTTGAAAATAATTGGATATTTACAGCAAAAAAGGATGCCGGATTGTCTAGTATTTCTATAAACAATGTCTTGAATTTGGTGCATGACATGACCGATACTGACATTCTATAGCGTGGTCGGTATTGATTGAACTGGTTAATTTCCTTAGATTTAACTACTATTTTTTTTCTAATTAAAATCCATACTAATATTATAAATGCGAAAGTGTGTCCGTCTGTCTGTCTGTCTGTCTGTCTGTCTGTCTGTCTGTCTGTTACCTCTTCACGCTTAAACCTCTGAACCGGTATGGAGATAGTTTGAATCCCTGGGAAGGACATAGGATTTATCCCGGAAATCATCCCCTGAGGGGGTGAAATGGGGGGTGAAAGTTTATATCGAGCTACGATATAATCGAGTTCCACGCGGACGGAGTCGCGGGCAGAAGCTAGTACTGTAATAAAAATTGAATACGAAAATAGAAAAAGGTCCTTTAGTCGAATCTCAGACCGAAAGTTTCATAATTGAGGTCGGCGGTCTTGTAAGCGACACATCAGTCTTCGGAGTCACAATCTGAAAAATACTTGAATATCGAATATACGTACTTGGAATCAGATAAGGAAGAATAGGTATTTATTATAAGGCATAGACACTGTCCCGACTATGTCATGTATAGTCGGGACAGTGTGTATTGGCATTCTATGTACATTGTTTCCGTATATTAAGCGGTTTACAGCGACACTACCTCAGGGTCAAATAGCGGCTTGTCGGGCTTTATTTTATGCACTTGCCATAAATACAAAACAATAAATAGGTACATACAGTGAAATCCTCATGAATACAGGTATTTTTACCACGGCAGGCTAAACAAATTGTGGGCCAGTAAACACACAACACAAAGATACAAATGCCGGAAACGTTACTCAAAACTTTCCTCCCTAGTGTAATTGTGTAAATGATTCTAATCCATCATATCACCAACAAATCAGTAAAGAAGTTCCGAGAGCCAGATTTCTGGAGCTAACTTCCTTAAACTAATTATGGGTTTATCTCATCAACAACAAATTGATTGTGCTTAAGGGAACAAAAAACACTGCTACAATTTTACTGTTGGTGAAACACAGTTAGAAGGAAGTTAGAGCAATGCAGAAACTTGATTCCCCTGTGGGCCATGTCAATGGTTCGACAGGTTGGTGAGTTCATGGAGGTTTCGTTGGTTGTTTTTATCTTAAGTAAGTAGTTAGACGCTATACGGCCCGCAGGGTGCGGCCATATTCCTATCATGTTTAAGACAAAAAATCTACCATAGCCAAGCGGCAAGACTTTCAATCAGAATTGCTTAGTTCGAACATTTAGTTTAAACATTTTATATTTTTACATGCTCGCACACCTTTCATTATGCGCTTACGGGTATTACTTGAACTAACCACTCACTCTTACTTGTGGCAACCACAGTTGCCAATTTCGCGCACTCCTAAACTGATGGTGGCAACTGTGGTTGCCAAGTGAAGTATGGACTTCTTTGATAAAAAAAAATTGAAAGCAATTTTTTTTTAAATCCGAAAGCAAGTGAGTGGCTAAGACAATTCATAAATCCTACTAATACTATAAATGCAAGTTTGGATGTTTGTCAATCACTTTAAAACGGCCTTTCGATTTGGATGAAATTTTGCACGAAGACAGTTAAGTATAGCCTACATTGAAATAAAGGATAGGTTTTGCTGGAGATGAAGTCGCGGGCGGAAACTTATAATTAATACATCAAAAATGCATTCTGAAACTAACTGCAGGGCTTACATTCTTCAGTTTTTACCAAATGTCGTTTCACACATTTCTCTTTCTTTTAAAATGTCTTTATGAATCGTGATATTTATCAACAGTACCATCTGGAGCGAAATTAAGGTGCGAATACAAATCAGCAACAGGGTGCAACAGGCTTCGTCATACTCCAAAATTTGGCACAGTTTCTAAAAATGCACACATTTTACTGTCACCTTTTTGCACTTTTTTTAGAATGCGTATGCGTTTTTTACAGCGCAAACGAGACTGAAACACAAGAATTTTTATCTTGCAAGGGTTGGCACTTTGGCCGAATCCCGGCAATTCACCTCATTAACACGTTTAGTGCCTGGGACCCGCTGGGTGGACGCTCTGGATTTTCGCATGTTATCGGCTACGAGAGCTATAAAGTGCTTAGTTTTCTGTTTCGCTGTGATGCCGCTTCGCTGGCGCTATTAATAGTGTGTGTGTGTGTATTGGGTGCGTTCGCTATTAGCTTTCAGGCCTGTACACACGCAAAATATTGTCCACATGCAATTTCCAGCAGGCCAACAAACTGCTGGATTTGTATCATCATCATCATCATCATATCAGCCGAAAGACGTCCACTGCTGCACATAGGCCTCCCACAAAGAGTGCCACAATGACCGGTTCTGGATTTGTATACTTTTCATTTTTTTACAAAATAGTTAATATTATTTCTTTCTTTTTTGTGCGTTTTAAAGTTCGTATGTTAGTTAAACAGTAGTTATTTTATTATTACTATTATCTTTTGTCTTTAGACAGGTATAAGTTATCGTCAATGTCTCATTTTCATTTAGTTAGTGCATGTGTCGTTGCTAGCTACCGTGTCTTTACCGAATGGACCCCGCGCAAGACCAGCACCGGCTGTAAAGCTAACAACATGCTGAGCTGGGTCCATTTCGGGACAAAACTTGATGTGTTATTTTAATTTCTTTCGTTTATTTTCTGTTGTGTTTGTCACGCATAGATGTTTGAATTTGAATTGGAATTTTTAAAAGCGTTGGCAGTGAATTTTATGAAAGCATATTTACAATAAACCGACGGTCGTTGGGACGGAAAGGTTCTCGAGTGGCGACCACGTACCGGTACTAATAACTAGGCTACAGTGGTATTAAATTCAAAACATTCAGTAACAATCATACTATTTTTTTTCCAATAAGAATATCGAACTTTACAAAACGATCTTTGATAGGCTTCCGATAACCCTTCAAAGTTTTAAAAGTAGCTTCGTTTCAGATAGGGTTAAGGATTATTTATAATCCTTAACCCTATCTGAAACGAAAAGTCGAATGGGCGAACTTGTAATCGGTAGCCACAAATTCGCCAGTACTTGAGCACAATCTCAAATGGTGGATCCAAGTTGGCGCATCACTTCAAGTTGGCAAGTTTTGGGCCTTAACTGAAGGCTCTTATCTATTTGAGCATCCATATAGGCCTGTGAGCCGTTACCATTCGCCTATTTTCGATTATTGATTGAAATGAAGCAGTACCGGATTAGCCCATAAGCAAGGTGGTTCGATGACCATACAAAGCGTCTGTTGACATTCGCAGGCTTACGGCGTGATAATTGAAGAAACTTGTGTTACAATCTTTCATAAATTGGCTTACCATTTGCGCGAAATCCCCTAATTCCTAGAATAAACTTGTATAAATTAGAATAATTTGAGTTAATCGTTTACCAAAGTATCACGTAACAAACTAATTTGTCAAATTATTCTATTTTGCACACGTTTATTCTAGGAAAGGGGGAATTTCGCACGAATGTCGAAAAACGTTTTGTATAAGGCATCATGTGTTGGTTGGCACCAGAAAAGGCACTACACTACTAAGGTAGACCTCTTAAAAGAGTCCTCGCCTGCGCGGCGGGCGGCATGCGAGAGGCGAAGTCGGCGCGTACGACGGGTCCATTTCGGGACAAAACTTGATGTGTTATTTTAATTTCTTTCGTTTATTTTCTGTTGTGTTTGTCACGCATAGATGTTTGAATTTGAATTGGAATTTTTAAAAGCGTTGGCAGTGAATTTTATGAAAGCATATTTACAATAAACCGACGGTCGTTGGGACGGAAAGGTTCTCGAGTGGCGACCACGTACCGGTACTAATAACTAGGCTACAGTGGTATTAAATTCAAAACATTCAGTAACAATCATACTATTTTTTTTCCAATAAGAATATCGAACTTTACAAAACGATCTTTGATAGGCTTCCGATAACCCTTCAAAGTTTTAAAAGTAGCTTCGTTTCAGATAGGGTTAAGGATTATTTATAATCCTTAACCCTATCTGAAACGAAAAGTCGAATGGGCGAACTTGTAATCGGTAGCCACAAATTCGCCAGTACTTGAGCACAATCTCAAATGGTGGATCCAAGTTGGCGCATCACTTCAAGTTGGCAAGTTTTGGGCCTTAACTGAAGGCTCTTATCTATTTGAGCATCCATATAGGCCTGTGAGCCGTTACCATTCGCCTATTTTCGATTATTGATTGAAATGAAGCAGTACCGGATTAGCCCATAAGCAAGGTGGTTCGATGACCATACAAAGCGTCTTTTGACATTCGCAGGCTTACGGCGTGATAATTGAAGAAACTTGTGTTACAATCTTTCATAAATTGGCTTACCATTTGCGCGAAATCCCCTAATTCCTAGAATAAACTTGTATAAATTAGAATAATTTGAGTTAATCGTTTACCAAAGTATCACGTAACAAACTAATTTGTCAAATTATTCTATTTTGCACACGTTTATTCTAGGAAAGAGGGAATTTCGCACGAATGTCGAAAAACGTTTTGTATAAGGCATCATGTGTTGGTTGGCACCAGAAAAGGCACTACACTACTAAGGTAGACCTCTTAAAAGAGTCCTCGCCTGCGCGGCGGGCGGCATGCGAGAGGCGAAGTCGGCGCGTACGGCGCCCGCGTCCTATTACGCTTACGCCTACGCTTTCATACACGAAATCAAACGTTTATTCTGCAAGTAGGCCACATAGGCTCACTATCATATCTACATAGATCACTATCTGTCTCTCCCATGACCTTTACCTATTTGAAGTTTTATATTATCCGTCTCTATGGTTGACATTGTAATAACATTTATTTATTTATCTTATCAATATACATATTTATGTAAGTATTTTTGTATGTTTATTTGTACCTATATTTTATGTGTTTTTGTTTATCATTGTATCTATTAGCTTGTCATTGTTTTTTTTTTATAATTATTTTGCCACCTACTAGTAAAATATCTGTCAATTTCTCCGCTTCCCAAATGTTGTCTGTAATAGATCGTTCTTTAGCGATAAGTCCGGTATTTCCGGACCGTTATAACCTTCAAGCCTTCAAGAAAAGAGCGTACTCCCATCTTAAAGGCCGGCAACGCACCTACAACTCTTCTGGTGTTGTAAGTGTCCATGGGCGTCGATTATCGCTTACCATCAGGTGATTCGACTGCTCGTTTGCCTCCTATATCATAAAAAAAAAAAAAAAGTCCGCCTGTTGTTTGCCTCTACTTGTTATTTGTTATTGTTTTGTATTGCTTTCATAAATTGAGGTGTTTAATAAAGAGGATTTGTACATAGTATTGTATTTGTATAGGCTCCTTCGCAAGTCAACAAGTAGAATTAATATGATACATATGTCGGAGAATACGTAAAACGGGCTAGATTCTGACTGGTTGTGGTTGCACTGAGTGTTGTCATTCCTTACCAATAGATGGCGCGCACTTCAATAGTCTATGGCGTTTGCGGACGGTAAGTAGAACTATTGGCGATGTTTATGTGGCGCCGCTAGATGGCGGTGTAGTTCGATTTGAAGGTAGCTATAATGGTTTGCAGCTACTTCATAACAGTCTGTCAGCAGTGCGAATAGTTCATAGGGTTGTCACTTCTCGCCTGAACGTGCGTGCACGTGCGCCCTGACAACTAATTAATATCCAACATGGCGGACGATCCACCGTCGTCGTTGGAGACAAGTCCACTTCAATCCTTAACACATATAACATTTTGTAATGTGCAACAGCCTCATAAACCAGGGCACACACGCACCGTGAGATGTAAAGTCTCCAAAGTCATTATTATATTAATTATTATTATTATTATTATATAATATTAACACAAATGAATACCGATAAAGTTTAGATATTTATTCACAATAAGCCCTTCGTTATATACCTCCTTATATGCGTTAGTTACCTCGCGTTGCCATTCTGATGCTTTATTACAATACTAGATTATTTTTGTTTGTTATTTAATTATTATTTTCTCTCCGCATCTAATTATTGTAATACAATAATACATACCTACTTATTAAAAAGTATTGCAGAATAAGATATATTTTGTCAGATTTAAGAGTTTCAGAGCTTCGATAATCAACATTTAATACAGGTATGTGCTTAAGCTAATATAATGTCAGCATCAAGCTGCCCGAGTAGTGTTAGCTGAAATAAATATTAGCCTCAAAACAAAGTTTTTTTTTCATAAAATACAAATTAAGAAGATTAATTATGAATGCAACAGGGCGACTGCAAAATGTTTAATAACTTCGACACATTTTAATGACGGCCCGTAACGTTAAGTTTAACGATGCATTACATGAGTTCACACTTAACCCAATTTTCATCGCCTGCCTTTTCCAGAACATGTTTAAAATAAAGCCCTTGCAAGTTCGCTGTGAGTTACTTATTACTTAGCAACTGCAGTTACCTAATTCCCAAAATCTGGATCCTTTACATTAACGTTTATTGTGAAAGATTTCGATTTCAAGCGCAGTGGGCCTCAGTCTTTCTTGTTAAAGTGACGCTCTTCAGAGCCTACTGCCAGACATTCTACACGTGCAGCCTGTGGGTAAGCTTTACGCAGAGGGCATTATAATGCATTACGCGTGCAGTACAACAACACCCTGAGGATGCTGTTGCGGCTGCCGAAATACTGCAGTGCTTCTAGCATGTTCGCGGAAGCGCGGCTGGATGACTTGTTTGCCATAAGGCGAAAAAGAGTCGCGTCCATGCTGAGGCGAGTGCGCGGCAGTAGCAACGGACTTCTCAGGGTGGTGGCCGAGAGGTTGGACTGCCCTATTACAAAGTCTTGGGTTGAGGCTATTGGGAGAGCGAAATAGACAGGACTAACTTTCTTCGCTCTCTCAATAGCACACATTATTACTCTATTTTCATTTAATTTTATACTTTTCTTTTTCTTATATTATATCTAACTTAGTTTGTAAGATTTAATGTACCTATGGATCAAATAAGGTGTGAGATAAATATTTTTTATTTTATTTATTTATTTATTTATCATTGAGAAAACAGTAATCATTCATCATTCACTATCGAAAAGTTATGCTCGGTTATAAATGACGACCGGATTAGTCTAGTTGCTATTGGCCCTGCCTACGGAACTAGAGGTCCCGGGTTCGAATCCCGGTAAGGGCATTTATTTGTGTGATGAGCACGAATATTTGTTCCTGAGTCATAGATGTTTTCTATGTATTCAAGTATGAATATATCTATGAAGTATGTTTATCGTATTCTAGTACCCCTAGTATCTACAAGCTTTGCTTAAATTGGGACTAAGTAGATTCGTGTCAGAATGTCCGCAACAAAAAAAAACATAAATATATACATAAATACTGGTTGTCTAAGATAATTCCAGGCATGATGTTTCGATATAAAATAAATTGGGTATTACTCGTATGCACGAGTTATACACCCTGCTTTTTAAATATTTTGAGTAAATTAAAAAACAATTTAATTTAAATATTTATGACATTACAAAATATGATTACCGATGGCACAACCGACCATTAATACTGTCCTTAATTCAGCTAGGTGGATAAACTCAGATGAATAAACTTTACTACAGGGAAGAATATTAACCAAAGTTTGGCGCCAACATTTCACAGAGGTAATTTTACACGAAACGGCAAACCAGCGCTGTGGTTGAAAACTTTTATACTAGACACGGCACGTTGACAAACCAGCGCGAAGCAGCTACCGCCAAAAGCCACTTTCCTTCGTTCCTATATCTCTATCCTTATCGCACTAGCATATTCAAGCGACAGAAACAACATACACAAACAAACGACGTTTGTAGTCACACTGGTTTGTATTCTAAACATTTTCGGGGTAGCTACGGTTAATATCGCGCACTGCGTGCCCCTAGAGATCTCGTAATCGGAATACCTAAATATACACTTTGTAGTAACCTTTAATTTTAGGAATTTTTGACGACCGGTTAGCCTAGTGGGTAGTGACGCAGCCTACGAAGCTAAAGGTCCTGGGTTCGAACCCCAGTGAGGGCAAATTTTTGTGCGGTGAGCATGTATATTTGTTTTCTGCTTATATAAGTATTTATATCTATTCAATCATCGTCTAGTACCCATAACACAAGCCTTATTGAGCTCACTATGGGGCTAGTTCGATTTGTGTAAGATGAGACTGGCTATTATTGCCTTTATCTCATATCTTTAACCTAGCTATACGCACTGGGGAGGACGCGAACCAATGCAAGTTAACAAGAGTGCGGCCGATTCCTAAGTCAGGCGATGTGACTTAATGTTGAAAATTATCGTCCCATAGCGATTCTTTCCTCGATTGAGAACCTCCGTTTTCTTGAAGTCGATTAAAAATACCTCACCAAGTTATTGTAAGCGTATTCTTTTAAACGTAATATTGCTAAAGCAGAGAAAACTCGTAGTAAGGATTAACGCCCAAGTGAAGTGATCTCACGCGCTTTCCCGCGGTCAATTGACTTTGAAACGAGACTCCTATCCAACTACAAGGAGCTGAAGAGCTTCAGCAAAGACTGGCGAAAAATGGTGGCTTTCACAAAGAGGCTAAAGGTTAAAGGAACTTGGAGTATGTATACCTACTACTATAATGTTGAAGTACTTTCTATATGGGAATAGTTATACCGTATTTTGTAATTACCCTGTATAAATCAGCCAGTATCAAAAAAAAAGTCGTATTTCCTGTAGTCAATAGGTTATCATTTTCAAGCATAAATGAAATCTTTTTAACCGAAAATAAAGGAGGTTCTCAATTCGGTTGCTTTTTTTTCAATGTTTGTTACCTCAGAACTCGGTCATTGATGAGCCGATTCGTATTTTTTTTTATTTGTAAGTAAATCCTTCCAGGTTGGTCCCATTTTTTTCAAAAATCCATTTGGATGATGGGATCTTTGAGGAATTGAGGGAACTCCTCAATTCTATTAGGCACGCGAGTAGTGATTTTGGTATTTTATATAATAATAATAATAATAAATAACAATATAATGATTTTATGTTTTGTATGTAGTTTTTATATTTTACTTTTTATATAATTATTGTTAAAACCTAGCCTAAGATTGAAATTGAGTAAAGGGAATAATAAATAATAATAAAATTCTTTATTGCAACTATAAACATAGGTACATA
Organism: Epinotia bilunana; assembly: GCA_947049275.1. Classification (NCBI taxonomy): domain Eukaryota; kingdom Metazoa; phylum Arthropoda; class Insecta; order Lepidoptera; family Tortricidae; genus Epinotia; species Epinotia bilunana. Next base: position 1,688,449 of record OX346266.1, on the reverse strand, counting down.
ATAGTTGAAGCCCCGGCTTTCAAAGTAGGTTTCCCTGTGTCACAAAAGCCGGTTCCTTCCTTGATACAGGCATTATAAATAGTTACAACATTCATTTGTACAAGACAAGTTTTTTTTTTATAAATGTTAATCTTTTATTATAACTCGTGTATTTACACCTGGAAATCATAAATTTGGTGGAGTGGAATTGATGATGACTTATGGAATTCCACAATTATGTGGGTACTTAAAAGTACAAAGTACTTACGTCACAGATTCTGATAAGATTCCGTTGAAATAGCAACTAATGAAGTGCCAAAGGTGATCCTTGTGGAATCGACGGAAGTCCTCAAATAATATCGGCCCACATACAGCGATTGGGTTTTTTTCTCTAATAATCAACGCATTCACTTTCGGAAATCAGTGCATGTGGTAAATTGGAAAAGAAATGTGGAAATGTTCTCGTGGCTTGGCGGAGTACTAAATTGAAGTCGGTTAAAACTTTGTTTTTAAAGTAAATTATTATCGCATAAAATTATATAGGTACGAGAAACGCCGTTTATGCTAAATAATTAATCTAATTGTATATGAACCAACGTCTTGATTCCCATGACATATTAGGGTGAGTGGCATCCATTATGGTACCAATATTGTGAAAAAAAGTGTATGTATAATTTTGAAAATAAAAATAAAATAAAATACAATTGCTTCAGAACAGATATTGGACATTGCTAACATAACTGCACACACTGTGCGGACTGGAAACAAAATTATGACAAAATTATAGTTGAAACAAGACTAAACAAGTAAAAATCCGAATTATTCTTGAATTAGCTATTTGGTTGTATTTATAATTATACATCCTTTAACCTTCTAGACTTGAAATAGGCGTGACTACATAAAAGTAAATTCAGCGTAGATGTAGCAAAGTTAGTCTACAAGTCAACAAACAGTGCCTCAAGAAAATACTTTATTGGAATTCGTTTGAAACTCCAAATAGGTGGGTTGAGGTTGACCCTCGCTACTTACACGGCTAGCCAACACCGCGGCCAATTTGGGAAAAAAGCGGAGAGGATCATTCGGGTTGAGAGCCGTTCGTCATAGATATCTCCACGTATATCTTGGTTCAATTTAGATAAAACTACTCGGCGATTCCGAGCCACGGGAAGGAGTTGAACGGAAATATATGTCGATGAAAGGTTCGGGCAATACTAAATATAGGTACTCAACGGTTGTACACTGGCACGTGTGGATACAGAAATTGTAAGCAGTTGTTATGTTTAATACTTACGACATCAAAAAGTGTATTCGAATAGTGTAGGTTATGAAATTTTCACCTTGCATATAGATTCTTCTGAACCGATATTCCTCTCAAAGATTATAGAAAAATGTGTATTTTCCTCCAATCGCTTCAGTTGCGCAAGAAAGGATTACAGGTACCATGACAAAAAAAAACGTAAAAAAAAACAACAATTTTAGACGACCGGTTTAGGCTTGTTGGATTCGTAGCCTTCTACGAAGCGAGGGGTCTTGGGTTCGAATCCCGGTAAGGGCGTTTATTTGTGAGATGAGCACGAATTTGTTCGTGAGTCATGGGTGTACGACCTTTGCTTATTTTGGGGCTAGGTCGATTTGTGTAACATTGTCCGCGTAAAGTGTCATAAAATTTTGTTTCTTCAAACCAGAAGTGATACAAAAATTATAGTGTCAGTACTTATATTAATGAAACACGTGTTAAATCATGCTTTTCTACTCAATCGAACTGTTTTGTTCCATTCTGCATTAAATAACATGCCTTTGCGACTAATTCGTCAATTGTTTGGTTTTAGAAAAGGTTAATGTTCCTAATTAGTAAATACTAGTTTTATTATAATTTGCAACAATGAATCTCAAACATTAACTAAATGGCCGAAATCTCTTAGTTAATTACAAGTTATTGAGCGTCCTAACGCTCCATTGTCCTACATTGCAGGGGCAGCAACGCGAGGACTGATCGGAATTCACTGACCTCACTGCGAAGTATGCCTTAGACAATTTTCATCAGCTCCACTTCTAATAGACTATACATATACATTATCTTATAGAATAGACACCTAATGTACATAGAAGGTAAATGTCCTAATCCTCTGACGTTGCACTAATGTATGACGAGGACACTATATGTCAAAGCAATATGGATTTAATTCAAAACGCCTAGCGGCGCCTGCGATTCGGAAACGATAACGCAGGCTAAGCAAAGATGGTAGCGGTTAGTCTTTGGATGGGTGAAAGCCTGTAGAGTGGTAACTATAAATAAAAATAACTACAAACCAGGGATCGGAACCGGTTTTTTGCAAAAACCTCGAAATAACCACATATCTCGAACTATTTTATACTTCATATGTAGGACTCAGTTATTTTGAGGTAACGACTGCGTATTATTAGATTGCCCAATCAGAAATGAAATAATTAACAAAGAACGAAAAAATAACGTTTTCGTTCCCATACAAAAAATACCGGTTTCCGATCCCTGCTATAAACTAGTTGATCCTGGCTGCTGTGTATGACAGTTAGTAGTCGTTACGCAGAGTTAGAGGCCTTCGGGCGGCTTAAAAACTTCTAAGAGTGGAGTTGCCCACTCACTTGACTAAGGGGGGACAACTGTTACTCGCGTCCGCAGGAGCTACCTACCACAACCACGTGTCCCCTGGGCGGTACTAAAGAGTGTCAAACTTTAAATAGGCCTAATAATGAATGTTGTATACATTATTATATATTTTGTTTATTAAATAAATAAATAAACAACAGTAGAAATCTATCATGATTCTCACTTAAGTATTTTCACTAAACGGAACTTAATCGCGATTAACAGGCAGGCTAATTTACATGCCGGCAAATGTTAAATATGGCACCGAAAGCTGCCATCCCATAGAATTAAACAAAAACATACAGGTAGCGTGATAGACCTCCGCAATGTAGACTGATGACCTGGTAACGGCCGCCGGAGTCCGTTGGATGCGGGTGGCGCAGGACCGGTCATTATGGCACTCCTTGGGGAGGCCTATGTCCAGCCCCCCTATTCTGTAACTTGTTTTAAGCTCACCTCAACGCTCACCCACAAATATATCTTGACACCGCGGTACGTAGTAACTAAGCGTCGGTAGAGGTCTACTTTCGTGACGGGTGACCGGCGGGGTGAGCCGCATTAGCGCTTAGCGAACGCTAAGTGCTGCTGCTGGGCGCGAAGCGCCCAGCAGTGGGCGTCGTTTGGCTATGATGATGATTATGATGATACAGGATTAAACGGACATAAGTACACATTACCGACGGTTTGAAACAAGTGCCTGAAGTCTTTCATTTCGAAAGCATATTGCACTGCACTGGTTAGATATAGTTCGAAATTATGTAAGACCGACGAAGCCTAAAGCCTTTTTAGGGTTTCGTTGTCAACCAGAAACGCTTATACTTTCGCCATGTCCATCTGTCCATCGGTCCGTCTGTCCGTATGTTTGCGGCTTAGCTCAGTGACCCTGAAAATGTGAAAATGGTAAAATAAAATCTTAAAAAAAGATGGTCTTTTTTTGTTAAAGACATGCTGTGTGTATCGTTGAATAGCTTGTTCAAAAATATTATGGGGTTCTAAAAAAACATTGTTCAACTCAGTGGTCCATTTGTGTGATATTGTAAAGTCAGCGTCATATAGTTAGTATATAGCAGCCAAGGTAGCCAAATATTTCGGTACACGTCTTTATTACTGTAAGAATAAGGGTGTGTTACGAAATACTTGGCTACTCTGGCTGCTACTAACTACATGACGCTGATTGTACCTAGGTATACTTCAAAAAACTTTACCTCTACTTTTTCATATGGAAATAAAACACTAACGTAGAAATCCACATGTTTCTTCAGTACACCTTACTAAAAAGGTCCTACTACTACTACTATTACTACTAGCTTCCGCCCGCGACTTCGTCTGCGTGGACTCGGGATAAAAACTATCCTATATTCTAATCCAGGCTATAAACTATCTTCGTGCAAAATTTCATTCAAATCGGTTCAGCTGTTTAAGCGTGATTGAGTAACAAACATTCAAACATCCAAGCATCCAAACATCTAAACTTTCGCATTTATAATATTATAGTGGGATTACACGTCGCCTGGCCTCCGAAAAGGACGCCAAATAAAAAACATACGCCACTTAGCTAAAGTACATTTTCGACGGAGCGTAAAAAGATGTCAGATAGTACACATCCATCATATTTACAGCTAATGTCTTTTTTATGTCCCCGTTTGCCGTCACTGTTTTTTTTTAGTATAATCTTTGTATATAAACATATCAGAGCTTACTCATTAGGACGTCTCTGAGCATGCCTGCCATAACATAATATAGGGTTTTCTCTGAAAATAATATTTTATTGAGGCTTATTTAGTACTCCGCTATATGTTTTCTTGGCCCACCTACGTTTTGGCACGCCTTCAGTACCTACCCTAAAAAGAAAATCTCGATGATCTCAAATTATGAAATACTTATTGGTAGATAGGTACCAAAACTTCCATAATCAAAAATTGAAATACTAGCTTTTGTATTTGTATATAACATCCTTGCTAAGCTAAAACTAAAACTTTCTTTTGACTATTATTGCTCAGAAATGAATCAACAGATGATGGTTTTGGACACCGATTTGAAAGACTTTTTACTGTCAAAGTCGCTGTATTCAGTAAAGGAATTCAACGAACAAAAACAATATTAGAAAATTTATTTTTGATGCTATTTAAAATTAATATTTTTTTGTATTTTGTTTTTCTTTGACTTTAATATAATCTAGGACGCCCTAGAGATAAATTATTTTTGGTGATATTATTATTGCTGTAATTTCCGTTTTTATATTTCTTGTACGTTTGACATAATATATCTAAAATACGAATATTCATTTATTTGACATAAAATTGATATGCTTTGACATCCCGACATAATGCCTAGTCCGCCTTTTGTACCTACTATAAGATATTCTTTTGTGCAATAAAGATTAAATAAATAAATAAATAAAGCTATTCTACTTTACTCGTATCATGTTTTTGACATTACTACGATCAATATTGTTTTAAATTGGTAATTCTGTCTGTCCTTGTTAATTATTATTGTTAGAAATTATTGTAACAAATTAATTGTATGTACCTGACGAGCTTTCTGTGAATTCATTTTATTTATATACAAAGAAAATTTGGAAAATATAATGTCAATTTTCAATAAGAAATAAATGAATCTGAATCTGATTTTTTGATTTTTTTCGCTTTTAGCTACTAGGCGCGTTAAATACTGATAAGTTAACAGCAGTATTTAAATAAATGATTCTAACATTAACAAACAATAAACAAGGCTCATGAAAATACTCGGAAACATGTCACTGTTGGAATTCTAAATACATAAATATGAAAAAAAATACGCTTATTAGAAAATCTTGATGTCACTGTTCCTATGTCCGTACAAAGTTCATAATAACAGAGCATTTTTGACGTTTCGTTTAGTAGCTAATTTTATTATATATCAACATCCTTTTACAGCAACTAAAAGGTATACTATTAAATATGCATTATATTCTATAGTGTATCACTCTAAAACTCATCGCTGTATCGTAATACATCATTCTCGTCAAACCACTAGCCAAGATGGCGTCCCACTTCCAAACTTTGATTACAAGTTCGATAGATGTCGCTGCTCCGTTGATTAGACGAGTTTATGGGCTGAATCAAGGCCATACTTGCTGTTCAGGAAGATTGATGTTGCTACACAAACCCGTTCTTGGGGAACAGTTCTGTCATGCTTAAAATTATAGGTACTCATTAACATACCGGTTTGTGGGTTTAATTCACGTATTAATTGGCACTACGAACGACATGTTTTGAACCTTTCAGGAGACTGATTCAGCCGTGTTTTTCTTGTTGTGCTGATAAAATATTTAATTATTTTGATGCAATAAAAAAGAATTGATCGGTTAATTATATTTTAATCAGAGTTTTCGGGCCATTGCATCGTGTACTTAATCATTTGAGAAAAAAAATATATCATTGTGTGTTAGTGTGTCTTACAAATCCAATTGAACGCCAAATATTATTTCCAATATTGTAAAACTGTTTTAAACTTTCTATTCACTATGCTGATTTTTATTGATTTTCAGGCTGTAGTATATCCTTGGTTATACCAAGAATATTAATAGCGAAATCTAGCTTAAGTGGAACTGCTTTTCCTTACAATCAATACACTCAAACCGAGACAAAACACAATGTGTACATAAAAACTTCGCCCGCGTAAAAACAACCATTTTAGGTTGGTATTATTAGCAAAGTCCCATTTTTTGTATAGACACCAGTATTTAATCAAAACCTTGTAAACAAGTGTGACCAAATAAGAAAGCCGTAGATGGCAGTAAATCAGCAAGGTTTAATATCAGGCTGGCGTCACGCGCGCCAATGGGGCGAGATATTTGCTGGTTATTAGTCTAACTTATCTGGTTTATCCACTTACTAACTTATAGGTCTTTGGGGCGACTTTAACTGATAGTCGTTTACAATGAATGACGAACCAGTTAAGTACTAGTTTTAGTCATCTTTGGTTTTGAGGAGAGTATTGTTCGTATGAACACTAATTAGTCATTCGTGACATGTTCTTTCGGCTGATATGACGATGACCATCCTGGCTCGGTGGGTTGACCCACCGAGCTAGCATGACCAACGCCTTTTTTTAGGGTTTCGTAGCCAAATGGCAAAAAACGGAACCCTTATGGAGTCGTCATGTCTGTCTGTCTGTCTGTCCGTCCGTATGTCACAGCCACTTTTTTCCGAAACTATTAGAACTATTCTGTTGAAACTTGGTAAGTAGATGTATTCTCTCTTAATACTGGTATAATTAATACTTAAAAGATGCACCAGCCTATATATTGTTAAATAGTTTGTTACTGAATAAATGATTTTTGTTTTTTTTTTTGATTCTGTGAACCGCATTAAGATTTTCACACAAAAATAGAAAAAAACAACAAAAAAATTTGGGGGTTCCCCATACTTAGAACTGAAACTCATTTTTCATCAAACCCATACGTGTGGGGTATCTATTGGATAGGTCATCAAAAACGATATTGAGGTTTTCAATATCATTTTTTTCTAAACTGAATAGTTTGCGCGAGATACACTTCCAAAGTGGTACAATGTGTGCTTGAGCTTACCCCCTACATACAAACTAACAAAGCTACAATCTCACAGACTTGTCGTCTTTGTAATCAAACGAGCTACGCTTCAGCCTTAGCCGAAAAACATTCGTATGTCCGGTGTCCGGTGTCCGGTGTTCGGTGTCTGTCCCGCTGTCTCCTCTACAGTTCGCATTTCTAAAGCGATTCTCGTGAAATTTTCTGAGCAGGATTGTTATTTATATATAAAATGTTTCATAATTCAGGCTCGTGAGTTCTACAGCTCATAGAGCCACACTAGTATTAGACCAGTAGTGGGACCGAATTTTTGCCCTAAAAGTTTTGATAATTCTAAAGATGGAAAAGTGATGCATATATGGCATCGGACATATTTTTAAGCTTATTTGCAATATATGATGAAAAGTTAGAACGAGCGTTAAGTATAAATTAGGTATTTATATATTTTTATTTATAATTTGTGAATATTGAATTTAAGTGCAAAGTTTTAGCTTCATCGTTTCTAATATGTATGAAGCTTTATGTTGATAAGTTTGTAGATTTTTTTTAAAGCAGCTTCTTTGTGAAACCAGAATTAGGTTATTACTTTGTCGATATTGAATTAAAGTTAAAAAATCCTCAACAGTATATCTAGTTCCTTAAGTTAATAGACAAAGCTACAAATGTAGAAGAATAGGATACATGCTATAAAAGTAATATGCGTTTTTTGTCCCGTAAGATCTAATATTGAATTAGAGACTGTAAAAATAAGTCTAATACTATAAAAAAAAATGCAGCCATATTATGAAAAGTAAGAAAATTCTGTTTATAGCTTGCATTATAATAGTACAATCTATTTAAAATGGCGCGAACTTCATAACCACGCCATGCTGGCCCGCGGGAGCCGATCCTAGCCAACCTAGCGAGCGATACCTCGCCCCGCCCCCCCGCACTGCCGCGCAAGCGCTGCTTTTGTCTTTCAAATCCAATGATGTAATATAAAAAAGAGGTAGATATATGTTATAATCGCTCTAAAACTGGCACACTAAAACTCAGTCAATAGGCATGATGCCTCATGTTCAAATTGATAACGTAGTGATGCTAAATGAATAGTAAACCATCAAATTATCGTAATATACATATATATATATATATAGAAGAAGACTTCCTGACTGATTCATCACCGCACAGCCGAAACTACTGGGACTAGAAACTTGATGGGGGAAACATAATTTTTTGAACTAGAGACTTGGAACTTTGTAGGAAGATTACTTATTAAGATACAAAAAAGTACTTTCAGCTTTTTAGAAAATTCCAGCCCTAAGGGGGTTAAATAGGGGTGCAATGTTTGTATGGAGGGAACTTTATTTTTTGAGCTAGAGACTTGTAACTTTGTAGAAAGATTACTTATAAAAAAAACGAAACGTACTTTCAGCGTTTCAGAAAATTCCACCGCTAAGGGGGTTAAATAGGGGTGCAATGTTTGCATGGGGAAAACTTTATTTTCTGAGCTAGAGACTTGAAACTGTAATCGGTACTTTGTAGGTTGTAAAAAGATTGTTTATTAAAAAACACGAAAATTACTTTCAGCGTTTCGGAAAATTCCACCCTTAAGGGGGTTAAATAGGGGTGCAATGTTTGTATGGGGAAAACATTATTTTTAGAACTAGACTTCAAACTTTCTAGCAAAATTACTTATTAGAATACAAAAAAGTGATTTCTGCGTTACCTAAGGAGGTTAAAAAGGGGTGCAAGGTTTGTATGGAGGGAACTTTATTTTTTGAGCTAGACTTGAAACTTTGTAGAAAGATTACTTATTAAAAAAACGAAAAGTACTTTCAGAGTTTCAGAAAATTCCACCCCTAAGGGGGTTAAATAGGGGTGCAATGTTTGTATGGGGAAAACTTTATTTTCTTAGCTAGAGACTTGAAACTTTGTAGAAAGATTACTTTTTAGGGTTTCGTAGCCAAATGGCAAAAAACGGAACCCTTATGGAGTCGTCATGTCTGTCTGTCTGTCTGTCCGTCCGTATGTCACAGCCACTTTTTTCCGAAACTATTAGAACTATTCTGTTGAAACTTGGTAAGTAGATGTATTCTCTCTTAATACTGGTATAATTAATACTTAAAAGATGCACCAGCCTATATATTGTTAAATAGTTTGTTACTGAATAAATGATTTTTGTTTTTTTTTTGATTCTGTGAACCGCATTAAGATTTTCACACAAAAATAGAAAAAAACAACAAAAAAATTTGGGGGTTCCCCATACTTAGAACTGAAACTCATTTTTCATCAAACCCATACGTGTGGGGTATCTATTGGATAGGTCATCAAAAACGATATTGAGGTTTTCAATATCATTTTTTTCTAAACTGAATAGTTTGCGCGAGATACACTTCCAAAGTGGTACAATGTGTGCTTGAGCTTACCCCCTACATACAAACTAACAAAGCTACAATCTCACAGACTTGTCGTCTTTGTAATCAAACGAGCTACGCTTCAGCCTTAGCCGAAAAACATTCGTATGTCCGGTGTCCGGTGTCCGGTGTTCGGTGTCTGTCCCGCTGTCTCCTCTACAGTTCGCATTTCTAAAGCGATTCTCGTGAAATTTTCTGAGCAGGATTGTTATTTATATATAAAATGTTTCATAATTCAGGCTCGTGAGTTCTACAGCTCATAGAGCCACACTAGTATTAGACCAGTAGTGGGACCGAATTTTTGCCCTAAAAGTTTTGATAATTCTAAAGATGGAAAAGTGATGCATATATGGCATCGGACATATTTTTAAGCTTATTTGCAATATATGATGAAAAGTTAGAACGAGCGTTAAGTATAAATTAGGTATTTATATATTTTTATTTATAATTTGTGAATATTGAATTTAAGTGCAAAGTTTTAGCTTCATCGTTTCTAATATGTATGAAGCTTTATGTTGATAAGTTTGTAGATTTTTTTTAAAGCAGCTTCTTTGTGAAACCAGAATTAGGTTATTACTTTGTCGATATTGAATTAAAGTTAAAAAATCCTCAACAGTATATCTAGTTCCTTAAGTTAATAGACAAAGCTACAAATGTAGAAGAATAGGATACATGCTATAAAAGTAATATGCATTTTTTGTCCCGTAAGATCTAATATTGAATTAGAGACTGTAAAAATAAGTCTAATACTATAAAAAAAAATGCAGCCATATTATGAAAAGTAAGAAAATTCTGTTTATAGCTTGCATTATAATAGTACAATCTATTTAAAATGGCGCGAACTTCATAACCACGCCATGCTGGCCCGCGGGAGCCGATCCTAGCCAACCTAGCGAGCGATACCTCGCCCCGCCCCCCCGCACTGCCGCGCAAGCGCTGCTTTTGTCTTTCAAATCCAATGATGTAATATAAAAAAGAGGTAGATATATGTTATAATCGCTCTAAAACTGGCACACTAAAACTCAGTCAATAGGCATGATGCCTCATGTTCAAATTGATAACGTAGTGATGCTAAATGAATAGTAAACCATCAAATTATCGTAATATACATATATATATATATATAGAAGAAGACTTCCTGACTGATTCATCACCGCACAGCCGAAACTACTGGGACTAGAAACTTGATGGGGGAAACATAATTTTTTGAACTAGAGACTTGGAACTTTGTAGGAAGATTACTTATTAAGATACAAAAAAGTACTTTCAGCTTTTTAGAAAATTCCAGCCCTAAGGGGGTTAAATAGGGGTGCAATGTTTGTATGGAGGGAACTTTATTTTTTGAGCTAGAGACTTGTAACTTTGTAGAAAGATTTCTTATAAAAAAAACGAAACGTACTTTCAGCGTTTCAGAAAATTCCACCGCTAAGGGGGTTAAATAGGGGTGCAATGTTTGCATGGGGAAAACTTTATTTTCTGAGCTAGAGACTTGAAACTGTAATCGGTACTTTGTAGGTTGTAAAAAGATTGTTTATTAAAAAACACGAAAAGTACTTTCAGCGTTTCGGAAAATTCCACCCTTAAGGGGGTTAAATAGGGGTGCAATGTTTGTATGGGGAAAACATTATTTTTAGAACTAGACTTCAAACTTTCTAGCAAAATTACTTATTAGAATACAAAAAAGTGATTTCTGCGTTACCTAAGGAGGTTAAAAAGGGGTGCAAGGTTTGTATGGAGGGAACTTTATTTTTTGAGCTAGACTTGAAACTTTGTAGAAAGATTACTTATTAAAAAAACGAAAAGTACTTTCAGAGTTTCAGAAAATTCCACCCCTAAGGGGGTTAAATAGGGGTGCAATGTTTGTATGGGGAAAACTTTATTTTCTTAGCTAGAGACTTGAAACTTTGTAGAAAGATTACTTATTAGAATACAAAAAAAATATTTTCTGCGTTTTAGAACATTTTACCCCTAAGGGGGTTAAATAGATGTGCAAAATTTGTATAGCGAAAACATTATTTTAAAAACTAGAGACTTGAAGCTTACTAGAAAAATGACTTATTAGAATACAAAAAAGTAATTTCTACGTTTCAGCAATTTTCACCCTTAAGGGGATTAATAAGGGGTGCAAGGTTTGTATGGAGGGAACTTTATTCTTTGAGCTAGAGACTTAAAACTGTAGAAAAATAACATTAGAATAAAAAAGTAATTTCAGCGTCTAAGAAAATTCTATCCCTACGGGGGTTAAAAAAGGTTTAAGGTGTAAGGTTTAAGGTTTTGTACAGGGAACACTGGATTTTTTAGCTAAAGGCTTGAAACTTTGTACAGATTACTAATAAGAATACAAATAAAGTACTTTCAGCGTTTTAGAAAATTCCACCCCTAAGGATGTTAAATAGGGTGCAAAGTTTGTATGGAGGAAAGTTTATTTTTTCAACTAGAAACGTGAACCTTTGTAGAAAGATTACTTATTAAAAAACACAAAAAGTACTTTCAGCGTTTTACAAAATTCCACCCCTAAGGGGGTTAAATAGGGTGCAAAGTTTGTATGGAGGAAAGTTTATTTTTTCAACTAGAAACGTGAACCTTTGTAGAAAGATTACTTATTAAAAAACACAAAAAGTACTTTCAGCGTTTTACAAAATTCCACCCCTAAGGGGGTTACATAGGGGTGCAATGTTTGTATGGGGAAACATAGTTTTTTGAACTAGAGACTTGAAACTTTGTAGAAAGATTTCTAATTAGAATACAAAAAGTATTTTCTGCGTTGTAGAAAATTCCACCCCAAGGGGGTTAAATAGGGTTGCAAGATTTGTATGGGAAACACTTTTTTTGAGCTAGAGATTTGAAACTTTGAAGAAAGATTACTTATTATAATATAAACAATTACTTCCAGCGTTTTAGAAAATTCTATCCCTAAGAGGGTTGAAAAGGGGTGCAAGCTTTGGATAAGAAACACTCATTTTTGAGCTGGAGACTTAAAGCGTAATACTAGCCAATTTATTAAACAAAATGAATAAAACTGAACCACTAAGTACATACCATCAAGATCCACAGCGCAGGTTTCGTCATTCCACGGATAAAGCATCCACCACAGGTTTCGTCAGTAACGTTAAAGCGTTGTATAAAGATTTCTTATCAGTATAAATAAAAGTTCTTTCAGCGTTTTGGAAAAATTCCACCCCTAAGGGTTTAAAACGGGATTAAAGGTCTATTATATGGAAACTATGAAAATGTTATAGTAAGAGATTTTTAACCTCGGTCTTAACCTGTATGTTAAAATACTACAAAACTGATTTCAGTTTTTTGAAATTCATTCACTATAGGGGTTAAAGGGGGTTCAAAGTTTGTATGGAGAGCAAAACATTTTTAAAGTAAGGAATTTGTAACTTCTGTTTTAAATTGATTCCAGAAGGGGTACACATTCATCCCCTAAATGGGCTGAAAGGAGTTGGATGTTTGTTCGGGGAACAAGACAATTTTAAAGTAAGGGTTCTGTAACTTCGGTTAAAAAGTAGGAAACTAATTACTTACAGCATTTCTTAAAATTCATCCTCTACGGAGGCTAAAAAGGGTTGGGAGTATGTATAGGTCATACATAATCCGACTGCTAGCAGAAAAGTAGGTTAGGTTTAGTTAGAACCACGACCCTTACAGAACCGAACAGCTACCAGAAATGTAGGTTAGGTTAGGTTAGAACTGGCATGCTCCCAGAACCGAAAGGTAGGTAAGTAGTAGAAGTAAGTAGGTGCGGATTTTTTTTTTAAGTTTAATTTTTTTGGGTTAATGAGTTTAATATTATTCTCTAACACAGTTAAATGGGGACGGCGGAAGGAGATGGAAAGTTCTTCGTCTTATAGCATTAGATTACGTTTGCTTTCAAAACTATTTTCAGTAAAGTAGCTTTCTTTAATACATTATGAAAAATAAAAAATTTAAGCTGAAACGTGTTGATGATTTTTAAGATATTTATATGTGTAAAAACAGAGTTTTCAATTTAAACTAATGAACTCATCGCACCTTTTACGCTTAATCCCTAATTTTTGGCAAGCTAATAAAATGTATGATATTTTTTATAATGACATTAATCACGCTAAAGTTTCTCTTTCTCGAATTATGATGGTAAGTAAGCAAACGTCTAAGGTAAAAAAATCTATTTATTTTATTATTTTTTCAAACGGTTGGCCGTACGTTATAAAGTAAAAAAAAAAACATTTACAGTACGTTTAATATGCTTTCAAATGACACATCACATTAAGCAATCAGTAAAATAGAACCTGAGATTTGAACAAAAATCGATAAACGTCGGCCGCCATCTTTGTGACAGCTATGTCCGTCCCCCTCTCCCTAAACTAAAACCGGTAGATTCGTACTCGGGAGAGAACAAGAAACATCCATACCAGATTTAGGTATATAGAAGACGTGTCCACGACTTTTATCAATATTGGCCAATTTCCGCCATACTATTATGTTCGTTGCCCTCCATGATTACTTTCTCTTTCAAAAACAACAATTATGCACTAAACATGAAAAACGAATTATGAAAAAATTGCACACTGTCAATTCGAAAAACTGTCTCTCGGTCGGCTTGTCACTGTCCGCGCCCGCGTACCTCGTGCTGTCTCGCCGTAGGTACCCCTCCGCTCACCGCGCATTCCTCTCTTGCGCCTATTGGAAGTGATTATATATTGAAAACACTTCATAGGTCATTTTAAGGTGGATTATCGTTTCATAGATTACAATTTGACCTTTAGGAAAACTTCGTAGTTCGTTTGGCTGATATATTTATTTCACAAGACTTTCAAAGTTAATATGGCTTTAGGTATTTACGATTTATTCACTATAAAACGTGGCCAGACACGTAAAATAGACATCTATACAGGGTGGTTCATTCAGAGCGGTCAGTATGGGAAAGGCTGAAACTATAAGATATACGAAGATCTGTTCTTAGGAACCATGTCATTTATTTTAATAACAAGAAAAACTGCATTCATACATTTTTAAAAAAACTTGTACTCAGCTCGGGAATCGAACCCGGTCGTTTTGAAAAAAAAAAACTAACACTATTTCTATTTAGATATCGATTGTGTAGGTCTTAAGCAGTAAATGTTTCTATGTAACATGATGTCTAAAATGAATAAAAGGCATTGTTTAATAAAATACCTAAGCAAAATTTTAAGTTCCCGCCAAAACAATGACACTCCAATGTTTTTTCTTTTTTTATTGCTATTCGGCCAGCCACACGAAGACGTTCCATTTTCAAATGAGGTTTATCACGTCTCTGTATCTGCATACTTAAAATAAGTATGTAGAGGGCTTTTCAATTTATTATTAGTGTTTGATTAATAGAAGTAAGCAATTGCAGTCATGAATAGATAATATTATCGCAGATAACAAAACTTCCGGAATGGTTTTAATGCAATGCCAATGCCATATGATATGTAAAGCGGTGTATGTAACAAGCGACACCAGCACGGCTAGCACGCGACGGCGCGCGAGCTCTCTCGATTTTTCTCGCACTATCCGTCTCTCTCTTATTAGAACACTTAGAAGAAGAGGTATAGTGCGATAAAAATCGAGAGTATGTCGCGGCCGTCGTGTGCTAGACGTGCAGCAAAGAGGTACAAACAACCATATAGACAAGTTTACATGCCTGAACTTGTTGAATATTGTAATGGTGGTCACTTCGAACACCTACTAAAATAAATTAAAGTATGTGAAAACAATGCCTTTTATTCATTTTAGACATCATGTTCCATAGAAACATTTACTGCTTAAGACCTACACAATCGATATCTAAATAGAAATAGTGTTCGTTTTTTTTCAAAGCGACCGGGTTCGATTCCCGAGCTGACTGCAAGTTTTTTTTTTAAATGTATGAATGTAGTTTTTCTTGTTATTTAAATCGATGACATGGTTCCTAAGAACAGATCTTCGTATATCTTATAGTCTCCGACTTTCCCATACTGACCGCTCTGAATGAGCCACCCTGTATACCATAACCTATACTAATACGAGGGCTGCTACTTATGTATCCGGAATAGAACAAATAATGAAACGTACATTACTAAATATAGTTTTATTGTTTTTCAAAATATTCTCAGTGATGATCGATACACTTTTGCTTACGTGTAATAATTTTTAAAGCACTTTTGCAACTCTCATTGAGGTATCTCCAAAACGTGTTGTTTGAACGCGTCGACCGCATCTTCACGGGTCGAAAATCGTTGACCACGTAATTTATTCTTTACATTTGGAAATAAATAAAAATCATTGGGTGCCAAATCAGGGCTGTACGGGTGGGTGACCCGTTAATTCTATATTTTGACCTTCCAAAAATCGAGTTGTTTCGCGTGATGTATGACAGCTGGCGTTGTCATGGTGAAGAATGATTCTGCGTCGCTGGTTGTCTTTACGTATTTCTTCAAACACTTCTGGCAAACAAATGGTCGTGTACCACTCCGAATTAACCGTTTTACGATTTTCTAGTGGCACTGTAGCCACATGGCCATTCATACCAAGAAAACAGGCGACCATTTGCTTCAAGGTGCTTTTTGCACGAGTAACTTTCGTAGGGTTCGGCTCATTTTGAAACACCCACACTGTTGATTGCTGTTTAGTTTCGGGATCATACGCATATATCCAAGATTCGTCACCTGTGTAGATATTATAAACAACTTTTGAGTCACCACGGTTATAATTTTTCAACATTTTTTGCACCATTCGACGCGAGCCTCTTTTTGATCCTTAGTTAAATTATGCGGTATCCAACGCGAACAATTTTTTTTACAGCTAAATGTTCATGTAATATCTTATTAATGCTCGTCATAGATATCCCCAGAATTGCCGCCTAAATCTCGCGATACGTAACATGACGGTCATGCATTATAAGTTTCCGCACTGCTTCAATATTTTGTGGTACAACGGCCGATTTCGGGCGCCCTTCCTTAACTTCGTCCGTAAGCATACTACGTCCACGATTGAACTCACTAAACCCACTGGTTTAGTGAGTTCAATCGTGGACGTAGTATGCTGTGTATCAATATATACAGTAGTTTTTGATGGAGCTTCATCACCAAAAGTCAAAGTTAATTGAACTATGCATTGTTGTTGTGTTAAGCCACGCCGAAAATCGTAATAAATCATAGCACGAATATTTTCACGAGTAAGTTCCATTCTTGCAACGAGATAACATTTTAAACCCGCCAAAAACAAAAGACTAGCGTACAAAGGAAAAAAAATATAGCAGCCAGTAGTAAAAGAAAGTTCAAATTTTACCATGGAGGTCAAAAATTGTGTTTAAGAAAGTTGGAATCCTGGATTCCGGATACATATGTAGCAGCCCTCGTACCTTATATGCCATTAACGGTATGAATTTAAATTTTTTACTTTAGTAAAAATATTATGTATTATGAAGTCTTTTACAAAACGAAGTGGATTTTATATGCATCACTAAGAACATAAATAGAAGTAGTATATCATAAAGTAAATAATTCTTACAGCATTTTCGCCAGATTTTTACGTAATTTATATAGATAAGTTTTTATTATTTAGTACCGTCGCGGTATTAGATGTAGGTGGATTATTAATTAATATTTATTCAAATTACCCAATCTATTTTTTGGTGTAAAAATCGGGCTGATATCGATATATTGTTGTTTTTCCATAGAGCGAAACCGTACCTACCGCTCTCAGGCTACTTTGCGTTATTCGATGCCTGCTGCCACAGCGCACAACGCGGCGCACGCATACATGCCGCGCGCGCTTTTTAAATTTATTAATTTACGCACGGAGTACTTACGTATCAATATTTAGTGTCGCCGTAAGTTTATTTTTCTTAACTTTTGTTTGGTAACTGAGATCATTGTTATGACCGTTTACTATTAACTCTACAAACTTTAATTCAATATTGGCTTTACTGCTTAGCCGAAATCAATATCCAGACAAGCCGATTGTCTACATTTCTAACTTTTTTCCGATATGTTAAGTGGATCGATAACATCGTAATTTTGCAATATCAGCTACTCTAATTCTTTATTTACAAAAAAAAATGCATTTTTACGTTCACCGGAATGCAGAAGTTCCAGATTTCTAAAAACAGAATATTGTATAAAAATAAAAGTGTTATTGGATATGTTACAGGTTTTTGTAACTCTAATTCTATATTGACATAGTTATTGGCAAAAACAAAAATATTTAAATATAGCCGAAAGCTCCAGCTAAAATGTTCTAACTTTTTACATAAGTATTATTTACCATGCCTCCAACGACATATCAAAAAAGAAAAAACTTGAATGTTGTAAAAACCCATTTTTGTTCAACCGCTGGTCTATATTAGTATTGATTGACTTTGTTTTGTTATAAATAGAAAACGCCCAGGAAATTACTTAACATAGGTATCCAATTTATATTGTGCATGCAATGGCCGCTAAAAATCTACATTCTTCAACTTACCGCAGCGGCAGTCAATATAAACTTGTCATTAGCTGTCAAATTTATTATTGACCGCCACCGCAGCTTCACGTAATACAAGTGTACCTTGTGCTAGTACACATGAAACAGCAAGTCAATAATATAAAACATGAGAGTGCATACGTTAGAGTCTTAGAGCATTCAACCAACCGGAGCCGCCATTGACAGGCGTTCCCCTCTGCCGAAAATATATGACCAGTGGTCATACACATTGTATGGACTGACGTTTATCTGACGTAGCTATTTTGACATATTACGTATACATTTCACGTTACCCTCCCCCGCAAAAATCGGCAGACTTTTTATGTATAGAAAATGACATGGCCGCTCCTGTTGGTTGAATGCTCTAAGGTTAGAGTAGTAACAATCGATCAATTACAAACGAATCATGAAACTCCGCTGGGACACTACTTGTTAACTACGTCTTAGGAATTGATGACGTGAGATTTGTATCTCCGTTGCTATCGTAGCATCTTAGGAGTCTATTTGGCTAAACCTATAGATTATTTATATTGGTATGATATTTCGTCGTGCTCACTTTAAGGCACTAGCTTTGATAATTGAGGATATCTCAATTTGATTTGATGATTCGGCCAATAAAAGTGATTAATATTTAACCTTCATGTACGGTTTTTTTAACGAAGTAGTTACTTATTACTTTTTGTATACTTACTTACCTACCAATTGTTTAATTTTATTTGTAAACGTAACAATTTAGCTAATAATAAACGCAAGTTAATATTGTAAATAATTAATTAAAACCATAATTGTAATATAATTGACGTATTTTTATATAATTTACTAATAATATACCTAAATAAATATAATTGACTAAATAATGATACAATTTTATATTCATGATAAAATTTAATGTATATAAAACGCAATTTTATTATTACTTATTTTATTTATATGCGGTGTTTAGACCGCATTTATGAACAAGCAGGACGTTTACCAAATCGCGTTAAGGCGCGTACAGATTATGCTCGGCAATCACTTGAACATTGGATCGCGCGGCGGCCTCGGGCAATGCCGACGGGGTTTCCGCGCGCGGCAGCTCGAACATTGCCGCGCTCGAATGTGCCGCGTGGCGATCCGAGCGCTGTCGGTTTTTGAGCCCGCATTAAAGAAGCATAAGAGTCCGCAGTAAGCTCGATTTTCCATACAAACGTAGTTAGGCTCTCATTTTAAAACGACGTGTTGGATTGTAACGAAACTTTGCATATACAATGACATAAGGTATATCTGTGTCTGTAATTAGTTTATGTAGCTTCGACTACCATAGTAAAAAAAATACAGCGAATTTAACTTTTTCATACAAAACTTGTTTTTGCTGTATTTCGTTTGTTTTATAAACTGGAACCATATAAACTAATTAGAGATATAGATTTACCTCATGTCATTGTATATGCAGAGTTTCGTGACAATCCAACACGTAGTTTCAAAATGAGAGCGTAACTACGTTTGTATGGGAAGGTGAAATTCGGCCGAGCTTACTGCGGACTTCAGTCGCTGGCGCGCGCGCAGCTTGAACGGTTGTCCATGGTTTAGAAAGAAGTAATTGGCGCGCTGGATCGCTCGCCTCGCGCAGCCGCCGCGGTCTACCTAAATTCCATCGAACATTTGCCGCGCGAGCCAATGTTCACGCGAACAATCGCTCGCGCGGCTGCCGCGCATAATCTGTACACACCTTAACGTGCGTCGTTCAACGCACTGCCTGTCTGTAAACAAGACTTACAGTTAAGAATCGCAATCCTTAAAGCTATACAAGTGCGAAAGAGATATATGATTCAAAAGATATACCACAGAAGCGAGTATTTGATCAACAAATATATACCAATACCTATTATCTCGATACGTCGATTTGAATAAACCCCCTGATCGTAGTTGAAGTTATCAGGACATCTCACCCTGATTTAGGGAGTTTGTGATGGCAGTTCTAGAGCCATTTGGATAGTGAGTGGATAAAAAGGTTTTATGGAAAGGTTGTATAAGGTAACGTAAAAGAAGAATTGTATTTAAACACAAAATGCACTTTCTATCTAATCTTATCTATGAAGGTACAAAAGCATGAAAAGAGTTTTAAAAATAGTGTGTGAAATCTTGTTCAAGTTCACAGTGCTAAACCAAAACACTCGCGCTCTACAAATCAAGAGGTCCTGGGCTCGAATCCTGGTAAGGGCATTTATTTGTGTGATAAGCACAAATATTTGTTCCTGAGTTATGGATGTTTTCTATGTATTAAAGTATTAATTTATCTATATAAGTATGTTTATCGTCGTCGAGTACCCATAGTACACACAAGCTTTGCTTAGTTTGGGACTAGGTCGATATGTGTAATATTGTCCGCACATATTATTATTGAAACATAACAAAAACATATTTTTTATTAACAGTCAGGCCATAAATTAACTTAACAGAAAGTATTTACTTACACCAAAAAAAATGCAAGTCAATAACTCAGATAAATGAGAATAGGGATGACGACTAAAATAGTTTTATGATGTCATTCGAACCAGGTTTTGGACAGGAACAAATGTTTGTATGGGAGCAACTACAATTAAAGAACATAAATACCCAAAAATTTGAGACAAAAATTGAACTCGCTGGCGGCAGCGCAAAACGCTTCATACTAATAGACAGACAGGTATGACGTCACAACCGACATTTGTTAGTACACAGTACATGTATCGTTGTTAAGTTTCATTACCTATATTTTATAATTTATACTTTATTACGATAACTTGATGGTTTACTGTCCGTTTAGCATCACTAGGTTTTCAATTTTAACATGAGGCATCATGCCTATTACATTAGGTTGGGTAGGTATATCAGGTATAGAGCAATCGTTAATTATCTAACTTACTTATTAATAACCAGTAATTTTTGGAAAATCATATTTTCTGATTGTCATTTGTTCTGTTCCGTTCTGTAAAATACCGATACGTACTCGTAAAGTAAGTTAGTTTGTAGTCAGCAACATTTAAATAGTTGGTGGTTAGTAGCAACCAAGGTTGCCAAATATATCGCAACCCGTCTTTATTACTACATGACACTGACTGTCATCATCATCATCATATCAGCCGAAAGACGTCCACTGCTGGACATAGGCCTCCCCCAAAGAGTGCCACAATGACCGGTCCTGCGCCACCCGCATCCAGCGGACTCCCGCGACCCCCCTTTAGCCATCCGAATCGCTAAACTTAATTGGCAGTGGGCGGGGCACATTGCACGTAGAACCGATGGCCGTTGGGGCGGAAAGGTTCTCGAGTGGCGACCACGTACCGGAAGGCGCAGCGTGGGTGGACTGATGACCTGGTAAAGGTCGCGGGACACTGACTGTCCCCATTAGTATTCCTAACAAAGTATCGCCCACTACTTGGATAAATCAAAAGAACATTTTTCATGAACCCAGTCCTGGCTTTATTTAAAGCCAGCAATTTGAGTTTCCGCTCCTCCGGCGAGAGCGCTCTTTGATATGCAATCGAATTCGTGTTCGAGTAGCCTGGGCTGTTTGATACAACAGGATGTTTTTGTAAGGTCCTGACCTCGTTCCGTGGCGTGCGGATAATACGGTTTGAATTAAATACTGTGTTGTTGATTGTAAAGTCCATGAAACACACACACGTATAAGTGAAAAACTTATAAAAGGACCTGTTGTATGTAGTAGTGGCGTATTCGAATAGACAATACATGTTTAAAATTAGAACACAAACAGAACAAATGTCTATTCGCACACATTACTCACACATACAACAGGTGACTTACTTAAGTTTTTCACCTATACATGTTTATAAACAGGTACAGACAAGTGTCAAAATATGAGCATAAAACTTACTCATAAATATGTCCCATCGCCCTTATGTAGGGTTGCCAGATGGTCGGGATTTGGCGGGATTCTCCCGAATTTTTGTATGGTCTCCCGACTCCCGACAAAAGAAAAAAATCTCCCGAAAAAACAACTTCATTGTATAAAACAAAAATTTGCATATTGTGCGAGTTTACTGAATAACCTTTACACAAAGACAGAAAACTAATGAGTATGAACCTAATAAAAGCTGAATTAATGATTCGTCTTTTAATGAAAACTGTGTTTCAAGTCGTCTTTAAACAGCGAAAAAGGTAAAAAAAATGCTGAAAACTAATAGTAGTAATAGTAAATACAAACCCAAAACGCACTTATAAAACTTTGTTGATTTTTTTTATATTTTGTTAGTTTTTGTATGTAAGTCACAATAATTTTCAATGTTGTTGATTTTAATATTTTTAATGGAGTTTCTTTAATTTGATAATTTCTCCTGACCAAAGTCCCTTAATCCCGAAAAATACATTTTTTCTCCCGATATTAGGGTCATTCGATCTGGCAAGCCTACCCTTATGTCAGCGAATTAAGCTTTCGGTAGGTACATAATAATGAGAGGATTAAATCGATACATATTTTTGCACTTGACTGTACAAGCTAATGATTTTCTTTAGCACTCATTTAAAGAAATGGGTAATTTTTGGGAAACTTGTACACTCGACTTTTTTTTAATTATGATATTATTGGGTATTTTCTCCTCAAAATCTTGGGACACTTTTTTTCCCCTATTAGGTTCGAAAGTGCTCTCGATTCTGAGTAGAAAAAACTTTTTAACAAAAAATTATACATTATACGTTATACATAAAAAAAAAATACGCGTGACTTGAGAACACAGAACACCTCCACTAGAAGCCTAATGTTTCTCAGTTTGTTCGCGACTCGAGTCACCAAGCGTTGGTGTTGTTGCGCTTATATAATCCGCGGTCGCCCGCCTTTCCGTTCAGTTGCGTCCATGTTAACGACCTGTGCGGAGTGTGCATGACTCTCACAAAAAAAAACAAAATAATAGGATTTTCGCGGCTAATTGTGGGCTTTTGTAGTGTGAGGTGGTGCGGAAAGTCGTCAAAGACTTCTAATTACAAAAAAGATGGAATTTCATTCCACAGTTGAGTCAAATTCAATATTTCATTGAAAATATTTATAGCCAGCGGAGGCCATTTTATACTGGCCGGTGCGAATACTGAGGTACAGACACACTATGTCTGTCACTTTTCATCACTTTGAAAATGCAATATGCTATTCCTTTCTTACGAAACACGTCACGACTAGTGATGTCCCGATGATGCTATGATGGTCAATCGACAAACCACGTGCTTTCGTTCCAACCGGTTTGAAGAAATGTAACATAAATACAGATTTCTCGTTTATTTTGGTTTGAGTAGTTATTCTGTAGATTAGAACTTAAATTTAGTTTTATTTATTGTTCGTTATTTAAAGTAAATAGTGTAATATATAATAAGTATTAGTAGTACTAGTAGTAGTAGTTACTTTACTGTTTTAGTAACTTCTTAGAATCCTCTCGGTGAGCAGTTGGGTCCAGTGCCACAAGATGAGCCTGATGATGAACTTCGAGAAAGTGCAAGGGAACTCGGAGTTGGTGTGAGATAGATATACGTTGTGCGGGCTTCTTAGAATCCTCTCAGTGAGCAGTTGGGTCCAATGTCACAAGATGGGCCTGATGATGAACTTCGAGAAAGTGCGAGGGAACTCGGAGTTGGTGTGAGATAGATATACGTTGTGCGGGCTTCTAAGAATCCTCTCAGTGAGCAGTTGGGCCCAGTGTCACAAAATGGGCCTGATGATGAATTTCGAGAAAGTGTGAGGGAACTCGGAGTTGGTGTGAGTTAGATATACGTTGTGCGGGCTTCTAAGAATCCTCTCAGTGAGCAGTTGGGCCCAGTGTCACAAGACGGGCCTGATGACCTACCATGATTTATCAGCAAAAAATTACGGTACCAGTTAGGATTCCTAACTTACTGTGTATTAAAATGGTAACAAAATTATCTATACTTTACCTTAACTTAAAGATAAAAGTATAGTAAGTAGTTAATTACTTTACTTTAAAATGTACCTAAAAAATTAGGATGCTTGTACGTGAACATGTCCCATCACTACGCATTCCGCGCGCGAGCGCATCGCCCAATCGCAACGCTGTTAGCACCCGCCCTTCCCCTCACCTCTTCCTCATGCTTTGGTGACTCGCGTCGGGAACAAAATTACAAACATTAGGCTTCTAGTGGAGGTGTTCTGTGCTTGAGAACCTCCTCCGTTTTTTTCGTCGGTTAAAAACCCGATTATATGTATATTTTTTTAAAGTCGAGTATACAACTTTCCGTAAAATGGCCCAAATACGTTGCAAAGCACTTACTATTTTACAATTTATATTTACAGTTTTGAATAGTTTCTTTCTAAATATAACAGGCTGTTATAGAGACCCTTAGCTAGAGGAAACAGGAAGGGCATTAAAAGGCTTCCGTACCTTGAATGGAAAAGTTTCCCCTCATTATAGCAATACATTTTGAGTTCCTAATCTTCGGTATGGTCACTAAAATGTATTTCATAAAAGTTAATGATAATATTTTTAAAATCGGCCAAGTGCGTGTCGGGCCACGCGCAGTGTAGGGTTCCGTAGTTGCCTGTCTGTCTTAGTTACATCGACGTGCGGTTGTGTGAATTTGTACGAAAATTGACCTTTCCAAGTACACATTAAGTTGGTCGACTATTACTCGGTAACTACTTATGCCTACTTTTCCGAGATAGTTTTCCTATTAAATTCATTATATGTACTGCTACCACCATTTTTTTCACATCCCCAGTAGTAACCATTTAGCCGGTAGGGGGGAGGGACACATTATGAGCAATAACCCTCCACTCCTTCGGCAGTCGGGTAATAATTAGGGTTTTAAAGCCCAATACCTCTCAAACTAATCATTGATTTGATTTGAAAAATGGTTTTAGGAAACCCATTCTATTTTTGAACGAGCTATCCAACGATCCACGCCATGGGTTTAACGAGAAAAAAAATTACATCCCCGCTTTAGGTGTAGAGGAGGTACCCTAAAAAAAATGTTTTCAAGATTTAATTGTACTGTTTTGACGGCGTGATTGTTTTATATACCCATGCCGAATTACAGTGTTCTAGTAGTAATGGTTACTGGCCTAAGCCGAGGACGGACGGATGGACGGACATGGCGAAATTATAGGAGTTCCTTGTTGACTACAGAACCCTAAAAAAGTAACTCATTTATCGGAACGTTTTATTTATTTGGCTGATTGCATGTGGTCACCGCTTGCGGTCTAACGCTAACTTCTCCCTTGCATTACCGTCTAATAAGACGCGCGCTTATTCTAAGCCTTTCACGGTGAAGTTGTGAAGTTGTGGAACGGCTTACCGTTGTTTTTTACTGCTGTAGGGCCATAGACGGACTGCTTAGAGCAGTCGAGACCAACGGCACAAGAGCAGTCGTCATATTAAATAAGGCCTCGACTGCTCTAATTAGTCCGTCTATGGCGGGTCTCGACTGCTCTAAGCTTACACTTAATGTGTATTTTTATTGTATTTAAAATTTGCTTTTAGTATATGCATTAAGATTAATGTACTGTAGCATAAAGATAAATACGCATATGTACACGTGGTTGTTTATTATATTAGTTCCCGATATCCAATTCTCCACACAATTGCTCAATGGTTAGTTGGATCCCTTATAGGAATTAATTCGCCTGTGTACCGATTTGACCAATTTTCTGTATTTTTTCCTGCGTTTTGTGTATAATAAAGTATTTCAACATTGGTCTTGACTTGGTATAGAATTATAGATAAACCGGATTGTAACCCCGAGTGACGAACTCCTATACTTTTCAACGAGCAATATTTCATTTCTACTAAAATAATTGAAAGTAACAGGCACTGCAACTGTTTAATTAAACAATGGATTGCCTTAAAAGTTAATTACGTAGCTATCGAAGCTTTGAAAAATCTATACTTAATCACTATTTTACCTGTCATTTTTATTATTATAAATAAATAAATAATAAATAAATATTAGGTGACAATCTTACACAAATCGAGCTACATCGTAAGCTCAATAAGGCTTGTGTTACGGGTACTAGATGACGATATATTTAATATACAGCGTGGAACGGAACGATGGACTTTCCCGCAAGAGGGGGATTATTGAGCGCTAGTACGTCACATTTTCCAGATAAACTATTTTTTTTGACGCGATTTTTTTTTTACATTTGTATGGAGCTCGTCGCTCCAGTCGGCCAACGCTCCATACAAAGGTAACAAAAAAAATCGCGTCAAAAAAAATAGTTTATCTGGAAAATGTGACGTACTAGCGCTCAATAATCCCCCTCTTGCGGGAAAGTCCATCGTTCCGTTCCACGCAGTATATAAATACTTTAATACATAGAAAACATCCAAGACTCAGAAACAAATAATCATGCTCATCACACAAATATTTGCCCTTACTGGGATTCGAACCCAGGACCTTCAGCTTCGTAGGCAGCGTCACTACCCACTAGGCTAACCGGTCATCAAATTATTAATATTATTATTCCTTCCTTTTCTCAGTATTTTAATACTGGTGTAATGGAATGCACGGATCGAAGCCAAGTGCATAACCCATGTTCTTACAGCGTATTACATTTCTTGTATGTTTTAGGATTGGTTGTCGTCTGAACTGGGTATTTGGGTGACTGAGGTGGGTTGAGTTTGTGAGTTGGGTAGTTGTATATCGTTCTGTAAAAAATGTCGGACTATCCTGCAAGTGTTTAAGATGGCTGCTTTTTGCATAACAATAAAATAGGATGGCGGCAATGACAGGGTTTTTATGGAGGTATGCAACTGCTGTGAGATGACACCAGTGGTAGACAAAAATAAGGGCACTATTGTAACATTCTTTAGTTTCCAAATCCTAGCTATTTCTTCTTTTAGATACACAGAATTGTATATTTTTATATTATTATGAGCCCGTGCTGGGCAAAGATTCCTTCCACTTTTTCCAATGCTCCCGATTCTGAGCAGTCTCTGGCCAGTCTTTGAAAAAACAGTCTAGCTCGTCTCGCCATCACCGACGAGGTCTGCCCAGTCTCCGTATTGAGCTGTCGGGTTTCGGTGGTGAGTTTCACCTGACATTCAATATTATAAAATAACAAATTTACAAAAAGGGGTCTAATGTTATGTAATCAAACTCCGTCCAAAAGAAAATTAATTACAATCATGGCAATGCAGTGACACACCACGCAAATTGGAGTTTTCACTCGCTATATGATTAGCCTTTAATTTAGTAAAGGGAATCACTAGTTATATGTAACCAAACCTATTATTTACCTTAAAATGAAATAACATACTGAGAATTCATTATTAATTTGACGTTTCCGTGAGTCACTGACGGTGCTGGCTGAAAATCAGCGCTGCACGTGTCTGACACCTCAGCATAATGCTAAGCCAGTGTCCGGTTCACTGCCGCAGAGACACACTTGTTTCATGTTTCATCTGTTTTCTGTTTTTTGATTATTTTATTGTTTAATACGTGTGTCCTGTGTGTTTGTGAATAAATGTATCTTTCTTTCTTTCTTTCTTTCTTTCTTTAATTATTCTTAGCTCTATAACTTTATATGATTGCAAATACTGACTATCACAAATTAAGCTTTATTAATAACATGTTTTGTTTATTTTCCTTTTGATACAATAGCTATCTCGTTGTGTAGAATTCTGATAAAATATTGATAACGTTATTAGGTACTTTGCTCGAACGTTTTTATGTAATATTTTTTGTAAGAATTAACGATGTTTAATGTATGAATTACTTACCGGGCATTTTTTTTACGTTTTTTTATTAGTAACAAAAAAACACTATAAATATCATTTACGTCACACCTGGCCATAATGCGAGTTTTACTGCACGCTGCGCGTACGGTAAAACTTGCATTGTGGCCAGGTGAAGACGTAAAATTGTGTACTCACCACGGGCGGTAATTCGTAAAGCCCAGATCTGGGCCATTAACGAATTCACCGCCATTGGTACGTAATGTACTATTATAATTGAAGGAAAGATAGAGGGGAAGCGAGGAAGAGGAAGACCTAGGATAAACTACATAGAGCAGCTCAAAAAAAAAGAGTTGATGTTAGGTCGTATCGAGATATTAGAGGTTGCCTGGGATCGGAGTAAATGGAGGGCCTACTTTGAGCTACACCGACAAGAGCTTAGCTCTTAAATAAGTAGAAGAAGAAATATCTTTTGATGCTAAGGTAGTAGCCTAGTGGGTCAGGCATGCGGCTCTTAAGCCTTTGGTTCGAATCCCGGCTCGAACCAATTAGTTTTTCGAAACTTATGTACGGAATATTTACCGTTTGCTTTTCGGTGAAGGAATAACAGCTTGAGGAAACCCGCATACATCTGCGAAGAAACTCAAGGGTGTATGTGAAGTTCTCAACCCGCACTGGGCCAGCGTGCTCATCCATGAGATAAGGCCTGTGCCCAGCAATGGGACGTATAGGCTGTTTTTTTATATAAGTAGGTACTTTATTTTATTTTCGTAAAATTATGTCTATTCTAAAATAATCGTAGCACGATCTTTTGAACGAAGTATATCCTACTTGAAAAAAATATTCACTGCCTAAATATAATTCTACGCAACGCAAAATTGTTCAAGTTACCTACCTACTTATTTCCTTTCCACAGAAATAAATCTTTCATTCCTCTTCAAATTTCCATTTTGTCTTCACAATATTGATACTTCAAATAATATTTTAATAGAATATCGTCCTCTAGATCACGCCGCCTGACTGATACCTTACATTTAGATAAGAATAAGATAAGGAAAATAACCCATCTGTTTAATTGATGAAAAAATATTATATCGAATTCTATGTCGTAGGTACTTACATTAAAAAATGGTTCGGCAATGGGTTGGCAAAAAAAATCCTGTCGAGCCTATGAATATGTCATAAACATTCAAAATGACTTTTTTTCTTAAACACTTCTTACTTTCGATTAGTATAAAATTAGATAGTTAAACTACTGAGTGCAATGTAAAAAAAGTTAATTATGTTTTCTCGAAAGGTTTTTTTTGCCAACCCATTACTAAATTCAATATACATTTCATACATAAAACAGAAGTGTGAAGGTCATATCTGAATTCGTATCTCCTACTTTTGAATAACCTCCCTCCAACACTAAAAGAAATAAAAAAATCGTTGACTCTATTTGTAGTCAAATAAGTATATTAACACTTAAGCGTGTAGTCAAATGTACACACATCTTTGATGTCGACTGTACGGAGTTCACAACTTAAATGTACAGTCCACTCCAAAAAGAAGTAAACGTATTTGCCTTATTAAAAAGAGTGAGGTGCAAAAGCGTAAACATATCTTTGAAGTCTACTGTACCTACATAAATTATGAGTGAAATTATACACGGATGCCGCACAGTGTTATTTCAGTGTTGACTGTCTTCATATATCGCTCCTTCCTGCTGTTAGTAGCTTCCAACAATTACAACAACGGTTGTTAGTTTGTATGTAGAGGGTAATCTCCGGAACGACATTAAACATATGAGTGCAAAAATTCTTCGTATAATGTATCTCCGCATATTTTTAGCCAGTCCATTAGCAAAATATATTTTTATGTACAATAGCATAGTAGCAGCCAAGGTAGCCTAATATTTCGGTACACGTCTTTATTACTGTAAGAATAAGGGTGGTTACGAAATATTCAGCTAATCTGGCTGCTATCAACTATATGACGCTGACTGTACTAAATTCGATGTAAAATGGTTTTCATCCATTAAACAAATGGGTGAAGGTCGTGGCTTCCGTATCTCCTACACATTAACGACCCGCACTTGGTTAGGGTGCGTTACCTACTACAGCATAGTAGAAAGAGTGGAGTGCACTCTTTCTACTATGACTACAGCCTGTCCCCTATCATTTATGAGTGGAGCCCTGTGCCCAGCAGTGGGACGTATGTATAGGCTGAAGATAATAAAGGTGGTGATAAAAAGGTGAAATGCTCCTGGTTCGTAAGCATTAAATCTTTTTTCAAGGAAACATTAGAACAGAGTTGTGTTAGTATGCTCTTCTTGATGAATTCCTGCACTGCCCTGTTTAAAATTCTTGTTCAAATATTTCCTGCTATACGAAAGTTGTCTGGAAGAGATCGCTTTAAAGCGATAAGACCGCCTGTTGTTACCATTATTTATTAAGCGTTTTTTCCTTAGTATGTTTCTCTCTTGCCGTGGGGCAATAAAGAGTATTTATTATTATTATTTTTTGTCTTTTCTTTTCTCCTTTTTACAGGGTAGTTGCTTTGAAATGCGGACCATAGCCAAGCATATCAAAAATTGGTGACTTTACCTACTACTTACACTTACTCGCTTACGAAACACGTACCTACTTACTTATATTACTTAAGCACTACTCTCAGATATGATCGATGATGTCAAAAACTTTCTGGTTATGCGGCATGTATTTAAATTGACACTTTTTGAAGGGTTCCTATAATTTGAGTTGGGATCTGGAGGGTCTCCAAGCTATTACATAGGGTTTTGGGCACTAATCCTGTTGTGGAAATAAATATTGGGACTATTATGCACAGCGCTAGCTTGCCTGGCGCCTAAGTTCAATGGCCAAATCTTGATATTTTTTTAATTTGTCGTTAATTGTTGATTGGATCTTATGTTTGTTTGGGATAGTTATCCTAAACACACATAGTTACCTTATCGATATAGTTATATCGATAAGGTAAATGGTCTTATTTGGTTTGTCGTAAAAGGTAATATCGGTTCTATTGAAGTGTATCGATCTAGCGGTTAGTAATGTTCGGTCCCAATACAGTTTATGTTGTCCATTTTCATGTACTGTGGATTTTGTAATATGGTAGCTGCTTATCAATGAATTGGTTTTTATGTGCTAGGTACTGATGAACTATAGATGCAACCTGATCGTGGCGGTGTTTGTATTGTGGTCGGTTTGTACAATGGTTTTACATGCACCTGTTATATGTTGGATCATTTCCGGGGCGCTATTGGAGTGTCTACATGAGTCAGTTTGTCTTCCTAATTCTTTAGTTATATGTTTTCGATTATTATTTATGTTAGTCGTTGTGGAGAACGGGTCCTAAGACTTTGGTAGGAAACTTTCTTTGCTGATATATCCAAATTGTGTATTTTGGCTAAGATTTTGGAAAGAATAGTCCATTTGCAGGTCTCATCAGTATTAAAAAATACTTTAGATAGCACGCAACATGGTTTTGTTCAAAGGAGGTCTACAGTGTCTAATCTTGCTTTATTGAACGATTTTGTGTCTGAGACAATGGATTCTGGCCACCAGGTGGATGTAATCTATACAGACTATAGTAAGGCTTTTGATAGGATTGACCACGATATCTTAATATATAAACTTTACTTAATGGGCATTAGAGGGGATCTTCTGAGGTGGTTTATGTCTTACATAGAAAATCGCTGCCAGTCGGTAGTGATCAAAAACTACATGTCAAGCTGGGTATCTGTACCAAGTGGCGTTCCCCAGGGATCTTTGTTGGGACCACTCCTTTTTAACGTATTTGTGAATGATATAGGTACCTGTTTTAGGTTCTCTAAGTTACTCAGTTTTGCCGATGATATGAAGATTTTTGCCAAGATTGCTTCACCTGAAGATTCTATTGCACTGCAGTCTGATCTAAACCGACTGGATAGATATTGTATTGAGAACAAATTGGACTTAAATCCCTCTAAATGTTTCACCGTAACTTTTTCTCGTAAATTAAATAAAATACCTACTTCGTATTCATTGAAAGGTAACTGTATTCAGCAACTAACCAGCATAAGAGACCTAGGAGTTTCTCATGACTCGAAGCTTATTTTTAATGAACACGTCGATAATATTATAAGTAAAGCTTCTAAGTCACTTGGATTTATAATGCGTAGTTCGGTTTGTTTTACACGTATTAAGACGCTGAAAATCTTATTTTGTGCTTATGTGAGAAGCAAGTTGGAATACGCATCTCAGATTTGGAATCCCCAATATAAAATTTACATCGATAGAATTGAGCGATTACAATCCAAATTCATGAAATTTCTTTGCTATAAAATGCATATACATTATAGTTCAACTAATTATTTAACCTTATGTAAAAAGCATCACCTGATACCCCTTGTTAAGCGTCGTGAAATTGCTGATGTGTTATACTTGTTAAATATAATAAGAAGCAATGTTGACTGTCCTAATTTACTTGAAAAAATTTATTTCAATACTCCCATAAGAAGATTCCGCCATTTTCGTCCTATTAGCATGTCCCGTGTTTCCACTAAATATAGAAAGAATAGTTTTTTGTGCAGAGCAGGCAGGAGTTTAAACAAAGTTGTAGTTAAATTAGATATAGACATATTTTGTGATAGCATACAAGCAATAAAATCCAAATTGATAAGATTCTTCATGTGTGATACTTCAGTAGGCTCGGGTTATTAGAGTTTATATATCCTAATTTATTAACTACTTGCATATCCATGCTTGCTATTGGTGCGCGATGGTTACTGTGCGTCGTATTGTACGCTAAGTTTAAGTTTGGCTATAGATTTCTTTGTTAGTTTATTTCTATAAGTGAGAACCTGTAATTGGCTATATGGATTTATTATTTTGTCTATAAAAATGTTGCGCTGTTGGTTTTCCATGTATCAATAAATAAATAAATAAATAAAATAAATAAAACACACGTAAAAATGAATCCAAATGAAATAAATAACGGATGAAAAACGTATTTATTAAATACTTAAATTAAATAACACTATGTGCATATGTTCAATAATGGCGGCAGTTCACAATTAAGTAATTGATCGTAACATCGGCACGATTTGGCTATTTCACTTTCGACTTGGTCCATCAACCACTGTCCCAATAGTTTGCATTCCATCGATTTGTTACGCTGCAATTCATCTCAAACGAACACATTTAGTAAAGCATTGGAAACCGCTGCGACGACAATGTCGTAAGTAATCCAGATTCGTGGTAACGATTAGAAAACTGGAATACTTGCACTAATTATGAGCATAATTGAAGGGGTTTTCAAGCACGACAAGAACATCCGGTTCTTTGCAAGAATTATTTAAAAAAACCATTCTGGTTAAGTGACTTCTAACTACTTTCAAGTCATGACAAAATTAAAAACAAATCATTACCTATCCCCACCGAACTTCTACTTCTAATATCCGTTCTAATTAAAACCACAGACTAGACTCAATATTGCAATTAATGAACTTTTCACGGCACGCTGACAGGGAGGAACATTTGTGGATCTCCCAGTTTGGGCTCGAAACGAATGTTAACTTTTGTGTCTCCGTCGCCCACTTCCAGAAAACTGTTCCAGTCTGCCATCCAGTAGAACCCATTCTTTCTTGGCGGTGGAAGTTCCGAATCCCCTGGCTTCTCAGGGGCGGCTCCGCCGAATGATTCTTCCAAATCAGTAATCGATGCACCTGAAACTGCATCTGCTGACGATGCTGCATTGTCTGATACTGAGAAATCTCCCTTCAGCTCAGTGGAAGTAGTCGTCGTGACGTCCGCATCGTCAGTACTATTCGTCTGCCTTTTACTCTGGTCGCTCCCAACAACCGCCTTTGTATCTTCAACTGGGCTAGGCCCTTGTCCCAGAGGTATCACTTTCATTGAATCGTCATCAAGGGGTTCAAAGAGTGGCTGTGTTTGGCTATTAGAAGATTTGGCCTTGCGGCTTTTCGGCAAGTCTAATGGCAGGACGATTTTTTGTGATTCGGATGTGTCTAGCTCAAAAGGCAAGTCTGGGCGCAATGGTTCATAGAGATAGTTATTTAATGGCTGGTTTCCAGTTGTGCCTGATGAGTTGAGTTCTGTGCCCGGTAAAATAAGATCGTATGTTAATAGAATATTCTCTGGCAGTTGTACTGTTCCATCCACAACTTTTGCTGGAGGCAATGGTTTAAATCCGTCAAGGGGCAATAAAAAATGATCATTTCCAGAATCTCCTTTTAAACCATGAGCGTCAAGGAATGCTTGTAATTCTGCTGGAAAATCTTGAATATTAGGAAACGCCTGATCGTAATTATTCTTCAAGGTCTGTTCAAGTTTTCCATTTTTGTGACCTTTTAAAGGTTTTGGAGTAGTTTTAGGCAAGGCAACAACTTCAGTTCTCGGAGGTTTTGTGTATAATTCTTGTAAGGATGAACCATCTCGCGGTGTATATGGTAATACTACCATTAACGTCGGTTCTGCTTTGGTTGTACTTTCTACTGTTGATTTTGTTGGGCTTGCTGCGGCCACAGAGTTATCTTTTTCATCTGGTACGAGATTGTCTTTAGCATCCCGTGACGCAATTGTAGGATTAATTTCGTTTTCTTTTGTACTGTAAGGCGTCGTTGTCGTCAGTTTTTCTGTGCTCGTTTGTTCGCTAGAAGTGGATGTACTCTTAGCATCTTCTGCTCTTATGTCGTTTAATAGTTCCAAGATTTCTTGTCTCGTTAGACGAGGCAGCTGTAAATTGTCTTGCAAAATATTTTGTACTTGTTGTACTGTTTTCTCCACATCCACGGCTGGAAGCGCAGCAATCGTGACGATGCTTAACGTTATCAAAAATAGCTTCATTATCTGAAACAAAAAAAATACTCATAAATACTTGCTTCACGGCCACTAATTAACATACTCAAGTCAAATATGCTAAATGGTTGGTTTTCCTTGATCATTTTAGATGAGACCTTTACTTTATCGTCTAATTATACAATATATTATCTATGATTACAAACTTCCCAACTGAGACCGAATGACCTAAATTATGAATCCTCAAACGCGGTAAACTTATGTCCGACTATCATGCCGAAATCTTAACTTTGTTACCAAGTTCATTAGCAAGTCCCGAACGTCAGGAGCACAACATTGTAACAAGTTTATTCTCAGTCGAAACTATTGATAAGTCGAAGTAAATTTTACTTGATGAGGTTACTCTGGTAATTTAAAGTCGGATAATAGACGAAGTTAAAACAACTTCATCTATTACTTCGTCAATGCTTGAGTTTCCCCAGGAACTAAAATTAAATAGCATGTTTTCTTTATATATATTACAGATATACATACAGATATTTTGCAAACATACAATTTTAAGACACGTATTGCACAATACGGGTGTAGACTCGAAAATTATTATTACTCCAAAAGAAAGAAGGCAAAAAAAATGCCTAGTGACGAAAATCCCATTCACATATCTCAAAGAATTACGAAGGTACAACCGTTTTAATATTGCTTGTTAGAGAGAGAAAACGCAAACAGTGTGTGACGTCACAATACGCGAGGCTGCCGCAGAGCGAGCCGCGCGCGCGGCAGGCCGCATCGATGGCGGCGCCGAACACGATGGGGATAAAATATCCCAGATGGCACGACTCATCATTAGTTTTGCATATTAATCATGTGACATCAAAATAGCTATAGAAATAAAATCATTTTTGCGAAAACTAGTAATACAGTCATTTATTTAAATACTTTTAGTTTTTTTTTATATTCGCCCAGTACCTAATGTTGTAAAGTTTTCAAACATTATCTTTTACGACTGGGTTAGAAGCACTAATATTATTTTTGACTTTGCGGAGACACCTTTTATGTAAAACTGAAGGTAAACTAAATTCATTCGAATTCCTTTAGCTAAGTATCGTATTAAACAAAAAGTATTGTAATTCAAACTCTATCTAACACAACTTGCCAAAAGGTGACGTTCGTCGAACTCGTCGTTTATATAATAAGACCATAAAACACGATGAATAACAAGACAGAGCATTCGACGCAACCTTTCAAGTGTCATGCGATAAATGTTAACTATTTAATTGCCTAGGGCGAAAATGTCGTAAAAACCATCAAACTCTTGCTGCCAAAGTGAAAAGAGTTACTCAATCTCACTGTCGAGATAAATGACTGTCGAGGGTCATTTGAAACATTTACATATTCGTGTCTGTAAAGTGAAGTCATGTAATGTTCGTGGTAAGGGCTCATTAGGATTCCATAAGGCGATGAGCAAGGCCGTTCCCACGTAATATTTTTACGATTGAGGCAGCGACGCGGATTTTCGCTAACATGACCGAAGTCATAAAATATTTATGGTGAAATATAGCACTACAGCGGCAGTGATGTTGGGAGATATATGGGAGCTGTCTTTTTGTATACAACGTAAATAGACAACTGGTGTTTTGCAGGCCATCCTATTTCACTCTAAGGCATCTCCTTAGGCAGTAAATAAGTTGTTTATTCTACAAAAAAAATGTGTTAGAGCTATTTGTGGTGCATATATAACAGATTCATGCAAACCACTATTTCTAAAATTAAAGCTGCTTACTCTGCCATGTCTCAAACAATTAGCAATTAGCAATATTTGTGAAATCAAATCCAGAACTATTTACTAAAGTTAGATAACAGGACGCAACAAACAGTTAACGAGGGTAAATTAGTGTTACGAAAAACTAAACTGTATTACTGCAGAAGAAATGCTTATGTTATGGCCATCAAAGTTATTAATAAATTGCCTACACATTTGCGTAACTTGCCCTTAAAAATATTTAAAACTGAACTCCATAAATGGCTCACTCAGAGTATTTTACTCGGTGAATGAATTCTTTACTCATAAAGAAGATATTGTGTAACATAGGGACCGATTTTTGACTTTTGAGCGCTCGACTCTTTCACTCGAAAACTGACAAATATTATGAAATGCTATTTTGTAATGACGATAGAAAATTTAAAAACGTGCGGTATTGACCACTCGTATTCAATTCTATCGGTAGAAAGTAAGTGCCTGTGATTATGACACTACAATAGCATTTACTTTTATTTAATTTTCGAGCGCTCGAAAGTCAAAAATCGGCCCCATAGACATTAATTAGGTTAGTAGCATAATAGATTTAATATAATCATGAATTTTACATATTAAGCATTTATTTAAATTCGCACGCCAGGAAAAGGTGTAATATGTTGATCCACTATAATGTAATCTTTGTAACCGCGAATAAACGATTTGTATTAGTATTAAACAAACCAGGGTGATATTAAAATTAAGAGCGATAGGTTTTTTTGCAGTTAGTTTTCCGTGTAGATAAAGATGTTTGAACTTATTATACGTGTTCTGCATTTTACTTTTCATGAATTATATGAGATCTTAGTAAACAATAATTAATCATTTAATGACGGTATTTTTTTCCACCCACAATTGCAGTGGCACAGTTAATTTAGTTGTATGCTCTGCCCACCCTGAAATAAAAACAATTTGAAGAACACCCTTTTGGATGAGAAAAGATAGTTTGAAAAGGATTATTCATCGAATCAATCTAAATTCATGTTATATTTCAAGTTGTAAGTCTCAGTAACATTTTGATGAGTGTCATTAAAATATACTTAAATCTCGGTTATTATGTCCATTTTTTTCGTTTAATACCCTGTAGACTAGCCATTTTAGCCATATAATATCAGGCGCTCATGACAGCCGCCTGGCGGGATAAGCAGGGTCGGGCGAAGGGAGCCTGCGATGACAGCTTATTTAACCGCTTTCAGAAGAGCCAATTTGTTAAAACAATCTTCGTATTCTATTAGGAATCGGCGTGGATGCTGGAATTTACTTCTTCAACGCGAAAGTTTGGACGTTTTGAAGACAATTATTTCTAAAACTGTGACCTAAGAATTTGGGCGTTTACTAAAATCCCGATCACTAAAGTATACCGGGTCCGCTTGTCAACGTTAAGTGCTGGTGTAGGCACTAGTTTTTTCCGACCTTTCCATACTTAAACATATTTTTGTCGTCAACTGTACAAACATAAGTCTTTTCATTTTCAGGCGAGTGCCTCACAGACCGCCTTCGGTATATATAATATATACCCGTTAAAAACAAGATGGCTCTGGTTAAAACAGGAATGTCGATCTGAAAGTTATCCATACTAATATTATAAATTTGAAAGTGTGTCCGTCTCTGTCTGTCTTTTTGCCTGTTGCCTCTTCACGCTTGAACCGCTCTGAACCGATTTAGATGAGGTAAAGAGATAGTTTGAGTCACGGAAATCATTCCCTGAGGAGGTGAAATGGGGGTGAAAAATTGTGTTTCGCAGAAAAAAAGCTAGTTTTAAGATAAGTTAACATTATTGCTATAAAATATATGTTTTACAAATATTCTAACTGGCTTGAGCCTAATTTTTCGACTGATCCGTTGTTGGCCTCTCATTCGTCGCATCGGCATTAAATGCCCTTCGTAAAAATAACGTTTCTTTCTTTTGTCACTGAATAATAAATTAGCAGATCAGTCTGACAAATTATATTGCGATAGAATAGGCCGCAGGCTTTTTACAAATTTGCATTTGACATTTTTTTTATACAATTACGCAGCAATAGCTAGGCTTGTGATCTAAGATGAGATCTAAGTTTGTTACTCAATCACGCTTAAACGGCTGAACCGATTTGAATGAAATTTTGCACGAAGATTTAATTAATATATTAGGCTATAAACTTAATTAATAAAATATTTAAGTTTATAGCCTGGATTAAAATATAGGATAGTTTTTATCCCGAGTCCATGCAGACGAAGTCGCGGGCGGAAGCTAGTCTCAGAATAAACCTACCTGTCTGATACTACATAACTTTAGTCAAGGTTACAACAATAACGTCCTACCAATGTTTTCGCCGATCTCATAATATTATTCATAAAATTGATCGAACAACCCTAACTGATTTTCTATGCCATTGTTTCTTATGAACAGCCAGCACAACTGAACGCGGATAATGTCACAAAATAAATTTTACCCGTGCCTGTGAAGCAACAATTCCAAGATGTCTTATGTATTCTTCGGTTTTTGTACAGTGAGCCAAGAGAGTGGCGTACCACGTTTCAACTCTATTACGTGTGCGTTTCGGTTCTAACGTGGTAGATCATTTTCTTGACAGACTGTACGTCTGAGAACAGATATGTCGTTTTATGTCTGAGCTTCAGCATTGCTTTGATATTGTTAGGCCTCCATAGCTTTATGGTGGCTATATACATATAGATTTACGTGTGGGAGTGCGTGAAAAGATAATGTCGGGAACTTTGATGGGGTTCTCATTTCATCTTAAAATGGAATGAGACGGAAAATTATTTTCCAAGTGTACAGTCAGGGGTATTAAGTACACGAACATAAATAAGGACAGAGTCCTGTACAGATATTTATGTCCTTATTTATGTACGTATATTAATCGCCGACGCTATTTAACGTGTATGTAAATGGGTTAATTGAGGAACTCAGCAGCTCTGCCGAGGGGTGCTCGGTGAATGGTTGTTTTGTTAATAATATCAGCTACGCCTACGACATAGTGCTGCTGAGTTCCTCAGTAAACGTTCTCAAAATAATGTTATCGATATGTGAAAAATGTTAATGTAATGTTAAATCTGGCAGAAAAAACGTAGTCTATTCCGTCCATAAGTCTCAACGGTTCTCCTCTTCAGACTGTCTCTAAAAAATATTTGGGACATTGGGTCACAGACACCCTTAAACACGATGTTTGACATGGAAAGGGAACGCAGAGCAGTTTCGGTTAGGGGTAATATGCTGTCACGCCAGTTTGCACGCTGTTCTTACGAGGTGAAGATAACACTGTTTAAAACGTGTTAGAAAAGACCCTCAGTGCTCTGCGTGTCCAGTATAACAACACCTTCAGGGGGCTGTTGGGGCTGCCTTGGCGCTGCCTTGGCGCTGCCTTGGCACTGCAGCGCGTCAGAATGTTCGCTGAGTGGAGCACTGACGGCTTCCAAGCCGTGCTGCGCAAGCGTGTGGCGTCTCTGAGGGACCGCGTGCGGGGCAGCCCAACACTCCTGAAGGTGGTCGCGGAAAGGATGGACAGTCCTATCCTTACTCATTGGATGACTATGACGAGAGACAACATTCTGATCTTGACACGTTTTATTGTTATTGACCCTGTACATCTCTGACAATATTAAATTAATGTTCCTTTTTTTGTGTTTTTTTTTTGTTTTGACGCTTAGAGACCGTATACATCTCTACGAAAATTAGAATAATTATAAATTGTATTTGGAAGCTTAGAGACCTTATACATCTCTGGAATACTGAATTAATATCATTAACTTCTTGTTAAATGCTGATACAGACCTAATATCGAATGTAATGGTCATATTTTGCAATTTTGTTTTGTTTTCATTTAGTTTGTTAACCGTTTTAATCGGTCCTTAATCTGCAATTTTATTTTATATTTTTTATTATTATTGTGGAAGATAATTATTATTTTATTGTAAATTACCGTTTGACATGTAAACATGGTGGCCTATTTGCAGAATAAAAAAATTAAAAAAAGACTGCATGTGCATTCTAAATGAGAATTTTGTATATAACTAACTTAGGTAATTCATTTCTTGATGCTAACATAATTTGTGTTTTTTTGTGTTTATATGGATACCCGATGTTCGAAATAAATAATTTCATTTCATTTAATTAATAGCTTTGACTGTACTCCGGGTCTGGCTGTTGATAGTGAGAGAAATATAATCCTTTGCTTACAGTTTATTCTCTTTTGATGTGTTGAATGAAGTTTTATGTTTCCGGTGGATGTGTGTATTTTGCTATGTATTAAAAATGAATGTAGGTGGTACTTAAGTAACTCGACATTAATAGCGTTTTCTTTTGAGCCGAATTCGTCAAATGCAATTGTTGTAATAAAGTTAAGCTCTTCGCATTTGTTTCAGTATAAAAACTGAGGAACAAATGTCATATTTTCTGTTTTTACTTTCTAAAAAACGTACAAACTATAAGAACTGACACTCGTAATGTGAGAATACTCGTTGTACCTAAACATTTTACATCCGAAAAAACGGTTAATCAAGATAAGTCTATTTACTTAAACAATATTATTTTGCTATATATTCCTCTAAAGAATATAGTCGTAACTTTAGTTAGGGATCGTCCTAATACAACGCGACTACTCGATTATCGCAAGTTCGCGAGTATTATTCTCGCGCGAACGCGCGATCAAACATATTAGACTCGAATAGGTTAATCGACATCGCAAGTTCGCGCGATTATCAATTAGGACACCTATTCGAGTCCAATGGGTTTAATCGCGCGAACTGGCGATAATCGCGTAGTCGCGCTGTATTAGGACGATAACTTACGAATCGTCTTTTCTCATTGTTCATAAAACTGGTAGTTGATAAAAAATAGTTTTTTTATTTCATTTTAGGACATAAGTTGTACATACATATATAGGTGACTATTAGGTCCCCTTCAGATCCAAATTTCTAGGTCAAGCACGTCACTAAACTATGATCTTCGGAATGCGTCATTCCTCGCACTACCAGTTTTATTTCCCTCGGACACAATAACAAAAATACAGAATCACGCAAAATAACTCCTCTCCCAACAATAAATAGTAAAAGGTCATAAATATGAGATACGATGTGTTACAGGCCTCGGATTCCGCGCCACTACACCCTGTGAATACACCGGTAATTGTGATGAATGCCTCGTCCATATGAATACACCCTGTATAGGCGTAAAAAATGTCAAGTACTGAGAGGGGTAAACTGGGACGAAGTTTATATTGTGCTGCCATTTTCGGACGTGAGGTCAACTTCAACTTATCTTTTGCATTCTAAATTAGTATATTTCATACGCGTTAAATTGACTTGTCAGAATAAAACAAAATGTAAGTAAGGTTCGGTCGGGTAAGTTGTTAGGTTGGTTGATGGGTGGACGCGGTCGAATGCTGGAGTGAAATTCGCTAAAATAATGATATATTTCACGACGGCGTCTCAAGACATCACCTCACTGGTCAACCCACCTCTCACCTCACCTGTCACCTCGCGCCTCAAGCCTAATGCGAAAGACAAGATAATCATACCCCGATACGTCACATTTTTTTAATTTGTCAATATATTGGCTTTGTGCTTATGTTTCACACATATGCTTAGCAAAGTTCAATTGTAACTTTAATTTATAAATTTTTGTTGATTATAAGATTTATAAGCCGCTTTAACTACTCAAATAAGAATAATTTTAATACATGCTTTCCATCGATGTGTAGTCTGTATATCGATAAGTAGAACATCACTAGGGGTGAGATGATTTGACAG
The DNA here is from genome assembly GCA_947049275.1 of Epinotia bilunana. NCBI lineage: Eukaryota > Metazoa > Arthropoda > Insecta > Lepidoptera > Tortricidae > Epinotia > Epinotia bilunana. The sequence goes on along the minus strand of OX346266.1, from coordinate 1,646,458 downwards.
TTGTACCTTATTCACTGAGCTTTTTTGACATTTAAGTGACAAGACTGAGCTGTTATTCGCTACGCACTAATGCGACTCACCCCACCGGTCACGAAACTAGACCTCTGCCTACGCTTAGTTACTACGCATCGCGGTGTCAAGATATATTTGTGGGTGAACGTTGAGGTGAGCTTAAAACAAGTCACAGAATAGGGAGGCTGAACGCGATCCCGCGGCGTTCCTCTACAAGGCGGAGACGACACTCGTTGGGGTTTTAGACGGTACCATCGAAGACACAATTAACTGACCATCTGTCAACCTTATAGCTATGCCAATAAGGTTGACAGATGGTCAGTTAAGTGTGTTGCTGTTTGTACTCCAAGGTTTTTACCGCGGCTAGTCCGTCGTACCCATCCTGAGGGCCTAACGCGAAACGAAAACGAACTTCGTTTGTGTATGTCCGTCTCAGTCGCGCTTGCTGGTTCGAGCGACAGAGAGGGAGATACGCGTTATCGTTTCGCGGTAGCCCCTCTGGTCGCCCGACCGGGCGGGATGCGTAAAAGCATGTACCCAACGTTAAAAAAGGGTTAGTCGGGTCTACGGCATTTTCATTAGGTGATAATGCCGATTATATATGCTGGTTTCTGGCTGGCAGTCGAGATGACGTCTAATAAAAATCATCAGTCTATAGCATAGTCGAACGACTATCACGTCACTGTTGCTATTACGTCACCTGCGAAAATCGCCAGCGGTGGAAGCACCGCTGGTGATTTTCGCAGGTGACGTAATGATCAGTAAAAACAGGTCAAGTAAAACATACAAAGTCTTCGTCCTCCTGGCGTTATTCTCGGCTGTGCCCTAAGGAGCCCCGGGTCCGCTTTGGCGACTGCCATCTGACCTTCCAACCCAGAGGGAAAACTAGAACTTATTGGGGTTCGACCGGTTTATTCACGATGTTATCCTTCACCAAAAAGCCGCTGTTATATCAAATGATATAATTATATATTTATAGAAAACGTATTTATGGAACCCACGAACTTCAGATTGGAAATCGCGTGCCTTACCAATCGGCTACAGTTTTCGGAAACGGATGAGTAGTTTCGGAGATCACCCGTACTTACAAACGTACACGTCAAAACCTCCTTAATAATATGTATATAGACTACAAAATAATATTAATTTTCTAAATTATAACGGGTGTTTTTATTCATTTGCTTTTACTTCGACACAGTGCTTGGCCATTTATGTAAGTTATCCTGTATATCGGTTTAACGATATTGGAAAAAAAAAATATTCAGGCTTCATACAAAATAATTTAATATTTAATTGCAGACTATTGTAAAAGGTCTTTTAGAGTTAAGGAAGAGTTAGCGTCAATTTGGTGTCAACTACCTACGTCAGTACCTTAAACGTTGTGCGTTATTAAGAAGATTTTACACTGGTTTAACTTAAATTAGTAATGAAATTTCGATTTGAAATATTTTAAAAACGGTGCGAGTTAGGACATACGTTTCTTTGAGAAATTATCTACATAGATGTACAGAATCTGCCCTAAAAATTAAAGCAAATTAATAAAAACACCCTGTATACAAGATAACTAACATTAACTACTTATACATTAGCATAGACTAACAGTTGAATGTAAATGTCACCCACAATTGAGGCGTTTCTAGACTTACTCCCCCATCATCTAACGGACGTAAACGCAAAATGTCTTTGTTCCTTTTATGCCCCGTCTGACTGCTCATCGTAAAGTTTGGTAGGTGCACATACATCTCTGGTTATGTTATACTTACTCGACCATAAAACTGAATTACGTCATAACTGCTTCGAAGACACTTCGTTATAACGTATAAAGATCTGACATAAAGAGATGTGCGTAATTGTTTTTTTTTCAAGTCTTACTATATCGTGCGGGACCGTTTCTTCCTGGGATTGCTATAGTCACTATAACACCATAGTATAGTGAGTGAATTCCTATTTGCGTTATGTCAGAGCTGATCCCAGTACAATAAACGTCAATATTGACGTTTATTGTACTGGGAAGACAGCTGTTACATAACGCAAATAGAAATGCACTCACTATAATAAATAAAATAGGGTACAATATTCTCTGTCACCTAAGTTTAGATGTGTCACTAATCTTCAATACCCTGATTATAATATCCATCCCCACCCCAAGAAATGTAGTAGTCATCATATTAAACTGTCTCTAAGTATAAATCATCGGATTAATTTAAATATGTATCTTAAATTATGGTTTGATCACTTTTTTCTATAGCCTGAATATAAGATCTGTCATCTAAAAAGTGAGTCACGGGCAGCGAATTTTTTTCGATGGTGTCTATAAGTCTCTAAGTAAGTTCTTTACGACTTTCATTCTTATTAGTTTAGTGAAGGTTTAGCGAAGTTTTAAATAAATTAATAAATTCTTTATGTCTACCATCGCTTGCGGCTCGGGTTAAAACATGTTCTAAGGTAAAATAGCTTATTTTTGCATTTGTTATACAATCTTAAATGACCAGTTAACCTAGTGGGTCACTACCCACTAGGTTAAGCGTAGGCAGCGTCACTGCGCTGCCTACGAATCTGAAGGTCCTGGGTTCGAATCTCGGTAGGGCAAATGTTTGTGTGATGAGCATGCATATTTGTTTCTAAGAATGTTTTCCATGTAAGTACCTAAGTAAATTAAACATTAAATATATCTTCGTGTACTACCCATAACACAAGCCTTAATGAGTTTACTATGTGGCTAGTTCGATTTGTGTGAGATTGTCACCTAATATTTATTTATTAATCTACGATCAGTCATTGAATACAACGACCCTTTCCTGCTGTTCGGACCGATACATTATATCGGTTAAAAAGTAGCATGCCTCTGGTTACGGCCAACAAAGATATTATTCATGCCACCATCGATTACCTAACTAATTCTGACGCATAAGCAAAATGAGTTTCGTCGGAACAGTTATTCAATATTTACTAGGAAAAACCATGTTTTAAAATACGTATGTAACAACACAAGATGACTGTCAATCTTCAAAGCGTTATTGCCCAGTAGTGCCCCACACGAGCCCGGCGTCCGCTTTGGCACCTAATCCCAAGATTTGACGTAGGCACTAGTTTTACGAAAGCGACCATCTGCCATCTGACCTTCTAACCCAGAGGGAAAACTAGACCTTATTGGCATTAGACCGGTTTCCTCACAATATTTTAGAGAAATGGACACTAGTAAGTATAAAATTACAGCATTGCTATAGTATCTGCATCCCAAACTTTATGCGTAAGGTCATAAAAGAAAAGAGCCTCACTTATGTAAGACGGTGCTAGTGCGAAAGAGTTAACAGTATCACATCAGCGGGCTTAGCATTGGTTAAGAATAAGAATAAGATTTTATTTATTTAGCACACAAAACACGGAAAATAAGAAAATACAATAAAAAGGTTACGCATCATAAATAATGTGCTAAAGCGCCCATAAAGTTTTCTCACCTTGTATGATACACATACAAGGTGAGAAAACCTGTGAATAGGCTGAAACATACTAACATACGTTAGTATGTTTCAGCCTATTCACAGGTTGACCAATGAAGCGTTAATTATTATAATTACTTAGCATATAATTATAATTATATGTAATATGTGAACCAATAACATGATATGCATGTATTGCACATCATTAGGCTGGTTGAGTTAAGACCAGCTAAACGTTATGATATGAGGTATGCGGTAATGAGGTACATGTGATCTAACCTCTCACCTGGGCCATATCCATACTAATATGTCTGTCTGTCTGTTACCTCTTCCTTCACGCTTAAACCGCTGAACCGATTGAGATGAAATATGTATGGAGGTAGTTTGAATGCCGGGGAAGGACAAAGGATAGTTTTTATTCCGGAAATCATCCCCTTAGGAGGTGAAATGGGGGGGTGAAAGTTTGTATGGAGTTACGATATAGACGAGTTCCACGCGGAAGGAGTCGCGGGCAGAAGCAAGTTCCTTATACAGCGTGAGATATCCATTAGAACATAAATTTTAAGCAACGATAGTTTTCAGTGCTGCGAACCGTTTTATCGAAAAAATATAACAATTACCTTTCCAAATTGAAAATTTGTATGGAGCAAAGATGTAAACGAGTTCCACGCGGACGGAGTCCCTGGCTGAAGCTAGCTAAATGTCCAGAATTTCAGAGGTGAAAACAGAAATACATAGGAATAGAAAGTGAGTTTTTTACTAATGCTGAAATGTAGCGTAGCTGACTCCTGTTATATTAAAGTTGTAAACTTCGGTATATTTGCAGTTCCCAATATCGAGTTTCCACGTGTTTGTTAGAGGTGTAGGTATAAACTAACTGCAACTACTAATATTGCATTTCAAACACGGCTATATACAGGGTGGAAAGATCGAACGCCGCGTGGACGATTAATTATTATTATTTATTAGGAGCCTGTCGAATCCCACTGCTATGCAAAGGCCTCCCCTCTCCGTTTCCAGGCATCCCGATCCCTAGCAGCTTCTGGCCAATCCTTTAAACGAGTCTAGCTCGTCCCGCCATCGCCGGCGTCTACGGTTTGAGCTGTCGGGGTCGGGATCTTGGCCCACAGCTCACTCGGCATGCGGCAGACATGACCAGCCGAGTCCCACTTCAACTTAGCCGATTTCCGAGCTGCGTCGATTATTTGCGTCTCAAAGCGCAGCGTGGTGTTCCGAATATATTATGCTGAAATTATTATGCTGTTCGTTTTTTTTTCTTCGAAGACTATATAGTGTCCCTCTGCGGGGCCTCCCCTTTCGACTTCCACTCGTCCCAAATTTAAGCAATCTCTGGCCATTCGTTACAAAATGCGTCCAGGGGCCGTAGACAAGGTTACAATCGACAAGCGCTAACGCCAATAGAAAGTAATAAAATGTAGGGGAATGACAGATGCCGACGAAACCCCTTTCATTAACATCTGTCATGCCCACACATTTTATTACTTTCTATTGGCGTTAGCGCTTGTCGATTGTAACCTTGTCTAGGCCCCCAGATCGGCCCGCCACATTATTATTTTAAGTATTGAAAATTTTCTATTTTACATAAACCTACCACACTTTTGTGTAGTAAAATAGGAAAACTAGCTGCGTTCTTAGTTTTCTTATATTTTTACGGCGGTCAAGACATCAGGTCATCAGATATTTTGTCTGTTTCATTACGCATCTGGCTTGATTACCAGCATTCAATTTCAAAATATGAAAATCTTCTCCGTACAGCATAAACTATTCTCAATAAGTAAGCATCTAAAATAAATGACCCAATCACATGTATATTTGTAGATATACATGCGATTGGGTCCATAGGTCGTCCATATTTGTATTACATAATGTATATATTGAAAACTCATTAGTTACTTAAAAAATCTTTTTCTCACACATTTTGTATAAACAAATTCATGTTAGTTAAACCATTTTTAACTAAAGAAAGGATTTGTCTTCACTGAGTTTTTCAGTATTTCGTACATTTTGTATGAAGTTCGTCCGCTTTTAATTTATAATTGTGATACTGAAAATGACCTTAATAAATTGTCAATGTCAAGAAATGTAATTATTCCAACCAAAACATAAAAGCGAAAATGACACAAGGATTGAGATCTAAATGGGCGCCAAGTTCTGTAGATAATCCTTTACAGTCGAATTATTTACACAAAGCAGATAACTTACAATAAATTGAAGCTCAGAATTTTACTTGGCCAGTTAGTGTTCCGTACAAAAATTGGTTCAAAGGAACACTTATTTTTAAATACAAGTTATCTTATATTTGGGTAATCAACTTATCTTCTTGTTTTTAAATTGTAAGGTCAACATATAATCTTCTAAAAACATTGTTAACTGGTAAAAGCTAGCCAATTTAAAAGATGGTCTACCACGTATCGTTCGATTATTCCACCCTGTATATGAATATCTGACACAGGATGCCACGATATCGAAGTTATCGAGTTAAAAATAGTTTTCAAACTTGTGCCAAACTTGTTCGCCATAGACGAGAGGAAGCTTATTATATGTTTGCTGTGTCGGCTGAAAAGGAAACGAGTGTAGATAGCCAACTTGGAAGCCAAGCTGAGGAGTAAGTTTCGCATAACAATTTCACTGTGTAACCTTCAAGGCGGAAGGCGCGGCGTGGGTAGGCCCACAAGGTGGACTGATGACCTGGTCAGTGTCGCGGGAGACCGCTGGATGCGGGTGGCGCAGGACCGGTCACTTCGCCACTCTTTGGGGGAGGGCTGTGTCCAGCAGTGGTCGTCTTTCGATTGATATGATCATGATGATAATGATGTGTAATCTTGGGATTAGGTATCAAAGCATGGGATTAGGTAACAAAATATGTGTCTATTGTTACATGAAATAAAATATTTTTTTTTTCTTTTTTTAAAGCATATCCCAGGCTCGTTTAGGGCGCCAACCGCCGGGAATAACGCTAGGAGGATAATATATGTTCTCCCGCCGAGGGAATAAAATTGACGCATTTGAGGTGTGGTGCGTAAGTTGCGTATACCATGGGTGGCCAAGAAAGTCTATACTCGACCAGCTGACGATAAAAACGAGGCTATTCACTATATGTTACCAAAGAACTGTAGGATTGGGCACTCGGATAATCTGGAAAAACTGGTTTAGGTCGGTAAAGTCCAGGTAAATATCGACGTAGCAGGTATTCCCGGTTGTGCCCTAAACGAACCCGGGGTCCGCATTGTCATCTTATCCCAAGATTTGGCATAGGCATTTTAAGAAAGCGACTGCCGGTGCCATCTGACCTTCCAACCGAGTGGGAAAACTTATTGGGATTGGACCGGTTTCCTCACAATGTTTTCCTTCACCGACCGCCGCTTGGCAGCTGCATGCCTAAACCACTAGGCTTCCGTAGCGTAGGGCATGTGCTCTGTGATCTCACAGAGTACGTAAGTTTATTTATTCTGTACTTTAGCGAAATAAATTAAAATCAGATTGAAATCCGAAACGTATAACAAATTGTGTCTTCGGGTTCGTTTTTTGTATTTATTCTGTGAAGTTTCCTTTTAACGAGAGTCTTGCGAACATCATGAAGTATAACATTTCTTATGAATTGTGACCGGAAAGTTGCTGTTCCCAGATAGTACAGGTAAGTTTTGAACTTGTTTTATGCGTTGCGTATGGTGATTTGTAGTTTGTAGTATTAATTTATAGGAGTTTGAGTTAGAAGTATAATAATACTATAGTGTTTGACAATTACAGAATTTAAATTAAAGGTTTTTTTATGCTCCGAACCGGATTCGAACCGATAATATTCATTATTATTTAATTTTTTTATTTAATTTAAACTAACGACCCGCCCCGGTTTCGCACGGGTACTATATTATACATATACCTAAACATTAATCCTCTTGAATCACTATCTATTTAAAACAACCGCATCAAAATCCGTTGCGTAGTTTTAAAGATCTAAGCATACATAGGGACAGATAGCGGGAAGCGACTTTGTTTTATACTATGTAGTGATGTATAATTTCGTTAGCATCGTTACTGCTTAATACAAAATTAAATAAGAGAATTATTGAAAACTCCCGCGAATCTCATATTACTCAATATTTAATTACAATGAAACGGGTCACTCATGTCTTTAAGGTCGCATATCGCTTGACATGTTTCTAACCAATACGCGGTCCTTATTCGTGAGCACTCGCGATACCGTGCTAAGCGCGCTGGCGATGTTAATATATTAAGGAATTATTTACATAAATTATACTCACAGAATTTTGTTATTTGATGCGAATGATTTTAATTTGTTTTTCAATTAGTATATTACTTATCTACTTGCCAGTAATACAGGAATTAACTTTTTCATGCGCATTTAAACCATTTACGTAAAATGTGACGTGCAAATACTTTGTAACATTGGCAATATCGATAAAAATATTGTACTGAGTAGTTTAACTTATTTTGATCATTAAGTACTTTTCCAACATATCAATATAATTTTAACTAAGTATTTCTTGAAATCGCACACATTTCTCTAACGGAAAAGTAAACATGATTTCAACGTCAAAAACTTGTTCTAGAATTGAGCCCTTGTACGCGTTACGGTATGACCTGGATAGGAAGGTTATGTTGTACAGCCTTATTCACAAGTCCCAAGTTTCTCGCTGCCCTGCTTTCTTGGTTGTTCTAGAAATGCACTTTTCTTGTTTAATGTCGCTTTTCATTTTTTACACTGGCAACTTTTCCAGTGGCCCCATTCCGGAATGCATTTTTAACGTAGATAGAGGATGTATTAGATTTGATGGAGTATTAGGGAATGACCTTAAAGATAGAGCTAAATTAACCTGACTAAATTGAAAATAATCGGCAGACTAATACGACATCTCGAGTATATACTTTAGTTGTAGGTTAAATTGACGCTGTTTAAAGCTTACTGTCAGACGTTTTACACGTGCAGTCTGTGGGTGAGTTTCACGCAGAGGTCCTTTGCCGCCATTCGAGTGCAGTATAATAACATCCTCAGATTGCTATTGAAGCTGCCAAGGCACTGTAGTGCGTCAGGCATGTTCGCCGAGGCACACACAGACGATTTCTTTGCCATCAGGCGGAAAAGGGTAGCGTCGCTACTAAGACGTCTGAGAGGCAGCGGCAATAGCCTTCTGAGGGTGTTGGCGGAGAGGCTCGACTGTCCAATCACCAAATATTGGGTTGAGGTGGCTATCGGGAGGGCGAAATAAACCTGCCCTGAGTATTTTTAGTTAATAAAGTAGTACTTAGAAGTAGTTAACTGTCGCTAACATAGCATATAAGTCTCCTCTGTAACCAAATATGGATCAATTAGGTCTGAAATAAAGATATTTTATTTTATTTTATATTATTATATCTGTGATGTAAGTTTCAGACCATTTTATTATTGGTTATTTTGACCAGGGATGCCGCGGATGTGACGTTTTAGACATCCGCGGATGCGGATATTTCGAGGCTCACGGATTTTAAGGCAAAACACTCAAAAACATAAATACGCAACGCCTTTAGGGTCACGCAGGACTCGAAGACGTTGCGACTGATTTACAATCGTTGCAAATCTAACGCACCACCAATAGCGAATACGGCGAATCGTCAGATTACAGAAACGAAATGAACATTCTTATTGACTAATGACGAAAATACTGAACACGCCCGTGTTGGCCCCTATCTGAACGCGAACTGTATACTGCATGCGCATCCACAAAAACTCCGCATCATTTTTTGCGGATGCGGATGCGGATGCGGATGCGGATGCGGATGCGGATGTTCAAAATCATGCGGAACATCCGCGGTTCCGGATGCGGATGCGAATATCGGCAACATCCCTGATTTTGACAGCTGGGGACAAACAAAAATCGGCCAAGTGCGAGTCTGTCTCGCGCGCCGAGGGTTCCGTACAAACTTTCATACACTATACATTCACGACCCGGCTTAATTTTGAAAAAGCCAGCAACATTGTATGACCACAGCGACCATGGCCGGTGCAATCCGTGTCGAAAGGTCAGAAGTAAAGGTAAATAAATATCACGTTAGACCCGTGAAAAATAATAATATAAGTCCGAGGTTAGGTGCTGGTTGATTGCGTAACACTTTGTAAAAACGACAACACTGTTAACTGACCATCCTGTGTTTATATAGAACCTTATTACAATGCACTTAAGGTGCACCGATGGTCAGTTAGCTGTGTTGTCGATAGTACATATGTAACTACGTCAGGTAGATGTGGTAATTTTTGTAGGAGAAAATAACAGTTGAGTTGTCCTAACGTACGTTCGAATAGTTACGTGATGCGGGCCTAATATGGCTGCCATTTTATCACTTATCGCTTATCGTTGCGGATAAGACATGCTTCTCTCTCGCACTCGCATACTTATTAAAACGTGATGGATGTCTTATCGGCAGCGATAAGCGATAAAATGTGATCAACTTAAGTCAAATCGCGACGTAGAATTGCGATGAAGTATACTGCCGTCCTAAGCAAAAAGGACGTATCTGACTACGAGTCTCATAGTCAGATGCGTCATTTTTGTTTAGGACGGCAGTATACATTAAAAGTTTGTTTAGTAGTCTCTTTATCGTATATTATCTTTAATCTCACGCAATTTTCCTATAAACTGAACACGACAGCTTTATTAAGATAATATTATAGTGCATAGTTTTCATTCCTGGAGACGTTATTAAATTAAAACAGTTTTATTATTATATTATCATCTAACTGTGCTGCACGGCTATCACGCGACGGCGCGCGAGCTCTCTCGATTTTTCTCGCACTGTCCGTCTCTCTCTTATTATAACATTTAGAACAAGAGGTGCGAGAAAAATAGAGAGTATGTCGCGGCCGTCCCACGATAGACGTGCTGGTTATTTAACGTTTTAAAGAGAACAAGATAAGACGGTGTGTTGTAGAGCGTCAAACTAAACAATTAAAAAGAAAACACTTGTTGACGCGTGTACTTTTACAGCTACTGGGGGTGTTTTCGCTTAAATTTGTTGAGTTTGAATCGGTTTAGTATTCATCTCATCAGGCCCACTCGTGAGAGCGAGAAATACCACATTGACTCCAATTCAATGAGCTTAGCCAAATAGACTTTGTGGAAACATCAAGTTTTAGAAGCGTATTAATTACTGTACAAATGATTTTGAAATCGCTTCAAATATAAAGTTTTTTTTTTTTCGAGTTCACTACATAGTGTAAAACATAGTCGCTTCCCGCTGTCTGTCACTATGTATGCTTAGATCTTTAAAATTAAAGTACCCTTAATTACTTAGTAACTAAAAATCATCAAAATCTATTAAGCTCATACGTCCTGCAAACGGTTTTCAACAATAGCAACTCCTTGAAGATGTTTACACTATAACCATGGTTTCTTGAGAAATATATTTAAAAAAAAATAACCTAAGAATTCTCAGGATTATATGGCATGTGAACTCTTGGCTCTTTAAAAGTGGCTAAAGATGCAAGGAAAAGGGTAAAATAATCCCCAATTTCCGGGAAGATCCCTTGTCCCATTTTATTCCATGCGTAACGGTTGACACGGACGGATTGACAATATTGCTAATAATAATAACACGGTTTCATACAGCGAACAAAAGACCCATAGAATGCCAGCTCCTTAGAAAATTTCTACCCAAACACGTGCCTAAAACCCGGTATACCTGCGCATTTTCGAACTAAACGGCTGCCTGGCATCGTTTTGACACGCTGCCCCCATCCCCGCATAATGGCAATGGCTCCCATTCTGTGGGGGCATTTTGCGGCGCTACTTAGACTTCTTTGGGTTTTTCGTTCGCTGGTTTCATATAAATAATAAATATTTTGGACCAATCTCATAAGGGGATAATTTAAAATATGATATGATATCGGCATCGTTTCTTATGATTTGAATTTAGATAGTTATTTTTTAATGTTTAGTTTCAGTTATATTAATCTAATTTTAGCTAGTTTTAGTTCTAATCTAACGCATTTTCCCCGTCCCATTTGAACCACACCATCAGATCCGCGGCGTCGGCCGCCGAGACGGCAGCTCGGCTGAAACATACAAAGTACTCCGCCTTGGAGCCAATGTACGACTTTGTACCAGTCGCGGTAGAGACTGCGGGACCTTGGGGTACGGAGGCCAAAGATTTTATACGGGATTTGGGGCGGCGGCTTAGGGATAGGGGCTGTCATGCTCAACAGCGAGGAGGCGTGGAGAGCGATGGCCTGCTTCTGTGACGACGTAATGTCACAGAAGGAGGCTGCGGAGCGGGCTCGCGAAAACGATCCTCTCGCGGATCCGCTTCGCCGACGACGGACTGGAAGCAGAGCCAGGCGTTATGCGCATCTGCTGCCTCCGCCGTAGTGGAACCATGCAGGGAGTTGGGGCAAGCCCTGTAAACAAAGGTTCCACAGGACTGGAGGCGCTCGCCTACCTGACGCCTCGAAATGTCTGCGGCCTGCTACTGTGGGCCGCCCGCCGGGACGTACGCAGTTGAATGCCAAGAGCGATCCTGCGACGCCCCCCTTTACAAGGCGGAGCCGGATGTCGTTGGTGGTTTTAGACGGTAGTCCAGTTTCGGTTAGTCCGTCATACCCGTCCTGCCTCCCCGAATAGGACGGGATGCGTTATTTACGCATGCATTTGCATTTCCCCAACGTAAAAAAAAGGGATAGGGGCTGTGATCCTCGTTCCGGATCGTTCCTGGCTCCACAGATTTCTTTGACCATTCAGCGTGGCAACGCCGCCAGTGTCATGGGAACTTTCGGGCCACCAACGATCCGGCGCGGTCCTTTTTGTTAGTTTAGGTTATAACGTGTTATTGACGAAGCCTGTTGCGGATTCTATCATTGTTAGTTAAGTACCTACCTACCTAAGGGGATGTTTGTTTGTACGCAATTGACGAAGCCTGCGTTGCGGATATTTTTATGTACCTACCTGATCATTCTTGGTTCGTAAATAAAGGATCTAACGTTTATTTCATGACTTTTACTGTTCACTTGTTTTAGGATTATTGTGTAAATAAATATTTTTATTAACTTGAATACATATGTAGATAATATCTAAGCAATATTCATGCTCATTTTAACAAGCCTAGAAGAGATACCAGACGATACAGGTTATAGACTAACCAGGCCAAGGCCACATCTCACTGTACATAACCCCATCAATAATAATAATAATAATATCGCCACATGGAATATAAGAGGCGCCGCCACACAGGGGAAAAAAACGATATTTATATCTGGAATCGAAATCAATACACATTGCATGCTTACAAGAAAGTCACTTAAAAACAGGGACGTACCAATCAAAACACTACGCGTGGAATCTTAGTGGAAATAATAGCAGCCGAGGCCTCGCCATTCTTATAAGAAAATACAGCGGCCTCACGCTAAACTGGACAAAGGCAAACACGAATAATATGGCAGCGTCAATCGAAATAGGCGATAAAATCGACTTATTCGTTGTCACAACTCACTGGTCCAACACTGCGTCAGCAGCGACAAGCGACGTAACGCGCCTGCTCCAACTATTAAAAGAATAGCCAAAGAAGTCCACCAGAATAATTTTAGGGGATTTCAACGCGCACATTGGTTACAAAGAATCGGGCAAGCGCCAACAGAAAAACCAAATAGGCAAGAACCTTCTCCACCCAAAAACCAACCACAACGGTGAAATCTTATTAGATCTCATTTCAAGGGAAAATCTCCGATTAGAAACGTCGCATGGTCGAAGAAGTTGCAAATCCACCTGGAGAGCTGGCAACAAAACCTCCCAGATTGACCACTTGATGACACAGACTAATGGCAAACCACTATTCAAATACATCAAAGGCGAACACTCAAGCTCTCGTATGGGGCGAATTAAAATCCCTCGTTCAACTATAAAACGCTTATCTACGAGCAACTGCAAAACACCACCACAGTAAAAGAATACAAAAGTCTTTAAGTGAACTGATCACAGAGAACAGAAAACCAGAAGACAAAAAAACGCCACTGCCATGGGAAACAGCTACAGGCATCAAGAAAACAGCGGCCCACAAAGTGCTCAAGCATCAGCCCAATTTCTCCAAGAAAAGTAGAATTGCATTGGCGAACCTACAAAAGGCAAAATTCCATCAGAAACGCCGACCGCTAGACCAATCTACTAAAAACAAGTTAAAGGTGTGCAGACGCGTTCTACACAATCTCGAATCAGTGGAGGAGCAACAAGAATGCCGCGTCTTTTTTAGAGGCCTAGCCAAAACCCTCCGTCAATGAGAATGAAGATCACTTACGACTTTTATAGAAGACACAGGCAAAAGGAAAGACGACGGACCAAAAACACCTTTATCCGCATGTCTAAATGGGAAGAAGAATTGGACAAAACTGAAGAGCCGTGGGTCAATGAATTAAAAGATGAGGACCCGACCAAGCTAGGGCAAGCTCCTTCAATGGACGACATCGAGAAAATTACGAGTCAAATGCGTAATAGCACTGCACCTGGAATAGATCAAGTCGTCACAGAGCTACAAAACAGAATATAATTATATCCGAAGGGCATCAAAGATTATAGACGCATCTCTATATGCAGCACAGGTTACCGAATCTATGCCAACTGTCTCCTCCTTACGCTTGACGAAATTACCGAAGAATTAGGAAACTACCAGGCAGCATTTTTACGAAAACGGTCGACGGATGACCATATGTTTACCTTGCGACGAGTCCTTGACGAACAATGGAGAGCGGGCGAGAAAACATATGTCCTAGCAGTAGACTTCGAAAAAGCGTTTGACACGGTAGATCTAAATGCACTGAGAGACATTATACTATCGAGAACTAATACAGCTATGACCAATCGGATAGTCAAACCCACAATGAACGAATCCACCTGCATCAAATGGTGGGGGCAACAAACAAGGTGGATTAAAAAAGGCAAAGGAGTTAAACAGGGCTGTCCACTTACGCCACGGCTGTTCACCATACTGATGGACGATGTCTTTCGCACCCTCGAGGACGAACTCCCGTTTGTTAAATTAAAGCAGGATGACCATAGGATACATCTACCTCTAATCTTGACCTTTGCGGACGACGTAATTATAGTGACTAACTGTCTTCAACAGATGAACGCAAACTACTCAAAGGCCAACGCCTTATTCGCCACTGTAGGACTAAAAGTTAACGAAACCAAAACTAAAGTATAAGTTCGCGACCCAACTCACAAGAGTCACAGGAACTTCATAACACTGGATGGCACAACGGTTAGCCCCACCAGCGAAATCAAATACCTAGGAACGTATATTACCTCCACACTAGAAAAGACAACGTACATTCGCGCTGTAAACAGGAGGTTAAAAACGCAAAAATTCTTACCAGCTTGATTAAAGAATTATATATTATTATGCGTAATACGTGGCAAATTACAAGGTTACCATCATGGGACGGCCGTGACATATTTACTCTACATTTTTCTCGCACTATACCTCTTGTTCTAAGTGTTCTAATAAGAGAGAGACGGATAGTGCGAGAAAAATCGAGAGAGCTCGCGCGCTGTCGCGTGATAGCCATGCAGGAAAGGACTTATGATATACGTAACATGTTTCATATTCTTCTTAACGAAACAAATATTTTTTCACTTCTCATGCTCGAAAAGTATCTCATATTAGGCTTAGCAAGCGGGGCTTAAGTAGTACATGTAGCCCCTAGGGAAAATATGCATACATATTTGGGTGAGGACCAAATTCTTGGCCAGTAGTTAATTGGTAGTAGTTAAAAAGTTCCGATGTGACACGAAAATTTGCCATACAATTCTATGGCTAATTTTCGTGTCACAACGGAACTTTTTAACTACTACAAATTAACCACGTTAACTACTGGCCAAGAATTTGGTCCTCACCCATTTATGGTTTTTAAATCATTTTTAACCGACTTCAAATAAAGGAGGAGGTTCTCAATTCGGTTGTTTTTTTTTTTTTTTTTTTCAATGTTTGTTACCTCAGAACTCCGTCATTGATGAGCCGATTCAAAACTTTTTTGTTTTGTTTGTAAGTATATGCTTCCAGGTGGGTCCCATTTTTTTGAAAATTCAATTGGATGATGGGATTCATGAGGAATTGAGGGAACTCCTCAATTATATTAGGCACGCGTGTAGTGATTTTGGTATTTTCTATTATAACTCGTGTATTTACATCCGGAAATCATAAATTGGTGGAGTGGAATTGACGATGAGGACCACAGATGACTTATGGAATTCCTCAATTATGTACTTAAAAGTACAAAAGTATATCACAGATTCTGATAAGATTCCGTTGAAATAGCAACTAATGAAGTGCCAAAGGTGATCCTTGTGGAATCGACGGAAGTCCTCAAATATTATCGGGTCACATACAGCGATTGGGTTTTTTTCTCTAATAATCAACGCATTTGTTTACGGAAATCAGTTCATGTGGTAAATTGGAAAAGAAATGTGGAAATGTTCTCGTGGCTTGGCGGAGTACTAAATTGAAGTCGGTTAAGAGCGTTTCTCAAAAAAAATGCCACTACATTTTTTCGGAGATTTTCTGCAACTTTTATGTTATTTCTACTCAAAATCACGATGTCCTTCCATCCCACTAGGAGAAAAAAAGTGTCCCAAAATGTTCATACATTTTTGAACTTTCCTATTGTGTTACCACTATACAAAGTGTATGGTAAATGGTAACACAATAGGAAAAATATCTTTGGGACAGTTTTTTGTCCTACCAGGGTCGAAAGAGCTCCTGATTCTGAGTGGAAATAGTTAACATAAAATTCATAGAAGTACAATTAATAATAGTGGCATTTTTTTTGAGAAACGTTCTTAAAACTTTGTTTTTAAAGTAAATTATAGTTATAATTTGACCATTCAAAACTTCGCCGTATTAAATCCACCAATCACAACTCTTTAAAAAAACATTTGTATTTGCTATCAACTAACCAAAATACTTATTAAAATCGACCAATCAGAAAACAGAATTCGTTTCAAACATTCGGTGTTTTTTTTAACACGCTTTTTTATTAGGTCGACCTGTACGTAACTAACTATGTAATGGAATCTGAGGTAACTAATTTAACCATCTTCCAAGAATCGAAGCATCATGAAAATTGGCAGCTTTATGTAGTTCTGATGACAATACAATAATATGGTATTGTCGAACTGATCTGATGATGGAGCCGGAAGATATGAACTGGAACTTCATGATGAAAAATCGTACCATAGCTGTGTGTAGATTTGTTAGAAAAGTCTTCTATTGAACTTTGACCACGATTAGGTTTCAAGGTCTGCTGATGAAGCCGGAAGATAGGCACTGGCATATTGACTTGTAAATATTGAGTGTAAATAATGTAAATATTAGCATAGGTGTATAAAATGTATATATAGACCTGTACATGGAGAGTGTAAATAGAATATACGATGTATATAGGGTAAATAGGGTAGTAGGTTGTTGAAGATCCCACCCAAGCCAAGGGTGAGAAACGTGCCGAGGGCTGAATGGCATGTGGGTGGTTAATAGACCACGCAGTGGTGTACTACGGGTCCCGTACTTTTGCGGCTGGACAGGCGTATGTGGCCCTAAGTAGAGTAAGCTATTAGATTGAGCGGGATAGACTGCTGTCTATCTCGCTTTATCTTATGCAGCGTATGCTGTCTGCCGCGCTCGGCCGTTTGGACCCGGCTATTATACGGTAACCGAGCGTTCATTCGTGGTGTCAATATTTTGTATCTGTGTCAAACAGTTTATAAAAAAAAACATGCCGCCAAATTGAACAATCTTTTCGCTGTGGAATTTATTATTGATTGTAGATGGATAATCTTGGTTACCATCTCGTGGTAATATGGCTTATTTTAGCCCCTTGTCATACAATCTACCATAATTAAGTACGTTTTTTTGTTTCTTGTTACCACGATCACACGATCCTGATCGGTCCTGTCTAGGGCTACAGACGATGATGGTTTATTCTATTATTCGTTATCTCTGTACCTATTTATTATATCTATTATTATTTTATACAGTTTTAATACGCTTAGTAAAGATAGGTTAACCAATTTAACTTACGTAGGTATAGAGGCTAATACATGCAATGCACTGTCTACCAATCTACCTTAAATAGAAGGAGACAAATTGCATTTGGTAGTGATTGTCCCCGAGAGCAAAGACCGCACTGAGTGACGCAAAAACAATCCTTAGAATTATCTGGTCTTTAAAAGAAGGTAATGTAATAAAAATGTACGTGATGAAACAGCACTTAGGACTATTTGATTTTAAGACACAAGATTTAACAGAAAGTGAAAGGCGTAGCCTCGGACATCTTGCGTGAGAATATTCACAACCAATATGCTAAATGATCGCTCAATACCGTGACCATTGCAGTTTCTGAATGCTTTGTTTATGTGTTTAACAAAGGCGATGAGCAATGGATGAAGAAATTTGATAGTGTCGAGTCAGTGGTGGGTGTGTGTATTATACAATGTTGAGGTAACGTTAAAAGTGAAGTTGGTTATGGAGCGTATAATATGATAAGTGATTGGACTATTCTGCTTTTAGTTCCACGTTTAGTTTCGACATTTAGGCGTAAAGAGCATGTTTAAATTATTCAATAATCACTTGAGTTTGTAGTTTTTAAATTGTGAACTAAGGTGTATTAACTATAGATGACGAACTTTTTGAAAGGTTTTGCATCCGTGTTATTTGACAGAAGGCAATAAGTTCTCAATTTCAGCTCTGATATTTCAACATCAAAACAGAGACATCTTAATGGGCTAGCTAGCCCCAATAAGCTTTGTACTACACCGCACGATTTTAAGCTTTAAAAAAAAACACGCTTGATTAAGTGAATAAATGAAGTATTTTCTCCGAAACTATAACATTCTTTTTTATCGTTATATATAATTTAAAGAATAGTTTCCCTATCCTAATAATGTTGGAAACAGCTTTTAAGCTGTAACAATTTCGATGAAATTTGCTCAAATCAGACTGACGATAAAGAATGTTATCGGTGGGTGATGAATTATGAATTATTCGCTAAAAGCATCATTCCGGATCATGACCCCGAAATCACCCAGTAGATAGGTATAGTATTTTAGATTTTACATTTCACACCTAATTTCCGGAGGGGTAGGCAGAGACCACGGATTTCCACTTGCTATGATCTTGGCAAGCCTTTCTTGCTTCATTTCACTTTCATTACATTCTTCATACAATAATGCTCGTCCGTTTAGGGTTCTCTTGGATTATTTTCGATTTTAATCAATAATTACTGTGAGGAAAAGCATGTGCGTCCACCTGCCTGGCTAGCATAATTGCGTTTATGTCGTATAAAGCATTGGTCCCGCTCGCACTTAGCTTGCTAATAAGTGACGAAGGATTTATGTCCAATATAAATGACAGAATGCTTGTTAGGCTGGGCTGTTGCGAACTTTTCCCGAGTTCGTCACTATAGCTATGCTACCGTTTAATGTGGCGGCGCCTGCAACGGGACAGGGGCGTAGGGGTGACGTCAAAAGGCACCGGACGGGTAGCGGGCGGCAGGGACTCCTACATAGTCTCATTACGCCACATAATAAATAAGAGTACTACGTACAGAAGGTCTGTTAACCAAACCCCTGTTGAGGTATGCCGAACGAGCCTAAACGTGGCCATCCCTTTCTATCGCATGCAACGCGCTGCGAAAGAACACGTACATAGCGTCGCACCGCCAACATACCGGCCGGGGCCGCCCCGCTCTCGATTTTTCTCGCACCATACCTCTTGTTCTAAGTGTTCTAATAAGAAAGAGAGGGATAGTGCGAGAAAAATCGAGAGTATGTCCCGGCCGTCTCATGATAGACGTGCTGGTGAGCAACCACCAGAATGGTGTGGGTCGCATAGCGGCGTGGGAGGATGTAATCCAATTTGAAGAGACGCGTGAGCGCAGCTAGCAATGCTATTTTTTTCTTTTAACCCCGCTCCGCTAAGACCCTGTTCACACAGAGTCTCCGTATTTACGGTACCCGTTTTAACGGATACGCTGAATACTGAATACTGTGTCATATGTGAAGTCGCTCATTCAAACTCCATACGCCATCAATAAAAAAATACGTATACGATAAAACGGAACCGTAAAACGCAGACCCTGTGTGAACGGGCTGTAACTCACACAACACTGCAGATATTCACCCTTAAGCGGTACTCTTGTAAAATATGAACAGTTTCAAAATATGCGGTGCAAGTGTCCGTCCCAAGGTTACCGGCAGTATGGTTCTGTTTCCGGCAAAGAACGAATAAACCATAGAAAGCGAGCTCCTTACAAAGGGCTTTGCTCAAAATTGGTGCCTTTTTTTGATGACACATTAACGCCACCTTGTTAGGTGTGTACTTCCATACAAACAATAGTTAGGTACTATGGCAGCTCAGCTCTAAAGTACATCCGTCTTGAGTTATGCGTCCTAATCTAATAACGCGTATCTAATTATGAAAACTAAGAATATGAGTTGCTTTACTTGCTTTTAACTGTCGAATAGATTAGGTAGGACACATAACTCAAGACGGATGTACTTTAGAGCTGAGCTGCCATAGTAACTATTGTTTGTATGGAAGTACTCTTCACATCTAACAAGGTGGCGTTAGTGTGCCATCAAAAAAAGACACCAGTTGCCCTTACATTTCCAGCAAAGCCCTTTCTGCTCAAACACGTGCCTAAAACCCGGTATGAGAATGTTCGAACTAAACGGTTGCCTGACATCGTTATGACACCCCGACCCCATCCCCACATAATGGCAATGGCCATAATGGGGCCATTTTGCGGCGCTACTTAGACTACTAGGGTTTTTTCGTTCGCTGATGGCTGGCAACGTTGCATAAATTACATTACTATGCGAAATTAAAAAAAACTTGCATTTAAAATCCTTTTAAAAACATACCCAAGGTGGACTTGTCGTATGTTCGTGTAAAATCATTATATACATTAGCTAAGCCATAATACTTAAAGTGGATCAATGTCAAGTTACTGTAAGGTAAACGTCCCAGCTGACACTGGCCCAATATTAGACACTTTTAATCTTAGCCCATAGCAATAACGGTTAACAATAGGGTGTCAACTATTGGGCATTAAGGTGTCAAACATTTGGACATCTACAAATAATGTAACGATCATTTATAAATACAGTCACCAGGAGCTGCGATTATATCTGACAACATTGTGATCATCAGTCGTTCCCTAAATGCTGGAGATCGTGTCATCGTGTTCTTTTCTTCATTTTAATATTAAAGAAACTTTCGTCAATGCCAATGCAATGTAAGCAATAAAATCCAATGTTATGTGTCCTTTTATTCATGTATAACTATAATAAGTAATTAATTTCAAAATGTATTATTGTAGCTGTCATCAGAAAATTACGGCTGATATGGCTTAAAGCCGGTTCAAAAATATACGCAAATACCCTGCTGGTTGCGGAGCAATTCATAATACTCGTAAATGTACATTTAAGTAGATATAATTGTATTATTGTAACTGTTATATTTACACGTACTTTTAGTATAAGGAAAGCAAATAAATAATCGTTTTCGCAAAGTATCACGTGTCAAACGAATTTCTTAAATTATTCTAGGAAAGGGGGAAATTCGCTCAAATAGAAAGCAAACTTATGATAGTGTGTTAACTAAGTACTGCCTTCCCCTTTTGGCAATAAAGGCGTTAATGTATGTAATGTATGTATTTAAATTTAAATTATTTCAATTGTCAACGAAGAAATGCGGCCAACCTTATGGGCGTCCTTCCCAGAACCTGCGAACTCGGAGTGTATTTTTACTAGTAATTAAGTAGATTTAAGTGTTAAGTGTTTAGTGTTTAGTGTAGTTTTAAATAACTTACAAACTTTTAAATAACTTTAAATTACACATTTCAAATTACTGCACAATTGAAGACGTACAAGTACCATCTGGTACAGCTGATTGAAGCAGATTTCAACGCAAAGTAATGGCTTACTTTTCATGATGACACAGCCTTAGGTAACTATCCACTTTCTGGCGCCACGCTCTGGCTCCAGATGATACTACCTACAATAATTTGGCACCATCGGATGAGTTCGACGGTGCCAAAATCTAGTACAATCTACTTATATCACACTAGCTCCTGCCCGCACCTACGTCCGCTTGGAACTCGTTTATATCGTAGCTTTATACAAACTTTCACCCCCCCCATTTCGGCCCCTTAGGGGATGATTTCCGGGATGCAATCTATCCTATGTCCTTTCCCCGTAGTGTTGGTCGTTGATTCAACGAACTAATTGATAAACGTTCTTCGTTCGTCAACGAACGAAACGTTTTGTTTAACAAACTCAACTAGTTGACGACTTTAACGTACAAACGTAATCGAAATGGAACGCTAAGCTAATGGCATGGCAGTATAGTTGAGATCACCATTCCTTTCATTGATTCAACTCAACCGACAATCAACGTCACAACGCCCTTAACATTTTTGCCCTTACTCAAAATAAACGTATCAACGCAATGCTTTTTTCTCTTCAGTTAAAGCAAAACCTAGTTGACGAAATCAACTAGTTTTTCAATTAGTTGACGTTTTCTAAGTTAACGTTTCGTTTCGTTGAAGCGAAAACCGTCAACGACCCACCACTATTTCCCCGGGACTCAAACTATCACTATACCAAATTTCATATAAATCGCTTCAGCGGTTTAAGCGTGAAGAGGTAACATACGGACAGACAGACCAACAGACAGGCAGACACACACATTTTCGCATTTATAATATAAGTATGGATTTACTTGACCACAGCTCCAAAAATTATGTGCTTCATGGGTGTACATAGCAATATGATAACATACTAGTTTGCCACTAACAAGTCATTGTAAAGTTTGTATGTGATAATTTATATATTAAGTGGGATGAAGTAAAAGAAAAAGAGAAAAGAAATGTATAGGTACGTAGTGTGAAAAAGTTGTCCTGTCTCCATTTGTTTTTCTATGATAATTTCTACCAACAGAAACGTGTTTCCGACCTAAATATGGCGGATTCCGTTGTGTACACAAAGTTTCGTGTTTGTTTGTTTGTTGCCGTTTTAAAATGAGAACCAAACTACGTTTGTGTGGAGAGTCGAGCTTCCTAGGGACTCTTAAGAGTCCGCAGTAAGCTCGATTCTCCATACAAACGTAGTTACGCTCTCATTTTAAAACTACGTGTCGGATTGTAACGAAACTTTGCATGTACAATGACATGAGGTATATCCGTCTGTAATTAGTTTATATAGCTTCAGATACCATAGTAAAAAAAAATACAGCGAATTTAAGTTTTTCACACAAAAGTTGTTTTTGCTGTATTTCGTTTGCTTTATAAACTGGAACCATATAAACTAATTACAGACATAGATATACCTCATGTCATAGTATATGCAAAGTTTCGTTACAATCCAACACGTAGTTTTAAAATGAGAGCGTAACTACGTTTGTATGGGAAGGTGAAATTCGGCCGAACTTACTGCGGACTTAAATTTCTATGAAGTAATATAAAGGCACGAGTTTAGTTCACTTGCGTTGAAGAACAATTGAACAGTTACATTTTTGGGCTTCATCAACAAAACAACTTGAGGATATAAAATTATTATTGTCGTCTATAAATCTTGCTTTGAGTGGGTGAGCCATTGAAGGTAGGCAGTCATCTATATTTAGCATACCTACTCGCAAAGTTTCAAATCAATACGACAAATTGAAGTGGGTGAAAATAGACTCCCAGGATTCACTCACTCACTTTATTACATGCATGTACCTATATGCATACTCAGGTATTATGTACCCAATGATGTAATATAAAAAAAATATAGATACATCGTCTAAACAAAATTCCGATTTAAAAATCGCCATCTAATCTGACAGCTAGAATAGAATAGTATAGAATAGAATTTATTTGCATAGAATAAGTAGGTACATCAGTGTCATTAGGCGGTAGGTGGCAAAAGGTAGCTTATTCTGCTATTTGTACTAAATACTTAGCATGCAAATATCTTTTGGAATCTTATTGTTCAATATTTTGAGAGAGGTAATCCTTTACACTATAATAGTTCCTTTCAGTTAGGAGCTTACGTAATTTATTTTTAAATCTATTTAGAGGTAGCTCTTGTATACATTTTGGTAACTTGTTGAAAACTTTCATACACATTACAAAACAATTTTGTCCTTGGAACGTAATTATGAACCAACCGTCCAGGATTTCGTTGAATTCTAGTCGAATTGGTTGCAGCTGTTGTAAATAAATACATATGTCTCTTTACAAACATGCAGATTTCTAATATATATAAGCAAGGTAGGGGTAGTATATTAAGCTTTTGAAAAGTGATTTACATGATATGTAAGGGGCTTTACCGCAAATAGCACGTATACATTTTTTCTGTGCTATGAATGCAGTGCTAAAATGTGTACAGTTTCCCCATAAAATAAGCCCGTATCTTAAAATTGAGCCTACATATCCATGATATGCAGCTAAAGTGGCTTGCAACCCTGAAGTACGTCTTAGCTTACGTAAAACATAGACAAATCTATTAAGTTTACATCGGATCTTTTCTATTTGTGCTGAGACACGTATAAGTATATGTTTCCATTGACGACGTGAAACTGAGGCAAGTTGGTGCAAGTGACTCAGTTTTAGTGTGCCACTTTTGGAGCACTTATATTAACCTATTACCTACTTTTTTCTATATTACATCATTGCATGTACTCCAAATTTGACAGAAATAGGGAAATCAGAGTTCCACCCTCAGTGACGGGGAATCGTCCCAACGGTTATGGTCAAGGAAAAATACGAAAAGACGGGCAAAATTGTGTGTCCAGCCGGCTTTCAAATAAAGAGTCAATTGCGAAGAGCAAGAGACAGACCAAGGGACCGCTGGTTAAACAATATAAAGAAAGTAGCGCGTAGACAGATGAACGAGACTGAAATCGCGGAAGACAGAGAATAATAATGGAAACAGCTGGCGGAGGAGGGCATATGCCCGATGATTCAGTGAATGCTAAAACTGGCACTGGCACATAGGTTTTATGTGCTCTTCCTACCCCTTTGAGGAATAAAGGCGTGTATCTATGTATGTATTTAGTTTAAGTATTCAACGTATTTTTTTAATGTTTTTTTTTTCACCGTTAGTAGTCAAGGAACATTGAAGGCTGACTTTATGATAGGCTTGTAATAAAAAGTTTCTAATGTTAACTTTTCACTCGTAACACATATTTTTCCAATTGACAGGAAAGCGTGACAGACTTATCGGTATTTGAGGTGACGCTTCACTGCGTGCATTTGCATGTGTGCTGTAGCCAAGTTTGATGACGCTGCCACACTGGTTTAGTGCCATGATTTAGACAGCGAAAGCAATACATATTGAGAGGAGGGTAAATAAGTCATGAGACACATGAGTAGTTCGTTGCAGACATTAGACTAAAATGACAAATAGCACCAACTAAACCTTATCTGTGAACTTTTGTTGTGTAGCGTTGCTCTTTTATTTTATGAGAACAATTTATGCGGTTTAATCAAATTTTAACCATTCACGTGTACAGCGTGGTGTGAAGTTAATGTGATTAGGGGACGTTGTGAAAAGACATACAAGGATAAAGTTTGTCACATCGAAAGTATGAGTAATAGTACATTACTGCAGAGGCCGTGAAGTAAGGGATTGCTGGACGAGATTGGAGTAGACGGCCGAGTTGCAGACGAGGCCGGATACAACGAGTCCAGCAAACCCTGTTCCGGCCGAGGATTGTATAGTGCTTTTCTCAAACGATGTGAGGAACGAAAGATCAGAAAACAATTGTGTAATTTGCCGCCTTTTTTATTTTTTAAACATGCCATTTGAAGAAGCCGTTCGAGCACCAAGTTTAACCGTACATAAGTAGAGTACCTACCATACATTTTGTTTTTTTTTTTATGTCGCAATTATGCTTACAGTCTAGTGGTGGTTGGCAGAATGTAAATTTTCCTTTGTCAGTTTAATATTAGTAAGCAAATTTAAAAAGTTAGAGTAGCGGACAATAATGGTTTTACTTAGGGTTTTCATACATTACTTCTTGGCGTAAGGCCAAGAAGAAATGTAGGGAGCCATAAACAAGAAACTTCATGTCTTCATTTCGTGACATTAACGCATACATTTCCGAGCATGTTTGAGAAAAAGAAGATTACGATTATTTATTTATACGAATAAAATTAAAATTTAAGTTTTTTACTAAAAAGTAAATTAATAAATCATTGAAATTGAAATTTTATCTACTAAACTATATTATAATCATGTAGACGAAGAGCGGAGCCTCCCTACACAAGTATTGCTATACTTACCGGGAGACGCCAGCCAAGAATGTACTTTTTTTACCTACTTTAGTATTTTACCATTTTTTATACATATTTTGTTCTAAAGAAGGGCCAATATTTTAACAAGTTTTCGGTGTCAGTCGGCGACTGAGGAAACGCTCACGACTGCAGGTAGATAAACACTCCTAATTACATATATATGTACAGTGTAATTTGTTTAACTGAGAAAGCTCCATAGCTGGAACTCATGCTGAGCTCCCGACACTTAAGCAGTAATTCATACCTCTGATAATAGTGGAACAAAACAAACCTCTATATCTGGGATTAGAACTTTATATCACCCCTATAAATGAGACAGCGAGTGTATATTACCTCTATAACTGAGATAACGCCAAGTTACTACGTCTCTAACTTGGAAATTATTGCTGAAAAATTCTGTATGCATTTTTATACTGTTTATAAGAAAACGTGCTTAACTATTTCTGTTCATTACCTACCTTTATTTGATTATTGTTAAAGATTACATGTATTTATTTTATTAACAAATCCCTCTGTAAATGAGATAGATATTGATTTATACCTGGATATCTGAGACACTGGGTAAGACTCTTGATATGCCAGTTATTCAGGTTTCAGTGTGCACCTACACTAGCTTCTGCCGGCGACTCCGTCCGCGTGGAACTCGTTTATATCGTAGCTCGATACAAACTTTCACCCCTATTTCACCCCTTAGGGGATGATTTCCGGATAAAAGATCTTATACACGCAACCCCGGGACTCATACTATCTCTATTTTATCTAAATCGGTTCAGCGGCTTAAGCGTGAAGAGGTAACATACATACAGATATACAGATAGACAGACAGACGGACGCAGTTTCCCATTTATAATATTAGTATGGATATGGATGTTCGTGTAATGCACGACTGACGAGTGGCCCGCGTCGCTCACGCGTGGTCCATATACACAGTCAAGGGCACCTGTATGCCACAAAGTCTCAAAAATATGTATACAGACCTTATTTCTGCAACAATAAGGTTGTAGTAGGTATACATATTTATGAAACTTTTAGTGAATACAAATTGGTGCCCTTGACAATAACAATAACAGACAAATACTGTCCAGATTACTTATATCATTGCGCGCCTTATTAACCGACTTGAAAAATGGCGGAGGTCATCAATTCGTCGGAATCTTTTTATTTCTGTTCCCCGATTACTCGTAAGATACAATATTTTATGTACTGGAGGAAGGTAAGTAAGAATATTGAACATGAAAGTAATTGGTGGTTTTTACCTTGTAGATGTAGATGTGTGTAGATGGTAACGGTACCGGTGTAGAGGTGCTCATACAAATTCATTTTAATTTCATGTCCTACCCTACCCAACACTACTTCCGAGATGATCTAATGGTCATCTCTTCAAATTTTATAGGCACACTTGAAACGATTTGGGTACTGATTTGAAGCCCGTTAAGAGTCCGCAGTAAGCTCGATTCTCTATACAAACGTAGTTACGCTCTCATTTTAAAACTACGTGTCGGATTGTAACGAAACTTTGCATGTACAATTACATGAGGTATATCCATGTCTGTAATTAGTTTATATAGCTTCAGATACCATAATAAAAAAATACAGCGAATTTAAGTTTTTCACACAAAACTTGTTTTTGCTGTATTTCGTTTGTTTTATAAACTGGAACATATAAAGTAATTACAGACATAGATATACCTCATGTCATTGTATATGCAAGGTTTCGTTACAATCCAACACGTAGTTTTAAAATGAGAGCGTAACTACGTTTGTATGGGAAGGTGATATTCGGCCGAGCTTACTGCGGACTCTTAAACTTTGTTATTAGAGTAAAATATGGCTAATATTATTGCAGTGCCTTTTCGACTTATGTAGCTACGTAGCTTTAATTAATTGAAGTAGATATTAGCACTGACATCATTATATAATGGAATAATTAATGGGTAATACCGAAATCCCTTTGATTGGAGCAAGTCTTTAATCCCTGACCAGACCAGCTGATAAACTAGTGGTAGGTAATTTATTTGCTCGTATTATTAGCAGATCATTCATAAATAATTAATATCGGTTTGCGGCAACAAGCACTCATAATACTTCAAATGACACATTTAACATGAGACCGCAATGGTTTTATGATTAATTTTACGAGATACTTATATTATATCCGAGCTATAAAATAGCGTAAGTTGTAGCGCGTAGGACAACTCTACTGTCGTTTTCCACTTACTCCATACAAAAGTGTAGGTATTAGCGAAGAGACTTTACCGAACTAAGGAGTTTTATAGCCAACCCATTAGCAAAATATATTTTTTATCTAAATTCGATATTAAATACTTTTCATTCATTAAAAAGATGGGTGAAGGTTATTGTTGGATGGGTAAAGTTATACCTCTATTGGTATCTTCGCATTAGCGAAGTATGGATAATACAACTTTTATAGCCAACCCATTAGCAAAATATATTTTTTATCTAAATTCGATATTAAATACTTTTCATTCATTAAAAAGATGGGTGAAGGTTATTGTTGGATGGGTAAAGTTATACCTCTATTGGTATCTTCGCATTAGCGAAGTATGGATAATACAACTTTTATAGCCAACCCATTAGCAAAATATATTTTTTATCTAAATTCGATATTAAATACTTTCATTCATTAAAAAGATGGGTGAAGGTTATTGTTGGATGGGTAAAGTTATACCTCTATTGGTATCTTCGCATTAGCGAAGTATGGATAATACAACTTTTATAGCCAACCCATTAGCAAAATATATTTTTTATCTAAATTCGATATGAAATACTTTTCATTCATTAAAAAGATGGGTGAAGGTTATTGTTGGATGGGTAAAGTTATACCTCTATTGGTATCTTCGCATTAGCGAAGTATGGATAATACAACTTTTATAGCCAACCCATTAGCAAAATTTTCTTTTAATCTAAATTTGATATTAAATACTTTTCATTAATTAAAAAGATGGGTGAAGTTTATGCCTCTATATTGGTGTCTTCGCATTAGCGAAGTATGGATAGTAGGTACAACTTCATACCAAATGTTCATGTTAATACATGCACTTTCTGTGTGAAGTTGTACCTACTATCCATACTATCCTACTAATATTATAAATGCGAAAGTTTGGATGTTTGGATATTTGGATGTTTGTTACTCAATCACGCCTAAACGGCTTAACCGATTTGGATGAAATTTTGCACGAAGATAGTTTATAGCCTGGATTAAAATATAGGATAGTTTTTATCCCGGGCCCACGCAGACGAAGTCGCAGGTGGAAGCTAGTAATATGATAAATGCGAAAGTGTGTCTGTCTGTCTATCTATTACCTCTTCAACCGCTGCACCGATTTTGTGTGATGAGTACGAATATTTGTTTCTAAGCCATGGATGTTTGCTATGTATATAAGTGTGTATTTGTCTATATAAGTATGTATATCGTTCTCTAGTACCCATAAGTACAAGCTAAGCTTAGTTTGGGTCTAGGTCGATTTCTGTAATTTTGTCCCCATATATTTATTTAGGCCCAACTACAAGCTAAAAGTTATTACTGAAGTAATGAATGTTATAAGAAGTACACTTAGAAATTTTGCAAATGTCTAGACATTTGTACCGTGTTACTATTTGAGACCATTCTTTTTTTTAGAAGCTTTAATATTAACTTCACCTGTTCGTATGTATGTAAGTTGTCCGTTAAAATTTGCAATCCATTTTTCAGTCACTTGCCGTTATCCAATTGAGCTGAAATTTTGGGTATTAGTATAGTTTGGCTGACAATTCAATATTATGGTACCATCGAGCTGATCTGATGATGGAGACAGTAGGTGGCCATGAGAATTCAGTATTTAACTGACGTAACCCCGTTGAGTTTGGGCTCGTTTGAATCGTTTCAATGTAGTTGATGATGGTATACAGAAAAGTAGAGTCGGCATTAAAAAAAAATATTTACAATAGTTGCCTGTCGGAGGGAAATTTTCCACACCTCATGAAATATAGTAAAGTCATACCTCTTTTTAAGTCGGGTGATCTGAATGACCTAAAAAATTTTCGCCCCATATCTATATTACCTGTATTGAGTAAAGTTTTCGAAAAGTTAATGTTAAACGAACTTGTAGGACACTTCAATAGGAATAAACTGTTCACTAATAAACAATACGGTTTTACAAGGGGACGTTCGACAACGGATGCCGCTTCTGTCCTCATTGAACACATTTACAATATATGGGAAAATTCTTGTGATGCAATTGGAATATTTTGCGATTTAACCAAAGCATTCGACTGTGTCGATCATAGAACGCTTATCTTGAAACTAAAGCATTATGGTCTGTCTGAAAATGCGCTGAGTCTTATGTCTTCATATCTCAGTAATAGAACGCAAACAGTGGTTGTAAACGGGACGCAGTCTAATGGAGCAACAGTTACTTTAGGGGTGCCTCAGGGTTCTATCCTAGGTCCATTTTTATTTTTAGTTTATATAAATGACTTACCGTATATAATTCCTAATCTTTGTGACATAGTACTATTTGCTGACGATACATCATTAGTGTTTAAGGTTGATCGGAAATCATCCGACTACAGTGGAGTAAATAACACATTGGTCAAAGTACTTGACTGGTTTACAACTAACAATCTACTACTTAATGCTAAGAAAACTAAATGTGTAAGGTTTGCTTTGCCTAATGTTAGACCAGTAGAAACTAAAATATTTTTAAATAATGAATGTCTAGAAATGGTTGATAAGGCTTTATTCCTTGGTATAACTTTAGACAGAAGCCTACAATGGAGTCCCCATATAACAGTCCTAGCACGTAAGTTAAGTTCAGCAGCATATGCTATTAGGAAAATTAGGCAATTGACCAATGTTGAAACAGCTCGCTTAGTTTATTATAGTTATTTTCACAGTGTGATGACATATGGGATTCTGGTTTGGGGTAAAGCAGCTGATATACAGACTGTCTTTGTATTACAAAAAAGGGCTATTCGCTCAATATATTTATTGAGTTCACGAGAATCCTTAAGAGACCTTTTTAAGGAAATTAATATTATGACTGTAGCATCTCTATATATATATGAGAATATTATTTATGTAATTAAAAACATCGATTCTTTTACAAAAAATTCGGATATTCATAAGCTCAATACTAGGAACAAAAATAAAATTGCAATTAAAAAGTTTCGTATCCGTAGAGTACAGAGGTCATTTTTGGGTCAATGTATCCATTTCTTCAACAAGTTACCTGACGACGTTTTAAAATTACCCCTCCCAGCTCTTAAAAAATATTTAAAAAAGACATTGATGTCAAAAGCTTATTATAGAGTTGAAGACTATATGACTGACAGAAATGCATGGCCCAGACCGGAATCAAAATAGCCCTTGACGTCGTGTTGTTTGACTTTTGTTTAATTTTAAGGTATTTGACTGGTTCTCCTGCGGAACTACGCTGGTGACTAAGATTATTTTGTTAAAAATTGCTTACTGTTAAGTTTGTTCCGGCGTTTCCTCTTGACAATGGTCTTATATTTGGAAACGCTAGTAGAGTCAGACCTGTAAAAGTGCCATTGCGGCCCACTTGCAAAAATAAATATTTTATCTTTTTTATCTTTATCTTTATCTTTAAAGCTTGTACCAAAAATGAAATTTTTGACAGAAACTTATCAGTATGTAATAATTTGACCAATCTCATAACCCAGACGACTTATTATAATTTTACACATGAAACTTTTTTCTACTTTAAATAAACATGTCATGTAATACGAATGGAGCTTCGAAAAACCTTTGCTACAGCAAGCAGAATGGTACGACCTTGACTTAACCTAAAAAGTCAATCACCACATCTTAAATCGTCACACACATGATAAAGTGTAGGTATTCCTATAAAAATAAGGTCTAAAATTGCATATCAAATGAAAGTGCAATAGTTGACCCAGCGAATAACAAATGAATTGCTTAAAAAAATCTCGAAATTTTGCAACAATGGGACAGGTCATATTGTTCAATGTATGCCGCTTGCAAGCATCCTTGGTAAGTTGGTACGGTATTGTATTGGATAATTTTATGGAGAAAACTTACTTACAAAAACTCATGCCTATAGATATTTCCAAAAGGGATAGGCACAACACACTAAATTTAATTATCAGTGCCACTTCCAGCATTTATTGTAATTTTATCAATTTTTTATACCGACATTTTATGCTTAAAGTGGCACTGGAACATAAGTTTAATGTGCTCTGCCTACCCCTATTGGGAATTAAGGTGTGAATGTATGTATGTATGCAGGTACATACTTCAATCCTCGCCAGGTAGGTGCATTATCATTAAAAAAAAACACTCAAATCGATCCATCCGTTTGAGAGCTACGATTCCGCAGCCATACACACAGATGCACAGATATACCTACAAATGATATGATACATATATGTATAATAATTATAATTATATGTATAATATTAACAACCCTCGATTTTTTCAGGGAGTTGAATGCAATCAGTGCCACGAACATTCGCATCAGAATAATCGAGTTTTATAATGAATCCAAAATAAACATTTAACATTATGTATATGCGTAACACATATCTAACATATTGACTATTGGCAACACGTTTCGGGCTCATCAGACTGTGTAAAAAGGCTCAACCTGAAGGACTCTGGTAATACAAAATGTAATTTTAACTTTAAACTTTTGTAAGCCTTGTTTTCTCGAATAGTCATAACGTATAACATGTTGCCCGTAGCAAAGATTATTGAGAGAAAAAATCTTTGCCCGTAGTAACATTAAATACGTGAGTTTAACCGTAGAATTATTATTATTACAGTACAACATTGTCACTAATAGTGATTACTTATTCATTGTCACGTCGACATGCTCCGAATTCGTCAGCAAAATTGAACGATATAACACAGTGTGACCATGACTCAAGATAGTATAATGGTGATTAAAACACAATCACAGTAAATATAATCCGTAGCACGACCTACCGTAATAGCACCTGCGCGCGCGCCGTACGTTCAGAGCCGCGGCGACCTCACTACTGCATGCCACCACCACGCCAGTGATGGTATCATAATGGACATTGGAGAATGCATCAACTTAATCACGTTATTTGGCTATGAATTAACACTGAATGGGTCAAGATACCTTGCGGGCGAAATCTAATCTTATTTCAATGTAATACAGACTGAAAAATCTTTTGACACTATATGCGACTGTCCAGTGGACATAGCCAAAGTTAAAACTTTGACAGACGGAGGGCGCATTTTAACCGATAGCCAGCATGTCCTTTTACATTTTTAGAATTCCGTACTTAAAAGGAAAAACAGAACCCTTATAGGATCACTTTGCTCCGTATGTCTGTCTGACAAGACTCTTAATCTCGCGAACGCATGGAGGTATCAACTTCTACAGCCAGTACACTTTTACAGATTATTTAAATTGATTTTAATTTGTTTTCCAACAAAGAATAGGATACATTTTTTATGACATACTGTTCTCCGAACACAGTGGTTATTGACGAGTATTGCTCTCACTTTTTTTATAAAAAAATATACCTATCTACCTTATAATAAAAAAGTCTTATTAGCATTTTTTTTCGCCTTTCCTTGAAGACCATCAGCGTGACAAAAACATTACTTACAATGCACTGTTATGTAATAAATTCCTGTAATGTACATAGGTTCCTGTAGGTACGTAGGTACTATATGCGCTCAGGTTCCTTTTGTAAAAAATGCAAAATATTTAGGTTTCACGCTAGATTCTCGACTTACCTGGGAAAACCATATAGAAAACATTTGTAAAAAATTAGAAAAAGTTTGCTATGCGATTTCCAGACTGACCAAAATGCTTGACGACAATTCAGTAAGAATGTCTTACTTTGCCTACTTCCAGTCTATTGTTATTTATGGTATTGATATGTGGGGACAGGCAGCAGAAAGACAAAGGATTTTTATCTTGCAAAAAAAGGTAATAAGAATAATGGCTAGGGTGCCATGGGATACGCCAGCCCGTGATCTTTTCAGGACAATGAAAATATTAACAGTCCCATCCCTGTACATATTGGAAATATCTAAAATTGTCCGTAAAACCTTAAATCAATTTAAACCACGTGGCCAGGGCCATCAACGTCATGCAGGAAACCTTTTGGTTACCAGACACAAACTTAAAAAATCTGAGCAGTGTTTCTGGTAGATGGATCCTAAAAGTTATAATCGCCTACCGAGTAATGTAAAAAAGGCTTAAATGTGTGAGAGTGCATTTGTCAACCAACTGAGGAACTTCCTAACAGAAAAAGCTTATTATAGCCTTCATGAATTCTTATGTAACAATAAGTAATAATTCTATTTCTATGATTTTATTACCTAGTATCTTTAAGTAAATTAATTTGTTTTCAAAAATTGACATTGCATTTGAATCGTAATTGTATTTTATCTGCCTTCTGAACTGACCACCTGTAATTATTGTCATTTTTTGTATTTAAATCTAACGTATTTTGATTTGCTTGATTTAGTGTTTATAACATGCCAATTGACCTGTAACTTATGTTATCAATAAATAATTGTATTGTATTGTATAATGTAATTCTTCAATCGGACTTATTGAAATAATGACTTAAAAACGACATTTTATGTACCAAATAAGGACCTATTTGCCATAACATGAGAACCATTGTATATATAGATCATAAGTACCTATTGTTGTTTTATCATTTTTGACGTGTAAAATTTCGATCTGAATCTGAATCTGTCAACTAGTTACAGCAGGAAAGACGATTGTTTGTTTTCCGTACAACTTAGAGGTCGGCGGGACGCTCAACTCTCCATACAAACGCGTGGTTCTCATTTTAACACCGCATGCTAGAATATCACGTCTTTGTAAGCACATTAGGATTCGCCCTAGATATCTAGATCGGAAACTAGTTTCTAATGCTAGAAATTAAAATGGAAAATAAAAAGAGACATTGTATGAAAAACGTCCCACGTGGGACAAATCGCTTTTTTTTTCAATTATATTTCAATTATAATCCTATCCTGTCCCATACCATTAAACGAGCAATATTTGTCTATATATTTGCAATCACGTTCTCCAAAACGGCTCTAACCATTTCAATGTTGGGAGCGTAAGGGTTTACGGGAAAATTGTATCCGTATTTTCTCTATGCTCACCCGAGCAGAGGTCGGTCGCCCAGGGACTTATAATTATACTAGTTTCCGACCTATACGGCAGAACCCATTGTAAATAATAAGATTCATGTTTTTTCAGTCAGAATGCCGTTTTAAAATGAAAACCAGACTACATTTGTACGGAAAGTCGATTTGAGACGCCCATGCTGGGGACTCTAATATAGACATCTAAATAGACCAGTGGGTTTTTTAGACTTTAATAAATATGGAGGTAAGTAAATGACTGGCTATTTCGGAAAAACTACTATTTACGAATTCATAATCGAGGAAACTTGCAAAGACTGAAAAATCTATCACGATCAGAATCAACTCCGTAGATTATTCAAAAAAAACCGACATCGAAACTTTACATCTGTTGTAAATTGAAAGTCATCGTCTAATGACTTTTTAATCGCCGTCGCAAAAAGAGGGGTGTTATAAGTTTGACGTGTCTGTCTGTAGATCACAGGTATCTGTGTGTATGTGTGTCTATCGTAGTATTGTTTATTATTTACCCAGCCACTCTTTTCAAGGTTAGGTAAACCTGTATTTATTTAAGGCCTCCACACATCGAACGCGGGTCGCGCGCGCCGCAGTGCGGGCGCGGCGCGGCGCGGGTCGGGCGCTGGGCGGATCGTGCGTGGCGCGGGTCGGTATATCTCTATCACTACCAACGCATTTAATATCTCTCTCACTATCTCTATCACATAGTGGCGCGGGCTCGCGTTGCTACCGCGGCGGGCCCACGCTACTGTGCGATAGAGACGCCGCGCTACTGTGCGAAAGAAATAGAGATACTACCCGACCCGCGCCGCGCACGACCCGCGTCCGATGTGTGGAGGCCTTTATTTACTAGCTTCCACCCGCGACTTAGTCAGCGCGGATCAGGGATAAAAACTTATTTAGTTTATAAACTATCTTCATGCAAAATTTCATCCAAATCGGTTGATTGAGTAACGAATGTTCAAACATCTAAACATTAACATAGAAACTTTCGCATTTATAATATGAGTAGGATTAGTAGGATATATTTAATCTTTTTTTCCCCCAAAATAATAACTCATGGTACATAAGGCGGACTTAATGCTATAAAGCATTCTCTACCTGTATAGCATGGCCCAGTCAATTTCATGTGGCGCCCCGATTAGGGTAATCGGGCACGTCGAGTCCCCGAGGGCCGACGAGCTCGGAATAGATATCGCACTAATACCTATCTGTGCTTAATCCACTACTGACCTGCAATGCTATTCAGTCCCCTAATATATCTTGGCCCTGACGCCCGCAAAAACAATGCGTGATCACAGGTCATACACTGGTGATCAGGCTAGCGTTGCGAATGGCAGTCCTGCAATTGATTGTGAAATGTGTCCAGGACATCACATTAGGGGATAGTTTTAATATTGATTTCGTAGAAAACTGCCGAAGCTGATATAATTTTGTTTGACTCATCATCATCATAAAATCCGAAACGTCCACTGCTGGACATAGGCCTCCCCCAAAGAGTGCCACAATGACCGGTCCTGCGCCACCCGCATCCAGCGGACTCCCGCGACCTTTACCAGGTCATCAGTCCACCTTGTGGGGGGCCTACCCACGCTGCGCCTTCCGGTACGTGGTCGCCACTCGAGAACCTTTCCGCCCAACGGCCATCGGTTCGACGTGCAATGTGCCCCGCCCACTGCCACTTTAGCGATTCGGAGGGCTATATCGGTTACCTTGGTTCTGCTGCGGATAGCCTCATTTCTGATGCGATCGCGCGGAGAAACTCCCAGCATAGCCCTCTCCATTGCCCTTTGGGTGACTTGGAGCCTAATTATGAGGCTCGTAGTAAGCGACCACGTTTCCGTGGCATTTGTTCGACTATTGACGCTCAAAAGCAATACTTAGTTAATTGTCTTTGAGAGCTAAATGGATTATAATTATGTTGCTCTACATTTGATTTAAGCTTATTCGATTTTCGAAAATATTTTTTTAATAAACAGGACCTTGATCTGGTGTAATTTTTATATGATCGCAACCTAGAATGTTGTGACACGTCCGAAACGTCGAGGTGCTTCAAGGGCGTAAATTATTTCTATAGGGTAAAACCCGGATAGATGCCCCACTGGGATAGGTGCCCCAATTCCTAAAAACCTAACTTCCCAATATCGCAGCACTGAAATAGTAGGTTAACAGGATGCGCTAGCGACACCCACTTTGTTCCCCCACGGCAATCAGCCGCGTGGAATGAAAGCGTCCCGCGTGTGCACCGATATCTCCGCGAGACTCGAAAAAAAGTTGACA
Source organism: Epinotia bilunana (assembly GCA_947049275.1). Taxonomy (NCBI): domain Eukaryota; kingdom Metazoa; phylum Arthropoda; class Insecta; order Lepidoptera; family Tortricidae; genus Epinotia; species Epinotia bilunana. Next base: position 1,609,239 of record OX346266.1, on the reverse strand, counting down.
AAGTTTGGAACGTAAGTATTTGTTGAAGCATAACTTTTGAACTAGTTATAATTTTGATTCTGTTTTTATTATATGAACACACAGATATGTTAAGTACATATCTAACTACCTATATTCGCTCCATTGTGTTTATTTGAGTAAAAAAATGAAAAGGCATCTATCCATATCGAAAAGGATAGTCGCCCCGATTTTTCGAGGTATAGTTGCCCTTAGGGCTTCTATCTATCCCGTGACCCATAGAAACCGCTGAATTTACTTTTTTTGAACTAAATAACTTACTTTTTCTAATCGATTCGTACTGGCAGGTTTATGATACGTCTATACCCTACTGTAAGGTAGATTGTGCTTGTGTGTTTTAAAATTCAAGTCATAGATATCGAAAATATTAAGCAACATTAGTAGGTAAATGTTTTTTTAATTGTGTGTAGTGTAATAAATAGATACATTTTAGGCCCATGATGCCACGAATGTACAAAAGAAAATAAGGAGCAAAGGCTCGAGTGGTATCTTGGAAGGAAGAGGAACTACTAGCCGCTTTCCATGAAAAGAAGAAAGAAATGATGTTGATTTGTTTAAAAAAGTATTATTACGAGACCAAATAAACATTTTATTATAAATTTTAACTTATTTTATTCCATAGGGCATCTATCCTTCTTTGCATTTTGATTCTGAGGCATCTATCCATACCTGCGAGGCGTCTATCCTCAAAAACATGCTCTCAATAAACTTAAATTCTGCAAAAACTGTGATTATTAGGACAACAGCAACAAGTCATAGGGAAAGAAAAAAGATTAGACTAGCCTTAATTCATTAAAAATATTCACGAATAGTTAAAGTTTTCGGAATTATTAGGCAATTTCAAAATGTGGGGCATCTATCCGGGTTTTACCCTATACTTAAACATTCAGTATTTTGGCGATCTTTTATACCCATACCCACATTTATGCTAAAGTGAAAAAAGTGGCACTAAGTCATAAAATATGGGACGGAAGTCCTCTGTTGCGCTCTCTGTCGCACCAATAATGGCGGGTGGCTGTCTGAGTGCTTTATGGGCCTCACTCAGGCTACTACCCTCATCATAATTCACCTAGCTTTATTCCCGGTTGTGCCCTAAAGGAACCCAGGGTCCGATTTGGCGAATCCCAAGATTTGGCGTAGGCACTAGTTTTACGAAAGCGACTGCTATCTGACCTTCCAATCCAGGGGGAGACTAGGCCTTATTGAGATTAGACCGGTTTCCTCACGATGTTTTCACCGAAAAGCCACTGTTAAATATCAAATAATATTTAAAAAAAGAAATAAACAAAATAAATTATTAATGTAAAAACTATCCTACTTCCTACTAATATTATCCATGCGAAAGTTTGGATGTTTAGATGTTTGTTACGCTTAAACGGCTCATTCGATTTGAATGAAATTTTGCCAGAAAATAGTTTATAGCCTGGATTAAAATATAGAATAGCTTTTATTCGGGGTCCACGCAGACGCATCGCGGGCGGAAACTAGTAGGTACATAAATAAAAGTGTAACAAAACTTATTTTAAAACACATTATTTTAAGTAATTTGCACTAATTGGCTTGCACTCAGCGGAGCAAGCTAGAGGACACATTCCGTGACGCTGATTTTCATTGAAGAGAAGAATACATTTTTTTTAAACCCAGGTACATTTCGACCCTATTAGGGCTCTGTGAGCTGCTAACCTCTCTTAAAAAAAGAAATCAATATAGTTAACGAACCTGCTCACAAAATTTCACGAGACTCGGTTGAGGAATGCGACCTTTAGAGGAGAACAGCGAGACAGCGGGACACCGGACACTGGACAAACGATTCTCGGCCCAAGCTGTTGCATAAAACTTCGTTCGCTTCGCTCGCTCGTTCGATGAAATACGGTACAAAAGTTTAAACATGTATTAGACGTCCACTGTATGTAAATTACACAACCGATAACGTACGAAGTGATTCCCCTTTGACTTACTCAATTACTTAAGCAACGAGTAGCATCCAAGCCATTTTCAACCTTTTAACATTGATAACAAGGTTCATTAACAAGACAACCCCGTTCAAAGTTCATAAGCGAGCGAATTTGAATTTTCCTTCCATCCCATTAAGTCTATATTAGTACTCGTACTTTATATTTATGACGTAGATGCACTGATACCCGAAACGATGTTCCACGCGCATTTCATTTGAACCATAACGTGTTACAATCAGAGTCCAAATTCGAATGTCTGGTTCGTTGGCAAAGTGCGTATGGGAGAAAGTTGTTCTTACCAATGTCATTACCATTCTGCGTAAGCGAAACTCGCGCAACACGTTACGAAAGAGTTACCGTGTTCCGGGGTCGAGCCCCGGGAAAAATGTATGATCGTAAATCCTTCTTCTGAAAGATATTACAGATATTATAGGGGTGTAGATTCACATTCAAAAGAAAGAAAGCAAAAAATATGCCTAATGACAAAAATCTCATTCAAATATCTCAAAGCTACAACCGTTGTAATGTTGCCTGTAGCGTTTTCTCTCTGTAGAAAACGCTAGCAGATCGTGACGTCACTATCCGCGAGCGTCATAGTAAATGACAACCGTTTCATATGGGGTGCGTTTTGCGGAAAAGGGACAGACATGACCCCTCTTAAAACGTTAGACTCATAACTTTGTGATTATTTAACCTCTTGCGCTGCTTTTTTCTGCATTAGGTGATAATGCTGCTTTATTCTCCATTTCACTGCATTGTTAATCCTTTTTCAAGAAAATACCCAACAATACTCAATTCATTTACCATTCGAATTGCTCGCCTCTGGAACGGTCTACCCGTTAAAATCCGACAGTCTTCGACCAGATTCGCGTTTAAAAGATCGTTACGCAAGTTGTTTGCTAGCAGAGCCGTAGATTCTTAGTGTTTCTGTTCTCTATTTTCGTCTGTATATATATTTATATATGTAGGTATTTATATTTGTATGTATTTTTATTTATTTGTCTATTGTTGTCATTTATTATAAATGTATGTTTCATGTGTGTTTATATCTGTAGTTGCACCCACCGCCCACAATTTGTCTGCTTTGCCCAAAGGTTGACTGGTAGAGAATGCTTACGGCATTAAGTCCGCCTTTTGTACGACAAGTTGTTCTTTTGTGCAATAAAGATTAAATAAATAAAATAAATACTGTTATAACATTAAAGTACAGATTTTACCTACTACCACAGACAAGAAAGTGCCCACAGTGAAATCGGTTGTAATAATGCTGGTCATTTCTTACGGTTTCTGAGCGCATTTCAGAGCACTAATCATATTATGTGCGTAGATAAAATGTATTTTTTACCAATAAAGATCTATTCTGTAATTGCATCAAAATAGTCCACTCAAAAACCAACTCTACCGCCTTAAGTAGGAGATTCCAATTCCAACAAGAGTTTTATAAGAAGTCGGCTACATTCAATAATCTCAATAAACTGCACCTTAGCTAATAAAACAATAGTTTTATAAGAAGTCGGCCACATTCAATAATCTCAATAAACTGCACCTTAGCTAATAAAACAATAGTTTTATAAGAAGTCGGCCACATTCGTTAATCTCAATAAACTGCACCTTAGCTAATAAAACAATAGTTTTATAAGAAGTCGGCCACATTCAATAATCTCAATAAACTGCACCTTAGCTAATAAAACAATAGTTTTATAAGAAGTCGGCCACATTCAATATTCTCAATAAACTGCACCTTAGCTAATAAAACAATAGTTTTATAAGAAGTCGGCCACATTCAATATTCTCAATAAACTGCACCTTAGCTAATAAAACAATAGTTTTATAAGAAGTCGGCCACATTCAATATTCTCAATAAACTGCACCTTAGCTAATAAAACAATAGTTTTATAAGAAGTCGGCCACATTCAATATTCTCAATAAACTGCACCTTAGCTAATAAAACAATAGTTTTATAAGAAGTCGGCCACATTCAATATTCTCAATAAACTGCACCGTAGCTAAATAACCACAAACTACTTCCGCCAGCCAACATTGTAGTTTAAAGCTCATCAACCTGTTACTGATGTTTACTGAAAGCTTTCATAACATTCATAAAAGCTTGAACGAGATTAATTAATAATTTAGGTAAGTACTGGGATATTGGCTGTACAAAAACATCGATTTGTTCGAAACTAGTGCAAATATTGAACTAAAGAACTTTTATATATCATGTTTAGTTCTTAATAAATACACCAACTTAAGTGGCAATGGGCAGTGCCCGCACATAGCACGTAGAACCCATAGCCGTTGGGGCGGAAAGGTTCTTGAGTGGCGACCACGTAGGTACCGGAAGGCGCGGCGCGTGCTGGTCCCTCACAAGGTGGACTGATGACCTGGTAAAGGTCGCGGGAGTCCGCTGGATGCGGGTGGCGCAGGACCGGTCACTTTGGCACTCTTTGGGGGAGGAGCATGTCCAGCAGTGGACGTCTTTCGGCTGATATGATGATGATGATGAAATACACCATGATATTTTTGGGGTTCACTATTGGAAGGCATAAAGTCATTTGTACTATTATTGTTACGCATAATTGCTTTTCGCCAAAATAGTGATGTGCATAATTCTCATTACGCATAATTATATACGCATAACATTAAAAAGCATAAATACTGAAAGCATAATCTTCATGAAGACTAATGACAAAAAGCATAAGCACAAATAGGCATAATAATCAATTGGCATCATATCAAAATGCATAACAGTAATGTCCTAAACAAAAGTTATGTAAACCTAACCTAACCTAACCGCCGGAGCGTGTCGACGTCACCCCGCGGGGTGCCTATTTCTGCTCTAAGGGACACAAGCAGACCCTAACCTAACCTACTAATGATACCATTGTTACGATTATTGGGGTTTTTACTACGGGGGGCTTTGCCTCCCGAACCCCCCCCCCCCCCGACCCCCGGGTCCTTCCGGAATCAATAGCAACGTGGTTTAGCAACTATCATTCATCTATGAAAATAAGTCAATATTATAATAAATGTTTTCACAATAATAATAAATGCATTGTAACAACGAAACTGAGTGTTATTCATTTAGAAAACTGAAATTATGGATAATGACAGATATACTAAATAATTATTAGCCCAAACAATAGTATGCGTAATGTATATTCGGCCAATACAGATTAGTTCAACTGAAATTATGCTATTAGCGTAGTATGCCAAAAAAGTAGTAAGCCAAAGTATTACTATGCGAAAGTACTATTATGCCAAAACAAATTATGCCACACTAATTATGCGAAACATTAATAGCCTAAATAAAAATATGCGATCCAAGGGGATCCCTAATATTGGATATTGAACCATGGAGAGCTGGCTAAAACATATTTATTTATTTAACTATTTAAACTTTATTGCACTTTATTAACTATAGCCATGATGCCTCATGTTCAAATTGATAACGGAGTGATGCTATATGGATAGTAAACCATCAAATTATTTTAATAAAGTATAAATTATAAAATATAGTTTAAATAATAAAAAGATATGAACCTTGAGTTTAGAAAAAATATGCTTTTTTTTTATTGACCAAGAGTAAATTTAAAGCTACCAATAGAATCCTTACGCTTTTATAGAAACAAAATTGTACGACAACTGTGTACTTAAACGCAGTATTTCGCGACCGAAACAACAATTAACCTGATTTTCCATACAACGATTAGTACAAAATGTACAAATGTGACGTCATACCTGTGTGTCTATCAGTATGAAGCGTTTTGCGCTGCCGCCAGCGAGGTCAATCTTTGTCTCAATTTTTTGGGTATTTATGTTCTTTAATTGTAGTTGCTCCCATACAAACATTTGTTCCTCTCCAAAAACTGGTTCGAATGACATCATAAAAAATTCTTATTCATCATCCCTATTACAAATACAAATTGCGAACTTAATGATGGCAGTTATGGAACTGCCATAAGGCATTCTCTACTAGTCAACCTTTAGGCCAAACGGAAAATAATCATATTTGGTGCGGGATAACATTTTCATAGTTGAATAGTAGATATACAGTGGAAAAAAATCTTTGAGCCCTTGAGGAAAACAAACCCTTAAGATAGGTAGGTCATTTTACGTAAAGAAAACATTATTTTAATTTACCTATTCCTGGTTCAGGTAAGCTTGTCATAAAATCTGTGAATGCAGTTATTCGTATTATGAAAAGTAAAACCAGGTTTCGTTTTCGTATAATGGAGCTATCTTAAGGATTTATAGTAGTTTCCGTCCAGGGCCTAAAGATGATTTCCACCCAAGCCTTCGAAGACCGGACGGGATATCGCAAAAAAAATAGATTTTTAATAATATGTCTGAACTAAGGTCTACTTGTAATTTTCGGATACCTACGTATAACGTTTCTTGATAATGCATATTTTGTTGTTATTCCGACGCCAAGCCACAATTGGTTAAAATGAAGAAGATAAAATGTGATGTTAGATTTATCTTTAGTTAAACTTGATGCATTTTTTGTATGGACGTTCATCAAATAGGTATTTCTTTATATATAGGTACAGCGATATCTCGTCTCATTCATTTTCGGAGTAACTCACTTGGGGAAGTATTTCCAGCTTACAGTAGACCGCAGCCATAATAGCAACAACTACATATAACTAGACAATCATTTAAATATAAAACAAGCACTTTATTGATCCAAATTCATACATACATACATACATATACTCACGCCCGTATCCCATTTGGGGTAGGCAGAGACTAAGGAACGCCAAATACTACGGTCCTTACATACTTCTTTCGCTTCGATCACATCCATACATCTTCTCATACAGGCTCGTCGGTTTCGGGAACTTCTGACCTGGCCTTTTATCCAAATTCAAAGATACATTAAATTTGTAATACCTATAGGTAGTTAAACACCTTCTATAAACTTTTTTGTGCTATAAATTACTTACACCTAATGCCTGCTACACATGTACACATGTATCGTAGCGATTAATCTGGGCAGACCGATTTGCGCAGTTTTATCGATCGTGTGTATGACAAATCGTAACGATTTGTCATACACACGATCGATAATACGCACAAACGGGATGCGCAGTCAAATCGCTGCGATAAATCGTTGTCGTGTGTAGCAGGCATTATACTTACTAACTTACATACCTACATAATGTCGCGACTGTAAACATATATTTGTGCATAAACTGGAGCATCGTCTGCCAACAAACCGCATTGTGGTTTGGCAGAAGAAAATGTTAATAGAAATAAGTTTACTTCGTGAATAAATAAATTATTATTATTATTCTCTTTATTCATTTTTCGTCTTAGGCTAGGTTTTTACAATAACTATATAAAAAGTAAAATATAAAACTATACATACAGAACATAAAATTATTATAAAAACCGCTGGCCTATTATTATTATTATTAGCAACACTACTCGCTCTGAAAGTATGTGAACAGTGAACCATCAAATCAATAGAGTGGATTACGCGCGTCTGAATCCTTTTACGTCGGTAGCGTTTATAGCCTACGGTTGTCCACCATCACGGCTATCATGCGACGGCGCGCGAGCTCTCTCGATTTTTCTCGCACTATCCGTCTCTTTCTTATTAGAACACTCAGAACAAGAGGTTTAGTGCGAGAAAAATCGAGAGTAAGTCGCGGCCGTCCCATGATAGTCGTATGCTTGTTATGCCACTGTCGTGGTACCTATTTTTAACCGACTTCAAAAAAAAGGAGGAGGTTCTCAATTCGGTTGTATTTTTTTTTATTACTGAGCAACTGCATCTCTTGCTTCTAAAATATTTAAAGTAAAGTGTAGACACCACTAAAGGTGGTTTTCCACCGGCGAGGCGAGGCGGGGCGTGGATGGGCGAGAATTGAAATTCGTATGGGACTTACTACCTATTTGCACTGAGCGCGCGCGCGTGCGGTGGAAATAGGTAGTAAGTCCCATACTAATTTCAAGTCTCGCCCATCCATGCCTCGCCTCGCAGCGCCGGTGGAAAACCACCTTGATACTTCACTTTTCCAAGGTTACATCTTGCTTCCTCCACTGTAACTTTGAACTTCGTATTAAACAGTTCAAGGTTCAATTTCCATTTTTATAAATTCCAGATGCACCCTTGACTAAGTAAAGGCTTGATATCGCAAGCGCTAGTTCGGACATAGATTAATGAGAAAACTTTAGAACTAACCAAGTGTCGCAGTTGGCTTCCCAATAACCGTCCAATATTCATGTACATCGTCTTATAACGTGTAAACTCCTTCAAACTTATGTCATAGCAGTAAGGTTCATTATTGTGTACATATTTTGGGTCGCGGGCGGTTGACCGACATAAGGAATGCTGTTGCTTCCTTGGGGATAATGGACAACGGTTGCGCATAGACAAAATGAAGTATGTGTGTAGGAGGATCAAGTCGGATAGGACATTCTGTAATTGAGGGTATGTAGATGTTCAAATTATGTAGAAGTTGGAGATTGCGAGTTGTGGATACTGGGTCAAAGAATAAGCACCATTTAGCATGTATTGTCTCGTTGAGAAGCATCGATGCAATTTACTAAAGACAACAAAACTACAAAGGCCTAATACCTATCAAGGGCACAGGTTGGAGTCGACTCATGAGGCGATACGAACGAACGAAGGTGACATGATATATAAACATCCTTAAATCAGCCGAAAAACGCCCACTGCTGGACACAGGCCTCCGAACCGGTCATTGTGGCGCTCTCGCCCAAACATCGCCATAATGACCGGTTCTGCGCCACCCCCATCCAGCGGACTCCCGCGACCTTCACCAGGTCATAAGTCCACATTGTGGGGAGTTTACCCACGCTGCCCCTTCCGGTACGTGGTCGCCACACGAGAATCTTCCACCTATAAATGTTTGATTAAAGGATAATTCCCACCAAACGGCACGCATCGCATCGGATTGGAACGGATTCTACAATTTTTAAACGATATTAAATCATGTACTTACACAGTATTTTAATAGTACATTGTGACACAAGTGAGGTATGTTGATAATTAGATCACAGGCGGAATTATCACACGAGCCGCAGGTGAGCGTGATAAGAGAGCCGAGGGTGTAATTATCAAATCTCACGCGTTTCATACGAGAATTAAAAAAAAAAGCTCTACATTCTGTACAACCCGGTTAATTTAAGAATGCACCGTGTGCATGCATACATCTTGCTGCAAGGTGCCAACGTGACTTAATCGGGATATAACCATAACACACAAGTGTCGTAATGTTATAAAGCACGCGTGTTTAATATCCAGGATTATGAGCCTAAAAACGACACAATAAGAGGTACGTTACGAGCAATTGTGATGAAAAGTATATTACCAAGCCGCGCGTATGCATGATTTAATATCTTTTAAAGATTGTGGAATCCGTTCCAATCCGATGCGATGCGTGCCGCTTGGTAGGAATTATCCTTAACTATACATACTTACTCGTACTTACTGAGAAAATCAGAAGAACTGATGATAACATCACTGAGGTAAACGTCCGAGTGTTCGACGCTGTACTAGATGGCATGGGCACTCTATATCAAAGTGAGATGGCTTAAATTCGAATCAAGAAAAATCATCTAAAGGCCTTCACCCACCGAACGCGTATCGTGCGGGGCGCGTGTGCTGCGCGGGCCCGCGCAAGTTGTAAAGCATTGAAACTACACTTCGAACACACGTCGAACGCGGGGACCGCGCGGGCCCGCGGCGCTAAAGTTAAAACTCGGCAGCGCGGCCGCGTGTCGCGCGCGTCGCGTGTAAAGCGCGGGCCCGCGCTGCTGCTGTGCTGCTGCCGCGCTGCTGAGTGTGATAGAGATAGTGAGATACATATTATATGTGTTGGTAGTGAGAGAGATATGACGCGCGGGCCCGCGCGTGCCCGCGCTGCTGCTGCGCTGCTGCCGCGCTGCTAAGTGTGATAGAGACAGTGAGATACATATTAAATGTGTTGGTAGTGAGAGAGGCATGACGCGGCGGGCACGCCGCCCGCTTGCGGTGTGAATATACCGCTTCAATCGCGCCCGACACGCGCCGCGCACGACACGCGTTCGGTGGGTGGAGGCCTTTAGTTCGACTTATACTAGTACAGCGCCGAGCACTCGCCTTACCTTACTTGCTCAGCACGTCTACCATGAGACGGCCGCGACATACCCTCGATTTTTCTCGCACTATACCTCTTGTTCTAAGTGTTCTAATAAGAGAGAAACTGATAGTGCGAGAAAAATCGAGAGAGCTCGCGGGCTGTCTCATGATAGCCGTGCCGTAGGTATGTGGTATTGTGTTGGTGGTGGAGTCAAGTCGCCGCAGATCCTGAGGATAACGAGGTAATTGGGTGTACCTAGCTGTCTATTCTTTTTCTCTACAGGACTTTATAAATCAGAATTCATCTCTATTTAATGGGAGTGTAACGGTTATGTTATTACTACGAAGACAAAGTCACGGGCAATGCTGTCCATACTATCCAGCCATACTAATAATAAAAATGCAAAAGTGTGTCTGTCTGTCTGTGTTGTTACCTCTGCACGCTTAAACCGCTGAACCGATTGGAATGAAATTTGATATAGAGATAGTTTGATTCCCGGGGCCATAGATAAGATTTTATCCCGGAACTCATCCCCAACGGGGTGAAATGGGGGGTGACAATTAGTATAGAGATTCGATACGAGTTCCACGCGGACGGAGTCGCGGGCAGAAGCTGGTTTATTGTAAAACAATTTTTACATTAGCACAACAACGCCAATGCTCCCCTAGAGATCAAAACTGCCTCTCCCTGGCTTCTTAGTCAACAATGTGTGGCATCTGAAATTCAAATGGCTTGGATTATGTGGAAAGCTACTTGTTCAAAACGCCTTATGTTACATGAAGAACGTGGTAGTTACGCCCTTTTGACACAGTTAAAGTATGTATGCTACATCAGCAGCAGGGTTGTTATTCGCTATGCGCTAATGCGGCTCACCCCGCCGGTCACCCGTCACGAAACTCGAGCTCTGCCTACGCTTAGTTACTACACATTGCGGTGTCAAGATATATTTGTGGGTGAGCGTTGAGGTGAGCTTAAAACAAGTTACAGAATAAGGGCTGCCTTGCACGCGACATCGGATATTATACAGACTTTGTATGGACTATTGCACAAATTTAATGGACACAATATTGAATACATGTGGGGATTTGCAGGAGTCTAAGATGGTACCTAGGTAATAACTAAGTAAGTTACAGTATCTTGGTATAGTTATGTGCTTAACTAAATAAGGTGCATGAGCTGAACATTCATATAATGAACTACCTATTTTAAGAAATTTCTAATATGGCAGATTATATGTAATGGATTTAAACCCCATTAATAAAGGAATATCCTTTTTTTAGAAATGGCAACATGGTGCAAAATTGTTAATACCAAGTATACTCTGACCAATTTGTAGTATATCGGTTTGATTTTCATGTATAGTCTAGCCCTATAAGGGTAAAGAGTAATTAAACTTTAAGTTTAAGCAGTAAAAAGTGCTACAACAATACCTAGCACTTTTCTTTTCGAAAAGACTAATCATCATAAGAACGAATGAATTTCATTCAACGTAAGTTCTTTAAAGCATTAATACCGTGTGTGTTCCACAAAGAAAACAATCAAATCTAAATAGCCTATCCTAGCCTATACTATTAAATGAGTATATAAGGTACCTCCGCTAAAGATGGCCCTGTTCCTAAGATGGCCCGCTTTCAAAATTTTATACTTACAACCGTTCGAATGATTTTCAATTTCGCGCCCATGTTTGGTTAGTGCCATAGACATAACTGCAAGTTCATGTCAAATGGTAGATGCCGCCATCTTTGTGGCGTTTGACACTTCGTCAGTCACGTCGCAAACGGCTTGCTGTTTATAAGCTCACACTCGCATACTATTTAGTGTTTCTTTAAAAAACAAACAGTTTTAGTATTCCTTTGTGATAAAAAGATGGTAAGATTCAAGGACATTCCTATGAAGGTAAGCGTTGTTAATATTTTGTGTTTATTTTCATTTTATAGAAATAATTCTCGCTGCCGAGAGAAATGCCTATAAAGGCCCACCACACGGGCTCCCAAGATAGCCCGATGGGATGGGCCTTATTAGGACTATTGAATATGATATTATTTTGGATCATAAAATGACAATGGGCCATTTCAATTTCTTTTTTAAACATAATGTAACTATTGTAATAGAAAAATCAGCAAAATAAAATATTCTCACTTATTTTAGGTTAAAATACTTTATTTTACTATTATTGGTTTGAATTTAAAGTTGTCAGATCTGTAGTTTGTTCAATGTAATATTTTAATACTTTTTATTACGCTAAAGGGATCGGAAACTTAATGTCATATCTTAAAATTCAGTTTATTTATTTGTTTTTAGATTTCACAAAAATGAAACCAATAAGAAGCCACGTGGTAAATGGACTGAACAACAACTTCAATCGGCCATTGAAGCTGTCAAAAAGCGCTGTATGTCACAACGCAAAGCAGCAGCTACTTTCAATATCCCGAGAAGAACTTTAAGAAATAATTTAAAATCTGGCAATGACAAAAAACAACTGGTCGTACAACAACACTAACTCACCCCCATGAATGAGTCTCAGATATGAGACAATGCGTTGGTTGTCTTTCGTGGTACCACGAAGAATGTGTTGGGCTAACTAAGAACGATGTAGAAGATTTCTCATGTCCAGAATGCATCTAAAAGGGCCTACTTTTTTTTTGATTTTTAGTAGTTGCGTGTAATTACTTAAGTATAAATACCTAAGTTAGTTATTTTCGTTTCTATTTCACAGATTTTTTTCTATACTCCTAACAAGGCCCACTAAAATTTATTAAAAAAAGTTTACAATTTGTAAGGTTATTTGTTGTTTTAAACAAATGTTAGAATAAGCAGAGGAAAAATGTTGTTTTTATGTTGTAAAAAGTTTTTATTTGTTTTTTTGATAGATTAAGTTTTGCTAAGCCCAAGATGGCCCACCGTCCAATTATAACCAAAAAATATATTATAAGAGACTGATTACCTAAGAAACGCATTTAATACGTTAGTTTTAATGCATAAAGATAATTTTTGTTTCGATAGCGTTTAGAAATCACTTGCTTAAAATTGGGCCATGATAAGTGCCTATGTTCCTAAAAAGGCCCACATTCGAGGTTTTTAAAAATGATTATTTTCTTTAAGAATTTAATTTGTTAACTTTTATGTTGATTTTTTTCGCAAATCAATAAGGAATATTTCAATAAAGTTAGATTTCAGAAATATTTTTTATTTTTGATTTATTTAAGTATTGGAAAAAATGTGCTTTATAAGGCGCAGGTACCTTATATATTCAAATAAATACTAGTCAATTACCCGATCTGTTCGTCTAAAATATCACAAACAAAACACGATGAATTTAAACTATTAATCTCTAGACAACTATCGGATAGAATAATATTGGCAGTGAACTCGAATTGATCATATAATTTCTCTAAGTTACAATCTAATTTATATTACTCTAATCGAGTTTCAAAACTTACATGCTCTCGCTCAGTCCTAGGCTAAGTTTGGGATGCGAAAGGACTGAGGATAAACGAACAATTATCTTCAACTTCATTACCACCTGCTCGAAGTTTAATTACTCTTTTACTTTGCGTGTCGCTACTTTTGGAGTCTAAATGCAAATCGGCTTATTCGATTTCTCGCTTAAAAGTTCAAGTGATCTCGGAATGGGGATTTATTTTTCTGCTTACTTAACTTTCTTGTCGCTAATTTGGCTTAAAGTTGGGTTATGCTGAATTGTTAGCCGACTGGAACGGAATGCGAAGTAGCTTGCTCAGCCAGCGTCAAAAATGTGTACACATTTTCTTATTTTATTTCAATGGAATACGGTGCAAAACGTATACACATTTTTGGAGCTCACGAATGAAGTGTTTAATAATCATAGCCGTAATTCGTACGTAATCGTTGCACTTTAAATTAATAGCGCCTGCGGAAAAAATGTTAATTGACTTCGTGAATATTTGCTCATAGTTTTTTGGCAGGCGCCGTGAGCCTCGTATACAAAAATGTTTAGTTCGCCGCTTGGGATTCTAATCCATTATCAAGTGCTTTGCTTCGTAGTATGTCGTTCGTGTGTTGGTTCCTGTATCTGGTTGACACGCCCATCCTCTCCGGACTCCGATGCATCCGTTTAATCAGTGCCATGCCATTAATAACTTAGCACTCCACGCGTTAGTTGGATAGGCATCCAACTAACGCTTGGTGGAGTGCTAAGTTGTACATTGAACATTTGATTAGAGCAGGCGCTCTAATCAAACGTACAATTCTATAGATTTGGTGTCTTCTCTCTATCAAACCGAAATATTATAAAAATATTTACGAAACATCAGAATCTACCCGCGAAACATATCAAAGTCAAATGAGATCCTGTATCTTGTAGTCAGTTTCAAAATGACCTAAGATATCTGTCCAAAAAATCGAAGTCTGCGGAGTCCGCAAAAAAGACGTACGCATTTTTACACCGGTTCATCTCATGGCAGAGATTTTTTTTCCGCACCGGTGGTTGTTGTTATCGACATACAAAGATACATATATTTGCCTAAATTAAAGAATAAATAAAGCCTTTGACTTTTGTTTCGGAATCCTTCATTGTGCGGGGTTTTCTCGCGCTTAACCGCTTCTCTCAAATCCAAGCACATGAATCATTGAAACGATTGTATATTATTCCGTTTCCTTGGTCAAAAGTGAATTGCATCTGATGCATTCGTCTTCCTTATCGGAGTGCGCGTAATATTTCAAGTACTGTATAGGCGAGGAAATGGCTTCAATGGCTGGATACGTAACTAGGAAAGGAAAACGAAATGTACGAAGGGGTAATCTGACTCGTTCGCGTACATAGAGGAAGAATAGAATAGAGGGATTCATACACACATGAGTCACAAGGATGTAAGCATAGACGAATTGCGGCGCTACCACGAACTTCGAAAGTCGAAGTTCGGGTATTTCCATCTCTATCGCACTCCCTTACTCGAGTGACAGGGATGCATGTATTACGAACTTCGACTTTCGAAGTTCGTGGTAGCGTCGCTGGTGGGATCGATATACAATGTAACCTCCCTCTCCCCTTTGTCACTAAAACTAAAGTCACTAAATTATGAACGAAATTAGATGTCAAGAATGTGATGTATGTGTCTTCTCAATTTAGTAAAGTTAATTTGCCATCGTCCCTTTTGGGCATTTGCTGGGACGCCATCTATTAAATCGTATATCTACGTGGAAGTGAACGCACGAAACACATTAAAATCAATTTATAATTCGAAGTGAATGTCTTTAAGTTCATTCCAAACAGCAAGCTACTCCTAATTTTTCGGCAACGTTAGCCATTTTTTTACAAAGTTCATTTCGTTACCTATAGGTACAAGATTTTTTTTATACAACGCTCACGTGAGTTTCGGTAATCTAATTTCATTTTTTTTTTTATAATTACACAACATATTGAAAGTAAGTAGTAGTAGAATTGTTTACGTTTACTAGACCAAAATGACGTTAAAAGTGAGAGTGCGACCAAAATACGCAGCATAATGTGAAGGTGCAAATAGAAATTGACTACAAAGTGGAAATATTGAACAGAAACTATATAAGACTCAAGTGACTTTTTCGCGAAGACTATCTGTCTTTAGTGCAGTGTTTTACGTTAAATGAAGTCGTGGAACTCAGGTGGAGTCATTATAGCAAAACAAACAAACAATATAATAGTGTATAACCTAAAAACAAACAAAAATATAAACAAAGACATTGGATTCAAAACGGTTAATAGTGGCATGCTTTACCGACAGTGGAAAAATAGTACCTCCAACTAACCGCAAGGTGGCGCTGTAGACAACACGAAGAAATACCATCATAGACTTATCGATATCCCTATAAAAGTAGTTCCACCACCAACCACTAGGTGTCACTGTTGACAACACGAAGAAATACCATCATAGACTTATCGATATCCCTATGAAATTAGTTCCACCACCAACCACGAGGTGTCGCTTTTGAGAACACGAAGAATTCCCATCACAGAAATATTAAACTATATCGATACCAAACTAGTTCCACCATCTGCCGCAACTGTCGCTGCCGTATATGCAACAGGGGTAATTATCAATAGTAACTGAAAGAAGACTAACAAAGTTAATTATAAAAAATGGAACAAATAGAAAAACTTATTATAGACATGAAAAAAGACATGGACTCGAGGTTTTCGTCAATGGAAAAGTACTTTACCAAAACTGAAGAAAGAATTACAGCTAGTATAAACAAAAACATGGATCAACAATTCAACCAATTGGGACTAGAATTAAACTCTCTACGGCAGCACACGGATAATCTAGAAAAAAGAATAGATGGATTGGAAAGAAGAGCAGTACAGAAGAATTTAGTATTTTTCGGAGTAGAAGATGAAGACGAACCATACCTGCAGCTACAAGAGAGATTGATACGAATCATTACCGTTCACCTGAATGTAAAAATCAACGAAACAGAAATAGAAGCTGTCAGAAGAATAGGTAAAAAAGGGGACAGTCCTAGGCCAATCGCAGCCACATTTACTACGCTAGGACTGAAAATAAAAATTCTCCAAAACAAGAAAATGTTAACAGGGACGAATATATATGTCAAACACGAATTTCCCGAAAAAATATTGAAAATAAGAGAACAGCTTAAACCCAAGCTTAAGCATGAACTAGAGCAGGGTAATAAAGCATTTATTCAATATGATAAAATTATAGTAACAAATAAAAACAGGAAACGACCCCCCTCTTCTCCTCCAATCAATCAAAACAACATCAATCAAAACAACACCAATGCTGAAACTCCAATGAGAGGTAACACTACAAAGAAACATAAAGGAAGCAATACACTCCTAAAATACATTCAACAAAATGACAAGACACAAAACAATGCAGAACCAAATGTATCTACATGAGATACAGCCGGCCCCTCCATACAAACACGTATATTTGAAAACAAAAAAACATCTCCCAGTCCGGGTGGTCGCCGTGGGAGTATTAGACCACAACCCTCCATCAGAGAAAACAAAAACAGAGAAATACCCTTGTATATCGGAACCTATAATATACGCTCTCTTGTCTCAGAAGGAAGGAGAAATGAACTGGAATACGCTTTAAAAAACATAAAATGGGACATACTTGGATTGTCAGAAATTAAAATTGAAGGAACAAAAATTATAGAGTACGAAGACTACATAATAATGTATAAAGGAGAAAAGGCTGGCTCAAACGGAGTGGGTTTTATGGTCAAACACTACCTCAAACCTAACATAGTAAACTTCACACCTATTTCCGATAGAGTCGCCAAACTGGACTTAAAAATAGAAAATGAGTCGCTTACTTTAATACAAGCCTATTCGCCCACGGAAAGGTCACCAGATGAAGATCTCCGAAAATTCTACAACGAGCTCACTATTGCACTACAGAACTCAAATACCAATACCCTTGTTCTCGGAGACTTTAATGCTAAAATAGGCCAACACGCACTAGACGACGGAAAAATTACAGGCCAGTGGGGACACGGGACTAGAAATGACCGAGGTGAGCTCCTGATACAATTCTGCTTTGAAAATCAGCTCTACATAACCAATACATTCTTTAAAAAAAAGGCAAAAAAGAGGTGGACCTGGGTTTCACCAGACGGAAGCACACGCAACGAAATTGACTATATCCTAGCACGGGACATGAAGAAAATAAACAATACTCAGGCTATTGATACAGTCTTCAGCACAGACCATCGGCTTCTCAGAGTAGAGTTCAATATAAAAAGCAAGGTGAAGAAGGACAGAAAGTCATTCGGCCAAAAGAGAGTCCAACTCAACCCCATAGAAAAGGAGAGCATTAAAAATCATTTTTCAGATTTACGAAACGGATATAGCATAGAAAATAAAAATACACAAGAGAAATACTCTGACTTAACCACTCAAATAAAACAGAGTACAAACACACTACCAAAGACCAAAGCAAAATCTGAAAATGACATTATATTTACTGAGCGGTTAAGGCAACTATTAGAAGAAAGAGCTCAGTTGAAATCAAAGAAACATAGGTCAACAAAAGAAAAGAAAAGATTGACAAAACTCTACAAAATAATAAGTAAAACTATAAAAGATAATAAAAATAAAAGGAAGTATGACATCATTGAACAAGAACTCAAACAAAGAGGCTCGGTTAAACGATCGGAAAAACGTCTAAACAACGGCCAGGATTGGATTATATCTCTAAAAGGAACCAATGGTAACCATGTAACCAACAGAAAAAATCTACTAAGTATTGCCACGAAGTATTATGAGAGTCTGTACAAAACCAGAGACAACACTCCTTCATGCAACAATGTTGAAAGCAAGGTTCAGACAGAAAATATAGAATACACTCCACTTTTCATTCAAAGCGAAATAAGGGCAGGCATAGAGTCTCTAAAGTCTTCAAAAAGTCCAGGGGAAGATGGCATTACTAACGACGTCCTTAAGGCCCTGTCCGAGCCAATAACTCCTATACTTACGGACCTATTCAACGAAGTCATGGAAAACAACAACATACCAGAACAATGGGAGAACTCTATAATCACACTACTTTATAAAAAAGGAGACCCACTCGATATAGGTAACTACCGGCCGATAAGCCTGCTACAAAGCTTATACAAACTGTTCTCCAGCATAGTAATAAGAAGAATAAAAACATCTCTAGACTTCTACCAACCACGAGAACAAGCAGGCTTCAGGAAGAATTTCAGCACAATCGACCACATTTTTACTTTAAATCAAATTGTAGAACAGCTCACCGAATACCGAATGACTCTATACATCGCATTTATTGATTACTCCAAAGCGTTCGACTCAATATCACACGAGGCGCTATGGAAAGCTTTGGAATATAACAATGTGGCGGAGAAGTACATAAGAATTCTGAAGGAAATCTATAAGAAAAGCAGAGCTAAAATAAGATTAGACCACTTAGGAGCGTCGTTCAATGTGGAGAGAGGTGTAAGACAGGGTGACCCTATCTCACCAAACCTGTTTACAGCACTGTTAGAACACATTTTTTCGAAACTTAACTGGGAAGGATTAGGAATAAAAATAAACGGCGAGTACTTGAGCCACTTAAGATTTGCGGACGATATCGTCATTCTGAGCGACAACCATGATGACCTCTACCTCATGCTACAAACTCTACATGAAGAAAGCGTCAAATGTGGGCTGGAAATGAATGCAAACAAGACATGTATAATGACTAACGGCATCGAAATTGACACAATATTAAATTCGCACAAGATTGAATATGTTAAAGAATATGTCTACCTCGGCCAAATTCTATCTTTTTCAGACACAACGAAAAGAGAAGTAGATAGGCGAATAAAAATTGCATGGGCAAAATACTGGTCTTTAAAACATATTTTTAAATCAAAGCTCCCACTATCTTTGAAGAAGAAAGCTATGGATTCTGTAATTTTGCCGACACTTCTCTACGGTTGTCAAACATGGGCGTTGACTAGAAAAACAATTACAAAATTACAAATCTTCCAAAGAGCGGCAGAAAGAAGTCTTCTTGGAATACGTCTAAAAGAGCGACACCGCAACGTCGATATAAGGAGAAAGACGAAAGTGACTGACGCAGCTGAAGAGGTCTGTCGACTGAAGTGGCGATGGGCGGGACACGTAGCGCGCGCGACCGATGGCCGCTGGAGCGAACGCGTCCTGCACTGGTGGCCGCGCGAGCAGCGCCGGCCGCGCGGCCGGCCCCGCGCGCGCTGGCGCGATGACGTCGAGGCCATTGCCGGCTCCTGCTGGACCAGAACGGCACAGGACCGCACCCGATGGAAACTGATGGAGGAGGCCTACACCCAAAGATGGGTACCCAAGTCAAACACGTCATAATAACAAAACATTAATTAATAAATTAGACATAAGTAACAGCATGTACATGAAAACTAAATATTTTATTAACTTTTACCTATTAACGATTTATTATAGAATATTGTTTATAAAAACTGCTAGCTTAGGATTAGTAATAAATTTAATGCTATTAATTATTTATTGGAAATGTTATAAATTGAATGATGTATGTAATGAATGTATATTACTTGGAATAAATGGCTTAATAATAATAATAATAATAATTGAAAGTACTTAAATGTTGACCATTTCTGCCTCTACAATATTAAGAATAAAAAAAAAGTTTGTTCCATTTGTTTTATTCACAGTAATGTAGGTACCGTCAAATGCTGCAACTTTGCCTTTTTAGGGTTCCGTAGCCAAATGGCAAAAAACGCAACCCTTATGGATTCGTCATGTCTATTTGTCTGTCTATCTGTCTGTCTGTCCGTCCGTCATGTCACAGCCACTTTTTCCGAAACTATAAGAACTATACTGTTGAAACTTGGTAAGTAGATGTATTCTGTGAACCGCATTAAGATTTTCACTAAAAAATAGAAAAAAAACAATAAATTTTGGGGGTTCCCGATACCTAGAACTGAAACCCAGATTTTTTTTTTCATCAAACCCATAGGTGTGGTGTGGGGTATCTATGGATAGGTCTTCAAAAATGACATTGAGATTTCTAATATATTTTTTCTAAACTGAATAGTTTGTGTAATTTTCCAAAGTGGTAAAATGTGTCCCCCCCTGTAACTTTTTAAATAAGAGAATGATAAAACAAAAACAATATATATGATGTACATTACCATGCAAACTTCCATCGAAAATTGGTTTGAACGAGATCTAATAAGTAGTTTTTTTTAATACGTCATAAATCGTAAATCGCAATTTACCTTTCATTCAACGGATAATGGTACGGAACCCTTTGTGCGCGAGTCCGACTCGCACTTAGCCGGTTTTTTAAACTTCAATTATCTCCCAAATGTCAAAAGTTTTTATGTAGCTGGGCACCTAAAATAAATTCTGAATGATATCGAAACGTCGCTTCATTTACCTGAAAACGGTATTTTCCTGCTTCTTTTTACAATCCCTACTACGACTACGTTAGTGGTAAAGAAGCATGCGGCCTGAGGCTCTAGTATAAGTTTTACCGAAACAAAACTACGATCGCGTTTGCGTTTTACCCTCAATTTGTATGGGATTTGAGCTAAACGCGAACGCGGTCGTAACGTTTTGTTTCGATAAAACTTATACAGCAGGTTCTTAAGCAGACACCTTAGCCTCCAAAAAAATGACTACTCCCGCAGGACTGGCTTACCACGAGGTAGCTTGCGACCCATCCCGCTGCGGAGTGACGATTTTCTCGTTTTATGCATTATCTTATCGGAGCAAACAAAATTCTCTCTCAACTTTCCCTCGTATGTTCACGGGACATATTTTTTGTTAAGGGTCCGCAGTAAGCTCGATTCTCCATACAAACGTAGTTACGCTCTTATTTTGAAACTACGTCTTGGATTGTAACGAAACTTTGCATATACAATAACATGAGGTATATCTATGTCTGTAACTAGTTTATGTAGCTTCAGATACCATAGTAAAAAAAAATACAGCGAATTTAAGTTTTTCATACAAAACTTGTTTTTGCTGTATTTCGTTTGTTTTATAAACTGGAACCATATAAACGAATTACAGACATGGATATACCTCATGTCATTGTATATGCAAAGTTTCGTTACAATCCAACACGTAGTTTTAAAATGAGAGCGTAACTACGTTTGTATGGGAAGGTGAAATTTGGCCGAGCTTACTGCGGACTCTTAACTACTCGGGGCTACCCGAGGTTTTCATCGATTTTTGACAAGTTTTGAATCGTATCTCCTACTTTTGCACTACAGATAGAATTATAATATAAGTCAAACGGCTATCGGTTCTTCAATCTTTTATCTCCATTTTGGTCTACCGGATTTTGAAAGAAATGAATACTTACTTCATTTTTTATGTTTTTTATTTAAACATTGTCTAAAAAAACACATATTTCGTATCTCTATTGACGTGGATGATCTACATACATATACGAAATCTACCTATTTGGGTTCGTCTATAACGTCTCTAAAAATGTGTCCAGGGTTTTCATTTTAAACTAATTAACACAAAAGTTATGGCCAGAAAACCACTTTTTTGGCCTAAAATTGTTCAGCTTTGATGCCAAATATCTCGAAAACAATGAACTTTGAAGTAAATATGGGATACTATATTGCTTAAAACCGTTGTTGTTAATATAATAGGCTACAAAACACATTAGAAAACTAAGGGATAAGGGATTCAGATCGAAGGTCATTGGCGTATGGGAGCCCCTTAAATAACTCAATTTGAAGTTGAGAAGTATTCCGAAACCGGATGAATGCTTCGGATTTGTTTGTTTTACTTTTAAATCAATCTTTGTATTGATGTTACTGTACTGGAGACTGTTACAGCTTCGAATAGGTTATCAAGCAAAAGATTAACCCCCTTATTCATAATACTTAAAATGCATATGCTAAAAAAATCTGCTTTGTGCCTTTCTAACGAACACAAATGTCAAAGTGACAGATAAGGACAAACGAATTTTAACGCCATTTTAGTTAAAATAGGCTTGTAGAACGTTTATGAATACGGCCGTAAATTACAAGTCTCTGTATGATGAACTAGAAATAGTTTCGTTCTAATTCTATGACTTTTTGGGTTAGACATAGCTTGGCCCCTTATTCAGTGATAAACTACTGTGTCGAGTTTTGGGGTGTCGCAGCTGACTGGCGCCGCGTTTTCGTGCTACAGAAGCGAGCAGTCAGAATATTAACACGTGCTCCTCCTAGTTCACCAGCTAGACAACTCTTCATCTTGCTTGGAATGATGACTGTACCATCACAATACATTTATAATATTGTTAAATTTGTAAGGAATAACATTCATTCCTTTCCATTGAGGGCCGAAAACCTACGAGTGTTACGTAATAACCACAAGGGCAAGCTTGTAACAACCCGGTGCAAATTAACCAAATCTACCAAAACGACCTATGTTATTGGTCCTAAAATATATAATGCCATTCCTGATCACATTAAAAACCTTAAAAATGGCAGTTCGTTCTACAGCGAACTGAAAAAATGGCTGGTTAATAACGCCTTTTATGACATTTCCGAACTCTGTGACTACTAACATTTTAATATACTCGTATTCTTCCTAATTCTAAATATGACTTTATTATCAATTTTATTTCATTTGACATGTGTATACATTTTTGAAATAATTTAACTCTTACAACATAAATAAATTAGAATTAATGAAATTTAATCTAATATTAACCTTTTGACGTTTAATGTATTTGTGCATTATAAATAAATGAGTATGAGTATGAGTATGAGTATTACTCTCAAAACTAGCTTTATGCTGCTTTTCTTTGGTTTACTTCTTTTTGACTTTAAATATTTATCTGTACCACTACTATTCTAATTCCATCAGGCCCCGTAGCATGGACGGCCTTAGCACGCGATAAATGACAAGATAGAATGTCCGTCTCGTTCCATCGAACGGTGTCAGCCAGTGACGGACGCTCTATCTTGTCACTTATCGCATACCCCGGGGATTTGGGTGCGGGAATAACTTGAGAAAGAGTAGAGATAAACAGATAGGTTTTATTGACAAATAATCATATTGTGCCTAATGAATAAATACCTTCCTGCGAATTGTAAACAAACTACAATTTAATTTTAACTTAAGTAGCAGGGACTTTAGCATTTCTACCAAGCCCTTCGAGATAATAATAAAAATAATGTTAATTAATTACCTGCCGTCAATTAGTAGTTAACACGATTTTCAAAATAAACAATTAATATTTTTTCTACATTTGGAACAGTTAAGCGTCCGCGTCTAGCTGTAAATATCCATTTCAAAAAACCAAACGATCTTTCTAATTTTTTTGAAGAAGTCATTTGTTGCACGATGTGTTTGCGATTGCAATTCTATTTCTTTGCCTTGTAACAATTCATTCATAGTTTTTAGTGTGCTATAGCCAGAATTCTTATTTAACACCAGCTTTAGTTTATTAAAAATACTTTTTCCTTTTACACTCAAGTTTAATTTGGAGATGTCTTGATAGGTTTTATGAATTATTTTTAGACTGTCGTTAATAGACAGACTTGCACTCTGTACTTTTTTAATGGCATTTGGGATAAATAACTTGCTATGAAATTTAATTCGCTTCTAATATTAGCATTCCCCAATGCTCTTTTTGCTTTACGAACACTCTGGCCTTCTGAGGGACTGAATGTATTCAAAAAACTTTTAACTTCATCATAATGTTTGCTATAATATGCCGCTGCTTCTAGCCAGGTCCCCCATCGAATGATTGCTGGTCGGGGTGGCAAAGGTACTCCAGGCATCATTTCTTGAAATTTTTTGATACTTTTCGGAGACTTCAGAAATGTCTTTTTAACACTGACGATTAACGCATCCACGTTTGGATAAAGTTTTCTGACGTGTTCAGCCACTCTCTTTAAACCATGAGCATTTATTTGATATCATACTAGATGTTATCCGCGGCTTCGTAAGCGTAATTAAATGAAATATTTTCAAATAAATCAATAATTGAACGTATGTTTTTTTTGTATTTTTTTATTCAATTAATTATTCAGTAGGTAAGTATACATTCTGTTATTTAATTCATACCTATTCTTTGGCTTATGTCATTCATTACCGCACCCAAATCCCCGGGGTATGCATCGCGTGATAAGGCCGACTCATGGTCTGTACTCATTTCAGCTCCCCCCGTGTGGTGTCATGCTATAGCCCAGAGCCCTTTCTTCCAGTGGGTGTCGTGAAAGTAGGAGCGGCATTGAAGTGTGTTGTAGGCGATGGGCTAGCAACCTATCACTGCGATATAACATCTTGTCGATCTTTTATACCAACATTTATGCTAAAAGTAGTGCTGGAACGTAAGCTTCATGTGCTCTGCCTATAGCTTGGTCTTTGAAAAAACTTTCTGTGTCAGACAGTGAGATACGAAGTGATCGCTTAAGTATTCCCGAGATGGGTCGCGTTGGACCAATGTTGGTATGGAACACTAAAAAGGTGACGTCGTATCGAATATGTCTTGACAGTTCATCATCATCAAAGCCTGAGATACAGGAAGCCTGAAATACTACACTGTACTGTACTACAGTGTTGTACTTTGTAGTAATGATGGTCATGAGTAGGTATGGTGGGATAAACTTGGCCCGGTGTGAATTGGGAATTTTTCTAACACTTTTAAGTAGAATTCCGTATTTTGACGGAATGTGCACGGAATGAAAGCGATAGACAATCGTTACTAACTACCTTGAAGGTAAATAGATTAGATATAGGTGCTTTTCAGAGCATCTTATCTGTACCGACATCAGAAGAAGCTAAAAAGATTTTTTTATATGTTACAGATTTTTTCAAACGGTACAAGAATATCCCATAAGTAGACATGTAAGAATACTAGTATAAGGCACAATGGGGCTGGCATAATCATGTAACTGATTTAAGTCACTAAATAATAAATAGGAAAAAAAAAGTTAAATTCCTTCACAGATGTAAACGTTTTTTCACGACGTTTCCCTCAATGCAGGATTTGACTCCACGTCCATGTGAAAGTAACATCAAGTTTGTATAGGACATAAAGCATTTGTCCCGCTCGCACTCCTATACTTGCTAGTAAGGGGCTAACTGACGAACGGTTTAGCCTGGTTAGTAGTGACCCTGCCTGCGAAGCTAGAGGTCCCGGTTTCGAATCCCGGTAAGGGCATTTATTTGTGTGATGAGCACGAATTTTGTTCCGGAGTCATGAATATTAATATGTAGCTATTTAAGCATTTATTTATTTGTACCTACAAGTATGCTTATAGTCGTTCAGTACCCATAATAGGTACAACCTTTGCTTAGTTTGAGACTAGGTTGATTTGTATAAGATTGCCCGCAAAAAAAAGTTCATGTTGGACATATAAACATGACTATGCTAGCTAGTCTGGTCCTCTTGGCTATGAAAAAAAAAATCGTGATGGGAGCCCAATACAAAATCTGCTATACTTATTACGATTTTGTTGTTACGTCCACTTCGATTAAGAGTCGCAGCAGTCGAGCAGTAAGCCCGGCCGAATTTCACCTTCCCATACAAACGTAGTTACGCTCTCATTTTAAAACTACGTTTTGGAATGTGACGAAACTTTGCAATTTGCATATACAATGACATGAGATATAGGTATCTATGTCTGTAATTAGTTTATATGGTTCCAGTTTATAAAACAAACGAAATACAGCAAAAACAAGTTTTGTATGAAAAACTTAAATTCGTTGTATTTTTTTTACTATGGTATCTGAAGGTACATAAACTAATTACAGACATAGATATACCTCATGTCGGTGTATATGCAAAGTTTCGTTACAATCCAACACGTAGTTTTAAAATGAGAGCGTAACTTCGTTTGTATGGAGAATCGAGCTTACTGCGGACTCTTAATATATTACATATTATTTAAAACATGGCGCAGAAAGGTACTGCAGTGGAAACCACGTACCGGAAGGCGCGACGTGGGATGAACTTACTAGTAAATATCGCGAACATCTATCTCTATTCTCTAGTCGGCTGACGCGTTTAAAAGAAAATTATCAGGTTAAACAAAAACCTATCATTGGGGGGTATATGCCATAATCACCACGCTTGGCATGCGGGTTGGCGATCGCAGTATTTCCACCGCACTCCAGGGACGCTGCTGCCCATCCCCCGGTGGTCTGATGACCTGGTAAAGGTTGCTGGAGTCCGCTGGATGCGGGTGGCGCAGGACCGGTCACTTTGGCACTCTTTGGGGGAGGCCTATGTCCAGCAGTGGACGTCTTTCGGCTGACATGATGATGATGATAAAACATAAACATTTACACGATACGTTTACCAAAAGTAAAGACTGCATTGTACTACATTAGCTTTGAGCGCATATAGAACCGTGTACCAGTTAGCGCAACAACCGTAATCTAAGCGAACATGGCGTATGCGTGGATGCATAATATGACTGTACCGCCTAACAAGCTCCGAAACCGTTCTACGACAAAAGGTCATATCTACATACGAGTTACATGTCTTTATACGACGTTTTGACAGAGAATCGTACGCTCCAGCAGACGGAGTTGACGCCAGCCATTTTTTACGCTCAAAATTGATTTTCTAACCATTCTAACTGCAGCGGAATATTACGGGTTGATGGATTGCGTTTTTCAAAAAATAAAGTGACGGTGTCTAACGATTCAACAACTCGAAGTCCAATCATATTTATCATGCAATCGGGAATTGCATTTTTTTACTACAATTTCTACCCTATATACCTACTCATTATAACGCATGAGATGAAAACCGGCGGACCGTGGACTTCAAATTAATCTGACACAATCAAACTTGTAGTTTCATGCAGTGGCAGGTACAGCTCTCGACCAAAACATATTGTGAAGCAATTGTGTCTGGCCGTCCTTAGTGAATGACGAAGATAACTCAGAAATCTGTGTTCCGACACGGTCATCATAATTTCAGTCGAATGGCGTCCTCTTTGGGGCAAAGGCCTGCTACAATTTCCACAATAGCCGGTCTTGCGCGGCCCATATCCAACCTTCCCGCGATCTTAACTAGACCATCAACCCACCTTCATCAGGGCCTGTTTTTCTCTGAAAGTTAAACCCGGTTCCTCAGATGCATGGAGAACCCACTACAGACCATCCGTCCCTTTCTAATTAGATCAGTTTGAAAGATATAGGTTCATCTGAACAGCCCACGCGCGATTTGGTTCTAACCGTGTTTGAGTAAGAGCCCGAGTATAATAATTTATTGAACCATAAAGTTGTGCAACATTGCAGTCTTGACCAAAACGTTACAGTGATTCATTGCTACTTAACCTAAATTACTAAACTAAATCTTAGTACTAACTAGAAACCATCCACACGTCTCTAACACTCTCTTACATTCAGCCGTCAGCCACACCATCCCTCTCACAAACACATCACACCGAGTTGAGGATTTGAGGTTGGTTCGGAGCCCAAGGGTTACTTTTGCGGAAGTTCAGTTTGCTCGCATGGCAGCAGCCCACGAAGCATCTTAAAAAAACGAAGATTGCGCGATAAAATCGGCGCATTATCCATACTAATCCATACTAATATTATACATGCGAAAGTGTGTCTGTCTGTCTGTCTGTTACCTCTTCACGCGTTAACCGCTGAACCGATTGAGATGAAATTTGGTATGAAGATAGTTTGAATCCCGGAAACCATCCCCGGAGGGGTGAAATTGGGGATAAAAGTTTGTTTGGTGCTACGATATAAAAGAGTTCCACGCGGACGGAGTCGCGGGCAGAAGCATATCAGCCGAAAGACGTCCACTGCTGGCATAGGCCTCCCCCAAATAGTGCCAAAGTGACCGGTCCTGCGCCACCAACATCCAGCGGACTCCAGCAACCTTTACCAGGTCATCAGTCCACCATGCGGGGGGCCTACCCACGCCCCGCCTTCCGGTACGTGGTCGCCACTCGAGAACCTTTCCGCCCCAACGGCCATCGGTTCTACGTGCTATGTGCCCCGCCCACTGCCACTTAAGTTTAGCGATTCGGAAGGCCGAATCCGATATTATTAAAGGGTAAATTACACCCAGAGACTCGGAGCCTTTTAATCTGGGCCACGGCACGGTATTGGCAGCAACATCGCTGCCTCGGAGCAAATTACGGCTTTAAATGATTGAAGAGATATTTATTACGCTTATGAAGCGTTTTCTCCAACTGCCTGACCTAGTTATGGTGAATAAAGTTCAAATTACACATTTCAGGTCGGCTGGACGGCAAAGGCATTTTTATTATACGTCCGTTGAATGTTTTACAAGTAGGTTTTCGTAATGAAATGAAATTCGAGTATGTTCGGTGTGATACATGTTTGAAAATAAGTACTTTTAAATTACTTTTCATTCCACTCCTTCTGCTTGGGATTGTGCCGTAGGACAAAACAGACTTATTTACGTAGTCGGTCCCAAAGTTCTGTCACTGGCATATTATTTTTAAATTTAGAAGATGATTTTAAGAAAATTTTATTGCATTCCATTTTTGAATGTTTGACAATTATTTTAAAACAAAAAACAGTCATTCGTTGCAATTTCTCACGATGGAGTGGACATAGAAAGAAAACCGAATAGCTGTTTTAGCATTGCACCGCTGTGGGCACTCGCCAAGTACGATTTTCAAGTTGCTCAAAAATTTAAAAATAACGCTTAGGTTTGTGTACCGTACTATTGATAGGTACAATGAAGTCTCCAGTGTTGAGGACAAGAAAATAATTGGCCGGCCTCGCTCCGTACGAACACCAGCAGTGATCAAAGCGATCAAGGCGCGCATAGCAAGAAATCCTGTCCGAAAACAGAAATTGATGGCTTTGCAGATGGGTGTCAGTAGAAAAACCGTCAAAAAGGTTTTAAACGAAGATCTTAGTCTACGAGCATACAAAAAAAAGCGTGGGCACCTACTTAATGCCCGTCTAAAAACAATAAGGCTTAAAAGATCCCGGAAGTTGTTAAAGCGGTACGCGAAAAATCGACACCGTGATATCCTCTTTACAGACGAAAAGATTTTCGATATTGAAGAGAAGTACAATAAACAGAATGATAGAGTGTACGCTAGGAGCTCTGAAGAAGCAGGAAAAAGAGTTCCGCGGGTGCAACATGGGCATCATCCATCATCAGTGATGGTCTGGTTGGGTGTATCTTATTACGGGCCAACTGAGGTTCATTTTTGCGAAAAAGGTGTCAAAATCAGTGCGAAAGTATACCAAGAGACAGTTTTGGATAAGGTTGTCAAAGATCTGCCCAACACGCTATTTTCGGGACATAATTTTGTGTTCCAGCAGGATTCTGCGCCAGCACACAAAGCCAAGACCACTCAAGCCTGGTTTGACCGTCAAAAAATCGACTTTATAAGACACGAAGATTGGCCTTCCTCTAGTCCGGACCTTAATCCTTTGGACTATAAAATTTGGCAGGTCTTAGAGGGGAAGGTCTGTGCTAAACCACATAAAAATTTGGAGAGCCTAAAGTCATCTTTAAGAAAAGCAGTCACTGAGATAGATATGAAAATGGTGCGTGCTGCGATAGACGACTGGCCGCACCGATTAAGGGCCTGTATTAAAAACAAAGGAGGTAATTTTGAATAATTTTGAGTAATTTTAATTCTTTATTAAATGTACTTTAAATCGGTATATAATTTATTAAAAATTTATTGCTACTTTTGTTTTTATCATTATTTTCATTTGTGACAGAACTTTGGGACCGACTAGGTATATAATCATACGAATATGGCGTGTACAAATGAACGTTTCACGCAAGAAAGTCCACATTCAGGGTCCCGAACCAGACTAAATTATCATTGGTACACGCAGTGGTTATATTCTCTTTGGTTTCAAAAACAAAAAAGCAAACATTATAATATACCGTAAACCGGGGTTATTAGGGAAAGCGAAGTGAATAGGGACGATAACCGGGAATCTCATTTACCTGTTAATTTCTCAAAAAATTACCGACCATAAATGTTATTGGGTGATTGAATATAACAGTAAAATTGCTTTTTTCGGTAATGGCAACACTGGACGATCATGAAATTAGTACACGATTGTCAAACTAACTTTAAGACTAATTAGGTTTTTATGCCCTCCAAAATTTTACCAAGAAGTGAGGGTTACTTAAAGTTGGCACTTTGATTGACTAATTTGTCGCTATTTTGTAATGCATGAAGATTCCGAAAAAATCCGCAGTTTATCGGGACGCAACGGGGACCATTAGGGACGACCTGAGGGGTCACACCATTGGTACCGTAATAAGTTGAACATGGGACGCTAAAGTATGTGGCTGTATATCAATTCACGTTTTATTCTACAGTATCATATTAAATATTATTAGGCACCATATGATATTTGTGATACCCCAGATCACTTTTCCCTATTAACCTTTACGTCCATATTGACCCTTTATAAAGTTTTAAAATCTTAAAATGGCTAGCCTTTATAGAATTATTCCGTTAAAATCTAATGCAATATCCAATCGTGCCTATTTACCCCAGTTGACGGTACTCTTATAAACAAACACCGGTTTGGCGGGGGCAAATCTGTACTGACGTTTAATAGTGCGAGGACACATTAAACTAATTTTATTAGTTGATATCGATAAAAATTACTTACAACCGTTGGGTAATTTCAAGAATTTGAATGAAGAAGAAAACTACATACACAAAAATAAACTTTTTGCGTAATTAACTTTTTTTAATATTTAATATAATTTTCATAATATACAATCAAATTTTCTCCACATTTTCAGACTTTAATCTTCGTCGCCTGGGTGACAATATCCATTTTAGCCAACTAAATGACCTTTCTAGGTCAACTGTAGTAATTGGAGCAAATTCAAACAATTTATAGTATTGATGAATTTCTGCTATATGACTCAGTTCTATTTCTTTTCCGATAAGTATAAATGAAAGAGGTTTGCACATAGTTAAACGTATTCAAACTTAGCCATTAGTTTAGTTATGATAATGATGGTTAAAATTTTATTTTTATCGATGTCGATAAACTTAGTCGATTTTTAATTAATCACTAGCACTGGTACATTTTTGCCCCCGCCAAACCGGTGTTTGCTTATAAACCTTATTATATAAAACACTGAAGGTTGCTTTGACAGAAAACGCAATAACATCAATAGTCGTTCCTGGCGCTGCGGCGACAATACATGAAACCTTTCTAGGTGTTCTTGGTGCCCAAAGATTTAACGGGTTTTTGTTAAGGGTTACTAATAAACTAAGAAATACAGTCCACCCTTAATTATTTTGCCGTGTTTACTCAATTGATGCGAAGGGATTCAATTATATCCAATTTCTGTTTCTTTAATCCTCAACTCCGCTTTCTTTTCTTTGATCTCAGATCTGTTTACATAATGTTATTAAAAACCCCTTCGATATAATTCTGCACTTCTTATGGCATACGCAGTACTTACAAAATGGCGGTTTCGAGATAAACACGGTAAACATATTTTATGATATCTAAACAACAAATCTACCTA
Source organism: Epinotia bilunana (assembly GCA_947049275.1). Taxonomy (NCBI): domain Eukaryota; kingdom Metazoa; phylum Arthropoda; class Insecta; order Lepidoptera; family Tortricidae; genus Epinotia; species Epinotia bilunana. The sequence continues at coordinate 1,577,226 of OX346266.1, read as the reverse complement.
TGTATGTTATAAAACTATTGAAGTGTACTAAAAAATAGTTTAAAAAATCAAGCTTTCTATCGACATATTTTTTCCTTTACTTGACCTTATTTTATTTTGATAAAATGCGCAGTAGGTACTGCATTTTTATCAACTACCTGTGCTCGTGGGCATTACGGTATCACTATATGTAAGGCTAAACGCAGTATTTGTGTTTATTACGGAAAAATCACCTCGCACGTGTCCAAAACTGCGTTTCTAGTTCGCAATCATGTTGATATAAATTTTCATGCTTGCTAACTACTACCTAAAAGTGTTGGTAGGTAACATTTAAGTCCCGAAAAGATGAAATGCGGGTATTCTATTCTTTTTATTTTATTTATATTGTTATCACATTCAAATCATTATTTTTGATTAGTACTTAAAGTCTTCAAAATTCGTTTAAATATTTTTTTTCATTAAAGTGTATAAATATAAAACACCTTCACTCATCAAGTTATCATTGTTAATCTTTTGAATTATGCAAATTGTAACCAAATCAAGTGCGAATATTTTCAGGAACGTTTTGCACACATGTTTCGTCCGCGAATGACGTCGGCGCTCTGCCCCCCTATTCTGTAACTTGTTATAAGCTCACCTCAACGCTCACCCGCAAATACATCTTGACACCCCGATGCGTAGTAACCAAGCGTAGGTAGAGGTCTAGTTTTGTGACGGGTGACCGGCGGGGTGAACCGCTTTAGCGCGTAGCGAATAACAGCCCTGATTTACTAGCACGAAACGCGGCAATGTACCGTGCGGTTTCGTTGAATGCGTAGCTTTTTGTTACTCTTTCTCAGGTTATTATATAGATCTTTAAATCTACTTCTTCTCGTTCTAAGAGCAGTCGGTAGTCGACTTTCATTGCAGAACTAAGATATTCATATTTTAGTCGGACTCAAATCTATGACAAAACGGGTTTTATTAAGAGAATACAATTCCTTATAAGAGGAAGGTCCAATCGGTCATCAATTCGACTTAAGTAATTATTGAGCTTGCTGGAAATAATAATACTATGTATATAAAGTTTAATGACCAGTTCTGCAATAAAATTCCACTTGGTGCATAATAGAAAGAAAAGAAGAAGATGCAATGCCTATTTTATGACCGGCCATTTCATCACTTTCACATCCGTCACTTTCTGCCAAGTATGCGTGTGCGAGAATGACGGATGTCTTATCCACAACGATAAGTGTAAAATGACAACCATGCTATGCCCGCAGGCTCCATACAGAACTTCCCATGGTCCTTGATGCGGAGATTCTTTTTAGGCCTAGGGAAGGACAAAGGAAGTTTTTATCCCAAGAAATGCAATTGTTAATGAGCTTTCATTTTCAGATTATACAATTTCTAACCGGCTTATCCTTAAATTTATTTTCCACGAAAAGCTATAAAATGCTTTGAAAATTGGACCAGTGTTAAGGTCTTAGATACCAATAGATTTAAGGCTTTATTTAGGCCGTTATAAAGTTGAAGGTATCTATTTTATAACTTGACTGTAACGACATTTCGTTTTCAGGGCTTCAACTGCTTGCAATTGCCATCATGGGAAATGAAAGATTATTAATACTTTTGTTTATTGAGTTATTATTATCTACAGTCACAGAATGAACGATCATTTTTGAACCTCGGTATTTCAATAGGGCCTTTAGCTTACGGATCTACTTATTCTTGACCCAATTTCGGATCGTCGAATAAAAACAGGTAGGTACGGTCAAGGATTTTAATTGTTGACCCATTTAGGTGTCAACTAAATATGTTAAGGTGGTTCGCCGACCATACAAAACGTTTTTTGACATTCGCAGATTAACGGCGTGATATTTAAAAAAACTTATGTAACTATCTACATCTACACTTATAATTTTATAAAGAGGAAAGATTTGATTGTTTGTTTGTTTGTATGGAATAGATTCCGAAACTTCTGGACGGATTTGAAAAAATATTTTGCCATTAGAAAGAAAGAAAGAAAGAAAGAAAGATACATTTATTCACAAACACACGGACACACGTGTTAAACAATAAAATAATCAAAAAACAGGAAACAGATAAAACATGAAACAAGTGTGTCTCTGCGGCAGTGAACCGGACATTGGCTCAGCATTATGCTGAGGTGTCAGACACCTGCAGCGCTGATTTTCAGCCAGCACCGTCAGTGACTCACGGAAACGTCATACAAATGTAATAAATAAACTACCTACAGTATTGGGACAGGCGAAAGAGAAATAAAAAGTGAGATGATACATATACACACTACCTAGATGCAGCTTCAATAAAATATTTATATTTACAGTACACATTAAAAACAAAAACTAGATAAGAAATGAGAAATTGGCATATTTATTGCTGTCACAGTGCTGGGGATTAGGATTTTGATTTCTGGAGCGTCAACAAATAGCCTTTAAGCATACGCTTAAAGGTGTATCTGCTAAGCGCCCTTTGGATAGGAGGAGGGATATCATTCCAGCACTTAGACGCCGCAAACTTGAAACTACCTCTGAACGCAGCGGTTCGGTGCATAGGTATAATGGCCATTGCCTTAAACCTGCGCGCACTTTTGGACCACACCAGTTTATGAAAAAGGTAGGTGGGGGTTTCCTGTTTTACCACCCCGAACAGCAGAGTGGCCAGGTGCAGGCGCCGGCGTGCAGGCATGTTGAGCAAGTTAGCGGCGTTCAAGTATGGAGTGATGTGGGATCGGGGAGGGACTCTGAAACAAAAACGAGCACATGCGTTCTGCACTCGTTGTATGAGCCTCTTGGAACGACCAGTAATGCACCCATCATACACGACATCACAATAGTTTAACCTAGATAATACAAGTGATTCACATAGGTGTTGACCTATGTGAATCACTTGTATTCACGCATATTGTGTACACGCAAATCGACACTAAGGTAATCTCGTATATTATATAGAACTTTAAGGCGATAGAAGCAGTTACTCACAACATTAAGTATGTGGTTCTCAAAGCGCAGATTCCCGTCCATTAGAAGGCCGAGGTTGGTTGCTTCTACCACCCGTTCTATTTTATTTAGAAGCCGACATTATCCCTGAAGAACATAGACTACTTTTTACCGCGGGAAAATGCTTCATTCCTACGCACTAACCGTGCGAACCCGGGCCGGGCAGCTAGTCTTTCATAAATTGGCTTTCCATTTAAACTTTTAATTTAAAATAATTTGAAAATAATCGTTTTCCCAAAGTATCAGGTGACAAACTAATTTATTAAAATATTCTAGTTTATTCTAGGAAAGGGGCTATTTCGCGCAAATGGATAGTCAATTTATGAAAGTGGGTTAGTGTACGTAAGTTTCTTAAAATATCACGCCGTTAATCTGGGAATGTCAAAAAACGTTTCGTACCTATTGTGGTCGGTGAACCCCAAAGCTTAGAAGTGCCCAGTGTAAATTGAGCTTAATTACCTTACCTGTCAGTAACTATACTAACAGTTGTTACATTGGCGCAATCAGCGAACGAAAAAGTCATTCCCCCCGCATAATGGCAATGACAGCCATTCTGTGGGGCCATTTTGCTGCGCGAGTTAGACTTAAGTATGGTTTTGTCGTTGGCTGGGCGCAATACTATTACCTATATTGCGCGGAAGCGGTACTGCTTAATACAAAACAATTTATCATACACGTGAAAACAGTTTTTTATACGATTGAGGGTTAAGTTTTTCGAGTCTATGATGTATGTATGACTGTATGTACAGTCAACGGAAAAAGTGAGTGATCAAAATCAACATTTCAAAACTTGTTCTAGCATGACGCCCCAGATATTATTATAACAAATTATAATTGCATTTGGTATAAATGGCATTTTTAATATTATTGTAATAACACCGTGACACAGAAACGAAATGTCAAATCGAAATAATATTACACGATGTCATAATTATTTCTGTACCGTGAAACATGTCTACTTTGCCCGCTTTTTACGAAAAAAAGCGAATATCTTTTTTTATATGGTAGGATGATATTTTTTTTGCTTAACGAATCCTTCGTAGTCGTGCATGTGTTCACGAGGAGAAATATTTTTTGATCAACACCTATTCCAATTTTTGCCATAAATATGTTGTGTTTTGGTTCATTACCACTTTTTTTTTAAATTTGCTTTTTGGGCAAAGTTTTGCCTGGTGGCAAAGACTGATGGAATATTTGAAGACTATCTCTAAACAACCTAAGGACCAAGGTACTGTAGGTAGTACCATACCTATGTACGTGTCAAGTGACGAACAAAAGGAAGTCAAATCTTAAAATTATCTATCTACTACTAAATCTATTCAAAATATTTCTAATAAATCAAGCTGTTATAATAAGAACTTATTTCAACACTTGACGGATACGAGCGGTGTTGTAATTGCTTCGCGGTTTTGTCTGGCGAATATAACCGAGATAAACCGAACATCTTGACTTCTACTCCGAGGTCATGCAGTCCACAAAAACCCGTATTTTATACATAATCAGTTCAACTTGAAACACTCAATAATGACTTGAACTGATGGAATCGCATGTAACTTCGTTTTCAACATTTGAAATGGATGTCATCACTTATAACTCATTACGAGATAATTTACCTCTGCTAGACTACAACAGTCAGTAACATCTGACTTAATTTATTGTATATATTATTTTGGGACCGTAATATTTCATCAGTTTCTGTTCTGTTCTGTTGACTGTATATATCTGTGGCTCGCCCTGCAAACAGCTAGATAAACTTTACATTTGAGGTGTCGCCAGATTACTCTTATTCGCGGGAGTGACTATAAAATAGCAGTTTTTTTTCTATTACAGAACTTTCAACACAGGCTATGACTCGTTGTCCGATATGACCATTAAACAGAACAAACGACTTGGCAATAAAAACTCAGTTGGCACCATACTTCAGCATGATTGCACCAATACTAATTTAACCCCAAATAGTCGGGGTCTATACCTTGGCACAGGCCATTGGCAGTCGCCCATTAAAACACCACATATGAAACAGTTTTAATGAAATAGTTTATAGATCAAACCAATTGCTATGGCAATGTGTGTGTCCAAGTAAAGTATCATGCTTCAGTCAATTAATTTATTGAGTCAACAAATAAATACTAAAAATGTACACATTTGGCTTCACCGTACGGCGCATGTAACCGACTAAAATTTATTTAAAATTACAGACATAGATATACCTCATATCAGTGTATATGCAGTTTCGTTACAATCCAACACGTAGTTTTAAAATGAGAGCGTAACTATTATAAGCGTATTAGCATTATTATTAACTAACACTCATTTAGTTCTTAAGTTAATTATCTTTTACTAACACAATGTGTATGGACCTTGTCTGAAATAAATGTTTTTTATTATTATGCATCTCCAATTGAAATTCGAACCCCGGTCATTTGGAAGGCGTGCGTGGGGATATAGATCCAGCACGTAGAGGCCCTTTGCCCTTTATTATTATTATTCTCTTTATTCAGTTTTCTGCTTAGGCTAGGTTTTTACAATAATTATATAAAAAGTAAAATATATAACTTTACTTACATAAAAAACATATAATATTATTATTATTATTAATATGTATATAATATTATGAATAAATAAGTATGGGTATAAAATATATATATGCTAATCCAAATCTGTGCAACAGTTTTTTTCGCGTAAAACTAAAAAACCACAAACTTCAAGGTTTGTAATTAAAATAATACAATTAAAAACATTAACGAACAATAAAGAACAACCGAACCGTTAAAAAAGTGGAAAAAGTGAAGTAAAACATCAAGCGGCTGTGTAGAACAATTTATCAGGTTGCATAATAATTCAGGAGCCCGCGAATCTGTTTATGCAAATGACAGAAGATTGCAGTGCAGTTAAAGGAAAATAGTAGGGCACTCATAGCGAAAGAAATTGAAGAGATCAAAGAAAGAAGCGCGAAAGACCGTAGCATTGACGGCCGGTTTAGGACGCCAACGCACTAAGCGGCTAGCCGCGTGCGGCTTGCCGTGCGGTTGGACAAAACATGAAACCGCAAACGCAAAACCTCTACGCAGTAAATAAGCGGTTGACCGCAACCGCACGCGGCTAGCCGCTTAGTGCGTACAAGGGCTTAGGCTATACGTACGCACTTAGCGGCTGCCCGCACGGCTAGCCGGACAGACAAAATTGTATGTAACCGTATTATCTATACGCATTAAATTGCGGCTGCCGTCCAACCGCTCCGGTCGCTCGCAGCGCTGCGGCCCCTCGGCCGGGTAGCCGGACGGTCGCTGTACGCACTACGCGGTTTCACTGCGGTTGTCAGTTTGCGGTCGGTCGGCATCGAAAGCGCATGCGTTCATGGCGATGGACGACTACACTTACCTTAGCACTACTGTTAATTTTAGTTCCGGCTTGATGCATTTACGAAATCGAGTGTCTGTCTTCGTTATACTGGTTTTCAAAATGCTTAAAAGTTCTTCAAAAGATTTTGACTCATTCTTGTGTAAGTAATTAAAAAACTTCTCGTCGTACTTTTTGAGCTCTTCGAAGAAAATTTCGAAATGTCTGGTCTCATTTCGTATTGACAGAAATGGATGCACCCAGAATCTGTGTCTTTGTTTCTTTTTCTTTGTGTAACGCGAGTAAATATAATAAATACCGACAGCCTCTTCGACGTCCATCTTGGAAATGGTCGATCGCTGTACGCACTTGGCGGCTGCCCGCACTGCGGCTGGCCGTCCGGTTGGCCGCAACTGCAACTGCAACCCGCGGCCAGCCGGACGGCCGGCCGCAGTGCGGGCAGCCACCAAGTGCGTACGTAGCCTTAGCCTAGTTGGGTTTTTTATACCACGTCGGTGGTAAATGGCTTGCCTGATGGTAAGTGGTCACCGTAGCCTATGGACGCTTGCCCCTCCAGGGATGTTGCCGCGCCTTGCCGACCCTTTAAGAATGTATACATAATAAAAAAAGGTTAATTAAAGTGAAAAATATACCCCACTTGATCACGTTGATAGGGATAAGTGAGGCGCAGGAGGAGCCCTGTCACTTTTATGATTAACTAGCTTCTGCCCGCGACTCCTTCCGCGTGGAACTCGTTTATATCATAGCACCATACAAACTTTCATCCCCACTTTCACCCCCTCCGGGGATGGTTTCCGGGATAAAAACTATCCTATGTCCTTCCCCGGGATCCAAATTATCTTTGATTTGATATTTGACATTTATAATATTAGTATTGATTAATCTTTTATTTATTTTGTGTGTCTAACATAGTATATCAAGGCAATTGTTACTAACAAAAGTGCTTAACCATGGATTCTGAAATAAATGTTTTTTTTTTATATTCATCGCATAATATTTGCATATATCTATAATATTTGCACTATAACAATTGAATTCATACTATTTTAAAAACAAAATGAGATTCCGAATGCGGGACGCGTTCCTTTGGCAATAACGTAATGATTAATTCGTTTATACATCTAAAACATGAGATCCAAGCCGGCCAATATACATCTAGAACATGAGATCCAAGCCGGCCAATATACATCTAGAACATGAGATCCAAGCCGGCCAATATACATCTAGAACATGAGATCCAAGCCGGCCAATATACATCTAGAACATGAGATCCAAGCCGGCCAATATAGCTATACTTAGCATTTTACTGATTCTCAGGAATCAGGATGTCCAATATATGGCCTTCACACAGCGCTTATCCGATTCGATATTTTCTCGCATACGGTTTTACCGTCTACGAGACGGCCGTTCACACGGTGTGAGGTCCATTCGGTTTTATCACGTATGCGGTCTTCCCGTATGCGTGGCCGCCGTTCACACAGCGTCTATTCGATACGATTTGCCAGCCGCCACACCAGCAGTCGTTGAGTGCACGCCGAATGCATCCTCGTATTCCAATTTTTCCTATATCGGTATTTAAGAGGCCGCAGTAAGCTCGGCCGAATATCACCTTCCCATACAAACGTAGTTACGCTCTCATTTTAAAACTACGTGTTGGATTGTGACGAAACTTTGCATATGTTTTTTTTTTTTTGTCCTTGTCGTATCCGACGACGGCGACCCTTACAATTTTCTCTGATGAGCACGTATATGGCTCGCAAAGAACTTAATTTTAAATGTCCGGTCACATTGTGTGCAGGTCCCTGGTCATTGTAAGTATACTCATAAGTATAGGATGGTTTGGGTCGAGTCTTCCGTAAATGGCGCTTTTGATCCAGGTGTTCAAATCGAGCTACTTCAAAAGAAGCTACACCTTTTCTGACTTTATTACGCCATTCCGGTCTCATAGACGCCACCTCCTCCCAGCCCTCATCAGGTATATCGCAGGCTTTGAGATGACATTTTAATACGTCCTTGTAGCGCAGAAACTGCCCCCCACGATTACGCTTTCCATCCTTGAGCTCGGAGTGGAAGACAGATTTTGGAAGTCTGCAGTCTGTCATGCGACTAACGTGACCACTCTATCTCAACTGGCCTTTCATCAGTATGGCCTCCATGCCGGGCATGTTACATCTACGTAAGACGTCCATGTTGGTCACACGATCCTGCCACCGAATGCGGAGAATACATCGTAAGCAACGCAAGTGGAAGGTGTCAAGCTTTCTGATATCTCCCTTGTACAAGCACCAGCAGTCAGCAGCATATGCGAGTATTGGGAGCACCATAGCCTTGTAGACAGAAAGCTTGGTTTGAAGTTTCAGGTCGTGCGATTTCCAAACACGTTGGTTCAGTTTGCCAAAGGCAGCTTTGGCTATGCGTAGTGGGATCTCTGAGGCTAGGCGATTATCACTTCGGATTTGGCTGCCCAGGTACTTAAAGCTGGTCACTTCCTTTAACACTGAACTGCCCAAAGTAATTTGCGCTGTGTCAGCATTGCACCCTCGGGGTGCTTGCTTAAGTACCTGAGTTTTGGCGACGCTTATAACTAGGCCAAATTCGCAAACTTAAATTCGCTGTATTTTTTTTTACTATGGTATCTGAAGCTACATAAACTAATTATAGACCTGGATATACCTCATGTCATTGTACATGCAAAGTTTCATTACAATCCAACACGTAGTTTTAAAATGAGAGCGTAACTACGTTTGTATGGAGAATCGAGCTTACTGCGGACTCTTTAAGAAGCATCGGCGCCCGAGACAATCCGTCCTCCATCTCTTCGTCTTCGTCTTCGTCTTCGCTGTATAAGTTACTTTTCTCATTTGACTGTGATAGTACTAAACGTGTCGCCTGAATACCGCAGGAACCGCCCCTCGTTGCAAACCGTTTTCGTTTCCTCGTACAAAAATACCATAAAGCTTTTTAAGACAATACAAATTGACTTATTTCCTATCTTTTACATTGTTCCTTGCGAGCAGTAACTGTGCTCTAGGTACACATAGTTTAACAATTTTACCTGTGTTTTGTGAAGATTTACTATCATTTGGCACATATGGAAAATCGATAACACGAAATGATCATTTTGAAATGATGAAAATATGTCTATACTTTTTATGACCATTTTTTTGTGCTGAATGATAGTAAATCTCTGAGAAAACCTTATGTTTACTACTTGTAAAAGAGCCCTTCAGGCCTCGTACAAGATTTGAGTTCAAGTTTAAGAATTGTTGAATGGGATGGGAGAAGAAGGCGAGAGGCGAGTTCAGAATACAAATGATCTTTTTGGGATCATTAAATATTTACCTCATATTACTTTTTAGGGCTCCGTACCTCAAAAGGAAAAAACGGAACCCTTATAGAATCACTTTGTTGTCCGTCCGTCTGTCTGTCAAGACCCTTTTTCTCAGGAACGCGTGGAGGTATCAAGCTAAAATGTATACCAAATACTCAGGTCTACTGTCCCTTGGAGCTGTGAAAATATCAAACTTCTAAGCCAACGCAATCAAAAAAAAATCGAAACTCGCAAGGGAATCAAAACCTACAGGGTACTTCCCGTGAACTCAGAATCTTGAAATTTGGTACAAAGCAACGTCTTATAGCACAAATAAAGGAAAAATTGTGAAAACCGTAAATTTTGCGGAACCCTCGGTGCGCGAGTCCGACTCGCACTTGGCCGGTTTTTTTTATTATTTGCTTGCTATACATATAAAAAAGACTTCGTGATCGCATAGGTACGTGCTCCATTTGACCAAGTTTCACACAAATAGAAATCTTTACATCAAATTTTATGGATCCGTGTAATCGAACCAAGTGCAACATTCAAGTTTGTAGAAAACTAGTAGAGTCTTGCAGAGAACGCAGGAAAACCCGCCGGATTAATATAGCCTATAACCATCCACAAAGTGTCACTACACACGTGGGAGTTTTTTTTAATTTTCCAAACTTATAAAATTAAAAAGCTACTAAATCGCAGACTTTTACTATTTATAATATTAGTAATTAGTAATTAAGTACTCTTAATACGTGTCTGAGTAATGTATTAAACATTTTTCGGCAATATTTCAGTAGGTATATGATAAATGCCACAACAGTTGAAACTATACATATATTATGCTTTAAGTTTGACAAAAACACCGTTTAGTCCTGCATAAAATATGGCGTACAATTTCTGCATCGCTCATTTAAATATGTAACTGGCAGGTTCCTCGAGCGAATTCAATATTTCTTGAATTTTACGAAAGTTCGTATGACACACGAAGCGTTTCTTGAAAGTCAACCTTATTGAACTCGTGTTAAGTGCCTATTTCTAAAAACGCAATGAAGAAATGCGATTTTTGAAGTTTGGCTAGGCATATTTCTTCGGAGAGGCACGCTGGGATCGAGGCAACCAATACTTACTCTTTTTAGTTGCTCTCGATAGCAGCAGCTTTCAACGTAGTTACTAATCAAGTTTATTGAGAAGCCTCCAGATTTATTTCTATTAAGTACACGTTGTTGTTGGTACAGGACTGGTCATTGGGGGAGGCCTTTGTCTGGCAGTGAACGTCTTTCGGCTGATATGATGGCGACGATGATGATACATTGTTACTTAATTATTTCAAATTGAATGTGTAAAGGAAAAATAGTTTGACAAAGACGCAGAGATTTACTTCCTTTTAAGCATTATATTATGCTTGAGTCAGGAGACACCGGTTTTACAGTAAAATAAGTGGTAATAGCAAACCAAATAAAAATAATTTGTCATATTAAGTGTATTAAATCACTTTCACATACCTAATACTAATACTAGGAATTTACAATTTAGACTTAACAGGATATGTGTATGTGTGTCTGATATTGTATTTTTTTCGATGTACGGTTTAGCACGTGACTTTAAATGTTGAGTACCTACCACTGGGCTTTTTCAAAAACATATGTCCAAAATCTTCATCTTCCTCTTAGCGTTATTCCCGGTAGTGCCCCTAAAGACGCCAACGCACTCAGCGGCTCGCCGCGTGCGGCTTGCCGTGCGGTTGGACAAAACATATGAAACCGCAAACGCAAAACCTCTACGCACTAAGCGGTTGCCCGCAACCGCACGCGGCTGGCCGCTTAGTACGTACAAGGGCTTAAGGAGCCCGGGGTCCACTTTGACTTATGTACTAAATATCATTTAATATTTAACAGCAGCTAAGGCAAAGGACAAGATCGCGAGGAAACCGTTCTAATCCCAATAAGGTCTAGTTTTCCATCTGGGTTCGAAGGTCAAATGCCAGACGCTTTCTAAAAATTTGTGCCTAGGTAGGTATGTCAAATCTTGGGATTATACGGACCGCGGGCTCCTTTAGGGCACAACCGGGAATAACGTTACGGGGAAGATGATGAGGTACACTTATGGCCTTATTTTGTATTTACTGCCCCATGTGAAGTCGATCAGAGAAATACATCCATCAAACTTTGCAGCACTGCGTATTCATAGCAAAAAGCAGTTTGTTTGTTTTAATTAGTACCTACATTAGCTTCAGTCAAAGGTTTCTTCATAGGTATAACAGGTGTCGAGTGGGCCACGGACTTACAGCCATGGGTCGCACCTGTGAGCTATCGCAGCATCCAAAGGTTGTCAAACACTGCAGGCTAGCCCCGCAGGGGCACACTGTATATTAGTTGGTTCACTAATGCTTGACCAAAAAATTATTGACAAATGGTAATTTGACAAACAACGTTTCACCAAATGATCATTTGGCAAACGAGACATTTGACAAAAGTATCATCTTACAAAAACTCACTTAGCAAATGATCAATTAGCAAACACTACACTTGGTAAATGGGTTAAATAATAAAATGTCAATTGACCTTTTTTTCATTTCAGCAAATAATATGATTCGCAAATTAAGCATTTGTCCAAATGTCATTTGACAAAATGTTATTTCATAAAAAGAACTTCTTTAAAAATAGTCGGTTCTGGCGCTTCGCCGGCCGCTGCCGCGGCACGCTCGCTTCGCTCGCTCGACTGACGCGCTGTAAGTTCGCAGTTCAACCTAACACTCCTCCTCGCTTCGCTCGTCGTCGTACCTAACGGAGACCTAGGTAGACAGACATTCCGCAATATTTTGAAAAACACTTTGTATCCCTGACTGACGACGATAGCAAAACAATTGCTTATTAGTTTAAAGAAACCAAATTTTCCAAATAATGTGTATTAATTTGACCGAGACCATATCTATTATGAGATTTATTAATAAATGAACCACTTGTCAAATAATACATTGTACCAAACGTTTTTAGACCAATAGTAGTTTTGTCTGATAACTCAATTGCTAAATGTTCATTTAGTCAAATAATTATTTATAAAATGTAAATTTAACTGTTGATCATTTGGAAAAGTGAGTCATTTGTAAAATGACTAGTAGTAAAATGATCAATTGGCGAAACATTTTTTTGCAAAACGTTGTTTGTCAAGTGTAATTTTGCCAAACGACTTTTGTTCAAACGGCAGGACACCATATTAGTAAAGCACAAGTCTCGAAACGCAACTTTTATACCTACTCGTAGCTTTTTTAACTCGCCCTAACGACTCCTGTTCAGTCCATTATATGCTTTTACCCTAACAAGCACGAAGTTTAAGCTGCGGAGTTATCTAGATTTCATTCAGCGTTTGTTTCTCGAAGACTACTTAAATGTTTAGTGAAAAAGCAACTTTACCGAAGTGAAACAAATAGTTGGTTTCCACACCATAGTACGGTAAAGTTGTCTGCAGATAAAAGTATCCACACTGCATTGAAGTTTACAGGCCAGCCCTGCCATTCGTGTTGCTAGGAAATGGTAGCAAATTCAAATAGAAAACTTAGTTATGATTTGACATTTTCAATAAGACCGACGGAGAGAAAAAATATCGTTTGAATTAAAAACCTGCGTTTTAAAAGGCGTAAAACCAAGTTTTATTAATGTATACATATTTTTTCTAGAAATTAAAAAATATGTATTTTTAAGAAAGTACTAATTTCATCCTACTAATATTATAAATGCGAAAGTTTAGATGTTTGGATGTTTGTTACTCAATCACGCTTAATCGGCTGAACCGATTTGAATGAAATTTTGCACGAAGGTAATTTATAGCCTGGATTAAAATATAGGATAGTTTTTACCCCGGGTCAACGCGGACGAAGTCGCGGGCGGAAGCTAGTTATGTAATAACCATTACTCGGTTTTATTCTATTCCGAAATTAACATTCATTACTTTCGGTTACAGAAATGTATAAATTATAGTCTTTTCTTGAATTAATTACTACTATTATACTCGAATTAACTAGTATACTCGTATCAAGATGAAAATGTTACTAAAATTACAATAAGATTTATTAAAGTGCGAAGTTATAGCAGATTATAATATATGTCACTTTGTTATTCCTACAATTGGTGAACCAGTAATTACAAATCAGAAGTCCTTACCAATATTATAAATGTGAAAGTGTGTGTGTGTGTGTGTTTGTTTGTCCTTCTTTCACGTCGCAACGAAGCGTCGTATTAATGTGTTTTTTTGTACGGAGATAGTTTAGAGGCTGGAGAGTGACATAGACTACTTTTCTAGCGGGAAAACATCTAATTCCTACGGGAAAATTCAATATGTTACAATTTCATAACCACGCGGGCGAAGCCGAGGGCATTAGCTAGTTTTTCATATTTTATTTAAAAGTTTTGTTGTTCCGTAGAATAGTAAAACACTATTTGTTATTATAGTGACGGCTATTCGGGTTTACAATAAAGTTTACTAATAACAAGTCAGCGACCACCCCTGCACCTTCCCACCGCTCATTCGCATGGTGACCGCTCGCGGTGCGAGACGGCGTTTTCTGATGCTGGAGTTTAAAAACCGTGTAAAAAAAGCAAACTGGAAGCTGATCCAAGCGTAATCGGAGATTTCGTGTGATGCGTGATCATATCAACTGATCAACTTTTGTTCGTGCATCACCGCGATCCAAGTGTACGTGTGTTACGTGGAGCGCTTCTAACGCATTTGGATTGTTTCAGATGTGGACCCACTTTATCGAATCGAAACGTGACATTGAAAATAACCGAGTATTTTTTTAAATTGTAAATAGGGTATGCCTGTATGAGCTAGAGATAGAATATGTTGATGCTTTTGTCATTAATTATGAAGTTATTAGTTAATGAAATGACAAACGTATTAAAATCGTTTAACCCTGGCTCATTCAGGCATACCATAGCCACATTTTAAAATTTCGAGGTTATTTTCAGTATCACGTTTCGATGGCCAGATAGTTAATATTAAACAAAATACTGGGAATTACGTCGCAGCTTACTGATTTCTTTTCTAATCCCTAGTAACAGGAGTATTAAATCCCACAAAAAAATTGTACAAATTAAAAAATATTTAGTCTCACCGACTACGAATGTCATCGGCGTAACTAACACATATTAATAGCAAGTATGTTATATTATTTGCGTTCAAATAAATTTTATTTGTTATTAAGTAAACAATATTGTAATTCCAAAAGAAACATGTTTCTTTGCTGTTAGTAAACTTGGCATTTATAATATTAAGTGTTTAGTATTTACATTAAAAATATGTCGCCAATGGGTACTTAAATTACTACCATCACGACCTTTCGACTCACCCAGGAAAAACCTTACTTATGCCAGGGAAAAAATAAACAACCCATCGTTATATTCGTACTTTCGATTAGTATCACATTTGTTCGTTAAAACATACAAGGTGTAACAAAAATGGGGTATGAACCGATCAAGGGCTTAACAGGTATCGTGTTCTGGTAAGGAAAACAGAAAAACAAATTTTTTGACGCGATTTTTTTTTTAAATTTCTATGGAGCTTGTCGCTCCAGTCGGCCAACACTCAAGACTAAAGTAAAAAAAAACGCGTCAAAAAATATTTTTGTTCATGAGTTTTTAGCCAAACCATCGACGTAATATTTGTTAATGTAGGTAGGTACTAAATTCGATATAAACTCACTTTTACATTGACAAAATGTGATCTCGCAGTGATCGGTTACTAGTCCATCGCCCACAACATACTTCAACGCTGCTCCCTTAGTTGACTTTTACGAGACCCACGGGAGGAAAGGGGGTGATGAAATGCTAACCGACACCTCACGGGGAGCGGGGGGGGGATAAAGGCTATATTTTATCACGTGGTGCCTCCTGCGTTCTTTAATATTTGGATTTGCGGATTTTTTGTAAATTTAAAAGCTATTACCGTCTCTAAAATTATTAAGTTCTTCTGTTACGCGTTATTCTTTTTTATATTATTATAGGTACGGTCAGTTGCTGAACTTTTTATAAAAACCGAAAGTTCTTTCAGTGTTGAATAAAACTTTCATCATAAAATATTTATGATAGCTTATTATTTCAATAATAGAATCGTAGAACTTTCGCTTCATAGACATTCGGTTTTTATTCAAATTACATTTAAGTATATTCGATATTTGACCTTTTCGAAACGCACAGAAATGTTTAAAGACGCGTTTTCAGTAATAAACTGGTCAAGTGCGAGTCGGATTTTAGTTTTCCCATACATTTTGAGACCCAGCGCCTGATGAAGGCAACAAGCATTTTTTTCAAAGTTCCTAAATATATATTTTATTCTTTTTTTAATATTTGTTGTTATAGCGGCAACAGAAATACATCATCTGTGAACCGGGAGTAACGCTAGCAGGAGATGAGGCAGAATTCCTCAAATATAATATTCAATTTAGATAAATCTGACGAAATTGGCTGCCAAGCTTATGAGGCAGGCAAATTTATAAAATAAATTATCTCTCACCCCTTGAATTAGATTTGTTAGTAAGTGGCTTAACTTAAATTTAACATTTACATGAAATATCATTTCAAAATTGCATCCAATATGTCTGAAGATTTGATATTTTAATCTGTTATTGTAATAAAAATACAATGAACAAGCCTTGTTTTTAATCTCCAAATTGTAATTGAAATAAACAATAGTAGGAAATCATACATTTTAAATCACACACACTTGAATAAAGACCATAATGTCACATATCAATCCTAGCCTGATTGACAACTAGTAACAAATACCACCATATTATTGTATAAAACGCCACGACAGCAACATTGGGAAAAACGAACGCAAAACCACAACCATCGAAACAGTTATGTTTGAACAGGCAATACATACATGCAACTATATTAATTAAAAAATTTATACACAAATGAATCAGAGTACACCATAAAAATATCAGTAAATACAGGTCATTATGTTGACAAATACCACACAAGAGGACTATACTAGTGGTAAATAATATAGAGTTGTTAATAGTGATTGCCATGATATAGGAAAGGAGATCTATTTTGCTTTCATACGTCGTCTTCCAAAGACCGAAATTAGCGCCGAACGAGACGACATAGAGGACGCTGATAATACCGTAGAAAAGGCTGCTGACACCGATGAGGATAGTACCAACTTTCACAGGGATACAATAGAGACATTCGTCCTCGACGTACATAACACGAAAGGGCAGACACGCAGTGTTATCCCAGAAACAAAAACTGTTCCGTCGTCCCCAGGAGTTGCCCATTTTAAAATGAAGCAATCAGTTCACATTATGCATTTGGACTGGCTTTGGGAGAGTGACTGCGATTTGATGTTCTCGTGTGCGAACGATTGTGGCTCGAAGAAATTCTTAGAAGTACTTGTAGTTTTCCATTATTATGGATTATGGAAATAAGCTTGTTTAGGTTTCATTGTCGTACATATAGATAGGTCAAAGAGTGATAGATGACAATTTGAGTTATGAATGAACTGACATGTCAGTATTTGCGAAAAGTTTGGCTGCGTTCTAGTTATACTATCGTGTTTTAAGTGGTGTGTTTTCATTCAAATTGGCTTTGTTTAGGCTTATCGTAGACAAATCAGGTTTTAATTTAACGTCCAATTTTCAGATAAGTATAGATTTCGAATCGTGGCACTTGAAAGCAATAATACCGCTAATGATAACGAATCCAAAATCAAACTCCTTTTGGTTTAAATATTAGTATTTATTCTTTAAATGCAAAAATACAAGCTTTTTTAAAACAATAATCATGTAAAGGCGGAAACACATTAATAAAAGGCGACGCGACCCGATGAAACGCGACGCCATCGCCAGCCGCCTCGGATGTTCATAGTGTGATTCTGTTCATAGAAAATAATACAATTTGATTCGACTCAACACGCGTCGCGTTTCATCGGGTCGCATCGCGTTTTAATAATGTGTTTCCACCTTAATTGTTTCGAACACGTTTTAAACATGGTATGTTTGAAACGTGTTTGTGTAAACATAATGGTAAGGTTACCGGGAACATCTTTAATTTTGAAAAATACTTCCCACTTTTAATCCGGAAAATGTGGGCACGTGTTCCTTGAAATATTTCGCAACATAATGGCGTGCCTAATGGGTTTTGTCGCAGTAAAGATTATTAAGCAAACTTTTTTGTAAGTGCCTCTACGCCCTTTTTTACGATATTTCGTCAAGTTTGAATCAGGAAATTGGGGTTATGTGTATTCTTTTTCCATCCTTGCGGAACAGGTTAAACATTGAGACGCAAAATTGCATAAAGACTCTCACAAACTGGAGCGGCCTGTGGTGGCGATCAATAGTAAAATTTTGACATTAGCTGTCAAGTTTACTATTGGCCGCCGTCGCAGGCCGCGCCAGTCTGTGAGAGGCTTTGGGTGGGTGGTACCCAACCATCGGTAATCATAAGCGGTGTTTGTTAAAACCTGAATGTATGGAAAGTTTGTCAAGTTTCTATACAATGACAATGACAGCTGTCGGCGCCATAATATAACGTTGATCGGTCTGTAATCATAAGTAGGTGCAACTGGCCCTTAGTTTCCGCATGTCTGTTGCCGGCGCTACAAAATAGGGCTGAAGACTCAAATTTTATTATTACTTCAAAAGAAAGAATGCACAAAAATATGCCTAATGCCGAAAATCCCATTCAAATATCAAAAAATTACGAAACTACAACCTTTTTTATGTTGCTTGTTAGAGAGAGACAATGCTAGCAGATCGTGACGTCACGATGCTTAAGCGTCATAATAAAGTTAAAAGCAATCGTTTTGTATAAAAGTGCGTTTTGTGAAAAAGGGAAACAGGGAAGGGGGTCTTAAAACTTTGGATAAATGTTCAAATTTTGTGATTATTTAACCTCTTGCGTTGCTTTTTCTCCATTTGACTACATTCTTAAAAAAAATCAAGAAAATACATCATAATTGATTATTTTATTTAGTGTCTACATCCCTCTTCAGCCTGTGTTGCGCGCCTAATTTGACAACTACTGTCAAGTTTACTATTGACCGCCACCGCACCGCGCCTAAAGTCTAAGGCCTCTCACGGACTGGCGCGACCTGGCCGCGGCGGACTATAGTAAACTTGTCATTAGCTGTCAAATTTACTATTGTCCGCCACCGCAGACCGCGCCAGTGTGTTGCAGGCTAAACGCATAGCAAAATAATACATACATAGGTATTTAGAAGATCCTCCAGCTAGCATTTAGAACCGACATTTAGCTAGAAAACTCAAATCATGCCATCCCGCTCTACTCTCTGGGTGTCGTGTTTTGTGAGGCCTCACCCCCTTAGATGATGAGCTCGGGGATAAAAACTATCCTATGTCCTTTCCTGGGATTCAGACTATATCTATTACAAATTTCATTGAAATCGGTTCAGCGGTTTAAGCGTGAAGAGGTAACAGACAGACAGGCAAACACACTTTCGCATTTATAATATTAGTATGGATCGGTGAGATTCTTCTTTACATCAGTCAATTTCCCTCTCACATACTTCTCATAGAACAATGTAGCTTTCTTTCACAGTTGAAATGTCAAAAACGGATAAGTATTATTAACAGCGATTCATTGTCAGTGACAATTTTATCTTCAAACATGACATACGGGCTAGTTAAGGCCTCCACACACCGTGCGCGGGTCGTGCGCGGCGCGGGTCGGGCAGTATCTCTATCTCCTTCGCACAGTAGCGCGGCGTCTCTATCGCACAGAAGCGTGGGCCCGCGCCACTGTGTGATAGAGATAGTGAGAGAGATATTAAATGCGTTGGTAGTGAGAGAGATACCTACCGACCGCGCCGCGCACGACCCGCGCCGCGCCCGACCGCGCGCGCGTCCGGTGTGTGGAGGCCTTTAAAGTACCTTTACGAAGGACTGCTACAAAACGATGGATCTGATGCAAGGAAGAGCCCATTTAGCACTGGCCAGCGACCAATTATGAGGTGAGGCCTGAATCACACTGACGCGGCTTGGCCGCGGCGGGCAATAGTAGATTTGTCATTAGCTGTTGAAATTTCTATTGGCCGCCACTGCTGACCGCCCCAGTGTTATTCAGGCACTGATAGTGACAACGCTGGCAGTGCGAATGATGAGTCTGTCCCGGTGCGATGTTAGAGCTGCGTTTGGTTGTATTTGCAATTTGTGCGGTACTATTAGCAAGAAGTGCTCGTCGGCCATAAAAATGGCCCACTCCAGCGACAAAAAAAAAACATAGAAGTCTAAGTAGCGCCGCAAAATGGCCCCACAAAATGGGTGCAATTGCTATTAAGGCTCTCACAGACTGGCGCGGCCTGACCGCGGCGGTCTATAGTAAACTTGTCATTTAGCTGTAAAATTTACTATTGAGCGCCACCGCAGGCCGCGCCAGTGTGATTGAGGCCTTATGCGGGGTGGGGGCGGGGTGTCAAAACGATGCCAGGCAGCCGTTTAGTTCGAACATGCGCATACCGGGTTTAAGGCACGTGTTTGGATAGAAATTTGTAAAGAGCCGCAACCTATTGTTTTTTCGTTCGCTGGCCCACTCATACACAGTTTTTTATCTGTAATGCAGTTGTGATTTGTGAAGCAATATGACATGCATTAGCACTCAAAACAGAATATAAAGCACCATCAAGCACTTTAACTCGACAAATCGCAGCCAAATGAATGGATGAATGCAGTGAATGGAACTCAGCAATTAGTTGGCGAATGATTCCGCATAATTCCAGGCTAAAATTCGACTAAAATTGCGATTGATTTAGCCTGTCCGAATTACGCGAAATTGGACGGGCAATTGTGGTGGCTGGAGGAATTATTGCCAGCGCTGATTCTATGGAACATGCCGACTTTGTGGGCGATTTCACCTGATGGTTTATGAACGTATACATTCTATTCATAAACTTAGTGTTATTAAAGCTTTGCATCTATTATAGCCGCTGTTTTGTGTGTGTTTACGGATTGTACCCCTTTTAAACGAGAGGGCTTACCGCGACACGAAACCTAACTTCGTTCGTGTGACGACAGACACACACGTTTTCGTTTTGCGGTTGCCACTCAGGTTTTTGTTTTTTTTTCTCTCTCACATAGAATTGTGTGTGAATATTAAAATCAATAGTGACATTATACTTAAATGTGAAAGTGTGTATGTGTGTCTGTCTGTCTGTCTGTCTGTCTGTTACCTCTTCACACTTAAACCGCTGGACCGATTGTGATGAAAGATATAGAGATAGTTCGAGTCCCGGGGAAGGACGTAGGTATTATCCCCGAAAGTTTTTAGTTTCCCGAAATCACTCCTAAGGGGGTGAAAGTTTGTATGGACCCACGATATAAACGAGTATATAAACATCGTTGCGGTCGGGTGGAGTCACCAGGCCCTGTATCATGGTCGCCCTTATCACGCGAAAAGTGACAAGATAGAGCGTCCGTCTTTTTCTATCGAACGGTGTCAGCCAGTGACTGATACGGGGCCAGCTTGCCCCTGCAGTGCCGATATACAGACATCATCGAGGACTGGTCCTTAACGCGCTACGCTGGTAGCCCTCCAGAAGACCTGATTGTCCTTAGCGACGAAGCCATCAAGTGGCATCAGCCTCAATATTCATTTATAGTGATTATGTATGTTAAATTATAATAATAAATAAGCCCGCGGGGGCAGCTTGTGGCGAGCTGACGGTGAGTAGCGACACCGCGGACCCCTAACTTCCAGAAGACCCAAGTAATCAGGCCCTCGCATCTGTGCTTGCCTTAACCGGCCAGCCAGAGTGGACTCACAAGAGCGTAACCTATGCTCCACGTTGGAAGTGTAAAATGTCATAACGCCGGCGGCCCTTGAACGTATTACCGGGATCTGGCGCACCGCAGACTCACCTCTTGACAACCTCACAGCCGCTCAGACGTGTTGCTCCATTTTCACACTGTGCGTGCGACTGTTTATGGGGCCCACTTAACGAGTTGGCGAGTCACCCCCTGCCTTTTCACAATTTTGAGACTAATTGTCACGGCAGGTGCCCGCTAGTCTCCTCCCATAACCCATTTTCCAGACTACCCACCATTCAATCCAATAAACCCATGACCTTAGTTTCCATCGCAGCACAGTGTTGCACTGCAATAGTCTTTGCACCTGGCGTTTTGTTTTAAAGGGCCTCTGCGCTGTTGGCTTCGGCCCCACGCATGCCTTCCAAAAGTCCGGGATATGGTCCTGAGATATGGTAATAATAATAATAATACAGGCGTAGGGATGTGACGGCCCCATCGCCCACCAGATTTCTGGTGCAATCAGTCAACGTAAGGCAGCTTGTGGCGGGCTGTTAGGGAGTAGCGACCCTACGTACCTCAGTACTCCTGGGGGTTTCCTGTGGTCAGGTTGAGCCGACCGGGTGGATGGTTGGACAGGCCCCGTGCCTTTGGCTTGCCTTTACTGGCCGTTCAGAGTGGAGTCGCAAGAGCTGTTGCTCGAGGGTTGATGTGGACACCTAAGTGGCGAGTTGGCTATATGTTTAAAGTCCAGTGCCACCTCTCTTCCCCCCAGCTTTCTGACCGTTGTTGCCCTTAGGCCATTTTTTTAATGTCGCTATTAATAAGGGCCCATCTAGCAGTTGGCGAGTCACCGTCTGCCAGAGATAAAAAGTGAGACAGTTTTATTAGGCAGGCGTCCGATGTTTCACCCAATAGCCCAGCCACTAGTCCATCATTTTCACCCAATAACCCGTTTCATTTAGATTCCATCAACCATCAATAGGCCCTATACTCCTCAGCGGGTGCTGTCTCTGTGTGCGTCCCATGACACGGGCAGGGACAACATCCGCTCGGTGTACTCCTTGCATTTTATTAAATTGTCAAATGGGCCTCTACGTGTTGGCTCAGTTGGTACTTTGTAGGTACCTAGCTCCACGCACGCCTCCCAAAGGTCCGGGACGTCATTGTCCCGTGAGCGGGAAAGACATACATAATAATATAAAGTTGATGCAGTTCTAAGATCCTTCTTAGGCGCTTGCATGGGGCAGTGGACCACAGTCCTTCGTCAACTGGAGGGAGGAGATTGCCCTTCTGGTTCGCATGACTCTATAAGGATTGAGCGTGGGATCTTCCAGGGCGACAGTCTTGAGTCTTTTGTGGTTCTGCCTAGCGCTGAATCCACGTAGCACCCTGCTGAAGGATTCAGGACTAGGTTGCCGGCTTTGGAGAGAGGGTGAGGTCATTTCTCATCTGCTCTATATGGATGACCTTAAGCTATTTGCACCAAATGGATATGACCTGTTGGAACTACTAAAAACAACAGAAGTCTTCAGTAGCGCCATCAAAATGGAATTTGGTGTCGATAAGTGTGCGGTCATGCATGTACAGCGGGGGAAAGTTGTAAATTCAACAAATTTGCAACTTTCTGAGACAATGTCTCTCAAATCTATCTCCGAAGCAGAAACCTATAAGTATCTTGGTATGTCACAATCATTGGGTATTGAGGGTAAGGGCGTAAAGCGGGCAGTGAAGGAGCGCTTCTTTTGTCGCCTGACCAAAGTACTTAATAGTCTCCTTGCTTACTTACTCCTTTGGCGTACTAAGGTGGACTCAGACTGAGCTGAATGCCCTGGACCGAAGAGTCCGAGTACTGCTTACTGCGCATCGCATGCTACACCCACGCTCGTCTGTTATGAGACTGTACATCTCGCGGAAGTGTGGAGGTCGCGGCTTTTTGAATGCCAAAGACCTTCACAACCGCGAGGTGTGCAGTCTCAGGGATTATTTCCTACGCAACGAATGTGGGATTCATCGCGACGTAGTAGCAGTAGACGGAAACTTCACCCCGCTCTCCTTGGCAAACGAGAACTGGCGCAGACTTAAAGTAATGAGCGCCGAGGACCGCAGGGCCGTATGGAGGAGCAAGGAGCTACACGGGCGGTTCTACAAGGCCCTCACAGGACCCGATGTAGATCTGCTTGCGTCGGTATACTGGTTACGTTTTGGGGATCTCTTCGGGGAAACCGAAGGTTTTGCCTGTGCAATTGCGGACGAAGTTATCATGACGAACAATTACCGGAGGTATATCCTTTAGGACGGTACGGTCGACATTTGTCGGGCATGCCGCCGTCCCGGGGAGTCACTCAGGCATATTATCTCCGGTTGTGGTCATCTTGCTAATGGCGAGTACTTGCACAGACATAACTTTTCAGACAGACTATTCTTGCCAATAGGCCTGATATCGTGCTGACAGATCGATCGAAACGCCAGGCAGTGCTCGTCGACATCACCATCCCCCATGACGAGAACCTCTTGAAGGCCGAGAAGGACAAAGCCAGCAAGTACCTAGACCTGGCTCACGAGGTAACCGCCATGTGGGATGTTGACTCGACGATCATCGTCCCGATAGTCGTTTCAGCGAACGGTTTAATAGCGAAGAGTCTCAAGAGACTCTCGCTAGATGGTTGGATCAAGGGTCAGATACAGAAAGCGGTACTCCTGGATACTGCGTAGATAGTTAGGAGGTTCCTGTCTCTGACGCCCTGACCACCGGCAGCTTAGGCCCCGCCTCGCTGCCGGCGGTACCCTAGGTTAGGTTTTTACTCAGACCAAGAAAAAAGACAGACGGAGCGTTACGAACAGTCAAGTGAAGCCAAACCACATACAAACAAAACCAAGCTACATCAAGTTTAGCACACGCTCACGGACACATATACAAACAAAATTGCACAAAACTCTTCAGTACGTGTCGCAATGCTGTCAAGATCATTTATTTCGAGTTTTGTGTGATTTAATTTGTTTAGCGTGTGCTAAACTTATGGGGCTTGGTTGAAAACCGGTTGGCCTCACTAGACTGTTCGTAACGCTCCGTCTGTCTTTTTTACTTGGTCTGAGGGTTTTTATAATGATTTTATGTTATGTATGTATAGTTTTATATTTTACTTTTTATAAAGTTATTGTAAAAACCTAGCCTAAGACGAAAAATGAATAAAGAGAATAATAATTTATTGAAAAACCTTATTTCTAAAGTTAACAATGTGCATGCGTGACAATGCTATTATGTATATTTGTCATCCTGTTTGCCATACGACTAAATAAATAAATATAAACGAGTTCCACGCGGACGGAGTCACAGGCAGAAGCTAATAAAAACTAAACATCTGTTTTACCCACACTATATACTTTTTGTTATTTATCTCTAATAGTAAGCTCCTAGTCTATAGTAAAACTGATGTACTTTATGTTTTATCAATAAATTATGTTTTATGTTTTTACTATATACGATTATCTCTTGCGATTGTCAAGTGGCTCAAGCCTGCGAATATCAAATGGAGATAGTGGGTAGTTGGCCTTTTTTTTATATATTTGTGCATTTTTTATTACACCTCGTTGGCAAGTGTACGGCGCGCCTGATCGTCACCGTCGCCTATGGACTCCTACAACTCCAGGGGTGTCACATGCTCATTTCCGACGAGCGAGGGTATATATACGAGTATAGGTATATACACTCCTTTCTGAAGAACCTGTATACTGCAGTTCGGCCCTAAACCTCCACAACCGAAGCATTCAAGCGAGCATATTCCTCTCAAACCGTAGCTTAACCGTACCCTACGCGGCAATCATAGTAGCTGCTAAAACTCTTACTTAAGAGTCCTCAGTAAGCTCGGCCGAATTTCACGTTCCCAAACAAACGTACTTAAGCTCTCATTTTACAACTAGGTGTCGGATTGTGAAGAAACTTTGCATATACAATGACATGAGGTAAATCTATGTCTATAATTAGTTTATGTGGTTCCAGTTTATAAAACAAACAAAATACAGCAAAAACAAGTTTTGTATGAAAAACTTAAATTCGCTGTATTTTTTTAAAAAAACTAAACTAATTACAGACATAGATATACCTCATATCATTGTAAATGCAAAGTTGCGTTACACTCCAACGCGTAGTTTTAAAATGAGAGCGTAACTACGTTTGTATGGAGAATCGAGCTTACTGTGGACTTAAAATAATTGTATCAAAATCACTACATATTAACTTGAGTAGGTATACAAACTTATCAACTGAAAACTAAACCATTAAGAAGTCATTAGACTCGACGTCTACTGGATTATATACTTCGTAGTCATAAGAGCAAATATTTTTTGTTTTCATACGAAATCCGTTCCGCCATGAAAAATATTGTCTCAAACGGCAAAATTCAGCATTATAAGGATGTGCTCAAGAAGAGCCCAGAGCAAACCGACTATCTACTAATAAAACTATAGGTACTGGTAGCTCTGTGAGCTGTAGACCTCAACCTCATGAAACCGTTTTTTTTTCTTATGAGCAAAAACTGTATACAAAAATGCTAAATAATTATTGAACCTGTTCAATATATCATTTAATAGAGTAGTTTTCTTAAGTGTATATTTGTTAATGTAGTGTTGCTAAATGGATAGTAAAATTACTGTAATAAATAATAAATTACAAAATATGATTAAAAACATAAGAAGATGCGAACCTTGAAAATTTACTTTTTTATATTTTTTTCTAGCCCAAGAGTTTTAAAGCTACCAATAGAATCCTAGCGCTTTTAAAGAAACAAAATTGAATGACAACTATGGACCTAAACGCATTTCGCTACCAAAACAGCAATTTAATTGATTTTCCATACAACGATTAGTACAAAAAGCAAAATGTGACGTCACAATTCTATATTAATTAAATTTATATAATTATTAAATTAGTATGAAGCGTTTTGCCTGCCACCAGCGAAGTCCGTCTTTGACTAATTATTTTGGGTATTTTATGTTCTTTAATTATAGTTGCTCCTATACAAACATTTTGTTCCTCGCATAAAACTGGTTCGAATAGCATCGTAAAATTTTTAAGGACATAAGCCTATCCACGAGAATCGGTTGAGAAATGCGACCTGGAGAAGAGAATACCCGGAATACGCCGGATATACGAAACACTTTTTTTCCAAGCTGAAGCAGAGAACTTCTTTCGCTTCTCTCGCTCGTTCAATTAAGACGACTGTAGTAGCTTTCAAAGGTTTGTCTCGTACCGTAGCGGTTTCCGCGATATATTGTGCTCCTCGGCCGCGCGCGGACCAACTTACGACAGTTGAATAACAATTTCATATTAGCGAATAATTATTTTGGAACTTAAGCAAACATGTTCAAATAAAAAATAAAAAATGTCACTAAAAAAAACAAGTATTAGAAAAATTACATAAAACAACACAAAACAGAAAATAAATCAGTGCAATAATAGGCTTGGGGCTCGGCGATTTCTGCTAGCCGGTCCAGTGGGCAGCGCTGTTTTTCAGCCCGCGCCTACATCACGAGATACAATAGTACATTGTTTAACGAGGGGCGTAAGTGGAATATTATTTTAATATTATTTTATTATTATATAAGATTCTATCAGAAGTTTGCAATGTTCTTACGCCCGTGTTATACACAATGTTTTTCACCACATTTGCGAGGAAAAAAATCGAATCGTAATAAAATGTCAGTCAATCAGTTTTCCATTTTGTTGAATTTGACGTGAGGCGCGTATGGCAAAGACCCTTCGGTATACAGCCACGATTTGAAAACACTTGAAAACATTTTACTTAAACACTAAATACCTACATATTAAACCTGTAAATAATTCTGTTAAACATGTTTTAGTAGTGTTTTTAAGTTTAATATTATTTATGAATACATTTTCAGTCATCCGTATTTGATATAAAACCTCTTTGCTTTGTAACTGCCGCATGAGTGACAGATACAATTTAAGAAAAAAGCCATTACGCCCGTGGGCGTAACATAGGCTATTGTAGCTCTGTATGTCTGCGCATTATGAAGCCCTTTTCGAGCAAGTGTGATGAAAAATATTATAATAGCTAGCTGCAAAGGAAACATTCGTATTACTCTTAACGTAATGAACTTAAATAATTATTCATTCGTTTTGTCAAGTCAATGGTTTGTTATATCTGGTTTGAAGTACTCAAACTGCGCTCCTTTGAATACTGACTTCTTTTAAATCCTCCTCGAGACAAAAGTATCACGATCTCTGCCTGAGCCCGAGTGCATACTTGATACAAAGGCACAAGTTTATGCACATGATTCTGTATTGGTATTACTTATTGGAAATTTTTTGCGACGAAATTGTGAGACGGTTTAGTCCAGTCAATGAACTAACAACTTGTATGGGAATCCGACAACATTTCTGTCATCAAAAACATTATATATTAAGTAAAGAGGCTCTCAGAAGCTAGTCAGAAAATAGTTATTTGTTATACAAGGGTGCAAAGTTGTATTTTACCCGTGAGTGTGGAATTCCTTCGAATCAAATTGCAATACACTGAACTCCAATTCAAAATCAAATTCAAATAATTTATTTGAAAACATGTCCATAGTCGTTGGTAAAAAACCTATGGAAAACTTAATTATAGTGTTAGTAGGTACATATAAAGTTTTAAAATGTTAAATTAAATAGAATTGAAATTAAATTATTTTAAATAGTAATGTCAACTGACACGAGCAGTAATCAGCTTTCCGTCAGAATGCTGAAATCATTTCATTAAAATCATTAGAAAACTAAATAGAAGTTATGTAGCTTAGTTTCTGCTTAATCATTGAATTGCATGCAAGAAACCGTTCAATAGGAATTACTCTTAGAAAGAAATCAAAATGTGGAAGGCATACATCTTCCGCTCCGACGAACGAACACATGTTACAATGTAATGCGCGGTACCGCAATTCCGCAACAGTAAATACTTAAACAAATTAACGTCAAACGCTCGTATATCAATCACCTGTGTCAGACTAAACTGTACGTTGCTCAGTCTGTCTAAAGTTTAAATTTGAAGTAATAGAAATACTTGATGGGGTTTTGGGGAAGTTTATCGTCAAGTTGTCACCCTTTCGCGCGAGACAGCGATTTTGATAAATGAGGGCTTGTCCCTACGTGACGAGGCGCGGCGACGCAATTTTTGAAACAATAATGACCCGTAAAGGGGGTGACGACTATTGGATTCTGAGGTTTGTAATATATTAGGTCAGGGAAAGGTTGGTTCGGAATGTTATACAAATGAAAAGCAACTCATAGCCCCGTCACCCAATGATAATAATGCAGTAATGCACAAAGGCGAACTTATCTCTTTAAGAGACATTTAATCTATTATCTATTACGTTTATTAAATAGGACAGTTACTTAACTACGGACAGACCACGCATTCTGCAAGGGACGGGAAGGGAAATCCTTCCTGTTTGTAGCTTGTTTGCCACCGTCGTATAAAAAAAAACCCTAAGGGGTCGAATTTGAGATTTGGGTGGACACAAATGAAAACAAGGTTTTTTTGAAGCATTATTGGATGTTCGTGCTTTAAAGTGGTGTAAGTTTATATGGAAGTTTAGATAGTTTTGGACTTGGAAGCCAAATAATAATAGCGTCTATTCTTCATTCGTCAATCATCTTAAGTAAATCAACCCTAAGCATGATTAAATCAAAGGATAATACCACGACATCATTTCGAGTTTGCTCATCAACACTGAGCTGATACGCAACCAAGAGCCTTGAAATGTGCATGGCAGGTTACTTATTCAAGGTAGGCAAGCAATAATTAGAATTAAATTAATTTGTACAAATAACCCTAGTTGGCAAGTCGTGATTGTGCATACTAGCAATTTATGGATATTAATGTCCGAAATAAAGAATTGAATTGAATTGAATAAGAAAGGCTTTTACAAAATTCACCCCTTAGTGGGTATAAAAAAACAAGTGCGGATTGTAGTTCATGTGGTGACGTAGAAAGGTGCATCTATGTGCCCTGGCTTACTAAATGAAAGTCTAAAGAGCTTAATATGGAGGCTTAAAGTTTGTAAGTAAAGTAAATCACTACTTAAGCGAGAAAGTATCTCTGTTTATATGGTTCGGTAAGCTTTTAAGGTTATTGTGGTTCGCTGTTTTACAATTGGTTCGCAACAAAAATAAGTTTTGTTAAATAATTTGACCAGCATACAAGATTTCATTTATGACGGATAAATCAGGCTGCAACTCTTGTTCTGCAAAGAATATTACAAACGAAATTGTTGACAGCCAATACTAGTCTATGGATATAGTTTCAGAGCCTAGGAAGGATATAGGATAGTAACTAACCCCACTTATCATTCCTTGAAGAAGTTTGTATGAGGGATTGATGTTTATAGCGCCTGAAAACTTTAAAAGCAATAATTCTCTAAGGCGATG
Organism: Epinotia bilunana; assembly: GCA_947049275.1. NCBI lineage: Eukaryota > Metazoa > Arthropoda > Insecta > Lepidoptera > Tortricidae > Epinotia > Epinotia bilunana. The sequence continues at coordinate 1,547,392 of OX346266.1, read as the reverse complement.
AACGAAACCCACGGAGACGAAGTCGCGGGCAAAATCTGGTACTCGTATATATTTTGTAAAGTCTATTAGTATACAACTTGTTTTATCCCCCGTAAATTACCTACTTATTTTATTTTATTTTTGCTACACAAAACTCGTTAAGAGAAAATATAAGGTCTCAATATAAATTTAATTTACTGCGTCGAATTGCTAACAATACAATGTATTAGAAAAGCACATTTTTAACGGCAATACGTGTAATGAATGAATTACCTAACGAATAAAAAATGCTGCAAGGTAATATATTTGAGTATAACTTAAAGAAATGGCTGATTGAGAAGGTGTACTACAATCTTAAAGATTTTTTTGACAATGCATGCAGCTGCAGAATGTAAATAAAGTTAATATAGTATGCTTACTTTATAAGTAGTTTTTAAGAATTATATTGTATGTTCGCAAAGGGCAGCTGTTGATACCATTTTCTGTACTGATCATCTATATGTATACCTACACAGTGGACAATAAAAACATTCTAAAAACATTCTATAAAATCATACATATGGAGCATACCATATTGTACGGAAGTGAAACATGGACCTTGACCCAGAAAGATGCGGAGATATTAGAAGCGTTCGAGATGTGGAGGTGAATGGAGAAAATTAGCTGGAGAGAGAGAGGGTAAACAATGAAGAAGTGCTGCATTGTGAGGCAAGCCAGGCGTTAATGAGAAACACAGGAAATAGAAGAGGGAAGATGATAGGGCACCTCATACGACATGACAACTTCATACTCAATATAATTGAAGGATAGAGGGGAAGGGAGGAAGAGGAAGACTTGAAAAAACTACATAGAGCAACTCAAAAAGAGAGTTGATGTTAGGTCGAATCGATATGTCAAAGAGGTTGCCTGGGATCGGAGTATATGGAGAGCCTACCTTGAGCTACACCGACAGGAACTTAGCTCTTAAATAAGAATATGAAGAAGAAATTACCTACTACCAAAAATCCGAAGACTGAAATTGAAATCCGCAGACGATCCTGCCTCGTAGACGGTTACCCTTGACCTTACTTATTATACTCATGGGCTTAATATAAGTTATATCTCCGAAAACCCTCAATTTGCCAGTTTTCAAGGGCTAATGGATTCAACGAGGCTCGGCTAAGTGGAAAGATTATGGAGACACTTGACCAACGAGAAAGTTATTCATTTCAGTTTTATTACTTTATTATTGACAGCTCGCCGTATTAGGGTGTTTAGATCCGCCCTTCGATATTTGTGGAGGACGCTTATCTTACGTTTATACTTATAATTATGTTTTACATAAAAGGCTTTGTTTATGGACAGTGCCAGGCCAGCATCAGACTTTAAGCCTTGGTCTCCGTTCAACGCCGCAAGATGCGCATAGCATCAAGTTGTATGGAGGTGCAGCTATATTTCTATGGAAGTTAACGCTGTAAGTGGCGTGCGGCGTTAACCGGAGACCATGGATTTAGGCTAAGCAACGCCATCGCCATGTGTTTGCGTTCGGGTGACTTTCGACGCGGGCGCCGCGCCGTCTATCGCCTCGCTTGTCCATAAACGCGGCCCTAGGCTTGTGAGTGCAACCTCGCGTATCCTTAAAAACTTTGCCCCATTACGTTCCCTCAGGGGATGCTACTTGGTAAAAATCCCCATCGTTTTTCAAGACTAACTTCCCAGTGAAAAAAAAACACGGAGACAGGATTACTTTCACATTAACATTATAAATGAGAACACTGATGTGCACAAAACAACCTGTCCCTTGCGTCGTGTCTTTAACCAATTTTGACACTAATTAAAATTCCTTCTTTCTAATTCCTAAAATTCTGATCCATTTCCTCAGAGGGACGAGATATAAGTCAGATTATTGCTATTATCCAACAAAATACCAGTACCCATTTACGTTAAAGTAGACCCGTTTTCCGTAATAACGCTGTTATGGCGAAAATTTACGCAGTAAAATATAAATAAGTTGTAATATACCGATATCGGTTCACAATGCACAAAGTTATATGATATGGGAGCCAGTGGGCTGGTTTATGTGAATATTTTCTATTTGATGCGCGACTAAACGTAGCGTAGTGATGTGGTGCTTGTACGATATCGATTATTTTAATAACGGTATTACCTACTCAGTAGAATGGCAAAACTTATTTCGTGCCTACTGTTGGGTGAAGTATCCATTGCTTTTGAATTAGAACACTTAGAAAGAGACGGGATGCTGGCTGGTGATAAAATAAAATAAATTCATTTTCATACTGACGTTTATTTTTATATGTTCGCTCTCTTTTCATCTTTTTAAGATGGCTTATATGTTGGCTATAGATGATTTCTGTGATATTTAGCTTGTTTGGCGTATACCCTATAAACAACAGTGGGATAGTCTCTTAATAATTTATGTTATACTATGGATTCGTAATATATTTAGGAGATAGTCCATAAATAATGGTTTTATGACGTATTTGTAAACACGCCTTAAATAGCCGTATTCGCGAACATATTACAGTTGGCGAGACCAGGCAACACAGGAAATAGGAAACTGTTGAGATCTCTTAAAAACAGTCTTGGCAAAGATATTAAAGCTAGTACTAATTTCATGTGGCTCGTTTCGTTTTATTTCCGCTACGTTCTAGTTAGCGAGCCGTATCGATTATGGAGCTCCATAAAATAAAGAGCCAAGCTTTGGTGAGTTCGACTAAGATCGGAGTTCGGACAGCGGCTACCATCGTATACCGTGAATTTTCGCTTATTGCGTTGGTTTTTTTAAATAAATAAATAATTTGGGACAGGTCGATTTGTGTAAGATTGTCCAACCTTACACAAATCGACCTAGTCCCAAACTAAGGAAAGCTTGTACTATGGGTACTAGACGACGATAAACATACTTATATACATAAATAAATACATTAAAAACATCCATGACTTAGGAACAAATATTCTTGCTTATCACACAAATAACTTCCCTTACCGGGATTCGACCCGGGAACCCGGGACCTCTAGCTTCGTAGGCAGGGTCACCAACTAGGCTAAACCGGTCGTCAAAATGTGTTATATCCGGAATTACTGTTCGCTAGTTTTTGGAAATATCTGTGCAGTTCGTAGAGCTAACCTACTAAGGTTGAAATGATGTTCATTTTTATTTTTATTAGAGTAGTTCGATATTTTGCTAAACTCATCCTATCCCCAGTAGGGTTTTATTTATGGGGATGGAAAATAAGGCTTAAAGAGTCCAATATACTTACTGCTGTTTCACTTGGGGTTTACTTTGAATTTACCCCGACATACTGATGTCGTATGCTATGTGTAAGTATATAATAATAATACCATTTATTTCAGGCATCTATGGCCCATAGTTAAAAATAGCTTAAAGACGAAATTATAAAAATTAAAAACCTACTATTATTTAGGCGACGAAACAGCGTAGCTCCTTTGCGTTCGTCAAGTCCGGTGTAGATTTCGGTAGGTTGCCCCGGAACGCCGAAACACGACTCCCTTCGGCCCGAAACCAGCACACGCGATGGTCTCCTGCAGCGGCCGCGGCACGCGCACGCGCACCACAAACGAGCTGAAGTGCACGTAGTGGCGCGAACGCAGCTGGAAAACCCTCAGCGAGTAACCAGTCCTCTTGTGAATATACTCCACCATGTGATCAGCCGTGGTACCTATACAGGGTGTAACAAAAATGGGGTATGAACCGATCAAGGGCTTAACAGGTATCGTGTTCTGATAAGAAAAAACAGAAAAAAAAAATTTGACGCGATTTTTTTTTACCTTAGTATAGAGCGTTGGCCGACTGGGGCGACAAGCTCCATAGAAATGTAAAAAAAATCGAATCAAATTTTTTTTTTCTGTTTAACACATTATAACATAACATTACCCAGGGTCATGGGATTTCGCGCAAGAAACACGGAACCGAATCCAAATAATGCGTGTAGTCAAATGGACCCTAAGGGAGAGGCTGAAAAAGTACGTATGGACAAACTGCTGGTCGCGTCCCGCTTAAGATTACCCACATGCGGTCCGGATGTTGCTTGGCGATTCGCCAGTGAAGTATAAATTAAGCTTAAGTTTAAATAAGCTTACTGCACTTGAATTTAGTAAAGCAGAAATTCGCTGAAAGGAGAAATGTAGTATAGATGTAGTAAGTAAACGCTGTTGCTACATTTTATATTTCGACACCAGGAAACGAGTTTAAACTGATTGCCAAAATGTTTCTTGTTTATTTCTTATAACGGTAGTAAAACTTTAAGGCGTATATCACTTTGGGGTCAGGTGAAATGTGTTTCAACCAACTGTTTCGTCATCTTATCTTATCTTTGTCTTGCTCTTTTCCTCTTCATCGTAAGGAAACCGGTCTAATGGTTTTCATAAAACTAGTGCCTAAGCCAAATCTTAGGATTAGGTGTCAAAGCGGGCCTTGGGATCCTTTAGGCCACAACCGGGAAAAACGCAAGGTGGATGATAACCTCTTTTTCTCGTCTCATCTCGTAGGTAACATCATATAAGTTTGCGTGGCTTCCCCTTTTTCGTTATGATTGTGTCCTGTCATCCCCCTTTGAGTGCACGACAGTAATTGACTAATTTGAGGCCTTTCTTGTGTCCTTTGACATCCCTAAACAGTTGTATTCTGTTTTAGAATCATCGTGCAATCTTTCGCCATGGCGCCAAAAAAATATCGATATTTCGATACCATATCGACATCCATCACTAAAGAGCAGGTCATTTCATCGTACGAGATGTGCGCGACTATGCCGTAATAGCATTGCCGCAGTAGAAAAATAATAGTAAGCCATCAGATGTATAACGATGATATGTGAACTTTTCGACAAATAAATAATAATAATAATGTACCATTTATTTCAGCCTTCCGGAACCGGAAGGCGCGGCGTGGGTAGGCCCCCCGCAAGGTGGACCGATGACCTGGTAAAGGTTGCTGGAGTCCGCTGGATGCGGGTGGCGCAGGACCTGTCACTTTGGCACTCTTTGGGGGAGGCCTATGTCCAGCAGTGGACGTCTTTCGGCTGATGATGATGATGATGATTTATTTCAGGCATCTAATGCCCATGCATGGGTTACTATGGAAACAAATGCATTATAGACTAAATAAATATAATTATCATTTTTTTTAAATAATAATTTAGGCGACAAAACAGCTAATTATGCGAAATGAATTGGACATCCGGTCACAAAAACATCATTTGGAGTTATTGTGCTTAAAAGTCTAAAATATTTTGGTCAATTCGTAATTAGTCAAAGTATATTTAAATTTGACAGATTTTAACAGAAAATATACAGTGATTTGGGTATTTTCTAATAATTCAATGCATTTGCCATTAAAAAGCCATCAGGTATCAACGCAGCAGCGCTGAATTTGATTACTCTATTTCTTGTCATAATCTCATTTCATCGTGTGACTCACATTGAAATGCGGTAACGATACGGAAGTAATGAAAGAATGTCAACGTTAAAGTGAACACGGGTGATAGGCTAGTCATAACCGGTATTCACATTTAATCATTAACATCACCATTGGCCTTTAGCATCTATAAAAGATTATTTAAGGAGCATCAATGCGGCACTTGCGTACGTGGCTTGTCAGGCCAATACGAGAGCGACAGTGAAGCCCGCATATAAAATGCATACACAGCGCTGTTGGAAGCGCAGCAGCGCGCTGCCCCCCTATTCTGTAACTTGTTTTAAGCTCGCCTCAACGCTCACCCACAAATATACCTTGACACCGCAATGCGTAGTAACTAAGCGTAGGTAGAGGTCTAGTTTCGTGACGGGTGACCGGCGGGGTGAGCCGCATTACCGCGTAGCGAATAACAGCCCCGGTGTCTCAATGCTCGTTTGTGGGACAATTGGTTAAACCAGGCAATATCGTGTAGTGTCGTGTCACGCCTTCATAAAGTGTCTTTCTCCAATGATTCCTACGCCAATTTGGCAACTAACTTCAAAAGATGGCATATTTAGTCTTTAGGCCTGCAACACACTGGCGCGGCCTGCGATGGCCGACAATAGTAACTTTGACAGCTAATGACAAGTTTAGCCAAGCCGCGCCAGTCTGTGAGAGGTCTTGAAGAAAAACTTGTTTTTTAAAGGAGTGTGTTATGCACTCTCCGTGCTCTCACCGAATGGACCCTGCGGAAGACCAGCGCTGGCTGCAAAGCTAGCAACATGCTGAGCTGGGTCCATTTCGTGACAAAAAGGAAATGTGCTTTTTTTATTATTATCTGTGTTGTGTTTGTCACGAATAAATGTTTTGATTGATTGATTGATTGATTGATTGATTGATTGATGTTGCTAATTGTGTAACAAGACATAGGGAATTCAAGCTTCAATTTCCATCGAGTACGGAAAAAAATATAACACATTTTTTTTTTATAATTGCCATGCCTGCCATGTCACATTGGAAAAATGAAAGAAATATTCAAGTACAAAGGCAATCTTATTCGGATCAGCATAAGAGTGGTATACTGTTGTCAATTTACTGCGCTATTTCTTTTATTATGATTAATTTTTCCGCGAAAATATATACTTTACGGTCATATTAGTTACGGGACATGGGAGCATGTGGCACCTTTATGGTTGAACTTAGATAAAACACTGCTTTTGTACAGTTAACCACTATTAGAAGAGTTGAAAAAAAGGCCTTCTCTTTGCACGTAATTATAAGGGTAACGTGACAAATGAATAAGATTGAGTATACAGGGTGGTCCAAACAGCAACGTCGTTAATTTTATTTGGATTCCTCCCACCCAAGGGTACCCGGAAATGCCCCATGTATGCTCCGCGATTTTTTGTAGTTTTCGAGTTATGATTTTTTTAACCTTTAAAATTAAAAAAATAATAAAAACTGATGCGTTTTTTGTGTTTTTTTTCTGAAACATAATCTTCATAAATTGCTCTTCCACATGCACAGCAATTAACTTCCTAGCATTACTGCATCTTGCAACAATTTGAACTCTAGCTCGCTGATCAAAATTGTTTCGGACCACCCTGTATAAGTAAGTCACTTAATTGCTGTACACAAAATACGACAAACGAATATTAACTTCATTTAAACGCTTCGACACTGTAGCGGAGTTTATGGAGGATAACATTTGGTAGGTAACTATTATTATAATTATTAAATTATATATTATGCCTAGTAATTATGATATAGCATTTGTTTATGTACCGAGCTTTAATGTAATCAAATAGAACCACGTTCTAACGCCCTACCTGGGTCCTTTGTATCTTAGAAATAAGTACTAAGGTTGCAAATAAAAATTTGGTACATTTCTAGACATAGGTAAGTAAAAATAGAACGTTTTATTTTGATTTAATGCGAACCTCTGAAATGAATCCTGAAATTAGCTTATCTGTGAAATTAATCTTAACGCAATCAGTGCCAAAAGTTTCGCAGCGCTACGAGCATGAAAATTGTTTGTAGAGGAAAGCGTCTACGAACTGAGCCCTTAACCCATTCAGGGCCAAGAGTCGCTACGCGCTACGCTCGTAGCTGATCCCGTGATTTTCCTCGTATGTAGCGGAAAGCGACTATGGCGTAGGCGCCCGCGGAGCGGGTTCCTGGCAGTCAGAGTGTTAAGGATGGTATTCCACTTGACAAAGATCTTTGTCTAATGTGCATTGCATCACACTCACTATTTAAGCAAAATGTGAGACGCAAATACACATTGAACAAAGATCTTGGACAAGTGGAATACCACCCTAACTCTACTAGCCTGCCACTGAAAGTGTTAATCCATACTAATATTATAAATGCGAAAGTGTGTCTGTCTGTCTGTTACCTCTTCACGCTTAAACCGCTGAACCGATTGAGATGAAATTTGGTATGGAGATAGTTTGAATCCCGGGGAAGGATATAGGACAGTTTTTATCCCGGAAATCATCCCCTGAAGGGGTGAAATGGGGGATGAAAATTTGTATCAAGCTACGATATAAACGAGTTCCAAGCGGACGGAGTCGCGGGCAGAAGCTAGTAATAATAATAAATCAGTCTATATACGTCCCACTGCTGGGCACAGCCCTCCTCTCATGGAGGGGAGGGAACGGGCAGTAGTCCCCACGCTGCCCAAGTGCGGGTTGGGCACTTCACGTACACCTTTGAATTTCTTCGCAGATGTAAAGTTTCCTCACGATTTCCTTCAACTAAAAGCTAACGGTTAATATCAAATTACGGATACGAGCCGGGATTCGAACCTATGGACCGCATGTCTGGACCACTAGGCTACCTAATAATCTGGGCTAATTATGTACAGTTTATTTCTCTAGTCCATACTTAATATTATAATTGCGAAAGTGTGTCTGCCTGTTACCTCTTCACGCTGAAACTGATGAACCGATTTGGATAAAACTCGACATACAGTTAGTTTAATCCCTGGAAAGGACTAGGATAGTTTTTATCCCTAAGGAGGTGAAATAGGGGTGAAAGTTTGTATGGAGCTACGAGATAAACGAGTTCCATGCGGACGGAGTCGCGGGCAGAAGCAAGTTCTATATAAACATATGTAATTACAAAGTTACAGTTCGGAAACATTTCGTTACTTACACTTTACAAATATATACACATTTCTATAATTGATGTATTTTTTTAAATTGTGTCTGTGCTCCTAGATTACCTTTTTTTATATATCTTAAATATATCTTCCCTGAAGCATTGGAAACCTAACTCGCCGCCAAAAAAAGATTATTATTATTATTCAAATTAGGCATTTAAATAAAAATAAAATATTATTATGTCGTCTGGCTTTTATTCCTGAAAAAATATTTTAATTTACAATTTATATACTCCTAGTTACACACAACAAAAATATTTACAATTTAATATCTAAATTGAGTAGCCAATCCCTTGCTTCCGGTGTGAGTGCTAATAAGTCCTGCATGCTTCCGGCAAAATGCCTTTTAGGACATTTTCCTATTATGTGGGAAATTGTTTGAGTTGTTTCCCCACAGTCATAGGCTGGTGTCGGCGAGATCCCCCATCTGTGAAGGTTCTGGTTACATCGTCCTACTCCCGTTCTGATGCGGTTTATAGTGACCCAGATCTTACGGAGGTCTCTGAAGCCGGTCGGCAGTTTGGTGGGGTCTATGTGGGGGTCACCGTCCTGCGCTTGCCACTGCTTTCTCCATTCCGCGGAGACATTGAATGGCTCTTGGCCCTGTAGCTGGTGGTCAGACCAAATAGGTTTGCGAGATGGTAGGCGCACCTGCGGTAGATGGACCAATAAAATAATGCCCAAAAAAAGATAATCCTTACCTATCTAGAGATAAGTGTTTTTCAAGATTCCTTTGGTTTGCTATTCCGCATAAAACGTGCGGGTCTAGTAGCGATGATGAAATGCACCTATTTGCGTATTTTTAAATGCGGTTATATATGTTATGTATGTGCTTACGGCATTAAGTCCGTCTTTTGTACGATAAGTTGTTCATTTGTGCAATAAAGTTTTTTTAAAAAAGACCGGGAGTGCCGGCAGAAGTGGAAACTCAATGACATTGTAACAGTTTTTCGATCAGGTCACGTGTCCGTCTTACGAATTTTTAATCTGTCGAATCTTACGGTCACGTGACCTGTGGCGAGTTTAAAAAAATCCCCATCCCAAAAAGTGCACAGCGCCGCTAAAGAAGTTTTCACTTCAAAAAAATACCTCACGAAAGAAGTGTAATTTGTCTTCAATCTTGCAAGGTTGGGTTTAGTTTCCGTTGTGCCTCGCTCTTTCATATAACATCCACTCAGCAAACTTAAATGCACCTTAAACCAGTATTACCCGCGCCATTTTGTCAAGCCAACGTCAAGCACGCTGTTAAAACTTGTTGCTGTAAAAAGCTATTGCGGAATAAATACCGTGTCGCCGTCATGTCCTTGTGCTTATTAAGTCAACGTTATTGCCATCGATATTGTTAACGAATCGATTATACTTCACAGCAGGGATGTTGCAGACATTCGCATCCGCATCCGCAACCGCGGATTTTCCGCATGATTTTCAACATCCGCATCCGCATCCGCAAAAATTGATGCGGAGTTTTTGCGGGTGCGGATATGGTACAGTTCGCGCCCAAATAGGGGCCCACACGGCGCGTGCCACGCGCGTGTTTAGTATTTTCGTGATTAGTCAATAAGAATCTTCATTTCGTTTCTGTAATCTGACGATTCGCCGTATTCGCTATTGGTGATGCGTTAGGTTTGCAACGATTGTAAATCAGTCGCAACGTGTTCGAGTACTGCGAGACCCTAAAGACGTTGCGTATTTATGTTTTGAGTCTTTTCCTCAAAATCCGCGGATGTCTAAATAGTTGCATCCGCGGCATCCCTGCTCCACAGCTCAATGCCACAGATACTGCAATGTTATGAGCAATGAGCGGGCCTTTAAGCTTCTTTGGACATACAAGGTGTACCAAAAATGTGGTGTGAACCGATCAAGGGCTCAACAGGTATCGTGTTCTGATAACAAAAAACAGAAAAAAAAACTTTTTGACGCTATTTTTTTACCTTAGTATGGAGCGTTGGCCGACTGGGGCGACAAGCTCCATAGAAATGTAAAAAAAAAACACGCCAAGAAAATATTTTTTTCTGTTTTTTCTTATCAAAACACGATACCTGTTAAGCCCATGATCGGTTCATACCCCAATTCAATTCAATTCAATTATTTATTCTGCAAATAGGCCACAAGGGCACTTTTACATGTCAAACCGTTATTTACAATAAAATAATAATAATCTTACACAATAATAATTTAAAATTATATATAAAAGGTTAACAAACTAAATGTCACTAAGTTAATGTAAACAAAACAAAATTGCAAAATATGACCATTACATTCGATATAAGATCTGTATCAGCATTAACAAGAAGTTAATCATATTAATTCAGTATTCCAGATATGTATAAGGTCTCTGAGCTTCCAAATACAATTAATAATTATTCTAATATTCTAAGAGATGTATACGGTCTCTAAGCGTCAAAACAAGAAAGGAACAATGATGTAATATTGTCAGAGATGTACAGGGTCAATAACAATAAAACGTGTCAAGATCAGAATGATGTCTCTCGTCAATACGATAATAATAATAACACTAGTATGTAATTAGTTAACTATGTACTATGCCCTTGCAAGCATGAACAGTCCAAACTCCACAAACAGCACCCGATCACGAGTATGACGCATATCTCAGCCATCGCCTCCCTCAACCATATTTTAGGGAAGGTAGCGACCCGATCAACGACCCATTTTTGTTACACTTTGTATATATTACTAGCTTCCGCCTGCGACTTCGTCTGCGTGGACCCGGGATAAAAACTATCCTATATTTTAATCCAGGCTATAAACTATCTTTGCGCAAAATTTCATTCAAATCGGTTGAGCCGTGTAAACCTGATTGAGTAACAAACATTAAAATATCCAAACTTTCGCATTTATAATATTATATAAGGATATAAGGATGAATAAATAATAATAAACTAGTGGCTCTGCGAGCGGTACAAAACGCGAGCCTGCCTTTTTTTTACTTTTTTCATTCAGAAAAACGTCTCGACAAAAAAAACTAAATAACTAACGAACCTGCTCACAAAATTTCACAATAATCGGTTGAGAAATGCGACCTGTAGAGCAGAACAGCCGGACAGCGGGACACCGGACACCAGACACCGGAAAAACGATTTCCGCCCCAACCAGAAGCATAGAACTTCTTTCGCTTCGCTCGGTCGTTTGACAAATATATGCTAGTGGGTCTGTGAGCTATAGAACTCACGAGCTCGTCAATTTTTTTTTATTCCGGAAAAAGAGCATTTGTTAGAATAGACAGGACAGAATAATAACAAAAAATTGCTGATTGACCCAAATACAATCACATCCCTTCCTTATGACTTTGCCTTATTGGGGCAAAAACAAGGTATCTCACACAAATACAATAAAATATTCATCAATAAATTACTCTATTTTGTTTAGCCTTACTTATACTCCTGTCGTGGAAACAACAGAATCAAGGGCTAACGCACTCATATTCGACTATTCGCAAAACGCAAAAACATGCGCTAACAAGATTCATATTAGGAACAGCATACAATACGCGTTCCGTAAACTTGATCTCAAAGGAAGGGAAGGATACTTACCGCCTAGGACAACCCTTTTCAGCTTAGAATATAGGGACCCACCTAAGTACGACAGAGACTGACGGATGAGAAGAAGGCATAGAGGAGAGAGCAGAGAGAGGCAGATCCCTCAATAGGGCCATTGGTAACCCATAAATCATCAGGCTCTAATGAAGAAGGGTTGAAGCGTTACCAACCCTTCCCTTCTTCTGGTGTGAGGGTTCCATGGTGCCCCCCCTAAATTATATTATTGTTATTCTTATACACTCTGACGATCTTTTTGTGAATTCATGCTATTTAATTTTCAAACAATGACGTCAATTTTCAAAATGAAATAAATGAATCTAATCTAATCTAATCTAAACGGCGGGTTAACGCCCCAAAGCGGTTTAATTGGTATTTCCTCATAAGGGTGAGTCCCATAAACACCCTGGGCCTTCCCCGGGTCCGGGGGGAGGGGGCATGCGAGGGAATTCACCCTGTGTCAACAAAAAAGTTTATTTACTCACGTGGTTTACCACTAGCATTTGAATCAGAATCAGAATCAATCATTTAGTCCCGACGCAACACACTACAAGACAGAGACAAAGGAAAAACTGAATCTGTGCTGTGTCACGAAATGGGCCCAACTCAGTATGATGCTTCATGACAAGTGTTAAGGTGTAATTCCGTGCATCGCAGCGGATCGATTACATGCGACTGACGCGTGCGGCTGATGCGACAATAGTCAGTGTATAAAAATGTATGGCGCCATCTCCAAAGACTGCGACGGATGCGATGCACGGAATTGCCCCTTTAAATGTGTGATCACAATCACAATGGTGATATAGATAGCGATTACCTACACGTAATTACCTCCAACGTTTATATTTAGTTTGCGTTATAATGAAAATCTCGGCCGCCGATGCGCGTGACAAGGGTCGCGTATTTTGAAAAGCTCATTGCGTGGCTTAATCGATCCCCTGATTCCGATGAAAGGGGTCGCCTTATGTAATGTTGTTTGGAAATGCGCAATTTCGTACGCCCGTTTATTGGGATATCATGCGGATATTGTTTGGCAAATTCCTATAAAAGTGTGTGTAGGTACTCTTCAAGGCAAAACCGTATAGTGGACCTTTTGAACCTATGTTTACAAAAGGTCCATTATACTGTGTTAGAATGGACTAATGCTATAATTAGTCCATTCTAGATCAAAATAAATATCTCAGTTTCACAGCATTATATCACCAAAGGGCATGTTATGCTGATTATATGGTTCAACTCACGTAACCCTTCAAAGTGTCCTCGCAGGTGCATTGCCCCAATATTGTATTTGTGTAACATTTTGAAATAAAACGGTTATTATAAATCACTACATGAAGTTTATATTTTTATTCGTCACGATGATAATCATTAAATGGAATCGCAAGACCTCATAAAGGTGGAAATCTGTCAACTGGCTTTGTGGTTTCGCTAGGTCTGAAATCTCGCAATATTGCATTCCCTGGTTTGGACACATGAACTGGTTAAGGGGATGCCTTGATTCGAGTCGACCACGCCCCTTTGACAGAAACACGCTTGTGCCTTCCGCGCACGAGTAAAAGAGATGCAACACTATTCGGGAATGGCTTTTTTGGACTAATTTCGACAAATATTTAACTCAGTGAAGTTTTATTTATATTTCATTAAGTGAGATTTAAGAAGTGGTAAAGAACTATAGTATTAACTTGATTCTGTCGTAAAATAATGTATTGTTTGAGTAGGCTGAGTAAAAAAAGGAAAATAGAGACCCAGCTTTGGTTTTTTTTCTACTGAGGAAATTTTAGGCAATCATGTATCGATTAAATTAGATAAACAATCATATAGTCAAGAATCATATATCTGAAAATCAGACCTTATTGTTTCTTAATCTACTCAGAACGGCGCTGCAAAGCACGCGATAATATCCTATTCACCCCCTTAATAACAGCGAACGCATAAACCATAGAAGTCTAAGTAGCGCCGCAAAATGGCCCCACATAATGGGTGCCATTGCCATTATGCGAGTCGGGGGCGGGGTGTCAAAACGGTGCCAGGCAGCCGTTTAGTTCGAACATGCGCATACCGGGTTTTAGGCACGTTTGGGCAGAAATAAGTATTCGTTGTTTTCTTAAACATGTGCATGTTAAAAATATGTAAAACATACTTACGTATTCTTGCAAAAAAAAAAACTATGCTGTTAAAGGTCATTGGGCGTTTTTGACCCGCTTTATGAACTTTTCCGTACAGACCAAACTAGTTTTAAAATAGAGAATTTAATCTCAGTTTTCTAAAGATGTATTTTTTTCATGTATCAACCGGCAGAAAAAAGTTATTCAACAGTATGTGTACGAGATCTCTTATCTTATCTTATCTAGATGAGGGCCCTTTCGGATGCACTTCGACCCGGCGGGATCTTTTGTGCATTTGCCCTCTCCTTTATGCCTACTCCCAAGCTCGCTGCATCATTTCCACAAAGCGGATGATGCAGCTTATCATCACTCGCATTCTTTGGTTTTTTTCATTCGCTCGTTAATAAGGCTAAAATATGATAAGTTTACCACTGTTCAATCTCTTAAAGTATTCCTAACCCAAGAAAAATCATAAATCGTGCAACTTATAATGACAGCATAATTATCTTGGCTTTTCTCAAAGATTCCTTCTCAAATCCAATTGATCTAAGCCGCAACCGATCTCAACACTAACTACCCTACCTGCTATTCACTACCTGGCTCGACTCTTCTCACCAGCCCTGGTATTAATTAATCCCGACAAATCGTAACATATGGACAGTTTTCTCATCATAAAATGTATGAGACGCAGTGTCGCTATAAGAACAGAAAACCATAAAATATCATTTCAAACAGTAAATTTAATGATATAATGAATACCTATTTAAAAAGTCTGCAAAGTTTCGAAAAATCACGGATCCTTTTTAGGGTTCCGTAACCAAGGGGTTTACCTTATTACTAAGACTCCTGACTCTGTCACCAGGCTGTATATTAATGTTTTGACAATGTATGTATTTTGTATGTATCTGAACGCAGTATTTCACGACAAAAACATAAATGTATTCTATTTTCCATACAACGATTAGTACCGTACGGAGGGCTTCACCGTATGTGACGTCACATGTAGTCAGATGAATCCATCTTCTTATTTCCGTGCTATGTTCCGGCGTAGCTATGTAACTACTGGCTGCTTCAGACTTATTTTAATAGTTTGAATAAATAAATAAATAAATAAATAGATTCTAATGCGAACATTCTAATATTTAAAATAATATTAATATGTCCTAGTCTTTTCTGTAACGTGTAACGATGGAAGTGCAGTCTTGTCACGTGCAACTCAAGGTCCACAGAGCATGGGCGTCGAGTCATCCCCTGTGGCTGGACATGTGTTGAGTGGACTCCTTTTTCGCAGTACATGAAGTGTCATAATGTATGTAATTGTTTAATTCTGTATTTGCGAAATAAACTTATTTTCTCTCTTTCTTTAGCTGTCGCTTAGTATAGGCGTGCAATATCCTACTTTGCCCCTTATTTTTGACTTGTATGGTGCTCTAATTGTAGCTGGTCCCAACAGACCTTTGATCCTATTAACTGGTTCGAATGGCATTGTTAAAAAATAAGGAAGTAGCGTTTTATGCACAGTTGGAGGTCATGCTTACACTGGTTCCCCATGACGTCTTTTCAGTGCAGTGTGAATATCCGCTACCCTTGTTAGTGGAGCCGTAACTTTATTGCTTATCCCCTACGCCCGTAAAAGGCCATAAGTTCTTTGTTTTTTATATAAAAATAGGTCCTTTGAGAGAAGGTGTGTCGTGACATTTTAGTGCCCGACACGTGGCCGGGACATGAGATTGTGGAATTTAACGCCAGTGTGTTTGTTCTGTTTGTGGTGTTAGTTTGGACCGGGTGTGTAATGATTGGTATAACATATTTTGATATATTCTCACTGGATATAACAACATTTAATATAATTTCATTGAATATTTACTCAAGGGACATAATAAACTTTTGGTATAACAACAATCAGTCTGAAATTAGACTGGCGTATAAAGTTCAAATAATATACATGTTTGATATAACGTTTAATGGATAAAATGTATATTGGACATAAGTATTAGTAGTATAATGTTTTGTAAGATATAAAAAAAACAAATATTTTTCATAACACAACACAACAAAACACAGTATAACAAGCAAAAGACAAAAGAAGAAATAAATTTGTGCAGGGTAACAAAATGGGCCCAACTAAGCATGATGCTGGCTTTGCAGTCAGCGCTGGTCTTCCGTTGGATCCATCCAGTGAGGACACGGTAGGTAACACACATAATACCAAAAATAAAACACGATAAAAATAACAAAAAAATAAAAAATCTGTGACAAATTAAAATAAAAAACAACAAAAAGAGAATAATAATTAAAAACTAGAAGAAAACAAGCAAACAAGCAAACGAACGAAATCACATTACAAGTTAGAATAATAAACTACACCGTCAGTGGAAGCCTTTATTTTGTGCGATCCGTGAATGCATCCTGTCTATTGCCGCCCGCACACCTTCATGTCACAAATGTCAACTAAACTAAATAGACAAAGCATGGCTATACGATTATATGGAACAAAGTTATATCCCATGTCTGTTATACGTTATGACTGTTAGATTAATAGTTGCTATATTAAAAGTGCATTACATCTGTTGATAATTATATTACATGAGAATATATCAGGTGTTGTTATATCAAAAGTGCATTACCTATATGCTTTAATCGTTATATGCAATGAAAATATATCAAAAGTTTTTATATCGATCAAATACAATGTCAGCCTGGTTAGCATGATCACGTTTATGTCAAGCATTCGACACAAGCCAGTATGTAAGTGCGAAAGAGGCGAATGTTTATGTAAGACGTAAACGCTACCAGTGCAGCACTGTTATTAGCTACGCGCTAATGCGGCTCACCCCGTCGGAAACTAGACCTCTACCTACGCTTGGTTACTACGCATCGCGGTGTCAGGATATATTTGTGGGTGAGCGTTGTGGTGAGCTTAAAACAAGTTACAGTCCCATCTGACTACCGTAGAATTATGAAACGACATGGACGATATAATGCTTATTAAATTATTTCAATTGTTTTGTACAAAGGTCCAAAGGTTTTTGTGTTGCCGCTGTAAACCACCTTGAAACAGAATGATAGCCATGAGTATCCTATTCAGACTCGAAATTTGGTTCCTTCTGAGTAGTAACACATTTACTATCCGGTTTTTTATGATGAACATGACAATTATAATGTCCTAACGCTACCTCATAAGGGTTGTAAACTCAATAGTACTTACATTGTTTAACGAGGGGCGTAAGTGGAATATTGCGAACAAGAGTCTATCAGAAGATTCAGAAGCCCGACGCCGAAGGCGGAAGGCTTTTCATGACGTGAGTTTGCAATATTCTTACGCCCGTGTTATACACAACACAATGTTTTTCATTAGGTACATTGGCGAGGAAATAATAAAAGACAATATAGTACATTATGTACCTAGGGCGGTGAATTCGTGAATGGCCCAGATCGCAGGTGTGTTGAAATATACGATCTGGCGCTTTACGAATTACCGCCCGTGGTAAGTACACAATTTTACGTCTTCATCTGGCCATAATGCGAGTTTTACCGTACGCACAGCGTGCAGTAAAACTCACATTATGGCCAGGTGTGACGTAAAAATATATGTTTCATACAACCGCACCAACCAAAAATTGACAAAATTGACAACTTCACTTCCAGATCAGTGCGAGTGGAGCGCGCAGCTTCAATATTTCAACCAATCCTAGAGCAGTACAGTAGTATTCTTGCGCCGCGTAGGCAACTAGATTTTTTCAACCAATCACAGAGCAGAATTTTAATGGCGCGCGGCCAACTAGATTTGCTTAAACCAATCAGATCTCACACTCCAAATCCATAGCTCCCGTGGAAACAACCCATCGTCCTTCTGCATACAGGCATGGAATAACACCATCTAGCAAGTGTGATGAAAAAAATCTTTTTCAACACAATTGCTCGTAACGTACCTCTTATTGTGTCGCTTTTAGGCTCATAATCCTGGATATTAAACACGCGTGTTTAATAACATTACGATACTTGTGTGTTATGGTTATATCCCGATTAAGTCACGTTGGCACCTTGCAGCAAGATGTATGCATGCACACGGTGCATTCTTAAACTAACCGGGTTGTACAGAATGTACAGGTTTTTTTTTAATTCTCGGCTAGTGGATTCTTACCCGACAAATTAAATCCTTTTTGTTAATTAATTGACTAATTTTTTTTGGATATGATAAACGGTTAATTTAGTAAAACTATTCACTTTTGATAACATGAATTAATAAAGATAACATTTTAATACGAAATTATTTATTTTATTCTGTATTGGCTGTTTAGAGATTTCATCTAATGCGCTCGCACTGCGCAAACTTCACAAAAAAAATTGATGCGCGCCATTGTAGGTTATTTCACAGATATTTGTAAACATTGTGAATGCGTGTTTGGTTATTAACAAAAATGTTGATTCGTGGTGACTAGAAAAGTGATAAAAAGAATGGACGCCACTAACTTGGCAGGCTTATCAAATTTTCATCTTATGAAAAGGATTTTTCCTCGCAAAATGTGTTGAAAAACGTCGTATGAAACGCGTGAGCTTTGATAATTACATCCTCAGCTCTCTTATCACGCTCACCTGCGGCTCACGTGATAATTCCGCCTCTGATGTAATTATCAACATACCTCACTTGTATCACAATGTACTAATAAATCCAATAGAAAGATAGCAATAAAATATGTCTAGTGACGAAAATCCAAAAAATTACGACGCTACAACCGTTCTAATATTGCTTGTTAGAGAAAACGCTCGGGGACCGTGACGTCGCGACATACTATATGACAATCGTTTTATATGAAGGTGCGTTTTGCAGATAAGGGACAGAATTTACCCCCTCTTGTGATATTATTTAATCCCCTGACTTACTTTTTCTCCATATTTTAAATCCTTTTTTTAGGGAAAACCATAACTATTGGTTATCTTATTAAGTGTCTACCAGCCCTATTCTGCCCAAACTTTCATTATATATCATTCGAACGTAAATGTGTATTATTTATTTATTTAAAGTTTATTGCACAAAACAAAAAAGTACAAAAGGCGGACTGAATGCCTCAAGGATTCTCTACAAGTCAACCATAGGGCCAAACAGAGACTTAACCGAGGTGTATTGTGTCAAATTTCAAGTACAATCATATTAAACTTTGTATTTTACTTTGCATTCGTTTCACTGCCTTCCCAAATCCAAAGAGAAATTCTATAAGACAAACAGTTAAGGTGGATACAAAACGTCTTTTGACATTTGCAGGCTAACGGCGTGATATTTTAAGCAACTTATGTAACAAACTTTCAAACATTGGCTTTCTATTTGCTCGAAATTCTCCCTTTACTAGAATAAACTTGTATAAACTACTTGACTGGTAGAGAATGCTTACGGCATTAAGTCCGCCTTTTGTACGACAAGTTGTTCTTTTGTGCAATAAAGATTAAATAAATAAATAAATAAACTAAAATAATTGGAGAAAAATAGTTTACCCAAAGTATCACGTCCAAAGTCCCCGAGTCGCGGACAGAAGCTAGTAATATTAGAAATCTGAAAGTTTAGATCAGTGTTTTTCAAACAGACATACCTATACATTGAATTACTTAGAATTAGGTGACATATTAATTATTTTAATTAGAAAATGTGCATGTGTTTGTGTAACAGAATGGTAATATTGGTGATAAAACGGATATATAGATACAACGTATAATCTTTGACGATGCAAAAGTGATTATGAAATCCTACTTGAATAAATGATTTTTATCTTTATCTTATCTTATCTGTGGGTCGCGACCCCCAGGGCTAGCCTTCTAAAGGGGGTCGCAGCTACTTATATTTTTTAAGTTTAAGTGCTGTAAGTATTTTGAACAGCGTAGGGTGGGGGGTCGCGAAATATTTTTTAATAAAAGTCTGGCTTTGGGTGGTAGGTAGGTGTATATTTGGAGGTACCAATAAACTTTGACAACCACGAGCCTTGTTAGTAGCGACTCTACTTACGAAGCTGGTGACCTTGGGTCGGAATCCCGGTAAGGGCATTTTATTAGTGTGAGGAATGAAACACGAATTTGTTGCAGTCATAGATGTTTTATGTTTATTCAGGATTTTTTATATACAACATGTATTTACATCCAAACGGTATTACAGTCCAAACTCAGGGTGTGCCAGCTGGCTATGGAGCGCAGCAATCTCGGAGTTCGTGGGGTTATAGCTCTGAATGGCAGCCCGACAGCTCTAATCGGAGACGCGACAGACCTCGCCCGCGATGGCGGGACGAGCTAGACTCCTTTTTAAAGGAGGCCTTTGCCCAACAGTGGGACACCACAGGTTTTCTAATAATAATAATGATAAGTATTTACATATATGTAGTTAGTTACTTACTCCGCTGGCTCAGCGACTCGAAGTGGATACGAGTTGGCGCCGCAGCGCGCCCTATTCTGTGCGCTCTACTACCAGTTTTCTGCGTGCAGGGTGCGAAGATCTTTCTCTTTATTTACATATAGATATCGTCATCTAATACCCACACTGCAAGCTTTGTTTAATTTGTGACTAAGTCGATTTGTGTAAAATGTATTTACATAATTCCTATTAATTTGGCTTTATAACTAAAACAACAGAGAAATGACTTCATTAGTTAAGATTCCCAATCGAATTTAAGGCGATTCTAGCTTTACGAACATAATATTTCGACGTTTGATCACAGAAAGCCACAACCCAGCTTAAAACAGTTAATCCAAGATAACTGTATCTCTGTAATGGGAGCAATCAGACCACATTTCTTTATCAGCGGCGGGTAACGTGTACAAATAGCGGCTTAAGTCGACGATTGAGCTTGAACTATGGGCGTCGTTAGGCGGACGAGTCTAATGGAGCTTTTTTGGAGTAAATGCTCTGTGTTCGGCCCATCGGGTTCTTGGGGATCGTGGTTTCTGGAATTCTTATTGCTATTAAACAGTCAATGTGCAAGTTTAACCGGGACTATAAACGTCACGCACTACATGACAGTGTTGGGCAAAACGTAATTGAATTACTAATATTTAATTACAATTACAAAAAGTAATTGCAATTACAAATTACAATTACAGGGAAAATGAAATTGTAATTATAAGTTTCAATTACAATTACAAAATGTAATTATTAATTGAATTATTAATTACATTTTGCAATTAATTACTTATTAAATTACAAATTACTTTTGTTTTATAGAATATTTTTGATCACTTATTTTTTGAATAAAATAAACGATCGGTGAAACGAAAGCCGGATAGGTATGGGGCATGGCATGCTTGAGTGAAGTGTTTTTTATGTAAAAGGCAAACGGAAGTTTTATTTTATTAAAATTAGGACTTAGATGTGACGTTCATAGGCAAGGTGGTGTGTGTGTGTAAGTGTGGTGTTTTAGTCTATCTTGTAACATTTACAATTTCTTTGGACAGTCAGCATTCCTAGATTTCCCAGTTAATTTTAGGTATCTGTTTCCTTCATGAGGCATGACGCTTAGCTTATTATATTCATTTCCGAAATATGTTAGCTGATATGTAAGCGGAGCCCCAAAGTTGTAAAGAGTGTATGAGTGTAATAACTTTGTTTTCGAAGAGCTTTGCAAGGTTTAGCTTGAAATGAAAAATAAATGATACGTGTTGTATGCAACTAATTTTACATTTTTATATCTGTCCGGTCTAACCTAACAACAGTATTCGTTTTGTGGCACCAATACAAATTAGAGCTCCCAGTATCCGTGTTAAACGCCGAAACGTATGCACGTGTTCTTAAGCCCGGCGGTGCTAAGAATACGGTTTACACGGATAAATATAAATATAGGTACCACATTCATTGTTTTGATTATTACATCATTGCAATCAAACCAAGTAAACACGTATGCTTCTCATTGTTTATAAAAAAAAATTGACTTAAAGTATTTTAGTAATTTAAATTACAAATAAATGTACTTAACTACAATTACAAATTACAAAGTAATTTCCATTACATGAAATTTTAATTACATTCAATTTAATTAACGTAATTGAATTAATAATTGTGTAATTTGTAATTAAATTACAAAAAGTAATTAATTAAGCCCAACACTGCTACATGAGGCTATCAGCAGAACCAGGGTAACCAGTATACACCAATTTCCAATAAAGGCATCAACAAGTATGCGGCTTGCTCAGATAAACAAGAACACATTGGCTACGACATGTTGCCAAATTATGAAATCAACCAAAACAAATGTCCGTTGTAGGGCCGTTTATAGACAATAAATTATAGGATCAACATTCAGGAGGCTAACATCGAAAGTTTGCTGCAAATACGCCGTGAAGGACTTAGAGCCTATTTTCCAGCCAATCCAACTGGGTTTCGGATCTAGAGGTGGCTGTGAAGCCGCCGTCCATGCTTGTCGAACTTACCTTCTCAACTCCAAAGATCAGGTACTCCTAAAACTAGATGTCAAAAATGCGTTCAATTCCGTCAACCGCGATGCTTTGTTGACGGAAGTTCAAAAACATATCCCTAGTTTATATCCTTATCTTTGGCAATGTTACAGTTCACCTTCAAAATTAACGTACAAAAATCACAATATTTCCTCCGCTGTCGGCTGTCAACAAGGCGACCCTATAGGGCCAGCCATCTTCAGTCTTGCAATTCATCCCATAATTTCCGCTCTAAATTCCAAATTTAACATGTGGTATCTCGATGACGGTAGCTTGGGCGGTGAAGCGAGCTCAGTTCTCACCGACCTCTCTTCTTTAATTCCAAAGTTTCAAGAAATCGGCCTTGAACTCAATATGAGTAGTTTTCAACAGCGTTATGAGTACCCCGTTTGGTTCACAGCGGAAATTATTAAATATGTTAAACTAAAATATTTCAATCTTGTCATGTATAAAAGAAAGGGGTTGTTGTTTAACCAAGAGTTGTTTCGGTATTATAGAGCCCTAGTAAAAAAAATGATGGCATCTGCGCATAAACAGTACCTCCTTAGAACAGAGGAAGCAATAAGATACGACCCAGCTGCCTTTTGGAGGCACGTCAAGGATAGACGCAGCAATCGGCGGCCGAACTGCTACACTACTGGCGGTGTGCGCCTGGAGGAGCCTGATGCTGTACAAGCTTTTGCAGAACACTCTAGTTCGGTATTCCACGTGAGCCCCCCCATACTGGATGTGGACAGGGCTGCTAGCGATGCAGCAGGGGGAAAAGACTCTGCTTGCATAAATTTGCATAGTATTTCTCCTCGCGAGTTAAGTCGTATCGTTAGAAAGCTGAAAGCCACTGCTGCGCCTGGTCCCGACGGCATCCCCGCATTCCTGATTAAGGACTGCTTTTCGAAGCTAAGGCAGCCTCTACTTTTTGTCTTTAATCTTGCCCTTCGTCAAGGAGTTTATCCGACCCAGTGGAAGGTATCCAGAGTTACGCCGGTGCCTAAGGAAGCCAAATCCACAGATATAACCACCTTCCGACCTATCGCAGTTCTGTCGGTTTTTGGTAAGATTTTCGAAGGAGTTATCAATGGATATATTGCGCCTCTTATATCGAGTCGGTTATCGGAGGAGCAACACGGTTTTCGTAGGGGTAGGTCCACCGCCACTAACATCGGCAACTTTGTTGATTACACTCTTATTCATATGGACCAGTCTCGGCAAGTGGACGCTGCTTACTTCGACTTCCAGAAGGCATTCGACCTCGTGGACAATGATATTCTTCTCAGCAAGTTGTCAGCGTTTGGTTTTTCGCCACATTTATTAAAGTTATTCGGTAGTTATTTGAAAGATCGCAAACAATATGTACAACTGTCGGGCTACCAATCGGATGAATATTTCACCAGATCTGGAGTAAGTCAAGGCAGTACGCTTGGGCCTACTCTATTTCTGGTGATGATCAATGACCTTCCTTCGGTTGTTAGCAGTGTCGAGTGCTTACTGTTTGCTGACGACCTCAAGTTGTTCCACGCTGTTAACTCTGTTTCTGACTGTGGTGTGTTGCAGCAGGATATTGATGCCGTGACAGGATGGAGTCAAGCGAATCGTCTATTTTTTAATAGGAAAAAGTGCAAAGTAATCTCTCTTAGTCGAAGCAAATGCCCTCTAGCCTATACGTATCTACTTAGTGGTGATCCTGTTGACCGCGTTCAAACTATTCGTGAGCTTGGCGTTGAGTTAGACACGAGATTGGATTTCCATAGCCACATTAGTGCTATCACTAAGAGCGCAAATAAAATGCTGGGATTCGTAATACGCACTGCGCCACAATTTACTAGCACAGCTGTACCTATCGTCTTGTACAATGCGTACGTACGTAGCAAGTTAGAGTACAGCTCTGTAATATGGGATCCGATCGAAGCAAATTACAAACTTTTACTCGAGCGGGTTCAGCGGAAGTTTGCGCGTCACCTTTACAAAAAGCAGTACGGATATTATCCTTTTTTATATCCGTCTCTTTTTGTAGCCGGTATGGTCGGGCTGGAGACTCTCCATTTCAGACGTAAACTGCACCTCGCAGTCCACTACTGTCTTCTACTCAGGGGGCAAATTGACAATCCAGTGGCATTGGAAGGCATTCGTCTATTCGTCCCAGAGCAGTACGGGCGCGCGGGGCGCCGACGCCGCCCGCTGTTCACCGCGCGGGCGGCGGCGGGGCCGCGCACGCGTCGCGCGAGTAACGCGCCTGGCGTTCGTGCGTCGGCGCTGCTCAATGAGCTGGTACTGAGGCAGGATGCCGACGTGTTTGCGGACAATTGGCAGAGCTTGCTAACTAAAATAAGTGCTTTGTGCAATACATTTAGTTAGTCCTAATTTTTATTTGTTTGTGTATCTGTCGTATATCTATGTTATTTTTAAGTCCAGACATTGTAGGCGCTTTGGTACCACTACTGTAAGCCTATTATGTAAGTTATTGAATAAATAAATAAAAATGAATAAATGCGAGATTTATTTAAGTAGTGAAATTGAAAATAAATCGCAGGTTATTGACGGTTTTGACAAAATCTGTCCAGGCATTAAAGTCCTCTCGAAGAGCTCGCTTCATCTTCTCGGAGCCCCAGTTTTCGAAAAAGCAATCCCGGATTTTGTAGATTCCCAAATCCGCCGTTTCTCCGATTTCTCTGATCAACTTCTCAAAATTAACTCACACATGGCTCTTTTTATTGGAGAATAAAAGAGAGGCAGGAACGGAGGTTCCTGCCTCTTTGTCCCCAAATTGACGTACTCATTAAGGTGTAGCCCCTTCTGGAAATTTCCTCAATTATGCGAAAAAATTGACAATATCTTGCATCTACATATCCAAAAACATTTCAACATCCACATCAATGAAAGGCAATTTCTACAAGCTACCCTGCCAATCCGACATGGTGGCCTCGGAATCAGGCAAGTTTCCAGTATCGTTCTTCCTGCTTTTCTTTCGTCAGTTCACAGTACGTTGCCTCTTATAGGTAAAATCGTTACTCCCTCACTTCGAGATTTTGAGGTAGCGTACTTACACGAAACAGAGGATGCCTGGCAACTGGCCTGCCCGGGTAAACCCCCGCCATCAAACAAGGCAGTACAAAGACTTTGGGACGAACCTCTTTGTCGCCAGGCTTCAGAGTGGCTTTTAAACTCTGCCTCTACGAGGTCTGAGAAAGCCCGTTTATTGGCTTTATCGCAACCCGAATCCGGATATTGGCTACACGCTTACCCTTCTATTCACTGTGCAACTCTCCTAGACAACAATTCTTTTATGTTGGCTGTCGGTATCCGTCTAGGCGCTGATATCGTAGTACCCCACCGCTGCCCCTGCGGAGTCGATGTGGACCGTTTGGGCTACCACGGCCTCTCGTGCTCAAAGAGTGCCGGCCGCTTATCCCGCCACGCCTGTCTTAATGACGTCATCCGTCGGGCTCTTGCCAGCGTAAACGTGCCAGCCATCCTGGAACCTCCCGGTCTGGCCCGTGATGATGGCAGGAGACCCGATGGATTGACACTCATTCCGTGGCGGATGGGTCGGCCCCTTATCTGGGACGCCACCTGCGTGGACACCCTGGCCCCGCCCATTTAGCTGCAACCTCTTTGAGAGCGGGCGGGGCGGCAACAGCGGCAGAAGCAGCGAAGCGCCGCAAATATGCGGGCCTGACAAACTGCTACATATTTGCGGCCTTCGCTGTAGAAACTCTCGGACCGTGGAGTTTGGATGCCCACAGTCTTTATAAAGAAATAAAATAAATAAATGGGGAAAATACAGCTGACCATAGAGCTGGCTACTTCCTCGGCCAACGGATTGGAATTGCTATCCAACGAGGAAATGTGGCCAGCCTTATGGGCACCCTTCCCAGGGGCAGCGCCCTCGGAGAGTGCATATACTAGTAGTTAAGTAGATTTAAGTGTTAGTGTTAAGTTTTATTTTATAGGTACTATTTACTGTTGTCATCGTTTATATATAACCTATCATTGTATAAGGTTGATATTTTGTAATTTATAAATATTGTGATCTAATTAGAAAAAGAGCAGGCGGCTTTCTCGCGCAACGCATCGCCATCGGCAATATCAGCATTGCAATTCAGCTAGGAAATGCCGCCGGCATCCTAGGTAAAGTGCCTCGAGGGCCTCTTTTAAATTTAACTTAATTTAGTTTATGTTAGTTATCATCTTTTATATACTTTAGACACTAAATAAATTACGAGTAGATAACTGTTCATTTTAAATATCTTATCATTTTAAATTAATTTGACTTATTAACTGCTAGCTGATGCTCGCGGCTTCGCCGGCGTGGTTATAGGAAACTGTAACATATTGAATTTTCCCGTGGGAATTAGATGTTTTCCCGCTGGAAAAGTAGCCTATGTCACTCTCCAGCCTCTAAACTATCTCCGTACAAAAAATCACATTAATACGACGCTCCGTTGCGACGTGAAAGAAGGGAAGGACAAACAAGCACACACACACACACACACTTTCGCATTTATAATATTAGTAAGGATTATAATTCATATTCTTTTTGACATTTAAAATTTTATATCGTACTAGCTTCCGCCCGCGACTTCGTCCGCGTGGACCCGGGATAAAATATATATATATATATATATTTAGCAAAAAATAGTACAATAAGTGGATATAATCTAATTAAGTTATTAACAACAAAACTTATATCTAACAGGATCATTCGTATACAATATTAATACGCCAATGCGTCTGAAAGAAATGGTCTTAGGGGACCAATATACAAGTTTATTGCCTAAACAAGGTTACAATTGTAATCTGTGTTTTAGGCATAAATGGTCTTTGTTTTACATATATATTGTCTGTCTAAACATTTGTTACCTCGCGTCAAGAATTACAAAACTATATTTAACAAAAGCATGCTTGCGATTGCAGAACTATTTCACTATAGTAAGCAAATTTTCTGTCTCGTCGTAGTAGGTCAGGGTTAGCAACCATGCTGTAACTTTAGTTTGGCATACTTTGCTATTTTGATCGTACACGGAGCATTGTTTATTTATATATAGATAGAAACTATCCTATATTTAAATCCAGGCTTTAAACTATCTTCGTGCAAAATTTCATTCAAATCGGTTCAGTCGTTTAAGCGTGATTGATTAACAAACATCCAAACATCTAAAGATCTAAACTTTCGCATTTATAATATTAGTAGGATGAATAAAGTATGAGTATAGCCCTCCGAATCGCTCAACTTAAGTGGCAGTTGGCGGGGCACATTGGCACTTAGAACCGATGGCCATTTGGGCGGAAAGATTCCCGAGTGGTGACCACGTACCGGAAGGCGCGGCGTGGGTAGGCCCCCCCCACAAGGTGGTAAGATGACCTGGTAAGGGGGACTGATGACCGGGAGTCCGCTGGATGCGGGTCGCGTGGGACCGCTCATTGTGGCACTCTTTGAGCCCTGTGTCCATCAGTGGACGTTTATCGCTGATATGGTAATAATGATGATGGCAGCACGGACTATCAACTTTGAGGACGCGCTTTTTAGGGTTCCGTAGCCAAATGGCAAAAAAGGAACCCTTATGGATTCGTCATGTCTGTCTGTCTGTCTGTCCGTCCGTATGTCAGAGGCATTTTATTTGAAAATTGTAAGGTGTATTTGAATAAAATTTTGAGGATAGGTGTATTTTGTTAGCCGCTACATCATTTTGTAATTAAATTACTAAAATAAAAAAATTTAGGGGTGCAACTCCACACATAAAATATAAAGTCAAAAAAAAAAAACATTGCAAGCCCACTTGTGGCATCCTACATAACATACATACATACATATAAGCTCACGCATGTCTTCCCAAAAATTCCCAAAAATGGAGGCAGAGTACATGAATTAAAATGTTTAGTGCCAGTTCTAGAATTGTATGTTTATATATTTGAAAAAAAATTGTCTTGCTATATTTAGCATGATTGGACGAACGAGTGTGTGTGTATGTCCGTCGTCTGTCCAGCTGATCTCCTCTACAGGTCGCACCTCAACCGATCCTTGTGACATTTTGGGAGCAGGTTCAATAATAGGGGTGTAGATTAGAAAATTATTATTACTCCAAGTGAAAGAAGGCAAAAAAATATGCCTAGTGACGAAAATCCCATTCAGATATCTCAAAGAATAACGAAGCTACAACCGTTTTAATATTGCATATTAGAGAGAGAAAACGCAAACAGTGTGTGACGTCACATTACAGGATGCTGCCGGGGGGCCGCGTCGAACACGATGGGGCGCGGCAGGTTTCCTTCTATTAGTGTGACGTCACAATCCAGCGTCATCGTTTCATATGAAGTTGCGTTTTGCGAAAAAGGGACAGAACATACCAACCCCTTTTTAAAACTTTGGACACTTATAACTTCGTGACTATTTAACCTTTTGCATTGATTTTTTCTCCATTTGACTACATTTTTAATCCTTCTTCGAGAAAAAAAGACAATATTGATTATTTTATTTAGTGTCTATACCCCTATTGTATAGATTTCTTTGTAGTTTTTTTTTCGTATTATTAAAAAAAGAAATACTGGGTCGCGAGTTCTACATATCACAGAACCACAAGGTGTTTAGTAGGCCAGACTAAAGTATGTAGGTATCTCAATACAGTGGAGGAACTCGCAGATAATATATTAGACTCAGCGGATTTTTGCGATAGCCACTCTGGCTTTTAACCGGGATAAGCCTTATCCAGGAAATAAACCTGGGCGGCTATCGCGAAAGGCATACTTCGTTCGTTCGTGTATGCCTTGTGTGAGTAATGCAGATTCCAGATGAGCTCACATTTTTCATAGTACCGCCGCTGTTCCTGTAATAGGATTGTGGACTCATAATGTATCATAACCCTAAAATAAATAAGGCAAAAAGTTATCCCTAGTGAATGAAACAAAACTAGATCTTTTTAATATTGCTTGTTAGAAAGAAAACGCTCAGGGGTCGTGACGTCACGACACTCGAGCGTCATAGCAAATGACAATTGTTTCATATGATTAGATTAGATTAATTTATTTTTAGAGATAAAGTACAGTACAAAGTTGATTATGAAGGTGCATCATCATCATCATCATATCAGCCGAAAGACGTCCACTGCTGGACATAGGCCTCCCCCAAAGAGCGCCACAATGACCGGTCCCGCGCCACCCGCATCCAGCGGACTCCCGCGACCTTCACCAGGTCATCAGTCCACCTTGTGGGGGGCCACGCTGCGCCTTCCGGTACGTGGTTGCCACTCGAGAACCTTTCCGCCCCAATGGCCATCGATTCTACGTGCAATGTGCCCCGCCCACTGCCACTTAAATTTAGCGATTCGGAGGGATTATGAAGGTGCGTTTTGCGGAAAAGGGACAGAATATACCCCAAAATTTTGGACACTTTTACTTTGTGATTATATCCCCTGCTTTACTTGTTTCTCCACGATTGGTTATTTTATAAGTGAACTATCGTTTATCGCAATGGCGCCTCTTCCCTTTACCCCATCATATGACCTTATAGGATACTAGCTTCTGCCCGCGACTGCGTCCGCGTGGAAGTCGTTTATATCGTAGCTCCATACAAACTTCCCTCAACTAAGGGGGTGATTTCAGGGGTAAAAACTATTATATGCCCTTTCTCAGATCTCAAACTATCTCTATACCAAATTTCATCTAAATCGGTTCAGTAGTTAAAGCGTGAAGACGTAATGGTCTAAGAGCTAGCGACCAAATCGGTCATGTGGCTTCAGCTGTATTGAAACTCCGTTAGCTACTTCCCTGAACAACCTTTTCCGATAATCTTCGTGCTGGCAGCCCGCGGGCGATGGTGCGGGTGTAGTGGGGTGGGGAAAAAAATGAAAAAAAATGTGGGCTCAGCGACTTTTTTTTTTCGAACAGTTGCTCTACAGAGCAACTTCTGCTAGTTCGGAAACGTTCGGGTTTTCCCGGTCAACGGGTGCGAGAAGGACAGCGGCTACTCTCTGTTACAATCGACGCGCCGCGCCGTGGGCGCGCTGACGCGTTCGCCGGCTGATATCCCCTCCACGTCCGCTTTTGCCTTCCCCTCAGCACATTTTCGAACGAAATTCAACGATTTCAACAATTTTTTTCGATACCTTTCCACCGATATTTTTGCATGTCTATTTTTTGGGGCTTACATATTAATTACTCTCGCGTCAGAAGTAAAACCAATGCAGCTGAGCACATGAAAATTATTATTATTTTGCTATTTTTAATTAACGCTGGCAACCCCTTCGCACCACCCGATCGATTTTTTTTTTGGGTGCACAGGGAATACAGAGCAACTGTTGGAAAAAAAAAGTCGCTGAGCCCACATTTTTTTTTCTTTTTTTTCTCCACCCCACTACACCCGCACCCACCGCCCGCGGCCTGCCAGCACGAAGATTATTAGAAAAGGTTGTTCAGGGAAGTAGCTAACGGAGTTTCAATACAGCTGAAGCCACATGACCGATTTGGTCGCTAGCTCTCTCTATAACAGACATAGGTACACGCTTTCGCATTTATAATATGTACTAGCTTCCGCCCGCGTCTTCGTCTGCGTGGACCCGGTATAAAAATTATCCTTTATTTTAATCCAGGCTATAAACTATCTTCGTGCAAAATTTCATCCAAATCGGTTGAGCCGTTGCCAAGCGTGATTGAGTAACAAACATCTAAACATTCAAACTTTCGCATTTATTATATTACTAGCGACCCGCCCCGGCTTCGCACAGGTACTATATTATACATATAAACCTTCCTCTTGAATAACTCTATCTATTAACAAAAACCGCATCAAAATCCGTTGCGTAGTTTTAAAGACCTAAGCATACATAGGGACGGACAGCCTAAGCGACTTTGTTTTATACTATGTAGTGATTAGGATTAGGATATTAGTATGGATGGCTTATAAGATATCATGAATAACTAATAAATATTTATGGCCAGTGCCCAACCTGGAGTAGGTACCTACCTGTAAACTAGTGCCTGTCTAAGCTGTACAACTGAATAGACAAAAATATATAATAATTATTGAACCTGCTCATAAAACACGAAAATCGGTTGAGAAATGCGACCTGTAGAGAACATCCCCACAGTGGGACATCAGGGCCCGATTTAATAAACATTACAAATTGTAAATTGTAAATTGTACCTTACAGGTTACAATTCTACAAGTTTCTGTTTAATAAAAATTATAAGGTACAAATTTGTCATGGCGGAAAATCTACAAAATTGTATAATTGTAGCTACAATTTTACATAATTCTGTTTAATAAACATTTTCACCTTACAAGTGATTTTTAACAATTTTGTATGAAAATGTACTTTATTAAACACATAATTGTAGTGACAAGTTTACATATTTTGTAAATTGTAATATAATTCCGACAGGTGTTTAATACTGTGTCAAAACTTAATTTGAAGTGTGTTTTACGGTCAAACATGGTTCTAACAACGAGTAGCGACAGTAACCGTGAGGATAGTGATAACGAATATGATAGTGATAAAGAAGGTACTTTAATTATAACAATAAAATTGTTGTTAGAAAACACAGAGTGCAAAGTTATTAAATTGTATAAAAAAAAAATATATATCATAATATTAGTTCATACTTTTCCACTACTCAAAGGTTGACTGGTAGAGATCGCTTATAAGTGATAAGACCGCCTGTTGTTACCTAGTTTTAATGTTGATTTCATATTGTATTGTTTTCTCCTGTGGTGTACAATACCGAATATTTAATTACTAATATTTACGCTATAGAATTTTCACTTTTGCTAAAACCTTAAATCGTTTAACAATTGTCAACATTTCAAAATTACGCAAATAACAATAAATACGGGTACCACTTATCAGTGTGTTCTTTCAAGCGATAAAATAAAAAATAGCACTTAAAATATGAAATGTTATCACTTGCGGTTTATGACTGTGAACATATTTGACTTTTAAGTATACTTAAAATAACTTACGATGGTCCTTTTCCTAAAGTTTTGCCACGTTGTGTCGCGTAGGTACTTCCAGTCTTTGTTATAAATACTTAATGATTGTAGTAGTTCAGCAATATCTTTCCACTTTTTGATTTTCATTTCATGGGTTAAGGTCTCACTAAACCGTCCGAATAATGTATCTTTATTCTCGTATATTTGAGATAAATTAGTAATTTTTTTGTTGTTATCCATTATGTCAATACATAAACCAATTCAATAATTTTAATGAGTAACAAATAAGGACTACCCTCATCTCTTAAGAACTTGTAGAAAAAACTTACATTTTATGTAAATTGTAGCTCACAATTACAAATTTGTAATGTCACTTATTTACAAAATTGTCGACTTGTAATGTTTATTAAATCGGGCCCAGGACAATACGAAAGAATTGTGTCCCAAGCTGAAAAGGAGAACTTCGTTCCCTTCGCTAGCTCGTTCACTTACACGCGTAGTAACAGGCTAAAAATAAACTGAAAACACCCAAAACTCCGCGGCCATAACTTCCCAAATACTTCAACAGACCTTCAATGGATAAAATCACGGTAAATTGTTACATTAAATTTGGAGTCGAGAACAAACACTCTTGCTTAATAACAGCGCCTGTAAACAGTGCTTTAATATCGCTGTGAAATTCTCCAGTTTTAATAAAATTGATTTAGAGCCCGTGTAGGGTAAGAGGTCGATTATACTACGTGTTTAAAAAGGACGTATTGATCGCGGAAAGTAATGAAAATTCAGCTCTTTTGTATGAGACTGTGTAGGCGTCTTTGTTACCTACTCTTTAGATATTTTGTGCTTAATTTGATTAGCAATTTGTATTTTCTAATCTATTTTAGTATTGTTGTTGGTTTGTTGATATTTCAACCCTTTGTTAAGACGACATTATTGATACTAATTACAATAGTTCAACCCACGAAGACAAGCCACGTTCCATCTGTTTACGTAGGTACTAATTTGTGTTTGCTCCGTTGCTTAGATAGAAGTCGGGCGCATATAACTAGTTTTCATGCACTTAGCTTACATTACTGCATATATTTATCATTAGATGGTGTTTCAATGGTAGTAAATTAGAATATGAAATTAAATTCCAATTAAAACGGAACCGTATCAGGAATTCCACAAAAGTTCCACGCAACCCCTGCGCTCACTTCTCAACCAATCAGCCCTATAAGTCAACTGTTTGCTAAATGCAATTCCCACTCTATTCTCTATTGAGTAAGTATTAATTACTTGACGCACTCCGTGTAAATGTGGCCTTTTATCATTGAGTGCCAGGTGATCCTCTACAAACGAACCTTTATTGGAGTCGTGATCTGAAATTAAGATATTAATAGTCATCGAAATGTTCACGCGCTTCATTCCATTACAGTCTGATTTATCCGGGCAAATGACACTATTGATCAGTACATTTGAAATACTAGAAATGATTGTGAGTTAGAACTATGCACAGAGATGGAAGAGTTTTGTCTTTATGACATTGTCATAATATTGAAATTAATCTGACATGTTGGAAAGGGTTTTTTACTCTAATTATAGGTAGAGATTTTTCCGGTAACTGCACTGTTGAAATGGGCACAGAATTAAGCAAAACTTGGAGGAAATGAAAAAACTTTTTCCGTCAGAGTCCGTTTGTGCTATTCACGTTTGAGTAACGCTCTTTGATATTAAGTATCCTTTCAGTTTATTTATTCACTGTATTTGCCAACCAAACTGGATATAAATATGTGGAATAGCACTCGGAAACATACAATGCCTCTCGTTTCGAGAGTCTATAGGAATAGTTGAGGCCTGACAATATGTTTCCTTTGTGGCGTTTTCCCAAAAAGTCGGGCATTTTTTTCAGCATTTACTAAAAGTTGTGTCGATCTAAAATGTGTTCCTTTTCTTTATTTCACTTTATAGGTATGGTCAATTACATAGCTAGTGGAAAACTAATAAAATGGTCTTGTTACTGTAAGTTAGTAAGGTAATTAGGCACTTAATCTACCTTTTTTCCCCTTCGCCTTACTGAGTAGAGTAGAATATCAAAGTTCTTTTTATAAGACGCCCATATAAATGCTCCGCTACTTTCGTAAGTAGCGGAGCGTTTATATGGGCGTCTTATAAAAAGAACTTTGATATTCTCGTGTGTTCAGTCGCCTCGTGAGTGTTTCAGGACCACAAAAAACAAGAAGTTTGGTGGTCGGAAAGTGTCATGGCGGCGGCGGAGCGCTGATTGGGTAATATTTCTTTCTTTTTCGCCGATTACATCATAGCGGTACAAAAGTTTTGACTTGATTTATGTTCAAGTTCCTTGCAACTATTGAGTGAAAGCGTAGTGAAACGAGATAAGTTACCTAAACACCTAACAAATAGACACGGGATCAAATGAGTAAAGCACTACACTTATAAATAAAATAAATAAATATCAAATCGAACTAGAGGGAGAGTGCTGTTGGCATCGATATTTAAAAAATCCAGTTTATATCATAGGTTTAGTTAAGAGTCCGCAGTAAGCTCGGCCGAATTTCACCTTCCCATACAAACGGAGTTTCGTCCTCATTTTAAAACTATACGTGTTGGATTGTGACGAAACTTTGCATGTGCAATGACATAAGGTATATCTACCTATGTCTGTAAATAGTATTTTATGTAATCGATACATAAATATCTATTGCATAGTACAAAACTTTTTCTACGAGTCAACTGAACTAATTAAACAAACTTGGTATCTATTGAAAATCTAAGCCCTGCTGAAACGAAACCGCAACCAACGGCTTTTTATTTTATGTCTTTTATTTTCTTCGGTAGTCAAATCGACGTCCTATTGGTCAAATTCATTATAGTGCAGTAAAGGCGCCAAGTGATTGGTCGAATTTATTTAGTTGTCTAAACAGTTGTAAAATTTGAGTTGGGGGATCCATAGTAAAAAGTATGTGATTTTAGTTTGGTGTACGCAGTCTTAACTCAAACATTAAGGTCGACGAGTATAAAAAGTATCGTTAAGTTATAGGTTTCAGTGACTTGCTTACTGACTCAACTCAGTGTATTTTTGGATTACTTATCTCTTTTCACTGTTCACTTACTTGATAATAAAAACAAAAGCACTTAGGTACCTAACCTACTTAACTTATTATATGACCTTGTGCCGGAGATGTCATTTTCAGAGTTCGCTGTGATATTTATGAAATTGGCAACACATGCCATAGATAAGTGGGGAAAGATCTCGATTCCGGTACATGTTTTAGACTTTGATCCAATCCATACTAAGTATATATTTACAATACATACTAATATTATTAATGTAAAAGTGTGTCGGTCTGCTACCTGTTCACGCTTTAACCGCTGAACCGATTGAGATGATATTTGGATAAAAACTATCCTATGACCAGGGAAGGTCATAAATAGGATAGTTTTTATCCCGGAAATCATCCCATATGGGGGTGCAATGGGATTGAAAGTTTGTATGGAGCTGCGATATAAACGAGTTCCACGCGAACGGAGTCGCGGGTGGTTAAAAGCTAGTACTTATTACTTATATATAACACTACAAAACAAATTTTAGTCGCGACGTAACGCGAGATGAGAAAATCCACCCTTCTCTCTAATATCCATGGTACGACTGAGACAGAAGTCGCAAAATCGTGTGACCTGCCATTACAGAAAATTTGTTTTACAGCCTTCCAGATGTTATATGCACAGCTTGCCGAGCTGCGTCGCGGTGACGTACTATCCGTCTCTTCCAAGCGTTCTAATAAGAAAGAGACGGATAGTCTATCTCGCCGCGACTCAACTCGCGGGCCGTCCTGTGATAGCCGTGCTGGTATAGAAGATAAGATTGGTTGTCTATCGTTTGCCAGAATTTCATATACTTATATATTTTGCCATAATTTTATATTCCAGAACTTTTGATTTCATTTGACATAACATTATTTTTCGTAGTGTTATATTCCAGAATCATTCATATGCCATAAACTTCACTTGCCATAATGTTAAGTGGATTAATTTTACTAGACAGAACATTCATGTGACATAAAAAACTACATTTCTGCGAGCCGTTCGAATGTTGCAAATGTTCGATTCAATGTAGGGTCGCAGTTCTATCTTAAAATCCTCCTCGCTTCGCTCGTCGTCGTGCCTACACGACCTGCCTTAGAGTAGAAGAGGACCGAAGGCAACGTGAAAATGAATAATAAATTAAATAATAATCACCCACATCTAAGAATTAAGCCCACGTCAAATCCATTTGCAAGTCAAAAGATTGAAACATTCTGCTACCATACACTATGTATACATTACAGTCACTTTAATTGGCAGAATATTTAAACGACTAATTTTTTTAAATGCCTTCGAATGAAGTTCTCTTGCTCTTAACTATTTAGGAAAAATCATACAGATCCTATCATAGGAAACTAATTAATTACGTAGTTTAGGATTTAGTCGACAGAAGTCGTTATAAATAAACTCACAAGGCAGTTTAATTATAACGACCTCTGACCGACGACCTCTCATAAGGGTGGGTTGTGTTTTTTTTCTTTCTCGTATCTTATTTACTCAGGTTAGCTGGAATAGATCCCTTAAAGGGATAAAGCCTTTGCACGTTCATTGTGTTTTTTTGTACCTGCTGTATTCCACCAGTTTTATGTAAAATAAAGCTTAATACGTATGTATACATACGTACATACATACGGATAATTATATTTTTCCCTTGACTAATTAATAATCGTGTGAAAGCACGTACGTACCGCTAACGCACCCCGAGCCGTCCATAATCCTTCAGTAATTTGTGATTTCACATGTAATATGGCTTTTGAAAGGTATGGCAAATGATTTTATTGCATTTGACAATTATGCATTGTGAAGTTTATGGCAATTGATATTATGGCATATGAAATTATGGAAAATAACAGTTATGACACATGAAATTCTAGTAAAAAAAAAGAACTTTTGACTATTATGGCAACTGAAATTATGGCAAACTTCCTTAGAAGAGTTTTTAAGAAAAATATATTTTTATAGTCCCTTTCCATGATTGTAAATACAATTTCTGGCCAAACAATAGCTAGCTTTCCAGTCCAGAGGACAATAAAGATTTTAAAAGAGAAATTCGTTGTGTAATGGAAGGAAAGGAGTAATATTAAACAAAATGGTCCTTTTACCGTTTTGTTTATTGCTTTTTTAAATTAAAAGTGTTCTGAGATTGGCGTGAAACAAAGGTTATTTTAAAAGAGAAGTGACTTTGAGGTGTATTTGGGTTTTGAGGAGGGAGAGGTAGGGCGCTGCGGAATGTCATATTAAGAGTCCGCAGTAAGCTCGGCCGAATTTCACCTTCCCATACAAACGTAGTTACGCTCTCATTTTCAAACTACGTGTTGGATTGTGACGAAACTTTGCATATACAATGACATGAGGTATATCTATGTCTGTAATTAGTTTATATGGTTCCAGTTTAAACAAACGAAATAGCGCAAAAACAAGTTTAGTATGAAAAACTTAATTTCGCTGTATTTTTTTACTATGGTATCTGAAGCTACATAAACTAATTATAGACATAGATATACCTCATTTCATTGTACATGCAAAGTTTCGTTACAATCCAACTCGTAGTTTTAAAATGAGAGCGTAACTACGTTTGTATGGAGAATCGAGGTTACTGCGGACTCTTAAGAGCAATCCGTCTTTTTTTAAACCACGTCAGTGGCAAAATATAGCCCGTTAAAGTTCCGTGCAACGTCACATCATGGTACACTTTTTAGCATAATGTGACGTCGCGCATAACTTTAACGGGCTACATCTTCATAATATTTTGTTTGACTTACTTAAAAATACGTTCGTGCTCATCACACAAATAAATGCCCTTACCAGGATTCGAACCCAGGACCTCCGGCTTCGTAGGCAGGGTCAGTAGGTACCAACTAGGCTAAAGCGGCCGTCAAATATTCTGTTGCTGTGATGACGACGAGTGCACAGAATGTCATTAAATAGGCGTAATATGTCACTGTGACGAATAGGTACTTCATTTGTAATTAGCGGTTTACTACAGCGCAGGTTAAGGTTACACTTTTTAGGGCGTACTGTTGTACATCTCTGTATACTTACAGCCTGTGGGCTGACTATTCGAAGAAATCGATCAGCGCCCTACGGGTCCAATATAATAGCGCCTTCTTCATGCTGTTGCGTCCCGCAGGGTGCTGAACAATTTCTTCGAATAGAACGCCCAAGTAGACGGTTTCCACGCCACAGTGAGGAGACGCGCCGTCGCGACGCGCCGCAGAGTGCTCGACAGTACGAACAGCATCCAGCACGGCTATCATGCGACGGCGCGCGAGCTCTCTCGATTTTTCTCGCACTATCTGTCTCTCTCTTACTAGAACACTTAGAACAAGAGGTATAGTGCGAGAAAAATAAGCAGTATGTCGCGTGCCGTCTCATGATAGACGTTCTGCACAGCTATCACGAGACGGCACGCGAGTTCTCTCGATTTTTCTCGCACTATCTGTCTCTCTCTTATTAGAATACTTAAAACAAAAGGTATAGTGCGAGAAAAATCGAGAGCATGTCGCGGCCGTCTCATGGTAGACGTGCTGAGAGCGAGAGTGGACGGACTTGACAGTCGCTAACATATAACTTTATACACGTTACCACATACTCCTAGTTATAAGTGAATATTTGTACCTACTGACTAACCTTTATATGGATTTTTTGTGGTCCGAAATAAATTATTTTTATTATTTTATTTTAGCCTAGTTGGTAGAGACCAGTATCTGCGCGCGAAAACTTTCGATGGGAAACTCGGAAAAAAATAAGTTATGAAACAGAACCAAAGGAATTCAGAGTACGCTCACTCTGGTATCCATCACCGGATAGTCGTATATCGGTAGCAATCGCATTGATTAGAAGCTTTTTAGAGTACGGTTGTGTTATTTGGTCACCTTATTACAAAGTTCATATCGATAGGATAGAAAAGTCCAAAAGCAGTTTTTTAATACCTTTGCTTCAAGCTTTATCTATGGCGCAATCTCAGGTCATCCTTCAGCAGACTGGGACAATTCAACATACCATCACTTTCATCTCGTAGAAAATGTAGTGAATTAATCACATATACAAAATTGTACACTCACACATTGATTTTCCTTCCCTTCTTTCTCCCTTGAACTTTATTACCAGGTACAAATACAAATCTCGTAATCCATCACACAGATTATTCCCACTCGACAAAAATAAACATCATTTTATAATCCCGTTGTCCGGATGTGCCATTTGTATAATGATGTGGTGGCTGAACATCCTTCTACGGACATATTTAAACACATCCTACCCTCGTTTAAAAATAAAGTTAAAGATGCATTCAAATAGGTAATTGTGGCACTTTGGAGGAGGCCTATGTCCAGCAGTGAACGTCTTTTGGCTGATATGTTGATGATGATATGGCCAGGGAAGCAATGTCCAGATGTCCAGTGACAGTGAGAAATGAAAATGAAAATGAATTTTATTTGAAGGATAATTAAGGATATTACAAAAAATGTGTGTAAAGCGATGACTCGCACTTTGCAAGCCTGCATCGCACCTACTGCCAGAGACACTGCATTACTGAATGAGTTCCTTGAACAAATCAAGGATGCCGATGTGTTTGCGGATCATCGCTAAAGCCCGCTCCACATTCTCGACAAACAAAAGTACACGAGATTTGCCGCATACGAGAGTGTGGAGTGAGTATTCGTCTATGTTCATATTGTTTTGCGTATATTCGTGCGTATCTCCGTTTCGTGTCGGTAAAATGGCCAAACATCAAAGAGCTCTCGTGAAGTTTCGTGTTTGCCCGAAACTTCTCATCCATATTCTCGCTGCGCTTCCGTCAGTCAACTGACGGTAACCGTAGGAAGCGTCCATCTCAAAGAAATATATCAAGATAGAAGAAATAAGTGTATTATGTACTTCGCGTGGCGAAATGATGACACGGTGGCACCATTGCTCGCCGCGAACTTCAGTCTGCTCCCGACCGCGATCTGCGTGCGACGTCACATTTTTAAAACAAAATGGTTGTTTGCGCAATAATTAGTTGCTCAAACACTTCCAATAAAGGTGGAGCTGTTAATCGAGGTGTTTCCTTTCATTGGTAAGTACAATTTGTCCTTTAACATCTGTTATTAATTAAAAAACCATTTATTTCATAATTTTCATCAAAACAGTAGCGGGCGATTGTGTGCCAACGCCAGTTTTCCATTACGGCTTTAATTTGACGAGCCAGACTTGGTGTGCGTTCAAAACCAACGATGTAAAAATAAGCTATTCAAACTCTCGAGTCCTGTTCAAGGTAGATTTCTCATTTTTTCTGTCGAAAGTAAGAATAGTGCTGTACACTGCGATTCTCTTACTCGATTATTATAATCGTTTTTGATAACAGAGAAAATGATAATTACGTTCTTATATTATTATGCAGCTATATAATGTACGTAGTGCAAAGCAA
Organism: Epinotia bilunana; assembly: GCA_947049275.1. Classification (NCBI taxonomy): domain Eukaryota; kingdom Metazoa; phylum Arthropoda; class Insecta; order Lepidoptera; family Tortricidae; genus Epinotia; species Epinotia bilunana. Next base: position 1,506,335 of record OX346266.1, on the reverse strand, counting down.
ATATTATTAACAAACTGGTTATGGCTACTTCTATATTGCAATTTTATTTCAGTTTTCCGAATGATCCTGAAATGAAAAATAAATGGATTGAAGCAACTGGTCGTAAAAATGGGTACTACCTAGGGTATCTGGTCGCATATTTAGAGAACGTATGATATAACTCGGCCAGTGATTGAAATGTAGCGTCCGTGAGCAGGAACGTAAGCAATCCATTCAGAAATTTGTTCAGGATGCTTAGGGACTGAACATACTAAACGTCTCGACAAGTTCATTCCTTCTATAATGTAAAAAAACTAAGCCCCTTTTATTTTTACTATTTTTCATTTCCTCTGTTGAATCTAATTATCATTTCCTCTGTCGGTTCTTATCGATATTTTGAATTGATACAAAATAAACCTACTAGTTATTGCAACTGCCGCGTGCTAATCGAATAAATTACGCTCGTGACGTCAAAGTACCTACGCAAAATGTTACACGCTCCGTTCCCATACTAATCGACGAGCTCTTTCCTTCTATCTTGATATAGTTCTGTGGTCCATCTTTTATGAAAGTCCAGTTACAACTGCGCAAGGCGAGAATATAGATGGACGCACTCGGTTTCGCCCTGTATAGGCAAATATTCCGGCGAAACCAGTCTCGTGTAGTTTTGTCGAGAATGTGGAGCGGGCTTAAGACTTACAATTATTCGTTTTGCAAATAGTCTCACTTTTTTGTAAAGTATTTCAATAAGTACTTACTTAAACATTTACTGTTACTTACAACTTAGTTAACAGTAAATGTTTACTAAGCAGAAACGTCCGCTAACGAAATTCTAAATATCGAGTAAGTAGTTTTAAGTTTAGTGCCTAAGCAAACTTGTAAAATAACTATCTTTTGAACGTTTTGGGTATCTGTTAGTCCTGTAACATAACTGTTCTACATGCTACGAGTATTTTTTTTAATTGAAAATGTATATTATTTACAACCTTAATTCTACCTTAATCCTAATACCTAAACTTAATAAATAAACGTTTTACTTTTCCACAAAGAGTTTAAGAGCCTGGCGTTATTTAACTAACCGACGATCCAAGTGAGATTCTGGCTATGACAAAAACCGCAGGCGCTTTCCGCGCATCAACGAATAACCAAGTCATATGTAGACGTCACATACCTACTCGCGGATCGGGGCGCGGTCATCGTGCACTTTGTTCGGAGCTACCGTACCTAACATTCGCCGCCACTACTATGGGGCGCTAATTTATTTTATATTTTAAATTAGTTTAATTTATTTTAATTCTCTTGTGCTGTGCATCAACACAGTATTCAATGATGAATATTTAATTACCTATCAATTTTGATAAGTGTGTGTGTCCCCCAGTCGGGTGAGTGTTGCAAATAAATTATACTTATTGTTTTAACAGTTACTAATGTGAATCAGTAGATTTATATTACATGCCTAATGTTACTTAAAAACGCTTATTTTGTAACTAGAATCCTTCCATTAATGTTTACCGTTATTCGTGGCACAACTAAGATGATGAAATTCCTTTGTCTACTAAGCTGAGACTATACCTACCCGCTTGCTATTATTATGTGTTAAATTAGTTTTAAAGCGAAGTCTCATATGAATTGAATACTTAATATTATTCCCCAGCTTCTTTTATAGCTTTTGCACGTTATTTAGCATAAATTGTTATTTTATTAAACGATGTAATTTGGTGCTTCCACTTTCCATACTTAAACTGATCTGTATATACTACTGCAACATCATTGATCACTATTTAATGCTTTTGGTAGCCTCCCTGTTAGTTTAGTAACGCTTCGATCACCGCTTTCCGTCCGATGTTGCAGACAGTAACGTGGAATTAGACTTTTTGCAAAGTGTCCAATCCCTCCATCGGTGATTCCAGGGTTTTTACTACCGGGCCAAACTACATTGGGACCTGATGGCCACTTCCTGCTGCTGAACTGCCTTGCCGGACTCCGGACTACATCGGTGACGTCACCAGACGCGCGCCTCGACCTGCCACGCAGCTACAGGGAAGTGTTGCCTAATAAGACAGTGTGAAGTGGACACGGCTTACCTAAATTTGTGAATTCTAGTCTAGGACTCATCCCTGGGATCTAAATTTACGCATATCTACTTGTTGGGCATTTTAGTGCACATCTAATTGTTGAACATTCTGGAGCACCGAAATTTTAATTAAATATTGTAGAACTATTCAATATTGTTTTGTTTGACCATCCCAACAACAAGCGTTACAGTCCATTATAGTATGATGTCATTATTAGACATTATTTAAACGTTTATCATTTTTTGTTGCCTTTATGAAGTAATGTAAACTAACACTAATATATCGTCAACCGTATCCCTAAATTTATTTGCTTAAAACTCACTATTGTGCTGACAAGGAATCCGTTCAGAGTTCCACTAGGATTGGTTATCTATGGTTATGCATAAGTACAGTAAAATATTACATCAGTAGGTTTCGTAAATCCTGTTACAGCGTAATCCATACTAATATTATAAATGCGAAAGTGTGTCTGTCTGTCTGTCTGTCTGTCTGTTACCTCTTCACGCTTAAACCGCTGAACCGATTTGGATGAAATTTGGTATAGAGATAGTTTGAGTCCCGGGGAAGAACATAGAATAGTTTTTATCCCGGAAATCATCCCCTAAGGGGGTGAAATTGGGGAGTGAAAGTTTGTATGGAGCTGGGATATAAACAAGTTCCACGCGGACGGAGTCGCGGGCAAAAGCTAGTATCATTATATTAAGCAGATGTACGTATTTACTTAATTCACCAAGGGTTCTTAGCTTCATTTTTTTAAAGATACATAAAATAGGATGATTGTCCCGGTTAAATAATTGCTATCTACCAGTAAGAAGGGTATTCGAATGTCATCAGTAGATTCAGTACAAAAACATCGACTGTGGTCCTAGCTCTGGCAGTCAGCATCATAAACAATAAATAAATATTTGGGGACAATCTTACACAAATCGACCTAGTCCCAGACTAAGCAAAGCTTGTATTATAGGTACTAGACGACGATATGTATAGTATACATAGAAAATATCCATGACGCAGAATCAAATATTCGTGCTCATCACACAAATAAACGCCCTTACCGGGATTAGAACCCGGGACCTACGGCTTTGTAGGCAGGGGCACTACCAACTAGGCTTCAGAGGTCGTCGAACTCATGTACACTTTTAGACCTTAACTCTAAGCAATTGGGTCCTAGAACCACCTTGAATGCATACATGTTTACGATGCTGACTTTACAGACGACTAGCGGGTCCAGGACGGCTTTTGGTAGCTCAATACCAAAATGCAACCTCGATGCGAGCAAGACGTTGAAAATTTGCTAGCGATAGCTTGGCCAGTCCGGATAGCTTTGCTGTCAAGCACAATCCAACCAACAACCAACATCGCAACCGGCGCAGAATAAGGAAGAGTGGCGTTCTCTTGTGTCAGAAGCCAAGATCCACTTTGGGTTATCGAGCCAGCGAAGTAATTAAGGAATATCTTCAGGGGGGTCCTGCCTCTTGACCAAACAACTTTTAGCCAAATGTATCATTTGATAAATGTTTCATTTGACCTAATGCATTTTTCGTCAATACAGTGGTATTTTCGGGTATTCTTTGAATATCATCAAATAGAAGTCATTAGGTTAGGTTAGACTTGTTTTATAATAATCCTATAAAGCTTTCTATTTAAGAAAAAAATGCATTAGGTCAAATGAAACATTTGGCCAAAAGTTGTTAGGTCTAACATTAGTGAACCATCTTCAGGACTAAAATACCATACTGTTCAAAACATGTTGCCTGTTGGAGCGGCGTCGCCGTACGTTTGTTACTGAAACTTGCTGCACGGAGTTCCTCTGCGTTCCTATGCATGTAATCATTGTATGTATGCTATTTATTTTGACGGTAACTTATGTTCTTCGCTTCGTATTATAAGGCTACGCCATCAATACCCGCTTGTGCAAGATATTTACCGATAATTTGGAGGTCTATTCACTAGGGTCCAGGGTTGGAGGGGGGAGGCAGGGGGCTCAAGCTCCTCCCAAAATCAGCTACGGCCTAACAAAATCCGAGCATCAGCCCCCAAACAGAATCAATCCCTTCTACAGGGTGTATCAAAAATGTGTAGCGTATTACGATTCCAAAAACGCATTTCTTTTTTTTTGTTCAAGTACATTGAAATGTTTGTTTTAGTTACATTACAGTCTTTGTTTTTTGTTGGAATTGCTTGTGTAAGACATCAAAAACGCAAAAGCTGTCACCTGCGTGTCAAAAAACACACAAAACATTTGTTTCCATAACAAAGTTGTGCGCTTAAATAAACCCGCCTACTCTTCACCCTCGCGGGGGAACGTTATCATACATAAGCAATGGCAAAAAATAAATGTCTGTATAAATATAAATAAATGCATATCGTATCGCAATGCGCTACCGAATATGCCCTTGCTCCGTTCACACACCATTTTTGATACACCCTGTATTATATAAGTATACTGATTCGGTTCTTACGCTATCTGGAGCTACTGTAGCCGAACGGTCGCACACGCGTCTTTCAATTTGGAGGTCTAGGGTTCGAACCACGGCTATGACCCTTGGGCATTTTAATTTGGTGTACGAAATATCATTTTTGATACAAACGTAAATATTTATTAAATAAAAATACACTAAGGTACAATACAGTTAGACGAATAACCCGCCCCGTGTCATTCCGGGCGCAAATGTGCCCATTACACTCGCCGCATTGCCGCGTTGCGTTGCGATCGACAACCTCTGCAACAGGAATGACCCGAAACGGGAGTCTTGCCCTCTCAGTCGCAAACGGCGCTCCACTTCCGCCAATTGCCGCCGCCATTGGCACTCTTTGAGGGAGGCCTATGTCCAGCGGTGGACGTCTTTCGGCTGATATGATGGTGATGAATTGATGGGTGGGCACATTTCTTCTTCTTCGTCGTTTCACTTGACAGAGTGGTAGTGGTCATCATCAGTTGTCGGTAGCAAGCTTCACCACACGCCGCCATTCCTCTCTGACAGTCGGCTTTCTTGTGCCTGCGTATAGCCACAGTATAGATGTAACATAGCGATGCATGTAATGCAGCTTTAATCTAGTCTATCATCCGTAGCACGTGCACGTAGAACCGATGGCCGTTGGGGCGGAAAGGTTCTCGAGTGGGGACCACGTACCGGAAGGCGCAGCGTGGGTAGGCCCCCCACAAGGTGGACTGATGACCTGGTAAAGGTCGCGGGAGTCCGCTGGATGCGGGTGGCGCAGGACCGGTCATTGTGGCAGTCTTTGGGGGAGGCCTATGTCCAGCAGTGGACGTCTTTCGGCTGATATGATAAATAAATAAATAAATAAATAAATAAATATAAGGGGACAATCTTACACAAATCGCACTAGCCCCATAGTAAAATCAATAAGGCTTGTGTTACGGGTACTAGACGACGATATATTTAATAGATATAAATACTTAAATACATAGGAAACATCCAAGACTCAGAAACAAATATTCATGCGCATCACACAAATTTTTGTCCTTACCGGGATTCGAACCCAGGACCTTCAGCTTCGTAGGCAGCGTCACTACCCACTAGACTAACCGGTCGATGATGATGATGATGATGATCATCCGTAGAGCAGTCTCGCATCCTAACGTTTTTCGGGCAGGTATCTCGTCGAGGGGCACATTAACCGCATGCAAACATACGCGAATGGGGTGCATCTCATAGTAGCTAATAGGCCTGCACGTTTTTTAACAGAATAGCAAAGGAACATTGTTCTCGTAACTTAATTAAATGAAACCTAGTTTTGCTCTTCAGAAATCCAATACATCAATCAATTTATTCGCAGAAGGAGATCGTGGTACGGACTCCATTATTAGTTAAAGATAATTAAAAATATTTCGGCGTATTTGTTTATTGGGAAATGGAAATTGAAGGTTACCCGTGATTCTTTGTGTAATGTAAATGGGATAGGAATAGGATATTTGGTTTCAGAGAAACTTTTTGTAGAATAGCTTTTTAACCCACTAAAGAGAGTCCATTAGTGCCCAGGCGGAGCCGTGGGATAAAATATAACCGCTCCGCTCGTGACTTCGTCTGCGTGGACCCGGGATAAAACTGTCCTATATTTTATCCAGGCTATAAACTATCTTCGTCAACATATACATCCAAACATCCTAACATCCAACCATCCAAACTTTAGCATTTATAATATTAGTAGACCTATTAGTCGGATCTAAATCACGCAAAAACGGCTAAACGGATTAATATGAATTTTGGTGTACATATAGTGTATAACCTGGATTAACATATGAGTATACATATGATAATTTTTACTCCGGGAATCATCGTCTAAGGGGGCCAAATAGGGGGCGAAAGTTTCTAAGGAGCTACCATATTAAACGAGTTCCACGCGGACAAAGTCGCGGGCAGAAGCTATGTCTATCTTGAAGGTCCAATTCATTTCATCATCATCATATCAGCCGAAAGAGCCCACTGCTGGACATAGGCCTCCCCCAAAGGGTGCCAAAGTGACCGGTCCTGCGCCACCCGCATCCAGCGGACTCCCGCGACCTTCACCAGTCATTCATCAGTCCACTTGAATTATAGTTTTGTAGTTTGAAGGAATTTTCCGGGACTACGGAAAATACCTAAACTTTTACAAAACTACAATTTCACAGAATTTTCGTCTTTATAACATTGGTGTGCCCCGTGTGGTGTCGGGTTAGAATTTCACCACCTCCTTTCTTCTTGTGGGTGTCGTAAAAGTCGACTAAGGGAACAGGGTTGAAGTGTATTGTGAGCGTTGGGCTAGCAACCTATCACTACGTAGTCACATTTTGTCGATCGAAAGTGGTACAGGAACATAAGGTTCATGTGCTCTGCCTACCCCTTTTGGGAGTGAAGGTTTGAATCTATGTATGTATAATATTAGTAAAGATTATAAATTACGATTGAGGCAAAGGATGTATTTTGTAAACAGTTGTACATTTCAAGGAATCCATGAAAGAACTAACGCCTTTGAATGTCGGAAATGGCAAATAGAGATATTTTCCGTGTAAGTAAAAAACGTTTGGTTTTTTTAAATAAAAGTAGTGCGAGCTGTTTGCGTCAGGCAATAAATGATATTTGAATGAATGTGAAATGGTTTGTAAAATTCTACGAACATGGAAGTTTTATTAAAAGAGCTTCGGTCGAAAATACTTTTACCTAGAGTAAATTATTATTTTGAATAATAATATGTGGTTTAAATTTTTAACGAAAGTTTACAGACGAGGATTTTTGGCTGATCAAAAAAGATTACACTCATGTAAGATTAAATTGTCAAGTCATTTAAAAGTTGTGTAAATCAAAGAAAGTATTTTTAAAACGTTGTTTTACCGTTGTTACATAAATTTAACTAACCCTAACTAATAATAAGCTCAGTAAGTAATAAGTAATGCAGTATTGAGCCAAGCGCAAACCTTATCCTAAATTAAGCGAAATTAACGGAGGTTTCTGGTTACGCACCGCAAAATTAATTTGAACAGAGTGCATTGTAGAGCAATTAGCAACTGTCTTCCCAATGTAAATTGAGATTTGTCCATTTTGAATCATCACTGCAATGGAATAGAGTCGGGAATACCTACGAAAAGTATGTTTCGACTGTATATCGTTTTGCGCATTTTCTATGATTCACGAATCACGTATTTTTTTGTTTTGTCAAGTGACATCTGCCGCGCTTATAATAAACTAACCCATAGGTCCGAGTCCGTAATTAGTTTCTAAGCTCACGTTTAGATGGCGCTTAACACAATTATTTTAAAATACCAAGTATTAGTATTTCCAGCTGGCTTTATGTGTAAAAAAATATATAATTATCCAATGTTAAAAACGTCAAATAAGGCAAATTTTGTTGTCATTGGTAGTAAGTCATTAAACAAGATTGCGAATAGGCACTGTTTCTAGCGACATCTTTGGCTGTTTCTTGTAACTACTCGTCCAATGTATATCTTGGCACATGGCACGGTTAACGAAGAAGCTTCATTTATTTAGCTAGAACTAGATGGCGCCACCATTTGGCAATAAAAAAATAGTTGCAATCGCTACGAGTAATTCATAGTAAAAGGTTGAAAATTATTAACTACTGGCTTCTGCCCGCGGCTCCGTCCGCGTAGAACTCGTTTATATCGTAGCTCCATATTTTTTTCACCTGCCAGTTCATCCTCTTAGGATGATTTCTGTGATAAAAATAACTATTATGTACTTCCCGGGACTCAAATCTACAAATGTTTTCTCTATAACTTGCATCTCAATCGGTTCGCGGGGAGCGGGGAGAGCTAACAGACAGACTGACACACATTCGCATTTATAATATTAGTATGGACGGATAAAATAAACTGTCCCCGTCTAGGTTGTCATTAGTCGCATTAGGACCATAGCCCCTTAGCACGGCTATCGCTATCACTGGACGGCCCGTAAGCTGTATCGCGGCGAGATAGACTTCCCGTCTTTTTCTAATTAGAACACTTAGAAAGAGCCGGACAGTCTATGTCGCAGCCAATGAGTTTTCAGATTAAATTCAGGGTGGTGGGATGAAATGTAATATGGAATATGTAATATATGAAAAGTAATTTGGTTTTTCCGTAAGTTTTTTTAATTCGGAAACATTGCCACCCAAAATCCAATCCTAGATCCGACACTGTAGGTAATCAAACAAGGCATGAGAAGCAGACTTCGAAAGTGGTCCTGTGTGTGTGTTCGAGCATATGGAACACAGCTACATAATTACGACCTATAATTATGTAACAGTTTCCGTAAAAACCGTAATTAACTCTGGAATCGGTTTAAAAGCACTACCTATTAACTTTAAAAGGTGTAATTAGTGCAAATTCTCAAACGTCGATAAGCGTCATGCAAACTAACTTACTGATAGCTTTTTTAGGTTGTACGAGTAAGTTTTACGCGACGAGATTCAGTTAGCTACCACCCAGACAAGGTTTCTTCAATCCTACTAATATTATAAATGCGAAAGTTTAGATGTTTGGATGTTTGGATGTTTGTTACTCAATCACGCTTAAACGGCTGAACCGATTTGAATGAAATTTTGCACGAAGATAGTTTATAGCCTGGATTAAAATATAGGATAGTTTTTATCCCGGGTCTACGCGGACGAAGTTGCGGGCGGAAGCTAGTACATAATATATTTTTTCTCAAACATGGGCATTTCTATCTACCGTTGTACCCCGGTAGAATTGAAGAGTGCCAAATATTATTTTAGGTTTATGCTATTGTTATAACTAATTCTAAGAGTAAATATATTCTAGTTTACTAAAAACTAAAGAGGTTCACTATATGTATAGTTGGCGATACGATCTCATACAAAATATGTACCTCTTTATTATATAAAATACCAGCTTATTACATATTTTTTATAATGCAAACCTTACTGAAATTTTGTCTAATGTGACCCAATGAAAATGAACAATTAAAAGGAAATAATTGTTATTTTTTTAAACCGGTTGTCTGAACTGAACATAAGTTTTGATAAGTCTACAGTTTAGAGCACCTTAAAAACTTACGAAATAAATCGTACAGACAAAGTCACAGGAAAAACTATCTATACTCAATGTGCATGCAACTTTACCGTGTCCGCTTTGTTGCGTTTGCACGTCCGGTCATAGGTTACGCGACAAATCGTTACCAAAAGGACGCAACGACTTCTGTGAATCAGAATTAATTCTATTCAAAATAATACAAAACTAACCGCAATTTTCAACCTATGTAATTAACAAATAACTGCTTGAAACACGGTTTTATTCTTTATAAACAGAATTTTAGTTACTTAACGTTTAAACTGCATAAATAGTGAAACCAACCGGACAAAAAATTGGATAAACTTACCTGTCACACTTCAGCACGCCACGAAGGTCGAGTTGATTGTTTAAAATCAAAATTGATGTGATAAGCTCTGTCTATGGTCACAGCGTTGCCAGGATCAAGAATCACCTAAATTTATGGTAAAAATATTTCGCTAAGACTGCGAAAATTGCGTAACCAACCTGGACTATGTCCTCATCGCGATTTCCTGGGGACAACGTTTTAATCTAAATTCAACCCTAATCATGATGTTTTAAAAGCTATTATTCAACAAAAACGCATTGCCTAAAGCATAAACTTACCAGAAATGTATTACTTGGTGTTACCGCCTTAGAAAAATATGCGTAAAATGCCTTTCAAAAATGGAACTTCATGAAGGGGACAGTATGGCGGGACGATTTTACCATATTTAAAAACTACATTTCAGGCAGGAAACAAGTGTTTTATTCTGAATTTAACTTAATAAACGATGCGACGATTTAATATATTTTACGGAAAAGCAACATTTAACTGGATAAAATCAACATCTTATGAGTAAACCGCAAAAAATACAAGGGGACATCCAAAAAAGTGGAGGGTACAACGGCAGATAGAAATGCCCACATGTAATGAAATATTGACGTTGTGTTCTTCATAATGGGCTTCGAAGTGTCACGTTTCGGGCGCAGCGAGCGACCAGTAATGGCATTTCATACAAAATTGGAGGCCTAGGCCATCTTCTTTTTTAATTTCCATTCCTCAATTTGTGGCACAGGATCACGGCGTTCAGCCATGAAAATTGAAGTTTGATTTCTTGGAGTTTTTTTTAAATTTATTTCATTGCATTTTTGAGAAAAGTATACATACCTCGGCGTGAAAAGGGGTTGCCGGCCTCATAACTATCCGTCCTCGCTACGCTCGGCCGTCTATATGTACTCGGCCGGCAACCCCTTACTTCCCGGCCTCTGTAGTAATGTACTATTGTATATACTTACCTCAAATGGTGAGAGAGCGTTATGCAAATATTTTAGTAGTTCGGAACTGTGGAGACATACCAAACTTATAAGTTTAACGTGTCTGTGTGTCTGTGTATCTGTCTGTGCTATCGTAGCTCCCAAGCGGATGGACCGATTTGCATGCGGTTTTTATTGTGTCATACTTAGATAATTTTAACCCGAGTGTTCTTAGCCATGTTTCATGAAAATCTGTTCAGCCGTTTGAAGATCATCAGCTCTTTTCAAGTTGATGAGGGGATCGGACTAACTTCCCTATGTGCGATCGATTCGAAATTTGGTACCGTGTTACTTCAATGACATTGAAATTATATGGTAAGGTACCCATGACCTGATCAGCCGTTTAAAGATCATCAGCTCTTTAATAGTTGATGAGGGGATCTGACTAACTTCCTTATGTCCGATCGATTCGAAATTTGGTACAGTGTTACTTCAATGACATTGAAAGTATAGGTATGGTAAGGTAACCATGACCTGATCAGCCGTTTGAAGATCATCAGCTCTTTAATCGTTGATGAGGGGATCTGACTACCTGCCATACGTCCTACCGATTCGAAATTTGATACCGTCTTACTTCAATGATATTGAAAGTATATGGTAAGGTAACCATAACCTGATAAGCCGTTTGAAGATCATCATTTAAACCTATTATAATTATTATCGTCACATAATATGATGTAAGTTCAAATATTTAATTATAATAGGTTTAAAATATTATTTGTTAGTTTTTACAGTTAGTTTTTTGTGTCGGGGGGTTTTTAATTAGTACAAGCTTTTATTGCCAACTGTACTTTTCTGTATACCGTTATCAACTACTCGTAGACGCAATTCTAACGAGCCCAAACTCAACGGGGTTACGTCTGTTAAGTTCTGAATTCCCATGGCCACCTTCTGTCTCCATCATCAGATCAGCTCGGTGGTACCATAATATTGAATTGTCATCCAAACTGTATAGTTTGGATGACAATTCATAATACATACATTATATCCAAAATTTCAGCTCAATCGGTTGCAAATTTCATCTTAGTGTCGCAAACAGCCATGAAGCGGTCGCTAACCAGCATAGTAACATTATACGCTAGGTAATGTTACACAACGAAATTAAGTAAATAAGTCCAGCACGGTCGACGTAAGTCAACTGTCAATCAATAGGTACTTACAAATGTAATTAGGTTCTTATCTTAAAACGGCATACTTCCTGGAATAAAATAAAACTTTTTTACACAATGGGATCTGTAATAATTAAGTTGGAAATATATTAGAAAAAAAATAGGAGTCTAGAGGCTTTGTATGAAAATCCGGCCAAGTGCGAGTCGGACTCGCGCACGGAGGGTTCCGTTCCATCATCTATAAAAAGGGCAAAATAAAAAACACGTTAGTTGTATGGGAGCCCCCTTAAATATTTATTTTATTCTGCTTTTTAGTATTTGTTGTTATAGCGGCAACAAGAATACATCATCAGTGAAAATTTCAACTGTCTAACTATCACGGTTCATGAGATACAGCCTGGTGACAGACGGACAGACCGACAGACAGACGGACGGACAGCGGAGTCTTAGTAATAGGATCCCGTTTTACCCTTTGAGTTCGGAACCCTAAAAACGTTTTACTCGCTCCAATTTTTAGGGTTCCGTAGTCAACAAAAAACCCTTATCCTATATTAAATTATAGAAACAGAAAGTAGTTTCTCACCTAGATATGGCGGCTCTCATTGTATATATTTATGTATGTACATAAGTCTCATGTTTCTATCATCTCCTTCTAAAATGAGTTAAATGAGAAACAAACTACGTTTGTACGGAAAGTTGGCGAGTGGCGAGCCTCTTAATCTAAACCTAATTTATAAAAAAGTAGTTACTTACTTACCTACTTATTATCTAGGTACCTACTGTTAGTTAAAATAATTAAATTGGCTTTATTATAATTATACGTAGGTAAATAGATACACACATAACATACCGACATAAATCTAATTTAATCTAATCTAATCTAATCTAATATTAACCTTTTGACGTTTAATGTATTTGTGAAGTAAAGTAAAGTAAAGTATCGTTTATTTGCAAGAATATGTACATTAGATGTTAACATTATATGATGAGTCTCAGTATTCAGCCTTCAACGGCATGAAAATATTAGCCTAATAGCCAATTATAAATAATTACAAATAACACAATTAATAATAATAGAAGAAAAAAAAAATGACAATAAATCCACAATTTACATTAAAAATAGATTAATAATTACAATTTAAGGTTCTAATAAATTATTTTCGTGCAATGTCCAAATATTCCTTTACAGAATAAAAACAACGTTCATGGAGCCATCTCGTCAATTTTGTCCTAAATTCTAAATTGCGCAAAAGTTTAATTTCGTCTGGTAGGTTATTATATGTGCATTATAAATAAATGAGTATGAGTATGAGTATGAGTAAAGCACGGCTGCAAAATATCCCGACGAACTGCCAGACGATGTGGTCTCAGCTCTCAATGTCAAAATCGTGTCTCAAATTTGACAAGCACATTTGTACAAAAAAGAAAATTTAAGCTCGACAATTATATGCGGCGTGGGTAGGCCACAAGGTGGACTGATGACCTCACCCCTATTTCACCACTTGACAATTGTCACCTACCAACGAAAATTCTCCATACTTACATTTCTGAATCCAAAAGTAACCTAGCGACCACCTTAACTTCTAGAACGCGCAATGTATGGCGAATTGTCAGTGTCAGGTGACAATACTCATACTCATACTCATACTCATTTTTTTGATAATATAAAATTACAAGTCAGGTTTACTTAAATTAATTCACAATATCAGGATTCTAAACAGCATGCCAAGCGGTATGTTTTACAATAGTAATGTATATGTAATTAACTTAAATATTCAATATGTCCAATTGTCTATTAATTATATGTAATGTGTATAATATTGATGTAATTATACGTAATTTTAATTTTATTTCTATGGATTGGTCAGAAAAATAAAGTAATATTAAAAAAAAAAAAAACAGATAACATGTCAACGGTTATGTGTTGTTGGTGAAATAGGGGCCTGGTAAAGGTCGCTGGAGTCCTCTGGATGCGGGTGGCGCAGGACGGTCACTTTGGCACTCTTTGGGGAAAGCCTATGTCCAGCAGTGAACGTCTTTCGGCGGAAATAATGGTGATGATGATGAATTATATACTTAAAGTTAATTGGATACTCGCATCATCAGTTATTTCAACTACCTACCTGATAAATAAATAAATAAATAATGTAAATTGCGCATTTCTATTTGGTATTAAAAAGTATTGCACGCGCTAGTTTTCTCACGTGTCCTTTCAAAGACAGTGCGCGCAACTCACAGTTATGGGAAACGTGAATGTCAAGTGACTCCTGCCACTAAAAACCAACCTGTAGTTTTATATCCTGACCCCGTATCATGGTCGGCCTTATCACACGATAAGTGATAAGATAGAGCGTCCGTCACTGGCTGACACCGTTCGATAGAACGAGACGGACGTTCTATCTTGTCACTTAATCGCGTGATAAGGCCGACCATGATACGGGGTCTGGATTTCATTATGGAACGTAGCGAGAGAAGCGAACGAAGTTCTATGCTTCAGCTTGGGCCGAAATTCGTTTGCATGTCCGGATGTCCCGCTTTCCTTAGTCGCATTTTTCAATCGATTAGATTATAAATGATATTGCCACTGGCAAGTTGGTCCTTCGAATATTTTTTTCCTATTGTCCACATAAAAATATCTGCAATATATTTCACAGTCAATAGTCTACTAATTAGTAGAATATTTCATTAGTAAATATCGTATGATGCGTCACGTTTAGTACTTACTTAATTATCTAGGTGCTCAACTAACTAGTAATGGATCAATAATCATTCAATGATATAACATGCGTGAGTTATTTTTAGCGATCATGTCACTAAATCAATCTTCTTGATCTTGACTTCCAACGCGCCTACATATCGTTTACTACTATGAGTCAACGATCTTACAAGGTGGGAGTAAAGTCCATTATCGCTTACACTCATTGAACTTCTACTCAAACGCGCGGTCAGCATCCACGCTCATTAAAAACATAATTTAAAACTAAACAGCAGTGTTGTTACAACAGCGGCGCGAGAAGCACGGCGCGCGTTCTTTAAAACAAAATACGCTCGTTTTAAAAAAATACGATTGGTTATTTAATTGAATTAGTGGTGTGTGGTAAAGATGGCTAATACCGAAACGAAGTTGGATATCATTTCGGAGTCTCCGAAGCGGTCTCCGAAGTTGCTTAGTCCGCTGGACCATGAAGCGGTAGAGATGGTGTTTGGGAAGCCAAGTTCGCCGAAAATCGAGCCGGAGGTTCATGCCAAGAGTGAAAAGGACAGCAAGGGTCATGTAAGTGATTGTATTGTAACAAACATAAGTTATATTTAATTGGAATTATTTAGTTAAGTAGATAACATCTATTTTTATTTTTTATTATTTAGTTTTGTTCCTGTTAATATGATTGTCCGCTCCGCTTAAGAGTCCGCAGTAAGCTCGATTCTCCATACAAACGTAGTTACGCTCTCTTCTCAAAATCGCAGTCACTTCTACTGACCATGACAGGCGCCGACAAAAACGTCAATCACCTGATCATTTGCTCCCCTCGAGTCAAAACCGCATTCGCAAGGCGGCTGCCTTATTTTCTGCATCCTACAGTTGATGACTTCTCCTGCGCGATCCTAAAAAGCAAAGTTAAAAGATGCCTTCTTTCAAAGACATATGAAGAAACAGAGGACATCACTAAAACATAAACGCACCTAACCTAGACGTATGTCTAGGAGGAGTGTGTGCGTGCGTTTGTGTTTGTGTGTGTATACACACAAACACAAACGCACGCACACACTCCTTCTCGCACTCGTACTCGCACATACACACACATCACATACACAAACAAACACAATCAATCTCACATAATATATAAACATGAAAATACACTTCATAGTTGTTAAGATATATATATAAGTACATTGTCTCTTTGCTAACTCTTAAGTTATTGTTTAATTGTAAAAAAATACTGTTAAATCTGTACCACTGGTGCCCAAGATACAGGCTGTGCCTAGTTTGGGACCATCGGATACCGTCAGTGCTGTTGTTTTCCTTTGCATGTAATAATACCATTAAGTTAAATGTATTCGCATAATGTATGTATGGTAATAAAATATTTCTATTCCTATTTCTTCTATTTTAAAATTACTTGTTGGATTGTAACGAAACTTTGCATATACAAATTACATGGGGTATGTCTATGTCTGTAATTAGTTTATGTAGCTTCAGATACCATAGTAAAAAAATACAGCGAATTTCAGTTTTTCATACAAAACTTGTTTTTGCTGTATTTCATTTGTTTTATAAACTGGAACCATATAAACTAATTACAGACATAGATATACCTCATATCAATGTATATGCAAAGTTTCGTCACAATCCAACACGTAGTTTTAAAATGAGAGCGTAACTACGTTTGAATGGAAGGTGAAATTATTACTTACACGACTACTCTGACGTTGCTATGTTTTATAAAGATACACGTTTTCCACTATATATAGGTATATGCAACAAATAAGATCTTCTGAATAAATGTAATTTTTAATTTTACGAAGTATTGCATTACAAATTATAATAACGAAATGAAATTTGTAATTGCAATATTTAGATAGATTAAAGGATATAATGCACTTTTGATATAACAACATTTATAATACATTTCTTTTTGATACTAAATAAAAAATAATAAAACGAAAAAATTAAAACTAATTACAAAAAAAATTGTCCGTCCAAAAGTTCTGTCTGCGGCATGGACCCCATGACGCTTGCGGCATTTCCCCTTTGGACCGCAAGGGCGATCCTTTGTGAAAGATACGCGCCAGCTCTGGGGTCCCCTGAGGCGTGGACCAGCCGCGACGACAGGGTCCTCATGAAGGCCTTCATGTCGGCTGACCAGGGTCCCATCGTTTCAACTGCAAGCGCCGCAAACTCGTAGTTCTGAACTAGAGAAGAGTATTTGCGGCGCTTAAGTAATTGGGCCTGATCAGCCGCAGCGCCGGCCTGAGACCGTGTTGCCTGTATGTGGGACAGTGCGAACGTATCGACGCATGTTGCGTCCCACACCAGGCCCCTACCGAGTTTCCACGGTACAAAAGTTACTCCGTCCGGGCGCTTGCCATCGTCTCTCGTCATACCAGGAGGTTCTAGTGACGAAGGTATGGAGGCAGTAGCGAGCGCCCGACGCAGCAGGTCGTTTATGGTACCATGGCGGTACATGCGGCCGGCGCTTCTGTTACATGATAGGCCATGTCTACCTAGCTGGTCCACACCATTGCCGCAGACACAAGTATGAATTATATGATTAAGTTAGAGTAAGTAAATTACCACTGATAAGTTTGCATAAATCAAAGTTTTTTTGGCTGATGTTCAATAATGGCTCTAGATTCTCTCCTATTTACAAAGCTTGAATAGGCATGGCAAAACGAATCCTACAATATTTACTAAATCACATTTGATTACTGATTAGACTCTTTAGACTGTTCACTGATTATAAATTAATTACCTATAACATGTATTGTACAACTATCTTAGTTTTAAGTAGGTAACATTGTCGTATGTCAAGTACAACGTAAGACCATAGTATCTGTCATAACAGAACATGTATGTTTTCACCTCAACACTCAACAGTTGAAAAATTTTGCTGCTAGAAAACAGTTATCATTCCGCCACACAAAGTATTTAACTTTAAGTTCGGCGTTGGAAAAGCGCGAACTCTCATATCTTAATAAACTCGAAATATTTGAACTACTGTCATCAATTTCATTTCGACAAGAAAAAGAGTGTCAGGAATAAAAAAAATCGGGGATCGAATTCAAATTTTATAGTCCTCCAAAAAAGCGTTAAAAAGTAGGTTCGAATATCCAAAAATTAACCTAATATTTAAAATATCGTTAAAACTAAGTACAAAATTAGTGTAATTTTATAAGACTTCTTAAGTTCAGACTGCTCTTATACTGCACTATAACTTCTTAAATATTTTTTGATATTGCCTAGTAGGTATTTGGATCCCGCCAAGATTCATCGACTAAGATAATTGACAAATTAAAAAAGTCGAATAACCCCCGTCGCTTTAATTTCAAAACCAGCTAAACCGATTGTGTGAAAACGGATCTAAGACCCATCTCGATCATGTCAACTGTCGGACCAAAAGCCAGGAGCTACAGTGCCACATACAGACACACACACAAACACACATAATGATGAACTATAAAAAACGAGGTAGATACGTTTTCTATACGAAATTCCGTGTTTAAAAATGGCCACCAAATCTGACAGCATACGTTTCCATTAACGACGCGAAAATGAAGCAAGTTGGTGCAATAGATTCAGTTTTAGTTTTACACTTTTGGAGCGCTTATAACCTATCTACCTCTTTTTTATATTACATCATTGTATACACTGACACGTCAAACTTATAACCCCTCTTTCTGCGTGGGAAATTAAAAGGTAGGTATTTTATAAGATAAACTCTTACTAAGCACAGATCAGCCGAGTCAATTTTGGACACATTAATAAGGGTAATTGAAGCCGATGAATCAACTTCTGTACATCCAGTAAGTTCATGGCTAACAATGAGATTCGTGGAGGCCCTAAAGAATACGATGGTGGCACTTAAATGGCGATTGACGTCATGAGGTTTCTGATTCTGTAGCCCGAACTACCGTTAGTTGGTCAGGATTTGGCCGGCAACACCTAGGTTTTGTTTTAAAGCGACCAACGTGATTAGAAAGTAAAAAGAAAAAAGGAAAATACGTTTATTTAGCGTAATATATTATGCATACTATCCATACTAATATTATAAATGCGAAAGTGTGTCTGCCTGTCTGTGTGTCTGTGTAAAATACATACATACATACATACATATAATCACGCCTCTTTCCCAGAGGCGTAGGCAGAGATCACGGATCTCCATTTGCTACGATCCTGACAAACCACTTTCGCTTCACTCACTTTCATACATACTCGTCGGTTTAGGGTACTTTTGACCTGACCTTTTTGTAAGATTTCTCCAATAATAGCTTAATAAAATCTAGCTTTTTATATAAATAGGAGAGTTTTTACTTTTTATTATTAGACCTCAAGTTTACGTTTTGTGTCACATCATATTCATAAAAGGTGGATTCATAAATAACTTCAATTGTCATATATAAGCCGAGTACCAGATTTAGTTCTAGAGCATGAGCTCACCCCTTGTGGGTGAGCGTGAGGTGAGCTTAAAACAAGTTACAGAATAGCGGGGCAGCGCTAGCGCCCCCACTAGGCCAGCACAACGCTGAGATGGGACCGTTTCGTGGTGTTTGTACGCTGATCTGTGGGCATGTATATGTTGTTGCCATGAATAAATGTTTATTCTAAGGCCTGCGCAAACCGGCGGAGCGCAGCGCAGATCACTTTTTTATCAATGTATATTCTTTTGTATTTTAATTACATTAAGGTATAAATTTTAATGCTCTGACAAATCCCCCGTGATACTCCGAGGTCGGTCTCGGAGCATTCAAATGTATAACTTATTGTAATTAAAATAGAAAAGAATATACATTGAAAAAAAGTGATCTGCGCTGCGCTCCACCGGTTTGCGCAGGCCTCTATTCTACTCTATTCTATTCTTTTCAATATCTAGTGAAAAACTATCGTAGCGCTCTGACGCATGCATGTATTTGTATGTATCTATCATCATCATCATCATCATATAAGCTGCTGACATAAGCCTCCCCCAAAGAGCGCTCTAATGACCGGTAGACCCCCCATCCCCACAATGTATGTATGTATAAACTTTATTGTGCACAAGACACAGGTTCAAATACTCCCAGTTCCCAGTTAACGTTTAAGCAATTGAATGGAGATCAGGAACCAAAAGATAGACAAACCACGAGTAACACGTGTACGAATGTGGGTAGTGATTGCCGCTAAATGGGTTAACCTTTTCAACGCTCTGTCAAAGAGAAAAGTTGTCAACCACACGCCAAATCAACAAGACATTTAGTGCGGAGTTAAACCTTATGTCAATGCAAGACGGTGGCTATGGCGCTGGGCTGCTTGACACAATATATCAGTCGCCGGCGTCGATCCAGCGCTACGGATATACCTATATATGCGTCGTTGACGTCGAAAATGTTAACTCGAGGGACTATGTGAATGACGTATCAACATCTCAATTAATATGATAATAGATGAAGATACTATCGGCATGCCTAAAAGCATAGAACAGTATTCGTGCAGTAATCCGCAAGGCGTGTGTGTACGCTCGTTTCACTCACGCACAGCGGTATTGGAGAGAGTGGCGAATCGCAAGCGAGAAATCTACGCTTCATGAGACAGGGAAGATTAATTCGGAATAGGTAATGAGAATGCACCACTGTGAAATTTGAATTATAATTTACCTTAAAAACAAAGTTTTAACCGACTTCAATTTAGTACTCCGCCAAGCCACGAGAACATTTCCACATTTCTTTTCCAATTTACCACATGAACTATTTCCAAGAGCAAATGCGTTGATTATTAGAGAAAAAAACCGAATCGCTGTATGTGGGCCGATAATATTTGAGAACTTCCGTCGATACCACACGGATCACCTTCGGCACTTGATTAGTTGCTATTTAAACGGAATCTTATCAAAATCGGTGATATACTTTTGTACTTTTAAGTACCTACATAATTGAGGAATTCCATAAGTCATCTGTGGTCTTCATCATCAATTCCACTCCACCACATTTATGTTTTCCGGGTGCAAATAATAGAAAATACCAAAATCACTACACGCGTGCCTAATATAATTGAGGAGTTCCCTCAATTCCTCATGGATCCCATCTTCCAACTGAATTTTAGAAAAAATGGGACCCACCCGGAATCATAGGTATACTTACAAACAAAAAAAAAATACGAATCGGCTCATCAATGACGGAGTTCTGAGGTAACAAACATTAAAAAAAATATATACAACCGAATTGAGAACCTCCTCAGCCTTTTGAAGCCGGTTAAAAAGCAGTAAGAATAGTTAGGTTAACTTTTTAAAGTGGCAACAATCGTTGATTTATCAGCACGATTAGCACAAGGCGGCGCGACAGCTCTCTCGCTCTATCCTTCATTCATCAAACAACAAAAGTGTTGAGCTGTTGGTTGTTGTTGTTGGTTCTACTGTTGTATGAACAACAGCATCAGCCAAGCTTAGCTACGAAGCACCTAGAACCTTCAAGTGTTCCACGAGACCCGCACAGTCACCGCCACCTTTTGTTTTAATATGACTCAAATTCGCTATTCCAAGGATATGCTGCTCGATGCTGCTTGTTCAATCATACTATATTCATAAAGACATAAGGACTATACTCCCGTGGCAGCGAAGCAAATCCGACCACAAGTGCCACAAGAAATATGACCTAAATCAATCATTAATTAGTAATACCTATTTTATTGTCATTGTAATTAGTCCTAATTTTGAAACCTTTTTGCACGTCACTATTGTCCTTAAACAAATGCGTGAAATGTGTCATCATTGGGAAGAATTGATTAGCAAACAGTCCCTGCTGGAGCGATGAAGTTTGAGTACACTGGTGTGTCATGGCTGTGAGAAAAATTGCTCGTATGTACGTCATATGTTTACTCCGGATCCGGAAGACCAATAAATGGGTCCAGTAGAGTTTAAAATAAATGTCGTCTTGGTACAATTATTTCCAGTTAACTGCAGGCTCTCATTTGTTTTATGTTTTATGTGTTTTTTTGTTTTATGTATTAAAAGTCATACCAATTAACAACTTAGAAAATATGAAAACACCCCCGACCTTTTCATTTCAAAGTTCAATATCTCAAAAGCTGGTGAACCGAATTTGTTGAAACGTAGCTAAGAATCGTCTCGATCACGTCAGCTTTCGGACAAAAAACGCAATAAAATCGGTCCATTCGTTTAGGTGCTACGATGCCACAGACCGTCAAACAGATACACAAACACACAGACACGTCAAACTTACAACGTTACAACACCCCTATTTTTGCGTAGGGAGTTAAAAAGGCTTTATATTCCTTAACTTTGGCAGGAAAGACGGGGGACGGAGGGACCTAGAACCTCAGCAAAGACTAATAAATAAATATATAAATAAATAAAACATCTTTATTTCGAAGAACAGACTTCATAGTGCAAGCTATAATGCACTTTAAATTGCCAAGAGTAAAATTTAAAATGCGTCAATCAACTATTATATAAAAATAATTTGAATGTACCCACTACTAAAATAATTAATTTAAGTCTGTACTTACTAACAACTATATGGGCCACGGCCTGAAATAAACGTTTATTTAATTTAATTTAATTTAATATAGTCAGAGAAAAAAGTTGATTCACACAAATTAAATATCAATGAAAATATCAAAGGGTAAAACGGGACCGTATTCCTACGATTCCACTCATTCCGCTGTCCTTCCGTCTGTCTGTCTATCTGTCCGTCTGTCACCAGGCTGTATCTCATGAACCGTGATAGTTAGACAGTTCAGATGATGTATTTCTGTTGCCGCTATAACACCAAATACTAAAAAACAGAATAAAATAAATATTTAGTGGGGCTCCCATACAACAAACGTGGTTTTTTTTTGCCATTTTTATAGATAATGGTACGGTCCCTTCGTACGCGAGTCCGACTCGCACTTGCCGATTTTTACTAAAGTTGTTATAATCGAATATGAACTTTCGTGAGACATGTTTATACTTTTACTAATAAATATTTCGCGAATAACATCCTGAAAAAAAAACGAAGAGTTCAAAACGTGTTTCCTGACATTTAATAGGTAAGTGAGTTCAACCGTACAATTTGAAAGTTGTAATGAACCAATTTTTTGAACGCATCGTGCCGGAAATACTGACAGTTATTAAATATTTCCTTGCCATAAATACTACTGATTGCAAATTTAATAAGCAATGTACCAACTCCAGGATGCGTTATTAAAGTATCAAAAAGGTATATTGTGAATCGTCTCGGTACACTACCTTTTGCGTAAGCGCATGGCATACGAGTACCTATAATCGAACGAGCGAGCGAAGCGAACGAAGCTGTATGCTTCAGCTTGGTCCGAAAATCGTTCGTAATGTCCGGTGTCTGACCCGCTGTCCAGCTGTTCTCCTCTACAGGGCGCACTTCTGTTTACTAAAGTAAAATAGTAATTTTCTTTGAGTTGAATTTTGGGAGCAGGTTCGTTAAATATATAGTTTTTTTTCAAGTCACTTTTTCAAATACGCTCACATAGCCACTTCTTAATAGGATAAGAATGAAATCGATAAAATTTCCCATATGAGCGTTTCTCAAAAAAAATGCCACTACATTTTTTCGGAGATTTTCTGCAACTTTTATGTTATTTCTACTCAAAATCACGATGTCTTTCCATCCCAATAGGAGAAAAAAAGTGTCCCAAAATGTTCATACATTTTTGAACTTTCCTATTGTGTTACCACCATACAAAGTGTATGGTAAATGGTAACACAATAGGAAAAATATCTTTGGGACAGTTTTTTGTCCTACCAGGGTCGAAAGAGCTCCTGATTCTGAGTGGAAATAGTTTTAAAAAAAATCCTAGAAGTACAATTAATAATAGTGGCATTTTTTTTTAGAAACGCTCATATAATGTCCTTGAAATACCGCGAACCAATCGAAGGAAAGCTTGTCGACCAGAGAAAGTAATTAAGGCTCCACATTCGAAATTTTCGTGAAAATGAGTTGTTTTGTAACCGTTTTATACATTATAACGTAACATTTTTGCGGTCGGAAAAAATATATCATAATCTGCAAGATATGCGACGGGTCATAGTTTTCGTAGAAATCCATTTTAACAATAAAAATTGGAGAAAAAGAAATCTAAAGTCACCCCTATTTTTTCACTTGTAACCATTTTACTGCTCCATTTTTTATCAGAATAATATGAAATTTTATAACTTTCTTCATACGATAATGAACAAGAGCACCATTTTCTTACTTTCTTAATTTTCTTAAAAAATTATCTCATTTTCTGAAATATTCCGCCAAAGTTCCTACGCCTCCCCATTTTCGTCCATACGGTCAGTGCGGGACGAGACACGTTGCATGACGGACCTGTGTCAATTTGCGCTGCGCCGAAATTTTTAAATATTTGTCGAAATTGTGGACTATATTTGTTGCATAGAGTGGACAATCCGTTTTGTGATTCGTATAGTAGGTAACTAATAAATATTTGCGTATAGTTTAGTTTTTAGTGACAGATAATTTTGTTGCATAGAGTGGACAATCTATTTCGTGGTTTGGTGGTTTGTAAAGTAGTAGGTACTATAGACAAGACAGCTGACTGACCATCCGTGCACTTTATGTGCATTATAATAAGGTTCTTGTATAAATACAGGATGGTCAGTTAACTGTGATGGCATTTGTACCTAATTAACATTTACGTAGGTATAGTTTAGATTTTGTTTTTAGTTCAAGATGGGAAATAATAATAATAACAATAATACATACAATGACAAATATCACGTTTCATTTAAGCATGACGAATGTCACCCACCCACGTCCACCCTTGCATTGGTAACGATGCGCGATGACGCGTCTGTAACTTAATCTATGTAACGCTTAATAAACGACGGCGGGTTGTGCGACTTACGCGGGGAGAGGGTCGAGGCTCCGCCCATACGCTCAAGGACTTTAGCGGGTATACAAGCCTTAATCGGCTTTCCCCAAATCTCGCACAGAGACGCGTGACAACAGTTCGTAACTACTCCTAGGGGAGCCGACGGGTTTTAAGAACTTATTTCTGTCAAAATTTGGTAGCATTTTCATATGCTAGCCATCGGGTATCGCAAGGTTGGCGGCCTATTTTGTGGGGAAATGCATAATACAACTGGTTGCCAAGTGTAACAAACTATCGCATGTTGCTAATAGAGGTGTTGACACCAAATAAAATGAGCAATAATGATGAATATCCTCAAAAAAGGATTAAAAATACTGTCGAATGGAGAAAAAGTAAAGCAGGGGATTAATTACCACATTTTCACTGATAAATGACCTATAGCTTCGTTAAAGCATTTAAGATGTCCACACTTATCACAATTTTTCGAATGAGTATGAGAATGGCTGCATATTAACTATAATAAGTACCACGTACCTTGTTATACAAGCAATGTTTAGCACTAGGAGTAGCTGTTACCTTTATTAATGCTAATATAATGCTATTAGTAGGTAAATGTTATTATAGCTTAAATTAGTTTTTCAACATTTTACTAAATAATTCTATGTGAAAATTAAGACAAGGATATAGATTGAACGAATGATAAATTATTATTACTATTTTACTGTGACCGTATGCATGACATGAATGTAGGTTTAAATAATTAGATATAGACTACTATGACTGTAATTTTATTCAAAAAAAATTAATCATCAATTTATAATTTTGACATCCTGTTTTTATTTTTTATTGTTTTCACATTGTAGCCGTATAAAATAGTTTGTACGCCGAAAGGCAAAACATGAAGGACATTATTTTAACGATGACAGCTGTATGTACTTTTACTCATGTTTGGACAAATAAATTATCTTTATCTTTATAATTTAATTGTACAGCAATGTGCCACGTAATTTGTACCCAAATTATAGTTATATCAGCATTATATGCGTATATAATGCTGTTATACCTCCACTTTTAGCAGCTAATGCGTCCAAGGTGTACTTTAAAAATGCTGTTACACAGAACCTTTGTGCTACTTGGGGATCCTTATCAATAATTAATTCTCACATCAACAATATTTTGGTCATTATCAGTTCCCCTTAAACATCCTATAAGGAAGTATTGTTTCCTACGTTCGATGACTTGGCATGTGGACATGATTCATTAATTTTGAATGGGACAATAAACATTGTGCATTGAAATGTTCGATGAAACCCGACTGATAGCTCTGGTAGCGACACAAATACAAATAAAAGGTTAACGCCCTAAATAGTTAAAGACGCATCGTAGACAAACTGTAATTACCTACTTAGATAATGTTGTAGTTCAAGCATTTATCGAACGCGGGAGCGAAGCGAACGAAGTTCTATGCTTCAGCTTGGACCGAAAATCGTTTGTCTGTCCGGTGTCGGGTGTCTGTCCGGCTGTTCTCTTGTACAGACCCCGTCTCATAGTCGGCCTTTTCACGCGTCAGCCAGTGACGGACGCTCTATCTTGTCACTTATCATGTGATAAGGCCGTCCAATGCTACGGGGTCAGGTCGCATTTCTCAACCGATTCTCGTGAATTTTTGTTAGCAGGTTCGTTAATTATTATAAAAAAGTTGTCGGTCACTTTTTCGAAATTCTTTTTTTAAACGACAGCCTCGAGATGTCTACAGCTCACAGACCCACTAGTTTAACTTCCTCTGTTCGAAGGTAACTAAGTTGACATCCTTTGCATACCATTTTTGGGTCACTTGACATCCGATTGATCTGAAATTTCGCTTACTCATGTAACTCGCTCGTTAACTCATCAGCGATTCTTTGCAAAACTTCGTATTAAGGACGCAAAGCTCTAAACCAATTATCTCCTCGGTCAGTCAAATATTTCGCAACTACGGAAGAATAACGCCAGTTCACTAAGGGATCCGTAGAAGGATACGACGTTGTCCTTCGAAGGGGTTTCCGCCGAGGACAGGACCGGTTGGTACCGCGTCATCGCGTTCGCGCAGGCTTTCACAGATAGCCCCATAACGATCGTGCGATGATTGGGTAAAACCACGTGATTCAGGTAAAAAATCGTTAACTAGAAATCGAGAGTGCCTCTAATTTCTTACAAGAATTTTCCAATAATGGGATGGGAATGTGCGGCTTAAATTTTGAATAAATTGCGCTCAATCGATACGGATATACAATACCTACCTAGAAATATCATAGAACAGAAATATTACAAAATAATGTATTTTAAGTACCTATTTATTTATTTATTTATTTATTTGAAATGCAAACAAATAAGTGAGTAAGAGGTAAGGTATTAGTTTTATCTCACCTTAAAATCACTTTTTTTTTTTCTTGCTGGAAATGTATAACAGTTACGAGTTACACAGAATATTTAATTAGACGAGGTATTTTGTAACACAAGTGGTATAGACTTGAACGCAAATTTTAAGGAGATAATTGCAAATGAATTACTAACTCCATAGTAAACGCGCCGAGAATATGGATTGTGACGTCATAGTCTGTACCCGTTTAATATAGAGCGTTTTCGGTGGGTACTGGTACGTGCAGATTTCAAATGCCTATAAACTCGGACAAAAAAATCATAAGAAAGTTTTAATGCTACAGTTGATATTCCTCTGGATTATAGTTTTGATTTTCGTACACTATAAAATAATCTAACGGGATGTACCACCCAAGTATTTTTGTAAACACATTTGACGAATATTCGATTATTCACGTGTTTCGTACACCACTATACACCGTTTAGTCCTATAATTAGATTGTGACATACGTTTCAGTATGTTTGCGACAAACCGACAGTCCGACGAGGAACATTGGAAATTTTTCGTACGAAAAATTACATTTGGATCTATGACATTCTATCTATTCACCTATTCACAAAATCACTTGTTGTCAACAAATCAGCTTATAGTCTCGCGGCTGATCGCCGATAAAACAGGATAAAACAAAAAACTATCTAACGTACGTATCAAACAGTATACGAAATTGACCGTCTGGTCAAATACGTAACGCATTTGTACTCTTACGTAAACGCCAACACAGTTAACTGACCATCCTGTATTTAAATAAAACCTTATTGCAATGCACATAAAGTTGCTCAGTGGTCAGTTAGCTGTGTTGTCGATAGTACAGTCAACTCAAATATAGATGATCATTTTAGTACTTTGTCGCACTTAACGTAACAATACTGTGACAGTAGGGATGCGTCAAAGTAGTGAGTGACAAGGTACTAAAATGATAATTAATATTTGCTGTTGACTATACGTCAGATAGATCTAAATGACAGTTTTTGTGTGGGAATAACAGTTGAAATTACTACTAATCCTAGTACTAACTTACTCCACATACGAGTAAGTTTCCGATATTCATTATACGCGTGTAATCGTCGTTAAGGTATTCTTTATATCCTTTTAGAACAATACTATATAAGGACACCAATACAATCGTGATGCATTCCACAGTCATTGCATACTAACATTATGTAGACAAATGCAGCTTTAATTACCTATATACAAATAGATCTTGTGTGGCTAGGTAAAAAGTAAATATTACGATGACTACCTAAGCTCAGCAGCAGTAGTTGATTAAAAGACTGCTATTAGCAGGTTTTTTTTTATAATTTTTTTTATATGAAAATATATTAAATGTATGAGGTCGTGGCTGCCTTTGCCGTCCAGTACCTGTTGCCGTAGCTTATGCTAAAACAAATATGGCAAGACCGAACAATCATTACCATTTTTCGAAATATTGTCTTACTTAAACGATAATAAGATTAATAAGACTCCTAATGCTGCTTAATCTGCCACGTGCTATTACATTTTGCGAGTCCAGAGTCAACCCGTGCTATGGGAAAGCTACGCGCTCTATCAGACATTGCGACTTACTGTCATTGTTATAAATGGAACATCGTCAACACGAAATGACCTTGATGAAATTAGACCAAAAGTAATAGGTACCATCAAAAGTGAATGTTGTGTGACACAACAAGTATGAATATACTTTTTACTAACATTACCAATTTTTTTCTTATTCAAAATGAATCTGGCCCAAATGGAATACTGACGAGTATGAAATAGGTTCATATTTAAAAAAAGTGCAGTGAATGTTGTCTAATTTAGTTGTAATAATAAGTATGAAAATTGTGTTTTTTGTACAAATTCAAAATGACGTATAATATTTCCGAAAGGTCATATCTTTGGAGTGTATTTTAATGTCATATGGACGTATTTTTGTCGACCTATATCAAGTGCCTACGTCAATTTTAGTTTTAGGACGTCGTTAAATTTTACCATTATTCAGGTTGGTATATTTTCCATGTCGAGCAGTATGTTGCAGATAGACATTATTTGGATTCGATAATAATTTCGAGCTGTCAATTTCCCATCTGTGCTGAATGACTGTACTTACATCAACATTGCGTCTCCCAATTTTAAGAGTTCTGTCTATGAACTTCTTCGCACTGCACTGTATGCATCGGATCAACCTGAGATCGTGAGGTGGTCGTGGCACTTCTTCATCAGATAAGGGTTCATTATTATGAGCAATTTGCGAATAATTTTCGTATTCTAAAATCGTGATGAAGTGGATGATTGTCGTGAACCTTAAGACGATTCTAAACAACCCAACTCGCCGCTAATAAATAATGTAAAACAATCTTCTTATAAGCACGAAATCACATCAATGTGGTTTTGGCCGGACCGGAGTTTTACCGGAGGATGGTAAAGGTCCCGGGAGGCCACTGGATGCGTGTAGCGCAAGGACCATTGTGGCACTCTTTGGGGAGGCCTATGTCCAGCAATGGATGATTAGCGAAGGATGGACTCTATTTAACAGACCAAGCACGTACTCCGTTTCCTAGAAAAAGTATAAAACTGATTTCCAAACGACGTGAAACGGTGACGCAGCAAATCTAAGCATCTAAGCATAAAATACAATAGTCTTAGCACAGTTTTTGTTACTTCGAAGGCCAAGTCATATTATGATAAACTGTTGAGTCAATACGTGTGGGCTGGGTCGATGCCTCTGCTTTGATCATGTACGCAAATACTCTAAATATGTTTCCGACTTGCGAAAGCCTTGAAATTGTAATAACAATACTTTGTTTACCTATGTACTGGTGTGTTATATTATATTATTATGAACTGATTGAACACTCTTACTCTCGTCAATTTTTCTAAATACATAAGTATGTGCCCCCATTAGCAGAATAGGAACTAGGCCGGCCATACTGTAAACAAGTGTGTAGAAAGAAGTTTTTTAGTTAAAAGAAATCATTTTAAGAAGTTACAGGCTTTAATTGCCAACTGTTCTTTTTGAAGTCATCGACTAGGTACTCGTTGTAATGAGTTCAATAAACTCAAACACGATGTGTAGTTTAGGGGTGTTTTGACCACCTTCTGTCAGATACTGACTTACTACGCTTGCTCATCGACCCGAAGTGAATCTTGGCCTCCGACACTAAGGCACGCCACTGTGCTCTGTCCTGGGTAGCTGGTCGCTAATCATGATCGGCAGTTTGAAACTGGCACAGGTCTCTCTGGACTTTGTCTAGCCAGTGATTCCTTGGTCGGCCGACTAGACGTCGACAATTTGGGCACCCCAGATAGGTACACTTTTTTGGCGGCACGATCCCCCATTCTCTAGACGTGGCCGTGGCGTGGTGTGGTTCTATCAAGTGGTGCGATAATATTGCATTTTCTCATAACTTAAGTATGCCAAATTTTAGCTCAATCGGATTCCGGCAAGTGTCTGAAAAATGATTTTCAAATTTTGAAAGACTAGATTGCAAGTTCAATGAAAACCTGTATAAAAGATGTCACTAGTTATATTACGAGTATTTCCTGACCCCAGTGCAGATGACCAAACACGAAACGTTAGCGGTGTGTTTAACAATAGAAGTAACCGGCCGTGACCTGTGTAGTCTGTAATTTGTCATAGTAACAAAATTATTCCCACAACGGAAAATAGCTCTTCATTACTTTTAAATAAGGTTCTCACTAATGTACTCCTAACTTAGTCTAACAGATACAATTAGTATCTGTTTATTATGTTTATTTAATGTTTCGTGTCTTTTAAAATTATTTCACTCTTTGATTTACTTTAAGACGCGGACAATGTTTTGGGTTTTTTAGGTTTTCCCGTACCCTAAAACTCGAATAAATGAATTGTTCGCCACGGTCACATATTCGCCGCTTAGTTATTGACATTCTGTTTCGTACAGTAATTTTGACGGGTGTCATCGTTTGCCGGTCGGTGCACGCGC
This sequence comes from Epinotia bilunana, assembly GCA_947049275.1. Lineage (NCBI taxonomy): Eukaryota > Metazoa > Arthropoda > Insecta > Lepidoptera > Tortricidae > Epinotia > Epinotia bilunana. Next base: position 1,475,468 of record OX346266.1, on the reverse strand, counting down.
ACGGGCGAATGTATGGAAAACTCGGTAAGCCAGTGCCGCCTGGTGTCGGCCTAGGCACGAGCCACGGCACAGTAGGTGGCATTCTATCTTCAGAAAAAGAAAATCATAGAATGTATTATTAAAGGAAAAAATAAAAATTTAACGCTCCGAGCCGGATTCGAACCGGCGACCACACGCATGGTTCACTAATGTTAGACCAAACAACTTTTGGCCAAATGTTTCATTTGGCAAAAGTTTCATTTAACCATGCATTTTTTTCTTAAATAGAAAGATTTATAGGATTATTATAAAACAAACCTAACCTAGGTTAGGTTAGGTTAGGTTAGGTTAGGTTTGACTTCTATTTGATGATACTTATTCAAAGAATACCCGAAAATACCACTGTTTTGATGAAAAATGCATTAGGTCAAATGAAACATTTGTCAAATGATACATTTGGCTAAAAGCTGTTTGGTCAAGAGACAGGACCCCACACGCATTCATGGCCTGTCGCTACTAACCAAATGAGCTATCGGAACAATCTGTCTCGGCCACTAAATTTTTAAATGAGTTCCTTCTTACAACGCCTTAGAGATGCGTGTAACGACATCTACCAGCAGACATATTAGGCTTCTAAACGGCACCAACGTCTCAAATTATATTGAGAAATCGTCAGTAACGGTGCGCAACCCCATACTAAATTAATTTTATATGAAGCAGTAACGCTGCTAACGAAATTATAAAAAATTAAAGGAAAATTTTAATTCTCCAAGTCGGATTCCAACCGGCGACCACTAAGCGACGCGAGGCGTGGTGTATTAATTTTCTCTATAAAATCCTATTAATTTTCTGATAACTTTTGACTAATTATATATTATGCTTATATAAAAAGTAGTGATTCTAGAACTTGAGAATATGTTGTTTTGTAATTTATTTGTTTTTAATTTCCAATACATTAATAAAACCTATAATTAATGAACCTGCTAACAAAATTTCACGAGATTTCAGAGAGAAGGTTGAGAAATGCGACCTGTGGAGGAGAACCGCCGGGCATTCTCTCGGGATTTTTCAGAAAACCCAGCAGTACCGGTACTGGCGGGTGAAAATCAGGGTTCTTCGGTTTTTCCGTACCGAGTAATTTTAGTATTTAACTGACAAATTCTTGAAATTCAACGCCAATTGTATTTCTATATATGTATAATACTGAATTACACAATCGGTATAAGTATTCGAAGGAAAAAAAGACCACAAGATAATTTGTTTAAGACATATAAATCATATCAGGTAAAAAAAAATTGCTGAATAAGAAAACTTGTTGAGGTTAGTTGTTATAAAATCTTGTAAAATAAGGTGTGTGATAGGATCATACAAATGTCATAACAAGGATACTCAACTGGCTTGATAACATTAAGAAATGGACAAGCATAAAGAGCGCATCCACTCTAGCAAAAAATTGCTAAGAGCAGAATATAGAAAGCATTTGGTGGTCGCCGATGTCCATTAGGACATGACAATTGAGGAAAAAGACTAGTCTAGACTATCATCCCCCTGGCGTTATTCCCGGTCCCGGTTGTGCCCTAAAGCAGCCCGGGGTCCGCTTTGACACCTAATCCCAAAATATGGCATATATTGGCAGTAGTTTTACGAAAGCGACTGGCATTTGACCTTCCAACCCAGCGTGAAAACTAGACCTTATTGGGATTAGACCGGTTAATTCCGAAAAACGCTAATTTTCCTTTGCTATTCACATATTTAAACATTTTATTTAAAATCGGTATCTAGAACTAATGAACCGCTTCCTACCATGTCAAGGACGGCCGATTGTAAAGTGTGTCAGATGCACCTTAACGAGGTAACTGCCCTAAATACTTAACAATATTATAATTATAGCCATTCAATACGGGTGTAGACTCAACATTTATTATTACACCAAAAGAAATAAGTCAAAAACATACCTAGAGACGAAAATCCCATTCAGATATCTCAAAGAATTACGAAGTTACCATTTTAATCCTGACGTCAGAAGTAAAGGTAAATAAATATCGCGTTGGACCCGTTTAAAATAACAATATAAATATGTGTATAAAGCGCGAGAGTTTAAAGTGTTATACTTAAGAGTCCGCAGTAAGCTCGATTCTCCATACAAACGTAGTTACGCTCTCATTTTAAAACTACATTTTGGATTGTAATAAAACTTTGGAAATACAAAGACATCAGGTATATCTATGTCTGTAATTAGTTTATGTAGCTTCAGATACCATAGTAAAAAAAAAATACAGCGATTTTAAGTTTTTCATACAAAACTTGTTTTTGCTGTATTTTGTTTGTTCTATAATCTGGAACCATATAAACTAATTACAGACATAGATATACCTCATGTCATTGTATATGCAAAGTTTCGTCATAATCCAACAAAAAATAAAATGAGAGCGTAACTACGTTTGTATGGGAAGGTGAAATTCGGCCGAGCTTACTGCGGACTCTTAACAATAGTCTATAATAAAGACTTACATATTAAATATTTGAAATAAAATGGCGTTAAAATTCGTTGGTCTTTATCTGTCACTTTAAAATTTTGGTTCGTAAGAAACGGACAAAGCTCATTTTATTAAGCAGACGTATTTTAAGTTAAATGAATAAGTATAATTCGTTCCTTTCTGTCGAATGCTGTAAGGGACCCGACGGCGCTCCTTTTGTAGAGGCTGGAGAATAGGAGCAGCCCCGCTATTTTGTAACTAGTTTTAAGCTCACCAATTTTGTAATTTGTGTGTGTGCTAAGCTACATAATGTATGTTGTGTTTGTGGGTTGTTTATGCATGATGTTTTCCTTGTGGGTTGGAATGTCAGATGGCAGGCGCATTCGTAAAACTAGTGTTTGTGGGTTGTTTATGTATGATGTTTTCCTTGTTGGTTGGAATGTCAGATGGCAGGCGCATTCGTAAAACTAGTGTTTGTGGGTTGTTTATGTATGATGTTTTCCTTGTGGGTTGGATGGTCAGATGGCAGTCGCTTTCGTAAAACTAGTTCCCGTACTAGACTCCGGGCTCCTTTAGGGCACTACCAGGAATAACGCTAGGAGGATGATGATTATTATTTATGACTCAAGTGTCATTTTTTCCCGTTCAAAAATGACATTTAGATCAACTCAACGTAAAATATTATTTATTTATTTATTTATACTTAAGGTTTTTATACTTACTGTACAAACAGTTGCAAAAAATGATATAATGCTTACATACTTATTTAGTAATACAAAGCCAATTAAAGGAACTCACAGACAGATTATTATGAATAAGCACTAAGCAAGGTGACAGTCATCTAACACTCTTACTAAGATACTTAGATAAATATAGATATGAATCTTGAAAAAACCGACGAGCAAGTATGAAGAATGTAATGAAAGTGAATGAAGCAAGCAAGGTTTATCAAGATCGTAGCAAGTGGAAATCCGTGACCTCTGCCTACCCCTCCGGGAAATAGGCGTGATTATATGTATGTATGTATGAATCTAGAGATTGAGGAAATATAAATATTGCGCAAATAGGAAACTATTTTCTGACTTGCACAGGCAAGACCAACGCGTTTATGAATTCTGGAATGTAACGTATTGGCAAAGGTAGACAAATAAAAAAAACATTCGAAAGCGCGATGCGTTGTCATACAAAAATAAACTGATATAATCGAGTCACAGGGAAAACCTAGTATCATAAATGCGAAAGTGTATCCGTCTGTCTGCTACCTCTTCACCGCTGAACCGATTTGGAAGAAATTTTGTACAGAGATAGTTTAACCTCGGGAAGGACATAGGATAGTTTTTATTTCGGAAATCACGCCCTAGAGGGATGAAATCGGGGGTGAAAGTTTGTATGGATCTAAAATATAAATGAGTTCCACGTGGACGGAGTCGCGGGCAGAAGCTAGTAAGGTCATAAATACACACAGTCGAGTGTGCCAAACGGCTCGTACACGACAAATGAACACGAGATCAATTTCAATGGAAGTTCTATTGATAATAAATTAACTCATTTTGATTTTTCTTGTGTACGGATTGAACAGTCACCAGTATTAATACCTGCTATAACAACGCGCGCATAAATGTCAGATACTTATTTCTAAGGGCCGTTAGCATGTGTCAGATATATATGCTGCCTTTGTTACGGCAAATAATGATTGTGAGGTGGTGGTGAGGTAGCGTGAGCCTGATGATCACGATTGATAAAATGAACTGTCACTTTGAAGCTCATTGTTTATTTTATTTTAGAACGGCCTTAAAAACTCGTATCCCTTCGTCGTTAAATGTAACTTCTTTTGTTTATACAGCCAGCCACCAAAGACTCAGAAAACGTCCAGGCGTCGCAACCACTTCTAGAGCCGCCCCGGGAAAAACAGCAACCGCCTCTAGCTGGTGAGTCATCGCATACTGACTCTTCTTTTGGTTTCTATACGTATTCAAGGTCAATATTATGCACAATATCATGGAACTCCGCAAAGAAACGCCTGGCTCAATCAACATGATAATTATTTAAAGATTTACTGCACTACCGATCAACCCACGAGTACTAAACTGAGCCAGGCACTCCGCTTTATCGTGCACATTCCAATTACTTGATCATGACTGACCCCGAGCTTCGGGTCATGTAAAGAGCTGCCAGTTTCTGACATTCGGATAGTCTTCAACATCACAATGATTGCACACCTTTGCATCACCATCATAAATCCAAGACATTTTGTCATACAGACATTTTATGTTTGGCCGCTTTTTTTCCACTTTATACCTATACATGCAAATTCAAATAGTTTATTCCTCAAAACATATTTAATCTATTACAATAATGCTCACCTCCATACTAGACAATGCTTGTCCCTTGACTTCGTGTCGTGTGACGTCTCTTTATTACCTAGACACATTTTTTAGCCTGACCCGATACCAAAACACACTTTTTTTCTGCGTCTAAAGCAATCTATCTACATGTATATGTTTTTAAGTTGATTCTTCTGATATCTCGAGCATGCAATTTAGTTCCGTCCTCGTAACGGTCCGGCCCGGGCTGTTATTCGCTACGCGCTGAAGGGGCTCACCCCGCAGGTCACCCATCACGAAACTAGACCTCTACCTACGCTTGGTTACATCGCATTCCAGGCATTTTAGAAACCTGTAGGTACACTCTTTTCTCGAAGAACCCCATACTCTAGCCCTGAGGAAAATTTCAAACAAGGTACCTGTTTTCCCGAGAATGACACTACTATTACAATCTTTTATTTAGCTTGTTTTAGTTAACCTGTTCGTTTGTTTGTCAGTTTGTAAGTGAGGGACAAATCTTGCAAGTTTTTGACCCACTTCCCACTGACCGACTGAGCTGAAATTTTGGGTATATTTGGGTATAGTTGTGAAGACAATTTAATACTATTGGTTCAACGAGCTGATGATGAAGATTAAATCTTAGTATTTAGTACTTAACCGACTTAACCCCGCTAAGTTTGGGCTCGTTTGAATCGTTTCAATGAGTAGTTGATGACTAAGAAAAGTACAATCTTGATTTTATTCAAGATTCTACTTTACTGGTACCAAAAATGAAATTTTAACAGAAACTTTATTATTCATTCTTCTTCGCTTCATGCTTCATACGATAACAACTAACCTACGAGATTCTTTAAAAACCGGATAAACAAGATAATTTTATTGGCTTCTTTGTTTTATTTGCTGGCACGCACGCTTATTTTGAATGTTATGATTGTGCACAGGTCCCGAGGTGGATGACCTCGACGAGAAGCCGGCGGCGCACGCGCCGTACCCCGGCATCGATGACGGTCTGCTGGAGACCTCGGACAAGAAACCAGAAGCCGGCACAGGTCGGTACATCGTCTCATGACAAAACTACGTCGTCATCATCATCGTCCTATCGTTATTCCCGGTCGTGCCCCTAAGGAGCCCGGGGTCCGCTTTGACACTTAATCCCAAGATTTGGCATAGGCACTAGTTTTACGAAAGCGACTACCATCATCTGACCTTCCAACCCAGGGGGTAAACTAGACCTTATTAGGATTAGACCGGTTTCTTCACGATGTTTTCCTTCACCGAAAAGCTAAGGGTAAATATTCCGTTGGTAACTATCCAAAAAACTCATTGGTACGAGCCGGGATTTGAACCCACGACCGCCGTCGCCGCCTGAACCATTAAATTAAATTAAATAGTCATTTATTTCAGATTTACATCCATACACAAATTTAAATTGCATTAAATAATATTAAGTTAATTAAATTAAAATAAATAAAAATAAATTGGGCTGCCGTAGCTTCAAAACTAAACAATAATTTATTTCGTATTAAACACAAAAAATAAGCAGTTATCTGTTAGTAACAATTTACTAGTTACGTCCGCCAACCGCGGTATTGCGATAACGATGTTGGTTTGACCACTTTGAAGTCACCTATATACCTGATTAAATAATCACACGACTTCATTTGTTTGTTGCGATAAGGTCACAAAATTATGCATTATACTAATTGTCAGTCTCTAAAATTGAACATGCGATATATAATATACTTATAATAGTTATAATCGCATACATAATAAAGTGGGTATAACTAATAAACTAGTGGTTCTGTGAGGGGTAGAACGCGCGAGCCTGTCTTTTTGGGAACATCTTTTTTATTTCGAAAAAAATAAACTCGACAAATAAAACCTATATAATTAACGAACCTGCTCACAAAATTTCACGAGAATCGGTTGAGAAATGCGACCTGTAGAGAACAGTGGGAAAGCGTGGACATCTGGACACACAAACGATATTTGGCCCATAGTTGAAACATCGAATTTCTCTCCCTCGTTCGATAAAAACCAAAAGTTTTGATGCATCTTAAGGCCACTTACGCTTTAGGCGGTGCGGAATCGTTGCGGTATCAGTAAGCCGTCAATTGTTGGTCAAGTCAGTAGTCGTAGTAAGTCCAGCAAAACAGCGGCACGGCCGTACCGTCCTTTTCTCGAAGCAGTTCAGGCCATTTTCGACCCCCCTAGAACTTCGTTGTGGATAAAACTAGAAGCCTGAATTTTCAGTAACCAATAATAATCATTGCATTATATATATCAGGAAGCTCCCTAGAGCTGTACCTATACAGTATAGGTACTGTTTATTAATGTGATGCGGTACCAAAACTACCAACGACTCTAGTGACACGAGTACCTTGGTGTCGGGAAGTGGTGACCCGTCCGGTCGCCAACTTTGATAAAATTGATAAAGTTGTCCTTAACCAACATAATGACGTGTGATGCAACAATGCATTTGTTACTTTTGCTTCGTTCTTTTATGTACACGATTAACCAGTCACTTTATATGATAATTTTATTAGCCATCTGTACATAATAGTAGTTCCTTGACTTTGTTAGTAGATAGAATGAAATTTACAGACAGTACGCCTAGACACTATTAAAATGATTGATTATTTTATTATAACTATAATGTTAGTAAAGTGCATCTTGCGTTCAGCATGTTGATACTAAGAATGCTAAGATAGAAAATCAATTTTCGGAAAAAAAATTTTTTTTCCGAAAATTGACCTTACATAATGTTCAAAATATTTTAAATATGTTTTTAATTCTAAATAAATAATTCTACGGAAATCGGAACGTTGCTTTACAAAATGCGAATGTTTGTTTGTTGTTTTTGCACTGAAACACAGCGTCCCATTAGGGGGAAGGAGTTGGAAATGATAAAAGGCACTAAAAGTTTGACGTATTTCTAAGTCACCATAACGCCTCAAGGCTCTAGTCATGGGCCCCATAAAATCCAGCCCACCAAATGTGAATGCTTCATTTTCAGATGGTGAAGACGATCAGAAGGAGCCACACAGCGACTCGGAAGGTCACGACGAGGGTAAATGGCTGTGGCCGTCAGGAGACGACGTGCCTGATTATCCTGGTGACTGGCCGCACTTGTCAGCAATGTAGCACTGAGAGATCACCCTGGAAATATTACGAACTAGACCTTTTGTTTCCTTGCGCGATAAATATCAATTTGCCACCACTTCTTTCCGATCTATCTGAATTTTGCTTTTTGTATTTTCCAGGGAGATCTTTTAGTAGTAAGACAATTCTCGTGATAGTGATCATATTGAGAGCTGGGCGGCCGTTTACTCTGCTGTTCTCGTAAACCACACAAGATATGAAATTATTTAATGTGTATCTAACGTTGAATAATCTCGGGCAGTTTAACCACTTCATAAACTATTTAAGAATATAATCACCATCACGTGTGTTAAATGAATTCGCATGTTGTTTATTTGATTTGGCTATGTTGTTGACTGTAACTATGCGCCACTATGTAATGCTATACAACACTAAGTAAATATTTTCATATTATACATGAAAATAATTACCGCTGCCTTATAATCTGAGAGCAAGCTCCGCAATAGTATACACGCCTCTCGTCTCTATATTTTGTAACAATTCATATGAATTTACCGACTCAAGAAAACGAGACCAAGTCAAAATTATCAAGAAAGCAACTAAAAGTAATTAAGCTGGACTTTAAAAGTACATGTTTTTTTAAGAAGCTTTATTGTTAATTTTGACTGACCATCAATACTTTGACGAAATGCAGAACACAAACAACTGGCCACTACATGGAGTGATTTAAACTATTTTAAGAAGGCCGGTTTAAATCGTTCCTCGCGGCATTTACTAGCATGGCATGCTGCATGTTAGAGTGTACTCGTAGGTATTATAAGAATGTATCTAAGTATGTGTGTGCACAACCCGTACATAAAATAAAACTTGGCAATATGCATGTCAACATTTTATTTATTTGCATGCTTGTACCAATTAGGATTGTACAATTTCAACAATTTGAGCATTGCTAGAACTATCAGGAATTGCATAAAATTTAATTGTGACTTGGTATTTCCTCGACCACCATTATTTTCTGGCTCCTCTTAGATTATATACGAGAACCTGGATGAGACTGCTCCTTCCAATAAAACCAAATAATGTTTTCATGCAACTCGCAGATATTACACAATCTATCGCAGACATTATACAAATTGCAGATATTATTTATATACTTAGTATCTTAAATGGTAACATTGATTGTCCGGAATTACTAGCTAAGCTCTAAGTCTAAAAGATACTTCCCTCCCCTCTCAATTTAATTTACATCACGTAATTATAGAAAAAATAGCTTTTTATTGCGAGCTGGTAAAAGCCTAAATGAACTAACGAAGGAGCGGGATATTGACATTTTCAATAGCAACATCACCACTATAAGACGGATTTTAACAGACGAGTTTTTTAAGTGAGCGAGTCGCATGCGCGACAGCATGTTACTGTAACGGTTGACTTATATCACTTAATAAATAATACGTTTTTTTTTTTTCTTACATAGGTATTCATTGTATGCTTGTGGGTAACACGTTGTAAAATTTAGTGATAACCACCAATTGTATGTTAACCTGTTGCTACTGGTGGGAACCTTTAATTGGCTTTCTGTTACTTAAGTTATATAACTAGCTTATATTATTATTTTGAATTGTTAGCTGTTGGTACTCCGAATAATAAATAAATAAATAAATAAACTCGACCTAGCCAAGCAATAAAAGAAAGCAAGAAAGAAAACACATTTATTCGTGCCATAATAAAAAGAAAAGTACGGTTTATTATATTTAAATTACAATACCTACAAAACTTACTTTGTTTGTCCATCTGACAAAAAATATGTAAAATTGGAAACGTGGCTTGATATTGGTCGAAGAGCAGTCACAGTGAAGTTTAAATAACAGTTAAATTGTCAGATGAAATTAGAGTAAACTAACTCTCGTCGGAATTATATGACACTTGGTTATTTGTCCTACTGTTTAGTGCTTGCACAAGTGGTCTATTATAATTATTATAAACTATCGTCAGGGGGATACCAAAAAAAGCGGGTCCGTATTATGTACGAACCAATAATCCCCGTCCACTATGCCTCGGTCTCAATTTAACCCATGTAAAAAGAGAGATAAAAGGATACGTGGACGCTGATTATTGGGCCAGCATGTCGAAGTTAGACGTTTAAGAATATGATGTTTCCAGATGGTGTTCACGGTTTCAGCAATGGCCTGGATCCACGATTTGGTGTGGAACGGCCTGGGTCCCCATTTCTACCGCCTGGGGTAAGGACCTAAGATATATATGCTATCGTTCCTGAAAATTTTGTAAATAATAACCACGTTGTTGTTAATAATAACCACATTTTTTATCTCTATTTCATTTAATTCTATTTCTATTTTTTTTCTGTTATGTTTATTTTGTTTATTTTAGTTCCTGTTCTCATTGTGACATAGCATGACTTTATTATTTTTTATTATTATCTAATTCATATTCTTAATTTTGGCATACATGTGTAATTTTATTTTTTATCTCTAACATTAAATTTAAATGATCCTAATAGTATACGCCTTTATAATGGCTGATTGTGACGAACCATAGAACCTTTACCGCCTTTATAATTACTCACTTTCATACAATAAATAATTGATATTCGTATAGGATGAATTTTCATGCTTAATTTCAACCCCATTTTCTCCCCTAGGGTTTAAGTATTGGATTAAAGGTATTCTTTGTTTTAATTTAAGTTATGAACTACTTTTTTGCCAAATTTCGTATTAATCCATCGAGCCCTGTTAGCGTGCTTGAGTCTCATCTAAATATCTGCACATCCAAGCACGGTAAAGCATAGGTCTTGTCGGAGTCTTGAAGAAGCACTTTGGGAGAAAATAAGACCATTTACTTCGACCATAAAAGGATAGCAAACAGTCGCTTGTTGCGGAATCAAATTACAGAAGTACACATATAGAGATTTCCGCACACTAACGCTGTGAATCTTCAAAAATAAATAAGTAAATAAATAAATATTTAGTCTAGTCCCAAACTAAGCAAAGCTTGTACTATGGGTACTAGACGACGATAAACATACTTATATACATAAATAAATACTTAAATATGTAGAACACATCCATAACTCAGGAACAAATATTCATGCTCATTATACAAATAAATGTAATTTCCGGGATTCGAACCCGGGACCTTTAGCTTCGTAGGCAGGGTCACTACCAACTAAGCTAAACCGTTCGTCAAAAGAAGGTAGTCTTCGACATAATCATGAAGCTGAGTGCAAACCCTTTAGTGCAAATTCCATAAGTTCTACTAAGGGCGGGTTCCGGATCTATAACGATTACAGCCCGATCGACATTAAATGTGGCGCAAGCTACTGCCATTCAATAAAAACTTGTCAAACTTTCCATTGATTTTAACGAACACTGTTTATCCATACTAATATCATAAATGTGAAAGTGTGTCTGTCTGTCTGTCTGTTACCTCTTCACGCTTAAACCACTGGACTGATTGAGATGACCAAATTTCATCTATGGAGATAGTTTGAATCCCGGGGAAGGACATAGGATAGTTTTTATCCCAGAAATCATCCCCTGAGGGTGAAATGGGGGATGAAAGTTTGTATCGAGCTACGATATAAACGAGTTCCACGCGGACGGAGTCGCGGGCAGAAGCTAGTTTTTTTATATTTCACCGTTTATCGGATTTCAAACAGTTTTTAAAAGGCCCCTTAGTTGGTTGATACTTATTGTACGTCTTTTCTGTTTTACTTTCATGCGAGTTTTGTTTTTTTGTACTCATAATTTATTGCACTTCTTTATATCCATACTAATATTATAAATGCGAAAGTGTGTCTGTCTTGCTGTCTGTTACCTCTTCACGCTTAAACCGCTGAACCGATTTCGGTGAAATTTGGTATATTGATAGTTTGAGTCCCGGGAAGGACATAGGATAGTTTTTACCCCCGAAATCATCCCCTAAGGGGGTGAAATGGGGGGTTGAAAGTTTGTATGGAGATGCGATATAAACGAGTTCCACGCGGACGGAGTCGCGGGCAGAAGCTAGTTTAAAATAAGGGCTCTTTTCTCCTGCTTTATCTGCAACAATTCTAACTTAAAAAATTTAAAAAATCCTGTTTCAGTCGATTCCTGACGTAAACACATACCAGCAAAAGAAGAATCTGGCCCAAGGCATGATGGACCTGGCGCTGCTGTCGGCCAACGCGAACCAGCTGCGATACGTGCTGGAGTCGTCCACCGCACACCCCTACTTCTACCCCAGCCTGGTGTTCATCTCCGTGAGCATCTTACTGCAGGTCCGTTCTGTATATTTTATAGCTTCAACATGATGCATCCAACACAGAATGCCAAAGGGTTGGCAACGCGCTAATGGTGCTTCAGGAGTTGCAAGTTGCAAATTACACCTTCCAGGCTTACGGTGTCGTGTAGTCTATTCATCAATCAATACGAGTATTATCGTATAAACGAACATTAGCCGAAGCCATTGTCACACTTTTCTCTGGGGTTACATAATAATCTTTACTTATGTAGAAGTCACGGCAATAGAGATATCTCGCAGGGACGAAGTCCCCATGAGAGTTGTTTGGATTTTGTATATATGTAAAGTGATTTATGAAACTTCTATAGCGCGATGCTGCCCAGTCTATTTGCGCTGCTTAAGTAGAGACGCTTACGCTGGCTGGGGCATGTGCATCGAATGCATCCATCGCGTTTGCCACGGCGTGTTCTGCTTGGAGCCGTAGCTGATGCCAAAAGAAGCGTCGGCCGGCCGATGCTGCGGCATAAAGACTGTGCAAAGCGAGATATGCACGCATTCAACATCTCGGTTCACAAGTGGGAGGACCTTGCCGTGGACAGGGACAAATGGCGCAATTTGGTGTTCGATGGTCGTAAAGTCCACGATGAAGCGTGGTTTAAGACACTTGCAGATAAGCGAGCCAAGCGGCATCAACGTGCCACCTGTTCGCCGCCGGCAAGTTACACCCGCCAGGCTGGCGGTCGTGCATGCCGCTCCCGCATTGGCTTACACAGCCATCGAAGACATTGTCTCCCTTCTTGACACTGCTTGTATGGTCTGTAATAGACTTAAAGGCCATTGATGATCATTGAGAGCGCGATGCAGAACACGTCAGATTCGACAGCTGACAGGAGTGACGCCACACTTAAAATATTGTTGGCTATGCCTGTTGTCTGTTCTTGAGCATTGATGAAGTCTATAATGGCACGAACCACCACAGAAAAGGTATACCGATCTGAATATTAATATTAGACCGGGCTCTCATTGAAGTTCCGTATGACAAAGGACCGTGCGCGCGCGCGGTAAAATGACTTTTAATAAAGTCTAGGGTCTCAGGTAGACAAATCACAAAACATTTTGATGTGCCGAGATGCTGGGACTTACTCAAAATTAGAACATACTGTATATACGATAAACGGCACCAATTAATGCTGACGTCAAATATATGTTCACAATCTTGCTCTTATGTCATCCTCATAGCGTTTTTCCCGGTTATATCCTGTAGGAACGCAGGGTCCCCTTTACCACCTAATCTCAAGATTTGATGTAGGCACTGGTAAATCTGATGACCTGGTAAAGATCGCGGGAGGTCGCTGGATGCGGGTGGCAGGACCGGTCATTATGGCACTCTTTAAGGGCTTACGTCCAACAGTGGACGCCTTCCGACTGATATGATGATAAAGATGACTGGTTCATCATATCAGCCGAAAGACGTCCACTGCTGGACATAGGCCTCCCCCAAAGAGTGCCAAAGTGACCGGTCCTGCGCCACCCGCATCCAGCGGACTTCAGCAACCTTTACCGGGTCATCAGTCCACCTTGTGGGGGGCCTACCCACGCCGCGCCTTCCGGTACGTGGTCGCCACTCAAGAACCTTCCGCCCCAACGGCCATCGGTTCTACGTGCTATGTGCTCCGCCCACTGCCACTTAAGTTTAGCGATTCGGAAGGCTATATCGGTTACCTTGGTTCTGCTGCGGATAGCCTCATTTCTGATGTGATCACGTAGAGAAACTCCCAACATAGCCCTCTCCATAGCCCTATGGGTGACTTTGAGCCTTCTTATGAGGCCCATAGTAAGCGATCATGTTTCAGTGCCATATGTCATCACTGGCGACACACACCAGTCAAAGACTCTCGTCTTGAGACACTGCGGAATATTGGACGAAAAGATGTGCCGTAGCTGACTGGTTTCATCAGTAGTCATATTCTATTCTAACGTAATTAATAAATCAATTCCAGATAGCAGTAGGCGTGGGCCTGATAATGAACAGCCGGTACGACGTGAACGACAAGAAGGACATCTGCAAGGCGGACAAGATCAACAACATGACGGTGCTCGGCGTGTTCCTGGTCACGATAGTGAACGTGTTCATCACGTCTTTCAGTGTGGCCACGCCCACTGTTGGAACGGCCGTGGCTGTCAACGGCGGGTAAAGGCATCTACTGAGGTGTGACTGTTTCTAAGCATTTAACTTCTACCACAACTAAGCGTGCATAAATACCTGACGCGACTCTGTTTCTAGGGCCCTAAGTCGTGTCAGACATTTTTGTTATGGCAGATTTTAATGCTAATGACTGCATGTACGGCCGCGTGTGTCTATTCTTTTGTGGAGGATCTAAATTGAAGGAACGTAGCGTATTATGATATACTACGAGAACGCGACTACTAAAAGCAAAGTATAGGAACCCACTATATTTTTGGCTAATACGCTTTTCCTCAATTTTAACCCATTTTCAATAAGAAGGACTCAAGATGAACAACATGACGGTGACCGCGTATTCCTGAGGGCTAGTCACGTAACGTTTCGTACGCGCGTTAGGACAGTTTAACTGTCATTTTTCCATATACGATTTGACATTTGCATCATTCTATAGTTGTATGGTGATGTGCTGCTAGACGAATTTATCTAAGTCAACGCGCGTTTGAAAACTTATTTTTAGCGAGTCAGTTCAGGCGCTATTATGCAAGTTATTTCTTAATTGATCTCCATTTTTTTCAAATATAGATTTTCCAAAAATCCTTTTTTTTTAATTACGAGCTTCTTAATTGCGACTGACTTCAATGCGTATTCTTATGAAAACTTTATCAAATTGTTATAAGTAATAGGTACTTAATCGGTCACTGTATTCTATAATGTTATTTAACATACATTTCGATACTTGAATTGACCACCTTACTCATAAAATTCAACAAACTTCTCTTAACTAAAATGCTTTTTGATCCTGTTACACAAACAAAAAGAGTAAAAGAAAAGTCATTTTAACGGAATTTTAGCTAAAATTGTTTTATTGACGTTTATGAATAAGGCAATTAGTACGTAAGTAACTGCAACTAGCAACTAATATACTCAAGTGCCTACTAAGCAACCAAAATTGGTAATATGTTTACATATTTATAGTAAAATATTAGTTAGTAAGTAGATACCTACTTCGCAAATGAATGTATAGGGAGTAGGTACAATGAAACTTTTGATGTTATTTTTTGTGTATCCAAACTCGTGTTGTTTTAAAGACGAGTTCTCCAATATCAATACAGATAACCTTCCAAATATCCATATGGCAGTCCTCAACTGTGCGATTCTCCCGAAACTTTCTGCCTCGCACAGCCAAACTCTGGAATGAATTGTCGCCTGCGGTATTTCCGGACCGTTACAACCTTCAAGCCTTCAAGAAAAGAGCGTACTCCCATCTTAAAGGCCGGCAACGCACCTACAACTCTTCTGGTGTTGTAAGTGTCCATGGGCGTCGATTATCGCTTACCATCAGGTGATTCGACTGCTCGTTTGCATCTCCTATTCATAAAAAAAAACAAATATTCCAGATATATCTATACCAAGCCTAATACTGTTAGGTACTAAATTAGATTATGTTAAAAAAATACAGACATAAGACACGTGTGCAGATGTTTTTGAAAGGCTGTCTGTATAGTAAATCTTCTTTATAACAGTAGTGTTATAAGTGTTATAAAACTTTATTTACTAAAGTATACATATACAAAATGATATTAAACTAATTATAATAAATTACAATTAGAAAAATGTATCAAAATTTTGCCCTTTAGGCAGGGTGCCCATCACACAGGCAGCATTCCCGCGCTGAATAGCAATCGCTATTCTTTGGGCGAGAAAGCTGCCTGCCCGAGGGTCACCCGTAGCCTCCCTTAACCGCTTACTGATCTCCTTGTGGAGCTTTCTGTATAGTATGTGATCTGTATCCATATTGTAGACTCAACTGTACAACCATCATATAAGTAGTCAGTAGCAGCCAAAGTAGCCACATACACATCTTTATTAGTAAAGTACTATTTTTTTATAATAAAGTACGATATATATTTGGCTGCTACGAACTATACGATTCTGACTACACTGCCATTTGGCCAATGATAATTTATTTTTTATTACCTTATGTCAGAGAGAGACGAATTAAATACGTTTACTCTATCACGCAATAAGCACAAACACCTCAAAAACCAATTGAATCTCATGTAAGTTAACAGTAAGCAGTGCAGATTGGGGAAACACAGCAAAAAGGAATTTACTTTTGACAATGTATGTTTTTAGATACACTATGAGATTAAAAATATGATATCGCATGCTCTCAGACGGCTTAGCCACGGCTTTAAGCGGCGCCTTAAGTGAGAGTGAGAGATTGCATCGCAGCCTCTCTCTCCCACGAACATGGATGATCGTCATTATCATCATCATATCAGCCGAAAGACATCCACTGCTGGACATAGGTCTCCCCCAAAGAGTGCCACAGTGACCGGTCCTGCGCCACCCGCATACAGTGGACTCCCGCGACTTTGCATCCAAAGGTCATCAGTCCACCTTATGGGGGGTCTAACCACACTGCGTCTTCCGCAGGATATGGTTGTAAGTCTTAGGTGATCTAAATTCTTACCTTTTATTTCAATTAGAATAGCTGTTGTAATATACTTAGATTGATAATTTGGAAATCTTTTCTTTTCCCCCATCTGTGCTGTACCTTTGGTATGAAGAGTTAATTTTAAAATGTATAGTGTAATCAATAATTCCAAATAAGCTCACGTAAATCTGCATTTATACTTAAGTATTTTAGTCAAAGTAGCTTTATGATAGGTACTTAATTATAATATACAGTAAGTATGTAACACAACGAAAGGCAAAATACTTTAATCCATTAAACTATGTATATAAAAGAGTAAGTAGGGAGAGGCACACATAGTTAACATGTGCAAACTATTTTCTGTACCAGTAAAATCCAGTTCGAAAGACCACAATGCCCGTACCACATCAGAAGGCGTATCATGGTTGGCCTTATCACACGATAAGTGACAAGATAGAGCGTCCGTCACTCGCTGACACCGTTCGTTAGAACGAGGCGACGCTCTTATCTTGTCACTTATCGCGTGATAAGGCTGACCATGATACGGGGCCAGTGCTTGTTTAGTACCCAAGTATATTGACAAGATACATAATACAGTCACTATGTCAGTTCGACTCCAGGACCAGAACTCGAAACCTATTCCGCTGCAGCGAGGAGTCAGGCAAGGAGATGTTATTTCTCCAAAACTGTTCACCGCTGCACTGGAGGACGTTTTCAAAACTCTGGACTGGAGAAGGCTAGGCATCAACATCAACGGCGAGTACATCACTCACCTTCGCTGCTGCTGCTTTGCTGACGATATAGTAGTCTTGGCTGAGACCATGGAAGACTTAAGTTACGATGCTCGATAACCTCAATAAAGCTTCCGAACGAGTTGGTCTAAGAATGAACATGGATAAGACGAAGATCATGTCAAATACCCATGTAGTACCAACTCCCATTACAATCGGACACTTTACACTCGAAGTTGTAGACGATTATGTATACCTAGGACAAACTATCCAGTTAGGTAGGTGCAACTTCGAGAAAGAGGTCAATCGTCGAATCCGACTCGGCTGGGCAGCGTTCGGGAAGCTACGGCACATCTTTTCGTCCAATATTCCGCAGTGTCTCAAGACGAGAGTCTTTGACCAGTGTGTGTTGCCAGTGATGACATATGGCACTAAAACGTGGTCGCTTACTATGGGCCTCATAAGAAGGCTCAAAGTCACCCAAAGGGCTATGGAGAGGGCTATGTTGGGAGTTTCTCTGCGCGATCGCATCAGAAATGAGGCTATCCGCAGCAGAACCAAGGTAACCGATATAGCCCTCCGAATCGCTAAACTTAAGTGGCAGTGGGCGGGGCACATAGCGCGTAGAACCGATGGCCGTTGGGGCGGAAAGGTTCTCGAGTGGCGACCGCGAACCGGAAGGCGCGGCGTGGGTAGGCCCCCCGCAAGGTGGACTGATGACCTGGTAAAGGTTGCTGGAGTCCGCTGGATGCGGGTGGCGCAGGACCGGTCACTTTGACACTCTTTGGGGGAGGCCTATGTCCAGCAGTGGACGTCTTTCGGCTGATATGATAATGATGATGACATAATACAGTAAATGTTTACTAACGAGTGGGATTTATTAGCGGTAATTTTTAATTTTTCTACTTTCATCGAAATTTGGAATTTCGTTAGCGGACGTCTCCCGCTTATTAAACATTTACCCCCTTATTCATAAAACTTAAAATGCCTCTGCTAAATAAAATGTGCTTTGTCCCTTTCCTGCGAACACAAATGTCGAAGTGACAGATAAGGACAAACGAATTTTAACGCCATTTTAGTTAAAACAGGCTTGTAGGACGTTTATGAATACGGCCGTTACTGTTTATACGGGGTAGCGCATTGTTACTAATGATTATCAATGTAACTTGAGACTGTAATAACTTCGCGGTAGATGTCGCTACGAGCCTCCCTAAGGTGTAATCAGAAGAGTGGTAGGGATTGAAAACTTCGTCGCCACTAGCGGAAACACGGTAGCTCAGTTGGCAAGAGCAATGGACGGATTCCAGAGATCGCGGGCTCGTGATGAATACTTTTTCAATTTTCCACTTTGATCGAAATTAAGATACATAATGTATACAATAATGTCTAGTCAATACTTAAAAAAATATGAAGCGGCGTCCTACGTCCTCACCTTTAGCTATCACCTCCCCTTAGCCCAGGCCTCACCTGCTATGCTATTCTCTAACTTATTTTAACCTCACCTCCCCGTTCACCCACAAATATATCTTGACGCCGCGATTCGTAGTAGGTAACCAAACCAGCGTTACGTTTTGCCTGACGGGTGAGGTGAGGCGGATAAGCGCGTTTTATCTTACCCCAATATACGACACTGTCTTCGATTTAATAAAATATAGGTACATTGTTTCTCACTTGTATTGTAGCGGTTCAAGGTTTATCGTTAACATACTGTATAAATTAGTATACCGTTTATTTTCCTTTCGGGACGTACCTTCTCAATGTATAAATTTTGTACGGATATTTTATTATCTACTGTCAGCCTTAATACATTAGGGTTTTGAGAAATAGATATGTAAAATATGAACATTGTAATCTATCTGCTGCATCGTGAACGGTGGTAAAAAACAACAGAACTATTAATATACATATGTATCGATTTTTTATTGTATGTTTGTATATTTGGACAATGTGTGTAAACATTTATTTATTAAGTAGATATAAAAAACATGTAGATAATTGTTTTAATTTAAATATTTGATTTAAAATATCAATAAAATATTTTTTCTATGACAGTGTTTCACTAAGAGGATTATAAAAAACACCAAACTGTTTCAGTACGCATGAAACTCTCGATAACAACAAAATCTATAATTACATGGTGTATTTGATGTTTAAAAGCCTTCACCAAGTGTCCGCCTGTCTCTCTTCCATGCCTAGGTATAGTGTTCTGTAAAATTATATTATCTATTTATTTATTTAATTATTTATAATAGTGTAGTCATTGTAGTGCCCTAACGGGGTTTGTGTTAAAACATATTAATTTTTAACATATTTTTTACACACAACGCAATTAAATATATGAAATGAATGAAATTACTTACGACCGGTTAGCCTAACTAGTAGGTATTGGTGCAGGTAGTTTAAGGTTAGCCTAACTAGTGGGTATTGGTGCAGGTAGTTTAAGGTTAGCCTAACTAGTGGGTTTTGGTGCAGGTAGTTTAAGGTTAGCCTAACTACTGGGTATTGGTGCAGGTAGTTTAAGGTTAGCCTAACTAGTGGGTATTGATGCAGATAGTTTAAGGTTAGCCTAACTAGTGGGTATTGGTGCAGGTAGTTTAAGGTTAGCCTAACTAGTGGGTATTGATGCAGATAGTTTAAGGTTAGCCTAACTAGTAGGTATTGGTGCAGGTAGTTTAAGGTTAGCCTAACTACTGGGTATTGGTGCAGGTAGTTTAAGGTTAGCCTAACTAGTGGGTATTGATGCAGGTAGTTTAAGGTTAGCCTAACTAGTGGGTATTGATGCAGGTAGTTAAAAAAAACCAAAGGTTGTCTGGAAGAGATCGCTCTTCAGCGATAAGACCGCCTGTTGTCTACCTCTACCTACATGTTATTGTATTGTTTTTCTTTTTAACTGCTTTGTTTGTGTGAGGTGTGCAATAAAGAGTATTTGTATTGTATTGTATTGTAGTTTAAGGTTAGCCTAACTAGTAGGTATTGGTGCAGGTAGTTTAAGGTTAGCCTAACTAGTGGGTATTGGTGCTATATCAGGTGCATGTTTTTCCGCACATACATACCTAGTTCTAATATGTATAGATATGGTAGAGTTAGTATACCGTGCTTAACGAAATGTGGCTTATAAGTTTCACAGTTTCTGATACCCACCAGTACACGTACGATTTTTTTCTGCATTATTAATAACTAGCTTCTGCCCGCGACTCCGTCCGCGTGGAACTCGTTTATATAGTAGCTCCATACAAACTTTCATCCCCCATGTCACATTCATACTATCTCCATACCAAATTTCATCTGAATCGGTTCAGCGGTTTAAGCGTGAAGAGGTTGTTACCTCTTCACGCTTAAACCGCTGAACCGACAGACACACTTTCGCATTTATAATATTAGTATGGATTCTTGTGCGTCTGTGCTGTTGCCCCATATTATAATCCCGTATCGCAACCAGGGAGGTGTAAAAGCGTAATATGCAGATAAAGCAGTTGAAAATTTAACGGTTTTACTGAATCTACGTCAAATCATTCACTGTTCTAAAACTATTCAAACCACGTTCGATCGTTCCTTATTCATCATCTAACAGCCAGCATCATACAAAGTCATCAAAAAGTATCAATCCCACATATATATATAAATATACATTTTAGGTACTTAAAACAAATAAATTTCGCCCTCCCCCTAAACACATCCTAATGTTGCCCGGGGCATCGTTCCAAAAACGCTCGCCGCGTCAATGTTGGACGGCCAGCCTCAGCCTTTGGGCGAAGTATGAACCCCTTGAGACCGCCTGAGACCCCGATCAAACTCTGTGTCATTTTTTTATTAAATCCTCGGGCTCGGAAGACCAAGGTCCAAGAGTTTCTACTGCAAGTGTTGCAAATACGTAATTATCCTTTTGTCGACATGACTGGTAGCTGCCTAGCTAGCGTGGTCGCGTTTGTGTCGGACATAGAACCCCCAGCCTGCTCACGCTTCATTCGTGCTAGTAACGGGAGAATGCTCTATTTGCGACACAAACGCGTCCATAACCGCCAGGCTATTTACGTTCGGCATAAAGCGTTCGTCGCTCTCCCGATGAAGCACGATTCTTTACGTCTGACATAAACATAAATATTATAAGATTCTCACAAAAAAGCATTTTTTATACCAGCCTTCATTACCGGCGTTTTTTTTACGACAGGTTGCCTAATGGCTAGTGACACTGCCTGCGAAGCTGAAGTTCCTGGGTTCGAATCCCGGTATCATCAGACCAGGTTTAACAGGCAGACATACCATCATATTACATCGTCATCCAAACTAAACGTCTATGCACAATTTCGGCTAAATCGGTTGAGGGTAACTGCATCTTAAATGCAAGTTCAATAAAAGCTTGTAAAAAAGTTTGTTTTAGAGTTTCAAAAACTGAAACATGATTCTTGAATTTAATTAGTGTTAATGAGCGTAGCGCTACGATATCTGTGACAGTGATAGTGTTATCACTGTCACAGATATCGTAGCGCTACGCTCCTAGCTGATAAGAAGCGAAAAACCATTTATAGAGGAATATTATACGATCATCAGGGCGGGGCGTCCGCCTAACGGGTTCCTGCACTGAGCACTGAAAGTTCGTGATGAATTCATTACCTTTTTTAGGGTTCCGTAGTCAACAAAGAACCCTTATAGTTTCGCCATGTCCGTCTGGCCGTCAATTCGTCTGTCCGTCTGTGCTCGGCTTAGCTCAGTAACCATTACTACTAGAAAACTGTAATTCGGCATGGGTATATAAATCAATCACGCCGACAAAACGGAAGAATAAAATCTTATAATTTTTTTTTTTTGGGGTAGGTGGTTCCCTCCCTACACCTGAAGTGGGGATGTACATTTTTTTTCTCGTTAAAGCCATAGTGTGGGGTATCGTTGGATAGCTTTTCAAAAATATAATGGATTTCTTAAAACGATTGGGCTTTAAAACCTAAATTCCTCCCCTTGCCGGCTAAATGGCTGATACTGTGAATGTGAGAAAAATCGTGGAGTTATAGTCGACCAACTTAAAATGTATTTAGAAATGCCAAGTTTCGTACAAATTCTGCCGACGCAACCATTTAGTTGGCGCGCGCGTGTCGATGTAACTAAGAAAAACAGGCAACTAAGTACGCAACCCTACACTGCGCGTGGCCCGACATGCACTTGGCCGATTTTCATTATTGTAATTGGTACGAGTAGTTTCGGACCAAAAAATTAATTGTCTAAGCCCGTTCAGCAATAAAATTCACATTCCAGACTACCGAGAGGCCACACGAAGGGCATGCAGTTTATTAATTCAGTGTGTCAGAAAGATCGCGTCAGCGTGTGCGCCCGCGTCCACTGTTTGCGATATCACTAGCTACGATCAGTGAGGAGCGAAATATAGTTAATCCAATATAATGACGAAAAAAAATCGTCAGCCGGTTGTACAGTGGTGAAAAACCCGTCAGCTGGTCACACACGAACATGTAAAAACATAAAGCTTTTTCAGTCATTTACCGTCAACTGAAATTTAGTCAGGTGACATTTCATATGCTACTATTAATAAATAAATGCGTCAGCTGGCTCTGCCGCGGTGGAAAACACGTCAGCTGATGCCCTGAAGTTTGTAACGCAGTCTATTGAAATTTGAAGTTTCTCTTAAGAGTCCGCAGTAAGCTCAGGCGAATTTCACCTTCCCATACAAACGTAGTTACGCTCTCATTTTAAAACTACGTGTTGGATTGTAACCAAACTTTGCATATACAATAATATGAGGTATATCTATGTCTGTAATTAGTTTATATGGTTCCAGTTTAAAAAACAAACGAATACAGCAAAAACTAATTTTGTATGAAAAACTTAATTCGCTGTATTTTTTTTACTATGGTATCTGAAGCTACATAAACTAATTACAGACCTGGATATACCTCATGTCATTGTACATGCAAAGTTTCGTTACAATCCAATTAAAATGATAGCTCAACTACGTTTGTATGGAGAATCAAGCTTATTGCGGACTCTTAAATGGAATTAATTTGAATTTTCATAAACTGACACGACCCTTTAAAAGGCGCGTGGGCGCCACGAGGCGATGTAGGTACTTGCTATAATAATAGTCTGTCACATGTAAGTTTGTAGCTTTTAGGTACAGTCAGCATCGTATAGTGGTACCAGCCAAAGTACAGCAATAAAGGCGTATACCGAAATATGAGTAGGTATATGATACACTGTACGGGTAATGTCCGAAAATAATCATCGGATTTCAAAATTTCTTTCACCAGTAGATAGGTAGATAAAATTAATATTCGGGACGAAGTTAGGCTATATTTTATCATGTGGCTCTGCCTGGGTTCCTTCCTTCAGCGTATAAATAATATACTTCAAGCTTGTTACAATAACGAGATTGAAGCCTCGTTAGGAGAATCTATCTTGGCATTTTCGTCCGTAGCTACGTATTGCATATTTTTGTAGCTTAGAAATCATGGTTATCGCTCTTCAGAATATCGCCGACAGTGGTAAAATGCTTAGGTATATTACGCATTACTATTTTTCAGAAATTAGCCGGCCTCAGTCTCAGTCAGTCAGTAGCCCGCTGTAGCGACCAGAGCGTGCGCGAATCAAACCGAATCACCATGGGTGCGCCCGATGTTATAAATGACATCAAAGTTATATTCTTCATCCTCAACACAATTGTTGGGGTACGTAGCGTCACACATTTAATTCAGACACTTAAACCGCTGTCTAATCATAAACAATAATGTCTCCTGCAATTCGCAATAAGCCATTTTTTTTATTAAGAATCATATTTATTTACATATATCACAAAAACTGTGTTTTGAAGTAAATATACGGGATGTATCAAAAATGGTGCGTGAACCAAACAAGGCCATATTCCGTAGCGCCTTGCGATTCCAAATGTGCATTTGTTTATGTTTTTACCCGCGAGGGTGAGGGCTTATTTCATTTTCAACTGCTGCGCGCACAATTGTGTTATGAAAACAAATGTTTTGTGTATGTTTTTTTGACACCCAGGTGACGACTTTGGGAGCGCATTCATTAAGTAGATCTCCATACAAACGAGTGTGTGGCGTAAAGCACTGGGAGTACCTATAATAAACCACGCAGCAAAGAGATATCGCGTTAGGAAAAAATAATTTCCCGAGTGCGCAAAAATATTGTTTGGTTCGACCACCCTATTACTTACTTATTTAATTTCCTGTATACATTATTTGTCCAATACTGAAACTAAAATCTGGCATGTTCTATAGCTGTTCACTCTCGCGCGTCGAATTTATAATAGAAAGGATGGTAGGCATCCAGCGAAAAATAAGATATTTTTAAATCAACGAGAAGTTTTTAATAATAAATTACGATACACGTGTTCAAGATACAAGATCTTGCTGATTATTTTGTTGTAAATAATTATTACCTTGTAATATAAAATGATTGCAATCTATTTCTAAAATCAATGAATATGGAGCCAGGTCAAGTTCAGGTCCCAGAAACTGAGGTATTTAAAAGATGTATACTTACAGAATTCACGGTACCTATAGATTCGTATCTATAAAATACGTTTTGGCATCGAATGAGCCTGTTATTATTAACTGTGTATGTCAAGTACTAAAGTAGGTATTTAACCCATTAGCAATTTAACTCTCTAGAGTAAAGACTGCGCCAATGCGACAATGTGTTTAAAACACATATTGGACTAACGACCCGCCAGGTAGCGTTTCTGAATCATACTATAGACATTTTCTGGCTGAAATTATAGTCATGATTGTAATAAATAGATGGTATTGTTTTATGGCCTAAGTATATTCATGTGAGTTCAGCAAGCGTTTTTAGCTAAAATACCGGTGAAATTCGTATGGAAAAAAGTGGAATTCACCCACTTCTTGAGTAAAAGCTAATTTGCACATTTAAGTGTGTAGGTATATTTTTTAGTGACGGGGCAAAACCTTTTTATAGACTCCAGACTTTCTTGTTTGTAAAAATTGGCCTGGAATTGAGCTTTTTTTCTCATACATTTTACTATGAAATGTATGGGAAAAAATAGAGACTAACCAGATTGTAAAAACAATTTTTATCTAAACAACCTTGTTTATTATTATTATTCATTAATTTAGGCATCTCAATGTCGATAAACTACCACCGGTTCTGAAAGAAAACCTCTGTCTCGAGAAGAACCGGCGTAAACAACTCGGCGAGGTATAGTGCAAGACTTTGTCACTGCCAAATATCCCTGTCCTTGATGTAATCGTTCATTTTATAACAATAATATGCTTTTGAATAGAATTAAGAGTCAGTAAGTTCGGTAATGTGTTTTGGAATTGTACCTATACAATTTCCCTTTAAGTTTTTGATAGGCAGCAACTCCTCCGTCGGACATCTTTAATTTTATTGCGGCAATTTTGAATTATACGTATTTATATCATTAATATCTCAAGTTCTAAGTAACGTAGAATCACAAACTTAGTGTCTAAATATACATATTTGGGGTCAAGGAATTCAACGAGATATTTTGTAGAGTCGAGTTCCCAAAGGATATCAAACGGAACCCTGTTCCTAAGCTTCCGCTGTCCATCCGGCTGTCTGCGTATCAGCAATAGCTAGACTGTTCAAATTTTCACAAAAATGGTTATTCTTGCGGCTATAACATACATTCATAAGAATAAAAATAAATTAAAAATTAAACAGTGCTCTCATACATTAAACGTAATTTTATGGCGTTGTTTTGCCTGCCCATAACAATCGGTATATCTCTAGAACCGTAATATGTAGACACTTGAAATTTCCGCAGATTATGTATTACTATTTAGCCTCTATAATAACAAGTAATAGAAATATGATAACGTTAATAATTGGTTTTTGACACAAATTAAACCAACTCTAAGAACGAAGATGTTTTACATGTTATGTAGAGTTATATAAGTATGGGGTTCAGCATATACTTAGCATAAACAATATGTACATTTAGACAACAAGATTCTAAGTGACTTAGAACTCGAGATATTAATAATTAACTATAATTCAAAATAGCCTCAAAAATAAAATTAAATATGGCCAACGGAGGAGTTATTTTTTGTGTACCTCCCCTTACACGTAAAGTGGGGATATATATTTTTTTCTCTTTAAACCAAAGTTCAAAAATATTATGGGTTTTTAAAAACGATTTTTGTACTGTAAAGCCCTCATTTTTGTTTGATTCAAGTGTCCTCGTCCCCACCCCCTGCCGGCTAAATTGCTACTACTGAGAATGTGGAAAAAATTGTGGCAGTAGTACATATAATTAATTTAAGGAAAACTATCAAGTAGCCAAAACTAGTTACCGAGTAATAGTCGAGCAACTTAATGTGTACTTGGAAAGGCCAACTTTAGTAAAAATTCGGCCGTCGCAACAGCACCATTTAATTGGCGCGCGCGAGTCGATATAACAAGGACGGACAGGCAAGTACGGAACCCTACACTGCCCTACACTACGCTTGGCCCGACACGCACTGGGCCGGTTTTTTAAGTAGATTTAAAAGCGTTTGACTTTTGAAAGAAATGAACGCCGAATCCCAATTAACGGATTTGTTTTTAATTATGCTTATTTTATGGTTTTTAGTTACTCGCCGGGTTACTGTCGATCTCGGTCGGCGTGTCATTCGCAGTCATAAGTCAAGGGCCCTCCAATGGAGCAGTGGCTGTAACGATCGCTCCCATAATAGTTGGGTTGATTGTACTGGGCGTCGCTGCCCTGGGCTACGCTGGCGCTATCCATCAGAACAGCATCATGCTGTTCGTCGTGAGTACTCTTCAGCTATGATTGGCCGATTTGACGACCAGGGGACCGATTTTTGACTTTCGAGCGGTCGACTCTTTGACTCGAAAACTGGCAAAAATTATGA
Organism: Epinotia bilunana; assembly: GCA_947049275.1. Classification (NCBI taxonomy): domain Eukaryota; kingdom Metazoa; phylum Arthropoda; class Insecta; order Lepidoptera; family Tortricidae; genus Epinotia; species Epinotia bilunana. The sequence continues at coordinate 1,448,128 of OX346266.1, read as the reverse complement.
AATGCTATTTTGAATTGACGATAGAAAATTAAAAAAGAGCGCTATTGACCACTCGTATTCAATTCTATCGGTAGAAAGTAAGTGCCTGTAATTTTGACACTACAATAGCATTTACTTTTATTTCATTTTCGCGAGCGCTCGAAAGTCAAAAATCGACCCCCATTTTAGCCTAATGGGTGGTCCATCATCACCGTCATATCAGCCGAAAGACGTCCACTGCTGGACATAGGCCTCCCCCAAAGAGTGCCACCATGACCCGTCCTGGGTAGTCCGTGACCACAGTAAATATAGTTACGTGTGGGAACGGGATAGAGTCAAGACATCTTTTTAATACGCAAGTAGATTTATTCTGCGATTTACACAGGGCAAAGTACACTAAGTCCACGCGTACTAATAACAGTGACTCAACTAAAAGTCGCAACTCCACTGAGTCCGCGCCTGATAGTACTGACACTGATAGCACTTCACTAATACTTTGCTCTATCACTTCACTTCCCACCACTTGTTTTCACTGTTCTTGCTCTTCTAGTTCTCACTCCGACACTGCTCACTTTAGTGCTTCACTCCGAGAACTCAACTGTGAGAGCTCCACTCCCAAGACTGATATATATTTCTGTAGGTACCTCGAACTTGGTCCCTTTACATACCACTTTCCGAAGGTTCTAGACTCTAGGCTCATTTGTTTTGAGTAGCATTGGCTTTTCCAGATTATCATATTCTGAGCCCATACAAAAGCATCGAATCTTCTATTCGCTTACTTTTTTTAGAACCTCCCATGCTACTCTGCGTTTTGAAAATGCATTCACTATGAATTTAAAAATATACAAATCATGCATGCCGGTCGCTAGGCCACCGCACCAATTGTGTCTTGCAACAACACGGCGAACTTTGAAATGCCATGGCATTGAGTTACTATAACTTAGTAACTGATGGTATATCCTCGCCGTCGTAACGTAATAATATACTCGTATTACCTAAACCAGTATCTCAACTAGAATCCTTTCAGACATTTTTAGACCTACGCTACATTAACAATCAGGGGCCGTAGACAAGGTTACAATCGACAAGCGCTAATGCCAATAGAAAATAATAAAATGTAGGGGAATGACAGATGCCGACGAGACACTTTTCGTTAACATGTCATTCCCATACATTTTATTAAGTTTTCTATTGGCGTTAGCGCTCGTCTATTGTAACCTTGTCTAGGCCCCCAGTTCTATGCACACATGCGCGGCGCAGCAGTGGACTGATGTGATGTACCGTCGACTTCCGTGACTTGCACTTATGTTTATTGTAGCGATGCGTGTCTGTGAGTGCGTCACATCGGACGTTTGAACGGATTTATTTCACTTTAAACTTTTATTTGCTTTAATTTATATATATATCTCTCGCATGACTGCATATCAAGCTATGGATCTTAAAAAAAATCGAAATTCATCACAGACCCAGATACATCATGTCATGAGTCCCGTAACCCACTGGGCTAAAGCGACAGTCAAACCTGAACTGCCTTATAATAAGAATAATAATAGTTCTTTATTTACAGGCAATTACCCATAAATGAAAAATAACATAAAGTAGACGGTAAAAGTAAAAAGTATGTATAAGTGTATAAGTAAAATTGAATAAAACCTTGGAATTTTATAATAACCTAATTCAGTTTAGGCAGTCACAAGCAAGAAGGCTTACTTCCTGTTCCTTTCGTACCAGGAACCCGCCTAGCGGGCGCCTACGCCACAGTCGCTTTCCGCTACATACGAGGAAAACCACACGCGAAAGTGTTAATGTAACCTAACGTAAACTTTGTTTCAGTATACTGGGGTAATGTCGCTGGCAGGAGTCGCTGATATTTTTAAAATAGCGACGTTAGAAAGAAGAAATGGCGGTGAATTAAATTTGCTAATACCGGTGATTACTCATCTGGGTCTCGTGGTAAGTGTGTTTTTAGGGTTCCGTACCTCAAAAGGAAAAAAAAACGGGACCCTTATATCTGTCTGTATTATATTCAGATCCATATATTAATTCAATTTGAAATTAAAACCTCAGGTTTACAAGCCCTTGAAGCTGTGAAAAAAAACAAACTTATAGGTTAAGAGTCCGCAGTAAGCTCGGCCGAATTTCACCTTCCCATACAAACGTAGTTACGCTCTCATTTTAAAACTACGTGTTGGATTGTGACGAAACTTTGCATATACAATGACATTAGGTATATCTATGTCTGTAATTAGTTTATATGATTCCAGTTTATAAAACAAACGAAATACAGTAAAAACAAGTTTTGTATGAAAAACTCATAATCGCTGTATTTTTTTGACTATGGTATCTGAAGCTACATTAAACTAATTACAGATATAGATATACCTCATGTAATTGTACATGCAAAGTTTCGTTACAATCCAACGCGTAGTTTTAAAATGAGAGCGTAACTACGTTTGTATGGAGAATCGAGCTTACTGCGGACTCTTAACGGAAAAAAAAGATACAGCGGTTTTATGCCGCACAAAACGTATATTTCGACACTGAAGAAATCAAAATTTATAGGGCACTTGCCGTTGACCTAGCTAGAAATATGGAATTGGGCAAGAAAACGTCTTATACTACAAATAAAGGGAAAATCTGAAATCCTTACATTTGTAATTAAATACGGAACCCACGGTGAGCGACTCCGACTCGCACTTGGTCCGGTTTTTTATCTGTACTAATATAATAAAGAGGAAAAGTATATGAGATTGTAGCTTTGTATGTTTGTACGTTTGTATGTAATCTCAGGGACTACTCGATCGATTTCATCTGTTTATAGAATAGATTTTCTTGACGGTCATAGGCTATATTCTATTCCGTGCGTTTGCCTATGTTCTGTGCAATACGCAGGCGAAGCTACAAGGGCAAAAAGTATATTATAAGAAAAACTGGAAAGTACCAGGTGTTTCTATCCGCTAAAAACTCCACTGTGACCGCCGCCTGCGCTCTCACGCGGAGAATACTGGACGCACCGGAGCCTTCCTCGCGCCTCACCACATTTGAGTTTTCACACCCCTGCATTGCAAATCTCATCAGTCGTTAGAGCCGACTGAGAGAAGTCATAAACAAGCACGGAAATACTCCACTCTAGAGAAAATGGAAAGCATAAGAAAATATAACAAGTATCTATTCTTTGTTCCAGGTACTGGCAATCATTCTTGCCGTAATCCTGGCGGTCAAGTCTCGAAATCAGTGTAACCAGGGCAAAATCCTAAGCCCGCCGCCGGCCGCGTATATCCCTGTGGCGTAGTGCTCTCTGCACAGGCTGCTGGCAGTCAGTCAGACGCCGCGTTCATGAGGAAGCGAGCGTGCGGTGGTGTGGGCCCTTGTTGCAAGTTGCCGAAACACAAAACACCTGCGAGCACGCCACGCCAGTTTTCACAATCTTTCATTTTCATTAGTACCTACTGTTACTCGATCTAAATTATTTCTGATGGATCTACTATCTACCTAACCTATGGAATATTGCTAGCGCATTGCACAAAAATCGCCTACGTGATTCGCGCAGTTACCTTACTAAAACGGATAAAACTCAAGAATACTGTCAATGTTTAAGCCAAGTCGGGAAATATTATCAGACAAAAAATCTACTACCAGGACAATCGATTATTGAACTTCGTCCATCGCTGTCGCTAGAGATATATATGTATAATTATTGCGAGGGTGACGGAGAGGACTGCGGATTTTGAAGTGTTCGTAGCATTACTAAGCAGTGTCAGAAGTAGTCAAGTATAACGTCACGTATATACATAGTTGACATTCCCGTGAAATGGTCCGGTATAAGTCACCCTATGCGTAATAGGGATTTTCGTGAAAATACAGCATTATCGAAAAAGGATTAAAAATCGAGTCAAATGAAGAAAAAAGCAACACAATAGGTTAAATAATCACAAAGTTTTAAGTGTACAAAGTTTTAAGAGTCCCATATTCATATGGAACGATTATCATTTATTATGACCCTCGCAGATAGTGACGTCACGATCTGCGAGTGTTTTCTCTCTCTAACAAGCAATATTAAAACGGTTGTAGCTTTATACTTCTTTGAGATATCTGAATGGGATTTTTCTCACCCGGCATATTTTTTTGCCTTTCTTTTGGAGTAATAATAAATTTTGAATCTTCACCCGTATTGTTTATTGGTTTGAGCAGGGCTTCGATAGCTTGGTTGGTTAGAGGCGTTAGAGCTATCCGCCTGGCCTGCCGATCCGTCACTGGTTCCAATCCGAACACACGGAGAGTTTTTGCAGCGCTACTAACGCGATACAGTATTGATACAGGTGATCTATGGCGACTGGCGACAGTCGCGCGTTAATGAACGCTCATTTACTGTATCGCTTTAAGAAGTTGCCGTTTGTACCCCTTCTTACAGTTATAAGCTAAGAACCATTATTATTATTACCTATACGTCTAATTTCAACCAAAAATATAGTGTCATAATGTTTTGATATTTTTTCACCATAAAAGTGTATTTGAAATGTATTATTTTATTGAGTTTCAAAATGTATAGGTACCCCAACCAACACACATACATGTGAAGTACCAGTACCTAAGTGCACGGTAAGTCGGTAACAAAAACAGAACAGAGAGACAAACTCTGAATTATTCTGTAAGTAAGTATAAACTGTTTAAATAGGTTGAATTTTGGAGGAAGAAAGTTGAGTTTCCCTTTCCAAATAAATATAAATATTAAAAGCCATCATCATTATCATTATTTAAGAGCTAGGCTCTTGTGGGTGGAGTAACCGCCACTGGTTTTGGTCCTCTGCCAGCCTCTTGACGTCTACAGCAACTTTCTCTTTTATTTGGCTGGCTGGGCCTTCCTCTGCCTCTCTTACCTTCGTTCTTGCCCTCCAAGATGTTAAAAAAGAAGCTGTATTAAGTTTCCGAACATTTTGTCTCCTATTTTGTATTGTTTTTAAAGTTAGCATCCACGTCTCACTCCCGTACATTGCAATACTCCAGATATAGACTTTTCTTTGTTTCCTTAGATATACAGTGTATAGGTGTTTTTTGCTGTTAAAGGCTTTTTTAGCAATTGCAATTTGTTGTATAATGTCCGCGGCGCATCTGGAATAACAACTTCTAAATATTTAAATTGCTTGACCTGTTCTATTGGCTGAATACTATACCTACTGAAAATGTCTGGCCTTGGTCTAAAATAGCTCGCATTCGTGTGAGCTGTGAGCCACGTGGGAACAACGTGCGTAATATTTCTTTACACTGTACATGGACTGAAAAAATATGATAATAATAACTCATTTATATAAGTACCATACACTTTCACTGATTAAATAATTAACTAAAGGCATCTCCATGTGCCAACCCAGTGCTGCTGGCGCATGACGTCCACAGCAATGAACAATGCATGGACTGAACTTTAGTAGTGTAAATACCTCTAATTAATTTCTTTAAGATTAGGTAAGTAACACATATTTATACGCAACTTATCTAGCTGCCCTTGCGGTTCCGCCTGTGTGTTACGGAGAACCTAGGCTATAAGCTTTTTAGGCCAGGGATAAAATGAAGGGTCCACGGAAATAACATGTCTAGCCATTTCTTATTAATGAGCGTTTTAATCTCACAATCTGTCTGCTTTACCCAAAGGTTGAATGGTAGAGAATCTTACGGCATTTAGTCCGCCTTTAGTGCAATAAAGATTCAATAAGTATCTCAAAATGTAGAGCTCGCTATGAATTTCAGTGTATTACGATAGCATATGGTGCAAGAGTGTATACATGAATATTTGGCCTTGACGTAGTGCATATGGTGGATTAATATCCCCCCTCCATGCGTCGTGATCGTCAACGCCGAGGGTCGTGACCCCTTGTCATTCTTCTCTCTAATGATGTTTCGCCAAGTCTGTCTGTTTTCGGCGACATGCACGGCCTCGTGGAGCAGTGTTGCCAGATCTACTGATTTAGCAGTAGATCTACCTGATTCTAAAAATCTACTGATCTACTGCCTTGACTGTTATTTTTTAACATATCTACCTGCTTTTCAATATATGACGTCGTCTATCCTATATTATGACATACTAATTGGACCTAACTTTGTTTTGTTTATAAAGTTAAATATATATATCACGATATTTTTTTATCTGTAGCGTGGTAGGTTCGTTATGTTGATTAATCTGTAACCGAGCGGGTATTGTTCGATAATCGATTCGTTCGCTCGTTTGGCGGTTTTTTCGGCGCGTTTACCTTTATCTGTGGTATTAGTAAGTATTGTTGTTATCTCTGGATATTCCGGTCTGCTTTGTCTGCCTGCCTGCAAAAACTGTGCTAAAACTTTGTAGGTATGGATTTATGTTCTAATTAATTATAAGTAGGTACTTAATAATTCGAGCTCAAGTCCATTTTACCTCACTTTGGTATTGATTTTGTGATCTACTGAGGTTTTCGCCAATCTACTGCTAAAACTTTCATTTTTCTATTGACAACCTCAGATCCCATCTGGCAACACTGAGCTCAGTGTAGAGGGTGGTGCGGATGTGGTCGATCCATCGGATGGGGCTGCGTCCTCTCGGTGTTTTCACTCTTTCCCCCTCCACCCTTCCGGTCGCAACAAGACTCAGCTCCACATTTTTATTTATTTATTTAGATATATAATTTAACAGCATTACAGCATATGCCAAGGCGCTGGTAAACTTAAAATATTTAACATACATTATACACAACAAGAAACAAGTTATAGCAACAAATGATATTTAAAAATGAATCTCACAGAATCTTTTAAAAATAGGGGGAAGTTTACTCCAGTTGTAGGCAAACAAATCGCAATCCGGTGCATACAGAATTACTTTGTTAAGTAGCGCCTGCGCGTTGGCAACTGGTGAGTGCTCGTGCGCCGCCGTGCGAGCCGCCTGTTCCACCAGGAGGCGGTGGCTGCGGCCACGGAGGTACTTGTCAGGAACGAACAGAGAGCATATTCTTGTGATCAAGTCGGAGCAATCTGACTCACCTTTCAGAATATGACAAGCAGTGGTCAAAAGTTCGATATTGCGCTAACCTCTAGTGAGTTGAAACCTAACATCCCGAGTAAGTACTTGGTAGGATACAGAAAGGGATAGAACCCGTACTTTTTCTTGTAGAGAAAACATGGCTCAAGGTTGTCTCCACTCTTTCTGGCAATGTGGCCAAAGAATTCTTAAATCTTCCGGAGATTCGCCTAGTCTTAATGAAGAGTTCCTTGAATACTGAAGGAATTCTGCATGAATAGCAACATCTGGGTTATAGAAACATTGCTCAATAATTAAATGCTGGGAGGCTCACCGCCAATTTATATAGTCCGGCGCCACCGCAATTTTGCGCCAACACCACATTAATTAAAATGAGCGTAAAATTATTGCGTTCATTAAAATGAGAACTGTTCAAAATAATACTGAACTGCGTAGCATGGTTGACATTGGTCACGTTTAAAGCCGGCGTGGTTATCGGCGGCGCGACCTTGCGTCGAATTATTTTAGATGGCCTAACTGCATTAAAGTAGTCCATTCAAAAAGAACATTCCAATTCCTATGACTGTTTAATAAAAAGTCGGCCACATTGATTAATCGCAACCATACAAGAGGTACAGCGGAGCATACTTGGAGTAGCCCAAACACAAAGCAGCAGCGTAGTCAAAACTATTTAATATCCGACCTATTGGTCAGGGTGATCGGAAATATCACAAAACAGCCGTTGCCAATGGATGTAATTTGACTGTGTATATTTATCTAGGCAGTGCTTGTAATACAATGACATTGTGTAGAACGAAAAGAATATCTTCGTCTTAAAGCTCAACCCAGTACTCGCATAAAGCGATATTGCAGTCAAATCATCACTCCGAAAGGTGAAGGTACGCTTAGTGTCAGCATTGATGCTGTCTGTAATTAAAACTTTAGTCCTGGTAGTCCGAGTCAGAAACTGATATGATTGTTAGTCGTGCATTTAGTGAAATGCCCGGGGCTTGTTTGACAAAAACCACAGTACTTTGAAATTTACTAAGAGTAACGGTTTTAATGAAGAACTTCCCTTTGCGTGTGACGAAGTAACACTTTCAAGAATTGAGCTCAAAATCCAGCTGTTTAAATCGACTTATTGTGTACGCAGAGGAAAATTATGATACAGAGACTATTCAGATGCAGCGTGGCGAATATAGGGAATCAGGTAAGGAAATAGAAGTTCCACAACAGAAAACAGACCGCGGTAAGGCTTTTACTAGACGCGAGTGCAAATGCGTTACGTGATCGACCTGCTGAGCTAGGACAAGGCAACGCGCAAAAAACAATTGCAACTCGGTAATAAAACAAAATTAATAGTCGTATCGTATTATTCACAAGTATTAGAAAACTGCTAATTTGATGCATCGGAATATTGACGGAAATTAGAAACATTTATCGAAATTAGACCGTCCGCAAGTGCAACTCTCGGAGATGCCCTCCTATTGAACAACGTAGTTTTTTGATTATATTATAAAGTACAGAACAAAAACTATGTTCACGCCGAGTAGGCCACAGCAGCAGACGTACTTCAAGAAGCAGGTAACCCACTTGCCTTTATTTGCGCCACTCTGGGCGTCAAGGCGAGTCCGTTTCGCGAGAGCCACTGCCAACGGGACTGCTGTCAACTGAAACATTATAATACAGCTTGGTCTTTTTCTCGAGATCGAATACAAGCGTGGGATGCGCCAACTTACGATTACAGACCCATCAACGTTAAATATGGCGTCGGCAGCTGTCATCCCATAGAAACTTGTCAAACTTTCCATACACACGACTATAAACGGACAGTTACAGACGGGTTGGTGCACGCACCCTAATAACCAAATAACAGACATGCAGCCAGCGAACGAAAAAAGCACAGAAGTCTAAGCAGCACCCCAATACGGCCCCACAGAATGGGTGCTATTGCCATTATACGGGGTTGGGGGCGGGGTGTCAAAACGATGCCAGGCAGCTGTTTAGTTCGAACATGCGCATACCGGGTTTTAGGCACGTGTTTGGGTAGAAAATTGTAAGGAGCTCCTATTCCATGGTTTTTGTTTGCTGCGTACTGCCCGTAGCAAATGTTCGATATATGTATAAAAATTGTAAGGTCATTGGGCGTTTTTGACCCGCTTTATGAATTTTCCCGTACAGAGACCAAACTAGTTTTAAGAGCGTGCAAACAAAAAGTTCGTATTTTAGCTAACGTAAGGCTTTTTCAAAGGCGATAGTTTCGTTCAAATGATTGCATTCTTAAAGTAAACTACTGTTTTGTATAGATAAACTCTTATTCTAGACCACACCATTGCTATAATTTTATTTATATAAACGGTTATTTAAAACAACCTGGTTTTCGTCGGAGTGTTTTGCAAAAATACGCGTCAGAGCTATCTTTCAGGTAGAATATTTCCATTTTAAACTTTCAAAAATGTATCGATGTTTGCCTTTTACAATGGAATATATAGTCTTTTAGTACATACCAATCGCACTAGTTCTAAAATATTGGTTTTTCCTATTAAAAAATAGCACTACATAATGTCTAATTCGGTTAGTTTAAACATTTTTTTATTCACGTATTTGATGATGTTTTGGAAATCAAACATTTTATTATAAAACTACAGGACTTATTGAATATCACGTTTTTTTTTACGCTTTTGGGTGACCCATTTAATTTAGCCCATTTTTTAAAAACCACTATATAGCCGCGAGCGAAAACGTTGTTCAATTCATTACGCGCCGGGCCTTCCCAAAGAACGGACGTATCGCTCTCGTCGCTGCCCAAAGGTCGGTGACCGAGCGTACCCGACACGCGCCTGACTAGCTGTAGTGCGTCCGCTACTGATTGATACTTGGTAAGTAATTTTACATGTTAAGTAAGTTTATTTATTTTGTTGTTTCACTAAGCACTAAAGTGATATAACTTTTTATAGAAATGGGTAATAAACATTATTTGGGATGAAAAATCCAATAATAATCCAATAGTACGGCCAGACAAGTTAAAAGTTAAGTCACCAATATTATTCATATTATTTATGTATATACCGCACTTGCCTAGGGGTTATGTAACGATTGTATGAAATATTTTCGAGTTAGTAATCGTTTTATAAAATTCGTCATCATCATCATCTTAGCCTGCGGCGCGCGCCGCGCCGAAACCCCTACACATAGAAAGCTGAAATTTGGCATAGAGGTTTCTTTTATGAGTTTACTCGGGGTAAGGCTAAATTTATAGGGGATGAGAAGGGGGGTAGAATTCTAAATTTAAAAAAAAATTGCTTTTTAAACTTACGATCATATAAAGTACGATCATATAAACTTACGATCATAAAATTCAAAAGGTATAAAAGAACATATCATGTTTCACTGTTTTAGAAAATTCCACCCATAGAATGCTGAAAAAGGGGTGGGAAGTTTGAGTGGGAAAACGTTATATTTAACCTACGGTTATGAAACTTAGAAAATGTACTTATCAAGGGAAATCAATGTTTTTGGTAATTACTTTTTGTGGTAAAGATGAACTTTATTTTCAGACAAAAAAATGAGAAAAACCGTCGAATATGTGTGAGGACCAAATTCTTCGCCAGGAGTGGACGTCTTTCGGCTGATATGATGATGATGATGATATGTGATACTGCAAAAACAAAGGATATTGCACAAGACAATCAAGGAACTCCAAAAAGAGCTCTTTTGGAATATATGTTGCCATATGTAATGCCAGTTCGGTGTGGACAGAAGAAGAGTTCCAGCTGTAAGACTGCAAAAATGAACAAAGATGACTGGATTTGGAAGGAGAAGATGGAGCCAAAATTAATATTTAAAGAAATGAAATGGTTGATGGGAGGAAAGTAGGTCAATGTCAATTAGGGACATACTTACCTAGGAGAAACTTAAAATAAAGATAGATTCATTTATTTATTTTAGAAAATAACATGATTATTTTATTTTACATCAAAAATAAAATACATTCACTAAAAGATCCTCTATAGGCATAATAATTTGAACATTTTAAACTACACGAGTGGCTCGGATTTACTCGGACCAATATTCGTACGGCTTGTGTTTGTAATTTAAACACTGTCAGAGTCAGTCGAGTCTCCATACAAAAATATACCGTATGACATAAGGAAATAAGTGCGTCATCATCATCCCCTAGCGTTATTCCCAGTTGTGCCCTAAAAGAGCTCAGGCTCCGCTTTGACAACTACTCCCAAGATTTGGCATAGGCACTAGTTTTATGGTAAGTAAATAAGCGCGTAAGTTTAATGAAATAAAAACATTTAAAACTACAACTAAAACTGATTTTTATTTCCTACCTCACTATAAAGTGAAAGTATAACAATGATCAAGAAGGGTCGGTCCAACAGCACGGCAGCACTCGAACCGCACGCACAGTAAACATCGTAGTGTGAGTTGCTAATCATAGCCGCTCGCAGGCGATCGCGACTTTGTCGAGTTGTAACGAAATGTTTGCACGCTCCTCAGTAAGCTCGATTCTCCATACAAACGTAGTTACGCTCTCATTTTAAAACTACGTGTTGGATTGTAACGAAACTTTGCATGTACAATGACATGAGGTATATCTATGTCTGTAATTAGTTTATGTAGCTTCAGATACCATAGTAAAAAAAAACAGCGAATTTAAGTTTTTCATACAAAACTTGTTTTTGCTGTATTTTGTTTGTTTTATAAACTGGAACCATATAAACTAATTACAGACATAGATATACCTTATGTCAATTTATATGCAAAGTTTCGTCACAATCCAACACGTAGTTTTGAAATGAGAGCGTAACTACGTTTGTATGGGAAGGTGAAATTCAGCCGAGCTTACTGCGGACTCTTAAAATAGAGAATTTAATCTCACTTTTCTGAATATTTAATATTTTATGTATCAACCGGCAGAAAAAAGTTATTCAACAGTATGTGTACGAGAGAGTGTTATTAATGTTTTTACTTTCAGCATTGTGCAAAAGTGTGGTTCATGCAGCACGATAAACGTTAATAGCACAATGGCAAATGACATGAAATGTTGTCAAAAAAAAAGAAAAAAAAATAGTGGGTAGGTAGGTACCAAAATGCGCGCCATCGCTTGGACCGCCTCGCAGTCGTACGTCATCTGTCGTTTCGATCTGTTTTTTAATTCCAATTGTTCTGACAAAATGTTCATTGCAAACATGTTATACTTAATGATAAGAAATGCTTTTTATTTTTTTCTCAATTCTCCCATGGCTTGCAATCGACTCATACAACTGAGTAGCAGATACATTTACCTACATACCTAGCCCTATTTCGTTTGTGTACGCTGTGGGTCATATGTCCGAACAAAACGCCCAATGACCTTTGGTTGTGATAGTTTCCAAATTACATAACAGTAACAGAACAGAGGCGGATTTTTTAAATTCAAGCGCCCGAAAATTAAATACTCACCAGTAGGTAAGTACGAGTAAGTACAATTGTAGGCACTTACTTTCTACCGAATATAATTGAATACGAATGGCCAACACCCCTCCTTTTTAGAGTTCCGTGTCAACAAGGAACCCTTATAGTTTCGCCATGTCCGTCTGTCCGTCTGTTCATCTGTCCGTCTGCGGCTTAGCTCAGTAACTCTTACTACTAGAAAGCTGACCCCGTAGCATGGACGGCCTTATCACACGATAAGTGACAAGATAGAGCGTCCGTCACTGGCTGACACCGTTCAATAGAACGAGACGGACGCTCTATCTTGTCACTTATCGCGTGATAAGGCCGACCATGATACGGGATCTGTAATAAATTAAATGAATCACGTCGATAAAATAGACATAATTTTTTTTGGGTACCTCCCAAAAGTGTAAAGTGGGGATGTATTTTTTATCTCTTTTAACCCATGTTGTAGTTTATCGTTTGATAGGTTGTTTAAAAACATTATGGGTTTCTAAAAACCATTTTTCAACTCAGTGATCTGTTGCGTGATATTGGGCTTTGAAGCCCTAATTTTTTAATAAATTTTTGCGAGTCAACGCGCGACTGAATCGCAGCAAAATATCGCTGTGTGCGCTCTCCCTTGTATACCAGCTAATTATAACTTGGAATTTTTCAAGACGAGAGTGAATAGGCACTATCTAGGTATGCATGTAACACCCTCGACTTTATCACTTGCCATCGGATGAGGTAGGAGGATGTCCCACTGCGCCACATCTCCGGACGGAGATGCGGAGCTCGCTGTATGCAAGTACCTCAGTTTGTATATAAATTCCGTGTGGTACGACACACTGCACCGCACCTGCGTCCGGCGAAATTTGTATGCAGCTCCGCACTTCCGTCCGGAGATGCGGTGCAATGTGACATCCGCCGTACACAAAAAAAGCACTAAGCTACAGGTCCTCACCGTTATCCCAATGTGAACGATGCAAAAGATAACAAGGGACACATCCTGGGAGACGTTCATGGAAGTTATCGAGCTGGCTACAACTCCTGCCACCTCCGACGCTGTCACCAAACCCATTGTTACAGAGTACTGAAAAATAAATTACTATAAATAATTAACTATAAGATAATAATTATGTATAAGAATGGACCACAGTATAAATGTATTCAAATTTTTAATAAAATCCCTAATGCTATCAAATACGAACTAAATGATAAATCCTTTAACTTCAGTTCAGTTTAGAAAAGCATATTACTACAAAATTGTTATTACACAGTCAAATCATTTCTTGAAGATGATACGTTAGATAAATATGACACCGAATTAGTACAGGATCTTTAACTTGTAACTTGACATATCGCTGCAACCACTTTATTATTTCATTGTTCATTAACATTAAACAAATATTTACTATAATAATTAGACAAATTAACCCAATCAGCCACTATTATTGTAACGGTGTTTTGTTGACGTTGCTATGTTGGAGCTCCTAAATTAATTCATAAAGTTTATTAAACTACCTACTGATACGTCAATTTATAATTATTTAGACTAGCATTAATAAAATAGAACCGTATTATTGTGTGCCCTTACAGGGTGTCATGAACCAGCCAATGATTATAACACCTTATTATATACGTGACAATGTAATATTGAATAAATGATATTATTATTGATATTATATATTATAAAAAAATATTGTATTTAGAATAAGATTGCTACACCCTAACAGGGTCCATGCCGTACCTATATAAATATATGTAAGATCTTGTAATACCATGGTTGCTTGAATAAATGAATAAATAAATAAATGAATAAATAACTTTATTTCGGCACACACATAAATTACATAATTACCTAATTCAGTGAAAATAACTGTTTAGACAGATGTAGGGCTATAGCGACACTCACTGAAAAAAATTGAACAGGGAGCGCAGCCTGTATCTTGGGCAACCAGAATGTTTATTTAAATGAACTTATAATTAGGCCAAGAAATGTGCAGGTAAAATACTTACATTAACCTACATTAACATAAAGGTATACCAGTCAATCAGTAGTCAAGTAGCTTATTCCAAGAGTAACATATTTACCTAAGGTTTAACTTTAAGTATGCATATAATCTCCTCAGTCTTCACAGATAATCGAGGGTTAAGAGTCCGCAGTAAGCTCGATTCTCCATACAAACGTAGTTACGCTCTCATTTTAAAATTACGTGTTGGATTGTAACGAAACTTTGCATGTACAATGACATTAGGTATATCCAGGTCTGTAATTAGTTTAATTATGTAGCTTCAGATACCATAGTAAAAAAAACAGCGAATTTAAGTTTTTCATACAAAACTTGTTTTTGCTGTATTTCGTTTGTTTTATAAACTGGAACCATATAAACTAATTACAGACATAGATATACCTTATGTCAATGTATATGCAAAGTTTCGTCACAATCCAACACGTAGTTTTAAAATGAGAGCGTAACTACGTTTGTATGGGAAGGTGAAATTCAGCCGAGCTTACTGCGGACTCTTAAAATAGAGAATTCAATCTCACTTTTCTGAATATGTAATATTTTATGTATCTACCGGCAGAAAAAAGTTATTCAACAGTATGTGTACGAGAGAGTGTTGTTAATGTTTTTACTTTCAGCATTGTGCAAAAGTGTGGTTCATGCAGCACGATAAACGTTTATAGCACAATGGCAAATGACATGAAATGTTGTCAAAGAAAAAGAAAAAAAAATAGTGGGTAGGTAGGTACCAAAATGCGCGCCATCGCTTGGACCGCCTTTAAAGAATTTAAGTTTTTCATACAAAACTTGTTTTTGCTGTATTTCATTTGTTTTATAAACTGGAACTATATAAAGTAATTACAGACATAGATATATCTCATGTCGTCACAATCCAACACGTAGTTTTAAAATGAGAGCGTAACTACGTTAGTATGGGAAGGTGAAATTCGGCCGAGCTTACTGCGGACTCTTAACTCATTCGTAATAAGTGGGACCTATGATACGCAGGTTTGTTCCTGCAAGTGCCATGCGACGTGGAACTGTTCTTAGTCGCCTTGTAGAACGAATAAGTAGTCTTACCTGATACCTCGACACGGCTAAACATGGGTAAGTTTCGTCTCACTAACATCAGAATTTCAAATAAGTTGGTGGAGTAGTGTTCCCTGCGTGAGTCTCGAGGTTTCACACCAGCCAGCGTATGAAGACTCGATTGGCATCCGTTGAGTTTTCCCAAATGAGTACGTCCATATGTTGTTAATGAATGGAAATGAGCATAGCACACCAATTTTAGGGAAACATTGGAAATTAGGGGTTTCAACTTTATCAGTGCAAATACTGCATTTCTCAACCCACAGCTTATCGACATGGCACTTCCAGTTAAGATTTGATTCTAACATAAAGCCAAGGAACCTAGTTTCGTTGCATAGTGGCATTGGACAGTTAGATATACAGGGAGGCACAGTTATATTCCGCCCTGAAAAAAATCATTACATTCATTTTAGTGAACTTTAAAAGTACCCCATTTGTACAAAACCACTCCTGCAATTGCCTACATGCGTCACTTATCTTCGCACCAAGCTGTTCGTGCGTTTGCGCACTAACTATGACCGTAGTGTCATCTGCAAACAGCACGGGCCAGCCTGTGGTGATAGCAGACGGGAGATCATTTACATAGGCTGCTTACCATAGTCAGGCTCAAGAGTTGTTCCATTTATGGATAGTTTGACCTATACTCACAGTATGCAGCATCGTCTTATTCTCAGTGAAAGCTGCATAGTAGCCGAGCGCGGAGAGGGTAGCCATGAGTGCCCCGAACGCTAAGGTAAGGACCAATGGTTCTATGAACTTGAAGCCTTCGCCGAGCATAAGACCTACGCACAAAGACAACGGGTAGACACCGGCTACCATCTGAAATAAACACCATACAAAAGTTACAACTACATATACTGAGATGAGATGAGATGAGAATCAATTATTTATTATTATTGGGAGCCTGTAGTGTCCCACTGCCAGCAGCCATGTTGCCAATCTTTTGAGCACGAGTCTAGCCGCGTCTCGTTTGGGACTATCGGGTTGCCAGCCAGTGGCGGTTTTTATTTTTTATTTTTTGCGGGCTTTGGCTCACAGTTCACTCGGCACGCGGCAGAAATGCCCAGCCCACTCCCACTTCAACTTAGCCGTTTACCGAGCTACGTCGACTATTTGAGTCTTGGAGAGCAGCAGCGTGGTGTTCCGGATACGATCCATTAATTTAATTAATTAATGGACTAATACTAAGTTTAAATTTCAGGTTGAATTCAAATTAATCGATTTTTACTAAACATGACTTACCGCATTAAAGGTGTTTGCGATGAGAAATGTAGTCTTAATATCGTTTTTAACACTTTCCCCGTCCATTTTCAGAGCACTCGCTGTTTCCACCATTGCTGACTAATTTGGAATGAGCACGGCGGCGTACCATTTGGGGATAATTTTTCCCAATTTCGCTTAGGCCCGTGCCTCACTAGCGAAGCGATAGTCAAGCCACTAGCTTTGGTGCCAAAAAACGTACTTACTGCCCGCCTTATGGTAAGCGGTCACGATCACCGTAGCCTATTCGTTACTTTCAACAAAAAAACGACACATTTTGGCCCTTCCCGTACCGACACTGCCAAAACGAGATGTCTGTCTGCGATTACCATTTTCAGTTTGTGATAATTGTGATCATGATGTACCTATTTAAGAGCTGGGCCCTAGTCGATGGAGTTTTTTCCTACATATTACAGTATTCTGTAACTCCAATTTAGGACGGTGTAGTGTGGTGGTTTCTCTCAATTGCGTTACACACCGCAGTTGACGTGTGATTGAACTGGCTCTACCAGATGCCTACCTTAGTTCTCCTGTCAGTACTGGTGCCACTGCTGCCTGATGCAAGAAGTTTGCTTATTTAATGGTGGCAATTACTTGCCATATCATAGAACGTCACCGGAATTGCAGCTTTATATAGAGAGGCTCCTACAACACTTCCCACTACAACTACATCCTGATGACCCTGTCACGTCCTTCACGACTGCTGCGACTAATATTCAATATATCCGCTGCTATAACCACCTAATCATCTAATGGCCATTCCCTATCCGCCCATTGCGGACCTGGGTAGTAACCTACAGCTCAGCCTTTATGTCCTCCCAGACGGATCCGTCGACGGCAACATTTTGACAAATCGATTTCTTAAGGCCGAGGTTATTATTTATTATTTACGTGCATGGACACAAGAGTGACCCGCAAATCGAAACTTGGCTTTGATCACCACTTGAGTTGCAAGTTGAATGGTAGGATAGCTTCGGCCGAGTTTTACGTCTGGCGTTTGGCGTCCAGACATTCGAGAGGCGTACGTTCAAAGTTACTGAGACCCGTGGTGACAGCAGTTCGCCAGTCCGATCTCCGAGTAGCAAACTCCTCCCATGACTCACAGGACATGCCGGCTGCAGAGAGATGGCCATCCCTGTACCGCAGGTGCAGGTCAACCTTACCTTGTAGGCACCTAGTCTGCGATAAAATCATTCACTGATAACTCGCTCCCTGTCAATGGACAGCTGCCGTTTTTTTTGTAGTTAACGCTGATTAAATGGAGAGCTGGCTTTATTATTCTAACCTTCAATATTAATATGGGGATGGATGTTTTTATTGTGTTGGTTTATTATGTTAATAAGTGGCTTGCTGTCAAATATTATATTACCCGTCAGGCGCCTTCATTCATTACGTAATGACGATTTTGGCAATTTTTGACCTCTCTGTAAGGGACACATACGTAAGATTTCTCGTACCTCTCCCCTCTTTCTTACGTAAGATTTGAAATAGTTTCCGTAAAACAGAAGAAAAGGAGGAACGATGAGTCGGGGGACGATTTAAGGTAGGTACCATTTCGAAATCGATTGTGTGAACACTAATGTTAACATGAAATGAATGAAAATGACAGCTGCCGGCGCTATATTTAACGTTGGTCTGTAAAGTTTAAATTATTTGAACTGAGCTCATGAATGGCCATTGTACTGAGCTCATGAATAGCCTTTGTTTGCCTTTTTTCCTTGGTAAAAAAATGTTACCGCCTCGTATAATGTTCATTGAATAATGAACTCTATCTTCTTATACAATATATTCCAAATTAGCTACGAGATAAAATACCACACACAGCGCCTTGTACCTGGCTCGCTGGTAGCGGGTTATTTATCTTTTATTCAATTTTGAATCTATTGAACAAGACGATAGAGTTCATTATACCATTAATATTTTATGTGGCGCTAACCTTTTTCTTTCAAAAAATGGCACGCGTCCGACCACACAGTCGTATTGTTAGACTTGAATGCTATTGTTCTGAAGATACGAAAATCAGTCCAGTTCAGAAAATCTCAACTATAATTGTGTTGCAAACCACCCTAAGTCTAATATTCTGTTGTAACATCGGTACCTACTCACAATCAGACATCAATGCTCTACCTCCACTCATGTCCAATTTAATTGTGTTATTAATCCATTATCCATACTAAAATTATAAATGCGAAAGTGTGTCTGTCTGTCTGTTACCTCTTCACGCTTAAACCGCTGAACCGATTGAGATGAAATTTGGTATGGAGATAGTGAGAATCCCGGGGAAGGACATAGGATAGTTTTTATCCCGGAAATCATCCCCTGAGGGGGTGAAATGAAAATAAAATTAAAATTAAAATTGTTTATTTTTCCTTGTTTAACAAGTACAGTGCCTGCAGTGATTAGGACTTCCTTTGAGGTAGGTAAACCTGTGTTAGGATGCCCCGCTCTTCCATAACTGGTAAGTAGGTAGGAAAATATTATCTAAATTACATCTAGCTTAATACATTTTTAACAATGGCTTTGTGAAATGGGGGATGAAAGTTTGTATCGAGCTACGATATAAACGAGTTCCACGCGGACGGAGTCGCGGGCAGTAGCTAGTAACATTATAAATGCGAAAGTGTGCCTCTATCTATCTGTCTGTCTGTCTTTATGTTACCTCTTCACGCTAAGACCACTGCACCGATTTGGATGAAATTTGGTATCGAGATAGTTTGAGTCTCGGGGAAGGACATAGGATATTTTTTATTATAGGGGTTAAAACTTTGTATGGAGCTACGATACAAACGAGTTCCACGCGGACGGAGTCGCGAGCACAGGCTAGTATACAACAAATTCTTAATATATGATAGGTGATCAAATTGTATCTAAGGGTAGCGGTTGTGCGGACATGAAGCTATGTCCACCGACGCATGAGTGCGGGAAGCGGTCCGTGTCCGTACACATCCGCGGTTCAGCCGGTCCTTTGAAGACTCTTCTTGAATGTCTTATGTGTACGGGCTGACTGTACGTTCCGCTACGAGCGGTGTGTGCAACATGAATATAAAACAAATGTAATTTACGCTCCACGCCCCGCTCGTAGCGGAACGTGCAGTCAGGCCGTCCGTACACTAACGTCTTGGCCACAACTTTGGTCATAAGCGACCTGCGGCAGCGGTTTTTCTAATTCATTGCGCGTGATCCCAACTAACCACAGTGCGTTGCGCTTCTCGACCGCGCAATGAACGGATAAAACGCTGCCGCAGGTCGCTTAAGAGTCCGCAGTAAGCTCGATTCTCCATACAAACGTAGTTACGCTCTCATTTTAAAACTACGTGTTGGATTGTAACGAAACTTTGCATGATCAAATGGTAGGTGGTATATCTATGTCTGTAATTAGTTTATGTAGCTTCAGATACCATATTAAAAAAAATACAGCGAATTTAAGTTTTTCATACAAAACTTGTATTTGGTGTATTTCGTTTGTTTTATAAACTGAAACCATATAAACTAATTACAGACATAGATATACCTCATGTCATTGTATATGAAAAGTTTCGTCATAATCCAACACGTAGTTTTAAAATGAGAGCGTAACTACGTTTGTATGGGAAGGTGAAATTCGGCCGAGCTTACTGCAGACTCTTAAGACCAAAGTCGTGGCCAAGGCGTTAGAAGGCATAATACCCATCACATCGTCCTTGTCCCTTTGAATCGCTAGCGTGTTCTAGCAGACAGGCAGCGCCATCTAGTGGAAAATGTAAGTAGCGAGCCCAAAGCTACAGCGGCGTTCAACTTTCAGACAGCTTTATGTTCTTTGAAAT
Organism: Epinotia bilunana; assembly: GCA_947049275.1. Lineage (NCBI taxonomy): Eukaryota > Metazoa > Arthropoda > Insecta > Lepidoptera > Tortricidae > Epinotia > Epinotia bilunana. Next base: position 1,427,579 of record OX346266.1, on the reverse strand, counting down.
GCTATATAAAATACTAGCGACCCGCCCCGGCTTCGCACGGCACGGGTACTATATTATACATATAAAACCTTCCTCTTGAGTCACCCTATCTATTAAAAAAAACCGCATCAAAATCCGTTGCGTAGTTTTAAAGATCTAAGCATACATAGGGACAGACAGCGGGAAGCGACTTTGTTTTATACTATGTAGTGATGATTGAAATAATAAATAGAACCTTTATGGCTAAACTCAATCGTTCTTTTTCCGTTGAATTTTGAACCAAAAGTTGAACGAGAGGGGTTAGGTTAATAAGTACAGTCGAAGTAAAAGATATGTTTACACTTATCTATGCACCTTCCTTCTTTGTAATTAGGCACAAAATTAATAAGATTTTTAAATAAAGCAAAAAGAATATTTGACGAGACTGTACTTAAATAGGATATAGAATAAGTCTAAAATAATTATAACCAAGTGATACAAATGTCTTTTATTTTCATAAATATTACTTACGTACGAGTACAATAAAGTAGGGTATTTCTGGTATGGTTTCTAGGTATGATTTTTTTATTGCTACAATTCATTCTGGAGCTTTATTCCAGAGTCAACATGTCATGTCCTCGGGAAATCATAAGTAACTTCCAACGTTCATAAAGACTGGTGGAATCGCGATTTACGTCAAATCGAATAGTTTTTTTTAATGGTAAAGCCAAGGAAAATAATTGAACATGATATGAAATATGTCGTATATACAATTTTCGTGATGCTGTTTTTTTGTGGTGATTCAGATGTGGACTGCAGTAATTCAGCAGGCGTCCCCACGAAGAGAAAACCGCCGCACTATAATATAATATCCCAGAGACAAGAGGCTCTTAAATAAATGATGATGATGATTAGATGGAACCGGGTAGACTCAGAAGCATCAGCTACGCTACAGCGGGCGCGCTTGGCGTTGCAGCGAGCTCTGAAGGCACCACCGGATAAATTCCGCGGGTTTGCTTCGCTAGGAGCGTCGCTAATATCGTGGCTGAGAGCTGCAACAAAGATACAAAATCAGTTAGTAGGAATGTACCTTCCGTCGCTTCACTCATTTCATCACTATTTAATCAGTTCAGGTGCTCCTTCAGAACGAGCGAATCATATCAAAATGTGATTGACATGTAAAACAGATGAACCGAATTGAGGGCAAGGCATTTTTTTTGATGTTGGCAAACAAGTCCTTAACTATTATATAATATAATCTGTGACTACAGTCTCAGTCAGTCAGTGTGCTACAGCAGAGACTCCTGCGCAGACGCTTTGATTTGAGGATTCGTTGTGTTGACCGCTAGAGATAGATGTAGGTCGGTTCCACCACCGCACAATACCACATAACCTACAGAGCAGGTAGTTTCGACAAATAATCTACTAAATTATAAGAGAACGGTGCGTATGGGGCGAGGTGGCTCTAGATTATAGTGGGCAAAGAGAATATAACCACTACGTTTTGAGGAGGAACTTCGTACATTGTTTTAAGATTTGCCTTTGTCTACTACCAACGTAAAGAAAATATTGCCAATATATTATTTTATTTATTACTAGCTTCTGCCCGCGACTCCGTCCGCGTGGAACTCGTTTATATCGTAGCACCATACAAACTTTCATCCCCAATTTCACCCCCTCCGGGGATGGTTTCCGGGATAAAAACTATCCTATGTCCACAAAATAATTCGACGCCTCTATTACAAGGTCATCTCATATTACTTTCCCGATTCACAAATGCACTAAAATGGCGGCAACCCTAGCATGTCTTATCTCACTCACACAAGCATGGTACGCGTTCACCGACACGAGCTTAGACTGTGTGCATAGGAACGCATTTGTTTCATACATTTGATCGCCATTGTTCGACCGAGGTGTGATATGAACGAAAGCCTAATTTCACTTAGCCCTCGTTTGTGTACACGCGACGCGTGACATCGCCTGTCAAGCGACTACGGAAACGCTCACGTCTGCAGAAACATACTTCTATACAACGCACAGGAGCGGCTAGACCGATCAGGGTGTTTCTTTTTTTTTAATTACGTATAGGTACGCATTTGGACCGGTCACTTTGGCACTCTTTGGGGGAGGCCTATGTCCAGCAATGGACGTCTTTCGGCTGATATGATGATGATGATGATGACGCATTTGACCACTATCTCGCCTGATGGTAAGTGATGATGAGCTCCAGGGTGTTAAATGCAGACCTAGATAGTGTCTATTCACACTCGTCTTCAAAAGATCCAAGTTATAGTAACTGGGAAAAGGTTTGCCATAAGCGAGTTCCACTCTTTGGCTGTGTTCGCGAGAAAACTGGAAGCAAAGCGCTTCGTGCGAATCAGTGGTAAATCAACAACATAAGGGTGGAACCCACGACCGCGCCTTGTCCCAAGATGGCGAAATGGTGAGGAGCGTTGCACACGGGCGCAGCGGTCCTATAGTTGGCAAAGAGAATAGCAATGTCGCGTAGTTTTAGTGTCCAAGAGGCAACCGGATGGCTCGCGGTATTTGAGCTGCCGAAGCGTTGTGGAACCGCCCTGCAACCCGAACTAAGTCAACTTGAACTGGGGCGGAAATTGGAGAGGGGGGGGGGTGAAAAATAAAACCATGCAGTTTGTATTCCTCACCGTTATAGAGGCGAAAAATATAACCACGATAAGTGGGAACGATTCTCCAGGAATGCCCCCGAGCTTCGCGACCGCCATCACCCCGGCCATTGTTACCAACCCCGCCAATACTGCATACTGAAAAAACATACGGATTTCTATGTCAATATGGGAAAAAAATTATCGCTTACCAAAAAAATACTGACTGCCTACCCAAAAATACTGACTTAATCATCAAGATTTTAGAATTGCACATAAAAATCGAATTTTGATGAACGATTAGTATTTTAGCTGTGCAAATCAGTATTTTTAGGTTGTTAGGTTTTTTCATGTGCCTTTAAATATTAATATCATGGAGAGGTAAAGTTTGTGAGTTTGTAACTTTGTCATGTAGGGGGCAATCTCCGCAACTACTCATCTATTTCAAATATTGTTTTTAGGGTTCCGTAGTCAACAAGGAACCCTTATAGTTTCGCCATGTCCGTCTGTGTGTCCTTCCCTCCGTCTTCGGCTTAGCTCAGTAACCTTTACTACTAGAAAATTGTAATTCGGCATGAGTATATAAATCAATCACGCCGACAAAACAGAAGAATAAAATCTTGAAAAACATTTTTTTTGGGGTAGGTACCTCCCTTACACCTAAAGTGGGGGGTGCAATTTTTTTTTTTTTCGTTAAACCCATAGTGTGGTGTATCGTTGGATAGCTTGTTCAAACATATAACTTTTTTTTAAAACGATTTTTCAAATTTGCGAGTTATTGGGCTTTAAAGCCCAAATTTTTGTTCGAGTCATGTGTCCCCCTCTGCCGGCTGCTACTAGGAATGTGAAAAAAATCATAGCAGTAGTACATATAATTAATTTAAAAGGAAAACTATCGCGGCTAACTAGTTACCGAGTAATAGTCGACCAATTTAAAATGTACTTAAAATGGCTAACTTTTGTACAAATTCGGCTGACGCAACTGCACCAGCATTTATTTGGAGAGCGCATATCGATGTAACTAAGAGAGACAGACAACTACGGAACCCTACACATTTTTTTTAATGACTATAATGTAACAATGAAAAGCTTTAGGTAGCGTAAAAAGCTTCAGCAGCTTAGCGGGGGGCATGCGCCTGTCAAAAGTCAAGGTTGTGGGTTCCAATCTCGACTCGTACCAGGTTTTTGAAACTTACGTATATAATACGGTGAAGGAAAACATCGCGAGGAAACCTGCATCTGCGAAGAAATTCAAAGGTGCATGTGGAATGTGAAGTTTCCAACCCGCACTGCTAGCGTGAGGACTCCTGCCCAGTCCCTCTCATCCATGAGAGCAGGGCTGTGCCCAGCAGTGGGACGCACGAAGACGATAATGATACTCACAATACGAAGTTTTCCCCTTTTCTCGACGACAGCCCCATAGTGCCCGAGCGAAGAGAGGCCGAGTATCAGTGCTCCTACCCCGATGTACCCGAATATCACTTCGGGCTCCCATATCTGTGAGAGTATCAATCCTACGCCAACGGACAGAGGCAGTAACCCGCCGCCTAACTGAAAGTTAAAAATTATTAAATTTTTGTTTTTTTTACATAACAATCTTTATCTTTGTTGACATTGCTTGTGTATGGCATAAAAACGTAAAAGCTGCGTGTCAACACATCTGTTTTTCCTCTCTGCTGTGTAATTTCGGAATAAAAGGCTTTATTATTATACTAAGAGCCATATAAGTTTGCATCTCTAATGTTATTATGTTACCTACTATAAGTACGGGCCAAAGGAACGTTCCGGTGAGGCCTAAGTCAATAAGGCCCGCCCCTTTTACTAACCGCTTGTAGGGATGCGTGCTAATCAGTTATCTATTAAACCCTCATTTAATAGCTAACATGACATAGCTATTATTTGATTACTGTAATTATAAAATAATACTTAAACCACAAAAAGACCGGGTTGCACTTCGGGATTGCCGGCAGAAGTGAAAACTCAATGACATTGAAACAGTTTTTCGATCAGGCCACGTGTCCGTCTTACGAATTTTCAATCTGTCGAATCTTAACGGTCACTTGACCTGTGGCGAGTTAAAAAAAAAATCCCCATCCCAAAAAAAGGACGCCGCTAAAGAAGTTTTCACTTCAAAAATACTACAACAGTATAGCAATCAATACTGACAATTCTGACCCATCATACAGTACGCGGATATGCGGTAGAACGAGACATAAATATGTCTTACTCCCTTTAACGTCAGGATGGCCCATTATGTGGAGCGGCCATAATACTGTTTCATCGAGCAACCGTAATTCATCGATAAGCAATGTCGAACACATCCTTGTTGACTGCTCGGTCTATTAACCCATTGGAACGATCCTTAGGCCCGTAGTATAGCAGCGTCGCAGAGGTGTCAGAGGGGTTCGACAGGTGTATACGGTAGGCGATTTGAGGCTAACTTCAGAGACGCAAACTGATTTGGCGCGTATCGTACGTATGGCTTGCAGGATACTTTAGCGGTAAAGAAGGACGTCCTACTTACATGAGATGACACAACAAAATAGTAAAAGAAATAACTAAATAAATAAATAGTGAAAACCACTTTGGCCTAGTTGGTCTTGCGTACGTAGCCGGAGGTCCCGGGTTCGAATCCCGGTAAGGGCATTTATTTGTCTGATGAGCATAAATATCTGTTCCTCAGTCATGGATGTTTTCTATGTATTTAAGTTTTTATTTATGTATATAACTATGTATATAGTTGTCTAGTACCCATAGTACAAGCTTTGCTTAGTTTGGGACTAGGGCGATTTGTGTAAGATTGTCCTCAAATATTTAAGTTAAGTTGTCAAACATTGGGACGTTTACCTTAGTTTACTTACCGCAAGACAGCAGTTGATAACAAGAAATAACGTTTTCAGTTCACTAGTTGCTCCCATGTTGGATTCGCTCGTCCACTCAGTGTTTTCACTATTAGGAAAAATTTGCGACTGAATCATGCACAATTTTTTGTACTTAATGATGATAATTTCTCATTTCGAGACTGCTTCTCCAGTGCAGAGCTAAGCTAAGCTAATCTATGTTTAATTGTTTATTTAATTATTTATAATGAAAAGAATTTTAATGAAAAATCCTACAAGTGCGACATTTTTGAACGAGTGAGCGAGGAGAACGAAATTCTCCGTTTCAGCTTGGAAAATAATATTTCGTACCTACGAGCTACGTCAGGCGTCTGTCCGGCCGCATTTCTCCACAGATTCTCGTGAAATTTTGTGAGCAGGCTCAGTAATGATGAAGAATTTGTATGTCAATCCAATTACCAAATGAAATAGAACCAGCCAAAACAACCAGTATCTCTAAAAACGGCAAAAAAAACACGTTTGTTGTATGGGAGCCCCTTAAATATTTAAATTATTCTGTTTTTTAGTATTTGTTGTTATAGCGGCAACAGAAATACATCATCTATGAAAATTTCAACTATCTAACTATCACGGTTCATGAGATACAGCCTGGTGACAGACGGACAGACAGCGGAATCTTAGTAATAGGGTCCTGTTTTAACCTTTGAGTACGGAACCCTAAACAAGACGGGCTCGCGAGTTCTTCAGCTCACCGAGCCACTAGCTTTGAATTTCGCGAGTTGGTCCGTTTGCGAACGAAAAGCGAAATTTCGATAGATAAAATTATCGAATGAGCCAGACAAGAATGTGTGATTTGTAACTTTTGTAAGCTATTGACGATGCTTGACAAGTCTACAGTCGCCTTAAGGCAACGCTTTCAGATCACTGTCTCTAGTTATAATCGCTCGCTTTAGCTTCGCAGCCACTGGATAGGTGCGGATGCACATAATTACCTATTTTACTAATTACAACTAACGAATAGGATTCATTATTGTTTTAACCTTCAACAATATAGGCTAATTTATATTAGTTGTGTGATAAACTAATTACAGACATAGATATACCTCATGTCATAGACTTTCGGATGGCGCTAGCGTCGCGTAAACATTGGCTCTACGTTCGAATTACAATTAAAAATAGTAATAATCATTAAATTGTCCCAATTATGTTACCAAAATGTGAGATCGTGTGTTATTCAACAGTGACAATATTATCTTTATGCAAAGTGACTGGAATTATGTGAACAAAACTCAATATCACCGGACCTCTTCAAATAGTGACAGTTAGTTTGTTTACTTAAGAAACCTTACGAATTGCTATTCAGTGAACAATACATAGTGCTACTTCTGAGTGCTTAATTATTAAAATAGCGTAGTCGCGAGTAAACACAAAGTGCCAGATAAATAACCAAAACAGTGACCGTTTCTAACAATTCAAAACATTGACCTTTGATCTCACAGATAAGTGGCTTGTCATTAGACAGCGTTGTGAACTCTTTTTTTACTACAGTGCCATCTAGGGAATAGTGACAAAAACACATAGCACCCTAGTGAACGACCAAGAAGGAAGATCAATACTATTCGTGGGGTGATCGGCAACTCCACTACTCGCCGCTAGAGGGCGTGAATGTCAATGTGAAAAAATGGACAAGACAAATAAATTGACACCAAGCCTTGGCAGCCGTCCGTCTGAAGTGAATTGCTACAAATGTAAAAAACCACTAGATTCAAAAACAAGTGCCCAGTGTTCGACATGTAGCTTTACTTATCACATTGATTGTGATGGCTACCCAAAAAAACTCTACAAAATGATGGAACCCCAAAAAAGGGAAAATTGGAAATGTAAATTATGTATTCGGAAAGGGCACTACATACCGAACAAATCGATCTCGCCGTTAGCCAACGTTACAATGAGAAAAAACAGAAAAATCAGCAAACCGTCACACGAGCCGGCAACCTCTTTAAATTCGGCAACTAACAATACAAGGGAGCACGAGCCTCTGGCTCCGGAAGCTACAGAAGCTCCTAAGTCCCCTAAAGGCTGTTCGAACGCTAGCACCCCTTGTACGTCGGTCACACACAAGATTGACAAACCCGAGCTGTTGACAAACTATGTCTTACCTATAGAGAACCCAAACACACTGCCGGCTGAAATCAATACACACGAATTTACAGAAGAAATCATTACTGATGACTGTTCCGAGTCAAATATAGCGTCACTCTCTGAATCACTCTCCGAATCGGGCTCACAGATAACCACCGAACCCTTATCGGTAAACGCCACTTTATCACAAGAAAAACTGTCAAAAAGTCTCGACTACTCTGTAAATGAGGCCCTAACGGTACTTGAAATGAAGAAAGAAATAAACCATTTGACCTCGGAACTGGCCTCTACCCAAAACCAATTAGAAGAGGTAAGTATCGAAAACAACGGTCTGAAAAGAAAACTCGACCGCCTGCAAACAGAAAACGAGACCTTAAAAAAATTATGCCAGACTTCAAGTTTCAGTGCAGCTTCCCGAACGTGTAAAAAAAAGAGACATTCTTTACACAGCTCAGGAAAGCGCCCAATTTTTACTCCGCTAAATTCGTCATCAAGAACTTCGTCACCAGAGGGCGCTAAAACCAGAGCCTACACATTAGTTTCTGCAGACACTGAAAGGGATCTACTGAGCTTTAAAAATATAATTAATAACTTGGAAGAGAAGTTAATTGATTATAAGAAGGAAATATCAATCCTAAATGAACGACTTGAAACTCTTTCGCGGGACTTGCGCCACTCAAATGGAGGAAAAATCGATAGCAGTGGAGTGCGGCCCCTATATCGCCCAACAACTACTCCAGAGAAAGCAGAGTCGTCGCTTCTACGATCCAAATTATGTGTTATTAGTAACTATTCTAATCGCATGATACAGCTGATAAAACAGGCATTTTCCAGCGGAAATGCATGTCTCTATTTGTCGCCCGGCGCAGATACACAAGAGTTATTTTATGGTCTTCAAAACAAACTTAAAGACTTTACTCTCAATGACTTCTGTGTTATCTATATTGGCGATACAGATTTCAAAGAAAATGAAAATTATAATAATTTGGTGTACTTCATACAAAAACAGCTAAGTAGTGTCCAACACACTAATATTGTTATATGTTCACCAACGTTTAAAATCAATGAATACTCGAGTTTGTTTAACCAGCGTGTGGAAATTTTTAACAACCTGTTACATCAGCATAATTTAAAAAATGAATATCACTATATTTTAGACTGCAACTTAAACTTGTCATATGACATGGAAATGTTCTCTTGGCGTGGGAATGTGAACAAAAATGGATTTATGACCATATTTAACGATTTAATGACATTATTAAACTCATTTCCTACCGACCACCACATTATAGGCGAGTCAAATTTCTATTTGACGCAAGAATCCCAACACGACTCTAAAATCAAAAATAAGACATTATTGACAAAATTTTTTCGTGACTAATGAACATAATTTAACTGACACTAATATGACAACTAGCCAAATTGTAAGTAGAATTAGAACTCTCCATCAAAACATAGCAGGACTTTGTAATAAATTGGACTTAATTGAAATTGCTTTAAATGATTTGTCAAATAATGGAAAAGAGGTTTATATAATATGTTTCAGCGAAACTTTTGTCAGGCAGGGATCGGAGAGCAATATTAAACTGAACAATTATAAATTGGCGGCATCTTTCTGTCGGGAAAAGAATAGAGGGGGTACATGCATTCTTGTGCACAAGTTGTTCGAATTTAGATCTGTAAATATTCCAACAGGGATTGCAATGAAATTACATTTCGAATGTTGTGGAATTGAGGTAATTGGTTTGAATACATTAGTCTTCTGCATCTACAGAATTCCACATAGGGGCAAGTCGCAGATAGGATTATTTATGCGTAGTCTGGAAAAGTTGTTACATTTCGCTACCGAAAAATTCAAGCGAAAAAGAATTATAATCTGCGGTGATTGGAATATCGACACAATGAAAGATAATTTAACTACAAAAGACTTATTATGTATATTACGCAATTTTAATTTCAGTGTGCATATTAATACACCGACCAGACAGAGCGCGTGCATTGACCTAATAGCGAGTAACATCAAAGAAGTAGAGGCAGAGATACTCCATTTAGGGCTTTCAGATCATGAAACAGCGCAAATGATAGACGTGAAAGCCAGTATACATAGGGCTATAACCACTTGGTTCGAATATAAAAGAGACTACAGTAAGGATAATTTGCAAAAGTTTTGTTATTATATCTCGAAGTTATCTTTTCATGATGTTTTTGCCTCACGCACGGCTTCAGAGGCGTTCAATCATTTTTATGACATTTTCTATTTATTCTATAAATTATGCTTTCCCATTATTAAAGTCAAAAGAAATAATCGACCTAAGAAAGTCAAGTGGCTATCATTTGGGTTAAAAAAATCTAGCAAAACAAAACGCAACTTGTATTTTAAATATAGGTCATCTGGTGCAAACAGTATAAGAAGCAAAACTAAATATAAGCGGTATAACCGTGTTTTTAAATCGTGCCTACAAAAAGCCCAGCAAATAACCAACAATAAGTTTATCAAATGTAGTAAAAATGTATGTAAAGCCACTTGGAAAACCATTTCAACAACATTATCCAATGAGTTTCTCAAACAAGATATTGATCATTTAATTTTTGAAAATAAATCCTATACAGATCCTAATGAAATATGTAATTTTTTGAATAAGTATCTGATAAGTCAAGCCATTCATGACAATATATCCAAACCGCCAGTTATAAAACTGGAGAGATCATTATACAACACTCAGTCGATCTTTTTGAAACCTACAGACGAACACGAAACGTATAAAATACTCATGTCATTAAACAATACCAGAACAGCTGGACATGACGAAATCACAACAACGGTTCTTAAGTTATGTGCTAATATTATCTGTCGCCCCCTTTCTCACATAATCAACCTATCCTTTATGGATGGAGTCTTTCCAACTGAACTGAAGCTCTCCATTGTCAAACCACTCTTCAAAAAAGGGGAAAAAACAGACCCAGGTAATTACCGGCCCATAACCATAATCCCAATTTTGTCAAAAGTATTTGAAAAATCTATATTATGTAGAATAAATGAGTTCTTAGATAAGTATAACATCTTAACATCAAAACAATTTGGGTTTCGCAAAGGAAGATCTACTACACTAGCCGGCTTTCACTTAGTAAAAACAGTCACAGAGGGTTTAAATAGGAGAAATCCTCTCTTGGCAATTTATTTAGACTTGAGTAAAGCATTTGATCTTATCGACCATTCAATCCTTTTGAAAAAATTGGAAATGTATGGAATAAGAGGTAAAGCATGTGACTGGGTGCAAAGTTATCTAACGGAAAGAACGCAGTATACAGAAATTGAAAAAATTGTAAAAAGAAAAAATAACACCGTTTTAAAAGAAAAATATAAGTCCGATCTATTAGTTAATAAAACCGGCGTTCCACAAGGAAGCATACTGGGACCATTGCTATTTTTAATAGCAATCAATGATTTCCCACATTGTCTAAAAGAAAAACAGGATTGCATTATTTTCGCAGACGACACAACACTTATAATACAAGGGGATGGCAATTGTCATGCTGCCTTTGAATCAAAAGTTAACATTACAATAGCAGAAGCGGTTGAATGGTTCGAAAATAACAAATTGAAAATAAACATGACAAAAACTAAAGCAATGCAATTCTGTTCATACAATTCAAACCCACTGCCTGTACAAATTAATTATGGCAATTTAAATGTAGAATTAGTTGACTTTGTAAAATTTTTAGGTTTTAATATTGACATCAATTTAAATTGGAAGCTTCATGTTGACACTGTTTGCAAAAAACTAGACAGGTTTGTCTTTGCACTCAGAAGAGTGAGACAAACAGTGTCATTAGATGCAGCTCTAACTGCGTACCACGGTTACGTCTCCTCGGTCCTAAACTATGGAATATTACTGTGGGGAAATTCCGTAGAGTCGGATAAAGCATTTAAACTTCAGAAACGGTGCATTAGGGCCTTGGACAACGCGTGGTTTTTGCAAAGCTGTAAGCCTTTATTTGTGAAACTTAATATACTCCCGCTGCCTTGCCTGTACATTAGAGACGCATGTCTCTTCGTCAAGGACAACCCTAGTCACTTTATAAATCGGTATGACACCAGTGCTAGACATACAAGGGCCCAGTACCAAAACCTGTTATACCAACCTCGCTGCCAAACAGTTATCTATAAAAAAAACTGCTACAATATGTGTATAGTCATTTATAACAACTTGCCTGATGACCTTAAATTAGAAAATAAGAATTCTTTTAAAAGTAAGTTGACAAAATGGCTGCAGGAGAAGAGTTTTTATAGTGTAAATGAGTATTTAGCAACTGACATAAGTAATTAAGTTATTTCTTTGACATACTGACATAGAAATTTAGGGAATTATTAATTATAGAATAATCTGATGAAATGACATGTACGAAAATTTAGTTTTATGACATAGTAATACTTTGCACACCTGCATGCAGGTAGGATATGAGAAACAAAAATAGCTTTAAGACCTTACCTGTAACCATATTCCGGCAAATAAAGAAATTTTGAATTTGAATTTTGAATTTTAGTATATGCAAAGTTTCGTCACAATCCAACACGTAGTTTTAAAATGAGAGCTTCTACGTTTGTATGGGAAGGTGAAATTCGGCCGAGCTTACTGCGGAATAGAATAGGATATTACACATTAAATTACATTCGTTCCATTAATTGTAATAAAAACAATTGAAATAAAAAATAAAAATAAATAAAATACAAAAAAAAACAATTAAAATACGTAATAAATATTTAGCGCACGCGTCTGCTGACGTGCACTTGTGGCACGTGGTGGCGCATTATGTGCGAGTCAAACCGCCCGGCTATGGTCTTCAGACCCCGTATCATGGTCGGGCTTATCACGCGATAAGTGACAAGATAGAGCGTCAGCCAGTGACGGACGCTCTATTTATCTCGTCACTTATCGTGTGATAAGGCCGTCCATCCTACGGGGTCAGGATGGAGTTGGTACAGTCAACGGCACCAATATGTATACCCCACAAAGTCTCAAAAATATGTAGGCATACCTTATCTCTGCAGCAATAAGGTTGTAGGATACATATTTATGAAACTTTGAGTAAATACATATTGGTGCCCTTGACTGTACTAGCGCAGTCTTAATAAATTTTTCATGCATTCAACTACAATTAAGTCCACATTCAGGGTCAATATTTTATTTGGAGCTCAAAGCCCCCCTATTCTGTAACTTGTTTTAAGCTCACCCACAAATATATCTTGACACCGCGATGCGTAGTAACCAAGCTTAGGTAGAGGTCTAGTTTCGTGACGGGTGAACGGCGAGCGGCGGAAGGTGAGCCGCATTAACGCTTAGCGAATAACAGCCCTGCAGTCTATGTGTATATTGGCACATTGGGGACTTCTTACAGCCATGAGTTCCCCAACCCGCACAGGGCCAGCGTGGTGACTACGACTACTGGCCATTCCGTCTCACCCATGTGAGGACGCCTGTGCCCACTGCCCAGCAATGATAAATAAATACCTAAATAAATATTACGGCACAATTTTACACAAATGGAATTAGCCCCATAGTAAGCTCAATAAGGCTCGTGTTATGAAATGATTACTAGTCGATGATATATTTAATATACACGGTGTTCCCGGGAATTTCCGTTAACTTCGGCATATTGCAGAGTATATTCACAGAAACCAAAAACATTATTATTATTTTAAAAAAAAAGAAAAAAAAAATTTTTTTACAAAATAATTGAATGTAGCATTAACAGTGGTTAAAGCTGCAAATCTGATTAAATTAAAATATCGAATATCTAGATAACAGTAAGAGTTAAGATACTACTGTCTTGGAGAAATTAACTTTATTTGATCTAACCTATGCCCCCATGCAATTAACGGAAATTGACAAAAACACGTTGTATATAAATACCTATATACATAGAAATCATCCAAGACTCAGAAACAAATACCTATTCATGCACATTACACAAATATTTGCCCTTACCGGGATTCGAACCCAGGACCTTCAGCTGCGGTAGACAGCGTCACTACCCACTAGGCTAACCGGCAAAATAACCGTGCCGTGCTGGCAAGGCACATTCCATAATAGCGATTAGATGTTGTATAAATTGTGTTAGGATAAGCCATAGATTAAGTATTTAATTAATCTATGGCTTATCCTAACGCAATTTATACAATATCTACGAGACGATAATACGTGCGAGATCTATGAATTGATACATGTATACTCGTTCACATACCGAGTTGATTAATTAATAACTATTGTATATAGCCTTACTTCAGTCTCACTTATGTGATATGTGATAAATAATCAAATATACAGGGTGTTTGCTCCATCGTTTGCCAAATTAAAACGGCAGGTAGGTTGGGTCATTAGCTACCTTTTTCGGCCTCCAAAAAAATTTTGTGTCCACTGGTTTGTTTTTTTGTACTCTTTTAAAATAATTTTGAAAATTTCTATATGCTTACGTTTCAACTTGAATAAAAAAAACGGAAAAAAACGGCTCTACCACGCCTATCTTTTTATTTTATTGTAACTGGTAATGTTGTACGGCTCTATCAAAGTCCAAATTATTTGCAAGTAACGTCTACTTATTTTTTTATTAACCCTGAAAAAAAATTTAAGATATTAAAATTTCGTCTTGGGTAACTTTGATTTGCAATTTAATGGAGACGAAACGAAAATTATTTTAAAAGAATACAAAAAAAATGCCAGTGGACAAATTTTTTTTGGAGGCCGGAAAAGGTAGCTAATTACCCAATCTACCTGCCGTTTTAATTTGGCAAACGATGGAGCAAACACCCTGTATTTTCGTAATAGGGGTGTAGTCTTTAACTATGCCCTCTAGGCTACCTGATAAAACGTCGCAAAATAAGTAAAATATAAATTAATAGTTTAAAAAACACTAGAAAAACACGCTTTTATAAATGCACGTAAAAACCAAAAATAAATTAAGGATCATTCAAGTTGTCTTTATTTCTGGGCGGAAGTGTGACACATGACTCGAACTAAAATTAGGGCTTTATAGCCCAATATCTCGCAAACGAATTACTGATTTGAAAAATGGTTTTCGAAAACCCATGATATTTTGGACCAAGCTATCCAACCACACCATGGGTTTGACGAGAAAAAAAAATACATCACCAATTTACATATAGGGGAGGAACCCTAAAAAAATTTTTTTTCGGTATTTTATTCTACTATTTTGTCGGCGTGATTGGTTTATAATTATACCCACGCCTAATGGCAGTTTTCTAGTTGTAAGGGTTACTGAGCTAAGCCGAAGACGGACAGACAGACAGACAGACAGACGGACGGACATGGCGAAACTATAAGGGTTCCTTGTTGACTACGGAACCCTAAAAAATTGTAGATAAAAATCCCTATTGCCTGCTTTAAGTTCTCATCTCATACTATGAAGATTATTCAGTTTTCCCTATAAAAACCTAGTAGTTTCTCTTAGGTACTCGTTTTTATAACAAAAGTACTAAATACAGGTAGTGAAGTAAAAATGTGAGTAACGGCGTCCTAGTCCATTTACCTTCCTAGCTATTCTAGAGTAAGTCTCTGCACGTCTAGCATGCGACGGCCACGACATACTCTCGATTTTTATCGCACTATATCTCTTGTTCTAAGTGTTCTAATAAGAAAGTGACGGATAGTGCGAGAAAAATCGAGAGAGCTCGCGCGCCGTCGCATGCTAGCCGTGCAGAAAATGAGATCACCAGCGTTTCTAAGCTAACGGACTGATAGAGAAGAAACACCGAAACAAATTCATCAGCACGGCTAGCATGCGACGGCGCGCGAGCTCTCTCGATTTTTCTCGCAATATCCGTCTCTTTCTTATTAGAACACTTAGAACAAGAGATATAGTGCGATAAAAATCGAGAATATGTCGCGGCCGTCGCATGCTAGACGTGCAGACATCTTTAATTTAGTAGTACATACTACGACTTACTTTTGAATTATCATTATTATTTATTTACGAGTGGTGCAAGACCAGTTACTTTGGCACTCTTTGGGGGAGGCCTATGTCCAGCAGTGGACGTCTTTTGGCTGATAAGATGATGATGATGATAAATTATTAGCTGAATTCGATTGGAATACTGAACCTACTGAAGTCGAATGTGAATTCTGGAGGTGAATGAATGATGCTGTCACGACCGATTTCGGCCACAGGGACTGCGATCTGGACTTGATATCATCGAGTAGCAAATGACTGTGGGCGTAGCATAGTTGCTATTTTATCACTTATCGATGTGGTAAAGACGCCCATCACGCTCTGACAAGTATGCGAGTGCGATAGTGATGGATGCCTTATCCACAACGATAAGTGATCAAATGGCAACCGTGCTACGCCCGCTGGAATGTTGTTGTTCTACTCTCTGGTGCGCTCTCATGTGGCTTGCATACCCTATCCTATCGTTTTCGCAAAGGTACGAGCGCAATTTGCAACAATATTGTTGTTTGGGTCAATCAACTTTTTCTTGTATTTTTTTCAATGTTATCAGTTACCAGACCCCGTATCATAAGTCGGCCTTAAGACGCGATAAGTGACAAGATAGAGCGTCAGTCTCGTTCTATTGAACGGTGTCAGCCCGTGACGGACGCTCTATCTTGTCACTTATCGTGTGATAAGGCCGTCCATGCTACGGGGTCGCCCAACATGTGTAGTAGGGCGGGCAGTTTCAGGTGATAATGTGGACACGTTGGGCCAATTTTTTTCAGGTACTTCTCAGGTCCATAGCTTTAAGTTTTTGATAGGAACCAACTCCTCCTCCGTCGGCCATCTTTAATTTTATGGCGGCAATTTTGAATTATACGTATATCATGAAGGGTTCTAAATAACGTAGAATCACAAACTTAGTGTCTAATATACATATTTGGGGTCAAGGAATTCAACTAGATATTTTTTAGAGTCGAGTTCCCAAAGGATATCAAACGGAACCCTGTTCCTAAGCTTCCGCTGTCCATCCGGCTGTCTGCGTATCAGCAATAGCTAGACTGTTCAAATTTTCACGGAAGTTGTTTTTCTATTGCTGCTTTAACATACATTCATAAAAATAAAATAAATTAAAAATTAAACAGTGCTCTCATACATTAAACGTTGTATGGCGTTTTTTTGCCCGCCCATAACAATCGGTATATCTCTAGAACCGTACCTAATATGAAGACACTTGAAATTTCCGCAGATGATGTATTACTTGTATAGCATATATATATATATATATATATATATATATATATATATATATATATATATATATATATTTTTAACATAACTTAAACCAACTCTAGGAACCAAGATGTTTTACGTGTATATGCAGTGTTATATAAGTATGGGGTTCAGCATATACTTAGTATAAACAATATGTATATTTAGACACCATGTTTGTGATTTTAAGTGACTAAGAACTCGAGATATTAATAATTAACTATAATTCAAAAGGGCCGCATGAAAATTTTGATTTGTAAACACTTGATTGACCATTGACCTCTCCTTCTCATTTATTAAGTTCTGTTACGTTTAAGTTATAATTATAAGTTTTATATTAAGATCTTTATCTGTACCTCTCCCTGGGTGTCCTGAAAACCAGCGCCTTCAGCATGTATTGCTGGTGGCCTATGCTGAGTGGCATCCATTTTGGTGAATTCCAATTGTAAGACACACATGTAACCACACCATGTAGACACACATGTGTGTATCGCACCAAATAAATATATTTCTTTCTTTCTTTCTTTTTTTCTTTTAAAAATAAATATGGCCGACGGAGGAGTTGGTTCCTATCAAAAACTTAAAGCTATGGACCTAACAAGTGCCTGAAAAAAGTTGGTGCTTTTGTCCAGCGTGTCCACATTTACGACAATTAGTTCGAGCACTCTGCCCCACTAGTGTATTTGATAAGATCTATAAGTTCTTATAGCCAGATAAACAGTCTTTTATGCATACATATAATCGCGACACATTTCACATTTGAACATATAATGTTGCATCTCGCAAAAAATACGTATTCTATGGATGTCCAGGGGATAGGTAAACCACTATATTTTCATACAAATCGGGGGAAATTTTACGTGCGCGGGGCAACCCGAGAAATTGAGGGCTAATAAATATTTTTTGATACAGTTGTCATGTAGTTTCACGCTATAATTAATTGACTAAGGAATGCAATAACAATTAACAACAGCCGACATCGTATTTTCTTGTAATCTCCTTTTAAACAGCAGATTCCGCAAACAGTTGACTCACCATGTGTGTGTTCCACGTATTCACTCGGTATGATTGTTATAGATAATAGAAAGATAAGCTGAAAGTGTTTGGCCCGATAAATATCACAAATAGTTATTTGCACCTGTCAGTAGAACTCTAGTTTTTCAAGAGAGTATACTATAGTTTGCAAACAATTGTGAAAAATATATAAGAAATGGTTATTTAAATGACATCTAAAGTTATCTAAATAATATAAAAGTATTCGCTAGGTTTACGTTTAAAAGTAAATTATAACATATCAAAATGTGTCTCGTAGGTTTTGTTGTAAAATATGTGCTGTTCTTCGCCAATGTTGTGTTTTCCGTAAGTACTTACTTATTCATTTACCTCTTTGAGATTACCCCGGCGATCAGGATGCGATGCGTCACACATCGCAATATCCTCGGTCGCGGGACGACCAAGGATATTCCAAGGCATCCCACCAAGTTCAATAAATAATTTAAAAGTCCCGTTTAGTTAAAATCATTATGCCTACTTATTACAAATGTATTCCAATAGGTACTTTTTTTTTATTGTCAAAACTGTGTACATAAGATCTCATGTCATACATTAAAAGGTATCAACAGTTTGCCCATTTCGGACGTACAATATTTGAACTTAAAATTAAAGTTAATCGTTTGTAGCCCTATACGAAATATTCATTGAGATTGTAAAAACATTTAATTGCCAGCCATTCCTTCAGTTCGTTTTTGAACTTAGCACTCTCGAGTGACTTAATCGATTTAGGCAAGTTATTAAAGATTTTGATTCCAGTAGCATAGGTACTTTTTCTAATTAAGTAACTAGAAGGCCTAACTACTATAACTAAACTATAAATAAATAAATCGATAGCCTAGTTCACAGTCTAGTAACTTTATGATTTGAGCACTATCATGCTAATTACACCATTTTTTTCCCCGTAATAAGTTCGATTGTGAACTATTGTATCGAAATATAAAGGGTCAATTTTACACAAATCGAACTTGTCCCCTAATGCTGAATAAGGCTTGTGTTATGGGTACTACACGACGATATATGTACTTAATAGATATAAATACTTAAATACATAGAAAATATCCAAGACACAGAAACAAATATTTCTGCTCATCCATCACACAAATATTTGCCCTCACCGGGATTCGAACCCAGGACCTTCAGCTTCGTAGGCAGCGTCACAGCGTCGTCTATTAGGCTAACCGGTCGTCAAACTCGGTTGTACATAACTAAAGTAAGCACCAGTTGAAAACTAAAAAAATGTAAACAAACAATGTATTGAATTTGACATTTAATATGTCAATTACACGTTCAAAAAAAGATATCGCAAGTATTTTGTAAAAAAAAGTATTCATAAATGTTATCCTTGTGAATCGGATATTCTAACAATAAGGGCGGGTTGCAGCGACCACACTTTAGGGGGACCAGTGGCGGAGCGCCC
Source organism: Epinotia bilunana (assembly GCA_947049275.1). Classification (NCBI taxonomy): domain Eukaryota; kingdom Metazoa; phylum Arthropoda; class Insecta; order Lepidoptera; family Tortricidae; genus Epinotia; species Epinotia bilunana. Next base: position 1,408,326 of record OX346266.1, on the reverse strand, counting down.
ACACAAGCCGATTGCCACCGGCTTGTCTAAACTTTATTTTTAAGCAAGCCTATAGTTATATACTCTTAACTTTTTCGTAACTTATTGCGGGTTTTTTCACGCGCTGCCACTGAGGAGTAGTATCCAATCCACCAGAGCCGTGCAAGGTAGCGCGGTGAGCAAGGAATACCACCAATAGGAAGAGATGCGTGAGCGCAGCTAGCAATGGTGGATTGGCTCGCACACCGCTATTTACTTCCCAAAACACCCGTTCCAAAATAGCAGTTTCTTTTAATGACCGTACCTACGCCAAAATACCCGTTTTTCCTAGCATCCGCATGTCAAAACACTTGGTCCTCGTAGCATCGGTACGCCAAAAGATCCGTTTCTCATGACATCCGTATAATGGCGGGATCCCACGGATCGTGCCACGCCTGTGGATGCCTGTGCGCGTGCCCAAGCCGGTGTCCCTCAGCCCGCCCTCCCACAGGTCAAATCACGCCCGGCTAGACCAACAGGCCATGGGAAACGTCGCGTCTGGCATGGCGCGATCTGACCTGTGAGAAAGCAAGCCGTGGGACCCCGGCAGCAACAGACGCCGTCGCGCCGGGTCGCGCCTTTGAACTTACCGAATCCCGATGGATAGGACGGGCGATGTCAGGCCACCGCAGGCCTTATCGGAGTAATTCATTCTTTGTCTGGCAAGGGCAAGCGCGGGTGTGAATGCACACAGTAAGAAAGGAACTTTTGTTAAGGGAATGGATGTTTTGGGAAACGAATAGTTCCGAAAGGCTGTCATGCCATAGGAAACTGCCAAACTTCCCGTAAGGATATTCAGAATTTAACGGACATAACTGACAATTACCGACGGTTTGAAACTTCCGAGCCTAAGGCTAAGATAACATTTAGCTAGGCTACGCATTATCCTCCTATCATTTAAATACTTTTATGTATTTAAACTAGTTACACAGTACATAAACAGTAATAACTAAACAACTGTGAAACTATACGACAATATTTCCAACATAATTTAAATAAACAATATTAACATGAACAGTTCTAATAATTAACAGAGGGGATCAATATCTAAAACGTGTTTCACTCACGTGATGTACCTATTATAATACAATGGTCTTAGTCCTGCATTTTTATATCGCCTGCGCGGATCCACCCGCGTCTCAAAAAGAACCTAGGATAAAGCGAACGCCTGAAAATTCTGTTCGTATATAGCTGGTGCGTTTTTGCTATTTTTGACTTTTTGACTTGCACTTTTTGACAAAGTCGATCCTTGCTTGTAGTATGTTGAGTTTCGGCCACAGGGTAAATTTTGAGCCGGTGCTAACTGACCCCAAGTAAACACCGCTGGATGTATAATGGCTCTCAACCGTGCCAAGTTTCCAATTCAACAATTGCAACACACGACTCGAACTAAAATTAAGGCTTTATAGCCCAATTATCTCGCAAACGAATTACTGATTCGAAAAATGGTTTTCGAAAACCCATGATATTTTTGACCGAGCTATCCAACCACACCATGGGTTTGACGAGAAAAAAAATTACATCCCCGCCTTAGGTGTAGGGGAGGTACCCTAAAAAAAAATCTTTTTCCAAATTGTATTGTACTGTTTTGTCGGCGTGATTGATTCATATATCCATGCCGAATCACAGTTATCTAGTAGTAACTAATGGTTACTGAGCTAAGCCGAAGACGGACAGACAGACGGATGGAAATGGCGAAACTATAAGGGTTCCTTATTGACTACGGAACCCTAAAAAATTAGAATCTCTATTCTAACTAACTACTGTGACCGGGGATCAGGAAGTAAAAAGTTTATCGTTATTTACCTTGGCACACTTTAAAGTAGAACAAAGTAGAACAAGGATACGTACGATAATAGTATATCGTGAATTCATACAGTTGAATGTCAGAACACCTTTTAAGGCTTAGTTAAATTAAAACATGTCTCATCATCATGGCTAGCACAACACCGCGCTTCTAGCGCGAGATATTATAAATTGACTAAGTTAGCCACTCACTTGCTTTCGGATTTCAAAAAAGGTAGCCTAAATTGCTTTCAATTTCATCATCAATCAAATGAGTGGTTATAGAAATCACTTACTACGCTGGCTCGATGAGCCAATCAGGATCATGGCATCTGGCACAAGAGAACGCCACTCTTCCCGCCACCTCACGTCAGTTGGCTGCCCCGAGGGCGGTTAGATGATTGAAGGCTTCATCACTCCAGCGTTTTATATTGAGCCGACCCATTTATACAGGCTCTCTTTACTGCACGATCGTCTCCAAACCTCACAAGTGGAACGTGAATAAGGGCCAAACTTACATTAATTGAACTAACTCCATAGAAAGCTCAATAATGCTAATATTTCTACAGACCCTAATAAAACTACTAGTTAGCAGTGGTGAGACGTCCATGGATAACGGTTTCCATCGGCGCCTACTTCAAAACAACTGAGCATTTTTCTTGCAGATCATGACGAAGAAATAAACCATACGAACCATACTAAACTAAAAGCTGATCTGAATAGCTTTTTTTAATAAAAGACAGTTGAGGAGTTTGAACAGTATTTGAGGACTTCTTAATTTGGTTGGTTTTTTTACTGTGAAGTTAGCGGCCAAAAGTTGGCCGCGTATTAGCCGCCAACTTTTGGCCGCTAACTTCACACCGGTCGAGTAGCTCCGGCTTGCTTAATATTATGTGATATTGATAACTGTCGACGTCTCGCCACGCAATGCTGCATAGGCTGATGATATAATCTAAACACAGAAAATAAAACGCAAGGAATAAATTATGACCCTTGCCTTATGTCTCCAGCTAGCCGGCATAGCTCTGATCGGCGTGGGCATCGCAGTCCTGGTCGGGCTCAGTGACCTGCTGGAGCTGATCCCGGTGAACCTCAACGCTATCCCCATCTCCGTGATCGTGTTGGGCTGCATCGTCTTCATCATCGCTGCCTGCGGCTGCTGCGGTGCCGTCAAGGAGTCCAGATGTCTCCTTATAACGGTAAGTGGTGAAACTAACCAGGGATGCCGCGGATGCGATTTTTTTGACAAGTGGGAGTATGGGTCCCATTTTTTTCAAAAATTCAGTTGGATGATGGGATCCATGAGGAATTGAGGGAACTCTTCAATTATATTAGGCACGCGTGTAGTGATTTTGTTATTTTCTATTATAACTCGTGTATTTACACCCGGAAATCATAAATTTGGTGGAGTAGAATTAATGATGAAGACCACAGATGACTTATGGAATTCCTCAATTATGTAGGTACTTAAAAGTACTAAACGTCGCGATAAGATTCCGTTGAAATAGCAACTAATGAAGTGCCAAAGGTGTTCCTTGTGGAATCGACGCACGGCAGACCGCCGCTCCCATTGCGAAAGGGAGCAGGGTTGAAGTGTGTTGTGGGCGATGGGATGGGCTAGCAACCTATCACTGCAATATCACATTTTTTCGTTATACCCACATTCATGCTAAAAGGGGCGCTGGAACATACGTTTCATGTGCTCTGCCTACCCCTTTTGGGAATAAAGGCGTGTATGTATGTATTTATTTTACAAAGCTTAATCCTGATGAGGTCTTGTTTCTCCTCTGGGTTGTAGAGGTCAAATGGTAGTCGCTTCGGCAAAAACTGCCCACGTTTTGCATTAGTTAGCATAGCAACCGGGCCAGAGACTGCTGAGATAACGCTCCGACGAGGAGTGGCAATGACAAATACGTAACATCTTTTAATTATCAAACATTAATCAGACACCGACTAGAACATGTAGGAAAAATATATTTTTTCCATTACTTATCCTGAAGTGGAAATATTCCTACAACATACGAGCATGCTGCATAGTTAGGCATAGATATTACACCTGGTGCGGCATTTAAGCATTTCCTATCTCATATAATAATAAAATATGTGTTACGCCGTGGAATCACCGGATGGTTCCATCGGAAGACCAGCGCTGGCCACCAGGCCAGCACAACTGAGAACCATTTAGTGGCAATGTGTTGTTCTCTATTTTGTATTAGTGATCTATGTGTATGTATGTGTTGTTGTCATGAATAAATGATATTCTATTCTATTCTATTCTATTCTATATCTATGCTGCGATTCGTGATAATTGCGTCCAGGTCTATTATTGGTACGATAACACAAGTAGTTTAATATGACACAAGTAGGTAGATTCTGCAAATGAGTATCCGCAGCAGAACCAAGGTAACCGATATATTAGCCCTCCGAATCGCTAAACTTAAGTGGCAGTGGGCGGGGCACATAGCACGTAGAACTGATGGCCGTTGGGGCGGAAAGGTTCTCGAATGGCGACCACGTACCGGAAGTTGCGGCGTGGGTGGGCCCCGCACAAGGTGAAGGTCGCGGGAGTCCGCTGGATGCGGATGGCGCAGAACTCGATCTTTGAACTCGACTGTACCTACTAACTTACAGGTAGTTATAAAGTCAAAATCTGTTACTAACATCCTATGGATCATAGTCTGCAATAAATGTTTTTTTTATGACTAACTTGTACGAGTATGCAACCCGATAGGGACCCCGTTACGTTACAGTTAACCACATAGGCTACCTATTCCTTTTTATAATCCAGCAGACTCCGTCCTTGGACTAAGTGACTGCTTAAAAGTTCAGTTGTTGTAAAAGTGCATGGTAAGCACCTACAACTCAGCATTCACTAAGGTGGTTTGACGACCATACAAAACGTTTTTTGGCATTCGCAGGCCAACGGCGTGATATTTTAAGAAACTTATGTAACAATCTTTCATAATCGCAATGAGATTCAAAGTTCTCAACTTTGGAGTTTATCAGAGACCTCCATTCGGTCATAGCGATTAGTTTAACGTTTAGTTTAGTTTACGTTAAAATAACTGGTTAAAAAGAAAGTTATATTACCTATTATAGCGATTGATATGTATGCTTAAAGCATTACAGTTTGAAAATATATGCGACTTATTTATGACTTTTGTCACGTGAGAGATATGAGATAATTTACAAGATTTTAATTTTGGCGAAGAGGTTCATCTCTGCACTTATGGGATTGGGTCATACAGAGATGTAGGTTCGCGGTTTTCCTGTAGAAATTGTCAAAGTTAAAGGCTGTAAAGTTTAAGTTTAGGCTGGGGTCTTAATCCGGATAATCAGGTCTTTTTATATGATGGTTGCGATAAAATAATTTTTATATGCGCGTAGGTAAGCTGTTTACTGTTGACGACAGTAAAAAGGATTTTTGTTTTAAGCAGTCTCGGGCCACCAAGAAGATCGGCATAAGTTAACACCTGACGATATTAGTATTCTCGTCACTTAGGACTCTGAATGTGGACTTATAGTTTATGTTGTATGAAACGTTGGGGTCATACGTAAATTACGTAAGCCACTTGCGCATGCGACTTATTTATGACTTTTGTCGGTTATGCGTAGTGATGATTATGAGTAGGTAGGAAAACTACCTATAGTTTATAGGTACCTATCAAAACTATGAATTAAAATTGTATGCACCCCGATATGGACCCATCTAGAAGCCTTTCATATCATATCTCATATCTACGAGCTATATGCAAGGATTCGTGATAACGGCGTCCAGGTCCATTATTGGTACCTACGGTAAGTGGTTTGCTGAAGTGGTTGAAAGATGTGTTGAAGCGGCATATGCCCTCGGTGGTTAATTGGTAGTAGTTAAAAAGTTCCGTTGTGACTTGTGACACGAAAATTAACCATAGAATTGTACTTATGGCCAATTTTCGTGTCACAACGGAACTTTTTAACTACTACCAATTAAGAGTCCGCAGTAAGCTCGGCCGAATTTCACCTTCCCATACAAACGTAGTTACGCTCTCATTTTAAAACTACGTGTTGGATTGTGACGAAACTTATTACAGACATAGATATACCTCATGTCATTAAAGCGTTTTTAAAACGGTTTAAAAACGAGAGCGTAACTACGTTTGTATAGAGAATCGAGCTTACTGCGAACTCTTAACTAGCTAGGCTAACTACTGGCCAGGGTCCTCACCCATATATCAAAATAGTGTTATATTCGTAGTTCATATGGTAAAAACAGTATTAAAAAAATACTTGGATAATTTAATTAATTTTGATAGATGATAATATCCTATTCCTTTGTTCCAGTACGCAGTGTTCATGATCATCCTGGCCGCCTTGAAGACCTACCTGACCGTGGTTATATTCCGCAACATGAACGACATCTACAACACCGTCGAGGGCTGGATCCGCTCCGCCTTCAACAACCCTAATCTGAGAGAACCCTTCAATGTTGTGGAAGCTACTGTGAGTATGTTGCCTTGCCATGGACAGGGACAAATGGCGCAAACTGGTGTTCGATAGCAATGGCATCGAAGCATGGTTTAAGCTTCAGCGTGGCACCTGTTCGCCGCAGGAAAATTACACCTGGCAGGCTTGCGGTGTATGCCGCTCCCGCATTGGCTTACACAGCCATCGAAGACGTTGTCTACCTAAGAAGGTAGACAACGTCTTCGATGGCTGTGTAAGAAACACTGCTTGAGTCTGTAATAGACTTAAAGGTAGGCCATTGATGATGTGAGTATCTTGTAATTTTAGGCCTTGTGTATGGAAGCGACACGTGCGACGGTTGCGGCCTGTCAGGCAGCTATGGACGCGCACGCGCTTGAACACCGCCCCGTATGTTTGTGATGGGTTACTTGAGTTATTTCTAACGCGAGGCCTTCGCTTTAGCCAATGAGTCCTTTAGTTAGAATTTTACGAGATTACTTTGCTGTTCCGCTAAAAAACGTGTAGGTCGATTAGCGGTTATCAGGTGCACCTATTTGCGTATTTTTGCATGCGCTTAATGCGCCCACCCACCCTCCGCACGTCCAAACATGGGACATTAAAATGATAAATTCTTGTTTTCAACAATACACAAGTTTAATTAAATCCAAAATACATTAGTTTCTATGAAACGCAAAGTGTCCGCTATAGTGACGGTGACAAGTTTCAATTCAGTCGAACGATGATGTGGTATTTTTTATTACGAGTTTCTCTTGTCTACAATCATCAGGAGTTGCTGGCAGGGAGATGTTGCTTGCACGTCCACTGAGCAAATGCAGTTACTGCTTGGGGGTGGGTGGTTGCATTAACCGCATTCAAAAATACGCAAATGGGTGCATCATCGCCTGCACGTTTTTTAGTGGAATAGCAAAGGAATATTGTTCTCGTAATTTGTCATGGACTTCCGCAAATTAACCCTTGATTCGATCAATTAGTTGGAATTTTGACATGGGCGTATATTCCGTGCCCACGAAGGAAGGGTCTGGCTGGTGGCATCTCCAGGATTCTGGGGGTCTAAATTGGATCACATAATTCTTTTTTTTTATCGCATAATAACTTTTCGCCCAGTAATGTTTAGACTAAAAACTGTTGTGTATAATGCTGTTTTGCCGAAATCATTTCGCATAATATCAATTTTCCTAATTATTGTAATGTACTCGTATTGTGTCGAACATCGAATTATCGAAATCAAAAATCAAAATCAATTATTTATTCTGCAAAGGGTCGCTAGTTGTTTAATATTAGACAAAGACAATCAATAAGTACCTATGCAAAAACAAAGATTATGCAATGTATCAGGTATGGCATTCAACGATTATGCCAAAAATGTTCGGCCAAAAGTTTTTAGGACAATCAATTTACTGAATATTAATTCCAGGCTGGTAAAAAAACCTGCCGTGCTTGAAAAAAATTGTTAAGTTTTGCATTTTTCATACCTTATCTTGAAACTAAAACACGAAGGGCCGTATTCATAAACGTTCTACAAGCCTATTTTAACTAAAATGGCGTTAAAATTCGTTTGTCTTTATCTGTCACGATGAAATTTGTGTTCGTCAGATAGGGACAAAGCATATTTTATTTAACGGAGGCATTTTAAGAGTCTTATTAGTTTATGTAGCTTCAGATACCATAGTAAAAAAAAATACAGCGAATTTAAGTTTTTCATACAAAACTTGTTTTTGCTTTATTTCGTTTGTTTTATAAACTGGAACCATATAAACTAATTACAGACATAGATATACCTCATGTCATTGTATATGCAAAGTTTCGTCATAATCCAACACGTAGTTTAAAATTAGAGCGTAACTACGTTTGTATGGGAAGGTGAAATTCGGCCGAGCTTACCGCGGACTCTTAAATCCGAGAATACTAACGTCAAGTTTTCGTTTCTATTCAATTCTAATTAAATCACTTTCTTCCAGTTCCGCTGCTGTGGCGTAAACGGCCCCGGTTCATACGACGGCGTATCCGCCCTGCCCGCGTCGTGCTGCCCGCGGCCCGACGCCGGCGTCACCGTCACCGCGTGCGCAGCCGCCGACGCGTTCGGCGGCTGCGCGTCCATCGTCGGCAACTGGTTCGACGTATTCGGGGACGCCATTGGCGCCATCTTGATCGTTGTAATCATTGTTGAGGTGAGCTCACCAAAGAGTGACCAGGGGGTAATTAGTCCAACTGCTGCAGTGTAGACAACAGCTTATCTTATCTTATCTTATCTAGATGAGGGCCCTTTCGGATGCACTTCGACCCAGCGGGATCTTTTGTGCATTTGCCCTCTCCTTTATGCCTACTCCCAAGCTCGCTCCATCATTTCCACAAAGCGGATGATGCAGCTCAGCGGGAGCACCTTGAATTCCTTTGGTTGCGGATAGTCGCTACCAAAGTAATTCATTCTTTGTCTGGCAAGGGCATGACATTCACACAGTAAGTGTTCCATGGTCTCATCCTCCTCGCCACACATTCTACAGTCTAAACTGTCCGACAGTCCCATCTTGGCCAAGAGATCCTTGACCCCGAAGTGACCTGTGAACACCCCAGATATGATTCTGAGTTGCTTCCTACTGGATTTCCAGAGCTTGTTAGTCCAGCCCGCGTCCACTCCTTCTATGAAGAGCTTAGAGTGCTTTAAGCCCGCCTCATTCCTCCACTCGTGTTGGTGTTTGGTTTTGGCGTAGGCTTTAAAGGCCGAAGCTGCGAGAGTCCCACAAATGGTTCTGGCTGGACCTACAAAGTGATTTGTAGACCCCCTCTTGCAAGCTCATCCGCTCTTTCGTTGCCGATGTAGCCCTCGTGCCCCGGTATCCAAACTAGTTGCACCTTATTGTGCTTTCCAAGCTTGTTCAGTGCCTGGACGCCATTATAGACTAGTCTAGAATCCACTTTCGGCGCCGTAAGCGCTTTAAGGGCCGCTTGACTGTCGCTGAGGATATAGATGGTCTGCCCTCTGGTTTGCCTGTCTATATTCTTCTGTGCACAGGCAATTATGGCGTATGTCTCCGCCAGGAAGACGGTTGCCAAACTACCCATGCTTACACTACTACTGTAGTCATTCGCATAAATGCCTGCTTCCGTACCAGAGACAACAGCTTGATATCTTTTAGATTGTTGAGGTAAGTAAAATGGGATTGGGGCCATGTTGATTATATCATCGTGGTTGAGGTAAGCTCACCACAGGGTGACTAGGGGGTAATTAGTCCAACTGCTGCGGGGGCCCGGGCGGCTCTTTCCCCTTTCCCCCGTTAGTTCAAGGGCCAGATTATAATCAGCTCACTGCTACAGAAGACAATATCTTCATGGAAATTATTATCTGGAAGTAAGACGAAACTTTCTTTTACGACACCTCCATAAAATTATACTAATTAGGAACGGTTACACTCACGTATTCATTGTCGCCCCGCACACTGCCGCACCGCGCGCCTCGAGGGCCGTGGCGCACGCGCCTTAGAGTAATAGATCTCTAACAGAGAAGCTATATGCGTTACCAGAATAAGGAACGGAGAGGATCCTATGCAGCCAAATTAAGAATTGGTCCTAAAATGGCTGACGGCTTACCATAAACAACCTACCTAATTTGGCTGGGTAATGGTTTACTCAGTTGCAGCCAACAAAAGAAAGTGGAACTATGACAAGGACGACGAATGATATATCCATTTCTGTCACACTTATTGAGATTTGTATACTACCATATTGCTCGGTCGTGGTATTGTTATTACAGTAGAAAAATGGTCAACCACGTTTATTTATGATTTTTATTAGATTTTAAAGCGAGTAGTTAGTAATTATAATTAGTTAAAACACAAAAATGTAATTCTATACAACCGGGGTCCTTTTTTATGTAAGTGTAGGATGCGCAAACTTTTCTCACCACGTCATTTAATGGTCAAGAAATTTGCCGGCTACTGTAACATAGCTCGTCTACCCTCCACTTTCCCGTCATCAAGGTATAGGGTTTCTCGTATAACCTTGTCGCGTCGAGTGTGTTGGTACATTGTCTGTCATTCGCAAGGATCTGCCACAGACAACTCAAAAGAAGTCGCGACGCGATAACATGTCCTGGGTATTATAGGTCCATGCGCACGCGCTAACAGCGAGTGGGAGGGGACAGTCCTGCGCCGGAGTAGTTAGTTGCGCGAGGTTGCGCTAAGATCGCCTCCCCGGTTGATGACAGGCACACCTAACTAACTCATTCACTACACGTGATTATCAGAACTAAGTTTGTCCTGCAAATTAGGAATAGAATAAAGTTAGAGCGGTGCCCAATTTCAATCGCCTCACGAATCTTGCGTTGTATTAAAGCATTTTTCCCGTACCTACCTGCAGTCCCGTCGTCCCAAACCGAATGCAATGGGACTGTCAACACATGTACAAGTTGCAGAACATTCAGAAAAAGCTTGTAATATTCTATGAAATATCTGGAAACTTTCTTTTCAGTTCAGAAATCCCAGAAAGAAAAGAAACATGTTATTTAGTAAGGATAAAGGTGGTTTTCCACCGGCGAGGCGAGGCGGGGCGTGGATGGGCGAGAATTGAAATTAGTATGGGACTTACTACCTATTTCAACCGCGTGCGCGCGCGCTCAGTGTAAATAGGAAGTAAGTCCCATACGAATTTCAATTCTCGCCAATCTACGCCACGCCTCGCCTCGCCGGTGGAAAACCACCTTAATATTGTACAATTACCGAGAACTTTCCTCATAAATGGTTTGGTATGGCATTGGTTTCTCGTATGAACGTCATACCGCAATCACAGTTTTTGTTTTAATATATATGTCTGTCTCTCTTTCAGCTGGTGGCCATGATCTTCGCACTGTTCCTCTCGAATCGAGTCACGAACAAGAAGCGCTCATTCAGTTGAACTAGTTAATATCCTTTTATCTACTTAAGCAACGCAACGGAGCCACGCTGTTTCGTCGCTTAAATAATTGGTTTTTTGTTACATTATGTGTATTGTATATGTCAGGCATTAAGGTATTTGTTGCTATGGGCCTTAGATGACTGAAATCAATGATTTAATATTATTATTATTAAGTAAAATACCCACAAATCAAAATATATATTTTTTTACTTTTTTTAACCTCTTTGGAGTATTTATACCACCTTTCTAATGGGTCTACGGGTGATCATTTTAATTTGGAACCACTACGAGAATACGTTACACATAGGGCATACATAAGGCTAAAATGTAGAAAAAAATCTTAACTGATTTCTTCCGAACCGTTGACAAATCATGGAAAATCCCTACATAGAAAAGAAAGAAAGAAATAAAGATATATTTATTCACAACCACACACATATTAAACAATAAAATAAACAAAAAACAGATGAAACATCAAACAAGTGTGTCTGCAGCAGTGAACCGGATATTGGCTCAGCATTATGCTGAGGTGTCAGACACCTGCAGCGCTGATTTTCAGCCAGCACCGTCAGTGACTCACGGAAACGTCATACAAATGTAATATTTAAACTAACTGTGATTGGGACAGGCGAAAGATAAATAAACATAAATACAAAGAGAGATAATACATCACACACTACCTAGTTAGATGCAGAATCAATAAAATACTTAATATTTACATTACACATTAAAAACAGAAAACTAGATAAAAAATTAGCAATTGGCATATTTCTTGCTGTCACAGTGCTGGGGATTAGGATTTTGATTCCCAGAGCGTCAACAAATAGCCTTTAAGCATACGCTTAAAGGTGTATCTGCTAAGCGCCCCTTGGATTGGAGGAGGGATATCATTCCAGCAGTTAGACGCCGCGAACTTGAAACGACCTCTGAAAGCAGCGGTTCGGTGCATAGGTATAATGGACATTGTCTTGAACCTGCGCGCACTTTTAGACCATACCAGACCCCGTAACATGGACGGCCTTATCACACGATTAGTGACAAGATAGAGCGTCCGTCACTGGCTGACACCGTTCAATAGAACGAGACGGACGCTAAACAAAAACGTGCAAATGCGTTCTGCACTCGTTGTGTGAGCCTCTTGGAACGACCAGTAATGCACCCGTCATATACGACATCACAATAGTTTAACCTAGATAATATAAGTGATTCACATAGGTTAACATGCAAATCGACACTAAGGTAATCTCGTATATTATATAGAACTTTAAGGCGATAGAAAGTTAGTCACAACATTTCCTACTAAATAAGTGTGAGACTCCTAAATACGCACGGTCGTAGGAGACCTTCAGTATCATTATAAGAAAGGGTAGTAAACCATTTCTTGAGAGTGCATTCTTTTAGATTGCAAGCTTTGCAGACGGCATTGTAGATAAACGGGTGTAGGTGAGATGCAACACGTTTAGCGTGTGGAGACTTGACGAGGGGCACTGGTACCCTATATATCGTCTGTTCATGACGTGGTCTTTCAAAGTAGACTTCGCAATACTACGGTGGACTCTAGCAGCTGCACTAAGGATAAATAACTGCCTAACTTTAAGGTATCCGGGATTCTCTGTACAGGGTAAGAGTATCTGTAGGGAATCGAAAAGGCTTAATGACTAAACGTTGCGCGCGTTCAAGTCCGAGTAATATAGTCTTACCAGCGCTGCCCCATACTCCAATACAATATTGTATAATCGACTGGCACACAGCGAATGGTAGACCAAGCGTAATACATCCGGGGGCGAATAGTCCCGTAGCCGCTTAAATAAGTAGATCAGTTTCCTGACTTTCTTTGATAAGGCACGTTCGTCCACGAAAAGACCTAGATTCTTCACGGTGGCGCACCTTCTCACAGTACCACAGGAACATTTTAGGCTGTTTGACCCGCATCTATGCATTTTGAGACTGGACAAAGCCGGAGCAGAGGAAAACACTGTTTTTGAAAAAGCTATGTAATTGCTCTTGTCTAGATTCAGAGTGAGGAGATTGTAGTCAAGCCAATTTACCCACCCTCGACAACCCTCCCTCAAACTGGTATGGCTCGTCCCAAGTATTGCCGCTAAACAGAACTACCGTATCATAGCATAACAGATTATCTCGGAGTTGGGAATTGATAGTTGGAGAGGATCATTGATGTAAATAGGTAATGAAGAGGGTAGGTCCAAGAATACTGCCCTGCATGCATTTCTGTCAGTTAATAGATGTAAAATAAAAGTTGTATGCTTGAATCTTGCCTTTTATTGGCGATGGAACGAGCGAGCAAGGCCAACGAAGTTCTCGGCCTCCACCCACGTGTTGTGTGCGGCGCGAACCCCCACGCGTTGCTACACGCCGCTCGCTTGCGGTGTGAATATACCGCTTCAACCGCGCACGACACGCGTTCGGTGGGTGGAAAATTCTTTTCGCTCCGCTTGCCCGTGCAATTACCTACCTCTTATATACCTAGTACGGTCACGCAGTACTCGAACACGTTGCGACTGATTTACAATCGTTGAATCGTTGCAAACCTAACGCATCACTTATAATGAATACGGCGAATCGTCAGATTACAGAAACGAAATGAGGATTCCTATTGAGCGGCACGCGCCACGTTGGCGTTGGCCCCTTTCTTGTCGCGAACTTTACTACATCCGCAACCGCAAAAACGTTGAAATTGGTGCGTAACATCCGAGGTTGCGGATGCGAATGTCTGCAACATCCATGACTGATGGTAATGACAGTCAAAATGGAAAATAACAAGTTTAGTTAGGTATGTGTAATGTAAGGATGATTTCACGATGAAAGTGTCCAGTGAAAGTGCTAGTGACGCGGCTTGGGGTGCTAATCCACTTATCTACTTCTCACATAAGTTACACAGCTGAGTGTTAACCTGGCTGTTCGACTCTGCACGGCTTATTTTTTATAACTTGTAGGTAAGTACGCATTTGACCACTATCTCATCTGATGGTATAGTTGAGATTTTCTAAACTGGAATTATCTTCTTATCTTCAGAACAATAGCATTCAAGTCTAACAATACGACTGTGTGGTCGGACGCGTGCCATTTTTTGCAAGAAAAAGGTTAGCGCCACATAAAACATTCATTGTATAATGAACTCTACCGTCTTATACAATAGATTCAAAATGGACTAAAAGATAAAACAACCCGCTCCCAGCGAGCCAGGTATAAGGCGCTGAGCGTGATATTTTATCTTGTAGCTAATTTGGAATCTATTGCATAAGAAGATAGAGTTCATTATTCAATGAACATTTTACGTGGCGGTAACATTTTTTTAGAAAGAAAAAAAGGCAAACAAAGGCTATTCATGAGCTCAGTACAATGGCCATTCATGAGCTCAGTTCAAATAACTTAAACTAAGTGCCGATGACGTCGAGGGTGTTACATGAAATAAGAGAATTTTATTCTGCAAGTAGGCCGTACAAACGACAACACTGTTAACTAACCATCCTGTGTTTATATAGAACCTTATTACAATGGTCAGTTAGCTGTGTTGTCGATAGTACGTAATGGCAGTTTTACTAGTCAAAATTCTACCAGCGTTTCTGAAAAAGAAGACCACTTTTAAGAAGAAACGCCGGACGTTATGTATGGATTACTCCCTAAAAAAAATTTTTTAATAACTTAATTACAAAACTATGTAGCGGCTAACAAAATACACCTATCCTCAAAATTTTATTCAAATACACCTTATAGTTTTCGAATAAAATGCCTGTGACATACGGACGGACAGACAGACATGACGAATCCATAAGGGTTCCGTTTTTTGCCATTTAGCTACGGAACCATAAAAACACATAATGCATTTTTCTACAAGAAAATATGTTCAAAACTGTAATACAAGGCTGTGTTTTTTTTAAAATACGAATACTTAGAATGGAAATGCGACTATATATTAACTAAATCCTTCGGTATGCTTTCTTGTAGTAACTGTGTCATCTAATCTAGCTCCCTAGGCGCGCGCGCTCAGTGCAAATAGGTAGATACTAATTTCAATTCTCGCCCATCCACGCCCCGCCTCGCCTCGCCGGTGGAAAACCACCTTTAGCGTATGCAATATCGATCTCACGAGACGTCGAAATCACGAGATCTCGTGCGGATTTTCGAGATTCAATCACGGTGGGAGGAAATCTCGTGCGTTGAAATCTCGTTCAACATCTCGACCGAAATAATCGAGAACTCGAACGAGATTTCACTACCCAAAAGCATGTTAATAATTCTTGTCGGACAGTACTTGGCAAGTATCAAATGCTTCAAAAGAAGTTATTAAAAGAACTTTTAATATTCAGAATCTGAATCAAACATTTATTCGTAACACAACACAACACGACACAGTATTTTGGTGCGTGTATCAAATATTTATTCGTAACACAACACAACACGACACACAGTATATTGGTGCGTGTATCAAACATTTATTCGTAACACAACACAACACGACACACAGTATATTGGTGCGTGTATCAAACATTTATTCGTAACACAACACAACACGACACACAGTATATTGGTGCGTGTATCAAACATTTATTCGTAACACAACACAATACGACACACAGTATATTGGTGCGTGTATGAAACATTCATTCGTAACACAACACAACACGACACACAGTATATTTTTGCGTGTGTAATTTTTTTACGTTTGTGCTTTACAAGTCTACGAAAAATGTTTGTTCAGTATTCCTCAGATGTGTTTTATGCTCATAATAATAATAGTTATACATTAAGTAGGTACTGTTTTAGTCGCATTGGGGCATTTTTTACCTAGATTAGAAAAAAAAGTGGAATCTCAATCAAAAAAATGCATTCCGTAGGTAGCCTAGTGGTTCAGGCATGCGGCTGTCAAGTCAAGCGGCGGTCGTGGGTTCGAATCCCGGCTCGTACCAATGAGTTTTTCGGAACTTATGTACGGAATATTTACAATTAGCTTTTCGGTGAAGGAAAACCTCTTCAGGGAACCGGTCTAATCCCAATAAGGCCTATGTTTTCCCTCAGGGTTGGAAGGTCAGATGGCAGTCGTTAAGCTAGTGCCTATGCCAAATCTTGGGATTAGCTGTTAAAGCGGACCCATGAGCTCGTTTAGGGCACAACCGGGAATAACCCTAGGAGGACGATAAGCTGGTAGTTAGGTGATATGGAGCGAATGCGAAGTAGGCACCTAACGGCCCGACTGATCGGCCGCACGCAGCGCGGTAGCGCTTTTTCCCCGTCTTTCCCAGAAAGAGGGCCTGCTGTTATTCTGAATGCGCTCCTCCTCAACCGTCATCAGGCCAAACGAAACTAGGCCTTTGATTACGCTTAGTGACTACGAATCGCCGCGTCAATATTTGTGGGTGAACGGTGAGGTGAGGTTAGAACTTACATAATAGACTTGACGCCTTAGTTTTTGATAATACTTAATACACGTACTTAATTGGAGGTCGCCCTTAGGGTGATATTCGACTTGTCCAAGATATTTGTCCAATGTGTATTTGCGTCTCACATTTGGCTTAAATGGTGAGACGCAATGCACGTTGAACAAGGATCATGGACAAGTGGAATACCACCCTTACACTGGTTAGTCTAAATATGATGAGATCGAAGGCAGTAAAACACCCCACTGGTACAAAGGGCCTTTTCGAGAATATCGAGCATACTTGAGATTATTTGAGTTGGTGAAATCGCATCAAAGTAGTCCATGCAAAAAGCAACTCTACCCTCCAGTATAGAAGATTCCAATTCCAATAACAGTGTCATAAAAAGTCGGCCACATTAACATTTCCGTAAAGTAATTCCATAACTTTTCGAACGAGCTTTAGGACTCAACTGTCATTTTCCGATGAACGGCGTGCGTCCGAAAAGTTACACAATCGACCAGCAGGTTGACGTCCGTTGGAGGCTGCCAATTGAAAGCCGGTGATTGGTATCTGTTTGCGTTGCGACCATGGCTCTTCAATTTCATTGCGAATAGTTCTCAGTTGAGCTAACCATGGTATAAATTTCCTTCAAACCTAAACTTGGCAAAATAAAAAAAAAAACAGTGCAAAAAATCGTTCTAGATATATTATATTATAATGCAAAAAAGTGACTAAAAACTGTGTGCATTATTAGAAACTATGTCAAGTTTAGGGTTCAATTCACCTAAAATGTAACAGTGAGAGCACAACTACTGCCATGTAACATCAACAAATTATTCTTAAACTAGCTTCGTCTGCGGAAACCCGGAATAAAAACCGTCCCATATTTTAATGTAGGCTATTAAACTATGGGGAATTATAAAACGATAGAATAAAAAAAACTTAGATGATGATGACATACCTACTGTTTTAATAACTTGAGCGGTTTGAATTTGAGTAAGCGAAAAATTAACTAAACTAACGACGAATATTGATTAATAATAAAATCGGGAACGAGCTCACAAAAAGTGGGTTATGATTAATCCATTTCAGATATTAAAATTCTATCCGTGCGCCTACATTACTAAGTAAGCGACTAGAAATACATAGAAGTGGGAACAGGGACTTAGTGCCAAACAGACTCGGATCGCGGATAGGTTAGAAGACGAAAGCGGGAGCTTTTCTCACTTAGTAATACTATAACGTAAATTAATTATTTTGGACACTTAAAACTTTAATTTACAATCACACGTTTAAATAAATACTACCCATAAACTATCTTCGAGCAAAATTTCATCCAAAGGTTAAGCTGGTTTTTTTTTTTTTTTTTAATGATGCCCTTTAAATTTAATTTAATTTTTAAATGTGATTGAGGAACAAACATTTTCCATACAATAACGATTAGTACAAATTGCAAAGTGTGACTTTTACGTCACTAAGTACTACGTCAATTAATATGAACGTTTCGGCTGCCGCCAGCGAGGTCCGTCTAACTAATTATTTTGAGTATTCATGTCCCTTTAATTTCTAATTGCTCACATACAAAATGGTTCAAATGGCATCGTAAATAAATCTTATTGTACACGACTGTAAAATGCCATACAAATAAATAAACATAAGTAGTCAAAGCGCTACAGCCGCTGAGGCGCGAACGTCAAACACCGGGATCAGGCGCCAATCATTGGCGATAAAAAACAAATTCACACAAAAACTCGTCCGAAATGTGGCGCCGCAGTAACGGGACGCACACAGGGCTGCCATCACCAGCCCTGCCATTTTTTATTTTATTTCCAACTTCGAGCGGAAAGCATCACCCTTTGTTATATTACATTATTGAGTGACGGCACATAGCCAGCTCCCATAGCCCCCACGGAATGGTGAAGCAAAAATGGTGGCACGGTAAATATATTTAGCCAAAGCGTAAGCGGAGCGGTATCGGTATCTCAACAAGTGTGATCAGTAATCGGTCATTTATTTGCTAAAACATTGTACACATAGGTGGTTTACAAAGAAATACAATAGAACTACAGGTTTAACAAGGACATGCAAATATATATATACAGAATGTCATGAGTATCGAATGCATATATAAGTTGCTAATATTAACATTGTATGTCATTGAACTCATTGAGAAATTCTTGTACGGAGTAATAACGGCTTTGGATGCTGGATTCAACGAATCACGCCGTGTCTGGTGTAAGCTGAATCGCCTGAGAACGGTCATAGGTAGGCCATTGTGCCGATCTCCGGAATAAATGGGGCTGGAGTGAACAGTTATATGTAGATTTCATATATAAAAGTGCATAAACCACATTCTAATATCGGACAGACCATACCAAAACAGACCATAAATAATGAACAAATAATTATAAAAACTCGTGCAAATGTAGATAAAAGGATTGAAGAACCATACATACCCCATTTGTGCCATAAATATATCTCAATGCGATTTGGCATATAGGGGTCACAGGGGAAAAAATCGATCTAGCTGGTTTTCATGTCGGGGTAAAATCGTTTTCTCCGCATCTTCTCTTTTTTCACTCGCCCAGGGACTCTACTGTGAAACTGTGATGGTGGCAACCCTGACTGCAAGGTGCAACGGGTCAACGTCCGGCTACAAAACACACGTCACTGCGACCGGTTGTCAATTGAGACTCATTAAATTGAGAACAAGACCTTTATTTTGTTTAGGGTGTTATTCTACTTGTCCAAGATCTTACTCCAATGTGCATTGCGTCTCACTCACTCTTTAAGCAAAATGTGAGACGCAAGTACACATTGGACAAAGATCTCGGATAATTAGAACACCATCCTTAGTTGTTATTAGCACACTGCGTTGGTTGAGACATTTTGGCTGGCGTCGGTTTTACTCCTCACTTATTAAAATTCTTTGTGAGTTACATGACTGACAGGCGTCAGTATGTAGAGTACGCGGGGTAGGTCTGGAGTAAGTCAAGGAAGTAATCTTGGCCCTTTAGAATTTATTATTATGGTAAATGACTTGCCCCAGATTATCAGACATGTAGGATGCTTACTGTTTGCGGATGATTTAAAATTATTTTTACCCATAAACAGCACTGCAGATTGCGCCAGATTCCAGAGCGATATAGACAGGGTAGTTTTATGGAGTGAAAGTAACAAGTTATATTTTAACTCATCCAAGTGCGTGACTATTACTTTTTCTCGGGCGCACACCCCTATATATCACGACTACTATATCCACGACGAAAAGTTAAAAAGAGTGACAGAAGTAAAAGATTTAGATTTAAATTTTACATCTGATTTGAGATTTCGTGATCATATTAAAAATATTTGTAAAAAAGCTTACAGGATGCTTGGTTTTGTACTGCGTAGATCTCATAGCTTTACGAATGTTGGAGCTGTTGCGGCCTTATATAATGCTCTCGTCCGCAGCAGCCTCGAATGTAACGCGGTCATCTGGGCTCCTCATGAGGCGAAGTACCAGTTAATGGTCGAACGCATACAAAATAAATTTACTCTTTTTTTGTATTTACGGCAATATGGAGTATATCCTTTTTACCCTCTTATGTGTCCTGGGCATGGTGGGGTACAACGAATTGCAGGTGCGCAGAGAGCTGTGTCTGGCGACATACTTGTTCCGGTTGCTAAGGGGGAAAGCCTACAACAGTCAAGTGTTGAGCTGTGTGAGCCTGTACGTGCCCGACAAGTACGTGTGGCGGCGGCGCCGGCCGCGGCTGCTGGCCGAGCGGCGCGGGCGCACCGACCTGCTCGGCAAGGCGCCGCTGACGCGCGCTGTGCGGACCCTTAACATAGTAGCCGAGAACATTGATTTGTTTTGGTGTTCTCTGACTGAATTCAAAAAGTCCACTTTGTTCACATTATGTTATAGGCGCCATAACTTAGAATAAGTTGGTAAGATAAAAAATGTTAATAGTTACACTATTGTCTTAGGTTTAGTACCTGTAAAGATAGTTGTAAGTGGGGAAATAAATAAATAAAAATAAATAAAAATAAAATAAATAAAATTTTGTCCAACCACCATATTATTTCCTCCATAGAGAAAGGATACAAATAGAGGGACACTCACACATACACAGATGTGTGACAAAGATGTAAACATAGACAATAAGTACCACAAGTAGTTACGCTCTCATTTTAAAACTACGTGTTGGATTGTAACTTTGCATATACAATAACATGAGGTATATCTATGTCTGTAACTAGTTTATGTAGCTTCAGATACCATAGTAAAAAAATACAGCGAATTTAAGTTTTTCATACAAAACTTGTTTTTGCTGAATTACGTTTGTTTTATAAACTGGAACCATATAAACTAATTACAGACATAGATATGCCTCATGTCATTGTATATGCAAAGTTTCGTCACAATCCAACAGGTAGTTTTAAAATGAGAGCGTAACTACGTTTGTATGGGAAGGTGAAATTCGGCCGAGCTTACTGCGGACTCTTAAATCTTCTGTCCCTAAGCGCGTCGAAGGCTTTCTTGTTTGTCACTACCTGTCAAAATATTGTTCTGAAACTGACGACACGGTATAATACGACTAAAGTATAGTATACTTAACTATAATGAGACTGTTGTCTTTACATGAGATGTCGAGGATGTATTAGTCTTCTGATCCTTCTAAATTGAGTCAGGTTAATTTACCTCAATCCCTTTTAGGCATTCGCTAGGACTCCAATCTATTAAATCCTCTATCTACGATTTCCACAGTCCAATCGACTAAGAAGTCCTGACTCCAACCTACGCTGTAGACAACACCAAGTAGGTATTGTCCCCGAGTACTATCGACAACACAGCTAACTGACCATCGGTGCACCTTAAGTGCATTGTAATGCCTTAAGCTTCCTGCCCGCGACTCCGTCCGCGTGGAACTCGGTTATATCGTAGCTCGATACAAATTTTCATCCCCCATTTCACCCCCTCAGGGGATGATTTGCAGGATAAAAACTATCCTATGTCCTCCCCCGGGATTAGGAATAGGTTCAGCGGTTTAAGCGTGAAGAGGCTATGCGCATTTACGTTAGATTTATGGGTGTTGAGATTGGTCAATTTTTTTTCTGATATCTCGGGGACAAACATTCAGACACAACAATGGATGTCTCCACAAAATGGACAATGAAGACTATGGCGCCCCAACGTGGATTAGGTAATTGGCCAATGACGATAGTGGCTAGTGACGCTGCCTACGAAGCTGAAGGTCCTGGGTTGGAATCCTGGTAAGGGCAAATATTTATGTAGAGCACGAATATTTGTTACTGAGTCTTGGATGTTTTCTATGTGTTTAAGTATTTATGTCTAATAAATATATCGTCGTCTAGTACCCGTAACACAGGCCTTATTGAGCAAACTGTGGGGCTATTTGTGTAAGATTGTATTATAAATATTATAATGTTCCACATGTGGTGTTCTGGATAATTGGGAGACCTGGTTTTTTTAAGGGTTCGATATTTTGTTTCCAACCGACTTCAAAAAAGGGTTAGGTTCTAAATTCATCGGAATCTTTTATCCTATACTATCCTAAATATCCATCCATACTAATATTATAAATGCGAAAGTGTCTGTCTGTCTGTTACCTCATCACGCTTAAACCGCTGAACCGATTGAGATGAAATTTGGTATGGAGATACTTAGTTTGAATCCCGGGGAAGGACATAGGATAGTTTTTATCCCGGAAAAGTCGGGGATGAAAGTTTGTATCGAGCTACGATATAAACGAGTTTCACGCGGACGGAGTCGCGGGCAGAAGCTAGTATTGTATATATTTGCAATCACGTTCTCGGAAACGGCTCTAACGATTTCGATGATATTTGGAATATAGGAGTTCACGGGGGCGAGAAATCGATCTAGCTAAAGTAAGCACCAGTTGAAAACGAAAAAAATGTAAACAAACAATGTATTGAATTTGACATTTAGGTATCATGTCTGGGGAAATTCGCTTATTCCGTATTTTCACCCGAACTGAGCTCGGTCGCCCAGGGACTTTTTATAGTTAGCATACGATTGTACCTGTGTTCGTTTCCCGATTACTCGAAGACGCCTGAACCGATTTGGAATGATTTTTTTTTGTTCAAAAGGGTATCCTTCCGAGGTGGTCCCATGACTGCATGGTCATCAGGTCAGGAGCTGATGATGGGATCCTGGGGCAATTATGAGAACTCTTTAAATAAGGTGAAGTACTAAATTGAAGTCGGTTAAAACTTTGTTTTTAAAGTAGTTTTTTTTTTAATAACGTCGGCCATTTTAGGGAAAGACTGTACACGCGACTTTAAAAAAAAATCATATAATCGGGCTTTTTCTACTCAGAATCGAGAGCACTTTCGAACCTAATAGGAGAAAAAAAATTGTCCAAAATGTTACATAAATATAATTTTCGGTTTTCCGTTCCGTTACCACCATACAAGCTTAGTATGGAAACGGTAACGGTAAGGAATAAAAAATATTGGGACACTTTTTTTCTCGTAGGTATAACATTCGAAAGTGCTCTCGATTCTGAGTAGAAAAAACCCGATTATATCAAAATTTAAAAAAAGTCGAGTGCACAACTTTCCGTAAAATGGCCCAGATAACCATAATTATTGGGAACAGGAAATACCTAACTACTATAACTATAGCACCTTCGTAAATATCTGTATGTTACGATGACCCATTAGATAAACTGATTTCCGAATATCTATTAAATTTTGAAGGGACAATAAACATAATAACTAGTTTCCTAGCGGTCATAACGGTGCCCCGATCAAACATCCCAAGACCAGGCCACGCTCTGAATATATTTAAATAATTATCTTAATGAATACTATTAATTACCCTAAACGGCTTGGAGAGGCTTTTGAACTTACAAATATTTGGCCAATAACTGATTTGCTGTTTGTATTGACCCAAGCCAAAGGTGTCAAGTATGATCATAGTTGTTATGCGAAAAATACGAGCGGTTTGCGCTTGCTCACTCACAGGCGCCGGCCGCGACCACGACATTGCGCGGCGGCGGCAGCGGCAGCGGTTTTTCTAATTCATTGCGTGATGTTAGCCCAACTAACCACAGTGCGTGAAGCACGACCGCGCAATGAACAGATAAAACGCTGCTGTGCCGCAATAAATAGGCCGCGGACTGCACATCTATCATGAGACGGCCGCGACATACGCTCGATTTTTCTCGCACTATACCTCTTGTTCTAAGGGTTCTTAAGGGTTCTAATAGGAGAGATGGATAGTGCGAGAAAAATCAAGAGAGCTCGTGCGCCGTCTTGTGAGAGCCGTGCTGGACGCCAGGGGGCTGCCAATACACAAGTCGCTCGAATGTATGAACTGCCGCTTGTCGCCCCGCTGTCCGCTGGCGTCTAGACCGCGGCCTATGGATTCCTTACCACCCGCACCCCGCACCCAAAAGATCACGAAAGCCAAAAGTCTCAGTAACTCCATAAAATTATATTTGTTAAAAAAATAACTTGTTATGTTATAGTTAAAATGTACTAATGTAATGTGTATGTTATAGTTAACTTGTTCAACAATGTATTATTAGAATAATGCTACTTAGCATAGTCTCGCAACTCCTTAACTTAAAAAATCTTTTGTTATTTAAGATTAATAGTCAAGTAATTGTCATTATTGTAATTTAATTTTTACTGAAATAATCAGCTTTTTTTTTTTTACCCGAACTTGCAAAGGTTATACGAAGAGTCTCAACAGTGAGTGGTCTCATAACTACGCTTTTTTAAACGTCCTCAAAAAAAGAGGAGGTTCTGAATTCGTCGGAATCTTTTATTTTTTATGCATTTTCTTCGATTACTCGAAGACGCCTGGGCTGATTTGGAAATTTTTTTTTTGTTTGTGAGGGTATGGTGGGTCATCATGCCAGGATCTGATTATGGGATCCTAAAATAGAATGAACTCTTCAAATTGTATTGGTACACTTGAACCGGAGTACTAAATTGAAGTCGGTTAAAAGTTTAAAATTTAGTTTTAAAGTATTTTTTATCAAATTCGTACTAACATTATACATATTTTATTATCGACAGTTTAATGAGAGAAAACTTTTGTATATCCTTACTACTATTACCTATAAATGCGAATGTGTGTGTTTGTTTGTCCTTCTTTCACGTCGCAACGGAGCATCGTATTAATGTGATTTTTTGTATGGAGATAGTTTAGAGGCTGGAGAGTGACATAGGCTACTTTTTCCAGCGGGAAAACATCTAATTCCCACGGGAAAATTAAATATGTTACATTTTCCTATAACCACGCGGGCGAAGCCGGGGGCATCAGCTAGTTTTTCTATAATTATGTAGTCATTGATCAAAATTATTTAGCTTGATATATTCGTCTGCTAACTTAAAAATCCGTAGCCTGTCAATATCACGCCACGAGCCTTAGCAGTGAGTAAATCAAAAACATTTGGAATTGTTTTCAAATAAAACTACCTAAGGACGCAGAGCCCTGTCATCGCCAGCGTTTACATAAGCTGTTTATATTAATGACTGTGGGAGACCGGTCTCTCGGTGTTTTCCTTCAGCGAAAATAAACGGTTAAATATTATCAGATTAGTGGCTCTGCGAGCTGTAAAACTAGCGACCCAGTATTTTTAAAAAAATGAATCGAAATAAAAACAAAATTATTAACGAACCCCGACTCGTCGCGTGATAGCCGTGCAGTGGTACAACGGGCCTTCTCGGGAATCTCGAGCATACTTGAGATTATTTCAGTTGGCCGAATCGCATCAAAGTAGTCCATGCAAAAAGCAACTCTACCCTCCAGTGTAGAAGATTCCAATTCCAATAGCAGTGTTATAAAAAGTCGGCCAGATTAACTTTTCTGTAACGGAATTCCGTAACTTTTCGAACGAGCTTTTGGATTTGATTTGATTTAGCACTCAATGGCCAATTCATTTTCCAATGCACGGCGTGCCTGACGTGCGTCCGAAAAGTTACACAATCGACCAGCGAGTTTACGTCGTCCACTTGGAGGCTGCCAATTGAAAGCCGGTGATCCACTTCCGCTCAGCGATTTCTTGCCATATTGGTATCTGTTTGCGCTGCGACCTCTCCGCGTCTCTTCAATTTCATTGCGAATAGTACTCAGTTGAGCTAGCCATGGTATACATTTCCGGTTATAGCCGGGCTGTAGAGGAGAACAGCGGGACAGCGTGGCATCCGGACATACAAAGGATTTTTCGACCCAGCTGGAGAGAACTTCGTTCGCTTCGCTCGTTCGATAATATTTCGCACATAAGTTGGTCGAATCCACGAACTCCAGATTGAAAATATGAAGGGGTGTTATTCGCTACGCGCTAATGCGGCTCACCCCGCCGGGCACCCGTGACGAAACTAGACCTCTACTCGTACCTACGCTTATACGTAGTTACTACGCATCGCGGTGTCAAGATCCGTCAAGATATATACAGGGTGTACCAAAAATGGGGTGTGAACCGATCAAGGGCTTAACAGGTATCGTGTTCTGATAAGAAAAAACTGTTTTTTTTGAGGATTAATGGGTGAGCGTTGAGGTGAGCATAAAACAGAATAGACGGGCTGGAGTTGCAAGCGGCCATAGGCAGCGGCACGCCTTAAGTCACCGACGTGGTTTAAAATAACTTACTTTAAAAACAAAGTTTTAACCGACTTCAATTCAGTACCCCGCCAAGCCACGAGAACATTTCCACATTTCTTTTCTAATTTACCACATGAACTGATTTCCGAGAGCAAATGCGTTGATTATTAGAGAAAAAACCCAATCGCTGTATGTGACCCGATAATATTTGAAGACTTCCGTCGATTCCACAAGGATCACCTTTGGCACTTCATTAGTTGCTATTTCAACGAAATCTTATCAGAATCGGTGACGTACATTTTGTAATTTTAAGTACATAATTGAGGAATTCCATAAGTCATCTGTGGTCTTCATCATCAATTCCACTCCACCAAATTTATGATTTCCGGGTGTAAATACACGAGTTACTTATAATAGAAAATACCAAAATCACTACACGCGTGCTTAATATACTTAATTGAAGAGTTCTCTCAATTCCTCATGGATCCCATCAACCAATTGAATTTTTGAACTAAAAGTAACCCACCTGGAAGCATATACTTACAAACAAAAAAAAATACGAATCGGCTCATCAATGACGGAGTTCTGAGGTAACAAACAAGGAAAAAAAAGAAAAGAAAAAAAAATACACCCGATGAGAATCCCTTCCTTTTTGACGTGTCCTTGACGTGTCAATCTCAATGAATTCGTTGTGCATATGTCACTGCATCCCTGAAGTACCTTAGTACAAAGAACTTTCCCCGCCGAGTGAATATGCATGCAACCGCCAACCGCGTCAAGGTCAAAACGAAAGTCGGATGTCCGTCTTGAAGAACAATGGCTATGTCTGAACTAAAGGCCGTTCGTGGATCAGTCTAGTTTAGTTAAGACAGTGGTTGTGTGTGATCCTGAGATTACTAAGACTCCGCTGTCTGTCTGTCAGTCTGTCACCAGGCTGTATCTCGTGAACCGTGATAGTTAGACAGTTGAAATTTTCATAGCTGATGTTTTCTGTCTCCGCTATAACAACAAATACTAAAAAACAGAATAAAATAAATATTTAAGGGGGCTCCCATACAACAAAAGTGTTTTTTTACCGTTTTTATGGATAACAGTACGGAACCCGTCGTGCGCGAGTCCGACTCCCACTTGGCCGGTTTTTTGTTTATTTCACATTTACTTATTATTCTGAAGTATATTACCTATAGAAGATGATAATTAATATTTGCAATGCTGATGCGTTGCGCGAGAAAGCCAGCGACGCTACCACGAAAACCGAATCTCGAAGTTCGTATCTCTATCTCTGTCGTGCGAGTAGGTACCTTAAAACATAAGTGCGTTAGAGACGGAGATATCCGAACTTCTTAATTTGATTTTCGTGGGTGGCGCCGCAGCTCTTCGGTCACCAGCCCCCCTATTCTGTAACTTGTTTAAGCTCACCTCAACGCTCACCCACAAATATATCTTGACGCCGCGATGCGTAGTAACTGAGGTCTAGTTTCGTGACGGGTGAACCAATTTAGCGCGTAGTGAATAACAGCCCAGGTTGCATCAACCAGACGTTTCGCGATTTCCGCAAATAACTTATGCGCACGGGACCCCACGGGCCGAGGGTCTCGACGCCAAATAGATAAGTATATATGATGTGCTGATATTATTGCACAAATGTACAGTCGGCCTCTTAAGTTGCTGAACACATAAGTTCCTTGGCAGGTTGGCAGTTTAATGCGACACGGTACAAAGGTGTTAAGCCGTTTGTGAGGCTGACAGTACAGTCTAGTTCAAAGATATGTTTAAATTTTTCGCCGTATTACAATGGAATAAGGTCCAATAATGTAAACATATATTATCTTCGTCGTTAACTCTACAAAAGTAACTAGGTATGCCCCTGGTCGATCGTGTTACGCATTGAACATACGCGCTTACGGCAGGTAGATCTGAATTTCACTTTTTGTATGTGAAAATGACAGTTGAGTTGTCCTAAAGTGTTCGAAAAGTTACGTGATCACTCAGACCCCTTATCACATCATATCACCCAAAACTCGAGTCATTGCACTTTTCGTTAGGAGGGCAGCATGGTCGGCCTTATCACGCGATAAGTGACAAGATAGAGCGTCCGTCTTGTTCTATTGAACGGTGTCAGCCAGTGACGGACGCTCTATCTTGTCACTTATCGTGTGATAATGCCGTCCCATGCTACTTGGTCTGGTAACGGTTTATTGATTAAAATCTCTTTTCAGAGATAAGTAATTGATAAGTATTAAGTAGATGATGTTCGTGATATAGGTGATAACTTCGTGGTCTACTTAAACCGGATGTGGCCTGTAATAGGAGCAATAAATTTAAAGGATAACTCCATAAAATATCCAGAGTTAACTATTCTATTTCAGTCCCAGCGTTTCAAAATTATTGAATTCGGGAAAAAAATATATGAAGTTGTGATCCATAAGTATTTAAAACTTGTTAGGACGATATCGTACGTAGCATGTAACTCATTAAATATCTTGCTAGGACACTGAGCACTTATTATTAATGTCTTTGTTTTCCATAAATTTTTGGAGGTATTTCCATTTTGCACGATTCTTTTAATTTAAAATGTAAAATAATATTGATAGTAGGTATTCCAGTTAAGTAAAAAAAACAGCCATGCTTTTACTTAAAAAAGTGCTTTTTTCTTGTTTTTGATTTGTTAAACCACTTACTGATTGCTGATTGGCTTAATAATAATAATAATATAAGGCGTAGGGATGTGACGTCCCCATCGCCCACCAGATTTCTGGTGCAATCAGTGGCGGGCTGTTAGGGCGTAGCGACCCTACGTACCTGAGTACTCCTGGGGGTGTCCTGTGGTCAGGTTGAGCCGACCGGGTGGATGGTTGGACAGGCCCCCTGTCTCTGGCTTGCCTTTACTGGCCGTTCAGAGTGGAGTCGCAAGAGCTGTTGCTCGAGGGTTGATGTGGACACCTAAGTGGCGAGTTGGCTATATGTTTAAAGTCCAGTGCCACCTCTCTTCCCCCAGCTTTCTGACCGGTGTTGCCCTTAGGCCATTTTTAATGTCGCTATTAATAGGGGCCCATCTAGCAGTTGGCGAGTCACCGTCTGCCAGAGATAAAAAGTGAGACAGTTTTATTAGGCAGGCGTCCGATGTTTCACCCAATAGCCCAGCCACTAGTCCATCATTTTCACCCAATAACCCGTTTCATTTAGATTCCATCAATCATCAATAGCGTCGGTGAACTGGTTACGTTTCGGGGATCTCTTCGGGGAAACCGAAGGTTTTGCCTGTGCAATTGCGGACGAAGTTATCATGACGAACAATTACCGGAGGTATATCCTGAAGGACGGTACGGTCGACATTTGTCGGGCATGCCGCCGTCCCGGGGAGTCACTCAGGCATATTATCTCCGGTTGTGGTCATCTTGCTAACGGCGAGTACTTGCACAGACATAACCTTGTAGCCAGAATTATTCACCAGCAACTTGCTCTGCTATACGGTCTTGTGGTCTCCGAAGTGCCTTACTATAAGTACACACCTGCGCCAGTTCTCGAAAATGGTCGTGCCACGCTCTGTTGGGATCGATCTGTCATCACAGACAGGACTATTCTTGCCAATAGGCCTGATATCGTGCTGACAGATCGATCGAAACGCCAGGCAGTGCTCGTCGACATCACCATCCCTCATGACGAGAACCTCGTGAAGGCCGAGAAGGACAAAGCCAGCAAGTACCTAGACCTGGCTCACGAGGTAACCGCTATGTGGGATGTTGATTCGACGATCATCGTCCCGATAGTCGTTTCGGCGAATGGTTTAATAGTGAAGAGTCTGGACCATCACCTCAAGAGACTCTCGCTAGATGGCTGGATCAAGGGTTAGATACAGAAGGCGGTACTCCTGGATACTGCGCGGATAGTCAGGAGGTTCCTGTCTCTGTCGCCCTGACCGCCGGTAGCTTAGGCCCCACCTCGCTGCCGGCTGCACCCTAGGTTAGGTTTTTATAATGATTTTATGTTTTGTATGTATAGTTTTATATTTTACTTTTTATAATATTATTGTACAAACCTAACTTAAGATAAAATATGAATAAAGAGAATAATAATAATAATAAAATCATTTATTTCAGGCAGAGCCCATAAAAGTGTTACTAGGCCAAACCTATTGTTAATAACAGCCAGAGATCACAAACACAGCATACGAGACAATTATAACCTAACATAATTATAACTATAACCTACTTATAATTATAACCGGATGAGCATAAAGGATTCAGAAAAGTTTATTTAAAATATAAAATCACCAATTGAATAACCTAACGCGAATTAAATAAAATGATTATAATTAGCTACAATACATTACGTCCAAGAATTTATTAAAAATATAATTAATTTTATCACAGAATATGGAATATGGAAATGTCAATATTATTTAATTAAGTAGAAATGTCAAACACATTAAATTTAAAGAATATAAATTATAAATAAAAAAAATAAGAAGTTAACATTCAGGATAATTATAATTAGTTAGTTAGTTAGTATTAGTTAGTAGTATTAGATTAATAATCCTCCGTTTCATTTATTGCTCCTATTACAGGCCACACCCTGTATGTGTAAACGCGAATGAAATAAAATGATTATAATTAGCTACAATACATTACGTCCAAGAATTTATTAAAATATAATTAATTTTATCACAGAATATGGAATATGGAAATGTCAATATTATTTAATTAAGTAGGAATGTCAAACACATTAAATTTAAAGAATATAAATTATAAATTAAAAAAATAAGAAGTTAACATTCAGGATAATTATAATTAGTTAGTTAGTATTAGTTAGTAGTATTAGATTAAAAATCCCCCGTTTCATTTATTGCTCCTATTACAGGCCACACCCTGTATATGTAAGTCCTTAATCTACTTATTTGCTTACCTAACAACAGTAAAACAACCACCTAAATGTAGGCAATAATAAAAACGTGAAGAATGCGATTAACTTTCAAGAAGTAATTAATTCCCCAAGACATCAGCATAATCAGCTAATAAAAGTAATGCTTTTAGTATTCAAATGGTACTCAATACTGATTTACAGCATCAACAATACGAGAAACGGCCGGCGAGCGAGTAAACACGGACCGTTAGTCGGCGTATAAAGGCGCGCGCGAGCACGCCGCCGGCAGTCCGCGATCCGCCGCCATGCGTCCCCTCGTGCCTGTGGTAGTCGCGATCCTTGCGCTGCTTGCGCCCGCGCACCCCGCAGCGCTCCCCAAGACAGACCTGGACAAGAAACTCGACAGCATCAAGGATGTCCTCGACATACCGCAAGCCCCCGAGAAACACATCGATCAAGAGAACACCATAAAAGACATCGACAACCAGCTGAAGAAAGCGGAACCGATCCCCGTTAAAGTCGTAGAGGACGTGCCTAGCGAAGAATCCGTCAAAAGGGTCGAAATTGACATGAAGCATCCCGGAGAACCCCAGCGACAGGAACACGAGACGCAGAACCCGGAGCATTTCGAAGACGAACATGGCGCCGCCGCCACTATTAAACAAATGATCAAAGACACACAAGTAGTCTTCAATAAAGGCTTCCACGATGTCAGCGAACACATCGTTGAGTGGGTCCAGGATAACAAGCCTGAAATCTCACTTAGAGACAGCATTAAAGACCTACAGGAAACGTTCACGGAAAACATCGAAAAACTAAACTCCACTCTCCAAAGCTACTGGAACCAAGGCGCCGATGGAGAGAAACAAGAGGATATCCAGAAAGTTCAGTCCGGCTTGCAAGTACTGGAAGAAAAGTTTGTAACTGGAGTGCAAACCTTGAATAACGGTGTGCGGAACCTCGCTGTGCTGAAGGGATCCCGTGATGACGCCAGCACCACCACCCCCAAGCCCTCCGGCCTACCATTCCCGGGCTTCGTGACCAACTTCTGGAACTCAATGACGCAGAGCTTCAGCAACGTGACCCACCAGTTCCAGAGCATAATCGGACAGGGCATCAACGGCACGGGACAAGATCCGGGCGTTCAGGCCGACGAGACCTCCGCGTCCACGTCGAAGCCGACCGTGTGGCAAAGCGTCCAGAACCAGATCCAGGGTATCTTCCAAGGCAGGCCGCAAGGCGCGCAGAGCGACGAGCAGCCGGCGCAGAGCGGGCCGTTCGCTCAAGTGATCCAGAACGTTCCGCTGCTGCAGAACTTCGTTAACTTCATCCAGCCGAAGCCCCAGTCATCGGAGCCCGCGCAGCCCGCCCAAGCCACCAACAGTGAAGGCAGCAACGCCGTCCCTGCCGAGCCGGCGAAGCCCTCAGACCAACACAAGAAGCCAGACCAGGAAGTGACCGTCCAGCCCGCGGCTCAGGGCCCGATTCAACAGATCATGCAGAAGAACCCCATCGTCCAGGGCATCGCTGGTGCTGTTCAGAAGATTCAGCACACCATCACGAACCCTGAGAAGCCTAGGGAAGAGCCGGTAGAGAAGAAAGGTAGGTCATCTAATACCAACATAATAACACATAAGTTGACGACCGGTTAGCCTAGTGGGTAGTGACGCTGCCTACGAAGCTGAAGGTCCTGGGTTCGAATCCCGGTAAGGGCAAATATTTGTGTAATGAGCAAAAATATTTGTTTCGGAGTCATGGATGTTTTTCTATGTATTTAAGTATTTATATCTATTATATATATCGTCGTCTAGTACCCATAACACAAGCCTTACTGAGCTTACTATGGGACTAGGTCGATTTGTGTAAGATTGTCCCCTTATATTTATTTATTTATTTATTTATTTAAGTCACAAAAAATATCCTTAAATGAGGTTTCCACATTATAACTATTTTTTTTTATTATATTTCTCTACCTACTAGAGTAGGTTAATATTCTATATTTATATTAGAAAACAGAAATTACAATACAATCTACGACATAATATTATCTAGGTATGCTAGGTATCATCCCATCAGATCAGCGACTCAGGAGCACATCGACAACTGGGATTATGTATGCTGTTGTTTAGTTCTGACTTTGTGTTGTTTCCTTGTAATGTGGTTTATGAAATGTTTTATCTTCTCCTAAAAGGGGACGAGAAAGGCGGGTTTTACCCGTGGCACGGGGGTTATGGCCACAGCGGGCACAGACCGGGAGACGGTATGTACACTGAAACCGAATCATCCCTTAAATATTGGACAAACCTTTCATTTACTCCCATATTAATATGTATAAGAAGTCTATTTTTAAAAATTGATACGTTTAAGTTACAATCTCCTACTTATGTTTTGCGTATCATGTATTGATTTACTACTTAGTTTTGCTTTCCATAATTATCTTTTAAATTTATCAAAACCTATTTACGTATATCCACTCTACTGCTGTCCAAAATAGTAAAGTTAACATACTTATAGTTAACACTCCTTCTCCTTTCAACTTTTATACCTATGTATGTATGAACAATTGAACATGTCAAACGCCGCTTGAGAGAGAAAACCTCGTAATTTTCCAACGAAGAACATGGTTAGGTAGGTATTTACTATATTTAACCGATCATTCGATCGAACAAGAATAAAAAAGTATCCCTAACAATTTTGAGGTTGAAACTATTCCATTTTCAGCAAATCCGGTCAAACTGTTCTGATCTTCTGATTTCCACATTTGTAGTTCTCATACATGATCATTCTAATTAGACTAGATAAAATTAAAATAGGCTCTCACTAGTTTTGAATTGTACACGTATTAAGTACAGTGCACAGTAAAAAAACATAACCCTTCTTCTGAGGCAGTCAGGTAATTACACGGTCTTATTTTTGAGGCCAACAAGATTAAGCAATTTCAAACTAGACTAACATAACCAGCAAGAACGACAAGGTTCAACTCTCAAGCGGCACACCGTTATGTCCATAGTGGCCGCCTGGCAAGCGTTCGTAACCGGTCTGATAGGGTCCATAGGCGCCACGATCAACGGTACCACTACCGTCCTATCTCAGGCCGTCAACACCGCGATCAACACACTGGGTGACAACATACAGGTACCAGCGAGTGTCAGTCGATAATTGAGTCATGTTTACGGTGTTTAAGGAATGCGCCTTCTTTTTAACAAGGTTTAATTAGCTGCGCGTTGGTATACCTTGCCCATATTTTTTGGGACACTGCGAAATATAACAGAGTGATTATAACATTTCACTTGAGTGCTCCTTTTTTTGGTGGAAGCTTTTATTGCAGATGTGCACAGTCACAGAACATATATGTTACGAGAACAATAAATATATTGTATGTTGCAAAGTAACGCCTGATTCAATATTTTACAGAACATATAAATAAGTCATCGACTACCGACACGTTTAGAGTAGAGTCCCGTGGTAACACGATGGGTTTAGTTATTTCCTTTTTATTGCTAAAATAATCCATATTTTGAAAATGTGGAGCGTATACGTCATAGAAAACAAGAAGTTTTGTTATTATTCAAAAACTGATGGCCTTCCGTGAAGTATTTGCGCCGTCCTAATGTTTTATTTTCTTTATTAGAGGGAACTTAGGATTTTTCTATCGAGGAAAGTATACGTAATCGTGTTTCTAAGTGAATCCTTAAATATCTTATATAGGAATAGCAGAACTAAAGCTTTAGTACTAACAATACAGCAATGTTTCAAACGAACGCAATATATTCATAATTTCCTCGGTGCAGCCTTAATGAGTTGAGTTGATATGGCCACTTTCTGTCATATTGTTGCGTTGTAACTGAATTTACAAAAGTATGCCAGATTTCAGCTCAATCATTCGGGCATCGGAAATAGGCCGAAAAGTGGCTTGCACATTTTGCAGGATAACCTACACACTTTAACTTATTTACGTATGAACGAACTTAAATGAAAGCTTGTTATTAATCAGTAGGTGTGACAGTGACTTTAATATAAGATGATAACTTTTTTTAAATCTCTCGAAGTATCCAGGACCCATCATAAATTGTACACGGTATACTAACTCGCCTCAAATTAAAGCGAGCGAGAAACAGCGTAACTTAGACCTCTGATTGAGTGGTTGTTATGAACCCTGAGAGGTCAAGTCATACTAGGAACGGTGAAGCGAGTTGAGAATCGCAGAGGAATCCGCCTTAGTGAGTGAACATGACATCAATTACTACATGAATGGGATACATAAAATACACCAAAACATTCGTTCATTTGTGTACGATTGTTACTGCTGCTTTTTTCGATATCTAGCACGGTTAGCAAACGGCGCGGGAGTTGTCACGCGGCGAGATAGACTAATTAGAAAGGGACGGTTAGTCTACCGCCACGAGACAGCTCGCGCGCCTTCTTGTGCTAATGCTGATACAACAAATTTTTGGTGATATTTTGTGGTCGCATTTATTTGGAAAACGCGTTTTTTGTGGCTTTTTGTGTCGTTGTGTCCGTCGTTGTTAACGATATGCTTTGAGGTAACGAAGAGCACTTTGGAGTTTGAAATCAAAAACCAGGATCATTCTCTCTTTTTCACCCTTTTTCTAACGATTTGAGAGTGAAAAAGATCAATACAAACGAAGTTTCTGCGTTTTCTAACTTCAAAGTCTCCGGTTTGAGCTTCGTGTCGAGAAAACTGCTTTCCATATTGCCAGCTTTTGTGTGTCTCTGTGTTTTCGTGTTTGTATTTTTTGTGTGATTTGTGTTTTTCGTCCTTTGTGTCTTTAACGTGTCGAGTGTTCAATATGCGTAAGATGGTCCCTTATATATTTTTTATGTAATAGCGTGTTCTTCCCTTTTAACCTTTTTTTAATTATCTAGGTGTTGCTCCTGTTATGATCATTCTATAGTGAATGGAAAACTTATCGTCATCTATATACAACTGTACCTGCTCTTCAGGGTACTTATTTAAAAATATCTGAAAATGAACTGTCTGATAAATAATAGAGTCGCATTCAGATATTTGTGAGCACATAACTAGTTAGTTTGCCCCAGTATCAAGTCACGAAAACTGAAAATTTGGTACGCTGTCTAGTATACATAGAAGTCACCAAAAATATTGAAACATTAAAATTCGCCTTAGTATTTATTATACAATTTGGTGTTTTTAAATGTAAGTGCAACTCGAAAAATGTGTTACCGACTTTAACCAATATTCGAATTACCTACCTTCGCCAGACTGCAGGGAGACGATTGTGGTAGGTACCTTCTAAAAATCTGCACTGTATATATATGTATATATGTTACTAGCTACCCGGCCCGGCTTCGCACGGTTAGTGCGTAGGAATGAAGCATTTCCCCGCGGTAAAAAGTAGCCTATGTTCATCAGAGATAATGTCGGCTTCTAATTGAAAAATAATTTTTCAAATCGGTCCAGTAGTTTCGGAGCCTATTCAATACAAACAAACAATCAAATCTTTCCTGTTTATAATATTAAGGTAGATGTAGATTAATGCCAGGCAAAGTAGGATAGGTATATCTTGTTTTAAGTAGATACTTTATGGGTAGTAAAACTTTCTGGCATAAGTTAGGTCTGAGAAAATCAGGTTCTAGGCCACTGTCAAGTGTATTTGTCTCAAAACAATAGACACTTTCTGTCCTGCCACAAAGTCATGTACAAAGTCGGTCGAAAGAGAGAACACAGTAACGTAAAAGTAAAATGGACACTATTACAGTTACACTTGTGACGCTGCAACACTTGTGACGCTGTAACACTTGTCATTACAATGTAGGTAGAGCTTAGGTAGACTTATATGTGATGGATATTTCTTTAATCCTTTCAGGGATTAAGAGTCCGCAGCAAGCTCGTTTCTCCATACAAACGTAGTTACGCTGATAAACTGGAACCATATTTTATAAAACAAACGAAATACAGCAAAAACGAGTTTTGTATAAAAAAAACTTAAATTCGCTGTATTTTTTTACTATGGTACCTGAAGCTACATAAACTAATTAGAGACATAGATATACCGCATGTCAATGTATATGCAAAGTTTCGTCACAATCCAACAGGTAGTTTTAAAATGAGAGAGTAACTAACGTTTGTGTGGAAAGGTGAAATTCGGCCGAGCTTACTGCGGACTCTTAATGGCGCTAGAGGGAGATCCTATCCTAACACACACACTCTTGAGACAAGTTCATAGGAGGGAAAAATGTAACTTGTTTTTTATACAAAAACGGTAGCAAACAACTTGAGACGAGCCAAAAGGTTTTCATTCCATTCTCAAGATCTTTATTCTTCACATAGGTACGTGCCGCTAGGATAGTTGCGTGCAGATATTTTAATAGATTACTTAATTCCCGTAAAGTCACTGTTTCAGATCATCTCATAATTTGCGCCTATTATTGATCCCCGTACACAATACATTTAAATTGAGGTCAGACTTACTTACACCTCACTCGTACTAGCATCAGCACAGCCGAGTGTACCCTGAGCGCCTACTAAATTATACTAAGCAATGTTGTCGATAAAACGCTTAAGAAAATGTACTAAAATAACCAGTCTAACTAATATTGTGTCTACTCTCAATAATTAAGCCCGCCATAAAAAAAAAGTTAACGCAGTATGAACTTGAGTACAGTCACCAGTATTAATATCTGCCATAGCAAAGTAGGCAAAAAATATCTGATAAATCAAAGCGGCCCTGGAAATAGAGTTGTGTTAGATATTTATGCGGGCTTTGTTGCACGTATCGATGCTGCACGGCTATCACGCGACGGCGCGCGAGCTCTCGATTTTTCTCGCACTGTCCGTCTCTCTCTTATTAGAACACTTAGAACAAGAGGTGTAGTGCGAGAAACATCGAGAGTATGTCGCGGCCGTCCCATGATAGACGTGCTAGTGACTAGTACAGGTTATATCGAAAGCTGTACCTAACATTCGTCACATTCTGACAAGAGTGGTGCGAAAGTAAAGGTACCTGAGGGGTGATCAGTGATCACGTAACGTTTTGAATGCACCTTAGGACAACTCAACTGTCATTTTCCCAAACAAAAACTAATATTTAGATCTACCTACCTGACGCGCGTTCAATGCGTTACGTGATCGACCTGCTTATGGCACGTAAAGAGAGCGCTGGATGCCATATACTTAAAGTGTATGCCGCCAGCGTTCTTTTTACGTGCTTTGAAGTCTAGCTTCGTCCTTATAACAGTTATAACCGTAACCATCATACGCCCCTCCCTACGTGGCCTCTACCTACGAAATACTTTGTCAACTTTAGCGGGCCTCACTATAAGAACCATATTGTAATATTCCCTACTTCCACAGGGGATAATAGCGACGTCAACAGCAGCGGGGTAACGAGCGCTCCCATCGAGGCCGAGAAACCGGCCGTCGAGGCCGCCGCGAGTCCCGAAATCATCCCAGTGAGTCCAGAGGCCGTCCCGGCGAAGCCTGAGGCCGCAGCCGTCAAACAAGACTGAATCAGTCACAGTGTGATATAAGCTAGTATTTATTAATTAGTGTGAATGTACAAATAAGAATAATGATATAAATTTTATATCAAAGTGGAATGTTTCTTTTTTTAATTTAAACGATAATCCTCCAACATAGGTAGGTAGATACTCAATTGGAAGCATGCCGGCAGATTTCCAAGTTGAATCATTTCTGCAAAGTTTAAGTAGGTACGGTGTTGTTACGTAACAGCTGATGTATTTAAATGCTGATTTGAATAAGCTTATCATACTTATCAGCATTTAAATAAACGCACACCTGCGAATCGTGTACCTATCGACATCCTGCGTTAAACGAAACTGATTATAATAATTGCAGTGAATTCTTACATTGAAGCGCATTACTGTAAGTCCACTTACAACCATGATCGGCGTCCACTGCATCTCTCTCATACCGTGCATAAACAGAGGGAAAGGTACAGTTAAGTGTAAAAATATGTGTGCATCCAACTTACTCATAAATATGTCCCATCGCTCTTATGTCAGCGGGTTAAGGTTTCAGTGCATATTTATGAGAGGATTAAATCGATACATACTTTTGCACTTGACTGTACCCGACACGTGGACGCGGACTATTGTGCCAGTACAACAAAGGGATCCTACAAATGTAGCAATTTATCATAACAACCGACGGAGATGCAGCTGTAGTTGGAATAAGGTAGCCATACAGTATACCTTTCATTTTAACTTTAGCTACGTCTCTGTCGATTGTTGTGTTAAATTGCTACCGTTTTCACCGGTACTTTGCACTGGTGGCGTCATTCTGAAGGAGGCAGCGCCGAGCGAACTCACTTTTGGCTCAGGCTCGGTGCGGGACGGTCGTCATACTGTTTTGCGTCGTATTTTGTCGTACGATTGTAATATTTGTAATTAAAAGTTAATTTGCTGATTAATTCACGTTTTTATTCTGATTTTTCCTAAGAATATGATCTCTTATATGACCAATTTCTTTCTTTAAGATAAAAGTATAGCCCCAATAGTCAAAGGATAAGTTAAGCTTTTCAACTATCTTGATGGTGGCACGCCAACCGGCGAAGAATTTTAGTCTTGTTGCGTCCAACCGTGTCAGTGGCAGAAAAGCGAGTCTAAAGTACTTACACGTACAGTTCGTAAGAAAGAAATAAGATGGGTTTAGCAAAGAACTGTTGTATTTAGTAGATGGTTGGCTACATGATGAATAAGATTTTACTTCTTTCTAAGTCTCAATTTAATATTTCTCAGAATTCAGAATAAAAATAGGTTCGGAACGGTGCCGATGTCAGCTGTCAGCCTATCACTGTCAGTGCAGTGTCAGAATACGTGTTTTGAAATATTGAGGTTATGTTATTATTGCTCCGTTCACGTTTTCTCTTTAAAAACAGTATAAATTAATATCCTCTGTATTATGAACGACTTAAACCTGAGGATTAGTGGACGGATCGGAGAGAAAGTCAAAAAACCCGCAGCGCCGTTGTCTATGCCTTATTGGAAGAACGAAATACCGGGTTGGTATACTTTATTTATTTTAGTTTTAAAGGGAGAGCTGCTTCCGGCGTTCTGGTTGCTACACGTGCAAAAATTTTGTCTCAATATATAAATAGTTTTTTTTTGCCATTCCGGTTGAAAATCAACATTAATTTGTTTTGTGTGGTGGTGGGTTAACTGCCTAGTGGTAAGTGGTTGTTTTGTGAGCGTCTTAGTGCGGTGATGGAGGAGCCGGAGCCCCCTGACGGGGGCGGTGTTCTGGTAGACCTTCCCAGGGGTGAGTTCACCCAAATTACCCAGAGCGAAGACCTTGAACATGCTGTTGCTGATAAACGTCGTAAGCCCGACCACGATTCTTCCCCCGCTTCTAAAAGAAACGATAGATTACCCGCGACAGCGTCTAATCAGCATACGTACACAATCCCGGAATTCGCTCCCGGTACTAAAGTAACATTCGGAGCTAATGATTTAGGACCTTATAATGTTCAAGTGATTAAAACTGAAGATGCCTCTCCTGGTTCTCCCTTCAGAATATTAAAGTTTGCACAACTTATGCACAAATACTCAGTGAAAGGTATCATTAAGGGAGGCATTATGGCTAGTGGTCGTAGTCGGGTTACTGTTGGGTTTGAGAGCTCTGCTGCTGCAAATGCTTATTTAGAACACTCTTTTTTCAAAGAAAACCCTCAGTATTCATGCTCAATACCAATGTTCAGTGTAACCAGGTCAGGTTTGGTGAAGAATATTCCTCTTGATTGGCATTTGGAGGAGTTTGTGAACTCCATTGAATGTCCAGATATTGGCAGTAGAGTTATTAAAGCCCGTCGTCTGAATAGGAAAGAAACTCTAGATGGAACAACCACATGGTTCCCAACCCAAACTGTTGCCTTGACATTTCTAGGACAAAAATTGCCTGAAAGAGTCTTCTGCTTTTATACCTCGATTCCAGTTGATCTTTACAAACTGCCAACAATACAATGCAATAACTGCTGCCGTTTTGGTCACACCAAGACCAACTGCCGTTCAAAGCCTAGATGTTTTAAATGTGCCGCCCTAACCCATAATGGGGAGAGCTGTAGTGTCCCAGAGACCAGTGCATCTTGTATATCATGTGATGGCCCCCACTTTGCTACAAACTCATCTTGCCCCGAACATAAAAGACAGAAGGACATAAAGGTTGTTATGGCAGACGAAAATATTTCTTACACTGATGCAGCCCGCCGCTTTAGATCCGTCAAACGTAATTTTTCTGATGCTGCCCGCTCTTTGGCTTATCCAAACCAGCATTCCCCGGTCTCTTACTCCCAAAATAACACCCCTTCTACTTCTCAGACGCCTGCCCCCCAAACTACCTCTTACAAGAGGACAATACTGATCCCCAGACGCAAGACCCCAGTATTAGGCAAAGGTTATGATAAAGCTGCCCATGATGAAATCACTAATGCACCCCAATATTCACAGCCAAATGGTTGTGCATTAAATAACGAAGGTGTTCCTAATGACAATCTTATTAGGTCACTCGCAAACTCTTTGATGATTATCCTATCGAAATTCTCAGAAATTATACCGAACAACGTCCTTGATGCTTTGAACCAGCTCATTACTTTACTCGACACCCTATCTGTTAATGGCCCCTACAGCCATCCAATGGAATTGTAGGAGTATCCGACATAAAAAATCTGAATTGTGTTTTTTAATTAATAAATATAATCCGGTTCTTTTGGCCATCGCTGAGACATGGTTGAAGCCTGGCTCCCGTTTTAGGGTGCCTGGCTTTGCATGTCTTAGAGATGATAATGACGATGGATGGAATGGTTGTGCCATCCTCGTTAAACATTCCCTCCCCTTTTCTTTGATACCCATCCCTTCCCATTCATCAGGTTTTAATATTATTGCATGCCAAGTCTTAAACTCAACTTTTGTTTCCCTTTACATTCCCCACCCTAATCAGTCTATTATTTCAGAGTTAGACTCAATTCTTGCCCTTCTACCAGGTCCATTAGTTGTCATGGGTGACTTCAATTGTCACCACACCATATGGGGATCTGCCTCTTGTGACTCCAACTCCTCTCGCTTGCTAGAGGTATTTGATAATGTCAATCTATGCCTAATGAATGATGGGTCCCCTACTAGAAGAACTTCTCCACTTCAAAACTCTAGCTCTGTTGACCTAACCTTGGTTTCACCTAGGCTGGCTCCTCGAATAGGCTGGCAAGTTCTTACTCGCTCCCATGGCAGTGATCACCTTCCTATCTTCATTTCTCTTCCTTCTGCTACGCCTATTCCTACTCCATCTTTTCCCCCCCTCTTAAAATATAGATTAGAAAAGGCTGACTGGCCAGAATTTACAGCTTTAGTATCTAATGAAATTAACTCACTTCCTCCAGTTTCAGATGACAACTTCCTGCTTTTATACTTTAATTTCATTACAATTCTCTCTAATGCTGCTTCTGCCTCTATCCCTCTTAAAAACTCTTCTTGTGGCAAAATTTCCTCTCCCCCGTGGTGGGATGCTGACTGCACTGCGGCAATTAAAAAAAGGAATGCAGTAGAAGATACTTTTGCCAGTGATCTATCTAGCCATGAAAATTACCTAGTCTTCCAATCCACAAATGCCCGTACCAAGCGACTGTTATCCACAAAAAAAAGACTTGGGTGGACCCGATTTTGTGAAAGCTTGTCTCCGTGTACTCCTTCTTCTTTGGTGTGGAGGAACATTAAGCGTTTCCGGGGATCCATATCCCATTCTACTGGCAACCTTCTATCTAATGATTCCTACTTATGGATTGACCCTTTTCTTGATAAGTTGGCT
Source organism: Epinotia bilunana (assembly GCA_947049275.1). Taxonomy (NCBI): domain Eukaryota; kingdom Metazoa; phylum Arthropoda; class Insecta; order Lepidoptera; family Tortricidae; genus Epinotia; species Epinotia bilunana. The sequence continues at coordinate 1,365,545 of OX346266.1, read as the reverse complement.
CCTCCTTATGTTCCGTCTGAGGACTCTTTACCGTCTTTGTCTCCTTCACTTCCATCTAATTCAAGAATGGATGAACCTTTTTCCTCCTCTGAATTATTCCTAGTGTTGGACCACCTCAAAGACTCTACTCCGGGAATTGATGGGATCCCTTATTCCTTTATCAAAAGATGCTCTGATTCGTCGAAATTATTCTTCTTGTCCATAATCAATAAAATTTATAGTTCAGGCACAATTCCAGATACTTGGAAGAAGCAAATAATAGTTCCCATTTTAAAACCTGGAAAAGATCCCAGTGACCCTTCAGCATACAGGCCTATTGCTCTCTCGTCTGTGCTAGCAAAGATTCTAGAGCACCTTATTAAGAATAGACTCGAGTGGATCTTGGAAAGTCGTGGAATCATTGCTAACACACAGTTTGGTTTCCGCCGAGGAATGGGAACAATAGACAGCCTGAGTATCTTGACGTCGGATATTCGTTTAGCATTCTCAAGGGGCCAACACTTAGTTGGCGTGTTCTTAGACATAACATCCGCATATGACAGTGTCCAGCTTCCGCTACTCAGGCAGAAGATGCATCAGCTGAGTCTGCCGGTAAGGATGGTCAATGTTATATGCAACTTATTTATGGACCGCTCCATCTACGTTCGTTTTCAAGGCTCATTGATGCCTCCTAGGAGTGTATGGAGGGGTTTGCCGCAGGGTTCGGTTTTGAGTCCTATCCTGTATAGCCTATACACCGCCGACCTTGATAAGTCTGTCAACTGCTTCTGCGACATCCTCCAATACGCAGACGACCTGGCGCTTTACTTTGCCTCTGATTCCATCTCGGAGTGCGCAGTTTCTTTGAACTCAGGTCTCAATTACTTAAATGTTTGGCTCACGGATCATGGCCTCTCTTTGTCTACTTCTAAGAGCTCTGTGGTAGTTTTTAGCCGAAAGCGGAGTATTCCAGACATTTCCATAGTCCTCGATGACGAGACAATCCCGGTGTCAAGTTCAGTAAAGTTCTTAGGCCTTTATTTAGATTCACGGTTGACTGGTATTCCCCACTTAAATTACATTCGGAATAAATGCGAAAAAAGCGTTAACGTTTTGAGGGCTCTGTCTGGTGCTTGGTGGGGTTCTCACCCGTTCGTACAGAAACTCCTATATAATGCTATTATTAGGAGCCACTTTGACTATGGGTCTTTTTTGCTAGAGCCCTGCAGCAAGCTGGCCTTATCATATCTTGATAAGATTCAATCAAAGTGTTTGCGCATAATTTGTGGAGCAATGAAGTCCTCCCCCATCAATGCTCTTCAAGTGGAGTGCCTGGATCCGCCTCTTAGGTTAAGGAGACAGTTTCTAGCTGACCGCTTCCTTTTCAGGGCTGCCCAATCTTCTGATCACCCACTGATGTATCGGTTAAATTGCTTGGCCAATATTATTCCTTCTGCTAAATATTGGTCCCATAAGGATCTTCCCTGTCTCATCAAAAGTTTCCAGAAGCTTTCCGATGGCCCTCCTCTTCTGACTTCCCCAGCTAATCCTCTTTTTTTATTTGAATATGATTCTCTTATTTTCCAACCTAACATTATTTTATCCTTGGATTTGCAAAAATCTTCTCCTGGCGCTAATAATACTTTCTTAAGGATTGTATCCGAAAAATGGGATGGATGGCTCCTTGTATTTACAGATGCTTCAAAGCTATCTAAAGAAGGGTGTGTGGGTTCCGCTGTGTGGATCCCACAATACAAGATAGTTTTAAGTTTTAAAAGTCCTCCCATCACATCAGTATTTACAGGAGAAGCAATTGCCCTCTTTGAAGCAGTTTCTTTTATTGAATCTCACAAAATTCCAAAAGCTGCAATATTTTCGGACTCCCGTAGTTGTCTTCAGGATATAGCTAAGTTTCCTTTCCGCTCCAGAGACAATCGTTTAGTCAATCTAAAGACCCGAGAGGCTCTTTATAGGTGCGAATCTCTTGGGTTACAGGTGGTTTTGGCCTGGATCCCGAGTCATAGTAACATCGAGGGTAATGAGCAGGCAGACGCCTACGCCAAACAGGCAATAGAAATTGGTTGTCCCTCTCATTCAAGAAGTCATAGTCAAGATTTTCGTGCTTCCGCCAAAACCTTCCTGATTGAACATTGGTCGGAGGAATGGGCTATTACACGCTTATCGAAGGGTAAACATTATGGTAGTATCCAGCCTAATCTTCCTGTAAGACCCTGGTTTTTTAAATTTCAGAAGGCTAACAAATTCGCCACTTCTATCATAATCCGGCTACGACTAGGTCACGTCTGTTCACCGTCATTTCTTGCCAAAATTAGAGTTAGAGACCATTCTTTATGCGAGTGTGGCCTCGACGAGGGCACTCCAGACCATATCTTTTTTAGCTGCCCAAATATTTCATCTTCCTTGTACGATTCTCTTCCAGATTTCGTTCAGCGCCCTGCTAACCTCAGTTACATCCTTACATTTGCTGACACCCCATTTGTATACATACTTGCGAAATTTATTAACAACTTTAATATCAAGCTCTAATCCTTCATCCATAGTTTTCCATGCGTAGGTAGTTCTGTAGTAACCATAAAAATAACCATGTGTTTGTTGTAGTTAGTTTAATTGTAAATTGTGGTGTCTCTTTTGTTTTAGATTTTTCAACCGGCCAAGTATTAACTTACAACATTTGGACAACCTTTTCGGCTCTTAACCTCTTGTAGCTCCCAACCTTGACGCTGGCTCAATTGTCCCACTGGACAGCAGCCATCAACAACAAAAATTGAATTGAATTAGTTTTAAAGCTCAGAAGTAAATGTAAACCTGTGGTAAACGAGTAAAAGAATACTGTTAGACATTCATTTTGAGCATTGACAGCTGTCTTCAGGTTCAGTTATCAGGATTACAGACATATAGCATCACCGCATATTGATATAATCTATTTCTTGAACTGAGTTCACCTATTGATATTAACAATCTCCCAAACTGCGCATAGGTATTCAAAGTGAACATAAAATGTATTATCCCTTGATATTAATTTATACAAAAAAGTGTTTTATTTAGAGGGTCCCAATAACACAACTTTTTTAATCTTGTGTACCTATCTAGTTTAGGAGTTGCCTTGTCCACTTTCTTTCGTCATCAGATCAGATTATTGTTGCGAAACAAAAACTAAAAAGTGACTACAAAAAAAACTATAACTAACGAACCTGCTCACAAAATTTCACGAGAATCAGTTAAGAAATGCAACCTGTAGAAAAGAACAAATAATAAATACTCTTTATTTTAGCACAACAAGATAGAAACATCTTACAATTCTAACATTAACATTATATTATTAGAATTTTGACATTATTTTTAAATTATGGACATATTATTTTCAAATTGTATTGGTTGTATTGTATTTTAAAGGAATTTATGCTTTGTTATGTTATTGATTGTGATTCTATTAATTTAACTGTTTGTGTTTATGATATTTTTTTTTAGTTTAGTAAATTCAACATTATTATTATTTTAAATTATTATATTCAATTACAATGTATATTGTTATGTGAATAAATGACCATGACTATGACTACAAAAAATTTGCTTAATACATAATGGTAACAACAAGCGGTCTTATTGCTTTAAAGTGATCTCTTCCAGACAACCTTTGTATAGCAGGAAACATTTAAACTAGAAATTTAAAAAAATATTTGCAAATATGGAAGAATTACACATGAAATACAATAAAAAGAAATGAAAAGGTGCTATTACTCTTTCAGGTGTAGCCAGTGATTTTTTCAGTAACTTCTTAAGTAGTAACAGTGCTGATAACCAACTAAAGTTACTGAAACAATTCCTGAACAGCCGTGATGATGTGTGCGAGCAGGAGTCAATCAAGTTTTTGGTGTTGCTGTTCTGGCATGCCGACGGTAAACACCCAGTTAAAGGATTCTTGAAAAAGTAAGTATAAAATAAAATATTCATCTGTAAAACTATTTCACAATTATAATTTTTTTATTATACTAAGCATTTTATTATATCTAAAACGAAAAATACTCGATACATGTCTACTTCCCACACTCAACTAACAATGTCAGACGTGGAAATACACAAAGAGCCAGGACCAGGAGGAAAATAAAGAGCTGTCCACGAGCGTGCTGGGCAGACGATATTGAAAGAATATCTACAAACTGGCTTACTGAAGCACAAGACCGAGAATGATGGAAGAAGGCCTATAATATAAATAAATATAAAGATTACACATTTAGTTTTAAAATATGTTCATTTTAAGTGGTAATGGTTTAAAACAGCTTTTTTTCAAATATACTAAGACAGTGCCAGCCAAGAATACAGCTGGCCTGGTAGTAAGCAGACTTTGTGCCCCCGGAGTCTTGTAGCTCCAGGAGCAGAAGACTGGGGGGGCACAACGCGTTGCCAACTCTTTATTAATTTGAGGATTTGCCTGTAACCCTTGTATGACCTTAATTTTGCATCATTGCTATCAGATGTTCCTGTCCTATATTTTTTTTAGTGTTGTCTGCCTTAGGGTTACGTTTATTTTGGGTTTGGTACTTTTGTCTTATCCATAACTCGAAATTTGTGTGACATGCAATAAAAATGTAACACAAAAGCAGATTTTGGATCAAAAAATAATACATTTTGATGGCCTTACCCATTTGCATTGCAACCGTCACAGAATTAAAAAGCAACACTGCTTATTCCAGGCACATAACAAACTCCAGAATACTCAACCAACCATTCATAGAGAGCTTGACCTCTGTAATAGCTACCGAGATAAAGGATTCCCAGTCTTATGAGGACCACATAGGCACTATAACTCGGCTGGACACCGGGACAGACAAGTTTCCACCGGGCACTGCAGCTGTCAGTGGCTTGGAGATTGATGTTACCAGTTACTATGTCCGCTGCTTGGAGACCTGTATTAGTACCCTAGGTCTTGTGGGACAAAATATCTCGTAAGTCTTGATAGTAAAATGTTGGTACAGGTAAAATGGTCTACACACATCTTTATTAAAAGCCAACAAGAGATCTTTTATCTCATCACCCGCAAAGCTACTTATCTTGGTGAATGTACTTATTTATTTATTTATTGATACATGGAAAACCAACAGCGCAACATATTTATAGACAAAATAATAAATCCATATAGCCAATTACAGGTTCTCACTTATAGAAATAAACTAACACAAAGAAATCTATAGCCAAACTTAAACTTAGCGTACATTACGACGCACAGTAACCATCGCGCACCAATAGCAAGCATGGCAATGGGAATATACAAGTAGTTAATAAATTAGGATATATATACTACTATAAATACTTACTACTTTGTAAAGTAATTAAATGCATAAATACGCCTCAGCAGAGATAGAGACAAAAAAGTTTTCATTACCTCTGAATAAATTACATTACGTTACGCATTACGTTCTTATCACATGTTACTCTTAATGAGATGGATCCAATACTTACATTTGTTGCAATCTCCAGGTTTCAACATACAATATTGTTGTTGTATGGTAGTTGCACAGTTAGCATCAAAAGCAACTGCGCAAACGAAGACGTATTAAAAGGGAATAAGAGCTCTGCCTAGCGTTCGTGGACTACGAGAAAGCCTTCGATTCGATTGAAACCTGGGCTGTACTACAGTCTCTCCAGCGGTGCCAAGTTGACTATCGCTATATCGAAGTGCTGAAGTGTTTGTACGAGAACGCCACTATGTCAGTTCGACTCCAGGACCAGAACTCGAAAGCTATTCCGCTGCAGCGAGGAGTCAGGCAAGGAGATGTTATTTCTCCAAAACTGTTCACCGCTGCACTGGAGGACGTTTTCAAAACTCTGGACTGGAGAAGGCTAGGCATCAACATCAACGGCGAGTACATCACTCACCTTCGGTTTGCTGACGATATAGTAGTCTTGGCTGAGACCATGGAGGACTTAAGTACAATGCTCGATGACCTCAATAAAGCTTCCGAACGAGTTGGTCTAAGAATGAACATGGATAAGACGAAGATCATGTCAAATACCCATGTAGTACCAACTCCTGTTACAATCGGACACTTTACACTCGAAGTTGTAGACGATTATGTATACCTAGGACAAACTATCCAGTTAGGTAGGTCCAACTTCGAGAAAGAGGTCAATCGTCGAATCCGACTCGGCTGGGCAGCGTTCGGGAAGCTACGGCACATCTTTTCGTCCAATATTCCGCAGTGTCTCAAGACGAGAGTCTTTGACCAGTGTGTGTTGCCAGTGATGACATATGGCACTGAAACGTGGTCGCTTACTATGGGCCTCATAAGAAGGCTCAAAGTCACCCAAAGGGCTATGGAGAGGGCTATGTTGGGAGTTTCTCTGCGTGATCGCATCAGAAATGAGGCTATTCGCAGCAGAACCAAGGTAACCGATATAGCCCTCCGAATCGCTAAACTTAAGTGGCAGTGGGCGGGGCACATAGCGCGTAGAACCGATGGCCGTTGGGGCGGAAAGGTTCTCGAGTGGCGACCACGGACCGGAAGGCGCGGCGTGGGTAGGCCCCCCGCAAGGTGGACTGATGACCTGGTAAAGGTTGCTGGAGTCCGCTGGATGCGGGTGGCGCAGGACCGGTCACTTTGGCACTCTTTGGGGGAGGCCTATGTCCAGCAGTGGACGTCTTTCGGCTGATATGATGATATGATGAAGAGCTTTTCACGTCTTTGAATGCGGCTGTTACTTTTGATGCTAACTGTACAAATATTGACATTGTGTTCTAATATGCTTCGAAGTATCACGTATTGGGCGCGGCGACTTCCGTAATGGAATTTCATACAAAGTTGGAGGAGAAGGGCCAGCAAAGCGACCTTCTTTTGTTTCAGTATCAATTCGTGACCCAACATCGTGGCGTTCAGCCATTAATGAAACTTGGAGATTTTTATATTTCATAGCATGATTGAGAAAAGCACTATACATACCTCGGCATGAAAAAGGAAGGACAGTCTCGTATCCCTTTCCGGCTTCGCTACGCTCTTCCGTCTATATTTACTTGGCCGGCAATCCCTTTTTTCCCGGCTATTGCAATAATGTACTTTTTTTTCAGCAGTGAAGTAAAATCAGTAATCCTCGCACCGACAGAAATAAATAAAATCTACGACTTAGTACATCTAACTCTAAGACTCCTCCTCTACATGGTACAGAAAGTAACAGACGAGAACAGGGGGAAATTGAGCTCTATGTTTAGTAGGATTAGGTCCATTATAGCTGAACTGATGTCTGGCAAAGAAGTGCCAATGGATACTAAGACTGTGAGCGGGATAATATATTTGACATTGCGTTTGTTCGAGAATGGACCTGCATCTTGGATAACGGTGAGTTTCGTTAAATTACACATTAATTGATCAAACCAATCTGATTTAATATTATGAAGTTTATAGTTTATATTCTTTAAAAAAATAAATGAAAATTAAAATGAAAATTTATTAATATCATTAGGTTACAGGTAAAATTTTACAGTTTTTACATGTAATTTTTTACAGAAATAGAATAATATAGCACCATCTACAACGGCCAGTTAGCCCAATTACCCAATAGATGGCGCTGCCCGTATTTTAGATCGCGCAAGTGTTTGTTCACCGTAGAATGTAGAAGAATCTCAGGCACACGGCTAATTGGTGTATGCTTTCTGTCCGCTCCCACTTGTGAGATGTTCGGAAACTTGTTCTATCAGTGTTGACAGAAGTCCAATATGGCCAGTGGGGCCACTTGTCCTGTTGAGATAACTTGTGGAGCTATGAATCTAGAATACTCTGGACAGGTTATAGTAATAATAATACCACGTGCGAGCGAGCTGGTAGCATACAACATAACTCTCGATAAGTGTGACAGAAAGGGAAATATCATTCATTGTCCTTGTCATAGTTCCACTTTTTTTATTTGCCACAACTGATTTAGTATGAATTGGTGGCACATAAACCATTACCCGTCCAAATTAAGTAGGTTGTTTATGGCAAGTCATCAGCCATTTTCAGACCAGTTCTTAATTTAGCTGCATAGGAGCCTTTCCGTCCTTCACTGTGGCATCACGTACAGCCTGTCCAGAGTATTCTAGGTTCATGGATGGAGCATATTAAGAGATGCAAGTATCACAGGATCCACCCAGACCAAAGGTGGATGACATTGAACTTTAGCTTGCTATTAAATCCACTTGATGGATCGAGATGGTATTAGGGTAGATTCTCCTGTATAGAGGGGGGAATAATAGGTTTCCAGGGCTCCCACTTATATTTCTATTTCTCGAAAGCTTATTTTTGCCTCAGCTCTTAAAGGAAGACCGGAGCAATGAAAGTGGAACAGTGAACCTATCTGTCTACTCCGCGGTGGCGACCGTGGTTCCTACCGCAGAGCTGGTGGATACCCAACTGAACGGCCAGCCAGCCGTCCTCGACCTGACTGATAAGATCCTGGTCATCGGAGACAGGTGAGTTCCGCGGTGGCGACCGGGGTTCTCCCGCAGAGCTGGTGGATACGCAACTGAATGACCAGCCATCCGTTCTCGATCTCACTGATAATCTAGATCCTGGTCATCGGAGACAGGTGAGTTTTCGATATAAATTTATTATGTTTACTACTGCCATGATGTTTTCATATACCCAGTAGTAACCATTTCGCAGGCAGAAGGACGGACACATGACCAATGAAATGACCATTCCACATTTATTTGTGGCACAGCATCACGGCGTTCAGCCATAAAAAAACTTGGAGTTTTTTATTTGTGTCATATATACGGATTAATGTGGGTAGACTCGTTTACTTTTTATCATAAAAAGTGATTGTAGCAGGTACCTCGCAGATTTGTATGTAAGTCGTGTTAACATGTGCTCCTTAGCATATTAAATGTATTTGGAATGGACAGAGTGTTTTACTGGACATAATAGTGGCGACGTACGTAAAGTGGACACAGTGTTATCAAAATGTCAAAACAATCGGTGAAATTTCATGAGTTTAACCCTCAGACGGACAGTTGGGACAATTACTTGGACAGGCTAAAGTATTGTTTTGAGGCTAATGGCATTGAATCTGACCAGGCAAAAAAGGCTAATTTCTTTACAGTCTGTGGTGCACAAGTGTTTGAAACTTGTTTAGCTTTGATTACACCCAAAAAATCAAGTGATGTGAAATTTAGTGACATAGAAACTATTCTAACTAAACATTACAGCCCCAAGCCTAATGAAATATCAATGTCGTATAAATTTTACAAGCGCGATCAACGACAAGGTGAAAAAGCCTCGGATTATATCACCGAATTGCGGAAGATTAGTTCTTGTTGTAATTTCATTGACTTGGAGCGAATACTACGCGACCGTCTCGTGTGCGGTATGAACGATCATAAATTGCAATATGAACTGTTAAAAAGAAATAAACTCGGTTACAAAGAAGTTGTGGATACGATGCTTTCGTATGATAGTAACAGGGAGTTTCAGTGGGGCTTGTGCGGGCGTCACGGCCGAAGCGCTCGACCCGGCGCCGGCGACATCCGCGCCGGAGCCTATGGACGTCAACGCCGTGCATTACAAACGCGTTCCGGGCGGCACCACCACACGGTTGTGTTACAGATGTGGAGACCACCACGGAGGAGAGTGTCGTTTTGTTAACGCAATATGCCGATTCTGTAAGAAGAGAGGGCATTTGGAAAATATATGTATAGCCAAGAAAAAAGGTGGAAACAGGACCGTAAACTACACAGACACAGAGAAGGAGCAGGACGAGTATATAGGCGGCATCTACAACGTGGACGCGGACAGCCGCGTGCCGCCGTACGAGGTGCAAGTGGCGCTGAATGGCGCGCCGTTTCGCATGCAGGTGGACACAGGCGCCAGCTTCTCGCTGGTGAACGAGCGAACGTGGCGCGCATTGGCACGGCCGCCGCTGCAGCCGCCGCCGCTCACGTTGCGCACCTGGACCGACGCGCCCGTAGAGCTGCTCGGGCAGACAACCCTACATGTGCAGTATAAGGACATTGCTTGTGATTTGAATGTTTTTGTCGCAAAGGGTAAAGGACCTAACCTTCTAGGCCGTGATTGGTTTGAGCCGCTTAATTTTACTCTGAACATTAATTTTATATCGAACTTAGACATCGATCATAATACGCATACGACGATTGCGAGGCATAGTGAGGTTTTCAAAGAAGGACTCGGTACTTACCGAGGGCAGCCTGTTGCTATAAACGTGAAACCGGGCGCTACACCTAAATACATAAAAGCGCGACCGGTACCATATGCAATTAAAGATCGAGTTGAGAAGGAAATTGACAGACTGGTTCAGGAGGAGGTACTGCGCCCTGTGTCTTTTTCTGAGTGGGCGACACCGGTCGTTCCCATAGTTAAAAAGTCAGGGGACATACGACTGTGCGGCGACTATCGCAGCACGGTGAATCAAGCTACAGAATCGGATACCTATCCGATGCCGACTGCTAATGAAGTATTTGCGACCATCGCGGGAGGAAAGTACTTTTCAACTCTAGACCTGGACCGAGCCTACACACAGGTCACCGTGGACGAAGCAACGGCTAAATTGCTCACACTGAATACCTGCAAAGGTCTATACTCGGTACATCGCTTGGCATTCGGAGTGAAGGCGAGTCCGGGTATCTTTCAGCGGCTGATGACTGCACTGTTAGCAGGAATCCGAGGGGTGGCGGTCCTAATCGATGACATCATCATAGCTGGTCGCACCCTGCCTGAAATGTGGCAACGACTAGACGAGGTACTTACTCGTATTTGTAAAGCAGGTCTCCGGCTCAACAGCAAGAAGTGTAAGTTGGCCAAACAACGAGTCGAATTCCTTGGGTATGTTATCGATGCTGTTGGTATTCACCCGGCCCCTAGTAAAGTAGAGGCTATTTTGAATACGCCGGAACCACAAAACGTGCAGGAGTTGCAAGCTTTTCTCGGTCTATACAATTTCTACGAGAGGTTTATACCACGTAAAGCTACTATGTTGGAACCTCTTCACCAGCTGCTAAATAAAACACAGACGTGGCAATGGACGGAGATCGAACAGAATGCTTTTGATAAGGCGAAACATCTGTTGTCATTTGATATGACGTTGGTTCATTACGATTTGAACAAATTGTTGACACTGACTTGCGACAGTTCGGAGTACGGTGTGGGAGCGGTCCTCGCGCACGTGATGGAGGACGGCCAGGAGCGTCCTATAGCCATGAGTTCACGGACCCTGCACATTCACGAACGACGTTACTCACAACTTGACAAAGAAGCAGCATCGATCATGTTTGGCATTCAAAAGTTTCACAATTATTTAATTGGACGCTATTTCACAATAGTGACAGATCATAAGCCCCTTCTCGGCATTTTTGATCCCAAGAAGCCAATGCCTGGCATGATATCACCCCGGCTAACGAGAATAGCTCTAGCGTTGACTGCACATAGCTATGATATAATCTACAAGCCAGGATCTCAGATCGGAAACGCTGATGGATTAAGTCGATGGCCACAGCCAGTACCGGATCAACCGGAACAAGAACTTGGAGAAATTTTACTAATGTCGGAAACACCACAAGCCTTTCCTTTTGATGCGGGCCAGATCGCAAAAGAGACCAGAAGAGATCACACTTTGGCGGCAGTCATGAACCACATTTACCGGGGTTGGCCTGCAAAGGTGACCGACAGTGAGTTACGACCATACTGGCTTCATCGCACTGAACTGTCTGTCCAGGTAGACTGCATACTCTTAGGTTGTCGAGTGGTAATTCCTCCTGCAATGCGTAAAGCAACTCTAGAAGTGCTTCATAGTACTCACAATGGTATAGTCCAAACAAAGGCACTGGCAAGGAGTTACGTGTGGTGGCCACAACTCAACGAAGAGATTGAGAGGCTGGTTGGGAACTGTTCCATTTGCCTGGAACATCGACACATGCCCCCGAAGACCAGTCATGAGTGGATTACTCCGACAAGACCGTGGTCAAGGATACACATGGATTTTGCGGGCCCCTTCCAGGGAAAAAGTTTTCTTATCGTAGTCGACTCTTATTCCAGATGGCCCGAAGTGTTCGTGGTCCCTAATACTAACTCGGCTACTGTCATAAAGCACTTACGATCGTTATTTGCCACCCATGGTTTATGTGAAACGATTGTTTCCGATAATGGCACATCGTTCACATCACTAGAAATGGAGCGATTTATGGAGGCTAACAAAATAAAACATGCTAGAACCGCACCTTACCATCCGGCTACAAATGGTCTAGCAGAAAGGATGGTTCAAACGGTGAAGAACAAATTACGAAAAATGAATAATCTACCGTGGGATGTCTTAATTCCTAATATGCTTCTAGGGCTGCGAGCCACGCCTTGCTCGGCAACGAACAAAAGCCCAGCAGAACTGCTGATGAATAGGAAGCTGCGCACTTTGCTAGATACGATTCACCCGGATAATATAGTTTACAAAAGAGTAGAGCAACAAATAGATCGAAATGCACAAATAAAACGAAGAGAAAGTAACATCGGCCAGAAAGTCATGTACAGAAACTATGGAAAAGGTGCCAAATGGTTACCTGGAACAGTAGTTAGCAAAGGTGGCCCATCTAGTTACCAAGTTCAAGCTACAGATGGATCAGTGGTCAATAGACACATTGATCAATTGATTAAAACCTCAGCAGAAGGCCCAACTGTACATGATCAGCCCGAAACCGAAGAAAATAGGGAAGAAGGTATAAGACAAGAAGTTAGTAATGAAGAATGCACAGAAATGGAGAACGCCTGTGATGATGATTATCAGGATGACAGAATTATAGAAATACCAAGCTCAGATCAGTGGGCTTCGATGCTAGGCATACCTTCACCTGACCCAAGTCAGTCTGTAGGGAAAGTTACTAAGAAAGCTAGACAGCATTCTAGGGTTCCTTATGATAGACCAAGTCAGAACAATAAGTAACTAAGTAAAATTACCTAGTGACAGTTATTCCGGTGGAGTATTGATTAGTAGTCTTTCAGTTTCATTTATGTTGATTTGTGAAATTGAGTAGTCAGTTACTTAGGGGGGAGATATGTCATATATACGGATTAATGTGGGTAGACTCGTTTACTTTTTATCATAAAAAGTGATTGTAGCAGGTACCTCGCAGATTTGTATGTAAGTCGTGTTAACATGTGCTCCTTAGCATATTAAATGTATTTGGAATGGACAGAGTGTTTTACTGGACATAATAATTTGTTTCATTGCATGTTTGAGAAGAGCACTATTTACATCTCGGCGTGAAAAGGGGTTGCTAGCCTTATAACTATCCGGACTCGTTACGCTCGGCCGTCTATATGTAAGTACTTGGCCGGCAACCCCTTACTTCCCGGCCTCTGTAGTAATGTACTTATTTCTCTAACATGCTCGAAAATATAGACCTATAAGGTCTTCGCGATGATAGAATGCGAAACACAGCGTTACGGGTGTCACGAATTTATAGGTCGGTAATGGGATTTGTATAGGAAATTGCCGGCGTGTTTGTACATTGCGAACCCGCGCTCCCGCCGCCCGGTCATCAGCAGTTTTTTTTTCCAAATTTCCGAGCATTTTTTTATGAAAAGCACTATACATACCTCGTCTGGAACTAGGGATTCCTTCCTTTGGCTTTGTTGTATGTACTATAACGTCATTGAAAAATGATTGAGTTGCAACCCTTATATTGGATACACACACACAGGTACTCTTCAGAGTCCAGCCACACTCTAGCAGTAGCGCGGAGCCTCCTCTCCGCCAGCCGCGCGCTGCGCGGCAGTGCCGGCGCCGGGCTGGCGGCGCGGCTGGCGCGCTGGGGCGGCGCGCAGCTGGAGCACCCCGCCGACAGCGTGCGCCATCTGGCCGCGCAGCTCATGGGGCGAGTGGTCGCCGCTGCTGACCACTTGCAGAGACAAGGTTACAACTCTTAGACAGTTTTCCAGAATTTTAGGGACAGGAGAAATGGCCACCGTTTTGTACTTTTTAGGTACAGTTCTTATTAGCAGTTGGCACCACGTGGACAGCGTGCGCCATGTGGCCGCGCAGCGGGCGCCGCTGATGATCTGATGCAGAAATACAGTTAAAAATCTTTATGAATTTTTGGGACAGATTCGGCCACCGTTTTGAACTGCCCAAAAATGGACCGCCATTTTAAGCATTTTCGTTACTCGATGCTGTTAGGTCGTTTTTAGTTAAATTACTAGTTCGCCTCTATAGGAAGTTAGTACAAAAAAATAGCCGTAGTCCTGCAGTTTTTAGTTACTGGACCGGTGTCATTCAACTTCCGTTGCATCGACTTCCGACAACAAACTGACAGACGTTAAATATGGCCGGCTGCTGTCGTTCCATAGAAACTTGACAAACTTTCCATATATTCTGTGTTTAACGAACTCCGCTTACGATAGCAGACGGTTTACTGCAACCCACCCTAAAACCCACGGACTTTGCACCCACTTCTCCATTTTGTCAGGGGTACCATAATTTTAGAGAGGGAAGATGATATGACACCTCATACGACATGACAAGTTCATACTCAATATAATTGAAGGAAAGATAGAGGGGAAACGAGGAAGAGGAAGAGGAATCTAGGGATTAAACTACATAGAAGAGAAAGAGTTGATGTTAGGTCGTATTGAGATGTCAAAGAGGTTGCCTGGGATTGGAGTAGATGGAGGGGCTACTTTGAGCTACACCGACAAGAGCTTAGCTCTTAAATAAGCAGAAGAAGACCATAATTTTCAAATCTCTTCCAGGCGACCCCTCGGTACTGGACCACATATTCACATTCCTGTCCACCCTGGACAACTCCCGTAAGGGCTTCTACGTGACCCTGACGGCTCTAGCGGAGACGATGGGGGCTGGGGTGCTGGCCCGGCGGCCTGACGTCATCCGTGACGTCATACACGGGCTGCCGTCACAGGCGGTGCAGGCTTGCGTGAGTTACAAAGACAAAATAACTGAAACCAGACAGTGTCGAATCGGAAAGTGTGTGTAGTGGACATTCATGGCCAACTTAAAACCACGATCTTTACATTTTTAGACTTTTATAATGCTCAGACTAAGAAAAATAGCTACACGGAGCATGACGACCAACTTAACCTACTCCGTTTATCTTTTTTCTTGCTCCGAGTTATAATGTTGATGCATGACGTATGTTTCACTGGCTCTGCCTCCTATTCCTTGGAAATAAAGATGTAGGTATAAACTAATAATAAAGATGTAATAATGTCTGTGAATGTAATCATAACTATGTAAATTTGTAGCGTTAAAAGTTCATGTCTCGAGGGTAATCACCGGGACTAGCTACACATCGAATTTAAAAAAAATACCAGTGTATAGAATGGATCTTTTGGGATGAATATAGGTCCCGTGGGTCTGCCTGGGTTCTTTGTAAGACTATAACGGCAGCTAGTCTATAATAATTTAAATCTCACAGGCAACTACATTCCTGGAAACCCTTCTTAAGAAACACATGAAGCAATCGGACACGGAGACGATATACCGTCAGTGGATATGCTTGATTTTGGAGACAGTCAAGTGCGAGTCGGACCCGACCGTGCTGGGTATATTGGAGAAGATACTCGCGAAGGCAGTGCTGTGGGACAGCGGTGTGCTGCGGTACATGTGAGTGGGTACGGGGGACGTACAGACGGTAGACATATACATACATTATTAGTACCTTGGAATGGGGTTACTTTGACTCGGGGGGCGACTTTGATCAAAATGTTTTTCTCCGAAATCATTGATTTTTACTTGTGGGTGGCAGTGAATATATTAGTATTCTGTCTTGCTGTTTACTCGATGAAATCTTCTTAATTTCAAATAGTTCGGCTTTTATACTATATTCTAAATGATTAAGGTGGTTCGCTTTCCATACAAAACGTCTTTTGACATTCGTAGGCTAACGGCGTGATACTTGGAGAAACTTATGTAACAAGCTTTTATAGATTGGCTTTCCACTTGCGCGAAATTCCCCCTTTCCTAAAATAAACTTGTATAAACTAGAGTAATTTGAGAAGATTAGTTTTCCCAAACTATCACGGCCCAAATTAAAATCTTAGATTATTCTAGTTTCAACTAGTCGATTCTAGGAAAGGAAGGATTTCGCGCAAATGGAAAGCCAATTTACGTCAGTTGCATACATAAGTTTTTTTAAATATCACGCCGTTAGCCTGCGAATGTCAAAAAACGTTTTGTATCGAAAGCAAACCACCTTAAGTAGCCCCATTTTTTCCGAAAGTAACCCCATTCCACGGTATTAGAGTTTCCTTATGTACAAAACAAAAGTCGGTACTCGGGAGTATAGGGGTATGATAAGTACCGTCAGCTGTCACGCCATAATCGGAATCTAATGTGCGCTGCATATTGGAGAAGATAGACAGATGAGAAATGACAGCTCGCTGTTCCATTCCAGCATCGTAGCTCCGTTAAATTGAATTGTAAATCCAAGTAGCGACTCCAGCGACAAATAATGTGCATGAAATCTTAAGAAACCAAAACTGCTATATATATCGCTTCCGAGCTGTACTGATTACTAAAACACTTACCTTACTCATAAAAATCAACAAAAATATGTTTTGTCCCTTTCTCTGAATCACAAATGTCAGTCACAGAGAAAACATACATTTATTTGAATTTAAAAAAGAAAAAGAGAATACTAGATCACAATATAGGAACAAACTAATGTTACCAAAAACAAACTTAGCCATGTATAGAAACAGTCCCCATTATAAATGCATTGTAATATATAATAAAATCCCCAATGTAATCAAACAAGTACCTACTATCACTTTATTTAAAAATAAATTAAAGAAATTATTAATTAGTAATTGCTATTATTCTGTAAAGGACTTTCTTAGCGATAATAATTTGATTTTTTTGCATAATTAACGAATTGTTTTTATGATTTTAAATATAATCATAATCATATCGTTTATTGCTTTATATGATTACAAAATGGTCTTACAATATTATAATATATGTCCCAATATAAACCCTGTAAGGGCACTGCAATAGTAATAAACTAATAACAACACGATTTATAATATAATAAACTAGTAAATAAAATGATCTTATTAAATTTATTATTTACTACATATTCAAAAGTGTTCAATTGATATATTAGGTATTTAGTTGTAAGTATCGTTAGTTAATGTTGTGTGCCCTAACAGGGCGTCATGGACTGACTATTGCAATGTAAGACCTTAATTGATATGTACATGATTTTTACAATAAAATAAATGAAATGAAATATGAAAAAGACAAACGAATTTTAACGGCGTTTTAATTAAAATAGATGTGAAGAACATTAATGAATACCTATTTAAAGCCCTCGTAACAAAACTTACATAAAAATATGTTGTCTAGCTTGCCGGATCAACGTGCGCTGAGCTCGTACGAGGGGAGCGACCTAAAGTGCATCTTATTAGTACTGGGCGTAGTTCGAAAATCCGGTGTCGCCTACAAGGGAGTTACGTTCGATGACCTGAGGCACACCGCCTATGATGCCGATGACGAGGTAATGTGGACCTTATAGTTAAGGTATTATGAGTTGTTTTTCACAACTAGCAGGCCCCCCCAATTAAACGGCCGGTATATTTTTTTATCGTAACGTTCTTATCACTTGTTTGAGTGTGACCATAGGTATTATGTTGTTCCTGGTGACACTATTTTTTGAGATATCCCATATATTTAGTTATTGATTGTTTATTTTTTATTAAAATACTGTGTAAAACTTTTAAAAAGAATGTTATTTATGTAAGAAAAAAATAAATAATCAAAAGATTAATCTCAATTTTTTTAATCTTTATCGTGGTCACCAGGTCCGCCTCCTCAGCCTGTCTCTCGTGGCGGAGGCTCCGCGCTCGACGCAGCCGCTCTCGGCCGACGAACTCGCGTTCACGCTACTCTTCCTCGAGTACAACGTCAACGCGCAGTCGCCGAGCTTCCGGCAACTCGTGCTGGCTAACGTGAAGAAGGTTAGAGTCTGGACAAGTCAAAAAAAAACATCATATCAGCCGGAAGACGTCCACTGCTGGACATAGGCCCAAAGGGTGCCACCATGCCTGCGCCACCCCCATCCAGCGGACTCCCGCGACCTTTACCAGCTCATCAGTCCAAGTTGTGCGGGTCTACCCGCGCAAAAAATGCGGATAATAATTTTTGTTTTTTCAGAACTCATCTTCCTTCTCTGATATCGGTTCGCTGGCCCTTTGAATTCCGGGATCGATTCGGAAACAATGAATTTCTCAGAAAACAGTCGGCAACTTACTTGTGATTCTCTGGAGTTAGATCATCAGGCAGATCGAATGCTTGTTTGCCACCAGGTGGTAAAGCGGAGACGTGCACTTTTTGATTGATTTGATGATAATCATAGAACCGATATCATTGAATCAAGGCCAGTTGTAAATGTTTCCCGTTCTCTGAATTGTTTTTCATCATTACTTACTGACATTTTTATCCATCTTCCAGATATTAAAACGCCTAGAAGACAGCTACAAAGTGCTTAAACGGAAGGAAGCACAGCACACAACAGAAATAACGAGTTACTTGCAGTTCGCCTCTGGTCTCCGAGCGTCGTGCTTCGATAGCCTAGCGGTAGGCGGCGCCGCTAACTACGGGCGCCGCTGTACCGCGCTACAAGTGCTGAGCTGGCTGGAGTCTCTACAGATGGAGAGCGAGAGGTATAATCACATCGATAGCGCAAATCGGGCATTTAATCAAATCAAATGTCGTTACACATGTCGTTACAGGTGACAATGACAAATGCTATAACAGACTCAAACATGCACCCTGTAAGGGCATCACAATATTTATAAACTAACTTAAAACTAAAAGATTTTAATTTACATATAGTAATTTATAAGGCTTTCTGAGCCAAAATTATATAATAACAAAAGACTCGATTCGATTTAATTTAATTACTTTTCATTTAAAAAAAATTGTGCAGGGTAATACGCTTTATTAATTAGATAAAGTTTTAGCTCGGTTTTAAATCTGTGATTGTTAGTGTCTTCCTGAATTATTTTTGGCATCTCATTAAATATATTAACGGAAATAGCAAAGGGGCTGGTGTGTATCATTTTCATGTTGGAATTTGGTCGGGCAAGTCTTGTATTGGGGCGCAGATATGAAGGACGAGTGTAAAGTGGATACAGGTGTAAGTTATTTTTCACAAAAACGCTTACTTCTAAAATATATATTGATGGTAGGGTTAGGATTTTATGTTTCATAAAGTATTCTTTGCAACTAGTCATATTATCTATATTTGAAATTATTAGTATTAACAATTTTTTGAAATCAGTGCTGTTTCCCCACAGCACAATACCGTACTGAAGCCATGCATTAGCGTAAGCGTAGTAAGCACATATGGCAGTTTTTACGTCGGTGTTCTTTTTTAATTCGTATAAGGCGTATGTGAAACGGCTCAACTTTATAGATATTGCTTCTATGTGGCAATATTTATACTGCAGAAAAAGTGTGTTAGAGCTGCGTGTGGAGCAAGCTCCATAGATTCATGTAGACCTCTGTCCAGAAAATTAAAAATTCTTTCCTTACCTACTTTGTACGTACAAATACGAAATGTGCCTATTTGTAAAAACTCGCATAGATACGTACTAAGTTATGGCATCCAATCCAAGGTCAACATCTACTCGTAGGTCGCATGGATTGAATCTTTGCTATCCAAGCCATAGCTTTGCGCAATTTGAAAAAAACATACTGTACATATCAGCAAATAATTTTTACCATCTGCCTAAAGAAATAAAGCCCAGTCACATTCAATTTAAAAATAAATTGTGCAATTAAAAGTAAAGTGCCTAAACAAGTTGTATTATAATCTTAACCAAAATTTTGAAAATAAGAATGAGGGGGTGAAATGGGGGTTTGTATGGAGCGATATAAACGAGTTCAACGCGGATGGAGTCGCGGGCAGAAGCTAGTACTTAATATTATGACATGCGCAATATGCTGCCTTTCCTGACATTTTGTTGCATTAATTTTAATGGAACCACTATCAACTTTATAATTATTCACTTTCATACAATAAATTATTCGTATTTGTATTAGATAGATGCCTATTTCGAAGTTGCATGTTATTCCAGCATCCCTTTTTAAAATAAGAGCCAAACTGCGTTTGTATGGGGAGTCGACTCGTGCCGAGCGTACTGGGGTCTAGTCATCATACACACAGACACACACACACACACACACACACACACGCACACGCACACGCGCGCGCGCACACACACACACACACACACACACACACACACACACACACACAGCTTGGAAGCGATAGATATAAGAGACTTGGTCCGTTAAGTTTTCACGAGTTTCATGACCGATGACGAAGTACAAGCTACAATTTCACAAGACACACTGACGCGCTTAACTTATAAAATTGTAACACATAACGTAAGTTACTTGGAGCTTCGTCAAATGAAAGTTTGTCATCATCATTTTCAGCCCGTACTGCACTACTGAGCATATCATAGCCTTTTTGTATAATCTAGCACGTAGAACGGCGGAAAGGTTCTCGAGTGGCGGTCACGAACCGGAAGGCGCGGCGTGGGTAGGCCCCCCACACGGTGGACTGATGACCTGGTAAAGGTTGCTGGAGTCCGCTGGAGGCCTATGTCCAGCAGTGGACGTCTTTCGGCTGATATGATGAAACATCTCATGTACATGACTTTACAAATAAACATTATTCTAATTCTATTCTATTCATATGCCTCTCTCTCTTCTAGTACGCCACCCGTCCCGATCCTGAGCTAGGCTTAACCAGAAGTGAGCCGCGGTCTTCCTATATCGTCCACCCATCATGTTGGGGGACGGCCGACGCTCCTTTTACCTAGAAGTGGCCGCCAAGTTTGACATAGATTGTAATGTTTAGGACGTGGACAGAGGAACAGGCGGAAATACTGTACAATCTTCTAGAAGACAGCTACGACAACAACAAGGCGCTCGCCCTGGAGGTGCTCAAGAACTGCCCCGTCGAGCTGATCAAGGTTAGACTGGCTGTAAATCTATTTTATAATCATTATATACGAGGGCTGATTGATAAGTTTCCGAAACAAAGAGGAAAAAAAGAAATATTGGAATTAAACTATTTTATTTTTCAACATATGTTCCTCCTAGCTCTACACACTTGGACCAACGCTTCTCCGGTGCCATTATTCCATTTTCATAGAGGCTGACAGAAGCCTCAAAATAGCCATTAACGGCGTCAATGACTTCAGAGTTGGTCGAAAAATTTTGCCCCTCTAGCCATTTCTTCAAATTCGGGAACAAATAGAAGTCGCATGGGGCCAATTCAGGAAAATAGGGCGGGTGGGGCAGTATTTCGAGGCTCGACTCTTGAATTTTTGACATTGCAACTCTTGCCGTGCGTATCGTGGTGGAACAAGATTGTTTTCCGAAGTGGGGTCTTTCTTGTTTGACTACTTCGCTCAGCTTTTGCAACAAATTTGCATAATATTGGCCGTTTATAGTTCTTCCCTTTTCAAGGTAATCCACGTAAATTACACCTCTA
The DNA here is from genome assembly GCA_947049275.1 of Epinotia bilunana. NCBI lineage: Eukaryota > Metazoa > Arthropoda > Insecta > Lepidoptera > Tortricidae > Epinotia > Epinotia bilunana. Next base: position 1,344,049 of record OX346266.1, on the reverse strand, counting down.
GCATCCCAAAATACGGTTGCCATCACTTTACCAGCGGACAAGGTCATCTTTGCCTTCTTTGGCGCGGGTTCATCACTTCTTGTCCACTGCTTAGACTGCTCCTTAGTTTCCGGCGTGGTGGTGGATCCACGTCTCATCGACCGTTATGAAACGACGAAGAAATTCCTTGGGATTCCGTATTATAATATTTACCATCTCTGCTATCTCCCGAAGTTTTAATCGACGGTCCCCCAAAACAATATTTTTTATTTTATTTATCATTTCTGGGGTAGTTACCTCATGTGGATAGTGCTCAACGATGGCGAAGAACCCCCTAACACACTATCCAGTTTTGTACTTGTATTAATTGGAGTTGCCTTTTTTCCTTTTAAAACATAGAACTTTATGACAGCTCGAAACTCCGTTTTCTCCATTTTTATGAAAATGAACGACTATTCACTTCAAACCGGTATATTTTTTGAAATACACAACTATAATATCGTGAAATTTCATTTTATGAAATCGTAAAAGATTGGAAACGACTTTTCTAGCAAAAATTTTTTTTTTTAATTTTTTTTGCATTATGTAACATCTATTATTTATTCTGTGTCTCAAAGATATATGCTATCAACAGGGCCCGTAATTTTCATGCCGATGACATCATTTTGACGTCACGCTCCATATAGGGTGACCCCAAATAGTGTTATTGTTTATTATTAATCATTAGTCGTCAATCATTTTAATCACGTACAAATGACTTCGAAAAGTAGTGAAATAAATAATACTTACTTGATATGTGGAACGTAAATAAAACTATTTGATTTGTTTTTATACATACATTTTATTAAATAGTATTGTTCACACATTTCCATAATTACGTAGAAAACAGAATTCCTCTCTAACGTAAAGCACGCCATCCTTCTTGCATTAATAAGTTATCTTCGCGTTCATACGTAATACGTAAGTAAGTATTATTTATTCCACGTGTAAATATACTACTTTTCTAAGACATTTGTACATGATTACAATGATTGACGACTAATGATTAATAATTTACAATAAAACTATTTGGGATCACCCTATATGGAGCGTGACGTCAAATTGATGTCATCGGCATTAAAATAACGGGCCCTGGCTATCAATAATTATAAATTACTTGAAGAAATATCGGTAAAAATATGCGGAGCGGACGCTCAAAGAGTGACGCTCAAAGGTTATTCCACTGGCCATAACTTCTCGAATATTTGACGGTTGAAGTTTAAGTTGGCACCCGTGTGTCGCTAATGTCGTCACGTTTAAATGAGAAATCGTCCAATTGAATGTAAAACTTATTTGCTGTGCAATAAAGCTTTCTTCAACTGTGGTTACCAGGCCGTCTCGCGGCAGCAAATATATGGTACATTTTCGCCGTTGGCTATTTACGTTCGCGGTAAACAACGCACAAATCTTTGCTAATTTCTTAGTAAACGCGGGAGGAAACATTTTGGCCGTCTATAGGCGTTCCTGGTAAAGGACAGGTTAAATAATAAGTATTTAGGAATTGTATTTTTTCTTCCGAAAACGCCATAAGTTATTTGCGACAACCAAAAAGTCGCGATAAGTCACAGCCACTGATCTAACGTTTTGGCTATTTAGGCCCTAACCTACGCCTTTTTTTATATGGCCATTTTGACTTTTAAAAAAGTTTGTATTTCGAAAAATAATGGAATTGGTATGCAACATTGTTGTCGAGCAAAATCAAGCCGGCAAGGTTTTTGATTTTTGACTCACCATAAACTATGCACTTCACGTCCTGATTTTTAACCAATAAAGTCAACTTTGCCGAACATTTTTGAGAGAAGTAATATTTTTGACAGAATACTATTATTTCAGCCAGTACACTCTCCGGAGTACGTCGCGGACGCCATCGCGCAGGCGTCGTCCGTGAAGCCGACGGATTGCGTCGCCGCCTCTTATAAACTGTTGCTGCTGCTGTCTTTGCCAATGGATTTTGAACTTTATCATGAAGAACAGTAAGTTTCACTTTTCGACTATATGATTCGGCCCCGTGGACTGGAAGCCAGCGGGCAGCGGGACGTCGAGCGACAGTTCATGCATTCAAGCGACTTCAATGTATATATGGGCAACCCTCGTCACCCCGCCGCGCGCTGGCGTCCAGTCTGCGGCCTGAAATATAAACAAATGTGTACTTATTATTTTGTATAATTTCAGCGATGTACCCTCGGCAGCGTGCTACGCTCTCCTCACCCTTATCCTCGCCTCGCTGAAGGCGCACGTGTCTCGCGCGCGGGACATCGTGCGCGCGGCGCGCGACGCGCCCATGTACGGGCTCGTGCACTGCCTCGCGAGGCTGCTCGGGTGCCTCGACGCTGGGTAAGCTAGCTTGTTATTTACATCCTCGCCTCGCTGAAGGCGCACGTGTCTCGCGCGCGGGACATCGTGCGCGCGGCGCGCGACGCGCCCATGTACGGGCTCGTGCACTGCCTCGCGAGGCTGCTCGGGTGCCTCGACGCTGGGTAAGCTAGCTTGTTATTTACATCCTCGCCTCGCTGAAGGCGCACGTGTCTCGCGCGCGGGACATCGTGCGCGCGGCGCGCGACGCGCCCATGTACGGGCTCGTGCACTGCCTCGCGAGGCTGCTCGGGTGCCTCGACGCTGGGTAAGCTAGCTTGTTATTTACATCCTCGCCTCGCTGAAGGCGCACGTGTCTCGCGCGCGGGACATCGTGCGCGCGGCGCGCGACGCGCCCATGTACGGGCTCGTGCACTGCCTCGCGAGGCTGCTCGGGTGCCTCGACGCTGGGTAAGCTAGCTTGTTATTTACATCCTCGCCTCGCTGAAGGCGCACGTGTCTCGCGCGCGGGACATCGTGCGCGCGGCGCGCGACGCGCCCATGTACGGGCTCGTGCACTGCCTCGCGAGGCTGCTCGGGTGCCTCGACGCTGGGTAAGCTAGCTTGTTATTTACATCCTCGCCTCGCTGAAGGCGCACGTGTCTCGCGCGCGGGACATCGTGCGCGCGGCGCGCGACGCGCCCATGTACGGGCTCGTGCACTGCCTCGCGAGGCTGCTCGGGTGCCTCGACGCTGGGTAAGCTAGCTTGTTATTTACATCCTCGCCTCGCTGAAGGCGCACGTGTCTCGCGCGCGGGACATCGTGCGCGCGGCGCGCGACGCGCCCATGTACGGGCTCGTGCACTGCCTCGCGAGGCTGCTCGGGTGCCTCGACGCTGGGTAAGCTAGCTTGTTATTTACATCCTCGCCTCGCTGAAGGCGCACGTGTCTCGCGCGCGGGACATCGTGCGCGCGGCGCGCGACGCGCCCATGTACGGGCTCGTGCACTGCCTCGCGAGGCTGCTCGGGTGCCTCGACGCTGGGTAAGCTAGCTTGTTATTTACATCCTCGCCTCGCTGAAGGCGCACGTGTCTCGCGCGCGGGACATCGTGCGCGCGGCGCGCGACGCGCCCATGTACGGGCTCGTGCACTGCCTCGCGAGGCTGCTCGGGTGCCTCGACGCTGGGTAAGCTAGCTTGTTATTTACATCCTCGCCTCGCTGAAGGCGCACGTGTCTCGCGCGCGGGACATCGTGCGCGCGGCGCGCGACGCGCCCATGTACGGGCTCGTGCACTGCCTCGCGAGGCTGCTCGGGTGCCTCGACGCTGGGTAAGCTAGCTTGTTATTTACATCCTCGCCTCGCTGAAGGCGCACGTGTCTCGCGCGCGGGACATCGTGCGCGCGGCGCGCGACGCGCCCATGTACGGGCTCGTGCACTGCCTCGCGAGGCTGCTCGGGTGCCTCGACGCTGGGTAAGCTAGCTTGTTATTTACATCCTCGCCTCGCTGAAGGCGCACGTGTCTCGCGCGCGGGACATCGTGCGCGCGGCGCGCGACGCGCCCATGTACGGGCTCGTGCACTGCCTCGCGAGGCTGCTCGGGTGCCTCGACGCTGGGTAAGCTAGCTTGTTATTTACATCCTCGCCTCGCTGAAGGCGCACGTGTCTCGCGCGCGGGACATCGTGCGCGCGGCGCGCGACGCGCCCATGTACGGGCTCGTGCACTGCCTCGCGAGGCTGCTCGGGTGCCTCGACGCTGGGTAAGCTAGCTTGTTATTTACATCCTCGCCTCGCTGAAGGCGCACGTGTCTCGCGCGCGGGACATCGTGCGCGCGGCGCGCGACGCGCCCATGTACGGGCTCGTGCACTGCCTCGCGAGGCTGCTCGGGTGCCTCGACGCTGGGTAAGCTAGCTTGTTATTTACATCCTCGCCTCGCTGAAGGCGCACGTGTCTCGCGCGCGGGACATCGTGCGCGCGGCGCGCGACGCGCCCATGTACGGGCTCGTGCACTGCCTCGCGAGGCTGCTCGGGTGCCTCGACGCTGGGTAAGCTAGCTTGTTATTTACATCCTCGCCTCGCTGAAGGCGCACGTGTCTCGCGCGCGGGACATCGTGCGCGCGGCGCGCGACGCGCCCATGTACGGGCTCGTGCACTGCCTCGCGAGGCTGCTCGGGTGCCTCGACGCTGGGTAAGCTAGCTTGTTATTTACATCCTCGCCTCGCTGAAGGCGCACGTGTCTCGCGCGCGGGACATCGTGCGCGCGGCGCGCGACGCGCCCATGTACGGGCTCGTGCACTGCCTCGCGAGGCTGCTCGGGTGCCTCGACGCTGGGTAAGCTAGCTTGTTATTTACATCCTCGCCTCGCTGAAGGCGCACGTGTCTCGCGCGCGGGACATCGTGCGCGCGGCGCGCGACGCGCCCATGTACGGGCTCGTGCACTGCCTCGCGAGGCTGCTCGGGTGCCTCGACGCTGGGTAAGCTAGCTTGTTATTTACATCCTCGCCTCGCTGAAGGCGCACGTGTCTCGCGCGCGGGACATCGTGCGCGCGGCGCGCGACGCGCCCATGTACGGGCTCGTGCACTGCCTCGCGAGGCTGCTCGGGTGCCTCGACGCTGGGTAAGCTAGCTTGTTATTTACATCCTCGCCTCGCTGAAGGCGCACGTGTCTCGCGCGCGGGACATCGTGCGCGCGGCGCGCGACGCGCCCATGTACGGGCTCGTGCACTGCCTCGCGAGGCTGCTCGGGTGCCTCGACGCTGGGTAAGCTAGCTTGTTATTTACATCCTCGCCTCGCTGAAGGCGCACGTGTCTCGCGCGCGGGACATCGTGCGCGCGGCGCGCGACGCGCCCATGTACGGGCTCGTGCACTGCCTCGCGAGGCTGCTCGGGTGCCTCGACGCTGGGTAAGCTAGCTTGTTATTTACATCCTCGCCTCGCTGAAGGCGCACGTGTCTCGCGCGCGGGACATCGTGCGCGCGGCGCGCGACGCGCCCATGTACGGGCTCGTGCACTGCCTCGCGAGGCTGCTCGGGTGCCTCGACGCTGGGTAAGCTAGCTTGTTATTTACATCCTCGCCTCGCTGAAGGCGCACGTGTCTCGCGCGCGGGACATCGTGCGCGCGGCGCGCGACGCGCCCATGTACGGGCTCGTGCACTGCCTCGCGAGGCTGCTCGGGTGCCTCGACGCTGGGTAAGCTAGCTTGTTATTTACATCCTCGCCTCGCTGAAGGCGCACGTGTCTCGCGCGCGGGACATCGTGCGCGCGGCGCGCGACGCGCCCATGTACGGGCTCGTGCACTGCCTCGCGAGGCTGCTCGGGTGCCTCGACGCTGGGTAAGCTAGCTTGTTATTTACATCCTCGCCTCGCTGAAGGCGCACGTGTCTCGCGCGCGGGACATCGTGCGCGCGGCGCGCGACGCGCCCATGTACGGGCTCGTGCACTGCCTCGCGAGGCTGCTCGGGTGCCTCGACGCTGGGTAAGCTAGCTTGTTATTTACATCCTCGCCTCGCTGAAGGCGCACGTGTCTCGCGCGCGGGACATCGTGCGCGCGGCGCGCGACGCGCCCATGTACGGGCTCGTGCACTGCCTCGCGAGGCTGCTCGGGTGCCTCGACGCTGGGTAAGCTAGCTTGTTATTTACATCCTCGCCTCGCTGAAGGCGCACGTGTCTCGCGCGCGGGACATCGTGCGCGCGGCGCGCGACGCGCCCATGTACGGGCTCGTGCACTGCCTCGCGAGGCTGCTCGGGTGCCTCGACGCTGGGTAAGCTAGTTTGTTATTTACATCCTCGCCTCGTTGAAAAACATAATTTTCTGTCTTTTGTAGTTCTTTATTATTACCTCGCAAATGTAATGAAAAACAATTGTGTACAACACGTGCGTAAAAATATTGCAAACTCGAGTCACTTATGCCCCTCGTTAAACAATTTTCTGTATTTTCAGAGTTATAGCGGGCAACGAGCGCTGGACAGCGTTAGTCGAGGACATCGTCTCCACATGCGAAGCCGTGAACGGCCGCGTGGACTGCGTGGTCTCCGCCGCCAGCCCCGAGGGGTTGCTGCCTGGTTCCCAACACGACAGCAGTAGTAGGTAAGAGTCTGTCCGTAAGACACTGGGCGAAGGAAGTGAGAAAGTTATAAGGTGATTTTCAAGACACTTGCTCATAAATATACTCCACTGATTTAGAAGATGCATTAAATGCAGCATAAAAGAAGTGTATTCGAGCCATCTGCGGTGCTGGGTGCAGAGAGAGCTGCAGATCTCTCTTTAAATCACTGGGCATACTGCCCCTTGCGTGCCTTTACATCAGGGAGATTTGTGTATTTGTCAGCCAAAACCGCCAATACTTCAAATTGCAGTCACAAGTGTCAAACCGACCTCAATGCACATAAACTTACTGTACTACCTTATCGCCTCACATGCTCTAAAAAGAATGTTCATTCTATGTGTATACGGATATAAGATAAGATAAGATAACTATAGCTACTACTAATTATTTTATGTTAAATTGTTGCTAATTTCTATTTTATCTGGTATATCTTGACATTCTGCATAATAATTAAATAGTATTCCAATTTAAATTTTGACATCATGATTTTAAATAGAATATTAATAATAAGCCTTTATATCATGACATTGTTGACATCCTGTATTATTATATAATGTGAATTAATTTAGCTTGGCACTTGGCACTTGGCACAAAAGCACTTGGCACAAAAACACTTGGCACACTTCTGGAAAAATCAAACATCAATTGTAGAAGCTGAAAATAACCTTCTGAAAAGGATTGAGGGCTCGATTGAGAAGCAACACAAAATATTCAATCAGCATATAATTAATTTAGAGAAGTCGGCAAATAATCTTAACGACGTAGTCCAAACCATCGAAGTTATGAATGAATTCACATTATCAAGCATCATCGCAAACAACATTCTTATGAATTTAAAATCGATACAAAACAGTCTTATTGACACCATCACTAGCGCTCAGCACTTCAATATTCATCTTTTGACGCCGACACAGCTCCGAGATGAATTAAGCGTTATATCAGGCCAGTTATCAAAAGACTTAACATTATCAGTGGACAACGTTCAAAGAGATTTGTCCAAAATATATCAATTACTCAAGGTAAAAGCTCGTATGACTACCAAGTACTTTATCTTCGAAGTTCAAATTCCACTAATCAACAGAGACAGTTACGATATTTATAAGTTATTAGCAATTTCACGCCAAGAGGGAAACCCCCCCTACCTATAGCAAGTTATCTTGCTATGGACATCAAGAAAGATACCTACATGACCCTCTCAGAAAACGAATTAAACAAATGCATTAATATCGACACAAACACAAAGGTATGCGACTATCAGAAGCCAGTGTATCATAGGGAATCAGATAACGACCTTTGTGTCAAAGATCAACGTGAAAATAAATGTAAAACTAGATACAGTACGTGTCAACATAACTGGGCGGAGCTGATTCATGTAAACACATTCATGCTCACCTGTTGCGGTCAGTGCACCCTGAGAATGATATGTGCGCATCAAATTGCTACAGAGAAATTAAGCGGAGTCAACATGATCGCGATGGGAAACGATTGCGTCATCAAGGGCGAATCATTTACTATTACGTCTCACTCGCAACATACAAATGAAATCTACACGCAGCCGGAGATAGTGGCAATAGAGATTCCCCCAGTCAATGATTTCATCAACTTATCAATACCTACCAGTAAAATTGAGGTATCAAACTTGAATGAATCGTTTATGGCGATATCAAAACAAATTAATCAAGCCAAGGAGACCTCAGAGGGCCTCGACGAAGACGATCAGATTTCGTTCCATTGAGATGTGGTTCGTGGGTGAAAATCAAAAAAAATTTACATAATTAAGGGCCTTAATCTAATCTACGCTTTAACTTTTCTCATTTTAGTAACGACAATTACCCATGTAAAATGTATGGGTAATTGTCGTTACTAAAATGAGAAAAGTTAAAGCGTAGATTATATTAAGGCCCTTAACTATGTACATTTTTTTTGATTTTCACCCTCGTAGGAGTAAATAATACAACGAGTCTCGGATATGGAATGATTGCTTTATTAGGAAATACATGGGTTTATATAGGCATACTCTAACAATGAAGGTTACTGGAATGAGGTTACTATTAATTAGGTTTGGTTATGTGAGACATACTATCAGGTTTCGAGGCCCTATGAAATAGGATCTAACAATAGGATAGTTATTCATTAGAAAAAGCTAGTGCACGTGCGTGAAACACCTGCATGACTCAAGGTTATTAATACAATGTTGCGCACTACACCTCACGCCTCTCCTTTTTTTTTTTTTTTTGAGACAAAAATTTGGTAACATATTTTTGGCTTAAAATTATCTGTTACAATGTTTTACATAAGTACTTAACTTATCTTATTTCTATACATTACTATGCGTGATACAATATGGTTCTTATATTATTCTACTGGTTTTACACTGTTCACTGTGTGATGCATATATGGATGTTCGCTCGTTGTCTTTTGCTTAGGTTGCGAATACATTGTTTAGTTGTTGGGGTTTTAATATGATATTTCATAAAACTAGGGCAGTGTCTATTGTTCTTGAATATGATATTTTTTAGTGTATGGGTGGTGATGTTCCCTATTTGGATGTGGATGTATTTTGTGTCAACGGTTTCGGGTTGGGTTTTGTGGATCTGTATGTTGGGTGGTCTACGATGTATGATGTAGTCTTTTGGTTTAGTTTTATTTAGTATTTTCTTGATCGTCAAGATGAGTGTTCTTACTGACGAAATTCTAAACATGATCCTGGAGCGTTGCTCCTTGTTTGCGGCGGTGCACAATGTCCGTTTTTATTACTGTGCAGTTCGGGGTGTGCCTGGTGACGAAGAGTACTTTGCAATTTTTTCGGCCCCGGTTGGCCATCCAATATTGTGTCCCCTGAATCCTGCGGAGGATTTGTTCTCTGTTGTGTGTATCTGGCTGAGTGTGGCTCGGCCAGATGGTGAGCTGCTTTATGTGGATTATGGCCTGTGGCCTAACATGATGTGCTGGCAGGTGACGTGGCGGCGGGCTGATTGGAGTGCCCTTGAAAATTTTGAGTAGTTTCAGTTGTTGGGGTTTTTTTTTTTTTTTTTTAATTTGATTCTTATGTATGTACTTTTAGTGTTAAGTGACTTTTATGGTGTGTAAATGTGTTGCTGTTACGTGCTATGGTGAGTTTTTTTTTTTTTCTTTCTTTTATATTGTTTTTTTTTTTTTTTTTTTTTTTTTATTGTTACTACCTAAAAGTAATAGAGTTTCGTTCTGTTTTTGTGAACAATGTTCTCTTTTCCTGACATTAATATTTTGACATTTTCACCTTGGTCTTGAATGACACTATACGGGCCCGTGTATAAGGTTGTCATTTTGTCACGATTTTCCTTTTTTACTAAAATTAAATCTATGCTATAGTTAATGGGGTTAATATTTTTATCATACCTTATTTTTCTACATATTTTCGTATTTACTAAATTATCTCTAGCATCCTGTTGGGATTTTTGTAATCTATATTTAAGTTCTAATGCGTATGAATTAAAATTATATATTGGGTCTATTTGTCTTACAATATTTTGTGGTATACGGCATAGTTTACCAAATACTAATTCGTATGGTGTATACTTCGTTGAAGTATGTACTGACGTATTATATGAAAAACACCAATATTGCAACCAATCTGACCACTGGTGGGCCTGATTGTTTGTTTGTATTCTTAGATAAGCTCCTAATGATTTATGCGAATTTTCTAATGAGCCTAAGCTTTCGTGATGGTAAGCGGTTGATTGCAATTGGTTGATTTTTAATAGTTGACAGACCTCGCGCATAGTGGACGAAATAAATTCGCTACCTCTGTCAGTGCCGATTTCTCGGGGAATTCCATATCGTAGTATGAAATTTTCTACAAATGATCGCGCGACTGTGTCTGTTTCTTTATTTAATAGTGGGTAGGCCTCGACATATTTTGTTAGTTCGCATTGCAACGTTAATATATAACAATACCCGTTTGCATCTTTAGTCAGAGGTCCTACTAAATCTAGGAATAACTTGTCAAACGCTGTTGTTGCCGTACTCGTTATACAGAGTGGTTGTTTTGTGTTCGTGTGATATTTTTGTTTTTGGCACTTATCACATCGTTTTACAAATTTATGTATGTCATTATCCATTCCTGGCCAATAATAGTAACGTTTTACGTTGTTGGTCATTTTTCGAATACCTGCATGGCCACTTGTGGGCAATATATGGAAATCATTTAAAATTACTCGTCTGTCATCCTTATCACTTATTTTCGTTACACCTTTAATTATACATAATCGGGGTCCGGACCCTGCATTGTGCTTATGCATATATTGTGCTAGCTTTTTAATAATACACGCGGTGTCTTTATTATACAGTATGCATACCTCTGTTATTCCTTGTGCCTTGCAAAATGTGCTTAAAGCCCCCGCGGGAAAGTCTCGTTTCGATCGCGGTCGACAGTAAGCTTTGGGACACAATGTTAGTGAGGATGGCGAGTATACTATTTCATTATTTGGACTGGTTATACAATCTGCGTGTTGCAGTGTTTTATAATAGTCTTGCTCGTCTAAACTTAATTCTGGCATGTTATTAGGCTTTTTTAGAATTTCCACCATTTTTGGATGATCAGTCCAGTCATGGTTGGAATCTTTATATGTGGAATTGGTTGGTTGTTTTTTCGCTTCCATTCGTTTCTTTTGTGCTCGAGTCATTACTGTTATTACTTGTGTTGTCATACTCTTTAGTTCTTCGCTTGTTATTTCAATCCTAGACAATGCGTCGGCCGTTACATTATCTTTTCCTTTCAAATATTCTACTACAAAGTCATATTCCTCTAAACATAATCGAAACTTGGTTAGCCTGCTTGATGGATTATTCATGCCAAATAAATATATTAGTGGGCGGTGGTCCGTAATGATTCTGAACCTGCGGCCATATAAATATGGTCGGAAATGCCTTATTGCCCATACAATCGATAATAATTCCTTTTCCGAAGTCGGGTAAAGTTTTTCAGCTCTATTTAATGGTCTGCTTGCATAAGCTACTGGCAATCCGTTTTTATTTGATAATACACATCCTATAGCTATGCCTGAGGCGTCCGTGTGTATCACGAACTCGTTATCACTCGAGAAGTCGGGATATTGTAATACTGGTGGGGCGCTTATCGCTGTTTTTAATGTTTCGAATGCTTTTTGACATTGGCTAGTCCAATTAAATTCTATATTTTTCTTTAATAAATTATTTAAGGGTTGTGTAATTTCTGAAAAGAGTGGTATAAATTTTCTGTAATAATTAACGAATGCTACGAAACGTCTGACCTCGTCGGCGTTCTTTGGTACAGGATAATTTTTTACTACTGAAATTTTTTCAGGATCCGGTTTTATACCTTCCGGCGTTACTACATGTCCTAAGTACAATATTTCCTTTCGTAAGAAGTTACATTTTAAGGGATTTAATCTAAAGTTCACTTTTCGTAGTCTCGTAAATACGTCTATTAAATTTTTATTGTGATTTTCTAAGTTTCTGCCCATGACAATGATGTCGTCTAGGTATACTATACATTTCATATAATTTAGTCCTGACATAGCTATGGTCATTGCTCTACTGAACGCATTTGGGGATGTTTTGAGTCCCATTGGTAGTCTTTTCATTTGATAATGTTTATCTGCAATAAATGCAGTGTACTGTCTGCTTTTTGGATTGAGTTTGATTTGATAATATCCTTGATTTAAATCTAGGGTGGTGAAGTACATTGCACCCGATAATGAGTCTAATATTTCGGTAATGTTTGGTAAGGGAAATTTGTCATTTTCGATGACTTCGTTGACTTTTCTGTAGTCTATTACTAGTCTCCATTTTTTTTCTCCGTTTGAATCTGATTTTTTGGGAACAAGGAGTAACGGACTTGCCCATTCCGATTGTGATTCTTCGATTATATCATTTTCTAGCATTTGTTGTATTTGTTTTTGGATTTCCGGTCGTTGGGAGTGGGGTAATCGATATGGTTTAGTATATACCGGCGATGCGTTTGGTTTCAAATGTATTTCTTGTTGATATAAATTCGTAGTATTTAATGAGTCGCCCGGTAAATGAAAAATATCGGCAAATTTTGCACAGATATTTGCAATGGATGTTCTTTCTTCTGTTTGCAAGTTTTCCGTTTTTAGTAGTGAAAATAATAATTTTACTCGTTTTGCATTTTTTTGGCATTGGTCAAATGATAAACACTGATATTCATGTAATGGTCTTATTTGTGGGGTGAATTCTTTTATTTTTATTTCTTCGTTTCGCGTATTTAATACTCTAATTGTTATTTTGCCGTTTACATTTTTAGTTAGTGTGTTCGCGACAAAAATTCCGTCGCCGATTTCACTTGATAATACTACACAGTCTTCTAAGTAATTTGTAGAGATTTTTATTATAGATTCACTTCGTGCTGGCAATGTTAATTGGTTTGAATTTATGCTATGAATATTTTTCATTTGTATATTTAATGGTATATCATATAATTGGTTGTTGTTGTTTAATGTGAGGATTTCTTTTTCAAAGTCTATGTGGCATTTATATTTTATTAAAAAGTCTTGACCGATTATTCCATCTACTTGTAAGGGTAAATTGTGAAAAACATGGAATGTATGGTTGAATGTATGTTTTGTTATATTTTTTAAATTTAATTCAATTGTTCCGTATGACGTTATTCTTCCTCCTATACCATTTATGCATGTTATTTTCTGTGTAATTTGTTTTCCGGTTGATATTGCAATGTCGCGTTTTACTGCGCTGAGGGATGCGCCTGTGTCGATTAACCAATGATATGCTTTGCCTTTTATTTCAAACTGTACTGAATTTAAATTATTGTATGATAGAATGTGATTTTTAGTCTCGAAAAAACTGCATTTTGTTTTCATTTGTGTTTTCTTCTTCTGCTAAGTTTATTTGGTGACGATTAGTTCTGGAATTATAATGTCGTCGTTTTCGATTGTAATTGTTATGGTATCTCGTGCGGTACGCCCCTCTCGTATGATATCGCGGAGTATCTACTCTCTTATTCGCGTATTTATTTTGATTTGAACGATGATGCTGGTAGCGTTCTTGGTATTTGCCTGCGAAGGGCTTTCTATAGGGATTTCTTTCCCTGCGTACGTGGAATACGTTCGCTTGGCTTGTGGATGCGGAGGTCATGGAGGTTTCCTGATCTTTGGCTCCTTGTATCGCGTCCTTTAGAGAGTTGTAACCGTGAGCGGCGATAATAGTGCTTAACTTCTCGTTTCGTAATCCGTCGGCAAACTTATTTATCGCAGTTTTCTCATTTATCGGTTTTAAAATTTTATATGCCTCGGGGTTATTATTCGCTTGGGAAATAGTTAAGTTAACTAAAAGATCTTCTAAATCTTGGCCATATTGCTCAATAGACCTTCCTCCTTGTCTAGATGTCATTATTTTGGTTTGAATCGCGGTCGCTGATTTTTTTGTTAGTAGGTGTGTTTTCATGTCGTCTACTAAATCTTTTATTGTGTCGTAACTATCAGATAATCTTAGCTTTGCGCTTTGTGTCAATCTTGTTTTTAATACGAAATTTATTAACATTTTTATGTCTGTGTCTTTTATCATTGTTTCGTATAATTCAATTGCGTCGATTAACTGGTTAGTGACGGTCTCCGTGCCGTCCATTGTTGGTAATAACGATACCGCGGTTTTTAAATCGAAATTGTCCCTGGAAGCCATTTTTGTGTCCGGTTTTTCTATGGTTTCGTAATATGAGATTATTTTACTATATATTTCTTCTATTTTCTGGTAATATACTTGTATAATTTTGCTGTCTTCTAATGATATTTCGGATTTCTCAATTTTTTCGCTATTTATTTGGATATATTTTTCGTACTGCTGGTATAATTTATTTACTGTGTCAAGTTTATCTAAACCTATTTTTTGTCCTCTACGTTGTGGTCCAAGTTTTCTTACGTCTTCATTTAATTTTACTAATTGCTCATAGATGTTTTGGATTTCGGTCATTATTCATTTTTAAAATACAGTGTATAAAAGTAAGTATAACTTAATATATGAGTAAAATATGCGGTTAAGTGAAAATGTAAATAGTACCGTGGCTTATCTTCTCGTTGTGGGCTTCTGTTGTTCTCGGGGGAGGAATGGTGACGCGTCTCGATGATCTTCTTTACGCGGCGTTCGGCTGCCGCATTACCGCTGCTACTGCTTGGCGCTCGATTTTTTTAGTTAGGCATTTGTGTACCTTTTTCCATATGACGTAGCTGCACCCGATTGCTACCAGTACCAAAATTGCTATGGTTAGGTAGGTGGTTGAAGGGTTGCTTGGCCCGAAGTCGGTCTGCGTTGGTTGCGCGTTGTTGCCTGCTCCGTTTTGCGCGATGATGACCTCTTCTTTTCGTTGCTGCGTCTTTTCGCACTGGTTGCCCATGATCTTCTATGCTGCGCTGGGTGGCGTGGGTCGTTGATTGGCTGGAACGTTGCCGGTGCTGGCTGCCATCATGGATGTTGTGGTCGGCGCGTTGCGGTGTTCTACTGGCCTAAGCTGGCTAGGCTAGGGGCTGCCTGGAGCAGCCCTCTGGCAAGGTCGCCATGAGATGTGGTTCGTAGGAGTAAATAATACAACGAGTCTCGGATATGGAATGATTGCTTTATTAGGAAATACATGGGTTTATATAGGCATACTCTAACAATGAAGGTTACTGGAATGAGGTTACTATTAATTAGGTTTGGTTATGTGAGACATACTATCAGGTTTCGAGGCCCTATGAAATAGGATCTAACAATAGGATAGTTATTCATTAGAAAAAGCTAGTGCACGTGCGTGAAACACCTGCATGACTCAAGGTTATTAATACAATGTTGCGCACTACACCTCACCATGATGTCCATCATTATGTAGCCATCTACATTATAGCGGCAGGAGGACTCGCGTGTGCTGCGTACGCGTCTCTGCATGCGCGGCCTGCCGTCGGCGCCCGCGCCAGAAGTTAGTGTTAGTGATCAATGTGATAGTGTACAAGCAGAGCAAAGTGAAGTTCAGTGTTCTAGTAAAAAACTAAAACACGGTAAAAGTGCAAGTGTGTACTCGGTTAACACAGCATCCTCCCCAATAATTACTAGAGGTAGTTTTAACAAAATTAATCACGAATAAGATGTCGGTATCATCTTTGTATAATCATTTTAGTAATAAGCAAAAATGTTTATCATCTTGTATCATCAAAATCAAAAAAACCATTATCGATCTAATAATTTCATCAACTCTTTCTCGCGTCCGGGAGCATGTACGGTCTCAAACCGCACAAAGCGACAAACGCGTAGTCATCATTTCATAATTCATACATCACGTAAACCGCGGTCCGCCAGGCCAGTGCATAACCGATCGCCGCGGAGTGCATTCTATTCAGTTTTATAATAAATCAGTATTTCGGTAATCATTGCAGTTTCAATTAAACAAGGTGTACAATCCTACCCCGTACATCTTTTTTCACGGCCTGTGCAGTAATATACTGTTGTGGTGTTTGCAGCGGGACGCGGCTCGCGGACGGCCGCGCGGTGACGGCTCAGATGGTTCTGCTCTGCGCGTGGCGGTCTGTCAAGGAGGTACTGTCAAGTTTTTTATATTTATTTACTACCAGCTGTCTGCGCGGCTTCGACTGCATGTTGCAAAGAACGCAGGAAAACCCGCGAGATAAAATATAGTCTATGTGCACCCTGAAAGTCAACTCCATCCTCTGTTTAGTAGGCCTATCCCACTGTCATTTGGCGCGAAACGCTGTTTGTCTATGGTAACCTCCTGTGGAGGTCTAGCACGGGCTGTACAGCGTATCGCACATAATGACGTTTCATATGTACGTTCCGTTTTATGTAGGTAACAACATCATTTCATTGATCGTACAAACGACAACACTGTTAACTGACCCATCCTGTGTTTATATAGAACCTTATTACAATGCACTTAAGGTGCACTGATGGTCAGTTAGCTGTGTAGTTGATAGTACACCGTTATACGAATTTAAATTGTACATCATGCTAGCATGACGAGAGAAGTAATCCCATTGCCAAATATGATCTGTTTTATGAAAACATAATCTGTATTCATGTATTTTATTACTAACAAGCAGAAACTAAACTAAAACAATTATATTTTTGAATGTTCAGTTGTGTGGTACGTCGACAACCCTATCCCACTATGATTGTCTATTGATTATTAACGTCATCTCGTTACTTAGGCAGTGGACCTTCTGTACCTTTAGGTACTATTCATTATTCTGTGCTTCTAGCCAGAATTTGAATCAACTGCAATAGAAAATGGAGTAGCGACTTTGTTTTGTTTTAAAATCGAACGTTACAAAACAATTTAAACTCTGTACCAATTTAGAATGACATACAATTTCATTGAAGAGGATGATACCTATTGAAGAAGATTAAGCTTTTGTGGACCGCTAGATGGCGCTGTCACTAGTATAAAGTAGATAACGGTTGTTCGATTCAAATTCTTTAAGCGCAAATTACACGTGTAAGAAATTGGACGTAAGTTGTACTACGGGGCTTGGTAGGTAAAACGCAGTGTAAATACCTCGGTAACCCGCAATGTAATGAAACTTGCATGCAGTATCTTGCATGTGTAAATTGCGCTTTAAGACAGAGCCTTCTCGTCTTATACGAGTAGATTGATCGGTAATGGTAACCAAGTGAATTCAAGCAAAGTAACTTAACTAGTAACTAATGTGTGTTTTATTAGGACTGTGGGCAGCTAGAGGCTATAAATATAGGTACTTTCATAATATTATTTGAAATCGGATTAGTAGATCCTTCAAGATGGGCATAGGCTATGGTTTAACACTTTTAACCTGCAGCTCAGCTAAAATTAGAATTTCATGAATTTAAACTCACCTGTCACCCTTTGTTCCATAGACGTCCCTCCTCCTCGGCTCCATAGTGTCGCAGCTGTCGCTCGAGGGCGAAGCCCCCGCGTGGACGCTGAGCGCGGCGCTGGTGGCACACGTCGGGGAGTGCCTAGTCGCGCTGCTGGCCACGGTCAAGCACCGCGGCGCCTTCGAGCAGGCCTACGTCGGGCTTACACTTTTATTGGCCAGGTGGGTCTATTAAGAGTACAGCATCACCTTTTGATCTATTTCTAGACGTCCCTTAGCTCTCTCGTCTCCCGGCTGTCGTTCAAGGGCGAAGCCCCCACGTGGACGCTAAGCGTGGCGCTTGTGGGGCGCGTCTATATAAAGTGTGACAATGTATACGTTTTTGTTACCTGAAAATAATATTTGATTAGATTGTGTGCAATTATGAAGTCTCGCCTTCAGCGCCCTATACTCGTAAATGCACTATGAGGTCCACCGCCACCATTTGGCGTCAAAGTCTACAATTTTGCTGATATCCCCAGACTGTGGAAGTGCAAGAGCGACTTGCATCAGCTGCCGCTGCAATGGTTTTCTATGGTGGAGCGAGGCCTCGTGCTGGCGGCCGGAGACAGCAGCGAGCTGTGCCCGACCAGGCGCGGCGCCGGGCTGCCCTTCATGATACAGGTACTGTAACAGTCCTCTTCTTCCTCGTCGTGTCCTCATGGCTGGGGGACGTGACGGCTGTGGACACTCCTCACCATCACTTTCCAAGCTGCTCGGTCCATGATGGCCTTTTTCTTGGGGGAATGCGTTGATGCACTTTCCGCCCGGTCGGAGGGGAACCGGTCGGGTGTGGAACTTCAGGGCAGAAACCCCAGAATACCCATTAAAATCAAAAAGAAAAACATGGAACCCTTATAGGATCACTTTGTTGTCCGTCCGTCCGTCCGTCCGTCTGTCAAGACCCTTTTTCTCAGGAACGCGAAGTATCAAGCTAAAATTTATACCAAATACTCAGGTCTACTGTCCCTCAGAGCTACACAAGTACACATTTTTTTAAATTTATCGAGTTGTCTATTCCGTTTAGTATCGTTCTTCAATGTTATCCCCGTAGCTTAATTACTCCAAATGAAAGAAGTTATAAAATATGTTTAAAAAAAAACCTATTGCCAAAACATGAACGAAGTATCAGTAATAATAATCTTAGGTAATAACTAGTTTAAGCTTATACTGTAAGGTAAGTATTATTATGATCTATAAAATATAAACATTGAACCATGTTGGCCAAAGGTACCAACCTCAGCATTTGCTGGCCGGGTTACCCAGCGCTGATTTTTAGTTTGACCCTTTTTTTTGAGGTGTAAATATTAGGTACATTCAAGATGCGCTGTGCCATTTGCCGTTAGGTTGGTAATAAGAAAAATAACATTTAAATAATGAAACGAAAAATAAAGAAAACTGAAGCGTTTTTTACTCCTGTACCGTTATCTGTCATTTATATAGGCTTTAGCTCAAATACAATGACACCGATAATAAAGTAATCGAAAAACTCTATGCTCTATGGGCTACTTTTATGGTTCATACATTTTTCATGAAAGCACAACAGTGCTAACGTCGTGAAACATGCCACGACGTCAAATCATCTAACTTTTTGAAGTGAAAACTTCTTTAGCGGCGCTGAGCACTTTTTGGGATGGGGAAAAATTGTTAAACTCGCGACAGATTTTTGTGACGTTAGATGCGTAGGAGGTCACATGACCGTAGGATGGTGAGAGATTCGGCACGAGGCTTGGGGGCGGGGGGAAAACGGGGGTTTGACTAGGGGCACATAGTTCTAATTTGTACTTTATTGTTAACATTTTCCGTAAATGCAAATTCCATTTTGTTTTATCAAACTTTTATATTTTGCTGTTAGCCGATTCTACTTCATTCAAAACTGAACGCTATTCGTAAGAGTATGAAGCCGTTAAACACTTTTTGCAATTGCATATTCTACAAATAAATTTATAATTTTGTCCACGCATCTTTTACCGATTTGCTATTGAGCAAATTCGAATAGTTCGAATTTGGACGTTATTCCTAAAGAGATAAAGCTTTGAAAAATATTTGGCAATGGCAAAAACAAATTGGTCTTTTATTTCTTCGTCTCCTTCATCAATTTTGCTGAGTTAAGTTGAACTATAGCGTACTATTAATAAGGTTGTTATTAGATATATTGGCACGCAGGGGGAGAGAGGGGGGAAAAAGGGATTTTTTTTTTGCAAAATTAAAATTATACAAGTTTTCACTTCTGCCGGCACTCCCGGAGTGCAACCCGGTTTCCGGAGAAAACGACCTCTGGTCAGTAATAATTGATTTTGGTACAAATTTAATAGAAGATAGTTCTGTTTTTGACTCAATATACAGTATTGGCATGTAACAGTGGTATCATTATGGGACCCCCATCCAATCCAATGGGACCCCATTATGGGATACTATGGAAACTTAGAACTTATTGCAAATCCAGATTTTGATTGAAAACTGTGCTGCCATGCCACCTAATCGGTAGGACCCTAGGTAGCTGATGCTGTAGCGAATTTAAATATCAATGTTGTTACATTCAAATATTTTATTTCATGTAGGAAGATTGATACGTGCTACTAAATGAATATGAGGAGAATAGTATATTGTATAATGGTAACACAACATTGTGTCTGCTTGACATAACTATATGTCGTTTGACGTGAAATATTTTGACATAATTGGCATCAATCATTCCAATTCAATTTTTAATATTCAACGAAGTTTGATTGTGATTTGTGCATTTGTATATTACTAGAGGACCTGGAAGGGCTATAGAGACAGCTAGACGACCGAGCGCGGCGGACTGTTGAGAAAGGTCTAGGAAAATGTTGTTGTATATGATACAACATTGTAGTAAGTAACAATGAATGAAACATGAATGAGCCTAAGCATCTGGTTTACGCTCGTGTAGACACAATGACCATTTAAGTGCATTAACGGTAACAATCTAGGGTCGTAAAGCTTTGTAAGTGCTCACTCACACGCGATACAAAAACTGTATATAAAGCCCTGTTTCTACCTAAATAAACGTTCATTATATCACCGAGTTTCGTTGTATTATTTACACCCTACGGCCTACATCTCAATGTAGTACCGGCTGACCTTGGTTTTGCCGGACGTCGAGCACCCAGCTCTTACCAAATTTGCCAATGTTCAAACCACTCCGACCAACAGAGCTTCAGAAGGGTTCTGCGTCGCATGGCACTTTTAGGAAAGATCGCTCGAGTGATATCAATATTAATTTTAATAGAATTATCAATGTTATTAAATGGCTACAGAGTACAGGGTAAAATTGTACAATTGTAGATAATATTAACGTTAGGTACTCGTACGCTAGGACTTCTAATCACATTCGATGCTGGTGACTTAATTGTGGTTCCACAATGATTTCTGCTAGGTACTGGATGAGCGTGTCGTTTTAATGTTTCTTGCTTTTTATTAATAATATGCTCCTTTCTATGCATGAAGTTACTAATGTATGTTAATAACTTAAATAAATATGTGCATACCTCACTTTTATGTTTCATTTCACAACAGTTATTACAAACATTAAAAATACTGATAAAAAAATACGACCGACTTGACAGGATTTTTCCTTTCTTTTTTTTATCGGTTGTATAGTTTTGTGGGCCAAATAACAGATGGCCCTTGTACGCAAGCATAAAATGCCTTCTCAATTTGGCTGAGTTGCCTGTCCGGTGTGCGTGGCCTGTCCGTATGTATATTGCAGTCTTTGGGGACCCCTTTTGAACACATGTAAAGGTGCGTTTTGTGGAAAAGGCACAGAGCATACCCCCCTCGTACAACTTTGGACATTTATACAAATAGTTTATTTTGCAAGAAAAAGGGTTTTTATAGTCTTATTACAAAATATTCAGCA
Source organism: Epinotia bilunana (assembly GCA_947049275.1). Lineage (NCBI taxonomy): Eukaryota > Metazoa > Arthropoda > Insecta > Lepidoptera > Tortricidae > Epinotia > Epinotia bilunana. Next base: position 1,322,880 of record OX346266.1, on the reverse strand, counting down.
CCTCCTTCAACAGCCATTACATATGGCATGCAAAATATTTGCAGTTAATTAAATATTCCATTGTATAAATTATTACATTAAGGTTAGTCAGGTTCATCGTAAGTCAACAGTTATCACATTATATTAGTTATTATTGTCTATCAAAAAAAATCATTCAATTTATAAAATCTGTGATCAAGGAGCCATTTGTACAAGATCCTGTTAAATTTACAATTTGGGATTTCTTTAATTGTTTGAGGTAATTTATTATAGGTGTTCACGCACATTACACTACACTTTTTTTTCATAACCCTGCAGTTTTTTGATGTTTGCCTACAACAAGACGGTCACAATCTCTCGTATTGCGTGGATATATATCTCTTGTGGTTTTAAACAAATTACTACGCTTTCTTACTAATTTGGAGACTTCATAAATATACAAACACGGGAGTGGTAGTACACCTAATTTAAGAAATAAGGGTTTACAGGATTCTAATGGTCCCACCCCACAAATGGCACGAATACATTTCTTTTGGGCGATAAAAGCTCGATACATATCACCGCCACTACCCCAGACAATGATACCATATCTCAACACTGAGTCAACAATCAACATATCCGTAGTTTTTCTTAATCGACAAATCTGTTAATTTTGATGCATACATTACTTATTTGCTCATTCCAATTCAAAATACTGTCAGCATATATTCCTAAAAAATTTTTAATATTATTCTCATTTAATTTATGTCCACTATGATATATTTCTAGCTGTTGATTAAAATTATTAAAATTTATTAAACTGGTTTTTTCTACGTTTGATTTTGAGATTATTATTTTCTAACCATTTGATTTGACTATAGTATTCAATGTTTTGGTGACCTCCATTCATGATAATGAATACTCTCAGAATGGTAACTACCACGGATATATCATCAGCAAACAGGACACAGTTTTGTTTTATTTTATCTGGAAGATAGAAAGAAAAGAAGTGGTCCAAGAACACTTCCCTGTGACCAAATTTATTTTTCCTATAGCTGGATCTGTAGTACTTGGTTGAAAATTTGCTATCATCACATTTAATTTCGATACACTGAGTTCTGTATTCTAGGTACGATTTAATCCATTTCAGGGCTAGTCTTCTGACTCTATAGAACTCAAACTTATTTAACAGTTCATCATGAACCACAAAGTCAAACGCCTTGGACATATCGAAAAAAATAGCAGTTGTGAAATATGTGTATAACTTTGTGATGATTTATTATCTTGTGTTACTTTTTTCTCCATGTGACTTTTTCGAGTAATTTCAACATTATTGATTATTTAGTGTCACCATCCCTATTCGTCAGGCTTTAGTGACAACAGAGCTAGCGGCCGAATCCACCGCACCTCGCGGCCGCCTGCTGCGCCGCTGCCTCGACTTGTGCCTGTCACTGGCGCGCGCGCCGCCCGCACCAGCTGATGCTGCGCGCGCGCACCTCGTGCTGCGCGCGCTGCTGCGGCACACGTCGCCGCCGGCGGAACATACCGCGCAGGCCATCATGGTGGCGGTGAGGGGGTTCGAAGCCGACACTTGGACGGTGAGTCACTCCATTTTTTCTGTCGCTGGTTACGATGGTTCCGGCTCCTGGGTCACTTGTTTAAAACTGTGACTTTGGCTTTCAGTAAGCACATTGTAGTTTGGTTGACAATTTTATATGAAATTCTGTAATTTTTTTTTCTTAAAAATACTGTCATATTTCCTGCTAACTAACGGGACACAATAACAAAAAAAAGTACCTAGTTGATTTAACCCTATCTATGCAAACTATAGCCGGAGAAAGGTACAACGGAATGTCGTCTCCCTTGTATTTGGAGTCTCTCCCACTCTGAATACAAAGGAGACTTAACAGAAAAGGTACCTCCACTTTCCAGAAGACCGCAGGCATAATAATACCTCCAATTGCTCGATAGGTAATATGTGTTCCTGTTGGGTAATAAGATCTTAGCTAAACGATATATCACATCAAGATAGTATCAAAATATACAATTTCTGAGTTGTGCAATGTACAGTTACCATTCATATCTGCTTTAACAATACAAGCAAAAATATACATACGGCCCTTTTTTTTCGTGGAGAAAACCTGCGAGCCATGTAACCCAGCTCTCGGAGGAAGTCTGGGTTCTGTGCTATTTCTACCCACTAAAAACTCTACTTCGCCCGCCATCTGCGCTAAGTAGTTCGGAGGACTCTAGGATCTCAGGAAGAACGCACTAGAGCACTCCTCGCGCCTTGCCCCTGCGTGGTCGTTCTGGGCATCCCGTTGACCCCCTTAAATCGCCTTTTACGACAGGCGGGGAGACCGTAGACCTATTGTAGACGTCCAGTCTAGTCGTGTGAGATATGTATGCGCGCTTTCTTATCGCAAATATTATTGCTGGTGATTATAAGAATGTGTTGTTTTCAGGAGCGCAACTCATCCACCCTCCTATTCAGCGCGCTAGTGGTGCGCGTGTTCGGTGTAGCGCGCTCCAGCGGTCATAAAGTGTCGCCGCGCAACACCATGACGGGCCGCATCTTCTTCCTGCGATACCCGCAGCTGTACGACTTCTTGCTGGTGAGTCTGATCCTAGCACAACTCATCCACCCTCCTATTCAGCGCGCTAGTGGTGCGCGTGTTCGGTGTAGCGCGCTCCAGCGGTCATAAAGTGTCGCCGCGCAACACCATGACGGGCCGCATCTTCTTCCTGCGATACCCGCAGCTGTACGACTTCTTGCTGGTGAGTCTGATCCTAGCACAACTCATCCACCCTCCTATTCAGCGCGCTAGTGGTGCGCGTGTTCGGTGTAGCGCGCTCCAGCGGTCATAAAGTGTCGCCGCGCAACACCATGACGGGCCGCATCTTCTTCCTGCGATACCCGCAGCTGTACGACTTCTTGCTGGTGAGTCTGATCCTAGCACAACTCATCCACCCTCCTATTCAGCGCGCTAGTGGTGCGCGTGTTCGGTGTAGCGCGCTCCAGCGGTCATAAAGTGTCGCCGCGCAACACCATGACGGGCCGCATCTTCTTCCTGCGATACCCGCAGCTGTACGACTTCTTGCTGGTGAGTCTGATCCTAGCACAACTCATCCACCCTCCTATTCAGCGCGCTAGTGGTGCGCGTGTTCGGTGTAGCGCGCTCCAGCGGTCATAAAGTGTCGCCGCGCAACACCATGACGGGCCGCATCTTCTTCCTGCGATACCCGCAGCTGTACGACTTCTTGCTGGTGAGTCTGATCCTAGCACAACTCATCCACCCTCCTATTCAGCGCGCTAGTGGTGCGCGTGTTCGGTGTAGCGCGCTCCAGCGGTCATAAAGTGTCGCCGCGCAACACCATGACGGGCCGCATCTTCTTCCTGCGATACCCGCAGCTGTACGACTTCTTGCTGGTGAGTCTGATCCTAGCACAACTCATCCACCCTCCTATTCAGCGCGCTAGTGGTGCGCGTGTTCGGTGTAGCGCGCTCCAGCGGTCATAAAGTGTCGCCGCGCAACACCATGACGGGCCGCATCTTCTTCCTGCGATACCCGCAGCTGTACGACTTCTTGCTGGTGAGTCTGATCCTAGCACAACTCATCCACCCTCCTATTCAGCGCGCTAGTGGTGCGCGTGTTCGGTGTAGCGCGCTCCAGCGGTCATAAAGTGTCGCCGCGCAACACCATGACGGGCCGCATCTTCTTCCTGCGATACCCGCAGCTGTACGACTTCTTGCTGGTGAGTCTGATCCTAGCACAACTCATCCACCCTCCTATTCAGCGCGCTAGTGGTGCGCGTGTTCGGTGTAGCGCGCTCCAGCGGTCATAAAGTGTCGCCGCGCAACACCATGACGGGCCGCATCTTCTTCCTGCGATACCCGCAGCTGTACGACTTCTTGCTGGTGAGTCTGATCCTAGCACAACTCATCCACCCTCCTATTCAGCGCGCTAGTGGTGCGCGTGTTCGGTGTAGCGCGCTCCAGCGGTCATAAAGTGTCGCCGCGCAACACCATGACGGGCCGCATCTTCTTCCTGCGATACCCGCAGCTGTACGACTTCTTGCTGGTGAGTCTGATCCTAGCACAACTCATCCACCCTCCTATTCAGCGCGCTAGTGGTGCGCGTGTTCGGTGTAGCGCGCTCCAGCGGTCATAAAGTGTCGCCGCGCAACACCATGACGGGCCGCATCTTCTTCCTGCGATACCCGCAGCTGTACGACTTCTTGCTGGTGAGTCTGATCCTAGCACAACTCATCCACCCTCCTATTCAGCGCGCTAGTGGTGCGCGTGTTCGGTGTAGCGCGCTCCAGCGGTCATAAAGTGTCGCCGCGCAACACCATGACGGGCCGCATCTTCTTCCTGCGATACCCGCAGCTGTACGACTTCTTGCTGGTGAGTCTGATCCTAGCACAACTCATCCACCCTCCTATTCAGCGCGCTAGTGGTGCGCGTGTTCGGTGTAGCGCGCTCCAGCGGTCATAAAGTGTCGCCGCGCAACACCATGACGGGCCGCATCTTCTTCCTGCGATACCCGCAGCTGTACGACTTCTTGCTGGTGAGTCTGATCCTAGCACAACTCATCCACCCTCCTATTCAGCGCGCTAGTGGTGCGCGTGTTCGGTGTAGCGCGCTCCAGCGGTCATAAAGTGTCGCCGCGCAACACCATGACGGGCCGCATCTTCTTCCTGCGATACCCGCAGCTGTACGACTTCTTGCTGGTGAGTCTGATCCTAGCACAACTCATCCACCCTCCTATTCAGCGCGCTAGTGGTGCGCGTGTTCGGTGTAGCGCGCTCCAGCGGTCATAAAGTGTCGCCGCGCAACACCATGACGGGCCGCATCTTCTTCCTGCGATACCCGCAGCTGTACGACTTCTTGCTGGTGAGTCTGATCCTAGCACAACTCATCCACCCTCCTATTCAGCGCGCTAGTGGTGCGCGTGTTCGGTGTAGCGCGCTCCAGCGGTCATAAAGTGTCGCCGCGCAACACCATGACGGGCCGCATCTTCTTCCTGCGATACCCGCAGCTGTACGACTTCTTGCTGGTGAGTCTGATCCTAGCACAACTCATCCACCCTCCTATTCAGCGCGCTAGTGGTGCGCGTGTTCGGTGTAGCGCGCTCCAGCGGTCATAAAGTGTCGCCGCGCAACACCATGACGGGCCGCATCTTCTTCCTGCGATACCCGCAGCTGTACGACTTCTTGCTGGTGAGTCTGATCCTAGCACAACTCATCCACCCTCCTATTCAGCGCGCTAGTGGTGCGCGTGTTCGGTGTAGCGCGCTCCAGCGGTCATAAAGTGTCGCCGCGCAACACCATGACGGGCCGCATCTTCTTCCTGCGATACCCGCAGCTGTACGACTTCTTGCTGGTGAGTCTGATCCTAGCACAACTCATCCACCCTCCTATTCAGCGCGCTAGTGGTGCGCGTGTTCGGTGTAGCGCGCTCCAGCGGTCATAAAGTGTCGCCGCGCAACACCATGACGGGCCGCATCTTCTTCCTGCGATACCCGCAGCTGTACGACTTCTTGCTGGTGAGTCTGATCCTAGCACAACTCATCCACCCTCCTATTCAGCGCGCTAGTGGTGCGCGTGTTCGGTGTAGCGCGCTCCAGCGGTCATAAAGTGTCGCCGCGCAACACCATGACGGGCCGCATCTTCTTCCTGCGATACCCGCAGCTGTACGACTTCTTGCTGGTGAGTCTGATCCTAGCACAACTCATCCACCCTCCTATTCAGCGCGCTAGTGGTGCGCGTGTTCGGTGTAGCGCGCTCCAGCGGTCATAAAGTGTCGCCGCGCAACACCATGACGGGCCGCATCTTCTTCCTGCGATACCCGCAGCTGTACGACTTCTTGCTGGTGAGTCTGATCCTAGCACAACTCATCCACCCTCCTATTCAGCGCGCTAGTGGTGCGCGTGTTCGGTGTAGCGCGCTCCAGCGGTCATAAAGTGTCGCCGCGCAACACCATGACGGGCCGCATCTTCTTCCTGCGATACCCGCAGCTGTACGACTTCTTGCTGGTGAGTCTGATCCTAGCACAACTCATCCACCCTCCTATTCAGCGCGCTAGTGGTGCGCGTGTTCGGTGTAGCGCGCTCCAGCGGTCATAAAGTGTCGCCGCGCAACACCATGACGGGCCGCATCTTCTTCCTGCGATACCCGCAGCTGTACGACTTCTTGCTGGTGAGTCTGATCCTAGCACAACTCATCCACCCTCCTATTCAGCGCGCTAGTGGTGCGCGTGTTCGGTGTAGCGCGCTCCAGCGGTCATAAAGTGTCGCCGCGCAACACCATGACGGGCCGCATCTTCTTCCTGCGATACCCGCAGCTGTACGACTTCTTGCTGGTGAGTCTGATCCTAGCACAACTCATCCACCCTCCTATTCAGCGCGCTAGTGGTGCGCGTGTTCGGTGTAGCGCGCTCCAGCGGTCATAAAGTGTCGCCGCGCAACACCATGACGGGCCGCATCTTCTTCCTGCGATACCCGCAGCTGTACGACTTCTTGCTGGTGAGTCTGATCCTAGCACAACTCATCCACCCTCCTATTCAGCGCGCTAGTGGTGCGCGTGTTCGGTGTAGCGCGCTCCAGCGGTCATAAAGTGTCGCCGCGCAACACCATGACGGGCCGCATCTTCTTCCTGCGATACCCGCAGCTGTACGACTTCTTGCTGGTGAGTCTGATCCTAGCACAACTCATCCACCCTCCTATTCAGCGCGCTAGTGGTGCGCGTGTTCGGTGTAGCGCGCTCCAGCGGTCATAAAGTGTCGCCGCGCAACACCATGACGGGCCGCATCTTCTTCCTGCGATACCCGCAGCTGTACGACTTCTTGCTGGTGAGTCTGATCCTAGCACAACTCATCCACCCTCCTATTCAGCGCGCTAGTGGTGCGCGTGTTCGGTGTAGCGCGCTCCAGCGGTCATAAAGTGTCGCCGCGCAACACCATGACGGGCCGCATCTTCTTCCTGCGATACCCGCAGCTGTACGACTTCTTGCTGGTGAGTCTGATCCTAGCACAACTCATCCACCCTCCTATTCAGCGCGCTAGTGGTGCGCGTGTTCGGTGTAGCGCGCTCCAGCGGTCATAAAGTGTCGCCGCGCAACACCATGACGGGCCGCATCTTCTTCCTGCGATACCCGCAGCTGTACGACTTCTTGCTGGTGAGTCTGATCCTAGCACAACTCATCCACCCTCCTATTCAGCGCGCTAGTGGTGCGCGTGTTCGGTGTAGCGCGCTCCAGCGGTCATAAAGTGTCGCCGCGCAACACCATGACGGGCCGCATCTTCTTCCTGCGATACCCGCAGCTGTACGACTTCTTGCTGGTGAGTCTGATCCTAGCACAACTCATCCACCCTCCTATTCAGCGCGCTAGTGGTGCGCGTGTTCGGTGTAGCGCGCTCCAGCGGTCATAAAGTGTCGCCGCGCAACACCATGACGGGCCGCATCTTCTTCCTGCGATACCCGCAGCTGTACGACTTCTTGCTGGTGAGTCTGATCCTAGCACAACTCATCCACCCTCCTATTCAGCGCGCTAGTGGTGCGCGTGTTCGGTGTAGCGCGCTCCAGCGGTCATAAAGTGTCGCCGCGCAACACCATGACGGGCCGCATCTTCTTCCTGCGATACCCGCAGCTGTACGACTTCTTGCTGGTGAGTCTGATCCTAGCACAACTCATCCACCCTCCTATTCAGCGCGCTAGTGGTGCGCGTGTTCGGTGTAGCGCGCTCCAGCGGTCATAAAGTGTCGCCGCGCAACACCATGACGGGCCGCATCTTCTTCCTGCGATACCCGCAGCTGTACGACTTCTTGCTGGTGAGTCTGATCCTAGCACAACTCATCCACCCTCCTATTCAGCGCGCTAGTGGTGCGCGTGTTCGGTGTAGCGCGCTCCAGCGGTCATAAAGTGTCGCCGCGCAACACCATGACGGGCCGCATCTTCTTCCTGCGATACCCGCAGCTGTACGACTTCTTGCTGGTGAGTCTGATCCTAGCACAACTCATCCACCCTCCTATTCAGCGCGCTAGTGGTGCGCGTGTTCGGTGTAGCGCGCTCCAGCGGTCATAAAGTGTCGCCGCGCAACACCATGACGGGCCGCATCTTCTTCCTGCGATACCCGCAGCTGTACGACTTCTTGCTGGTGAGTCTGATCCTAGCACAACTCATCCACCCTCCTATTCAGCGCGCTAGTGGTGCGCGTGTTCGGTGTAGCGCGCTCCAGCGGTCATAAAGTGTCGCCGCGCAACACCATGACGGGCCGCATCTTCTTCCTGCGATACCCGCAGCTGTACGACTTCTTGCTGGTGAGTCTGATCCTAGCACAACTCATCCACCCTCCTATTCAGCGCGCTAGTGGTGCGCGTGTTCGGTGTAGCGCGCTCCAGCGGTCATAAAGTGTCGCCGCGCAACACCATGACGGGCCGCATCTTCTTCCTGCGATACCCGCAGCTGTACGACTTCTTGCTGGTGAGTCTGATCCTAGCACAACTCGCCAACTCTTCTGTTTAGCGCGCTAGCATCCTTTTTTACTTACATGATGTTACCTCAAAATCTGCATTGCCTGTTGTGCTACATACATTACTTGGAGGTCATAACTTTAGATCCTCCGAATCAAAAAAAAATTACAATTTACTGCAGATGGTCTAAGGAAGCGTCCTATTAAATATTTGCTCCTGTTACAGGGCCCACCCCGTATATCGGATGTGTACGAAGATGTAAATGTGTGTACTCTGGTTTCCGCAGGATCAGCTGTCGTCGGTGTCTGCGGCCTCGAGGCTGCGGCCGGCGCTGTTCCCGACGCTGCTGCTGCTGGCTCGCCTCTACCCTTCTGCGCTAGAAGGCACCGTATCTAACCTCAAGGTATTGTTATGGATTATTTGGAATAGAATAGAATAGAATATCATTTGTTCATGACAACAACACATACATACACATAAATCACAAATACAAAAGAGAGAACAACATTGCCACGAAATGATTTATTAATTTATTTATTTATTTAAACTTTATTGCACAAATATAAAAATAAAGGTACAATTGGCGGACTCAATGCCTTATGGCATTCGCTACCAGTCAACCATTGGGCTAAACAGAAACTTTAGTGGAGTAGGATCCTAAATACAGAGACTCGAATGGAAACAATTAATTTCATTAATATACATACATACATATAATGAATACAATATAAACTTACTTATACATACATAAATACATACAATTATATGTACCCGAACAAAGATATCACGAGGATCATCAATCTTTAATAGTTAATAAGAGATGCACGCAACTTGCGTTTAAAGGAGAACTTGCTCTGAGCTTGCCTGACGGTCAGAGGGAGATCATTCCACAGACGAATGGCCTGTGAACAGCGAAGGATTTTGAGAGGAAACCAGTACGGTGAAATAGGACCGAGGGTTTGAGACTCCTGGATGGAAATGGTTCCATCTCAGCGTTGTCTCGCTGGTCTTATTTAAATTTTCTCTAGTCTTTATTTAAATTTAACCCCTTTACGAGTAAGAGCTGTTTCCCACTGACGTCCAGTTTTTTGCGGGTACGGTTTTCTGCAGGATCCAGTTTTCTGTAGTATGCGTGCAGTATCCCGCAAACAGAATGCTCGTGTGAACGTTACTATATTAGCACGTATGCTACTAAAACGGAATCCTGCAGAAAACCGTATCCCGCAAAAAACTGGACGTCAGTGGGAAAGAGCTCTAAGTGTGATGAAATAGTAGATTTTACAACGAGTGCATAAAACGCACCATTTTACGCGAGACGTTTATCCATATATATGGATATAAAATCGACTGTAAAATGGGTTTTATGGACGAATTGTACACTCTACTTTTCACTTCGATTGCGAGGAATTGAAATGAAAGTTATAAACTGTACTGTGTACTGTGTTATTGTGTACTTTGGCTGTTGGTATTCTTGCCTTGATCTTAGAATACTAACGAAACATAAAAAAAGAGTTTATTCTATGAAGTTAAGCATAAAAAGGGACTTTATGTCGCCTACTTAAAGCATAAAGACGAACTTTTAGAGTATGAGAAATAAAAACCGCCGCCGCGCGAAATCGTGGACGAACTCTGAGGATGACCTATATTTTTTCTGCATAAAACTTATAATGCACCTGATAAATAAAATGTGAGTTTCTCTTTTTAAATAAATATATAAAGACAGACTAATTATTGCGATATTTTACCTAAAATGTGTTTATAAAAACGGCCATAGCGTTGCGCCGGTGGTATAAACTTCAAACTTGATTTTCCATGCTTTAGAAGCGTTTTCAGCAGGCTGAAAAGTGATTTCAGGCCGTTTCAGAGGTGGCTCTTCCACATACTAGAAGATTGAAAATTCACCCTAGTTGCCGTTGTTTTCAGGCGCCTGAAACATGTTTTCAGTCCGTTTCAGGACAGCCTCTATCAGATGGCGCAATTACCTGAAAACCCGATTTCAGGCGTTTTCAGGACCCCTTATCGGCCTTTGAAGTACACTTCAGTATATGGCGAAATTTCTCGAAGGAATGAAGGAGACAGCACTATAAGAGACATCTAGATTGAGAAGGTTCGAGAAGTGTGTGAAAGAAACAACTAGAAAGGGACAGCATATTCGCGAATGTTCCAGTCATCGGGTCGAACGAGCATCGAACAATCTAGACGCTCTGGAACATTCATGAACCGAGGGGTCGCCGTTCCTAAAATTGGACCTTGGACCGATTATTCAAGATTTCTCCGGAATGTTCTAGTGCGAAGGGCTCCGGATATATAAGCCGCGCGCCAACACGCAGCGGAGGAGACCCAAGTCGGGCCTTGCTGAGTTTCTTGCTGGACTCTTCTCAGCTAGGCTAGGTTTTAGCGAACCAGCGATAAAACTCCCAGTAGTTCGACACCACTCACACCCCAGATTCGGTTGATACCGTTCAACCAATCTCACTGGAACGCAAACTCGTAGAGTATTCCAGTGCACAAACTTTCCCGCGTGGTCGTGCCGGAGGCTCCCCCTGGATTTTCCCCAGGCTACCCTCCAACCACGCAATTCGACCGCTATATTGGGTACGTCCTATTATAGCAACAGGCAGGTTTAAAAAAAAAAACCGCGGAGGAGAGTTTGGAATTAAACTGCGAACAGTGCGAATCACAAAGCGAAGCGAGTGAAAAGTGCGTCATAGTGAATTGATTTATTCAGTAAGCCTTGTTAATTAGTAATTTTGTAATAAAGTTTGCATTCCTTATAATTAGTGATCAATTAGTGTATTTTCTATCACGTTACCCACCCCGTGGACGTAACAGTATGTAATGAATAATGGTTCCAGTTGGAGCGGTTCCTGCCGCACTTGCTGTCCCTGTCTGGCGCGCGTGACGTCAGCACGCGCCGTCTCGCCGCGCGCGCCGCCGCGCCGCTCGTGCCGCCGCACAGGTAGGTACATGCATACTCACACTCATACCAATATAGGTTTGAAAAAAATTATTATTTCAATAAAAAAATTAATAGGTTTAATCACAAACTTAACTGCTAATCTTAAATCCCACCAAAAACATTACATGTAAAGTGATGCCAAGACTCCATAGCTCATACAGCTTTCAGCGTGAAAAATATATCGGATCGCAATTAGCGCCAAGCTTCCTACTCCACGTGGCGTAACTCTACCACTACCAGCCACGCTCGACAAATTCTACATCTTGGCTAAAAAGTATAGACCCGTCACTTATTAATATCATCATAAATTCATTCGGCGTGAAAGTCTATGCGGCGACCGGAATAAGGAAAGTTTTAAGATTTTTTCGTTGTTTGTATAATATTACTAGCTTACATACCAAATTTCAGCTTTCTAGGACTTCAGGAAGAACCTTAAGAATATTGATGATCATCAGTGAGTCAGTGACGAAATCGGGGTATTTTAGATATCAATAAAATCTAAAGTATAATAGCTATGCAATTGAAACTTTATAGTTTTAATAAGTAAACCACTGACATTTTGAAAATTTTGTTTATCTGGTATAATCCGAACCCAAGTTAAGAAGGTTCAAAAATACGACGAAGCGCTTCGAGAAAAGGTAGGTAGTGCCCTTGCGCTTCGCTTGGCTCGTCTTGGCGGGGGCACTACCGTGCCCCGAGATATAAAAGATTTTTGAGGAGTTAACTAGTTAATCCTAATTAAGTGTAATAATTTGACTTACTTAATTAATTAGCTTAATTTGACTTACTTGTGTTTGCCTGACATGTGTCGCTTAACTATATTTTTAATTTGAGCCTCTATTGAGCTTGATAAATCATCGGGAAATCGATTTAAGGTACTTGAGAGAAGGCACTTCCACACTCTCTGTCCATATTCGTTGTTGCTTTTTGCAACCCCAAATTTCTGCATATTTTCTAAGCTACGTAAGTCTTTGGGCCTTGCTTTTTACGGTGATTCAGCACAAAATGAAAAATTGGCAACTCAAAATTATTGATCGAATCTGAATAAATGTAAAATTTACCAGCCTAATTAATGCTGCCTAATATAATAACGTCCTAAAAGTAAAATTGTCATACTTTATATAGTTGGTTAAAAATATGACCATACGGAAATACGTTATATTATATGTATTTTGTACAAAATAGTCGTAGACTCATGTAATTTTTTTATTTTAATTTAAATTAGACAACATTTACTGCACGTATTTGAATGTGAACCTATTGCATACTGGACATAATTCCATTTAGGCTAGATTCATTTTGAAAAACGTCGACCAATACTGGCGCGGCACTGCTCCATTCCATTTATTGGAGTGGTCGTGAATGACCAGCTTTAGGGTTTCCTCTATAGCATAGTTCTAATTGGTTGAAACGGTGACAAGGGTTTGAAGTATGTATGGCGGCGGCCGATCGTAAAATCCGCCAGATCACGAAATTCCTAGGCATTTCGTTAAACGCCGCCATTTCATGATTTGGCTGAGTGACATCCGCCATATCCTTCAAAATTCACCATTTAACGATTTGAGTGTCAATCTCAATCTTCTATCCGTTAAAAGTCCGCAGTAAGCTCGGCCGAATTTCGCCTTCCCATACAAACGTAGTTACGCTCTACGGTATAGTTTATATGGTTCCAGTTTATAAAGCAAACGAAATACAGCAAAAACAAGTTTTGTATGAAAAACTTAAATGCGCTGTATTTTTTTTACCATGGTATCTCAAGCTACATAAACTAATTATAGACATAGATATACCTTATGTCATTGTACATGCAAAGTTTCGTTACACTCCGACACGTAGTTTTAAAATGAGAGCGTAACAACGTTTGGAGAATCGAGCTTACTGCGGACTCTCAATGCATTTGCATAATCGTTTCATTCCAGATGCGTAGCTCACATGCAGTCCTTGCTGCTAACACTCGCTGACCCGGCTATTAAGAGGAACCTCTGCCACGGACTGCTGTGCCAGGTATCTGTCTAATATCAACAGTCTATCCGCTTACTTTACATATACCCCAAATACCAAATTATGAACAATAAATATACTCCAATCGAAATGGCTTCGCCAAATGTAGCGCCTATTTTTTTGCCGACTGCCCTGTGGCACCGCCAACCCACCCAACCTTCATCATCATCGTCATATCAGCCGAAAGACGTCCACTGCTGGACATAGGCCTCCCCCTAAGAGTGCCAAAGTGACCGGTCCTGCGCCACCCGCATCCAGCGGACTCCAGCAACCTTTACCAGGCCATCAGTCCACCTTGTGGGGGGCCTACTCACGCCCCGCCTTCCGGTACGTGGTCGCCACTCGAGAACCTTTCCGCCCCAACGGCCATCGGTTCTACGCCCCACCCAACCTTATATCGTCTTAACGTTTGGCACACTCTTTATAACACACGTACCTGAACATTGCAGTTGACGGTCCTCCTGGAGCTGAAGCCCTCAATAGCTGTCGACGAGCACTCCTCGGCCGAGCTGCTGGCCGCCATCCGGGGCACAACCTGGATCCTGCAGACCTGCTTCCTCGTCGCCGACCAGTGGCTCAAGTTCATCAATCTTGTGCTGCTCAGGTAAGTTAAGGGTTCGAAACAAGGGTCATGATACTTTGAGACGTAGGCCGTAGGGTGTAAACAATACAACGAAACTCGGTGATATAATGAACATTTATTTAGGTAGAAACAGGGCTTTATATACAGTTTCTGTATCGCGTGTGAGTGAGCACTTACATAGCTTTACGATTTTAGATTCTTATCGCGAATGCACTTTAATGGTCATTTGGTGTACACGAGCGTAAACCAGATGCTAGGCTCATTCATGTTTCATTCATTGTTACTTACTACAATGTTGCATCATATACTACACCTTTCGTTTGCCTTGTATTTTTGGTACAAGCTTTTATTGCCTACTGTACCATTCTAACGAGCCTTACTCAACGGGGTTACGTCGTGGTACTGAATGCCCAAGGCCACCTATCTCCATCACCAGATCAGCTCGATGATACCATAATCTAAACCATATCTCTACCCAAAATTTCAGCTCAATCGGTTGAAAATATCTGCTTCAAATATGTATTGCAAATTTTGACGGACAACTTACTTACATACAAGTCCAAGTTAAATGGGCCCATGGGCCTGTGTACAACCCCACTAAAAGTGAAGTCATGGTTTTTACGGCGGGGAAAATATGTACCGCGAATTTGGCTAAGCGGACTACCGTACCGTGTGACCATATCCACGACCGACAGCTGACTACAGCTGTCGGTCGTGGATATGGTCAATTACCTACGACATATTATCATTTAGATATTTAATCATGCTGCTTTGGGGCCATTCATAAATTAAGTAATTTTAAAATAGGGGGGGGGGGGGGGGGGTCTGGCCGGGCCATTCATTGGATGACGATAGTCATTTTATTAGGCGGGGAGGGTCCATTTCAAGGAATAACAGGATGATGATAGGGGGGGGGGGGTCAAAAATCGTCAAAAACGATGACGTAATTTATGAATGGCCCCTTTGCCGTACGCGGGTGGATCCACTCTGGCAGCTACCCGAAGAATCTAATATAGTCAACTTTTTCAGATTCCCAAAACTTTTAGACGACGACCTCCCCACAATATGTTCGCATCTCGAGGCCGCCCTGGCCGCGCCCGCGCCGCCCATCGCGAGCGGCCGCGGAGTGTTCCTCTCCAACTCCACATACATGTCCTTCGTCATCAGCCCTTCACCAGCACTGGTTCTGCGATGCCTCCAACATCCCGACTACGAAGTCAACTTGGCTGCACTCAACTATCTCCTCGTCTTACATGGTTTTAGCGAAGATTCTTGTCCGTTTTTGGAGCATCTATCTAAAATTTCTAATAAAGATGTCTTAAGGATGTTAGAGGGAGATGAGAACTACGTTATGTTACTATGCAAAACCACTGAAAATGGCTATTTAGAATGCAAGCAGAAAGCGTTAAAAGTACTAGCGCTTACAGGTAACACGCAAAGGGAGATAGTTAGGCTGAAACTTGGAAACAACGAAGAATTAACAGACGATATTGTAATTAAAGAGCTAATAGATTCAATAAGAAACGGACATGCAAATTTGAGCTCTATATACTTGGAGAGTCTGCTGAGTTTCGTGTCGCAGCCAGTTTTGGAAGTGGTGAGGGTGCTGCATGAGAGTAGTGGCGCGGGGAACGACGAAGACACCAGGGAGCTGGTGGTGCGGTTCCTGGAGAAGCATTTAAGGATGCTGATGGACGCTGCGCCGAGTGATGGTGAGGCGGAGAGGTGTAAGTACCCACTGTTTACTTTCATTTTATGAGACAGCAACGGACCCCTAAAAAAAGCGCTTTTTATTATTATGTGCCTACAATTGCTTTACCGTGATGTAGTGCTGAATAATTTTTTTCGTTCTTTAAATGTTTGGTTCGAGTGGAGAAAATTCTAAATCTGATGAATAATATTAGTAAGTATTCGACCGGAAAGAATACATAACGAAGTAGTTGTAGCGCGAGAGATAACACCGCCGCCTATCGGCGATGTATTGAACGATACCGTCCCCCTCCCGCGCCCGCGCCCGCGCAGGGCCGGCAAGCGTCCGCAGCGATATGACTGTTAGAGCCGAGAGAGAGAGAGTAATCAAACCGCTTGTGTTCTGTTCTATTTAATTATTTACTAACTCATGTTGTGAAAAGTGTTAGTTATTAAAGTGCATATTATAGACTCCGTGCTGTGTTTCAATTAGACCACCGTAAACAATAACAGGTGTAACAACACGCCCGTTTCATAGTTAATTTAATAATTGGTCACAACTTTTACTGCGCGTGTAACCAGCGTCCGGCCGTGAGCGCGTGTGCCAACCGACTGGCTGAATCCCCGCTAGCGGCGCGCAAAGTGTAGGTATAATTCAGATTTCCCACGGTGCAGTTAGGTAGCACTGCCAATGCTCCGTAGTGGGTGATTACAGTGAATGCTGATGATAGATTATTTGTGGGCAGTCGAGTGGCGGGCGACGCTGGCGGCGGCGGCGGCCATCTTGCTGGAGGACGACGCCTCGCGGCTGCGCGCGCGCGCCGCCCGCGCTGTGCTCGGCGTCACAAGGGATACGAGTACAGGTCAGTTACTACAGGGTGAACAGGAACTTTTGTTTCTATCGCAGTATTTTAACCTCCTAAGGCCCAAGCAGTGACACAAATCCCTACAAACATCCGATGCGACGCACTCACACAGACTTCGACACAGTAAGCGCAAGTCGGGGTAGTCGGTCCAACAGTCCGTGTACTGCCCGTGTGCCTCATAGAACTGGTTTTAAAAAGGAGAAGGAAAGGTCTTATAATCTGTATGTACAAATATATAATAATGCAATGTGTGATGTTTCGCGAGTTTTGTTTACTGGTAAAGTAAGAATTATTTATTTTTGCGGTTGTCAAGTCAACTACCGTGTCTGAGTTTAAGCTGCTGTCTGTCTGTCTGCAAACTCGAAGCTTCCAATAGATGAATTATTTTTGTGCGTTTCTTTAATCGAAAGTTTTCGGTTTGAGTGGGGCTTTTTAAATCGAAAATCCAGT
Organism: Epinotia bilunana; assembly: GCA_947049275.1. NCBI lineage: Eukaryota > Metazoa > Arthropoda > Insecta > Lepidoptera > Tortricidae > Epinotia > Epinotia bilunana. The sequence continues at coordinate 1,305,901 of OX346266.1, read as the reverse complement.
CGGTCGAGATAATTCTACCCAGTGAACGAAAAAACCCTGGAAGTAAGCCCCCAAGTAGCGCCGCAAAATGACCCCACAGAATGGGTACCATTGTCATTATGCGGGGTTGGGAGCGGAGTGTCAAAACGATGCCAAGCAGCCGTTTAGTTCGAACATACCGGGTTTTAGGCACGTGTTCGGGTAGAAATTTGTGACGAGCTCGCATTCTGTGGTTTTTTTCGTTTGCTGATTCTACCTGTATTAGTTGTGTCGGGGCTATTTTATTTTTTATTCTACAGTATTTTTTATGAATCCCAGCTCATGCCAATGAGTTTTTCGGAACTTATGTACGGAATACCAATTAATATTTACCGTTAGCTTTCCGGTGAAGGAAAACATCGTGAGGAAACCTGCATACATTCGTGAAGAAATTCAAAGGTGTATGTGAAGTCTCCAACCCGCACTGGGCCAGCGTGGGGACTGCTGCCCGTTCCCTCTCATCCATGAGAGGAGGGCTGTACCCAGCAGTGGCACGTATATTTATGTTTTGTCTTAGGCTAGGTTTTTACAATAATTATATAAAGCATTTATACAAAATATAAAATCATTATTAAAACCTAACCTAGGATGCCACCGGCAGCGAGGCGAGGCCTAAGTCACTGGCGGTCAGTGCGACAGAGAGAGGAACCTCCTGACTATCCGCGCAGTGTCCAGACCCCGTATCATGGTCGGTTTTATCACGCGATAAGTGACAAGATAGAGCGTCCGTCACTGGCTGACACCGTTCGATAGAAGGAGACTGACGCTCTATCTTGTTACTTATCGCGTGATAAGGCCGACCATGACACTGGGTCAGGAATACCGCCTTCTGTGTCTGACCCTTGATCCAGCCGTCTAGCGAGAGTCTCTTGAGGTGATGGTTGAGACTCTTCGCTATTAGACCGTTCGCCGAAACGACTATCGGGACGATTCGACGCCAGCAAGTACCTAGGTACTTGCTGGCTTTGTCCATCTCGGTCTTCAAGAGGTTCTCGTCATGGGGGATGGTGATGTCGACAAGCACTGCTTGGCGTTTCGATCGATCTGTCAGCACGATATCAGGCCTATTATTATTATTATTATTCAATTATATTCAAATTATTTATTTCATGAAAGTGAGTGTTTTAATTGTTTTATGATCGTTGTTAGCAGTTAAATCCCCTTGTGTGATATCCGCGTACGCAGCCCGGCAGTGGGTCGGCGCGGCGGCCGCCGGGGGCGGGGGCGGGGGCGGGGGCGCGCAGGCGGCGACCGCGGGGGCGCCGCCCCCGGCCGCGGCCGCGCTGTGGCTGGCGCTGGCCGCGCTGGACTTCTGCGCGCGGGTCCACACGGCCGACCAACTCGGCGAGGAGGTATACCCTTTTCACCGCCAACGACGGTCACTCACGTCATAGGAAAACCGTGCCATTCGTGCCCCTGACCCTGACGCCAGAGCCATAAACATACCATACCAAACATTATAAAACAGTTCTAGAAGTGGTTTTTGAACGGTCGTGACTTGAGGTCGATGGCGTCCGTTGCACGGCGAATCACTTCGTCAGCAGGGGCCCGTTTCACGAAGCTACCAGTTACAAATTACAAGCGGAAGTCTCTTTCTTTCAAAAGGTATTGAAAAGAGACTTCCGCTTGTAATTTGTAACTTGTAGCTTCGATCCGTCACCGAAGGACCAGGCGTGGGGAGCGACTCCATCCTTATGTTGTCAACTTACCATTTATTCGCACGAAGCGATTTGCCTCGTCTTTCCTAATGCGAACTGCTAAGGATTGGAATTCGCTCTCTTCCTGAGAACTACGATCTAGGTGCTTTCAAAACAAAAGTGAATAGGCTATTACTGAACCTATGAGCTTCATCTTAGGCTCTGTCGTCGCTTACCATCAGGTGAGACTAGGGACAATCACTGGACAGTCTTTTATAAAAAAAAAACTGCAGCGGTTACACACGGCGACTTTCAATAACAATAATAATCATTTATTTCAGGCAACTAAGGCCCATAGTTACAAATACCTTAAAGACGAACATACATACAATCCTTACTAATATTATTAATGCGAAAGTGTGTACGTGTGTCCTTCTTTCACGTCGCAACGGAGCGTCGTATTGATGAGACTTTTTATATGGAGATAGTTTAGAAGCTGGAGAGTGACATAGGCTACTTTTTCCAGCGGAAATGCATCGAATTCCCGCGAGAAAATTCAATATTTTACATTTTCCTATAACCACGCGGGCGAAGCTGCGGACATCAGCTAGTACAATTATAAAACGTAGAATTCGGTAGGTTTTGATGCGATACAAACGCGCGATACTGGCATGACTGCCATTATATCTGTCAAAATCACCTGTATATAGACTATCGGGTTTGCAGGGTAACAAAAAGTCGCTGTAGGTAACCAATCTAAGAAAAAAATCTCTAGAAAGGCAAGCGACAAAATCCTTATACCTACAAGAGCATGTAGTCATTTTCTGCGTTCGATTGACAGCATTTACTCGAGATTGCCTTATCAGTGTTGCCTGATAAGTAACTTGTAACATCGTACTGAATAAAGAGGGCAAGTTGGAGGCCTAAGGAACTCCCTAAACTACCGGCGATAGGTTCGCCGTTACTATGAACACTTCTTGATTGTGCACAAAAGTGTACTGTGGCCAACAGAAGCTTACTTATTTTGGAATTCCTTATACCTTTACAGAATTAGTTGGACCGTATTAATTCTGTAAACATACGAAATACCTAATTGCACCTACTATATTATCTACGGCAACAGATTACCTTAGTAATTAAAGTAACATTTATGTGAAATAAAATGAAATTATACCTAACCCTTAAGCGGCCCCCATCAATTGGCATGGCTGTCGCAGGGATCAATTGTCGCAGTTTAATTTGAATCCTATTGAAAAAAATAAGGTTTAACTTCTAATAAAATGTATGTAGTCGGTAAATCGCCTCTGTCTTGAGGGTTTCTGTTTCTTTATTTCAGAGTCGAGTTTTCGATCAGAACGAAACTCACAACGTGTACCTCGAGGAATTCACGTGGAGCAAAGAATGCGCTCGAGAGATGAAGCGGGCATACAGACAAACAGGCAACACACAAACGATAGAAGAGTACCTACAGTCCATACTGTCCAACCCGACTTACAAAGGAACTATAGAAAAATTGTGTATAGATAATGTAGCTGAATATTTGATGGGACGAATGAAGACGGATAATCCTAAAATTAATTTATTTTTAAAGATTTTATATGAATAAAACAAAATATGGTAACATTCACTTTTATTGACAAGTCATACTCTACTAACCAAAAGTGCTCCATTTCACAGAGTATTTCTGAGTTCTGAGATTTGTTTTCGAATGCCTATAAAATAACCAATAATGTTGAATTTCCCCGACAAAGGATTAAAAATACTGTCATGGGGGCTAGTACGCTAAGTTTTATGTCGGACATAAAGCATTCGTCCCATTCTGGCAAATATGCGAGTGCAAGAGGGACGAATGCTTTACGTCGGACATAAAACTAGTGTGCTAGGGGGGCATATGGAGAAAAAGTAAAGCAGGGGATTAAATAATCACAAAGTTATAAGTTTCCAAAGTTTTAAGAGGGGGTTTATTCTGTCCATTTTCCGCAAAACGCACCTTCATATGAAACGATTGTCATTTACTTTTAATATGACGCTCGCAGATAGTGACGTCACGATATGCGAGCGCTTTCTTTCTAACAAGCAATATTAAAACGGTTGTAGCTTCGTAATTCTTTGAGATATCTGAATGGGAATGTCGTCATTAGGCATATTTTTTTGCCTTCTCTCTTTTGGAGTAATAAAAAAATTGAGTTTGAGTAGCGATTCTTAAATGATGTCCATGAAAAAGCCAAAACATTTGGAAGCGATCTGAACATGGCATTTTCTCTTGATCGCGATCGCATGAGACGAGAAATGCAAAATGAAACATTCGACGAAATTTTGAATTCTATATAATTATAGTTTGGTTCCAATGAGGGACTCTTGGAGGAAACGCTTTTCTTATTTACAATTTCCGAATCAGGGGGCCGATTTTTGACTTGAGCGCTCGAAAATTAAATAAAAGTAAATGCTACTGTAGTGTCATAATCACAGGCATTTACTTTCTACCGATAGAATTGAATAGGAGTGCTCAATACCGCACGTTTTTAAATTTTCTATCGTCATTTCAAAATGGCATTTCATAATTTTTTACAGTTTTCGAGTGAAAGAGTCGAGCGCTCGAAAGTCAAAAATCGGTCCCCAGAACTGTTGGTCACAGTGAGCATCATATAGTTAGTAGTTGCCAAATGTATCGCACGTTTTTTTTTACCTGAGGCGTAGGCTGTGTTCCGATATATTTGAGTACTTTGGCTGCTACTCACTATATGATGCTAACTGTACCATTCATACTAAACATAACCAATTCGTGTCAACTAGAAACATAATTACAGAGCCCGGATTTTTCACGGCAAAACAAATCACTATTGTAATCTAGCCAGTGGTAGAAACATTATTTTATCGATATCGAGTATTATTAGGTATGTAGGTACAAAAATAACATGCCGATATATTTTCATATTATTGACAATTTACAGTGTGCAAAACAACCTTTTTATATTTTTTGAATAAAAAACTAAGTGTATTTTTCTTCCGAAAACGCCAGAAGGTATTTGAGCCAACTAAAAAGTGTTTCTGTGGTGTCTGCTCCTCATTGACCCCTATATACAGCCAATCACTATTACACAAATAAAATGCGATGTGCTGCTGTGTGTTCTGACGTGGATTACGAAGATGAAATTGCATTTGTTTCTAATATATAATTTCATACAAACTTCACGTAGTTTTTTTATTACATATTTATTTTATTTGGCGACTTTTTTTCTTCTACTACACAATTATCGATATCGATAAAATAATGTTTCTACCACTGGCTAGATTGGGATAGTGTTTTGTTTTGCCGTGAAAAATCCGGGCTCTGGTTATGAACCACCACACTTCACACTGGACAGGTCCATTTTAAACGCATTAGCAAGTTTAATCTTTAGAACGCCGAATGATGTTTAATGTCAGTCCACTGAACTCACCTTCACAGGGCGTAGATGATGGTATATGGTATAATTACCACTTAAATTTGTTATCACTTTATCAGTAGTAAATTGACGAATTCTTTCCTAGTACCACCAGACTAACAGTTAGGCACATTGCACGTAGAACCGATGGCCGTTGGGGCGGTGCAATTATCGAGGCACTCTTTGGGGGAGGCCTACGTCCGGCAGTGGACGTCTTTCGGCTGATATGATGAACAACTGATTTTTTTGCGGTCAGCAGTTTTTAAATCTATAATCCTTACCCTGTATGTACAGTCAAGTGTAAAAAGATGGGTGCATATAACTTACTCATAAATATGTCCCATAACTTATGTCAGCGGATAAAGGTTTTGGTACTTAATGAGAGGATGTTATGGATACATTTTTGCAATTGACAGTCAACTCATCAAGTGTGCATATCACTAAGATAAGTCAGCCTACAGAGATAGTTATCTGAAAGTCAATTCGTCTATAACAAACTGCCAGATAATATTAAAAAAGACGCAACTTCCACGGTGGCATTTAAGTTGAGATTGTGTGAAAGTGGCTTCTCGACCATACTTTAATTCCATAGACGAGTTTTACGAGCTCCCTAATCAGTGAATCATAAAAATACCCATATATCGTACCTAGTATAAAATGTAATTAATGAATAGATAATGACGAAATGAATTTAATGATGCATATAATGTACCAACGAATTAAATATGCGTACCTATGTAAAAATCCTGACATGTAACTTGGTGTTATTAATAAAATATTTGTATTTTGTATTTGTATTTGAAATAGACAAGCTTCAACATAGGCTTTAACTGTAAGGTGGATATTTCAATAATCTCAAATTATGTTTACAATACATACATAAAGTAAAAACTACTTGGAAATAATGTATGGGAATATCGAGTCTATCATAAACTTGTTTAAAAGTGTAATTTTCACGTGTTATTGAAACAAAAATCGAACACGATGAGATATGTTCCTTTATTATAACTAAGGGCCGATTTTTCAATTGCCAGATAAATATTAACTCTGTCCTCTTCTTTCATATGACTTGAGAAAAAGGTGGTGATAATTTTAACTGACGGGTTACTTTATCTAGAGATTGAAAAATCGGCCCTAAGGCAACAATATACTTAAAGACATCTACGGCGGTCTGACTGTGCAAGAAAATACGACTACTCATCGGCGCCCTAAAGATTAAAGCTTCACACTTCAAAAACTACTTACAACTTTATCAAACTCATAACTTATCTCGCTGTATTCTGAAGACTTCACTAGCGACCTGACTGTTCTTATACTTCACTTTATCTTTCTTAACCTCCTTCGCAGCCTTACTTCTCGCTAACCGATCCAGCTTATTCTTAATATCATTGCCAACAGGCTGGTTATCTTCCTCACTAGTAAACAAGTCTTTGACGGAGACTAGCCGTTGTGAGTTGCCTACTCGGAGTAGTTTCTTCAGGCCCCGAGTGGACTTTTTCTCGATGAGACCGAGGAGTCCCCAGTCGTCGGACCGGCCTCCTTCCAAGCCGGCTTCAAGCTGCCACGCCGCGTTGCGGACTTCCATTTTGAGACGCTCACACTCTTCGTAACTTACGTTTCTGCTGACGTTCAGCGCCTGAAAAAACAGCAAAATTCGTAATTTTTATGTGATTATCATACATACATACATACATTTACGCCTTTATCCCTAAAAGGGGTAGGCAGAGCACATGAAATGAGTGTTCCAGTACCACTTTTAGCATGAATGTGGGTATAAAAGATCGACAACATGTGATATCGCATTGACAGGTTGCTAGCCCATCGCCCACAACACACTTCAACCCTGTACCCTTAGTCGACACTTACAACGCCCACAGGAAGAAAGGGGGTGGTGCTAATCTAACCCGACACCACACGGGGATGTGATCACCACATCATCCTAGCGTCATTCCCGGTTGTGCCCCTAAAGGAGCCCGGGGTCCACTTTGGCACCTTATCCCAAGATTTGGCATAGGTACTAATTTTACGAAAGCAATCTGACCTTTCAACCAGAGGGAAAACTAGACCTTATCGGGATTAGACCGGTTTCCTCACGATGTTTCCCTTCACCGAAAAGCTGACGGTAAATATTCCGTACATAAGTTCCGAAAAACTCATTGGTACGAACCGGGATTCGAACCCACGACCGCCGCTTGACAGTTACAAATTAAAACTTTTAGAGAGAGCATATTACAATGTTGATGAGTTTTTTTTAGATAGAAGTTTTCTAAATATGTGAAATATGTAATAAAAATATTAGTTTAAGTAAAAAAAAAAATAGAATTAGTTTTAGTTCTAGGTCACAGCGTACTGTATATTTTTTATTATATTGTCACCTATTATGTCACCTGAGTAACACAAATAAATATTTACTTACTTACTTACAGCCGCATGCCTGAACCGCTAGGCTTCCGTAGCTTCCTTTAAAACTTATGTAAGGAAAAAATGTAACAGGAGCTTTTGGGGAAGGAAAACATCGTGAGGAAACCAGTCTAATCCCAGCAAAATCTCGTTTTCCCCGAGCTGGCAGGTCAGTCGCTTTCCTACAACTAGGACTTACGTCAAATCTTGGGATTAGGTGCAAAAGCGGACCCGAGGAAAACCTCTGTAAGGGTGATGAATGAATAGTTTATATAATAATTTACTTTAAAAACAAAGTTTTAACCAACTTCAATTTAGTACTCCGCCAAGCCACGAGAACATATCCACATTTATTTTCCAATTTACCACTTAAAATAATAGGGCTTTAAAATTCTTTATATTGAATAATATTAAGGAACACACTAGTCGGAAAGACAATTTTTTCGAGAGTTTCCCTCAATTTCATCAGGATTCCACCATCAGATCCTGGTTTCCTTACCATGGGACCACCCTTGAGAAACTCCCTTTCCAACAAAAAAGAATAACCAAAATCGGTTCATAAACGACGAAGTTATCCGCGGACATACATAAAAAATAAAAAATAAATATTATATATACGGTCGAATTGAAAAACCTCCTTTTTTGAAGTCGGTTAAAAACTAGCTTCTGCCCGCAACTCCATCCGCGTGGAACTCTATATCATAGCCCCATACAAACTTTCACTCCCTAAGGGGGTGATTTCCAGGATAAAAACTATCCTATGTCCTTTCCCGGAACTCAAACCATCTCAATACCAAATCGGTTCGGCAGTTTAAGCGTGAAGAGGTAACAGACAATCAGACAGACACACTCTCGCATTTATAATATTAGTCATCATCATCGTCATATCAGCCGAAAGACGCCCACTGCTGGACATAGGCCTCCCCCAAAGAGTGCCAAAGTGACCGGTCCTGCGCCACCCGCATCCAGCGGACTCTCGCGACCTTTACCAGGTCATCAGTCCACCTTGTGGGGGGCCTACCCACGCCCCGCCTTCCGGTACGTGGTCGCCACTCGAGATCCTTTCCGCCCCAACGGCCATCGGTTCTACGTGCTATGTGCCCCGCCCACTGCCACTTAAGTTCAGCGATTCGGAAGGCTATCTCGGTTACCTTGGTTCTGCTGCGGATAACCTCATTTCTGTTGCGATGATAACCTCATTCTGATTTCATAATATTAGTATGGATATTCAACTTTTTTTTTCTTCAAGTCGGCAACTGGCAAGAAGTTGCGCACGGTCGGGACAGATGGCGAGCTCTCGTTTCGGAGGCCAAGACCCTCTTTGGGTCCCTGAGCCAAATTAGTTAGTTAGTTAGTTTAGTTATTCAACTTTTGTGTTTTATCAAATAGCACCGACCTGTTCCAAAGGATTGATGATGTACAACGGCTGTGCATTCGGTTTCCTCACACCCGAGCCTTCGTTGAGCGAGACGGCTTTCTCGGCGAAGTCGAACTGCGAGTAGAACTCGAAGAACTGCAGCAGCAGCGTCTCCAGGGAGGCGTCAGTCCGGGAGTAGCTGGACTCGGGCAGCCTGTTCGCGTCGCGGAGGAACGTGCAGTTTAGGTTGCCTTCTGCTATCCTTATGTCTTCTTTCTCTGAGAAATAGATTTGATAGAATGTTAACAAGCTACTTCATTTAATTGGAGTTGATAGATTGATTAGATTAACGTGGTTCGGCGACCATACAAAACGTCCTTTGACATTCGCAGGCTAAAGGCGTGATATTTTAAGAAACCTATGCAACAATCTTTCATTAATAATTGGCGTTCCATTTGCGCGAAATTCCCCATTTCCTAGAATAAACTTGTATAAACTAGAATAATTTGAAAATAATCGTTTCCCCAAAGTATCACGTGAGAAATTATGAAAGTTTGGTTACATAATGCAAGGTCGCAAGGTCGCCAGAGCTCCCGAGGATGCGTTGTGTTGAGAGCGAGGGAATATGTTCCTTCAGCTGTCAACACGGCGAATCCTCAAACATATCAAGGGTCGGCAACGCCCGTGTTACTCCTTTGGAGTTGCATGCGTCTATAGGCTGCGGTGTCCGCTTACCATCAGGCGGGCCGTACGCTTGTTTTCCATCGTCGCATATATAAAAAAACATAATTTTCTTAAAATATCACGCCGTGAGCCTGCGAATGTCATGAAACATTTTGTATGGTCGTCGAACCACCTTAACCCTTTTCTTGACATTGTATCTTATATGATACACAAGTTTTGATGTTCTTATTGTAGTTTGTAACAGACAATTATATATTATACATAATTATTTAATTATTATTATTATATTGTATACTGTATATTTATATATGTATTGGCATGTTTTTATTTGTCTAGAGTTAATACCTATTAGGTTTTGTTTTCATTTTCTGTGTTTTTGTACACGGTATAAGTTTGCCTATCTCGGTCTACCTACCTTCCTCTCAATTGCTAAAAGGTTAGCTGGAAGAGATCCCTTATAGGGATAAGTTCGCCTTTGTACTCTGATCTATTGTGTGACATGTATATTCTTTAACCTGTTATTGTGTACAATAAAGTGCTTACATACATACATACATACATTTTTTTTGGCTCTACAAGGCGCAAACGAGGCGCGAGCTCACATTTTTTTTTGTTATTTCCCAAGAAAAGGGCTAAGGGAATTCTAGTAGAATGTAGAATGTGAAAGGAGGATACTTGGAGTGGAAGTGATGAATCCAACCGTAAAACGTCAACGCCGAGTGGTGGGCGGCGGCCAATTAACCCGTTCACATCCAGGCTAAAAACTGGGGCTCCAGGGACCTTGAGGGACTAAATCCAGAGGGGGGGAGGGGGAAAGACTGGCGTGGAGTGAGGTGGGCACTCACCACGACTTAACTCCCAAAAAACCCCTATGCTCTACTAATGAGAATGTTGGGTCGTTGGACGACCCGACTAACAATAGGCGCATTTCAGTGGTTTGGTGGTGGCACTCGCAAAATGTCCCTTTCGCAAAACTTCTCTTTCATAAATTTCTCTCTCCCAAAATGGCCCTCCTGCAAAATGCCCCGTTCTTAAAACGTCCCTTCATACACTTACCAGCCTTACCTACAGGCAGCTTCACTATCGGCAGCACCGCATTCTGCTGCAGGAAGATGTCACACGGCAAATCCTACCCCTACTGCCATCTGTGCGACACTCAAGGAAACGCCTCACAATTATTGAGCACATTGAAAAACGCCCTGTATTAACTGCATATAAACGCAAGGACGCGGAACAATCCCGAGGCTGTCAGAGTGACACTAACTGTCAAATGTCACTTTCCATGAGAATGGAGGCTGAGGAAAAAGTGCGAGCAGACTCGAGGAGAAGAATCCGTGGCCATCGGTGGCGAGAGGCGCCCGATTGAGCCGGAAGCGTAAGGGACAGACGACAGAGGTAAAATATCATATAAACCTGAAAAGATTTGGAAGAAATAATAGATACGAAGTGATATAACCTCTACGATTGTTTCAGGACAGCAGGCGACTTCTATAAATGTTTCGTGTTTAGAAGATAAGATATTCGGCCCAGAATAAAGAAAGGAATACATCAACGTAGGTCATTCTGCTCAACCTTCGAACCAGAGAAGATTGGCGAAACCGTTCTAATGAAGTAAATGTTACAGATAGCTGCAACACGGTTGAGCTTTTGCCGACGTGTCACGGGAGGGCAGTGAGAAAAACACTGCTTATGGGTGGGATGCTATATTTAATTATATAAAATATTATAAAGGTATATTCTTCATGTGATGGTGAAGAGGTTATTCGTGGGCGGAGACGTCTCCATGTACCGGCGCGCGAACACCGGTGTGTGAAGAACTCACCCCGAGACGACACTACTCACGGCGGGACTCCGGGAAGCTGCGGTCGCCGATAGCCTTCTCCAGGTGAACTCAGAGGCGAAGGAGAAACTGGATCAGTTGCCCAGGAGGCTCGGGCCTAAGGACTCCCTGCAGGAAGTACCCGCCTTTCTGGCAACCCCGTCTGAGCGAGTTTGTCATAGCTTATTAACGGCCCTTCAGGCATTGTAGGTAAATCATCACTTATCACCAACGAACTTGTATAAAGCGACCTTAGAGAGAGTGGTGATGTTCCCCACATGCACTGCGCTGTGATAGAGGGTTCCGAGGACTTTCTGTACTCTAAGCTAAGAGCGTAGTGTTGTGAGGAAATATACCTGTACTAACTAGAGTCTTGTTTCATTCTTAAACCTTAGCGATTTCCTTGCTTAACCTACAGGCAAATGAACAGCATTTCACTGGCTTACGGGATAAGCTAGGAAAAGACCATTTCAGTGGCGCCCAAGGATGGTGATAAGTCCTGATTTTGAGATGTTTCTGTGATTATTTGTCAATAAAAGAAGTGAACATTTCACTGGCAAATAATTTACAAACATACTCATCCAGTTTAAAGTAGTTAGCTACATTCTTAGCAAGTCTAAAGTGTTATTCCTTTTCATATTGGCAAAAACCCTTAGTTATTAAGTACTAGTAGTTATAAGTAAACTGGAAAACATTCATTTCTGGAAAACAGTGTTCATAAGTGGAAAGTAATGGTGTACATATGAAGTAAAAATAAAAGGTTCCTAACTTGTAGTAAAAGCATTCATAAGAATAAAGATTAGTGAGGACAGTGGACTTTCATAAAAATCATCACTAGTAAGTTCATTTTGAAAGAAACAAAGTAAAAATTAGAATTCAGTAGCAGTGACAAATAAATTTACAAAAATATAACTACAATATTGAAATAAGATTGTTCACATATGAAAACAGGTAAAGAACACAACACACACACACACTCACTAGTTGGATACATATTTACATAACTCAGAGTTGAAAGAGAGAAAAGTGAACACAGTTTTCATATTTTCATATAATTCATTTTAGTGGCCAGGTTAGCTAAAGTGGTAACTTTAGCATTTAATTAGTGAAAACATTAGCAATAATTGGCTAATTATTTAGAATTAGTAGGTTTTATTAGTGTAGTTGTCCTGTTTTAGTCCCAAAGTCGTTCTGTCCAGTGAGGAGAGTGTTAATTAGTTGGTAGTTACACACATATAGGTGTACCCACTAAAATAAAATATTATATAGTTGTTTTAATAATTATTTAAGGCATTGCAAATAACACTGTAATTGCATTGTTTATTTCTTTAAAGTGTATTAAACACTATTTGTGGATTAATCCTTGACGTCCAGCACATAATAGCGGACAATATTTATAATTTTGTTGGGAGTTATTGTAGTCGTTGAGCTATTATAACTAATATAATAAAATAATAGGTGAACCAACCTTTATTGGTTATTTCTGCATGTTTTGAAACTTTAGCAAAATATGATAAACATTATTATTACATTAATTTAGATGTGCATGACATAAATATTTGTTGGAAATAAGTACACAAATAAATAAGCTATACATAATTATCCGGCATCATTAGATTGCTCGGTCTAAACAGATTATACAAATGAACTATATTTTGCTATGAGACTTTGGACAACCCTTTGGAACTGTACCAAGCTCCCATAACAAAACAAATATTAAAAAATAAAAATAAACAAATTACACAAGAGATTTATAGTTTGGCTATGAGACTTTGGACAACCCTTTGGAACTGTACCAAGCTCTCATAACAAAACGAATATTAAAAGATAAAAATAAACAAATTTTACAAGTGATTTATATTTTGGCTATGAGATTTTGGACAACCCTTTGGAACTGTACCAAGCTCTCATAACAAAACAAATATTGAAAAATAATATAATATAAACAACGCTTCAACATTTTGAAGTCAGCTTGTTAACTATTAAAATATACATTTCAAGGAGTTATAATTACAAAGTGTAAAGGTTTCATACATATCTGCATCAAGTTGTGCTACATAATTAGACAATATAAGGTAAAACACACATTGAGTGACACTACACCATTGATGTGGTGAAATATGTTATCAGTACAATAATGTACATACAATATTTTACAACAATTGAAAGTGAATTATAACTTCACACTTTGAAACATAATAACAGCGAGTTATTACTATTGAATTATAGAAGTATACTTAGGTATCTACTGAACATAAATTATAAAATATTTTTAAAACTTTACAAGTGTAAACCCACATAACAGTGCAGTATATAGGGTAACTATCACAACAAAACGGTAAATACATCTCACTCTTAATCACATCTCTTGGTATATAGGCGACTTATTGTAGTTCGTATTGGTATTGCTATTTTAGTCTTGTTTGATCACTTGCGGTGGTAAACATGGATTTAAAAACGATTTACTATCATTCCTTGCTAAAAGACGAACTGACTTATGAAATAAACATTAGGTCGGAGACACCCGGGACAACTGTTCAAGAAATGAGACGACAACTCAAGAAATTGAGCTTGGAATTTCTACCGGAGGAGGTTATTGGCGAGGAATTGCAGATCACAAGTGAATTAGCTATAGTATCGGAGAAAGTAAAGGAACTTCAGAGTAAATTAATTACAGTAGAGAAAACTAAGGACCGTCATTTGCTGATTCGCGCGAAAGCGTTGTATGCACACTTATTCTACAGAATGTTCAGATTAGGTACTATGAGCACACAAGCCGACAAAGATAATTATACTGCGTTAGGGAAAAAGATTCAACAATGCGGGGTAACAATAAATGCGTTACTACCGAGCCAGAGCAACGGGAAGGAACCAGCAAGCAGTCATATGGAGGAGCCAAAGGAGTCATCGAATATAAATGTGCTCAAATATATAAACAATAAGTTCAATGGACTCACAAGCGTACATGCGTTCCTGGAAGCAGTTGAGGAGAGGGCTCAAGCATTTGGCGTCACTGACGACCAACTATTTAACGCGGCTTGTTGTTTGTTCACTGAGCAAGGTCTCTTATGGTATAGGGGGAATAAGCATAGGTTTAACACATGGAAAGAATTAGGCATTTTGTTGAAACAGGAATTTGCGCCTGTTGATTTTGATTATCGGCTATTGAGCGAAATACATGCGCGCACACAAGGGATAGATGAACCTACACACATATATTTTGCGGTGATGAGCGGAATGTTCCCTCGCTTATTAAAACCTTTAGATGACAAGCAACAATTAGAAATATTATTGCATAACATAAGACCGTCGTTTTCTGAGCACTTAGCGTTGCAGGAACTCGATACGGTCGAATCATTGCGGCAGGTTTGCAGGAAAATAGAAGCTGCACGGGAGCAAGGTAAATTGTTTACGGAACCACCGAGACAATCTACCTTAAATCCGGACTTCGCCTATAATGGAAAGTGTAGTAAAACAGAGGTAGCGGGTGTCGCGGGTACACAACAACAACAGCCCAGGCATTACGCATCCGTGCCAAATCAGAAACAATTTCAACGTTTTGAAACATACCAACATCAAAGACAAAACGGGTCGGCACAACATTTTCGACGGCATGGACAACACGCGCACGCGCCTCAATTTCGTAAATCACCACAACAAACAAATACAGTTTATTGTTATAGGTGTAAAGTAAATACTCACGACACTAAAGCTTGCAGGGACAAGCGCATTTTGTGTTTTAAATGTGGTGAACCGGGTTATACCTCGCGGTCATGCCCAAAGTGTAGAAACATGAATCAGTCAAAAAACTAGCTGGAGAGAATCGTGACTATTACTCGGCAGAAAAGGCTGAAAGTGCCGATAATAGTTATTGGTTAGATTTAGTTACTAAATATTTTAAAAACAATTCCGTCAGCACGGTTCTCTTCAAACCAGACGACAATGATGTTCGGCCATATTTAAACGTGAACATACTGGATGTAACAATATGTGCACTACTCGATTCTGGTGCCGCTGTGTCCATTATTGGATGTGGCGCGCACGAGCGTTTTGTGAATTTAGGATACACCATTTCAACAAATGACAATTCTGTCACAGTAGCAGACGGTTCAACTTGTAGAACAATTGGTACCATGTTGTTACCAATATCATTTAAGGGTATCACTAAAGTAATAAAGTTTTACGTCATACCATCCATAGTGTCAAATGTAATACTCGGAGTAGATTTTTGGAAGGAATTTTCGTTGATGCCAGAGATATTTGAAAATATAAGATACATAGAAAAGCCAAAACATTTCATTGGACATTCAAGCATAGACAGTCAGGTAGAAAATGTATTGTCGTATGATAACTTGACCTCTGAGCAAAGACAGTTAGCAGAAATAGTAACTGATCAATTTAGAGAAATTTCATTTGAACATAAAGGCTTAGGTAGAACTCACCTGATAGAACATAAAATAGATACAGGTGATTCTCCGCCAATAAAATGTAGACCATACCCCATGTCACCAGAAAAGCTGAAAGAACTGCATAAGGAAGTGGATAAAATGTTGGATTTAGATGTGATAACACCGTGCGAAAGCCCTTGGAATAATCCAGTCCTTATGGTTCCAAAGCCTGACGGGTCATGGAGGTTTTGTTTGGATTGTCGTAAATTAAATGCAGTCAGTAAAGGTGACGCTTACGCAATACCACATATCCCTCAGATATTAGATAGCCTTAGAAATGCGAGGTATATCAGTTCAATCGATTTTAAAGCAAGCTTTTGGCAAATACCTCTTGATGAGTCGTCGCAGGAAAGAACAAGTTTCACCGTGGCCGGTAAAGGTCAATATAAGTTCAAGGTCATGGCTTTTGGTTTAACGGGAGCACCTGCACGCCAGCAAAGGTTAATGGATAGGCTTTTTGGAACTCCATTTTGTAGTGAGATAGATAAAGGATTAGTATTTTGTTACGTCGATGACATAATAGTGGTATCAGAGGATTACGAGACTCATTTAATATTGCTTAAGAAGCTTCACAAGAGAATACAAGAAGCAAATTTAACGATCAATTTGGAGAGGAGTAAATTTTTTAGAAAATCCCTAAAATATTTAGGTTATATCGTAGATGAGTGTGGGTTACGCACAGATCCGGGTAAAGTTCGTGCGGTAATTGACTTTCCTGTCCCGAAGAACGCGAAGGAGGTAAAAATGTTCCTAGGCACATGTTCTTGGTACAGGCGGTTTATTCGAAATTTCTCGTCCATAGCCGCCCCATTAAATGCGTTAACCAGCTCAAAAACAAAGTTTGTCTGGACTTCAAGCGCTGAACAAGCATTTAAAGATTTAAAAAACCGTCTTGTATCAGCACCAGTTTTAATATGTCCAGACTTTAATAAACACTTTACAGTCCACTGCGATGCGTCAAGTTATGGAATAGGGGGAGTCCTTACACAGGAAGTGGAAGGCCACGACCACCCTATTGCATAAATTAGTAGGTCTTTGAATAAAAGTGAAAAAAATTATAGTGCAACGGAGCGTGAAGCGTTAGCTGTTCTTCATGCCGTCGAGAAATTTGAGCCGTACCTAGGTACTAGGCCATTTACTGTTGTCACTGACCACGCATCGTTGAAATGGTTCATGAATTTGGAAAATCCGACAGGTCGTCTTGCTCGCTGGGGTTGTCGTTTATCTCAATACACCTTTAATATTGAACATAGGAGAGGGAAAGATAACGTTATCCCAGATGCTCTCTCGCGGTTGATTAAGGTGGACGCCATTAGCGCGACACCGGCCGCAAACGCGAGTGATGCATGGTATAATAGAGTATACTCTGGTTGTAAATTTTACCCAAGAAATTACCCGAACTACAGAATAGAGAATAATATATTATATAGGTATAGTAAGGGCAAATATTCACTAACAGACGAGTTTGACTGGAAAGTGGTCGTAGCTGAATCAGGTCGCACAAAAATCATTGCCGAGAACCATGAACCTCCTACTTCGGGACACCTAGGTGTATTTAAAACACATAGAAGGTTAAGTTTGCGGTATTTCTGGCCAGGAATGTACCGTGACGTAGTTCACTTTATCAAGCAATGTGCGACATGCTCAGCCTATAAACATAGGACGACGCTTACTCCAGGGCAAATGGGTAAACCAAAACAATGTTACAAACCATGGTAAGTCATAAGTATGGATCTGGTCGGCCCTATGCCAAAATCACGATCCGGTTACGTACATCTTTTAGTCGTGACTTGTGTTTTTTCAAAATATACAATGTTATTCCCGTTAAGACGCGCAACAAACGCGAATGTGGCGAAAAATATAGAAAATTATGTTTTCTTAGCTCACGGAGTTCCTGAGACAGTGGTTACCGACAATGGGGTTCAATTCACTGGATCAGAGTTTCGGAGACTAATGAAGACTTACAATGTCCCTCGGATCCATTATGGACCGCGATATACGCCACAGGTAAACAGTGTGGAACGCTTTAACAAGACGGTTATGACAATGATCTCGTCCTACATAAAGGAAGATCATCGATCCTGGGATAATAATATTTTTAAGGTTCAATTTGCTTTAAATAGCGCGGTGAATGAAACGACTGGTTTCACACCATTTTTCTTGGTACACGGTAGGGAACCGATTATAAATGGCTCTTTTTATAAAGACACAAGTGATACGGAGTACGAGGTAGCCATGCCGAGAGAGGAACATGCTGGAGAATTTGGGACACTTCAAGAGATTTACAGCAAAGTTAGAGTTAATCTGGAGAAGGCTCATGCAACAAATGCCAGAAATTACAATCTGCGCAGGAGAGACGTCAAATTGCGTGAAGGCCAGGAGGTCTGGAAGAAAACCTACATTCAAAGCGATGCCGATAAGTTTAAAGCGTCCAAGTTAGCGCCCAAATACCAGAAGTGCATAGTGAAGAAGGTTCTATCGCCGTTAGTGTATGAACTGGTGGGTTACGATGGGAAACACCTAGGACAGTGGCATATCAAGGATATCAAGATATGATATCCAGAAGAAGAAACACTTGTTGTCAAGATCTTGTCTGGGTTCTAAATTACCGTAGGACGTGTTCACGTGTTAGGGGTGATATTCTCACACTAACGACGCCAAGGTAGAGTTAGTTTAGATTTAGGTGATTTAGGTAGTCTAACTTAAAGAGTAACGTTAAAATGGAAAACGCGTACTCAACTTGGGAACTTCATTGAGCTGCACTGGGATTACAGGAGCAACTCGGGAATTTGTGTGCTTGTAGGCAGCGAATAGCTAAGGAAAAGCTATCGCTTCATTTCGAAAGAAGAAGTATGTTAGAGATTTTGAAATTGTGGGGACTAATATGTGTTAAAAATAGGTAGATAGGTTAAATAACGGTAGCATATGGTCTGTAGTTCGGAACAGTGCTGAGGGCAGCGTAGTTTTTCACTACGTTTCAAAACTTTTCATAAGGAATGGGGTATTGTCACACGGCAAATCCTACCCCTACTGCCATCTGTGCGACACTCAAGGAAACGCCTCACAATTATTGAGCACATTGAAAAACGCCCTGTATTAACTGCATATAAACGCAAGGACCCGGAACAATCCCGAGGCTGTCAGAGTGACACTAACTGTCAAATGTCACTTTCCATGAGAATGGAGGCTGAGGAAAAAGTGCGAGCAGACTCGAGGAGAAGAATCCGTGGCCATCGGTGGCGAGAGGCGCCCGATTGAGCCGGAAGCGTAAGGGACAGACGACAGAGGTAAAATATCATATAAACCTGAAAAGATTTGGAAGAAATAATAGATACAAAGTGATATAACCTCTACGATTGTTTCAGGACAGCAGGCGACTTCTATAAATGTTTCGTGTTTAGAAGATAAGATATTTGGCCCAGAATAAAGAAAGGAATACATCAACGTAGGTCATTCTGCTCAACCTTCGAACCAGAGAAGATTGGCGAAACCGAAATGTTACAGATAGCTGCAACACGGTTGAGCTTTTGCCGACGTGTCACGGGAGGGCAGTGAGAAAAACACTGCTTATGGGTGGGATGCTATATTTAATTATATAAAATATTATAAAGGTATATTCTTCATGTGATGGTGAAGAGGTTATTCGTGGGCGGAGAGGTCTCCATGTACCGGCGCGCGAACACCGGTGTGTGAAGAACTCACCCCGAGACGACACTCTACTCTCGGCGGGACTCCGGGAAGCTGCGGTCGCCGATAGCCTTCTCCAGGTGAACTCAGAGGCGAAGGAGAAACTGGATCAGTTGCCCAGGAGCCTCGGGCCTAAGGACTCCCTGCAGGAAGTACCCGCCTTTCTGGCAACCCCGTCTGAGTGAGTTTGTCATAGCTTATTAACGGCCCTTCAGGCATTGTAGGTAAACCATCACTTATCACCAACGAACTTATATAAAGCGACCTTAGAGAGAGTGGTGATGTTCCCCACATGCACTGCGCTGTGATAGAGGGTTCCGAGGACTTTCTGTACTCTAAGCTAAGAACGTAGTGTTGTGAGGAAATATACCTGTACTAACTAGAGTCTTGTTTCATTCTTAAACCTTAGCGATTTCCTTGCTTAACCTACAGGCAAATGAACAGCATTTCACTGGCTTACGGGATAAGCTAGGAAAAGACATTTCAAAGAACAGCACCAACAGCGTCAGCAATCCACTACAAAACCATTCTTATGGCGGGTTGCACCAGCTTATGATCACAGACCGATCAACATTAAATACCATATTTCATTACGGCTGTTATCCCGTATAAACTTGTCAAACTTTCCATACATTTAGATTCTCACGAACACCGCTCACGATTACAGAAGGTTTGGTGCAACTCACCCTTAGTCTTCATGAAGCCACCCTATCTGGAAGAACCCTAGAAAACCAACCTTTCCTCACGTATGGCGCGTCGCTGCCGAGTGACCGAGCATTTAGTGTCGCACTTCCAAGGTTAATTTAACTCACCAGCTTTGCTAACTAGCAGCTTCACACTCGGCAGCACCCCGTTCTGCTGCAGGAAGAACAGCACCAGCAGCGTGAGCGGGAAGTTGGTGATCCAGCGGCCCGGCGCCGCGGCCGTGAGCTGCGCGGCCGCGGCCCAGCGCCGGACCGCCAGAGTCAGCGGCCGCGCGCGGCGGTCCAGGGAACCCAGCAGGTGCAGCAGCTCGGACATGTACACGCCTGACCTGGTGGGGAAAGAGATGTCAGGTTTCTATGACCCAAGTCTAGTTTAGCAGTCGATAGACCCGTGGAAAAACGTTTGTCCAGTGGTGCTCCGGTTGGTTTTCCAAAGCGACGACAGTATGAGGTTCTTCAAGAAAGCAGTGTACAATTTAAAATGTGGGTGACGCGCATGCGAGTCTCCTAGTGTGGCTGCGGTGACTGCTTACCTTACCGCTTGTACGCTTGTTTGCAACCGACGTGATCTAACTATTTTAGGCGCATACGGTCCCACTCGCAAAACGTCCGTCTACCAAAATTACGTCCCAGTCGCAAAAAGTCCCATCTCTTTCGCAAAATGTCACTTCTGTTAAAGCCCCTTTCATTGAAACTCCCTTCCGCATAATTACCCATTTGCAAAACGTCTCGTCTGCGAAACGCCCCGCAAAATGTCTCGCCTACAAAATGATCCACTGAATGACAAGTACAGAGAAACTAGGCCTCTTCTCATGAATTAAAGAGAGAAATGGGCAATAACCTACAAACGAAGCAAATGTTTAATTTGTAGATATTTGTCACTTACGATGCTCAAAAATAACCTTAGGACCAATCTAGAATCTCTCTAGATTTTCCTCAAGATCGCACAGGCATCTGAAGCACCACAGAAAATATATTGGTATAGTTCGAGAAATATAAGCTGGTAACTTCTTATCTACTTTGCGATCTTTTTGTAAATATCAAACAAAAGCTAGTTGTAAAAGTGCCCCCGTTCTTCAAACAACACAGCGGACCGAAAAGTCTTGATATTTGCACCCGAGTGTCGAAGCGACTCATAATTAAGCGTTTGTTCTCACTATTCAAGGCTATACGACGTTGACAATAAGTAGCATAATCGCGTGTAAAAAAAATGCACTTTAGTCACTCCGGCTCCCAAGTGAGAATTAGTGCGGTTATGAACAATAGATATGGGTGCTCGACTTCTCATTGTCCGGTAAGTGTTTACGCCGAACAAAAGATCGCAAAGTAGATAAGAAGTTACCAGCTTATTTTTCTCGAACTAGAGACTATAGAAGTAAACATAGACTAAGAGCACTAAGACATTAAGCGAGAAGCAGCACATACATTGCGAAAGGTACGGTTTACAAACGGAACATTTTGTGAAAGGGACGTTCTGCGAAAGGGACATAAAATATTTTTAACGACGGGGCATTTTGCAAAAGGGCTATTTTGGGAGAGGGACATTTATGAAAGGGATAAGGGGACATTTTACGAGTGGGACTGTATGCGCCTAAACCATAAAAATAAATAATCCTGGTCACGGCACCCATATTTTGCTGAAACACAGATCACAGTCCAGGTTTATGAAGTCGTGCGCGAACTTGACGATAGGCACGCGCGTGCAGTATGCTTAAGAAATAGTGGCAAATGTGTATGTGCGTATGTGTATAGTTTGTTTTCTTTCTTTCTTAAATTTTATTATTATTCGGAAATAAACGTTATTGCTTTTTTAAACAAGCGTACGGCCCGCCTGATGACCGTAGCCTGATGAACGCTTGCAACTTCAGGAGAGTCACAAACTCATTGCCAATCTTTTAAGAATGTATATGCTTTCTTGAAAAACCCGTTCTGTAGTCCCTCAGGAAAACCTCGGCAGGGAGCTCATTCCACAAAAGGAGCGTTTGAGAGAGGAAATGTATCTGAAATATCGTACAATCAGCAGTAAAAGTAGCTTCGCGGGTCAAGTTTTCAAAATGACCTACACACGACTCTAATGTCAAGAGGATAAGGACTGTCTGGATGATTTTGAGCGTGGTATTTTGCGTAGCTACTTCTGCTGCTGACTGTACGTGACCATAGACGGCATCGGCACCTACATGTTGCTGCAGCACAGATCGCAGTCCACGTCGGCGATGGCGTGCGCGAACTTGACGATGGGCACGCGCGCGTGCAGGATGCGCTGCACGCGCGCCGCGCCCGCCACGCGCGCGTCCAGCAGCTCGGCCAGCAGCTCCAGCTGCCGCGCCGGACGGCCCTCGCACTGCTTGTGTTGGTATACTAGGCGCTTTGATGCCTCCGTCTGGATACGACAAAAAATAACATAGAAAGAAAGAAAGATACATTTATTCATAAACACACAGGACACACACATTAATTAAACGCCCTTAGCGACGAAGCCATCAAGTGGCTGATTAGCCTTAATATGAACTTATAGTGATTATATGTATATGTTACTTTGTGTAAATTTCATCATCGTGTTCGCCATACGATTAAATAAATTAATTAAACAATAAAAAAAAACAAAAGATGTCAACGACATACAAGGCGTTCGTCAAGAAAGGAGTATACAGGTTTTAAAGGGTCACCAACGCGCATTCGTAGGCTACGGTAGCCGCATACCATCAGGCGGGCCATGATAGGACAAATAAAGACAACTAAAAATCGTTAAACATATTGGTGGGAGCACTCAACCGGAAATGGTGGAGGGGTCACAGGTTCGAGTCCTGTCTATTGGTTTATTTTTCCATTATATTGGTTCTCTCTGTATCATATCGTATAAAATGTGATTGTGGTAAGTTCCATGTTAAATTAACATAAAACAATAGTTATTTACGATACAAGTGCCAAAAATAGGAAATTCGCAACAAGCGGTGATAAATTAAAACACGACCGAAGGGAGTGTTTTAAATGGGTTACCTTTGTTTTACCAAAATTTGCCAATTTTTGGCAAATTATCATTTCCCAAAAAAAAAACGTAGAATTTCATTTGCCAAATAATCGTTTGCAAAATTAACACTTGACAAATAATTCTTACGCAAACCTAATGTTTGGCATATTCATGTTTAAGCAATATCTCGTTTACCAACTGGTACTTTGACCAAATTTCATTCAGTCAAATATGTTAGTTTGTATAATATGTTTTAATCAAAACAAAATAGGGCAAATGATTTGTATCGTCATTATTTAATTTACCATTTCTATTCCGTCGGTTAATCAGCAGAGGAAATCTTCAATGACAAATCATTTGCATCTTTATTTCAATGGTACACCATTACGGTAATGGTATCTTATACATAAGATACACAATAAAATAGCAACTTTTTTGTTATGTGGGTAGGCAGTATAAATGAATTTGTGTAGAGGTCGCAATTCTAACCTAACCGCCAGCGTGCCGACGTCACCCCGCTTCGCGGGGTGCCTATTTCCGCTCTAAGGGACACAAGCTAACCCTAACCTAACCTACCAAATGATACAATTGTTACAATTGTTTGTTTTTCCTGCGGGGGGCTTCGCCCCCCCGAGCCCCCCACGTGGGGCGCGTCTCCCCCCGTCCCTCCCTCTTTAGCTGCCCTAACCTAATTTAACGCCCAGGCTTAGCGACCTACCTAACCGTGCAATTTTTATTGAAGGGACCATGCCGTTTTATTAATAGTACCTATTTTGGTAAAATTTCATAACCCATTGCAAATAAATGTGAAATTTGACTATTTATACTTTGCCATAACATTTTTTTGACTAAATGTTTATTGTCTAATGTTTTTTTTGCCTTATTAAAGCATTTACTAAAAGACGAAATGCCATAATGTAGTTTTTCGTAATAATATTTTACTGAATGAAAATTTGACGTAATGAAAATATTAGTATTGAAATTGTGCCAAAGTTTGCATTGGCAAACAAAATAGTTGCTAAACATTGTTTGGGAAATAAAATTTTACCAAAATAAATTTGGTAAAACAACAGGATCCCGTTTTAAATCGACACGAGTTGCGAATTACCTATTCGCACGTGTATCGTACGTTTTACTGTACATATGGCTCTTTAAAGTTTCGACATATGCACGAAAAGTGCTCTTTTCCGCACTAGTGCGGGAATGTAGCACCATATGTAAAGATATTTAAAAGGTATCGAAACTGGCCCTGTTTCCCCTACAGGGTTGGATGGTCAGTCTACTGTGAAGACCGGGGCTGCGGGCCCTACGCAGCGATCCATACAAGGCGGTCAAGCAGCGTCGCACATCTCTAGAGCCTCGCGACCTGTGGTGGTACGACTGCTGCGACGAACGCAACGTGACCAACTGCTGCATGCGGCGCGTGTCCGACGTGTCGTTAACACTGAGGGCCTCGATCTCGGAGAGCCGACTCGTCTGTACATAAACGAGCGACTTACGCGCCACAACCGTTACCTGTTCTACAGGGCACGCCTAGAGTCCCACCGCCTGGGCTGGATCCGTGCCTGGACCTGGCAGGGTGGTATCTACGCCCGTCAAGCTTCCGGGCACCCTACCAGGAGAATTCGTACGGAAACCGATTTAAATAGGGTTTTTGGTAGTTAACTTGTTGGCGGGAAATGTGTTGTTTATTATTGTCTGTTACATTATGAAACTTATTGTTATCGCTATAAGGTACATTAATTATCACTCATGTAGCTTTGTTTATTTTATTGTTAATAAATTTCGTAGTAAAATCTCTAAACTAGTAACATCAGTGTATTGCGTGTTTTTACCATTTAATAATTGTCACGAATGTATATGCGTAGTAGTTTTCAAGAGGTACTCTGATTGTGTATTATCAAAATCGTAAAAAAACTAGTTGAAATCCTTTAATCTGTGTCATAATGACTTATTATTGCTTGTGGTTATTATAGCATTCTCGGGTATTTATGATTGGAGACATGCTACTTGGCTCAGGTTGTGTATATTAAACAACAAATATATGAATATTGTATTTGCAACCAAAATAAAGTTCCTGCCGGTTAGAAAATGCTTGTCAATTGGTTTAATTAACCCAGGCTCCCTCGGAACCCGTCATGATGAATTTTTAGTGGCGATGGAAGAGCATGAGGTCGATATTTTAGCGGTAAACGAGACGTGGTTACACAAAGGTGAGGAGGCGAAAGCGCCAGCGCCGCCTGGATATCGACTACGTCATGTCCCCCGGCCGGCGGGCGTGCGAATGCGAGGTGGTGGAGTAGGGTTTTATCTAAAGCGGGGCATCAACGCGCGCTCACTGTCACACCCAGAGGCTCCCTCAGTCGAGCAAATGTGGCTGAGCCTGACTGTAAATGGCACGAGACTCGCTATCGGTACCGCATATCGACCGCCGTGGCAAAATATTGATATATTTATAGATGCCCTTAACGACTCAGTTACCTCATTTTCTTCGTTCGATCATGTAATTTTACTAGCTGATTTTAATATAAACTTGCTAAATGCCCTTGACACTAATAGTAAAAAACTTGGAGAATTCTGCTACTGTCATAATTTCACTCAATACGTGAGCCAGCCCACACATTATATGGATCACAGAGAAACATTAATAGATGTCATATGCTCGTCATTGCAAGTAAATAAAGTAGCTGTCGATTATGTGCCCGAGCTAAGCGGTCATGCTTCTATTACTGGTGAAATTCCCATCAAAAAGAAAAAGTCTCCTCCTAGGTGTGTATTTTTTCGTCCGTTAAAAAACATTGATTTGACTAGTTTTAACTCGGACATCGAAAGCATGAAATGGTCTCGGTTGCTGTCAAATAATGTGAACCATTCGATAAAATCACTCAATGCTTATTTTATTCACCTTTACGATCGGTATGCACCTGAAAAAAGAGTCTACATAAAAGATCACCGCCATCCCTGGATAACTTATAATATCAAAGAAATGATACGAACACGAAATGACGCTCAGACTCGATATAAACATTCTCTCTCAGAATCTCATATATCATATTATAAAGTCCTTAAAAAACATGTGGTCTGGGCGATTGAAGCCGAAAAAAGTGCATATTTTAATAACTATATATCTTCCCAAATTAAAAAACCCCGCAACCTTGACCTACCTTATCACCTTAAAGATCCTGATCGCATTCACGCTCACTTTCTTGAAGTGCCAGGGACCAAACAAACATATATATCCCAACTAACTTACTTTGAATTTCATAGATATTGTCAAGAAACTTTTAGTCTGAAACCTGTATCCGAATCCGTAGTCGCTAAAATAATCCAATCTATAAATACCAACGCGGTGGGAGCTAATGGCATATCCCTTGATATGTTGTTGCTGACTATGCCCTACACGCTTCCTCTCATAACAACTATTGTGAACCAGTCTATTGCTACTGGAGTATTTCCTGACTGCTGGAAAACAGATTCCATTAAACCTATTCCCAAAGTACCTTCTCCGCCTGGGTTAAAAGATCTAAGGCCGATAAGTATCCTCCCACTTATGTCAAAAATCCTGGAAAAGGCAGTTTGTATTCAACTGACAGAATTTCTCGAACGCAATAATATCCTGCCCGCAAACCAATCCGGATTTAGGAAGAGGCGAAGTACATCCACTGCACTTATTGACGTTGTTGCAAACATTCTTACAGCTGAAGACCACGGTGAGGGCACTATTCTCGTTTTACTTGACTTCTCGCGTGCCGTCGATACCATAGATCACACGCTGTTACTCTCCAAACTTTCATATTACGGCTTTAAGCCTGATAGTGTCAAATGGTTTGCCAGCTACTTGAGTAATCGCGTTCAGTATGTCGAGCTGCTTAACCCTGACGGGACATCTGCAGTTTCTGATAGCCGACCCGTCACCAGGGGTGTGCCTCAGGGATCGATCTTAGGACCAATCCTTTTTATCTTATACAGCGCCGATATAATGAATAGTATCAGAAATTGCAATTGTCATTTGTACGCCGACGACTTACAAATCTACATATCATTTAATAAAGATAACACTGATACAGCCGTTGTCAAACTGAATCAGGACCTGAGCCGAGTAGCACAGTGGTCCAAACTTAATGGTCTAGTTTTAAATCCTCTCAAGTCGAAGTTTCTGGTTTTAGGTACCAAACAACGTGTAGCCAAGGTCTTAGCTTTAAATCCCAAGGTGTCTATAGATAATGACGATTTGATATGCGTGTCAGAAGCTAGGAATTTAGGTGTCCTTATGGATAGTGTGCTCCATTTTAAGGGTCATGTACTTGAAACTGTTCGCAACTGTTTTTATCGGTTCAAAGTTCTTTATAGAGCCAGAAACTACTTAACGGTCGATATGCGGGTTGAATTATGTGACCCTCTAATTCTTTCAAAACTTAATTACGCTGATACAGTTTTTGGTGAGTGTTTGCTATCTCGTTCAAAAAAGCTAGTTCAGCGCTTACAGAACGCGTGTGCGCGGTTTTATTATCCAATTCCTCGTCGAGCCCATAACACTCCCTATCTAAACCAGGGGAAATTATTAAAGATGGAGGCTCGTCGAACTATGCACCTTGCCACACTACTCTTCGGCATCATTAACACTAAGGAAGCTTCATATCTTTTCCAGAAGCTTCGATTTGCGAACCCTCGTCCTATACGGATCCCTCGACTTATCTGTCCTCGACACGGAAGTGCGTCTTTTCGTGGCAGCTTTACCTATTCTGCCACGAAATGCTGGAACAACATCCCACCCTCCGTCAAAAATGCTCCCACATTCATTAAAAAAAGAACTTAAAATGTATTTACTAAACCAACAAATAAATCCAGCATAGCCTTCCAGTGTCTTTGTGTATGATTATGTACATTTTCGTACCTAGGCAGCAATTTATTTTCCAATTCAAATTTAAGTTCTATATGCATCCTTTGTCATTTTAGATGAAACACATTTAACAAGAATATTATTGTATAAATAAAATCCTTTAAGTAGTAGTACTATGTAACGTACAGTTCTGTAGCACACCACATGTGGATCCACGTAATACCAGCGTCGTTTCGCCTTCTGTGGAGCGACATTATGCTGAGTGGACTCCGTTTTCGCATGTAATCTTAGTTTTAACATAGCATCTAAGTGTAAATCTAAAATGTACTTACTGTTATTTGCGAAATAAAGTTTATCTATTCTATTCTATTTAACAAAATAATTTGTTTTGTTAAGAAACCTTAATAGGTGTTTCAATCCATGACGATGCGATTTGCATACTGCATACCAGTTTGACGATCAATAAAATATGATGCTTTCCGAGGAATGTAGGAGTTTCATGTCAGTACAATTTATAATTTAAAGGATTTGTTATAATGCCTAATACGCTTCTATAGTCATGCTTACCATTTCATTATTCGATGTATTAGTAAGTACCAGATCCAGGTCACAGCCCATCCTGCCGAAGCCATTAACTGAAGATCCGAAGGGTCGCACCTCTATATTAGCATACAAGCTATCGAATATCACTTCTAGCTGAAATCACAGATTACTAAATGACAATGATGAACAACAGCAGATTCAGTTTTATTAATTACTAGCTTCTGCCCGCGAATCCGTCCGCGTCGAACTTGTTTATATCGTAGCTCCACACAAACTTTCACCCCCACTTCATCCCTTTGGGGGATGATTTCCGGGATAAAAACTATCATATTATGTCCTTCCCCAGGACTCAACATATCTCTATACCAAATTTCATTCAATTCGGTTCAGCGGTTTAAGCGTGAAGAGGTAACAGACAGACAGACAGACACACTTTCGCATTATTTATAATATTAGTATGGATAATAAAAGTATAGTCACTTACAAAATAAGGATGAAAAAATATTGCTATGTAAATTGTATGGTATGGGAATACGTGGCGTAGCCCATGATTGGTTTAAATCCTACCTCGAAAATCGAAAACAATGCGTACAAATAGAGTGTATTGATAATGAATCCGCAAATATTAATATTATTACCTCAAAAATGTGAAATACGACGTGCTCTATACCCCAGGGAAGTGTATGTGGTTGTCTCCTATTTTGAGCGTATTAGATAAACGACCTACCGAAAAGCCTAGATACGAACACTACCTGCGTTATGTTTGCCGATGACGTCTCTCTTTTATTTAATTGTAAAAATAGCTCTGAGGGTAACTTTCTTCTTAATAATAACTTCATCACTGTAAAAAAATGGCTCAGTGACCATAACTTGGAAATGAATTTAAGTAAAACAAAAACCATACAATTCAAACCTCTGCACAAAAAAAACCTTTGGAATTCAATTTAAAAAATAAATACATGTAAAATAGAAGAAGTACAAGAATTTAACTTATTAGGCATAAAAATAGACTCCGGCGTAAATTGGAAAGCACACGTTGAAAACATTAAAACAAAAATGTCGAAATTCACATATGCGCTTTATGTATTAAAAACTAACACCGACTTAAAATGTGCATTATCTGCATACCACGCATACGCCTGTTCATGGCTCCGCTACGCTGTGGTGCTGTGGGGTGACAGCACAGAGGCTGGACAACTGTTTGTAATGCAAAAGAAATGTATCCGTATCCTAGCCAATGTACGTATACCAAACAGTTGCCGCCCACATTTTATTAAACTTAAACTACTAACCCTGCCTTGTATTTACATACTGCAAGCCGCACTTTTTGTTCGCGGAAATCCACAATTATTAATATTAAAGAAAGACAAAGATAACACCAGGGAGCAGTACAGGAATAAATTATTGGTACCAAAGACAAATCTACAGATGTGTAAAAAGAGCCCCCATTATAAATGTATTTTAATCTGGAATAAAATTCCAAATTCAATTAAATTAGAATCCCGAAATTTATTATTTAAGCGTAAACTAGAAATATTATTAATTGATAAATGTTATTACTC
Source organism: Epinotia bilunana (assembly GCA_947049275.1). Lineage (NCBI taxonomy): Eukaryota > Metazoa > Arthropoda > Insecta > Lepidoptera > Tortricidae > Epinotia > Epinotia bilunana. The sequence continues at coordinate 1,275,809 of OX346266.1, read as the reverse complement.
GGTTAAGGATTTTCTTAATGATGATAGTTTATAAAGTGTAAATTGTAATCTAATGTAATCAAATGTTTAGTTTTTAAGTATTATTGTGTGCCCTTACAGGGCGTCATGGTCTGACTTGTAAATATTTTAACATTTTAATTTTATTATGTACATACAATTGTATACATATTTTATTATGTACATACATTATACATACATACATGACTATACAATTATTAAATATACAAATATATAAATCAAAATACCTGAAGTGCCTGCCTAATGAATGGATTGATTTGAAAATGTATTAGATCCTCAAGTGTTCTCTAATTCTTAAGTCTTGTTTAGTGAGAATATTAGTAGGGTAGTTTATAAATGTGGTACTTAGTGAACAGGCTTAATTTTTTTTTTATAAAATTTCATGTGTTTGCTACTATCACTACTTTAGTGTAGTCACTATATTTTTTTGTGATAATCTTATTTCATTCAGTAATTAATGTTACTCACCTCTCTGGCCACTATATATCGTAAGCGAACACCAATATCGTTCAATATAGTCCTATCATACAAAAGCTGTATTTGATCAGACACTGTCTTGGCCCCCATCATCTCTTCAAACAAAACATCTTCACTGACCGGTGAGCTCCCGTCTTTTATCACGAGAGTGCTAACACAAGGCTCAGTCTTTTCTTTTTTCCCCACTGCAGCTCGGAACCAGAGGAACGGAGACTGCAGGGACATGATGTCAATGTCTTTTTGGTGTGAACTACAACTCCGGAGTACATCTTTGAGGTTGTCTTCTGTGCCAAACTCGATAAGCATGAAGTGCTGGAACACAATAAATAAAGTCAGTTCAATCAATCAGAAAAATTTGTTAACTTGCACAACTAAAATAAAGCACAGATTTCTGATCGTTACGGTACAACATAAATGAAAAGTCAGTAAAATTACCTCTTCACTGGAGTTCTTGTAGTGATGAATTCCCTTGACGTCTGCGTATTTGGAACAGTAGGAGTGAAGTTCATTGAAGGAAGCAGCTGAATTGACTTGCACGACAATGCTGCGCCGTGCCTCAGCTCGCCGGGCCGCCACCACTTCCTCAAAGTTAATAAATTTGCGCGGAACATCTAAAAAGTACACATAACCTTAATGCAAATTCATAACTAAATAATTACACTTGACGTCGTAGGAGATACCTGAGAGTTTTCTTATAAATAAACATCTACACGAGGATACAGTTTTTTTTAAATTTCTGTACGAACATAGCCTTCCAGTGTTAAAAACTGTTTGAAATAATACAGACATTTTTGAAAAAAAATCTAATTGGCCATGGCCATTTGAACGAGTATCGTTCTGAAGCTCAACTGCTGAAATGTCAAAATAAGATAAATGCGATTTAAAATTAAAGTTATAACCACTATCTCAGGGTTATTTATTTGAAACATACAAGATTTAAAATTTGATTTTGACACAAAATTGTTATCGAATTACATTTAAACACTCTTTTTTTGACACAGAACTTTCTTCCTTAATTTGCAAAAAAAATATTTTATTAGTACTAAGTTTTCGAATGTGAACATCAGGCGCGTTTTGTTTCATCCAATCACAAGTACATTAATAATTAAATTTGAATTTTGAATATTATTCATGACGATTTATTAATTTGAAAGATAATACGTCGATATAAAAAACTCTTCTGAATGAAAAAAAACTTAATTTTTAATATAATCAAATAAAAGACGTGTGTTTTATTAATGCTCCTTATATTCTTAAAACGTCACAGCGTTTTGTTCGGTTGTTATTTCAAAACACGACTTTGAGGTTAACTTGTCGGTAATAAACCAAATAAAAATAAAAAACTGACTTAATCGGAAGTTATTCGAAGAAACTTGGAAAATGAACACACGGATTTTACAGAGGTTGATCATACCAGTGTATGTAAATGCATTCAAATATATTCCTAACCTAAGTGAAACAGTTGTCGCGGCGAACTCTTTAAACTTCACGGCAGTTCGTAATTATGCCAAAGGAAAAGACAAAGGAAAGGATAAGAAAGGTAAAGGAGGGAAAGTGGAGATCAACCCGCTAATGATGTCAGAGTTAGTTCCAGTTGACAAGCTTAAAGGCAGATGTAAAACAGCCATAGAAAACATGAAGGAGGATTTCGCTAAAAACTTGTCACTACGCTCTACCACCGGCTCCATAGAATCTCTGCGAGTGAAATTTGACGGTAAAGAATACGAGCTTCAGGAATTAGCACAGATTGTGAGGAAGAATCCTAAAACTATAGTAATAAACTTTGCTTCTTTTCCGCAAGCTATCCCAGATGCTCTAAAATCTATACAATCATCTGGCTTGAATTTAAATCCGCAGCAAGATGGTACAACCCTGTTTGTACCAGTGCCTAAAGTGACAAAGGAGCACAGAGAACAACTAGCGAGGAATGCTAAAGCATTATTCATAGATTGTAGAGACACCATCAAAGAAATACAGAATGACTATATCAAGAAGGCCAAGAAACAAACCGGAGTGTCTGAGGACCTTGTGTTCAGTGTGACGAAGCAGATTACGGCTATGTGCGAGACATTTTATGTTGAGGCCAAGGCTATCTATGATGTTAAAACCAAGGAGCTTCTTGGGGAAAAGTGAAGTGTTTTATAAGAATATTATATTTTAAAGTTAGTTTTGTAGAATATATGCATACTTAGTTGAGGTACAAATGGAGCAGTGCAGCACTGCTCGCCGCTGTGGTGCACAGTAAAATTTAGTATAACAAGGTAGGTAATCCACCAACAGTGGACACACGGAGCCTCTCCTCCATGTGGCAAAGTTAGTATGCTCCCTGCTCTGTGTGTTCCTCGCCTTATAAAGTAGTATTGTTATGTACAAAGGTCACCGGAGCTCTAGAGTTGAGAGTGGGAGGAACCTGCATTTGTCTCTAGTTGGCAATGTGCTTGTGATTCCCAAGCATCCATAGGCTACAGTATTTGTTTACCTTTTGTTTACTTGTTCCCTGTGGATGCGGAGTATCAGCAAATCAGTCATTTAGTAATTCATGAAACATATTTAATTATATCAGAAGGACAAATGCTTTATGTAAGATGTAAACATGTTCATGCTACTATTGCAGCTATATGTTATAGCGCAACATAAAGAATTGTATCATGTTACGAGTCAAATAAATTTATGTGTGTGAGTTATAAGGAAATGTTTATTTTATATCTTACTCGAAATGTATGCACAATAGGTATGGTGCCTCATGTTCTAATTGATAACATAGTGATGCTAAATGGATAGTATAAATTATAAAGTTTAGAAAAAATATGCATATAATGGTTGTAACACTTTCATTGCTCACAAACATCAATAAACACAATAATATACAGTCAGCCGGTACAAAAGTAAACACGAGAAAGTGAGGGCCACGGAAATACACGAATCGAGTTAGGTCGGTACGACGCGCTGTGCGAACTCTGTCGAACTCAAAGAATATAATACTCACTAACGGTCGAACTCACTAAAAACATGACGCGCGGGGTGGCGCGGGCCGGCTGCCATCTTGCGGCGAGTACAGGATGGACGAGCGCGTCCGAATGTAATTTGCGCGCGAAACCAGAAGGGCTGGGAGCGCGGGCGTTACATGCATTATTTTTAATGTCCAAAAGTAAATTTAAAGTTACCAATAGAATCCTTACGCTTTTATAGAAACAAAATTGTATGACAACTATGTACTTAAACGCAGTAACAATTTACCTGATTTTCCATACAACGATACATGTACTTTGTACTAACAAATGTCGTTGTGACGTCATACCTATCTGTCAATCAGTATGAATGCCGATGGTCAATCTTTATTTAAATTTTTTGGATATTTATGTTTTTTAATTGTAGTTGCTCCCATACAAACATTTGTTCCTCTCCAAAAACTGGTTCGAATGACATCATGAAAAAAATGTAGTCACCATGCCTATTGACAACATTTAATTTTTTCATGTATCATTTAATTTTATTTGGTTTACTAGAAAATATTTTTTTAAGGGACATGTTTTTTAAACGATTTTATTTTGTTCAACTTTTATGGATCAAATCTAGTAACTGAAATTGTACCCCCGTCCTGTTATTGACCTGAAAGGTTTACACTTCAATTTTATATGTATCCCTATATTCAGAAATATCAAATTGAAAAGTCGCGAATTCGAGAAGGTTGTAAGTAAATTATGACGTCATTACTACGGTTCCTTATAGAAGACGCCCAACGAGCGAAATTGGCGGACGGCCAAGCAATGTCACAGAAAATCTAGCACAAGCGGGCTGCACAGGGCGGTTCCACGACACTCCGGGAGCCCAAATAGCGCGAGCCATCCGGTTGCCTCTAGGACACCGAAACTACGCGTCATTGCTTTAAGCCAAAGCTTTTTCTTTAGAAAATATGTCTGTATAAGGTGTAGTAGATACGAAGTGCGCGTATGTGGTACAGGTACATTCGAGTTCATAAATATATGTACATTACAAAATTATCTATGCAACCTTATGCCCTTAAAAATAAAGTCGTGTCCACATATTTTTGATCACTTTGTCCGTGCACACGATTTCGAACTCGACTGTACAACAAAGTATTGCATTGAAGTCGTTTTTTTTGTCTCAAGTTATGAATTAAATTAAGTCTGGCCGGATATACCTACGTAGAGTGGCAAACCTGAAACCAAGCATCAACCTTATACATCTTATTAAATATTCTGCAATTGTGGTAGGTGCTAGTTTTAAAGGTTTAATAACTTTCAATCACAAATAAAGATTGTTTTTTTGGTGTCCACTATACATGTGATTCAGGGTAATTTTTATAATCTTGTGACTAGTTGTGACACACTCTTCTTCTTGTTATCACTTGGTATTATTCCCAAAAAAAAACTACATTTTCACTATTAATCAAAATAACAAACCTCCAGGCACTGATAGCCGTGCTTGGAGGTTTGTTATTTTGATTTCCTGAGGCTTAATCGTCGTCAATTTCAACACATATATGTTATCAAAGAAAGTGTAAGGGTGCATTCTTAGGTTGTAACTAGGATTAAGGATTCTTTTTTTATAACTGACTAGGTACCAACCAGTGATTAACAGGAAACCGGTCTAATCCCAATAAGGTCTAGTTTTCCCTTTGGGTTGGAAGGTCACTTTCGTAAAAGTAATGCCTATGCCAAATCTTGGGATTAGATTCCAAAACAGACCCCGGGTTCTTTTAGGGCACTACCCGGAATACTGCTACTTAGAGTATAATGAATGTTATGAAATTACTTAGAACTTTCTGCAATGCTATTTATTTTAGAAACTAATAACAACATAATAAAAAAATAAACGAAGCAACAAATAATAAATTCCATCCAGCACATCATCGAGGACTGCCCCTTAACCTTAACGCGCTACGCCGGTGGCTCTCTAGAAGACCTGAGGCCCCATCGCGAAATGAAAACGAACTTCGTTCGTGTATCTCCGTCTCTGTCGTGCTTGCTAGTTCGAGCGACAGAGAGGGAGAAACTCGAACGAATTTCCTTTTCGTTTGGCGGTCGTCCTAAGCGAAGAAGCCATGAAGTGGCTGATTAGCCTTAATAATTTTTTTTTTGCGATTATGTGTGTTACATTATGTATATTTGTCATCCTGTTTGCCATACGATTAAATAACTAATTATAAATTAATTACTTACTAAATGAACTTTCTACATACATAGAAAGTTAGAAATTCCTTGTTGGCGCATGGCACAACACACAGCACAACGAATCCTCTAATGATTAGAGTCTCATCTATAAATTGTTCAGCAACGACCTTGTGATTTTTCTGGCGCAAGCGTCATAGGCTACGTTCTCTGCTTACCATCAGGTTAACCGTATGCTTGTTTGCCACAGCCTTACCGTAGTACTTTAATAGCACACTTGTATACATAAATCCCTTATTTGTACTTTGTACTATCTGCAGCATCCATTGTATGAGGTTGAGGACCTCAGACATATATTTATGATCTGAGATGAGATCATACCACAAACCACAAAAAAACATGATGTGATTTTTTATTCCATTTACAATGTTAATCGGGTCTGCAATACAAATAAACTTAATCTGGTATTTTATAAGACCTTCCTGCGGCCGCAGTCGGGTAAAACGTATAGGTAGGTACCTACAATTGATACAATATGTAGAAGTTATCTTTCTGAACTGTGTTTAATGCATTTTGGTTTGCTTATTGGCGTCACCGCGTTCCGCGATGGTTTGCATCTTATTGAGAGAATCGCTTTAAGAAAATTCCCATCTGGTTCTGATTTATATAGCTCTGCTGCAGAGCTGAGGCACTCTTTTATATACTGGGCTTGTTCTGGGGAAACACTGTCGCAACAGTTAGAGCTGTGGTCGAACACATCCTGCACACACATCGTTGAGTCAACCTGAAGTGCCTCACACAAGCTACGCTTCACATTGTCTTTATACAGTTCAAAATCATCCGAGACATCACAAACATTCTTAAAACGCTCCCGGTCAATTGACCGTCCAACAAACAAAGAAATAACGTTGTTGTCGAATTTGAAATCATTGAAGAATAACAGGAAGCCTCCCAATAACTGCTTAAGAGATGACTGATTATTATTGGCATATCTGATAGACTCAAAAGCTACATTCCAGTTGCGCCAAGACACAAAAGGCACATTTCTCTGCAGTGTCTGAACAGTGGGTAACATATTTATCTGCTGCAGATAAAATATTACCATCAATATCAACGTGTAGCTTCTCAGCAGATACGGCCCTGTGAAGTTGTGTACTTTCGCCCAGTATTTCACCAGAACCGCGAGATCCATCGCTCTTTTATCCAAATGCAATAAATACCATACTAATTGGTTGCACGTGGCACCGGGAGGGGAGTTAAACGTCAAATCACATCTCCTGTTAGTCGGGAGGTGGAAGAATTTCACGATTGGCACAGTGACGTTGGTCGCAGCGGACAGTTGGGCGAACACATCAGGACGATGGCTGAGGAGGTCTCTGGCTGTGATCACGAGCGAGTCGGTAGAGGTATTGTCCTGGATTGGAACGCCTATGAAGCAGTCCACGTCACTGGTCTTGAATCCCGTGCCCTGGTACAGAGAGCCGTAAGGCGTCAGCCTACATCCTGGAACGTCAAATGGTCAGTTGTATGTCATGTAGCAAAATGCATTAGTGAAGTATCGAGTAAAGTTATCTTATCTAAGTATGTTATCGTAGCCAGTTTTAGGCCAATCTTGAAATTCTTGAAGTGCGCTAGGCTGCTAGCCCTAGCTAACGCCTTGGCCACGACTTTGGTCTTAAGCGACCTGCGGCAGCGGTTTTTCTAATTCATTGCGCGTGATCCCAACTAACCACAGTGCGTTGCGCGTCTCTACCGCGCAATGAACAGATAAAAACACGGCCGCAAGTCGCCAAAGTCGTGGCCAAGGCGTATAAGAATGTTTGTTACACAGTTGAGAGCCAAGAGCGATCCTGCGACGCCGTTTTAAGCGGAGCCGGATCTCGTTGGTGGTTTTAGACGGTAGTCCACAGATTTATAGCTTCGGTTAGTCCGGCATACTCGTTTTGCCCCGGACAGGACGGGTTGCGTAAATGCATTTCCCATGTTTTACCTATAAATTTTTTTTATTAAGAAACAAACAGTCGTACATAAATCTTGAGTAAGATAAAAATAACATAAAAACAGACCTATAGTTTCCTGAAAGTACGAGATAAAAATACGTGGCTAATATATTAGGTGTAATATGACAACATAGCAAACATAAACAGTGTTATAAGTAAATTAACAAATAAAATAAGACTTAAGTGTACAGCAGGTGTTTGGTAAAATTAGGAGAAAAGATAAAAATTAAAAAAAAAACTGATTAAGGGGCTCCCATACGCCAATGACCTTCAATCCGAATCCCATTAGTTTTCTAATGTTTTTTGTAGCTTATTATATTAACAACAACGGCTTTAAGCAACTTATACTTCCTTTACTTCCACACTATGCTCAATAAATTACTCCATAAGTAGGTATCAACAATAAGTAAGTATACTTACCAACACATACTATATTAAGAACACAAAGATTTGTTAATTACAGTGTACAGTCAGCGTCATACAGTTAGTTGCAGCCAAGGTAGCCAAATATTTCGGTACGTGTATCTCCGTCTCTGTCGCACTTGCTCGTTCGAGCGACAGAGAGGGAGAAAGTCGAACGAATTTCGTTTTCGTTTATTTTTAAATCCCTTATTTGTACTATCTGCAGCATCCATTGTATGAGGTTGAGGACCTCTCAGACATATGTTTATTTATTTTTATTTATTTATTAACATACACACAACCATCCTTATGCTACATTTACACGCTTGCGGTGGCTTGGCAAGCGTCCACAAGCTCCAAGCCGTCACAAACGCTTGGATGTCGTTTACACGCTTGTGAGTGCGTTAGTGTGGTTCTTAGCTTCCTTTGATCTGTGTTCAAAAACCGACACTAGTCCGGATCGGGCCAAGCTCACGCAAGCCAAGCTAAACACCCCCGTTTACACGCTTGCGCTTGTGGAGGCTTGCCAAGCCACCGCAAGCGTGTAAATGCAGCATTACAGGCCATCCTAATTCGACAGTATGGAATTTGACACAAAACGGAAAATAAAAACATAGGTATACTACAAATTACAGTAACACAATACATATGACGTGGCCTTTGTGACGTCTTTACTACTGTAAGAATAAGGCTTACACGTCTTTATTACTATAAGAATAAGGGTGTGTACGAAATATTTGGCTACTCTGGCTGCTACTAACTATATGACACTCACTGTACAAGTAACAGCATGTAACTTGCTCAATCTTCCATTGCAATCAGTTCTCATTGCCAAGTCATTGGGTTCAACAAATATGTTAGGTAGGTACAGTAGTTCCCCAATATGTATACAGACAACCTTTCAAAAATATCCACATGTGTCTTATGTCAGTAACAAACTGTCTCTGTCTCTGTATATATTTTCTGAAAGGTTGCCCGTGTAGATATTGGAGAACTCGACTGTACAGAGGGGCTACCGCGAAACGAAAACGAACTTCGTTCGCGTATCTCCCTCTCTGTCGCTCGAGTGAGCAAGTGCGACAGAGACGGAGATACACGAAGTTCTTTTACGTTTCGAGGTCAGCGGCGCTACGACGAACTTCGAAAGTCGAAGTTCGTAATACATGCATCCCTGTCACTCGAGTAAGGGAGTGCGATAGAGATAGAAATACCCGAAGTACTCTGTATAAACAAGCTTTTAATAGGCGAAGGACCGCACGCTTATTTGTCACTTAAATGGTATAAAAACAAATGATTAACCGAAAATTACCTGGCCAGCGAGTCTCCAACACATTTTCTACGTCATTGAACAGAGAGAGCAAATCTTCTTCCACTTGGTGTCTTGAGAGCCGCACATGGTCAAATAAGCTGGCCACTTGCTGGTCAAATGTTCCGTCCAGGCACATCCAACTTGGGTCCAAAATATCACGTTTTATATTCATTTCCGAATGTACTGGCTGCGGTGCGCTATAAAATGGCGGTAAAAGTAAGTCACTAATAACTTTGTTTATTAATTTCAAAACTTTTAGCTAGGTAATCAATATAATATTACGTGCGTCCGAATGACTTCCATGTCAGCATAATAGTGAGAGGTTACAATCTTAAGATATTCTTGGCTTGTACTTTGATTTGCATTCCTCAACAACGAATATGGGGCTGGGGAATCCCCTGCTTTACTTAACGTAGGGTTGCCATTCGCCGCTCAAAAAATAAATATTCCGAAAGTGTGTTTACTGATAAACTAAGATAAGTATTAAAAAATCAAGGAACATGGTACGTGTAAATTCTGTTTAAAATATTAGCATCTTCATCAGTACTTCAATGAAGAAAAGTAGAAATTCATAATACTAGGGCAACTCTACCCTACTCAGCGGGAAAGTCTCCTATTTCTTATTTGCACAACATACACTTTCCATCAGGGAATGACCTCTTCAGTGTTATTTTACCACTGGGGCGTAGGAATTATATACCTGTACTTGAGTGCAAACAAATCATGTTTACTTAGAAATAATTTATTTATCTAAGTGACTCGCATCCCACCGACTTTGAACATACTTACTTACCTATTAGAAATGAGCACAAATGACATTCTGGATCCTACGTGGATGTGCCTAAAGGGAACTTTCGATCTGCAAGTAGTGAAGTTATTTTACCACGTGAGTCTCTCCAAGGATGAAGTTGCAGAAGACCTCCTCCGGTTGTTCAAGGATGTGAAAACCATTTTGAGGACGCGATGGCCAGGTAATAACGAAAATAATAATGTTTGTTAGATGATAAGTAAAGTTATCAAATGCATTCATTTTGCCATTCGATGCATTTAGACCTACCTAACCTATGTTTACTTTTATTTTACAGGATGTGAGCTAGTGCCATACGGCTCGCTATACCAGGGTACGGCATTCAAGACCAGCGACGTCGACTGCTTCGTAGACATTGCAATCCAGAACAAGACCGTAGCTGACACGCTCGTGGTCACAGCCAGAGATGTCCTCAGGCTCCGTTCCGATGTCTTCGCCCAACTGTCTGCTGCTACTAACGTCCCTGTGCCCATCGTGAAATTCTTCCACCTCCCAACTAACAGGGAATGTGATTTAACCTTCGACTGTCCTCCTGGAGTCAGTAATAGTAAATTATTGTGGTATTTATTTCACTCAGATTAAAAAAGCGTTGGACTTAGCGGTCCTGGTTGGGCGAAAATCCATAACCTCATTGGACCATATTTGTTGAGAACTTACGCATTACTGTTAATGGTTGTATTTTATCTGCAACAGTTGGATATGTTGCCTACAGTACGGGCCCTCCAGAGAAATGTCCCTTACGCCTCTTGGCGTGTATGGAATGTAGCCTTTGAAGACTCTTACTATCCCAACAATAATCAGTCGTCTCTTAAGGAAGGTTCTTGTTTTTCCTGAATTAGGTCAAAATATAAAGGAGCACTTCATGTTGGCAGCAAGTCTATATAAATCGGAATAGGATTATAATTTTCTGAAATCGATTCTCACTATTGGGTCTAAATCATCACAAACAGTGAAAATACAAAAAAAAATACTAAATATGGGTTCAATATTTTGTTGCCCAAACCGTAACTAAAAACGCTGAATCGTAAATTGTAACTGTAGATAGAGAAAATCGAAACAAATAAGAATAGGAATAGTTTATTTACCAAAAATAAATTTAACAATTGTCAATCTATATTATATCAGTCATCGGCGACTTCCACACTAGGCACAGCCTGTATCGTGGGAGTCGGGATCGCTTTCGACAATTACAGGATATCATGCGGCGTTAATACAAAAATTACGGAAAAGTAACATTATACACTATTAGTGTAAGTAGTTTTATAGAATAATTGTAATGTATTATATAGTTTAATAATTTCGTATTAAATAAAGTTTACAGTAACTTTATCTCTATTAATAAACATTAGAGAGACTTAAAATTTTTAATTTAAATATATAGTTTTGTGATTTTAGTTAAATGTGAATGAGTGTATGTGAAGTGTGAGTGTGTGTGGAGAAGGGAAGGATGCAAGTGAGTGAGCATTTACTTTAACGCTTCTTCAGCCTGGTTGTACGTCCACGTCCACGACGCCAAGAGCTCCCGTATTCGAGTTTTTGCAGCCAGATACAAGAATAATTTCCGCACGCTCAACACTTCAAATTCCTTATAAAGGTCTACAGTAGGAAAGCGCCGGGGTCTATGCACGTTCTGAGGTTAGTAGTAAAGACTTAGCACAGCCACCCCAGGCTAAAATACAATAATCAAGGATAGACTGACACAAGGAAACATAAATCAGTTTTAACAACTTTCTATCAGCACAGTTTCTTAACAATTTCATTGTATACATAAATTTTCGTACTCTTTTAGATGTAGCTGCCATATGCTTCCTGAAGTTGAGATTTTCGTCCAACATAACACCTAGGTACCTCACGGAACCAACTCTGGTGATACATGCAGAGTTACACCTCGAGTCATCAGCCATAGGGGGAGCAGCACAGTTCGATACGTGTACTTTAAGATTCCTCATAGGAGTCATAGGGCGAGATGAAGCTGTCTTATGAAAGCATAAGGATTGCGTTTTCGTGGTGTTCATTATTAGGAGATTGTTATTTAACCAATTTTTAACTCTTTTTAAACCCTCCGTAGCCGTAATCCGAACATCCTGCCAAGAATCACCAAATCACCATGGAACAGTAAAGCCGTGTCATCGGCGTAACACAGAATTTCACACTTATCCAATTCTAGTGTCAATATGTCGTTCATATTCATACAGGCTGTAAAAAGCGTGGGTCCTAAAATACTTCCTTGCGGTACGCCAAATTACAGGTTTCAGGTCACTAACTTTGTCACCTATTCTAACACACTGGCTTCTACCGGACAGGTACTAAACTGGTAAACCAATCTACAGCGATACCACGAATGCCATAGGACTCCAGCTTTTTGAGAAGTATGGGAATCGACACCGTATCGAAAGCCTTTGCGAGATCAAGGAAGACTCCGACAGATTGGCGTCCCCTATCGACGTGAGATACAGAGCTATCTACTGACAATGTCACCGCATCTTCAGTAGACTTCCCTTGGCGGAATCCAAATCGATCCACTCGAAGGTCCTCCTTTATGTATTGGGATTACCGTCGCAGTCTTCCAGCTCTGCGGGAAATACCCTAACTCTATGCTGAGGTTAAAGATGGCAGCTAATGGTTCAGTAATTACATCGCCCAACTCTTTTAACAGCCCATTGCCAACACCATCAGAACCAGTAGCGCTATGTGGGTTAAGAACTTTTATGAGACTAAGTATCTCATGCGGGGTGGTGGGCAGAATATAGAAAGAGCTAAATACATGGTTAGGTCGTTGTGGTAATATATTTATTTACGTCATACCGGGCCATAATGTGAGTTTTACCGCACGCTGCGCGTACGGTAAAACACGCGTTGTGGCCAGTGGGCGTAGCATGGTTGCCATTTTATCACTTATCGTTGTGGTAAAGACGCCCATCACGCTCTGACAAGTATGCGAGTGCGAGTGACGGATGCCTTAGCCACAACGATAAGTGATAAAATGGCAACCGTGCTACGCCCGCTGGTAAAAACGTAAAATTGTGTACTCACCACGGTCAGTAAAAGAGAAAGCCCTCTATCGCATATTACCACCCTCGCCTGCGGCTCGGGTCACAAATACCTGCGGGCTTTCGGGCTTTCTTTCTTTTACAGCCCTTAGTAAGTAATGTACTATTACAATGCACTTGCTCTGAAAGTGCGCCTTTATGTGGGTCAACATAAACACGGGTAGTCCTCTATGCCTGCACGGCGGGGCGTGCCGTGGGGTGGGACCGTGCGGGAATGGGTTTCGAGCCAATATTCCCACACACGTGCGAGAATGAGATTTCAGGACAATTCAAATTTCACCTTTTATGTACCTATAATTTTTAATTTCCTCGCATGATGCATTGTAAAATGTTGTATGATACACGTGCGGATTGGTAATTCCCAACTCGTGCTTTCATTAGGTACCTACTTCCGCACTTGTATCATAAATAACTATTAAGTTTACCAACGCCATGGCGTTTAAGCTGTTATGTTGATAAATTGTATTTACCTACAAATAAATAAATAAACAAATAGGTAATACACAACAACAAATGGATTTTATCTCACTCTAACAAATATACGTCATAATGGCTCTGGCTCCCCTATCGAACGGGTACGTACGCCAACGCCATACATTAACCTCTTGGCTACATACGATCTGAAAGCCACATCCAAATAAATGCACTATGGAATTGATAATTAATAATAAATATCTGTTATTTTGTAGCTTTTTTATATTCAATTTATTATACCAGCTGGTGTCTACCTAGCTGACCTTTATTGTAATTAATTAGGATGTTGATTAATTCCTTTTATAATCTACTGTTAAATCAAATAAACGTTTAGTTTCAGCTGGTTTCAGAGGGGCTAGCGCGAAACGAAAACGAACTTCGTTCGTGTATCTCCTCTGTCACTCGAACTAGCCCCTCAGATAGTTTTATGTGTAATCTGTGCTTCACGCTTGACAGCACAGACAGGACTCAGGACTACACAGTCACAGCTGTCACAACATCTTTGTTTTGAAATCTGTGAAAAAGTGCCATTAGACGCCCTTTTTATGGATTTACATAAGAAAAACAAAGTTAACTACGAGAGAGTGATGTCTCGCGTGATCAACCGGTCACGCAGTAGCCTGAGATCTGGCTCAAACGTAACGCGGCACGAAGTACCATCGTCTGTGCGCTTTGGCGCGAAACCATCTGTTTCTGCCGTGAGTTCTAGTGTTTTTAGTGAACTTCCGACGGTGTTAAATGACTATGTGCCCGAATCGGACGGTGATAAAGTAGTTAGACGGTCGTTCGTGAAGCCTAGGAAGACTTTGAAGTCTCTGGACCCTAGTAAAGCGAAGGCTCTGTCGCGGCCGCCTCGAGTGCGCGAGAGTGGGAACGATCGAAATATTAGGGCCCGGAACTCGGTGCCTGTGGTGCTGAGTAACAATGGGCAGGAGTGGTCGGAGTGCCACGTGAGACAGTGCTATTCCAGCAGGTCTCATACCAGATTGAAGGAATTAAAGGTGAGAATTATAGTGTAATCAAACATTGTTTTTATTTATCTTCCCATTTTTTTTTGTCTTATGACTGTTGTGTACACTAGTGTTATCAATTCTAAGTGTATCTCAGCGCAGAGTGGAAGAAATTCAAACAGTGGAACCTTTATAAAACCCCATCATAGTACCATTACCGCTGGATGGGGGTGGCGCAGTACCGGTCTTGGTGGCTCTCTTCGTGGGAAGCTTATGTCCAGCAGACGTCTTTTGGCTGATATGATGATGATATTACCATTTCCTCCCCTTCAAGGGCTAATTGCTACTTGACCTCAATAATTCAAGTTACTGATTCCATATCTGGAAAAATATTAAACTATGTAAAAAGAATGACTTCACCTTTGTAAGTCAAAAGTTTTTACAAATACCTTTCCTATTAAAATGCTACTTTTGTAGCTAGCAAAATATTGATAATAATAACATACAATGAATGGCAATAGAATTACAAAAATTTCCTACAGAAGCTGCTGGTTTTAATGATATTCCAGAACATTTTCAAAGTTGAACAAAACCACAAAGGGCTATGATATTGAGAAATGTATTAATTTTGGTTATACAATACAATACAATACAAATACTCTTTATTGCACACCTCACACAAACAAAGCAGTTAAAAAGAAAAACAATACAATAATATGTAGTTGTGCTATAATTATATTTTTAAATTACATATAAAGAGGCTATGTATAAAACAACTCTTTACAATTTGAATCCATTACAGCATTACACCAGCATGTATAACATAATTGCAGGATGAAATAAAAGCATTCCGTGAGAC
Source organism: Epinotia bilunana (assembly GCA_947049275.1). Classification (NCBI taxonomy): domain Eukaryota; kingdom Metazoa; phylum Arthropoda; class Insecta; order Lepidoptera; family Tortricidae; genus Epinotia; species Epinotia bilunana. The sequence continues at coordinate 1,260,330 of OX346266.1, read as the reverse complement.
GGACAAGCTGATAAGGATCCGCAGCCAACTTTACAAGAGGTGCGGAGTGGTGTTGGACGATGTTGGGAATGTAGCCCAGGACAAGGCGGTCCAAGCTGATCCGGAGCCAGGTATGGTCACATCTGTAAATTACAAAAAAAAAGACCGGGTTGCACAGCGGGAGTGCCGGCAGAAGTGAAAATTCAATTACATTGTAACAGTTTTTCGATCAGGTCACGTGTCTGTCTTACGAATTTTCAATTCTCGAATCTCACGGTCACGTGACTTGTGGCGAGTAACAATTTTTCCCCATTACATCATAAAAAGTGCACAACGCTGCTAAAGAAGTATTTACTTCAAAAAAAACTGAACCAATATTTAAGAAATACAACTACATATTATAATGAATGATCCGTCATGGAGGTTTCACAGAATAATATTATGCCAAAATATTTTTATAGCAATACTGAATGGCAGAGACAAGCCTAAAGGATTTAAAATTACTACTGCTAAGTCTACTAGCAGCCATATGTATTGCAGTTTCATAAATGGCGTAATTTTCAATGTGTTGCGGAAAAGCAGTGTAAACTGTAAATCCCAACTACGTTTCTAGCGTGCCCAGCGCGCGTCTTGCGCTGGTAGTTCCACTAGTTACGTATAGATGGCGCCTCCAGTATCATTGAAGGATGACTTGAATAAAAAAATTGATTTAGCTTCACATTTTCAAGATGAACGCCTTAGGAATGCTTTGTATTCGTTGCAATTTGATCAATCATGTGTAAAATAGTAAGTTTTTAAAGTCAAAAGAGGTTAGGTGATTGGTTTAGTAATATAGTTGAGATTTCGAGCCACCTACTAACTAGCCGAAATAGCTCAGTTGGGAGAGCGTTAGACTGAAGATCTAAAGGTCCCTGGTTCGATCCCTGGTTTCGGCAATCTTTTTGCATATTTTTCTTAGTATTTCCATTTACTGTTTTCATGTATTTATTTCTCAATTAGTATTTTTTGCCGCTTCTGAATAATTCGCTTTTCTTTTTCAGATAAGGAAAACACATTTTTAAGGTAGGTTCACTACAGACTGTCTAATCTTCACACATGAAAAAGTACTTTTTTATTATTAAGCTTCTTCTCCAGAAGTATGGGTACCTCTACTCTACTTCCTAGTACTCATAATCATAACACCGTTCCTCGTATAATGATGTGGGCGTGATGGTAAATACCACAGAAATTGTATGAGTAATTTTCGTTACACAATTTACTGGATTCTATTAAATTATGAATGAATAACACCTGTTGCGAATTATTAAGTCTAACTAACTAGGAACTAACTAATTAGTAAGTAAGGTAGTCACCTTACTTACTAATTAGTAGTAGAGAATGCCTTGAGGCATTAAGTCCGCCTTTTGTACTTTTGTTTTTGTTTTGTGCAATTAAATAAATTATTCTGTGTTAATTTACACCGTGGACCCGAATACAGACAGACAGACTTTAACCATCGATTCCTGTGCTTAATTAGAAAAACAAACGAGGTGATTAGTCGAAAAATGCTTAGCTTCGGATATATTAATTAATGTATTTTCGAAAATACACGCGTTGTAAAGCCTGTAAAGTCTCCTCGCATTAAACTGGCATACGGCACTCGCCGTCAATTGTCTTACTGCAACTCGACTTGATTCATTGAAATTAAATTAATTCAAAATGATAGTAATATTTCTGAAAAATCACAAAGTTAAAATTACGTAATCGGATTTACGTTGATATAATATTATTTGCTCACAGTACCGTCATTAAAGTGGATCGGGTCATTCAGGGTCACGCACGGTGGATGTTTTTAAAAATAATTGTCGATGTCTACTTAATAACCGCCTTTTCGCCTTATCGGAAGAGCCTATAGAATGTGACGGTATATTTGGCGACTGGTAATCATCGCCTCTTTAGCTCAGTGGTAGAGCACTGGTCTCGTAAACCAGGGGTCGTGAGTTCAATCCTCACAGGAGGCATCATGAAAATATCTTTTTGCGTTTTTTGCTTCATATCAGCATGTATTAAACAATATTATTTCGTTTTTCGCATTTTTCCTACTACATTTGTATAAACTGATATTTTTTTTATATGATGAATGAACATTCTTTGAACTTAAAATACAAGCTTTAAATACAGTTTTTTTTTTCACTACTACTTAGTACCTACTTATTTATTTTGAATCTATTATATATCTTTTTTTATATAGTTTTAATTAATTAGATAAAATTGATTTGTGAAATTAAAAAGAAACTTATTTTTATATATACCACGATTTATTTAATTTTGCATATTATCTACTTCCTGAACGTACGAACGTGGCAGTACGAACTGCCTTTATATATTTTCAGAACCGAGGCATATCTCTGTAAAAAAAAGTTTTTTTTTCTATTTAGATTCAACTACGCACCCAAATTTTCTTAGTTTTTAAAACGTACCTACACAATTTTGAAAAACGCCGTTTTAAAAAACTAAACCACACTATAAGTATTTCAAATGTGTAATTTTCATAAGGTGTCGTATTTCTCGTTTCGGAACCGGCCCCGTACGGTTATTTGGTTCCCGTTATGTTACCTGCGCAACCGTTACTGCAGGGACTCGGCGATTACCCCAAACGTACCCAAACTTAACCGTTGCTTTGCTGGATGAACATATGTTGAGGCCTCTAATTGAATACACGCTACATTGCACTTGTAATGGATTTTTATGTTTATTAGAATAACGCCTGAATTTAAATGTTGGTCTGTTTTGTGTATCAAATAATACATTTTAGATTTAAATGTTATCGACAGTTTTTAAAACATGTTTTTACTTTTTTTGTACTTTTGTATACATTTTCCATACATAAAAAATAATAGAAAAAAAATACAGACTAACTTATACCTACAACTCGAAGTTTCAACTTTATTTCTATCATTAAACAATTAAAAGTCATAAGTAACCATGGTACTCGTATATAGATACGACGTTTTGACTTTAACTGGTCCGCATTGCAGACGTGGTCACAGCCAATACATTTCATTGGCAACTGACTACTTGTATCATATGTACAGATGTTCATAGATTTATTATTTAACTTTACAATTTGTACCGTATGCCTGTGGAATAAGATTTAAGCTTGTATACATATTTTGGACGAAACGTCGAAAGCTTGGAACTAAATCAATCAAACAGTAAGGCAATGGTGTAGTGAAACCCAACATCAACAGTAGTTAGGTTAGGCCAGAAACGGAACTGTCACGATACACATATTACGAACAGTATATAAATGTCGCGTCGGAATTACCCTATAACAACCGTGCCGTTTTGCAACATTTTCGAAGCGAAACCACCGTATAAAAAAAAGCGACTCGCTGCCCTCGGTTTCTTAACATATACATTATATCAGACCCTTATCAAAAATTCAACATTTATTCTGCAATTATGCCTGCCTCGAGGGCACTTTTATATCACTTTAACGTTATAAATACAAGTAGCTGCGTCCAATATTTCGCCTTACTTGGATTTGATTCGACCATCTACCACTCACCAACTACTAAAACATACGGTAGTTAGATTAATTTTGTGCTTAATACAAAATTAATCTAACTAACACAACTAACGCTGCTAACGTATAGAACGAGTACAAAATATTTCTTGAAGATTCTAGTACAAGTCATACTTTAGCAGGCTGGAAAAATTTGGTATTCCTACATTGGAAGCCCGCCGCAAAATGTACGACTTTTTATACTTACATAAAATTTTGCATTCTAACATCGATTCAACTAGTCCGCTTTCAGCCTTAACCTTTAACGCCCCGTTTCAGAGGTCGCACCTGCAAAGTTTTTTCCCTGAGAGTATATAGAAACAACACGTCTTTCGACTTGGCTGCTAATAATAATAATGTCCTAGTTGATATATTTGATCCACGCATTACTAAATTCAAAAAGACCTTAACGGACGTCCTCTTCTCTACTCACCCTGGATAGTACTAAGTTGTAACCTTAACTCTTGTTTTAGATTTGCTTAAGTTCGTTTTAGACGTTTTTAACGTTCTGGACTTGTAGATTTTTTTTTGTGATTTATAATTACTTACTGGTTAAACGTATGATATTAATATTCAAGGCAGATCCGCCGCTGTTGCTTGCGTGTGCGCTAACTTGCTGATCGTGCTGTGTGCCCTTGCCTTGGATGTCATGCTAGTCCTAAAGAACCATCTTATCTCATAATGTATGATGTCTGTAAAGTGTACCTAATAAATAAATAAGTAAATAACGAAATTATAAATATAAATTAAAGGAAAAATTTAATGCTCCGAGCCGGATTCGAACCGGCGACCACAGGCATTCATGGCCCGTCGGTAGTTAGGTTTGAACTGAGCCTAAGGAAAAAAGACAGAACATTACGAACAAACCAACCTAATGAAGCCGATTTTTAACCATGCCAATTAAGTACACACGCTCACGCAACCATAATATACGAACTAAATTGCACAAAACTGTTCAGTTAGTGTCAAGATCACACATTTCGAGTTTAGTCCGGCTTCAGTGGGTTGTTTGTATTCTATTGTTCCATCCTTGTGCATGTTCTATCGCTTGTATAACGGGTTGTGCTCCAAAGAACTGATCGACACGATGCCTACGGCTGCTTTTTACCGACGCGCCGCTCGCCGTCAGCAGGGCATTCATCCTCACACCCCGGGACCTAAATGGTCGCGTACCGTACGGTTTCAGAGAAATTTCCTCCCTCGGACGCTCCGGTTGTGGAAGCTCCCTGCCGAGGTTTCCCCAAGGGAATTCAGTATGGGGTTCGTCAAAAAAGGAGTGTATAAATTTTTTTAAGGGGTCGGTAACGCGCATGTAGCACCCCTGGAGTTGCAAGCGACCACAGGCTACGGTAACCACTTACCATCAGGTGGGCCGTAAGCTTGTTTGCCAACGACGTGGTATAAAAAAAATAGTAGGTAGAGGATTTCGTAGATGGAGTCCAAGCGAATCCCCAAAAGGGATGGAGGTAAATTAACCTAAATTGAGAAGTATCAGGAGATTATCTAATACATCCTTGACATCTCATGTTCCATATACTTTAATCGTGTTATATCTGTGACGTCAGTTTTAGATGCATTATAGACAACTGGTGACAAACAAAAAAAGCTTATATATACGCGCCGAGGGACAAGGAGATACGACATTGTGTCTCGTTCCCAGTTGTGGTGTTGTCTATGCTTACATCTCATGTGTGTCTGTGTACACACACAGACAACACTTATAATATTTGTGTTGCAGTGCAGAGAAAGCATAGACAACACACTCTCTCTCTCTCTCTCTCTCTTTCTCTCTCTCTCTCTCTCTCTCTCTGTTTATCTTTTTTCTTTGTCTGGGGATTTGACAACAGACGCAAGTGTACATGTTAGTTATATCAGTAGTTTTCGAGCGTTTTCCTTGAAGTTATCATACTCATTATAATCCTTGGGTTGCGGTTGCAAAAAACAACACTCGATAGATTAATGGCGTCTGGCGTCATTTCCGTTTCCCGCTGGCACGTGGCCAGAAGCTCGATCTTAGACATGCATTTCGCATTCTAATTTGGTTTCAATTAGTTTCGCGCTCGTTGCCTGCCTACCATCGACAACACGGCTAACTGACCACCCGTGCACTTTATGTGCATTGTAATAAGGTTCTATATAAATACAGGATGGTCAGTTAACTGTGTTGGTGTTAGTACTTACATAGCTTTATATATCTCAACGGTGGCAAAACAGTGCCTGCTAGTGTAGCCTATGGACGCATGCGAGTCCAGATGAGTTAGCCTGTGACAGACTATTGATTTGTGGATTTATTGTGTCTGGTCTAACAACAGCACATCCTCGGGAGCTCTGGCGACCTTACCACCAGGAACACAACACCACATACCTTAAGGTTGTCTGGAAGAGATAGCCTTAGCGATAAGACTGCCTATGGTCTACCCTACCCACTACTGTTACGTTATTGTTTTTTTTCATCATCATCATCATATCAGCCGAAAGACGTCCACTGCTGGACATAGGCCTCCCCCAAAGAGTGCCAAAGTGACCGGTCCTGCGCCACCCGCATCCAGCGGACTCCAGCAACCTTTACCAGGTCATCAGTCCACCTTGCGGGGGGCCTACCCACGCCGCGCCTTCCGGTTCGTGGTCGCCACTCGAGAACCTTTCCGCCCCAACGGCCATCGGTTCTACGCGCTATGTGCCCCGCCCACTGCCACTTAAGTTTAGCGATTGGGAGGGCTATATCGGGCTATACCTATATGTTTTTTTTTTGGTGAACAAGAAATAGGTATTATTTGTGTTGCAGTTGCAGAGCAAGAAGCGGTGTTATTATGGCTGTGGTCTTCTGTGAAGTGGAAGTACTTTCCCAGTTGGGCTGCTCCAAATATCAGCGAGGGCTCATTCCACGTGCTATGCATGCACGTCTCGACGAATGGTACGAGTAGCACGTACACCTATTCGGTCTCCACGTTCCGTTCTGGGCCACACTCGCCTGAAACATCTAATTTCCCTCCAGCCTGACCGAGAGAACTTATCTTTGTCACTCGTTTACAACATAAAATAAAATACCCAATGATACCCAAAACAATGTTATTCCAAAAAAAATTAGTTGGAATGGCACCGAAGATATTTAATAAACTACCAAAGTGTTTAATGTCAATAGATCAACTACATATATTTAAAAAAGCCTTAAAAAATGTTCTAGCTCATAGAAGTTATTATACCATAAATGAATATATAAATGATAGTGACTTTGACATGCATGCCAACAATTTGTAAGCCGTAAGGCGCCACATAGTGAAACCGACCATAATTCTGCAACATCCTGTAACCTATGTTGGACAAATAAATGATTTTATCTTTATCTTTATCTTATCTTTGTGATAGGAGTCTATTATACATTTCTCCAGTTTCATCTGCATTGTGTCAACAAATAGTCATCCATTAGAATAGAATACGGAAGCCGGTACCGGAAGGCGCGGCGTGGTTAGGCCCCCCACAAGGTGGACTGATGACCTGGTAAAGGTTGCTGGAGTACGCTGGATGCGGGTGGCGCAGGACCGGTCACTTTGGCACTCTTTGGGGGAGGCCTATGTCCAGCAGTGGACGTCTTTCGTCTGATATGATGATGATGATGGTGATGATGAGAATAGAATAGAATAGAATATAAATTTATTGCCAAAAAACAAAGTACAGACATCAGAAATATACAAACAGTGAGAAATAAGAATAATAATATGCTAAAAAATATAAAGTACAATTTACTATAATTCAACATAATTCCCAAATTTGTAGTAAGGGTTGATTGCTTCAAACTTAAGTTACCTCCGTTAAAGTCTGATTGTATAAGTTTGACAAGTCTCCATGAGATTACAGCCTTATTTTAGGCCTGTAAAATGCGGTCGATGCTTTGCCCTTAAGGCCGAGCCACTCATGCCTGTAATGATCATTATATTAATCTTAGGAACGTGTCTTATAATATAATACTTGTATTACGTGCCCCGCACCGACCCCTACCGCTTGCCAACTGGCTACACTCCATCAACTCTTACTAGTCTTACTACCATATTAGAACATTCATTGATTTGACGTGCACTCAATGAGTGACGTCAACAGCGTAAAAATTAAGTATATGCTGTCTCTATCAATATGTCAGGGTAAGACGGAGATCGAGTTTGGCGAGGAAATGCCTGTTTATATTTGGATGCTGAATCAGTTCTGTGGCGTAGATTGTTGGTTATAAAATAGATCTATTTATGTTCGTGTTTGGTGTTACGTTTTTCATTGTGCTATTTTGAACTACTGACGCAAAAGGTGTTTTATGGGTGGTACGGAATAGATAGAAGAAGTACATTCGTTGCTGTTAACCGGTGTGGTTTTGTATACGTACGTACTAAGTAAATAAACATTTACTACCAGTTAAAAAATGCAGATACATGACAAAAAATTCTTTATTTGGACTTAATCGCGTATAATTACCTTATTTATTTACCTCAATACGGTTTGAGGATCGCGAAAGTTTAAATCGATATGAAAAAATGCTGTCTATGTCGTGTCGATGTATGAGGACAACAATTTCCAAACGGCATAGTTAGTTGTAAGCTCGGCCGAATTTCACCTTCCCATACAAACGTAGTTACGCTCTCATTTTAAAACTACGTGTTGGATTGTAACGAAACTTTGCATGTACAATGACATGAGGTACAACACGTAGTTTTAAAATGAGAGCGTAACTACGTTTGTATGGAGAATCGAGCTTACTGCGGACTCTTAAGTGGAAAACAATCTTCCAGACTAGATGCCTTTGATAGACGAACTATTTATGTCATCATCATAGCAGCCGGAAGACGTCCACCGCTGGACTTCTTCCTTGAGATAGTCCACGTCCAACAGAGAACGTCTATTGGTCTCTGGTCAATATAATTATTGGCGGATAAAGGACTTAACGTAGGTGTCCTTAGCGTGACTTGTTTTACTCAACGCTTCATTAAACTGACAACTGACGGCGGTACATCATACGTTTACCGACCATTATATCACTCCATACAAGCCGAGCTATTTATAAACGCATAATATACCACTTATCACGTCACAGAAAATGAACATAAACATGCACATTTATGTGTCTCATGTTTATAAAATGTCGTAAAACAGATGTATGTCCATAGGACTTAAGTTGTTTGTTAAATAGGTACGAAACTAAGACAGGACTAGATGCTGAATCTGTTAGGTAAGGCTGAGGCAATCGAGATAATCTATGAATTATGTATTATGCAATAGTATATAATGATTACTGTACATATATGGATGGGTCAGCATGAGGCTGAGGTACCTATTAATCTGCCTCGCAGCTGTGTTGTGTTGCGTCCCAGTATGAAGTTAAATGATTAGCGTAGAACATTCCTTCAGTTAGCAACAGATCTCCACATCTTACCAGCCTAACTAGTATTAAGAGAAACTTGGTTCACTTCACTCTTCTTCACTTGAGTATTTTATTTATTTTGAAACATATCGTTTGGTAACCCGAGGTCAGTTATTTCTTTTGGTCCCGACTCTCTTAGTATCAGTAGGGTAGGTACTTACATCAAGGGCAGCGACCGGCCTGGTGGGACGTCGAGAAACGCCTTTTCTACGTGACACTTGATCATGAAGGCTAATGCTTTTAGTTGCGATGAATTTTGATTTATGTTCCTTCAAAAATTAAATGGCACTAATTTCTCAACATATATTCGAACTTGAGGTGGGTATATAAGAACCACGTATATTCCCGGTATTCACCCATCTCTAATTCGAACTACAAGTATAGAAAAGTGAGAATTGGGTTCTATGAACCCCTCGCCACGGCTCATGTTTCTCAATAAAGCAGCATGGTAGCGCAGCAACTTACCATCCGTTTTATAACCTGATCTAACATAGCTATGTTACCAGTTAATCTGGTTTCTCGTCACCTGTCTAAGTGGGAGTAATCTTAACTACGAGATACATGTACCTATACACTTGGACGTCACTAAGTTGATGGGTATATAATATAGTAGAAGGAGCAGGCAATCAACATTATTTAATCAATGATAATCGGTTCAGGAAGCTCCTTAGTAAAAAAAAACATACTTCGTTAAGAAGCTACGGCGGTAACGGTAGCCCAGTGGTTCAGGCATGCGGCTGTCAAACGGCGGTCGTGGGTTCGAATCCCGGCTCGTGAAGTCACTAATATCTGACTAGACGACGGACGCAATAATATCTGACTCGCCCTTAAAGCTCTACAAATAGAGTTCAGTCAGATATTTTTGAGCGCCTTGTTCAATCATATCTTATTGCAGGTGCTGTACCAATGGGTTTTTGGAACTTATGTATGGAATATGATTTGATATTTACCGTTAGCTTTTCGGTGAAGGAAATACATCGTGAGGGTTTCCTCTGCATACATCTGCGAAGAAATTCAAAGGTGTATGTGAAGTCCCCAACCCTCGCTGTCATCCCATCCCATTATCACACTCATCCATGAGAGAGCCTGTGCCCAGTAGTAGGATATAGGCTGATTTACGTATATAGGCTGATTTACGTATATGTATAGGCTGATTTACGTATAAGTTTAGGCTGATTTACGTATAGGTATAGGCTGATTTACGTATATAGGCTGATTTACGTATATAGGCTGATTTACGGATAGGTATAGGCTGATTTACGTATATAGGCTGATTTACGTATATAGGTTGATTTACGTAATAGGCTGATTTATTTTACAAATTTCGTTGTCATCATTTAGAAGTAGTCAACTTCCCCAACATCGACGACGCTTTATCGATCCGAACTTCGATTTCCCCATTGGCTTACACAGCGACTGAAGACGTTGTCTCCCTTCTTGACACTGTTTGTATACTCTGTAATAGACTTAAAGGCAATTGATGATGATTTAATAAAAGTAAATCTATAGGTACTAATATTATAAAGAGGAAAAGTCTGTGGGATAGTAGCTTTGTAAGTTTGTCAGTTTGTGAATTTGTATCTAGCTAATAATGAGTAATTTCAGGAACCGCTTATCCGATTTCTAAAATTCTTTCACTTGCGTGTAGAATGGACTTTGTGGATGGTTATAGGGTATATTTTATCTCGCGGCTTTGCCTGTGTTCCTTGCGATATGCGAGCAAAGCTGCGCGGGCAGCTAGTTAAGTATATTTTTTTAAGCACAGCTGTTTAGGGTTCCTTACCCAAAGGGTAAAAACGGGACCCTATTATTAAGGCTCCGCTGTCCGTCCGTCCGTCCGTCTGTCTGTCCGTCTGTCACCAGGCTGTACACATGGTGTGATAGTTAGACAGTTGAAATTTTCACAGATGATGTATTGATGCTTCTAGAACAACAAATACTAAAACAGAATAAAATTAATATTTAAGGGGCTCCCATACAAGAAACATGTTTTTTTGCCGTTTATTCATTGATAATGGTACGGAACCCTCTGTCCGACTCGCACTTGGCCGGTTATCTTTTCTATCAGAAATTCTAGACTAAACCAAGAGAGAATAGAGATGCAGGTAGAAGGAGAGCGAGGGCTAAGCGTAATGTCATCACGCTCATATTTGGAGCAGGGATGTTGCAGACATCCGCATCCGCATCCGCAAAAATCGATGCGGAGTTTTTGCGGTAAGGATATCGTATAATTCACGTCAAGAAAGGAGTCCACGCGGCGCTTACCGCGCGAGATTTAGACATTTTCGCCATTAGTAAAAAAAAAACGTTTCTCTGTGACCAAGATGCGTTTATGATTTGTTCGCTACGATTGTAATTCTTTAAATTAGTCTCAACGTGTTTGATGATTGCGTGATATCATAAAATGGACGTTGTTCATTGACGTTTTTGAGTGTTTCACCCCAAAATCCGCATCCGCCTATACATCCGCGGATGTCAAAGAATCGCATCCGCCGCATCCCTGAGAGCTGGAGCTTGGAGCTGCCCAACTGTGAAGTGTGAAGTATATACTGCAGCCAGGGCCACAGGGAGTAGGTATGTTAGCGCTGCTACGGCGTGCACGCGTTCTATCGCAGCGCGTTGCATGCGATAGAAAGGGATGGCCACGTTTAGGCTCCTTCTGTACGTTGTAGGTACGTTTATTTATCTACTTATACTCTGTGCGGCAGCCACTATACTTGTTCTGTAAGTATGTGGTGAGTAAGTTAACCTTGCGGTATGGACGTGGCGTCTCACAGGCTATACTCGACGTTTAGTCCAGTCAATGAACTGACAACTTGTATGGAAAAAATTACAATTTTGGAAATAATTTATAATAGCTTATTTTTTATGTTTTTGACGACCTCTGAAGCCTAGTTGGTAGTGACCCTGCCTTCGAAGCCGGAGGTCCCGGGTTCGAATCCCGGTAAGGGTATTTATTTGTGTGATGAGCACGAATATTTGTTCCTGAGTTATGGATGTTTTCCTATGTATTTAAGTATTTATTTATCTATATAAGTATGTATATCGTCGTTTAGTACCCATAGTACAAGATTTGCATAGTATTCAAGATAAATCTTACAAAAAAAGACAATAATAATAAAATCGTTTATTTTCAGACCATAGATCCATAATTACTACAATGCATGCTTCATTTAAATTTACATTATTACTTCCGGGTGGAAAGTTTATCGGATTCTTGAATAAATCATCTTAACATTTTATAGATAACAGGTGTAACTGATAACTCCATGAGTTCCAATTCGAAGATACAGGCTCAATCTAGTTTGGAACTTACCGGATATAGCTTTTCTATTATGTAACAGTGTCGGTGGTAAAATAAAGTTATTCTTATTCTATTATTATTCTTATTTTAAAAGGAAATCAACAAAAAAACGCTATTATAAATTAATGTTTTTCAAAATCGTATTTTGACTGGAGTAGTTCTCTTAGTTTGAAAAAATAACGTACATACTTAAAGGTTAAGATCATGCTTTAAAAGATACAGAGATATAGTGTAAACCTTGTGACTGTACAATATCCGGTTCCGATATCACATTTTCTCGATCTTTTATACCTACATTTATTCTAAAAGTGGCGCTGGAACATAAGTTTCATGTGCTGTGCCAACCCCCTTTTATGTATATATAGGGATCCCGCTAGTGAGACGGCCGGCTGTGAACGCTGCGCCGGCGCAAGAATAGCGAAGGGCGCGGTCACTGACCGGGTCGCCGCCCTCAACGCTGGCCTTTTTCTTCTTGCCTTGATTACATTCCACCAGAGATCGAAAAAACCACAGAAGTTTAAGTAGCGCTGCAAAATGGGCCCATAGAATGGGTGCGATTACGATTAAGCGGTAATGGGGGCGGGCTGTCAAAACGATGCCAGGCAGCCATTTAGTTCGAACATGCGCAAACGGAGTTTTAGGCATGTGTTTGGGTAGTGTAAGGAGCTCGTATTCCATGGTTGTTTCGTTCGCTGCGTTCCACGGGTTTTTAAAGCTCGTGACATCTCCAATATTATGACAAATACAAATAGTTTATTGTCAGTAAGTAACTGTAAAAGTGCTGAATTGTAAAAGAGACGAGGGACCTCGCGCCTGTCGCGCAACGTTGCCGCTTCCGCCGCCTCTCGAAGTGGAGAGCACGCTCCGCTACGAGCGGGGCGTGGGGCGTCCATATAAATTGCATTTGTTTTATATGCACGCTGCGCGCCCCGCTCACAGCGGCGCGGGCACTCAGGCCGTGCACTTACAGAACCAAGGTGAGGTAATTTATCACAGTCCAGACTTGACGAAGTAGCTGTCATAGCCAGGGGATCGCTAGCCAACTAACTATCTGGAACTGAATCTAAATAATACCGTAGTTGCATTGCAGACCGAGTGATCAATTCATGTCAATTTGGATTTTGAAGTTAGTACTGGCCTGAAATTCGACTAGTTTAGTTTGAGTTGTATAATACAGATTATTTTACTACACCGGATCCTATCTTTATAACCCATCGGTCCAACAAAAGTCACACAATAGTTTGCCGACTATTGTTTCAAATAGGAACAAAATGGTCAATATTGCAAACATATTGTAAGCTACGGTAGCCTAGTGGTTCAGGCATGCGGCTCTGAAGCGGCGGTCGTGGGTTCGAATCCCGGCTCGTACCAATGAGTTTCACGGAACTTATGTAAGGAATATTTACCGGTGAAGCGGTAATTTATTCGGTGAAGGAAAACATCGTGAGGAAACCGGTCTAATTCCAATAAATCTAGTTTTCCCTCTGGGTTATTTGGAAGGTCAGAGGGCAGTCGATTTCGTAAAAATAGAGCCTGTGCCAAATCTTGGGATTACGTGTCAAAGAGGACCCCGGGATCGTTAAGGGCGCAACCGGGAATAACGCTAGAAGGATGATGATGACAAAATGGTCAACATGGTCAAGATTGATAAAGCTTTTTGGTTGATAAGTTGGTGATGTTTGCTACGTTTATTTTACTTAACAATACAAGGCAATCCCTTTGTTTACAACTTAACAATGAAATACAATCGCATTGTTTACTAGGACCAAGGAGAAGTGAATTCGGTCTGGGAAAAGAATCCGCACCATAGTCCTGAGGGTGCGCCCGTGTTGAGACTGTTGGTTGAGGTATAAAAAACCCGCATTAGAGTCTAGCTAGCAACACGAATATCCGCAATTCAATAAAGGGTCGGTAGGTACTTGTGATTCTTCTGGAGTTTTTATAGGCTACGGACCCTGCTTACCATCAAGCAGACCGTATTCTAGTTTGCCATTGCTACCGTAATTTTTTAAGAAAATTGCTTCAGTTCGCGAGATCGCAAGTCTGTGATTGTGATATGGCCACAGTAGCACGCTCGATAATTGCAACATGTTCTCTTCAAGTTTATCAAAATGGTCGTGGCATCGTGGACAAACTAGGAAGGCGACAAGATTAATCCTCACCAGCCCCCTTATGTTTAGTCTCAGACCGAGAAAAAAATACAGACAGCATGACGAACAACCAAGTGAAGACCGTCTCTAACCATGTCAAATAAGTTGAGCCCACGCTCACGCACACCTAAAAACTTAATTGCACAAAACTCGAAATAGGTGATCTTGACAGCATTGCGATACGTGCTGAAGAGTTTTGTGCAATTGAGTTTGTGTATAACGTGGTGTGGTGTGGCGTAGCGTGTGCTAAACGTGCATGTGTTTGTTTGTAATTGAGAAACGAGTTTGTTATACTCGACGGTTGTATCAGAAGATCACCACTAGCAATAATGTCAGCATTATGCAGAGATAGACCCGTTTCTTGACAATACGCTTTGTCTGACACTCTTTTTTAGGGTTCCGTACCCAAAGGGTAAAAAGGTCCCGACCCTATTACTAAGATTTCGCTGTCTGTCCGTCTGTCTGTCACCAGGCTGTATCTCAAGAACCGCGATAGCTAGACAGTTGAATTTTTCACAGATGATGTATTTCTGTTGCCGCTATAACAACAAATAGTAAAAACAAAATAAAATAAATATTTCTCTCTCACAACTAACTTTTTTGCCGTTTTTATAGATAATGGTACGGAACCCTCCGTGCGCGAGTCCGAATCGCACTTGGCCGGTTTTTTTTTAAATCTACTGTATTGTTTTTGTCCCAAGTAAATGATTCTTTTTTTGGCTTGGTTAATATAAACCGACTTCCGTAGATTGTTCGTAATGCTCTATCTTTTTTCTCGGTCTGAGTGGTCGCTATGTCTGGATGAATTATTAAAATAAGTTGAATTGCGATGAAAAATGTAATGCTGCGAGTCCGGTCCATCGATATTATTAGTCTGCATCTTATTTTTTACTTATTGAAATACGTAACAAAGATTATACATATAGTATAACGACAGACTATATGACTGATTTTTTAGTCCAGAAATATTTTCCCCAATTGTTCCAACCCCAAATTAAAAAATCCAACGGCTTCCATCAAATACGTAAAACGAGGGCTATTTAAAGCCTGATCCCCACACGGGATCCCGTCACGTTATTCTAATTCTATTTACAGCGCAGTTCCAGTTATGCCCTTTATGCCAAAACCGTCTTTAAACGCTCCTCGTTCGATTGAACATGTGACTTTTTTCGCCTGCACTGCAGCACAATTCGGGCGAACTTTCCAGAAGTCCTCTCACGTAACGCCACGTGCTCTGAAAACTGCCCCGGAATGTCTAAGTTGAGTGGAATAAGGTCGAAAGGGGACGTAAGGGTGTTGGTAGTTAAGACGTTGTTCATTTGGAAGTTGCGCGTGCGAGCAAGCGCGTGCTGTGACTGAAGATGGGAGAAGTTTGATTAGTCCCTTAATTTCCTTCGTTGGATGTGATCGGACTTATATAGTTTTGAGTGCAACGTCTATACACAATAAGGGTCAGTTGTGTGCAGGGCTTGATGGCGAAGATCTCTTCTCAATGACGAAATTCTATATATTTTCCATTTGGCCATGTGCCAAAGGCACGCTGCAGGACAAATTGATGAGCTGTATAAACGACAAAACTGTTAACTGACCATCCTGTGTTTATATAGAACCTTATTACAATTCACTTAAGGTGCACCGATGGTCAGTTAGCTGTGTTGTCGATAGTATGTGTTTATTATTTTCTATCTTAGTTATTTTGTCTATTTATATAACATCCCCTAGTCCCTCCACCTTAGTCTAAATACCTTACAGACTAACATATATACATATCGATATACAAATCAATTGAATCGAATGCAAAAACGCGCGGCGCGTGGCGCATTTTCTGGGCGTCAAGTAACAGTCGAAAAAGTACACCCTTCGGACAAAACTTTTAGTTCATAAACGTCGATAGCTATCAGTTGGCTCTCTCACCACAAAAGAATTAAAGAAGAATATTTAAACTAGCAACGTCTGCACGAGGATCTTACACGACACGCGTCCCCCCGAATGTTATCCGTGCATTATTTTCTACCTGCACTTCCAACTTCGTGGGTTCTCACAGAATCTGCACGACGGCTTCGCTGATATTCACAATACACCGACAATTTGATACGGCCACCAACTTCAAAAATATCAAAAGAAACGAATATAAAATTGATTAAATCATACATATGGAGCATCGCATTGTACGGAAGTGAAACATGGACCTTGACCCCAGAAAGATGCGGAGATATTAGAAGCGTTCGAGATGTGGTATTGGAGGCGAATGGAGAAAATTTGCTGGAGAGAGAGGGTAACCAATGAAGAAGTGCTGAATAGAGTGAGGCAAACCAGTCAGTTGATGACAAACTTAGAAAACAGGAGAGGAAGTTGATAGGGCACCTCCTACGACATGACAAGTTCATACTCAATATAATTGAAGGAAAGATAGAGGGTAAGCGAGGAAGAGGAAGACCTAGAATAAACTACATAGAGCAGCTCAAAAAAAGAGTTGATGTTAAGTCGTATCCAGATGTCAAAGAGGTTGTCTGGGATCGGAGTAGATGGAGGGACTACTTTGAGGTACATTGCACCGAGAAGAGCTTAGCTCTTAAATAAGCAGAAAAAGACCATGCCTATCACAAACCCTACACAAAAAAACTTAGTCCGCGGTAAATATTCCACTTAAACTATGATATTCATTAGAAAGATAAAACATTTCTTGAGCCAAGAAGGTTTTCTCTTGGTTCGCGAGAAGCATCTTCAGACACAAGATGATTTCTGTTTCATATTCATACGGACAAAAACAGTGGCGGTTACTCCACCGATAAGAGTAGGCTCTCATCATCATCTATTTAAGAGCTAGGGCTCTTAAATAGATGATGATGATTCATACGGTAATGGCGGTATCCTGATTAATTTCATGATACAAGATTTTTTTTCTGCATACTTCCATACTAATAATCCATCCATACTAATATTATAAATGCGATAGTGTGTCTAGCCGTCTGTCTGTCTGTCTGTTTGTTACCTCTTCACGCTTAAACCGCTGAACCGATTTGGATGAAATTTGGTATAGAGATAGTTTGAGTCCTGGGGAAGGACATAGGATAGTTTTTATCCCGGAAATCACCCCCAAGGGGCTATAGTGGGGGTGAAAGTTTGTATGGAGCCACGATATAAACGAGTTCCACGCGGACGGAGTCGCGGGCATAAGCTAGTAATATTATAAATGCGAGTGTGTCTGTCTCTCTGTTACCTCTTCACGCTTATACCGCTGAACCGATTGAGATGAAATTTGATATGGAGATAGTTTGAATCCCGGGGAAGGACATAGGATAGTTTTTATCCCGGAAATCATCGGATGAAATGGGGGGGTGAACGTTTGTACGGACTAGGGCGAGGTACGATTTAAACGAGTTTCACGCGGACGGAGTCGCGTAAAATTACACACATACTTGACAATAGACATTTACGGCTGACAGTGTCCACAAAAATCAGACCGGCCCTCTTACACTGGTTGTCCCAGTGGTTTATCGTGTCGTGAATGTGTCTACTCCGTGACAGTGTCATTACCAAATGCATCGTAAATCATCATCATGCCGGGTTAGATAACCACAATGGGGAGGTCACGACCAGGAATGTTGCCTTTCACTTGGTAAACGCCGTGCGCGGGCTCGATTGCGGTGTGCATGACGATTTGGAATTAGATTGAATACCAGTACTTACAAAGGTTCAATATAAGAAGCTAAAGGGTACATATGTGTGTGTCTGTGTGTATGTAATTGATTTAGTGTAAGGTGTTTGAGACGCTTGTCCCCGAAGTGACAAAATATGGATGGAGTGTTGTGGCAAATCAGATTTTTTTTATGAACCGGTAAATTCGCTCTTCTTATAGTTTAGATTGTAGGGAAATATAATTAATAAAATAATATTAGGGGACAATCTTACACAAATCGACCTAGTCCCAAACTAAGCAAAGCTTGTACTATGGGTACTAGACGACGATAGACATACTTATATAGATAAATAAATACTTAAATACATAGAAAACATCCATGACTCAGGAACAAATATTCGTGCTCATCACATAAATAAATGCCCTTACCGGGATTCGAACCCATGAACCTCTTGCTTCGTAGGCAGGGTCACTACCAACTAGGCTAAAGCGGTCGTCAAATCGTATAAACAAGTTCTTTGGTTAGCTCATTCAAAACCGACATTTTACAATCTACGTACTGATGATATTTAGAAAAAATATTATGTTTCACTTTCGACTGGTATTCTAGAAGATTGTAGCACGGTTAATATGAGCTAAAGCGGTATCTCAACATTTCATTTCATTTATTCCCTGATAAGACGTGGTTTTACATGCAAATTTTTGTCAGTCTTAAATAACATTGATACATAATATTATAACATTTAGGTAAATATGTCTTAGTTTACAATACGCTTTGATTAT
The DNA here is from genome assembly GCA_947049275.1 of Epinotia bilunana. Taxonomy (NCBI): domain Eukaryota; kingdom Metazoa; phylum Arthropoda; class Insecta; order Lepidoptera; family Tortricidae; genus Epinotia; species Epinotia bilunana. The sequence goes on along the minus strand of OX346266.1, from coordinate 1,241,526 downwards.
GATTAGTACATTTGTTTATTTGTCAATGTTTCAGCAAAGAAGATATTTTATTTTACCCATAATATCAGTTGGTTGGGTAGCGAGCCAGTTGAAAAGCGACTAGCGTCGTCTAAGACCTTTCTACACCTGTTACCTTACCTAAAACCTGATCTATGAGGCGCACAGGCAGCACGCGGACGAATGTACTATCGACAAAATTGAATCCTGACCCACCATGGAACCTTGTTACAATTAACTGACATAATTACGTATGTTCGTTAATTGTAACAAGGTTCTATGGTGGGTCATGATTCAGTTGGTTCGATAGTACGTACGGTCGTATGCGTCTGTGTGAGTGCGTCGCATCGAACGTGTGTACGGATTTGTTTTACTGCTTGGTAGCTATATAAATACTGTGCTTGCACGATCTCGCTTGCGCGAGCGTAGCCGAGGGTGTGGGAATGAAAACGCACCGATATGAATCCAAACTAATCAACACGGCAGTAGCACGTTCCGGAATGAAGCCCTAATGTTAGTTTTAGAATAAGCTTGTAAGTACCTTGCATCATTGCATTGAAGTAGTTTCAAATCGATCGCATAACAAGTCAAATCAAAACATTTTTCGGAAAACCCAACTGCTTTTTTACAAATATTATAGCCTATTTTTTCATTTTAATGGCAATTTTAAGGTTATTTTTTTGGAATCTATATACGGCGTCAAGTTAGGTGCTTTTTCCTGTATAGTTTTACCTGCTTGCAATCCAGTAGAACCACGACCACGTACCGGAAGGCGCAGCGTGGGTAGGCCCCCCACAAGGTGGACTGATGACCTGGTAAAGGTCGCGGGAGTCCGCTGGATGCGGGTGGCGCAGGACCGGTCATTGTGGCACTCTTTGGGGGAGGCCTATGTCCAGCAGTGGACGTCTTTCGGCTGATATGATGATGATGATGATGATGAATCCAGTAGAATATGTGTAGTCGTTTCTTCCGCCTCCATGCACGGGGCACATGGGGCTGTATGTGACCTATGTTGTAGAGGTGTCTGTTCAAGGTGTTGTGTACAACTACTACACATACATATCGTCGGGTATTTTAGTCTGGAGAAGATTAGTCGAAGTTACTACGCTCGTTTCTTTTTACTATTGCTTTATTTATAGGCCAAGCCCTATGAAGCGATCGGAATGCGCTGTGAAAGAGCAGCCTGGGGAAAATTCAGGAAAACCTCTGGCCACAACCTTGCGGGGCTTGCGTTCTGTCTAAAGTCCAGATGGAAACGAAACTGTTAAAAACAGCAGAAAAATATGCTCAGTGCATAATATATTATGGTTTTTACTTGCGTTCGTTGGACAGAATTTACACTTAGGTTTTCGGTCTATTATTAGATACTTGTTCTGAAAAGGATGAAGTTCTCGCGAATTATAGGCTCTGCTCTGACATAAAATTGCGAAATAGCAACCACGCCGCTGATAGCGACAGAACGTATTTCTAGAACATATTTAGTCACCAACGGAAGTTATTATCGCCAATTTAAATATTACTCGTGGGTAACTACACCCAGTCTTATCAAAATGATACTATGAGCTGCATAAAGCAGTAAGAATGAACAGGTTTCATACAGGGATAGTACTTTTTTCTTTTGGAATGGTAAATTCTAAAGCCAAGGTTGTCGTTGCCGCTTCCGGTGTATTAACTACTACGGGAAGGAAACTTCGAATTGTGTTAATTAATGAACGTATTAAAAATGGAAAGAATTAGCTGATAACGCTTCTGGAATGTAAACAAGCTCCGTCAAAATGTCGATTTTAATTGTTAATATTATTCGATTTGAACAAATACAAAGGGAAAATAAGCCATCATCGTCTTGAGCCCTAAGCGGGCAAGGTAAAATATTGAATAGTTTTGTTAAGAGGTGTGGATATTATTATTGTAATACTGCTGGAAATGCTTGCGTTTTGTGTAAGATACTGCACAACTTGTCACCGTTGTCACGATATATTCACTTGAACTTGACTTGGCTTGAAAATTCCAGGATCTTAGTCATTTTAAATTGCAGAATTTAACAGCACCGATGAGCGTTGCAAGTGGCCTATAGCACCGTCTCCGTGGGTTAACTTCGCTGATGGACGACTGACAATAACGATGGAACTTTGACGGATAAAATCTTTTGCAGACATAGACGTTACCTGGAAATTCTGCATAGATCGATTAATCCACGAACAAATGCCTACCTCTTGCTAAAAATTAAGATCTAGGATCTTTTAAGCAATAATAAATAGGTTATTATTGGACCGCTGAGCTTCATCTCAAGGCCTGTCGTCCCAACGGATGAAAAGAGTCAACCAATGGCCAGTCTGTAATAAAAAAAACTTACTGTGGACAAGGAGAGAGACACTTCTGAAGGTTGGACAACTAATAATCAGGTTTTTAAAATAAAGAAAACTAATGTCTGAGGCCTGACCCATTAAATTAATTAGGATACAACAAGTTTATGAATGTTTTGGGAAAACGCTCTGCGCTTGAAGTTGATTATTACAGTAGTAAAGTAGGATTAGTTAGGACTTGGTATTACTCCCTAAAGTATCTTTACGTCATCTCGAGACGAAGTGCTTAGAAATAGAAAACTTCGGTAGAACATTATACAAAACGCTATTCTTGGCACTTTTGCTTCTACACTCAACCCCACCATATAGATACATGATAAATACATTGTTAAGAATACCCAGTTCGAATCCAAGTTTATAACCGCTTCCACATTACATAACGCCATCGGCGTAAACAATTCCTCCACGAGCGCATAACGCGTATCTTTAATCGTTATGTATAACTTATTGCCGGGGAGACCTTGACTTTGGCATTGCTTGCATGCAAACTTATAACCAATCGCTCATTCCAACCTTATCAGAAGAACGTGGTACGTCGAATTCTCATGTAGGTTCAATGTCGATGCCATTGTTATTGAAACTCAATCGCGTAGAAATTGCCAGTTCATCTTTGTTTATCGTCCGTCATTTAATTTGTTGATAGTTATTCTTGGAATTAAATTGGTATAAGCCACGGTAGCCGAGCGAGAGTCCGAACCCCGGCTTAAACCACTGGGGTTTTAACAAAGAACTTAGGTACGTAATATCATTTGATATTTAATAGTGGCTTTTCGTTGAAGGAACACATTACAACGAAACCGGTCTAATACCAATAAGGTCTAGTTTTCCCTCTTGGTTTGAAGGTCCGATGGCAGTCGCTTTCGTAACACTAGTACCTTAGCCAAATCTTGGGATTAGGTGCCAAAGCGGACCCCGGGCTTCTCTAGGGCACAACCGGGAACAACGCCAGGAGCATGCTGATGATGGAATTAAATTGGTTTACATGGGTATTTATTATGCAATAGGTATCAATGAGCGTGATACTTGTGCGTATGCTTGCCGGCTTCATTGGCGTGCTGTCTTCAAGAGTTGCAGAACAAGTTCCGCTATTTTTAACCTCCGACTAATGTTATAAGTTTAACGTGACTGTTCTGCGTCTGTCTGTGACTCTGTGACATCGTAGTTACTAAACGGAGGAAACGAGATTTGAGCGCAGGTTTTTTCTATCGAAAGTCTCTCTTTTGAAATGATTCTTAGGTATGTTTGTAGTGTCGGGTGTGATTTAAATGTTTTTTTTTATTAGTCCTGTAGACGCTTCTTCACTGATAGTGATAAGTATATCCTTAGTCACATACTTAATTGAAATAATTACAAGTTAGTTTTATAGGCGACGCTATATTATGTGTATGTTATCAATTCGTTTTCATTATTTCCCGACTGTAAAAAGCATTGCATCATACCTTCAACGCGACGTAGAAAATGCGCAGTTTTTGCAACGTCTCTTGAGTTAGTCCTTTAGCCGAGGCGAAGCAATCATGAGTCTGAAAGCGTCACACTTGCAGACAATCGGGTGCGGTTGGGGGAATACCAATGGACTGTTCCGGATCTCAGGACGTATAGGTCCTATGTACTGTACATATTACCAAGACAGCCAACTTATCGGCCCTGAAGTTGAGAGTTTGTAGCGCGCACACGTCGCTAGTTAGTCTTTGGACTACCGATGAGTCGAGCATGATGAGCGCAGAGCAGAGGCGTCTATTGGCCAATACGGATGTTTAAATCGAGGCATTGGAAATTATTATCACGTAGGATGTCCTTAACGTGATGGCTTCCGAAGCTGACTACGTAATTGGTCTGCTTCCGGAAGCATTTTTCGATGACTTTGGCTTTGCCTTGCTATACTATTATCTCTTTGGGGGAGGCCGTGGACGTCTTTCAGCTGATATGATGACGATGATGACTATTATCTAACGCTCACTGCGCGCTGGGCAATGTAAGAACGGGACACCTGTGTTGCGCACTCTGTCGCACCATTCATGGTACCTAGGTTAGTGCAACCGAGAGAAAGCAGATGTGTCCCGTTCGTCGAGCATTTAAGGAAAACTGTAGATTTCAAATGACATTAGGTTTATCTTGTTCCGTTTTTTGCATATTTTCCGCTAATGCTAGCGCTCTTTTCTGCATTGGCTCCGGAGTTGGCACCGGTGCCAAAACCCGGTCCTTGAAGGAGTGTGGTGTGCCATTATTGTCCTGTAGCTTGCACGCATACCGCCGACATACTTAACGTGTTTAAGTATACATTTTTAGTACCGCTGCAGACATAAAAGTCCTGCGGGTTTTTACGCTATTTATGGCTCTTTGTAACACGTACTTACATGTACATATGTATGTTTTAACTATGTTATTTAAATACTGTTAATTTGGCATGGAACTTGAAACTGGAAGTCCTTGTCTCTCTAAAAACCGATACCCTTGTAGACCGACTGTGATCAAGCTTATCTTTTAGGCTTGGCTAATGAAATGTGACAAGCTCTGTAGCCTTTTATTTTATTTTATTTTTATTGGGAGGAAAGTCCATTATGGACACCTACGCACCACGGGGATAGCGCGGAGGTTATGTCGGACTCGCACCGACTTAAAACCCCCCGAAGGTCCTCCTCGACGCATTTCGGACGGTTCCTGGCTAGTACGAGTGCACTGGTAGAGCGACACCCATCACATTAGGATGCTGGAAGCGCAGAAGGTTGCGCAAAGGATGCAGCTATGCTATTTACAACCTTTCTCACCTCGCCTCACACTTCCTAGTGTATCTTGACCCGAAGATCCGTAACTACTGCCACTACGTCCATCAGGCTTACGCTGGTTCGACTGAGTTAATGGTGGTCACTGTAAATATCAGCCCCGCCCCATTGCTATTCACGGCTGGGCGACACTTCCGAGGATCAGTAATTGCTTCTGGAAATGCCCACAGTGTGTGGGTAATGGATTAGAATATAGAACCGTTATCCTGTTGAATATTGATACTGATAGCGTATCGAATGGACGTTATTTCTCCGAAGTTTCTAGAAAGAATAGAATAGAAAGATATTTATTCTGAGAACACGTCATTATACGTGAAACATGCACACTAAGAACCTAAATAATCGAGCACGGTACGTTTCAAGATGAATTCTGCCGTGAAAGCTTAGCCTCTGAAATGAAATAAGCCGTGATTTTCCCAAAGAACTACAGTATAAGTCCTGTCCTGTAAGAAAGGAGTGCACAGGTTTTGAAACCGTCAGCAACGCGCATGCCAGTCTCCTGTCCTTGCAAGCGTCCAGGGACTACGGTAACCGCTTACTATCAGGCGGACTGTACGCTTTTTCGCCACTGATGTGGTATTGAAAAGACACCCCAATAACCAATAAACAGGGCTACTGAAAAGATCGCCACTCAGCAATGCCGTTGATACAGCAACGCCGACGGAGCTGGTTTTATGTGAGCTCACGAGCTCTGAGTTCTATGTATTCAATTTTTTGAATTCAATTTCTACGTCATGTTCATGCTACAAGGCTCTGAAAATACAAATACAAATCATTTCTTGTTCGAAAGTGAGTGATTATAATAGGTCACAGTATGGGTATTGTTCGTTACAATCAGCCAGAGTATGGCACACAATATTTGATGAATCTATTCATTGCATGTCATTGAATTAAATTAATGTATTTTTATATAGGCAGGTATGTCAATAATAATAATAAAAGTAAAACAAATGAGAAAAAAAAACATTATAAGAAAAATAAAAAATGTCAATGTCATGCTACGAATATATAATGATGCGATGTCAATTATCAGTACCTTTGCACCCGGGCTGTTATTCGCTACGCACTAAGGCGGCTCACCCCGCCGGACACCCGTCACGAAACTAGACCTCTGCCTACGCTTAGTTACTTCGCATCGCGGTGTCAAGATATATTTGTGGGTGAGCGTTGAGGTGAGCTTAAAACAAGTTAAGTTACAGAATAGGGGGGCTGGAGTGGCGCGGGGCGGGTTATTCGATACTTAGTTTTTAGTTTAGATTAGTAGGGAATTTTAGGCTTAGGTTTCTAATTTTAATGTATTGTTTTCTATTGTCTGACATGTATATTCTGTGAATTCAATAAAATCTATTATCAGTTATACAATACAGAATAAAATCAAAATTGCAAAAATAAAAAATTACAAGTCACAGAAAATGGTACAAGAATTTGGTCGCATACTAATCAGGAATTGTAATTTCAAAATGTTCGTTAATTGTATAATATATTTTATTTAAGCACCAGTTTAACCAATAGCTTAATTTTCAATTCTGGTAAATTCAGAGTTTTTAGGTCATTTGGCAAATGGTTAAGGGGCTCCACGCGCTTTTTGGCTAGTTTTGACGAGTTTTGAATTGATATTCCTCCGTCAAAACTATAGATATATTTATGGAACAAACACCTATCGGTTGTTTAGTTCTTTATCTACATTTGCACGAGAGTTTTTTTGAAAATAATTAATTTTTTTTTTTTTATGATTTATTCAAACATGGTCCAAAAAAGCTCTGTTTTCGATATTATTATGTTGTTCATGCACTTTTATATATGAAATCTACATATAACTGTTCCTTATTGACGTCTCTAATAACCCAAGAGAGATTTTTATTTTATACTCATTTTCACAAAAGTTACGTCCATAAAACTGGTTTTTTGGCCTGAAATTGCCAAAGTTTGGTGCCATATATCCCGAAAACTGTGAGGTTTGAAGTAAATATGGGATACTATTTCGGTAAACCTCGTTGTTGTTAATACGATAAACCATAAAAAACACAAATAAACCGACAGTTATAGATCGAAGGTCATTGGCAGCTAGGAGCCCCTTAAAGATTTTGGCCGACATATACAAGATACTTTTCTTAAAGTGAGCACAATTATGGCTTGGGTAACAGAGATTAAACCCATGTTGCCTAGATGCTGTCCTTGGATTGGAGGGCATGATTTTATAGCTGTTTATATGAGTTTTCACAAACAGACACATTTCAAATATATACAGAGTGGGCAATGGAAGTATCTTTAATTCCTTGAACAGCGGTCTACATGAATCAGTATTATTTGCGCCACATATCGCTCTGATGCATTTTTTTTTTTAGTATGAACGCCCGGATGGCAAAAGTCGAGTTTCCCCATAAAAGGCAATAAAATTCAGTTATGACCTCATGTTCACATCGAGTTGCGGAAAGCGGCGGCCAACCAAATCGGAATGCTGACATAATGCCACCAAGGTCTTTCCTTTTTTTTTTCTCCGTTTTTTCATAGGAAAACAACTTAATGCGAATAATCTATTTATTTGATAAACGTGTTGTTTTCTTTAACAATCGCTAAGCTATTTCCTTGCACATGATTGCGGTTACAGCAATCATTTATTCAACGTCGCCATTTGTACATATAATTATACATTGACTTAATTTTGTTTTGGGCGATGGGCTAGCAACTTATCACTGCAATATCAGATTTTGTCGATCTTTTATATCCACATTTATGCTAAAAGTGGCGCTGGAACATAAGTTTCATGTGCTCTGCCTACCCCTTTTGGGAATAATAGCGTGAATGTATGTATGTTAATTTTGTTTTCTCAGACTTGCAATGAAATATTGACGTTACGTTACATACGTTCCTTGGCTGCGAAGTATTACGTTTCAGGTGCGGCGAGGCGCGCCCATAATGACATTTCATATAATATTGGAGGTTTTTCTTTCATTTCCAATTGGTGACACAACATCATGGCGTTGAGCCACCTAAACAATCTTAAGGTTGTTTTTAATTTCATTGCATGTTTGATAAATGTATCTACTTGGCCGGCAATCCCTATTTTCCCGGCCTCTGCAGTAATTTACTATTCATTTCGCCAGAGTTTTGGAGCGAAGTCGAAACCGAAATAAACTTGTTAAACACGGTGTACAGAACTAAGTTAAGAGGCATTTATTTCGTATCATTGTATTTCATTTTCTATCTTCCTCTTTCAAAGTCATTGTAGTTCCGTTAACAATGGCTGCAAAATGTTTGTTCTCTAAACTGTAGGCACACAACCCGAATGTGCGTAAATGAACCGCAAAGTGCGGTTTTGGGGCGACATGTGGTCAGCGTTGTTGTTGTTACTTGTTGCGAAATATATATTATACGTACTTTGTAAGGGCTATGGAGAGGGCTATGTTGGGAGTTTCTCTGCGTGATCGCATTAGAAATGAGGCTATCCGCAGCAGAACCAAGGTAACCGATATAGCCCTCCGAATCGCTAAACTTAAGTGGCAGTGGGCGGGGCACATAGCGCGTAGAACCGATGGCCGTTGGGGCGGAAAGGTTCTCGGGTGGCGACCACGAACCGGAAGGCGCGGCGTGGGTAGGCCCCCGCAAGGCGGACTGATAACCTCGTAAAGGTTGCTGGAGTCCGCTGGATGCGGGTGGCGCAGGACCGGTCACTTTGGCACTCTTTGGGGGAGGCCTATGTCCAGCAGTGGACGTCTTTCGGCTGATATGATGTACTTTGTAAAAGGATACCAGTGTGTACAAAAAAGGGTGTGTAACTTTTTTCGAGTATCGCTGGAGTATAGATCCACTTTGGTTTTGTTGCGGAGCATGCCCAATTTTAAGAGCAGATGTTGGGCAAATACACGGTTCTGCTTATTGGCACTCTTGCCGTTGGAATTGTTACGATTACAAAACAAGCCTGATACTATGGGACAAAATAAGAAGAATTGAATTAAGAATAAGAATTTATTTAGCACTCAAAACACGGAAAAAAGAAATACAATCAAAAGGCTTACCTAAATACAGTGCTAAACGGGAGCCTCGACGCTGTTCTGCCCCTAAAAATAAATAAAACTAGGACTAAACTAAACAAATATTTTTATAATTTTTAGGCGCTGTATGTCTAAAAATTACAAAAGTGAAATTAAAACTAGCGGGTAACATTCGAACAATAAAATCGTGGATATGCTGTTATATCACGAAGAATATATCTATTAATAAAGTTGTTCTATGTCCCGTTCTTTCACGCTTCCAAGCATTTTCGAACAGAAAGAAAAACAGCGTCTATTTTACTTGTGCTGTGACAAAATCAGTTTTCCCCTTCTTATATTATTATCCACATTGTTAAGATCGTCTCTTTCCTTCTAATCTGCGCAACACCTCTCAAATTATTTTCCTCTCCGTCCAACTTGAACCTTGCAATCAATTCGACGTGTGACGTGCGCCTGTCGCCTATCTTCTACAATACGACAGACGACTACGACTATTAAAGACTTATTTTATAACCCGTTCATTATGAAGCCAATCAAGCCACGGCAAACATGAAACCATGAAGATCACGTGGCGGTGATGTAACCTTATCGCAGGAATGCGATGCCATTTCAGCAAGCGCAGCCAATCCGCTTATCGCGACCTTGACAATGACACAGGTGTAATGTAATGAACATTGAACAGCCTGAAGTCTATAGAACAATGGGTAAAGGTATTGTTTGCCGCGAGGAAGTAAGAGACGAAATCGAGCGACAATCCTAGGTATTGAGAAGTATTTGCAATCGTATGACGGGGTGGACTTTGAGGGACGTTTTATGAAATTTGTTTGAATAGAACTGAGTCATGGATGTTTTCGATGTAGTTAAGTATTTATTTATATATATAAGAATGTGTATCGTCGTCTAGTACCCATAAGCTTTGCTTAGTTTGGGACTAGGTCGATTTGTGTACGATTGTCCGCAAATATTTGATTATTTATAGAAATATTTATTTCCTTTTTTAGGGTTCCGTAGTCAACAAGAAACCCATTAGTTTCGCCATGTCCGTCCGTCTATCCGTCTTCGGCTTTGCTCAGTAACGCTTACAACTAGAAAAGTGTAATTTGGCATGGGAATATAAATACATCACGCCGACAAAACAGAAGAATAAAAAAAAATTAAGGGTACCTCCCCTGCACGTTAAGTTGGGATGTATTTTTTTTTCTCGATAAACCTATAGTGTTGGGTATCGGTGAATAGCTTGGTCTTAAATATTATGGGTTTCTTAAAACCATTTTCAACGTAGTGATTCGGGCTTCAAAACCGAGTCATGTTTCTCTTAGTTAATAAGACAGACAGCCAACTACGGATCCTTACACTGCGCGTGGCCCGACACGCACTTGTTATTTTATTGGGAAACAGCTTACAATTATACATATAAAATCAATTGACTAATACATCAGGCTAAGTAGTTTCCACTAATTGTTGGTGACCAGTTGTTTCAGATGATGCATTATTATAAATATAATTGAACCTGTTGATGTTTCTCTTTCTAGATTATTTTCATGTTAAGATCACACACTTACAAACTTCTAACAAATATAAGGGTTCCCTGTTGGCTACCGAACCCTAAAAAGGAAAAATATTGAAAGGTGGAGTCAGTGGAATCCCACTTTGAATGTTTTTCAACAGTGAGTATGACCATTTCGCTATTTTGGGACTAGGCGTGGACGTGGACACCCTTATATTGCTGGTGAAGTGCCACTGATTCGCAACATGTTTCTAGTTTTCTCACGAGCGCAGTTACAACTTACAGAGCGCTCACTTCCGCCAATCCTTTTCCCAGCGACTTATAACTTGAATCTTTTGAAGACGAGAGGTTTTTTACGCACTATCTAAATATGCATGTAACACCCTCTACAGCAGGGTTTCTTAAAGTGTGTCCATGGACACACGTGACATAATACACGGCCACTTCGTTTACTCTTAACGTGGGTAGGACAGGACGTAGGTATACATGAGTAACATGATTTTAAAGCTGTCCATGCTCCATGCCTAACAAAAGTTTAAGAACCCCTTCTTTACAGTTACAGTGTTACCACTACGTTACTAGTTATAGTGGTTTATAGCGAACCTATCTTCTAATTAAAAAAACATGCAAATTGTATACAACGTCGGCGGCAAACTAGCGTACCTGATGGTAAGCGGTTCCCGTTGCCTATGGACACTTGCAACTCCAGGGCTGTTATTCGCTAACAGCCCTGTACAGCTACCATGAGTTTGACATTGTCACATTTCGTTAACGAGAATCGAGTTGTCTATCTGTGCATCTCTATTGCACTTTGACAGTACGAGCGGGATGCACAGATAGAAAACTCGATACTCGTTAGCGTAAGCCGTCATTGTCAAACTCATGGTAAGCGTACTGGAGTTGCAAGTGCGCTCGCGTTAATGCGGCTCACCCCGCCGTTCACCCGTCACGAAACTAGACCTCTACCTACGCTTAGTTACTACGCATCGCGGTGTCAAGATATATTTGTTGTTTGACGACCGGTTAGCCTAGTGGGTAGTGACGCTACCTACGAAGCTGAAGGTCCTGGGTTCGAATCCCGGTAAGGGCAAATATTTGTGTGATGAGCATAAATATTTGTTTCTGAGTCATGGATGTTTTTCTATGTATTTAAGTATTTATATCTATTATATATATCGTCGTCTAGTACCCATAACACAAGCCTTACTGAGCTTACTATGGGACTAGGTCGATTTGTGTGAGATTGTCCCCTTATATTTATTTATTTATTTATTTGTGGGTGAGCGTTGAGGTGAGCTTAAAACAAGTTACAGAATAGGAGGGCAGGTGACTCGCGTGCGCGTTGGCAACCCTTCTCGAACATAGGATTCTAGGCCACGACGCAATAAAAGTAATGCGTTGCATTTGCATAAAATAAAATGCACGACAGTTTTACAACCGTGGCGAACATTTTTATATGTTTACATAGCTAATGGACTTGGTTATTTTCCTGTATCGTGTACCTATGTGCCTAAGTGACTAGAGACGTTCCTGGGTTAATTAATTATTTAATTGGTATTGAGATTATGAATATCGGTTGTACCCTAAAGGAGCCCAGGGCACTGGCACCTAATCCCAACATTAGGCGTACCCACCAGTTTTACGGAAGCGATTGCCATCTGACCTTCCAACCCAGAGAGAAAAGTGGACCTTGTCTTGTGTGTCCTGACCTGACCTATACCTGGTGGTGAAATGGGGGATGAAAGTTTGTATGGAGCTACGATATAAACGAGTTCTACGCGGGCGGAGTCGCAAGCAGGAGCTAAGTTCTATCGAAAATGCTCATCACATTTCACCAGAATCGGTTGAGAAATGCGACCTGTAGAGTAGATCAAACAGTCGGACATCCGGACACACGAAATAATTTTTCCCAAGCTGATTTGGAGAACTTTGTTCGCTTCGCTCGCTCATTCAATAAACCTAAAAGTGCTATTAGATACAATGAAAATCAAATAGCATGTGTTCTGCCTACTCCCTCTGGGGATACAGTCGTGAGTTAATGTTACAACAGTAAATCGTTTATAAGAAACTTAACTCATACTCAGATATATTAATTATGTGTGTCACTAGGCTGTATCACGGGGAAAATTGCAGGGCAGACGAGCTCGAGGCAGACCACCACCGGCCATATGGCTGAACCCACTGGCAACCGCGAACACCGGGCAGGAAACGCAGCACGCCACCGGTTCTAACAGCTGGACATCAGAATCTGTATAAACGTAAAGCCTGGGTTGGCACATTGGGTACCTATTTTTTACTGAACATTTCCCATGAGACCAAGTATAAAGTCGCAAAAAAACAGCTATCACAGTTAGCTCTCAATTGGCTCCTATTTTTTGCGATTTCGTGTCCGGTCCCATGGGGAAAGTTGTTCAGTGTGACCATTCGCTTATTCGCTTTTGGTCATTCCATTCCGAATCATGACTACTAATTTAATTAAAAAATTATAGATAATTTCCTTTTGAATAAGTTACCATTAAAGAAATAATTTAATCCATTTAGATTAAAATTAGATTAACTAGCAGAGGACAAAAATCAGTGGCGGTTACTCCATCGACAAGAGCCTAGCTCTTAAATATGATGATGAGATTAAAATTAATAATAATAATAATGCATTCCATTAAAAAAAATAGATTGTAATTATTAATAATAATAATTCCAACGTACTTAAAAATGGTTGGTGCGATATAATAATATATATAAGTACTACGAGTTTCCGCCCGCGACTTCGTCTGCGTGGACCCGGGATAAAAACAATCCTATATTTGATGCCAGGCTGAACTATCTTCATGCAAAATTTCATCGAAATCGGTTGAGCCGTTAAGCGTGATTGAGTAACAAACATCCAAACTTTCGCATTTATGATATTAGTAGGATTATTATGTGCCAACCTATGCGTGCAAATCGTTTAGCGGAAAATGGCGTTAGGAATAAGGATGGTTTTGGACAAATTACTCTTCGGAATTTGTCTGTGTTCCCATTTCTGTCGAATGTCCTACAGTTGGACTCAGAAATAGCTGAACACCTCGATACCTTGATACCTTGTCGCTCTCACCCGTCGGACAACGTTGGATGGCAGTTTTTACATGATGCTAAAGCCACACGGTACAAAGGTCTTCAGCCCCTTGTGAGGCCGACGACCGTATGTACCGCTTGCGAATTTGAAGGTATGTACTTATTTAGGACTTAATCATATCGTACAGCCTTGAAAAAGCATATTAAGATTACTTAGAAACCGGTTTGACTTTACGGCGTTCTTTATTATGTAGTTTTACGTAGTCTTTACTGCTCTATCAAGAGCAAATCTTTATCGTGAAACATCCTTATTGGGATTTGTAAAAACTACATCTTCCATCCATCCCTGACAGCTGTCTGATGATGTTTAGAACTTCTTTAGTATCACATCACATACTCCTTTGATCCTTGGTAGTATCAAACCTTTAGTTTTAAAGATGAGAACAAATACTAATACTCTTATGTATTATTAGTATTTGTTATGGGAGCGTTTCTCATAAAAAACGCCACTATTATTAATTGTACATTTTTCTAGGAATTTTATGTTATTTCCACTCAGAATCAGGAGCCCTTTCGACCCTGGTATGACAAAAAACTGTCCCAAAGATATTTTTCCTATTTTGTTACCATTTACCTTATACTTTGTATGGTGGTAACACAATAGGAGGAAAGTTCTAAAATGTATGGATATTTTGGGACACTTTTTTTCTCCTATTGGGATGGAAAGACATCGTGATTTTGAGTAGAAAAAACTTAATAGTTGCAGAAAATCTCCGAAAAGATGTAGTGGCATTTTTTTTGAGAAACGCTCAGCGTATTATTATTGGTCGATAGGACCCGCATGCGGAAGCAGAAGCTACAGTAGCCTAGTGGTTCAGGCATGCGGCTGTCAAGCGGCGGTCGTGGGTCGTGGGTACGAATCCCGGCTCGTACCAATAAGCTTTTCGGAACTTATGCACCGTTCGCTTTTCGGTGGAGGAGAACATCGCGAGGAAACCGGTCTAATCCCAATAAGGTCTAGTTTTTCCTTTGGGTTGGAAGGGTTGATGGTAGCCGCTTTCGTAAAACTAGTGCCTATGCCAAATCGTGGGATTAGGTGTCAAAGCGGACCCTGGGCTCCTTTAGGGCACAACCGGGAATAACGCTAGGAGGATGACGATGATAGGACCCGCATGCGGGGTGCTGGGGATTTCCAAAACGCTTGCCATAACGCGCATGCGGTATCACCGTTCGTTCTCTTGGTTGTGCCCTGTCCCTCCCGAATTAACCCACTAGCACGCTTTTAATTGACCGATAGAATAGTTGTTAAACCACATGCGAAGAAATGTCTGCATGGGGTAAAAATACGGTGCTAGCCACCTATAACGGGGAGCATCCACATCAACCAACTTAACTACCAATGAAAAACGATTTTGTGAATGTATACGATCTACTTAGTCGGTCCTTAAGTTCTGTCACAAGGTTTTTGATAGATAAAACTCGGCAATAATTCTTTTCTTATTCGTATTATACATGATTAAAAAGCTTATTTTATACGAATCAAATTGCAATTCAATACATTTTGTTCAATTATCTCAATATGACAAAAAAACCTTGTAACTTGAGACAATTTTGAACCCAAAACACGCTGCAACTGACAAAAATACCACTTACAACAAATTTTATAAAAAAACAGTGTTCCAGATGACCAACGAGGTTTTATTTATTTATTCTGAAACCTCGATTTTAGACCATGCTTAGCAACTAGCATTTGTTTTTCTGTTAGCTTTCAATTCCAACTGCTCCCATCGAGAACTCTACGTACTTTTTACGTTTTCAGAAAAACGCGTAAATTTGATCTTGTGGGCAACAAGTACACTACGTAAAATGTGAATATGAAAATTAGTTTTACCCAGACTTACTTATCTCATGCTTCAAAATGGAGGTGAACCCTGTTGTTCAGGGAGGGTTGTGACTAAAATCTCACGTAAGTTTGAAAGGTTTTAAGAATCATGGATAAAAGATAAAGTGAATCACGTCCGTGTTTTTGATTGGCTAAAAACGTGCAAAATCTCTGAAGAAACTAGCATTTGTGTAATATAGCTTTAAGCATTTAAATCCAGTAACCGCTCTAATTTATCAGTATTTAATGAGCTATCAAACCATATATAGGATTAAATAAAAACATCCTTCGTTTTATTTACTATGCGGCAAAACATTTGTGACAGAACTTATGAACCTACTAAGTAGTATAATTGATGTTTACCATTCCCTTATGAGGACGCAAATAAACAATGAGTCAGCATGTCTGAACGTTTTCGGTGTGCAATGGAACAGCTATCGCCACTCATTAGCATTCTATTTACGCGTTTTTTTTGTACGTATTATTTGTAATTCTCGACGCGCTCGTGGCTTATTTAGTTATGCTTTTATCGCCATGACGGTATTGTTCTCACAACGTTAGCCTTTGTCTTGGCCAAGGTCATGCAGGTGTGACTCATGGGCTCATACTTTTATATCATGCGTCGCCGCAAATTTCCTAATGTCGCTAGCAAAATGTGAACGCGCCAATTTCACCTCTATTTCTAAGAATATATCGACATCTATGACATCAACAGTGCGAATATGAGTGCAGATGTAATTTTGTGGAGCACATCGTAAGCAGGAGGGAAATAAAACAAAGACCCATTTGCGAAGGTTGTTGTATTATCTGTAAGGCACAGTAATTGCCAAGTGAAACTCGCGCTGAATACCAATAAGATGTTTTTATATTTTCATTTTAAACATATGGGCGCTACGTGCACACGTTTCCAAGCTAATTTGCATTAAGTAGTCGATTGTGAACAGTTTTAAATATCGTATTGTATGGCAGAACAACTGCATCAACTTGATCGACCATTTTCCTTATTGAACTATGTAGCATATTTTCTCACAGCGCTGAGATATGTGGCCCGCTGAAGTTCGTGACGCGCTGACGGCTCATCTATCAATCGCAACGGATAATCGTTTACTGTGGACTATTACTCAACACATTCGTTTCCACGTACACGTGACATGACCTAATTTAATTGAACTAGCGACGGAGCGAGCGTTGATCGGCAGTTAGAGCGGAGACTGGGCCCCTTCGTCACTCAAGTGGGCTAAGGCCGGCCAACGACCGAGCCGACCCCACCAGTTAATCTAGACCTCCAAACCCCACATAACCACGGACATCCACATTACGCCTGAGCGTACAACGCCGTATACGTGTCTCATTAAGTTGGTCTTGAGGAGTGACTGGTATTTTTAAAGTGCGTGCTGTGAAAGGAACCAGCAAAAGAGAAAGGAAAGCGGTCGGACACGTCGAGCTCGTTACGTTTGTTTTTGAGACTAATTAGGAGCTTGGCGTCATCGGCGGGTGACTGGTGTTCAGTGGCGTGGCGTGGCGCGGCGCCAAGGAAATAACTTATTGCAGTAGGGAGGTTAAAATAAAGAAAGTCCCATATTGCAGTTAAAAAGCGTAGTTATATAATTTAGTTTTTGAGTACACAATTTTACCCAGCTGCTTTAAGACTGTCGTCTACTTCTCAAATAATGTACCTTGTAATGTCATAAACTTACATCTTGTCTTCTTCTGCTTATTTAAGAGCTAAGCTCTTGTCGGTGTAGGTCAAAGTAGGCCCTCCATCTAATCCGATCCCAGGGAACCTATTTTTCACCTCGAGTTAGGTACGTTTGAGTTGCCGAATTAAGGGCAATAAGCGCTTATAATAAACTAGCTTCTACTCCGTCCGCGCGGAACTCGTTTATAAATATCGTAGCTCCATACAAACTTCCACCCATTATTTCAACCCCTTGGGGGATGATTTCCGGGATTAAGACTATCCTATATCCTTCCCGGGACTCAAACTATCTGAGATACCAAATCTGTTCTAAATCGGTTCAGCGGTTTAAGCGTAAAGAGGGAACAGACAGACAGACACACTTTCTCATTTATAATATTATAGTACTAGCGATGCGCCCCTGCTTCGCACGGGTACTATATATTATAAATATAAACCTTCCTTTTGAATCACTATCTATTAAAAAAAACCGCATCAAAATCCGTTGCGTAGTTTTAAAGATCTAAGCATACATAGGGACAGACAGATGGAAGCGACTTTGTTTTACACTATGAAGTGATGCATTATCAACTGAACGTCTATGTTAAGAGCCTTAGATGCCCTATAAAAGACTACATTTGAAGCATGCTAGCTGTCCATTTGTGTCTTAAATGTAAATCTTTATGCAAATCGTATTCACCAGTTTCGTAACCGCACTTTACAACGGGCTGTTAGTATAGATCGATTTGGTGGAACAAATACCAGTTTTGCGGTCAAATCTGGATGATTCAAATTGCAATATCAGTTGGCCAAAATTCTCGGCCTCAGCGAATAATTTCAACGGTAGGTACTGTCTGGTCATTAACGGTTTCCGAGAAGCGTCGTCGTGTAGAATGCTTTTGTTTTCGTGACGAGACACGATATGTGCCGTGAATATACCATTCATGTAGCCGTTGCATCACCCTGGGCTTGTTACACCCGTCACGAAACTAGACCTCTACCTACGCTTAGTTACTACGCATCGCGGTGTCATTATACATTTGTGGGTGAGCGTTGAGGTGAGCTTAAAACAAGTTACAGAATAGGCGGCTGGAGTGCTGTAAGACGTACAGTAGGTATATATCGTTGAGTTCGGGCGAAATGTCCGATTTTAAGTGCCTAAGGCTCTAAAATTAACCATCCAACAATTAAAAAATAAATACGTTCAGCATCATTGTTACTTTAATACGAATTACATTGTTTTTATGGATTTAAAAATACTGTCAGGAGTAAAATATAGTCTGTTCTACTTCAAATTCGATACTGCTTCTAAACTTGAGATACGTTGACAGTGCTTTCTAAAATGATTTAAGTAGTAGTCTTAAACATAAACATTGTTCACTTTTTTTTAATAATGTTACTATTTGACCGAAAACTATGTTAATACCGATTTCGCAAGTTTCCGAGGCGATGAGCACAGCATATTGAGTTGACATAAACAAGAGGGTGAGACAAAATTTTGGGACACAACATGCTTCAATTCACACTACACGTTATAGGTACAATACAAATGAATATTGAATGGGACGTAGGGTGATTACAGTGTTGCCAGATGGCTAACTTATATTACCCCCAAACACTACTCAGAATCCCCTCAAAAATTACGGATTTTGTTCGAAAACCCCCCTAGTAATTTTCTAGCTTCTAATTACGCTTTTTAAGTAAATAAGTTTCTGTCAAAAATTTCATTTTTGGTACAAGCTTTTATTGCCGACTGTACTTTTCTGTATACCGTCATCAACTACTCATTGAGACGATTCTAACGAGCCCAAACTCGATGGGGTTATGTGGTTTTATTACAGAGTTCCTATGGCCACCTTCCAGCTCCATCATCAGATCAGCCACCACGTCACCATAATATTGCATTGTCACGCGATTTGCGTATTCGTGCAAAATTTCAGCTCAATCGGAAACCGGGAAGTGGATCAAATTTAACTTGCAAGATTTGATTACAGACAGACAGACAGAGACAACGGGACAGGTGAAAGTAAATAAAAAGCTTGTAAAGACATGAAACTCAAGCTTGATCAGAAATATAATTATGAGGCATTAAAACGAATTTCTTACGTTGGTAACAATTTTATGACTGCTTCTTAAAGTCATCGAAGTGGTCACAAGGCCATTACACACCTTGCAATTTGCAGCAATACATACCTTTCATTTGAACTATAGCTACGTCTCTGTCAATTGCTGCTGCTGCGACGAATTGCATTGTTTGTAGTGTGCTAAGGTTAGCCATAATAGACCAAGGCCCAATTCTATTCTAAAACACTGTTAAACTTCGCTGTTTTGGTTTTTTTAGGTGCCGTCACACATTAAACAGCCAATTTCATTTATTTTGATTCTTTTCAAAAATACCCCAAAAGACCCCTAACTCATTTGTTTCCCTCCATATGTTTTATCACCCCATTTTTTCCCCCAAGCCTCTAAAAACCCCTCAAATTCGGGGGGTTTACCCCCAATCTGGCATCACTCTGTTTTATTTCCAGCATGTTACATTACTGAATGTAGTCTGCTCAGTGTGGGTCACACACGGAAAATAAAAAAATACCTATTCCTCTCCACAAATGTTGTAATAAAGGCAATGTTTTCCTGTATATTTCATATATTTAATATGCGGTCTTATACAGTCTTAAATACAAGTTCGCTATTAAATTATCCTCATGAGATACATCCCTACTTTAGGTGTAGGGGAGGTACCCCAAAAAAAATGTTTTATCAAGATTTTATTCTTCTGTTTTGTCGGCACAGGATCTGAGTTATAAATTGTAAATCTGTATAGTTGCTTCACTAAGTTGCGTTAGCGTCAGTTAGGTCCACTGGTTTGCCTTCGTAGCAAAGAAAGGTATCACCAAGGCCCTGAGGTGTGTAAGTGAGCGTAAGCATTATGCTGTCTTGTTTCGGGCAATGAGGTAAGGTGAAACAGCTGGTTACGTCGGCGCGTACGTGTCGAGAACGGGGCCGTCAGGGCTCTCGCTGTGGTGTAATATTATTTAAAGTTGCGTTGGATTAATTTTAGAAAGATTCAGTTTATTCTGAGACGTTACTATTTCCACGAAAATCGAAGTTCCTATATAGCTCCGTCTCTATTGCTTTAATAAGCAAGTGCGGCAGAGAGCTATACGATAATAGACTTTTAAGTCTTGTGCTAAGGCCTCTAGAGATTTGTAGTTTCCTTCCAATAACCATATCAGTACGAGTATGTGGGATTAATTAAAGGCGAGATACCATGGATGCATTTCGGATAAAAAATACAGTTCGCGGGTGACAACGTTATCGCCATTTAGCCGCTTTTCACAAAATTATCTATATTTGGAACATGTAATGAACTTCAATTAAAACATAGAATTTCGACGCATGTTGTAGCTATAACTTGAAAGTGGCAACCCTACCTGCGAGGCCATCGACCCGATGCGCTGTGACGTAAGCAGCAACTTTCTAACAACGACGTCAGCGCAGCAGC
This sequence comes from Epinotia bilunana, assembly GCA_947049275.1. Classification (NCBI taxonomy): domain Eukaryota; kingdom Metazoa; phylum Arthropoda; class Insecta; order Lepidoptera; family Tortricidae; genus Epinotia; species Epinotia bilunana. Next base: position 1,220,771 of record OX346266.1, on the reverse strand, counting down.
ATTTTGGTTAAGGCCGTACTGTCCATCCACCACTACCATCCGTGCACGCGATAACAAACCCTCTCCTATTGCAACAAGAGTGTGTTGGTGGGTGTAGTTATCGTGGTGCTTGCGCTGAACCGGGCCAATGCTCCCGGATGGACTTGTTTGTTTTGGTACAATGTTAACCTTATCTATTATTGCTCAATCTGTCTATCGTTTTTAAGTGTTGCTACGCCCTTATCGTAACTACTATTGAATTGTTTACTTGCGATCGTTCTGACGTATGAAAGTTTTATAGGGTTACGTATGTTTGAATGAAAATTGGAACCGTAAAAAGGTCACTAATATATCTCTGCTCTGTTCCGAAAAGTTTTACTGTCTGCTCCGCAAAGTTTTGCCTACTGTGACTCTCCACGCGATTTCAACGCGTACCTGCTCGGTTTCGAAGTAACTATCATTTCATTCACATTTCTATCATTTCCATCACGATGTGTATAATTCTCATCAGGGTTTCATCAAACGATAAAGGTGCGACCACACCGCTGCTCAAAATACGCTAATGCACCGTAAAACGCAGCAAAATGTATGAAGAGTACGTGACGCATACGACACGTCAACGCGTATACGCAGCGTTAAGCACCGGTGTGGTCGCTCCCTAATGTCACATGAAGTTTGTTCTCTTCCAGCAGGTGGATTATTAAGCTTTCTGAATACTTCATAGGCGTTAGTTTTTCATAAAATATACAGTTTTAAAGTTACAATAGAAGCCCGCTGAAATCTCCAAGTTTGGAATTCAACACTGTTGCCTCTTATTAAAATAATATTTTTAATAAAGGGGTAAAATCTGTAAGTTTAGAAGTAAGAGGCCGATACTGCATCAGATATCAAGAAATCTTTCGCCAGTATCATAGAACAGACTATACGGATAATTTGCTAGGTACTCGACATTTATTTTTCACGGCGCTAGTCTAAGAGGACGAAAGGTGGACCCACGTCACGTCAAATTCACGTAGAAATATGACGTCACCATTTTCTATTTGTACTAATTGTTTTATGGAAAATCTAGTAAATTGCCGTTTTGGTCGTGGTATACTGCGGTTAGGTGCATAGTATTCATACAATATTTTTTCTATTAGTGAGTTAAAATTACTCATTTTTTTTGAAAATTTTCAGGTTTCACTAATTAAGGTTTTGATTTTATTTTGTAATTTACCATTTATTGCAATAATTTGATGGTTTACTATCCATATAGCAACACTGCGTTATCAATTTCAACGTGAGGAAACTACCATATTATAAGGTACTAATACTAAGGTCTAGCAGTGGTGATACAATACCAATAAAGTATATGGAACTTGAAGCCGTGATAGACTCCAAATATCGGCTGGGCTGTTATCGAGAGATATACTGAGGGTCAGTGCTGTGAAACATGCCCAGTTTGCTGTCGCTGTCCAGTCTATATCATCGAGACGAGATAATAGATGTTGGTTGGTTCGGGGAGATTTGGGCAGCGTGGTGGTGAGGATAATGGCCGCTCCATACAATGAATTGTCGCCTGCGGTATTTCCGGACCGTCATAACCTTCAAGCCTTCAAGAAAAGAGCGTACTCCCATCTTAAAGGCCGGCAACGCACCTACAACTCGTCTGGTGTTGTAAGTGTCCATGGGCGTCGATTATGGCTTACCATCAGGTGATTCGACTGCTCGTTTGCCTCCTATATCATTTAAAAAAAAATGGGCCACCCTGACCCCTCATACAGGACGCAACTATGCGCCCATTGTGTGGAGCGGCCATAAGAAGTAAAACACAAGTATCTCTAAGTATAATGACTGACGTGGCAGTAAACTGTGTTACTGCGGTTTAGCATTAAGAGAATAGTACAACACACTACGTCGGTCACTAACGGCCGTTTTTATTATCGTTCTACAAGACTGTTTTAACTAAAATGGCGTTAAAATTACTTTGCTCTTATCTGTCACTTTGGCATTAGTGTTAGTAAGACTGAGACGAAGCACATTTTATTTTTATTTAACAGGGGTTTTTAAGTTTTGATGAATAGGGGGGTAAATGTGGCCAAGTGCCTTACTACAGAGAAGAGTCGAGGCATGGTGCAGGGGTGAGCGAGATAGCGCGCGTTGCCCCGTCTAATAGTCCTCCATTTAGCCCGTTCTATAAACAGCAGAGATCGCATTAGGAATGGCTTAGAGGACGTGTACGTGACTGCAACACGTCACGCAGCGTCACTAGTCACTATACACACATACAGGGTCTTTCAATAGGCACGCTCGAACTTTGCCAGCGTATAGCGGCCATTTTGGAAAAACTTTGTTAACAAGCACGGGATATATTAATTTTTTCGGACGAAAAGCTAGAGGGTTTCGTCATATTGCGTGGTGGCGACATCAACTGGCCCCCCAGAGGTCGATGACTTAAAACCGCTCGACTACTGTATGTGGGGCCACGTCAAATCTCTTGTCGATGCAGACAAACCACAGACAATTGCTGCTCAGAAGGCCAACATAACCTGCGTTCTTCACGAAAATGTCGCCCAAAATTGGCCCACCAGGATAGCTGGCGACCTACAGCGGAGTCGCGGCGGCCATATCATAAATAATTTCGTCAAATGTACTTTATAATAATATAAAAAGTGTTATTTAATTACATTTTAAAGTTCGAGCGCTCTTAATGAAAGACCTTCTGCGAGCTGTACAACTCGGGAGCCTGTCTTACCTAAGTATGTCAAGAAAAATTATTTCGATAATGTGACGACAAAGAATCTATATAATTAACAAACCTGCTCACAAAATTTCACGAGAATCGGTTGAGAAAGGCGACCTGTAGAGGAGAACAGCCGGACAGCGTGACGGACACCGGACATACTATCGATTTTCGGCCTAAGCTGAACCATGGAACTTCTTTCGCTTCGCTCGTTCGTTCGATTATTAATGCTAAACTACCTCTATCTGCTTGCCTGTTACCTTTTCATCACGCTTGAACAATTGAACCGATTTAGATGACATTTGGTATGGATATAGTTTGAGAGCATGGGAAGGATTTAGTAAAAAGATTTTATCCTGGAAATCATCCTTGATAAAAACTATGGGTGGGATAACTAAAGGAAGGGTAACATGAAAGATAATTTAAGGGGTTTCGTAGGGTTGCCAATCGTACTTTATTTTGACTCTTTATTTTCTACTCGTATACGGTTGACGAAATTTTAGTACGAAAAATACTATATTTCGGAGGTCGTTACGAAGTGCTTCAAATTGCCAAGGTTTATATTCAATTTTACTAAATAGCAACATTGCCCAGCCAAGTACCTACTAGTACTAAGTAGTAGTAGTAGTAGTAGTAAGGAGTAAGCTAGAGACTTCGTCGATCGTGTGGAACCCCTATGAATCAACGTATGCGTTACTTCTTGAGAAGGTTCAGAAAGCGTTTTTAAGGTTCCTTTATAAAAAACTTTCGGATATTACCCGTATCTTTACCCAACGAAGTACCTTCTCGGTTCCCTTGGGTACAACTCCTTGGAGGTCAGGCGAAATTGTCAGCTGATGATCTCGGCATGTCAGGCCTTGCGTGGCGAGTCGGACTGTCCCGAACTTGTAGAGCGTCTGGTGCGATTGTTTGTCCCGGATGTCCCGAGGATAGCCCTGAGACCTCGACAGCGCGACTTATTGGCTGTGCCGCCGTCGAGCACCGTGTCGCTCAGGAACTCGCCGTTGCCTCGCGCCCTCTCACTTCTCAATGCGCTCCTGACATCAACACCCGAGTGCGACTTGTTTGCGTGGCGATGGGCTGCAGTGTATAGTGAATGCTTGAGATTCTGCGAGGCGATGGATGCTAGATGCTCAACGGTTCCAAATTAAGCTGTTTGATATTTATTATTGTGAACCTTTTATTATTATCTAAATTTTGTGACGCATAGGTTTATAACTGTAATGTCATAAAACTGTTTTATAAATAAATAAATAAATAAATAAATAAATAAATATTTTGGCGATTTTTCTGGAAAATACTTTCTCCCTAAAAAAATGTTGGCAACCCTTTGCCTCATTTTTTTCCGCGAATGACAAAACGATATATTGGGCCAGTCAAGCTGCTTGCTACGTTAAAATGGCAACCATGCCATGCTACGTCAGCAGTGCAAAATCAATATTCAACCAAACTGGGTTCTAACGATCTCTGCACTCAATGTTCCTGCAGTTCCTGCAACAATTCCGCTTCAGCCCAATGATTGACTGGGAGGTTAATGCCTTACGTAGGTACGCCAACTGTACTCTTTTATTGTGCAATAAAGATTGACTAAATAAGCGTCTCGGTGATATAGTTATGTTTACAATATTTTGACCAAGAATTTTCTTTACAGGTACTCAAAATAGAAAGCCGTCCAATTCGGTATATCCGTTGCTCTCGCTGCAACAGGGCTTGAAGTAGGTGTGCACATTAATATATTCGTTCTGGACGAAATTGATTAGGTACACAACAATTTCTACATTTAGGGCAGGATTGAGAAGTTAAATTAAGAAAGAGACGCGTGCAATAGCGTCTGAAAAGGAAGCCATTTAAGTACGCACGGTTATGTGCTTATTTATTTTTGGGAACTCGTACTTATAGGTCCAATTATTGTGAAGGAAATTATCAAAAACCGGACAAACATGAACGTTATCTTCAGTAATATCCTACCGCTCTCCTGCCCCCCTATTCTGTAACTTGTTTTAAGTTCACCTCTACGCAAATATATCTTGACACCGCGATTCGTAGTAACTATAAGCGCTATAGGTAGAGGTATAGGTTCGTGACGGGTGACGGGCGGGGTGAACCGCATTAGCGAATAACAGCCCAGAGGGCCTACCGCGAACCAAAAATGAACTTCGTTTGTATATCTCCCTCTCTGTCGCACTTGCTAGTTCGAGCGACAAAGACGGAGATACACGAACTAAGTTCGTTTTCGTTTCGCGGTGGCCCCTCAGCTCATCGCATGCCCGCCCTGCGTAATGTCTATGACAAACCAGCGTCTTATCACTGTTGTCCCCGCACGTAGACCCTGATCCACCAAGATACTTCCCTCTCAGCCACAAGTCTCCCGGGCCTGGCAATGGGACTTATTCTTACTTACATTGCTTAGGCTGGGCTCACACAGTCTGAATTCATGCACTGATTCATAATCTGAAACACTCACGAGCAAATAAAACGGTACACTTTGTGCAGAATTGCTACCAGAGGGTGCATGCATATTTTTTTTGCTCGTGAGTGTTTCAGATTATGAATCAGTGCAATGAATTTAGACTGTGTGAGCCTTACTGCTGTGGCGCAACGACCCGAAGCGGATCTTGGCCTCCGACACTAAAGACCGCCAGGTTGCCCTGTCCAATGCCGTTTCTGTTCAGTCGACGGCCCGGAGTTCATTCAAGTGTTTTTGGATTTCGTCACCACATCGGTACCTGCGATGCCCAACAGGTCTTCGACCAGTTGGGCATTCTATGTTGCTCTACACGGCCTTTGTCCGGAGTAAGCTTGAGGTGGCAAGCATCATATGGAACTCAGCTGAAAGTACTTACGCCTTGTTATTGGAGAAAGTACAGAAAACCTTCCTGAGGTTTATGTATAAGAAACTGTACTCCCTCTACCCTTTCTTGCACCCTACCAAGTTCCTGCTAGGTTTTCTGGGCTTTAATTTTCTTGAAGTAAGGCGTAACCACAATCTTCTGGTGACCACGTGCAGGCAGTATCTTACGTGGCGACACCGACTGCCCGGATCTAGTGGCACAAGCCGTAAAACTCACTATACCTTTTGTGCCCAAAGCAGTCCTGCGACCGAGACGTCACAATCTCCTGGCAGTCCCATCAACTCGTACTGTAGTAGCACACAGAAACTCCCCTGCTATTTGGGCACTAAAACTGTTGAACTCGCTTCTGTCACAAGCACCTGAATGTGATGTATTTGCTAGTCGATGGGCGAATGTATGTCACATTTGTCTGAGATACTGCGAGACGATGGATGTTTAAATATTATATATTTTTTTCTTTTTCGGTTTTTACATGTTAATAATTATAAATTGTACAGTGCTTTGGTTTGTTACTGTCAAACTATATAAATTTTGTATGATTACATAAATAAATAAATAAATTCCGAGAGGGAACTACCCCGAGGTCAATCAGATCTTTCACTCAGTGACCGAAACGGCATCTGTAACTCTTTGTTCTGAATATCCCCCAGCTCTCACTATCAGTTCCTATTTTTACCCGTTTCAAGTGGAACAATTTCAATTAGGTCCAACTGCGCGCAATTCGTTCCAAGCCGACGTTCCGTCTCAATGAGTTCTAACTTTAGAATTACTAACAATTTCGCTGGAACTGTTCCGCGAATGTTTGCTTTAGACAGGGGAATTGTAAAGTTTTAGGTCTTGGAAACTGTTAAAATACTGGCTTGCAAACTTGGCTTCAACTATGGTGTAGGTATGCAATATTTAATAGGAACGTTAGTTGAATTTATACTTACTAAAACAACGCGCGAAACCAGACCTGAGGATGTTTCTTTAGCTTAAACAATATTCGTTTCCTCCGTTGTTCGGTAGCTGTATGAAATCCCCGAGATTCCTCGTGTCCCTTTTTTGTCTGAGCCGACGGCCTAATATTACAAACATTTTCATAAAGTAAGCAGATGGATTGTATGAAAACATTACGTCAGGTAAATAAGCTTCAATCACTAGGCTCTTTTGGTGGATGCTCTTGCGCAGCCGCACTCTCACGGCGCGGCGGCGATGAAAGTCTGGCACCGTTCGTCGACCCAGATGCGCGCGCGCCACGGCCGATGCACATGCACCGTCGCACACAGTCCACGTCAGAATTATCTCCACAGACTAATATGATGCACTCATCAAGGGCACTCCCTCCAGATGTTTTTGTGTCAATTTGTAGGCTTTGCATAGCAATTTTACGAGTCTTAGATGGCTGCTATCTCTCTTTCAATAAATTAATACACGGTGTTCCCAGGAATTTCCGTTAACTCCTGCATATTGCAGTACATTCACAGAAACAAATAAGCATAATAATTACTTGAAAAAAATTTACAAAATAATTGAATGTAGCATTAACAGTGGTTAAAGCCGCAAATCTGATTAAATTAGAATGTTGAATATCTTGATAACAGTAAGAGTTAAGATACTACTGTCTTGGAGAAATTAACTTTGTTTGATCTAACCTATGCCCCCTTGCAATTAACGGAAATTGACAAATACGAGTACACGTAGTATAAAGGACAATCTTACACACATATTGCTAGCCCAATAAGGATTGTGCTATTGGTGACAACGATACATTTAATACATACAGGATGTAACAAAAATGTGGTATGAACCGATCAAGGGCTTAACAGGTATCGTGTTCTGATAAGAAAAAATAGAAAAAAAAAATTGACGCGATTTTTTTTCACCTTAGTATGGAGCGTTGGCCGACTGGGGCGACAAGCTCCATAGAAATGAAAATCTAAAAATCAATAACAAATATTTGCTCATACCGGAATTTGAACCCTACTAGCACAGATGCAGTGTTGCCAGGTTACTTCACCTAAAAGTTTCGTTGCCATTCCTGAAAAGTTCCGTTTTAGGTTGAAAAATTCCGTTTTTTTTTTAAATGGTGAATACTTATAAATAATGCAATTGAAATAGATATACATACCGTTTATCGAATATTTTAAACCTCTAGCCGCCCAAAGGTCTAATAAACGGCATCCTTCTCTTCAATGGAATTTATATAATTATAAATTGGAAGAGAGTAAAAAAAAACTTGTTTTATTTTCGTCTCATAAAATACAGATTTGATTTTACTCTGAAAAAAAAAAAAAATTTAGAGAAAGATACTCTAGAAGAAAGTACTTTCACACACTTAAGTTACACTTGAAGAGTTTCTTGCATAACAAACAAAACTTATTTAAATTAAATCATGTAAGTAGCTTTAGTGCGACCTAATAAATTATCTTCATAAACAAAACAAAGACAAACATAAACATAAACATGCATTTGATTTGATGTGATGTGAGTTGTGACAGCGACAGCACCTATAGCAGCTCTGACCCGTTCGACGTTCGACCAATCAGCGGCCACGACCACGGCTCAAGCCTTCGTGTGTATGCTCGCGTGATTAGCCGGTTTGGATCAGCTGTATTTTTGTGATAGGAACATGAAACATGATTATTTAGTTTTAACAGAAAAATTGAGTTTAATTTTTGAACAATATTTTTAGTGTGTTATTTAATAAATTAATGCCGGGACCTTAAAAGTTTCGAAAATTGCCCTAAAATCGAAAGTTCCTTCCAAGTTCCGCGGGGTTGTCCAAAGTTCCGAAAAACGGAACAAACGGAACCAAACGGCAACACTGCACAGATGAAATACAAAGTTACCACGTAACAGATACTGCAAGCGCGTAGGGAAGGGGCGTGTCGGGGCGGGATTATATCTGTCTCGCTCTAACGTTAAGAAAGCCGGCGTCATTCGACGACGCCAGGGCTGCATGCGCAACAAAATGTAAACACTACTAAGTTTAGTTTTATTATGTAGATGAAGGAGAATAAAAGTACACACTACATTCATTAACATACTTATAATTATGAGTCTTGAAACAAATATTACATACAATTTAAAAACTAATTAACGAAAATATTTTTTCCTTATCGGAACTTATTAAAAATGACTTTTTAATGTTTTTTTACAAATGATTTTTTCAAGTAATCATTAATTTCTATAATTAAATTGAATCGTATTCCAGACTTTTCAAGCTTATTAAATTTGCTGTTCAATAGCTTTAAAAATATTTTTACAACTCCTTCTGTTTTAAAACTATAAGTTCAGATTCTTTACTTTGCAGTTCCTTTTTAATCTTTTCTAATTCAAGCTTTAGTTTTTTGAAATCATTATTTAGGTTACTCATTTCATTATTAAGTTTCCTTTTCCTTGGTGATGTCGCAGAAAGTATGACTGTAGTTTGAGTTGCTTGATGTGTGTCACTGGTAGGTGTTTGCACAGATTGAGATGTAGTATGAGCCTTTTTAACTATTGACATGGATACATTTGTATCCAATGTTTGTGTTGCTGCTTCTTTCTGTTTTGGAGTACTGGTTTCTGCCGATTCTTCTGGTATGTCTTGGTGATTTGGTATACGTTGTGACGGTACTGCGTCCGGTTTTAATCGTGGATTGTCGACGATGTCTGATTTGTCAAAATGCTTGCTGCAAATCATGTGACTGTCATGTTTGACATCTGGTGCGGCTAGCTCGGGTCTGCTGATCAGCTCGCACCACTCTTTACGCCTGAAAATAAGAGAAATGTAAGAACTTATACTTGTTACTATAGTCAAGATCAAAAATATATGATATTCTCAAGGGTCAATCAATATTCCTCTCGATACGCTCAAGATTTTACTTTAGAATCCCGTGTGTTGCGAGGGCGCTACACACGGGATTCTATTGTAGAATCTATTGCTTCAGGATTCAATATACCAGCGCCCTCCCCGTATATATATAATGGAGAAAGAAACGCGAACATGATTTGGGTTGACGGAAACCGGGAACTGAAATTGCCAGGTTCCCTGTATGTCACATGACTTTTGTAATAATGTTATACTTAATGATGTCAGAAGTAAAGTTTGTAAACCTATTATCATCGTCCTTGATCAATGATATCGGTCCCAGGATACGCCCACACCCCGACATAATCATAATCATTATAAATAATTTATTGATAATATGCCACCAATGGAGGCACTGGAACTCTCTCATTCACACGTAGTCGAGTCGAGACATAGTTTTTATCGATTAATTAATAAAATTTCATGTTTTTCATTTTATTATTAAGTATTTAAATTGATCCTATTGCCTTATTATTACTATTTCTGTTTTCTCATATCTGTTTTCATTTAAAATTGGATTTTTATAGACTATTATTTATTATTATTTTTCATTCTTGTACACTCTGACGATCTTTTTGTGAATCCATGCTATTTCAATTTTGTGAAATGACATGAATATTTTCAAAATGAATTAAATTAATCTTATCTAGTCTATTTATTTTTATTGTTTAAATGAAATTGTAGTTTTATTATTCTTTGACGTTTTTATTTTATTTTTACGTTTTAATTAATGTAAATGTAATGATGTAAGTGTATGAAATAGGAACTTAAATGATATTGATTATGTTGTATGTTTGTGTTGTGATATGTGCTATGCCTGAAATAAATAATAATTATTATTATTATACAATTGCAAATAATAACCAACACACATTAAATAGCTATGTGGAAATATTAAAAAATACAATAATTAATTTATCTTACCTACGTGTTTTTGCTTGACATATTTGTTTGTAGCATTGCTAAGCAATATATAAACTTCATACTAATAAAAAAGGTCTAAACCAAAGAGCCCGGAAATACGTCGTCGTCTTCACAACCGCTCGCAACCAGCCAGCCCTTTGATTACGTTCCCAGGGGACAGACTTATGCCAAAGCGGCGGGATGACGTCCGCGGGCTTCGTGCAGGTAGCCTGACATCGTGATCCCTTGATAGACCGGGAGATAGTGATACAAATTTTCCGGTGTATAGCGTATACCAATTCAACCATTTGTACCAGGCAAATTTTTGCACAGCTAATCATCGTCGAGTAGCCATTCACGAAAATCACCATGCCATAGTTTTCCGACGGTTCCAAGTGGCCGCCATTCCGCCCGCCGCAAAGGAGTATTTTTCTTGCATGATGAATCATGAATGATGATATTGATGATTAGCCGTGCAAAATCTAGCCTGGTAGGTACAAACGACAATTTTTATTTAAGTGTTCTCGTCGGTATGGCGGGCTGTAAGTCACACTGGATAAGTATGGCGTTACGCTACCGCCTACTTCTTTTTTATCGACTATCGGAACATACAAGAACATTTTTGTGTAACAATGTTCGACTTTCGTAATTATATCTGACACGTTAGATTAACGCCCACGCGATTGGGCCGCCGGTGCCAGCGCTATTCCTTTTCGTCATTACGTAATTAGACCCCTGGAGGGTCGCCATACTCAGTGCAAATTACCGGAAAAATAGTGTCACATCTCCCGGTTTATAACGCACAATCTACTAGTATTGCTCACAACTCGAAAGCGGAGCAGTTACAAAGAGAAAAAAAACAATAACGGGTACTTAGATAATGGCGGACAACAATGATTAGGTACCTGTACTTTGCACCTTATTCCATTGCAATAAGGTGAAAAAAAATACATTGTGTTTCGCCGTATAAGAGGTAAAAAGAGAACAGTACAAAAATCTTACCTCTCTTCATTTTTCGGCAGTTTAAAAAAAGACAATGCTTTTTTGCCTTTATAGTTCTGACAACCATAAACTGCGCAATATGTACCTCGTGCAGACATGACGCGGGCTGCAGACGCAAGAATAATATCGCGCTCACGTCCGCTCGCAGCAACTTGTGCCAGCCCACTGATTAAACTCCCCTGGGACGTACTTGAGCGAGCGGGGGGCAACGTCCGCGGGCTTCGTGCAGCACGGCCCGGGAGCGTCGAGATAGACTATCCGTCTCCTTCTTATTAGCACGTTTAGAAAGAGACGGATAGTCTATGTCGCCGCGACGCAGCTCGCGGGCCGTCCTATGATAGCCGTGCAGGTAGCCTGCCGCTATCAGACCGGCTTCACACAGAACGGAATTCAGTCACTTTATTTTTACCTGTATAAAACTGTACCTTTTGGGCAGCATTTCTACTAAAGGGTATACCTTTTTATATAGAAAACTCCCGAGAGTCTCAGATATATAATGAAACGGAAAACGTCTTTAAGGTCGAATATCGCTCGACATGTTTCGAACCAATACGTGGTTCTTATTCGTAAGTTTGCCGGGGTGCTATTGGTTAATGTGGCGGTAATGGTTTAATTATATTTTGGTGTACCTTTTTTTCTCTTGAGTGGTCCAGATACTGAATTCAGCGCATGAATTCAGAACGTTTGAGACCAGCCTTAATAGGCTAAACACTAAACAGGTCGATTAAATACACTTGAACACAAAAGTGTGACGGTGCAGGAAAACAACGATAATTCGTGAATACAAATAAATAAATAAATAAACAAAAAAAAATTGAAAAAAAAAACACCTTTTCTCGTTCGGGTCGTCTTTCACAATGAATCATATGTCAAAAATACTATTCTAAAACAAATGAACAACATTCGCAATTTCCTTATTACAGCCAGCAACATACAACATCATCAAAAAGTACCATACCAAATAGGTGGATCTGTATCGGAATCCCTAACGTTTTTTAACCTATTTTTGCAATCCCTAACATTTTATGTCATAATGATCATTCGTCCTAACACTCATATGCCCTATCTTTAGTTTTCCTAACATAGTATGGATGATTTTTTTTTTCCCCATAATGTTATATTTCCTAACGTCACTTGCCATATTGATTATTCATCCTAACGTTATGTGCCATATTAGTCATGTATCATAATTATCAGTAAGTCTAATGATCGTTAATCCTAATTATTATATTTCCTAATTTCGAATGGCCTATTGTAGTTGGTCCTATATTTGTGTGTGTGTTGTTTGATAGCCGTGCAGCGAGTCGACGCCACCCCGCTGCGCGGGGTGTCTATTTCTGGTCTAAGGGACACAAGTGAACCCTAACCTAACCGACCTAAAACAGAGTTCGCTTATGACAAGCCATTTTTGTCCGCCCTGATAATGCACGACCCAATAATCTGCGTCTACAAAAAGTGGGCACGGGTTGTCGGGCCGTACATTCTTTGACAAATGAGTTTTAGGGCAATTATTACATTATGACTATTGATCCTTAGGGCTAATGCTAATTAGGACAACAACACTTAGGATAAATGACATGAGGTGAAACGTTATTAGGGATTTCGAGGAATATGCAAAATAACATTAGGGATATTAATAATTATGGTAAAAATTATTCGACAAATGAGTTTTAGGGCAATTATTATATTATGGAAAATGATTGCTATGGCAATTGATCGTTAGGGCTAATGCCCATTAGGGCAAAACAGTTCGGGCAAGTGATTTTAGGACAAACGATGTTAGGGATAGCGAGGGAGAGCTCAAATAGGTATATTTGTAAAAAAAAAACTTTTTTTTCAGTGAGTTTTGTTTATATTCTGTTTATATTCTTGTTTATATTCTGATTGACAATAATTATTTTTATTTAACTTCTAACACGAGAAACATTATCGATAATAGCTCTATTTAGGTATTGCAAAAAGAAATCTCTCGCACTTTGTATGTGTGCCGCACAAAAGAAAAAAACCATGTTCGGGTTTAATGCGTAAATAAGAATACATATTTGCCTTTTTGACGTTAGAACTATAACTTTATCTGTTAGTAACTATTGTTACTCGTAGACAGAAAAGAAACACATTAATAATAACATGATTTAATACATTTAGATCTTGGTAACAGACAGAGCCTAGGTAGATATTGTCACAGCACGGGAACGAATCTTGACAGTCGCCATGACGCCATAGCTATAGGGATGTGACACGCCGCTAGTGTTGTCCACCGTAATACACTAACAGTATGTTTAATCTAAAGACTGTACACGATAAAATCCGGCCATGCATGATATGGTATACATTTTCACCGAATGCACATATTCAAGCACTTATTTTATTTTAATAATCTGTAACTACTGGCAAATATCATTCAAATAAATTCAAATTACAATGTATTAGCTTCTGTGAGTTTTCGTCGAAAATACTCCACTATACCTTTAAATGTTTGAGCATCGTTTTTTGATAATCTATACTAACTTCCTACTACAATGCCACAAAGGTAATTATATTTTCATAATCATTAATATGCTCATTAGAATGTTATCTTACCAAAAAAGTACGTTTTGAAACTATTTTCCATCTTAGGTAGTTGGAGAGGCTTTCTAGTCCAAGCACTGAAAGTTGTTTTTGTATGGGAGGCAATAATTTGTCAAAAAGCCAAATTGAACAAAGTTAAAACACCTCAGATCTATCTTGATCTAAATGTAATTGTAAAAATGTTAACTATTGTAAAAATAAAATGTAATGAGGTATGTTTAAGCTTATAAAATTCAAAGCACGAGAAAATAAATACCAGGAAAATTGGTAAAGCTTGTCAGAATACCGTGTGCAAGAAAATATAGGTACCGTGGAATATAAAATTCTCTAAGTCATAGATGACCTAACTTTATATAATGTTTGGATGTTTATTATGTAGTTTGATAACCACAAAACTATTTTAATGAAGAGCTGCTCCAAAGATTTACAAGATTCAAAAGATTTACCATAACATACATGGCCGGATTTTATCGTGTACAGTCTTTATATCTATTCTATACTGATGTTATAAAGATAAATAGTCTGTGAGATTGTCTTTGTAATTTTACGAGTTTGTATGTAATAGTCCAGTCAATGAACTGACAGCTTGTATGGAAAAAATGTCAATTTTGGAAATAATTTATAATAGCTTATTTTTTATGTATAACGGATATATTATCAATTAAATAGTTACCCAGCGACAAAATCCGACAAAATTTCAGACATCAATAAAATGATAAATCAACTAGCTTCTGAAAAGTCAGAAAAAAATATTAATAAATATTTTTGGCTTTACTTTGGTTCATTTACATCTTCTCTATAATATTCAAGATAAATCGTACAAAAAAAGACAATGCATGATTCACTGAAATCTACATAATTACTTCCGGGTGGAAAGTTTGTCGGATTCTTTAATAAATCATCTTAGAATAACATTTTAAAATGAAATCAACAAAAAAAACGCTATTATAAATTAATGTTTTTCAAAACCGTATTTTGCCTGGAGTATAATAGGTAACCTCTGGAGCCGCTTATTCGATTTCGAAAATTCCTTCACCTGCGCGTAGAATGGACTTGCCGGATGTTTATAGGCTATATTTTATCCCGCAGGTTTGTCTGCGTTCTTTGCAGTATAGTAGTTATATGTAGGTACACATCGACACTTATGAGCATTCTTGGTATATAGCAATAGCCATTACGCAATTATATTAATTATTATGCGTTATATCAGAGTATTATGTAACAACTCATTACACACCGTGTATGTACACGGTGACGCACAGCCATACAGATAATCGCCTAAGCCTTACAAGCAATTGGAATCTACAGGCATGATCAGGCATTGATCAATATAGATACAACGGCGATTGAAATAAAAAGTGAACAGACTACGATGTGATTCGGCCCGGTTATCATAAGACGGCGCGTTTATGGGGAAAAAACACGCATTCGCGATTTCTACAGATCACAGAGCCACTAGCAATGATGTAATATAAAAAACAGATAGGTTATAAGGTGGAGTCTTGTAATTGCAACTAGGTATATCGTCTGGTAATTGCAACTATATTTTATAATGCCCTGTATAATCGCTATCCTAGAGGGCATTATTAAATTTAGTTGCAATTACCACACCGATATACCTAGTTGCAATTACAAGACTCCACCTTAAGCGCTCCAAAAGTGGCACACAAAAACTGAGTCAATTGCACCAACTTGCCTCTGTTTCGCGTCGTCAATGGAAACGTACAAACGTGGGCATTTTCAAACACGGAATTCCGTGTAGACAACGTATCTACCTCTTTTTAAGGTTCCGTGCCCAAAGGGTAAAAACGGGACCCTATTACTAAGGCTCCGCTGTCCGTCCGTCCGTCTGTCCGTCTGTTACCAGGTTGTATCTCATGAACCGTGATAGTTACAGTTGAAATTTTCACAGATGATGTATTTCTATTGCCGCTATAAAAGCAAATACTAAAAAACAGAATAAAATAAATATTTAAGGGGGTTCCATACAAAAAACGTGTTTTTTTGCCGTTTTTAAGGTTCCGTAGTCGACTGGGAACCCTTATAGTTTCGCTTTGTCTGTCCGTCCGTCCGCGGATAATCTCAGTGACCGTTAGCACTAGAAAGCTGAAATTTGGTACTAATATGTATATCAATCACGCCGACAGTGGTAAAATAAAAAGTGAACATTTTTTTTTTATTAGGGTACCTCCCCTATACGTAACGTGGGCTGTTATTTTTTTTAATTTCGACCCTAACGTGTGATATATTGTTGGATAGGTATTTAAAAATGAATAGGGGTTTACTTAAATCATTTTTTGATAATGTTAATATTTTCGGAGATAATCGCTCCAGAAGTTTAAAAAAATGTGTCCCCCCCCTTCTAACTTTTGAACCATAAGTTTTAAAAATATGAAAAAAAACTCAAAAGTAGAACTTTATAAAAACTTTCTAGGAAAATTATTTTGAACTTAATACGTTGAATAGTTTTTGAAAACTTTACAAAATAATTTCTGAACTAAGTTTGTAATTTAACCGTATAAGCAGGTGTTTATTGTACCTGTAATTTCTACAAAATCACAATGAAATGACGTGCTTTCAAATAAAATAAAAAAACGGTGAAAATCGGTTCATGCAATAAAGAATTAATATTTGCCGCTAGATGTCACTGTACGCGGAACGCTCACATTGAACTAACCCGCTTCGCTAGCTCGGCTTTCAACACAAGCGCTTGTGCCGAATAACAAATAACGATTAGAATGTACAATACAATACAAATACTCTTTTCATCTCTCATACTCTGAAAACTCTGAAATTACATGCTTTCAAATAAAGTAAAAAAACAGATTTAGGGTTTTGTACTTAATATGTCAACTCAATGTAACAAATAGCCCATTTTTTTAACGCTTAAGTGGGGACACTTACTGTGACGGACGAAAAACTACGGAACCCTACACTGAGCGTGGCCCGACACGCTCTTGGCCGGTTTTTTTGTAGATAACGGTTTTTTGTAGATAATGTTACGGAACCCTTCGTGCGCGACTTCGACTCGCGCTTGGCCGGTTTTCTTATTTATATCATGGCCGCTCCACACAATGGGCAATCCTGACCCATCATACAGGACGCAACTATGCGTTAAAAGGAGTAAGACATATTTATGTCTCGCTCTACCGCATAGCCGCGTCCTGTACTATGGGTTAGGATGGCCCATTGTGTGGAACGGCCATTACACCTTTGGCCATTATAGTATATATATGAATACATATGTTACGAGTACAATATTCATTTGCTTTTCCGTTAAAAAACGTGCTGGGGACCGATTTTTGACTTTCGAGCGCTCGACTCTTTCACTCGAAAACTGTAAAAAATTATGAAATACTATTTTGAAATGACGATAGAAAATTTAAAAACGTGCGGTATCGACCACTCGTATTCAATTCTATCGGTAGAAAGTAAGTGCCTGTGATTATGACACTACAGTAGCATTTATTATTATTTAATTATCGAGCGCTCGAAAGTCAAAAATCAGCCCCCTGGTCTATTAGCGAGGATGAGATGTAACTATTTGCGTATTTTGACATGCTTAAATGCATGCCGATTTGATCTCAGTTCACAATTTGACGATTCGACATTGATACTTTATAAACTAAAGAAAAATAATTCGTTAAACTGTGACCGGTTTTAACTGTGCATAATTTATCGAGAGTTTATAATACTTATCGCGAGTAAGATTATAAACTGACGGTGTTCACAATCTAACGGTGACATACATGTATACTTGTAAGTCCTTAAATATATACATAGAAAACGTCCAAAATTAAGCAACAAATGTCATAGTCATCAGAAAACCGGCCCAGTGAAGTCTCCTGAAGCTTACGAACCTTCGAGAGGACATTAAAGGATGAGTACGAACAGAAACGCTCCACGTTTTATCATTTACTAGCGACCCGCCCCGGCTTCGTACGGGTACTATATTATACATATAAACCTTCCTCTTGAATCACTCTATCTATAAAAAAAAATCGCATCAAAATCCGTTGCGTAGTTTTAAAGATCTAAGCATACATAGGGACAGGCAGCGGGAAGCGACTTTGTTTTATACTATGTAGTGATCACGTGATTGGCCTCATGCGTGACATTAGTAACGTTTGTCGCGGGCAAATATTTGGTTTGCGAATTCCTGTGACTGAGTCTTGAGTGGTGGCGAACATCTTGAGGGCCTCATTCTTGATTACTAATCATTATTTAACTTTCAAACGTAATATGAATAGGAATTAACACATTAACCTATGGTACATCGCGAAGGAAAGTGTGACGTCCAGTCACATAGGTACAGCATCGAAAGGCGTTTCCAGTTACTGGGAGAATGGGGGCTACTAATTCTCGCTGCATGGATAGATAGGTGTCAGGTCTTAGAGCTCCTGAACTTGCCCGGTACCGATGAATATCTTGCTTGCACCCAACAAATACATTTTACAAATTAAATTAATAACCGCCGACGCAAAAGACGGGTGTTATTAGTTTGACGTGTCTGTAGGTATATCTGTGTGTCTATCTGTGGCATCGTAGCTCTTAAACGAATGGACCGATTATAATGCGGTTTCTTTGTCCGAAAGCTGACGTGATCGTGATGGTTCCTAGCTACGTATCAACCAAATCGGTTCAGCCGGTTTTGAGACATACAACTTTGAAATGAAAATGTCGTGGGTTTTTCTAAAAACATCCCTTAAAGTGGTGAATAGAAACAAGTTTGGATGTGAGAACCTACCACTGACGTTCCACTCTGACGAAACCGCCAGTACCTACAGTCCAAATGGGCATAGGTACAACGATGCTACAGTTATCTTCTGATCCATCCATTCGGAACGTTAATTCCAACTTCCAAACAATCGTATTATTCAAATAATGGTCCGTTCACACGAGCGCGCCGGAGCGGCGCGAGTCACGCGCGTCCCGTGACGTCACGCGCGGCCGCTGGCGCGATGACTCGCTCGTTTGTTGGTCATTTTTTACCGGCAAGCTATTACGGTCGTCCATCTCGCTTTTTAAACCCACAAGCTCGTTTTTTGCGTTGTTATGTACAACGCTTTCTGTTTTTATCTTGAGTTTTTGTTCGATGGTATAGAGATGGAATATGGTTTTACATTTTAACTAATCCGCTTTTTCCCGTGATCAAAACCTGGAATCTAAACATGTATGTCGCTATTATTTTCCAAAATCCAAACACCTGGACATACAAAGGATTTTCGGCTTAAGCTGAAGGCCTTCGTTCGCTTCGCTCCCTCGTTCGATTATAAAGAGGAAAAGTTGAGATTATACCTTTGTAAGTTTGTATGTAATGGGTAAACTCCGGAACCTCGTAACAGATTTCAAAAATTCGGTCACCTGCATATAGAATGAATTTCTGGATGGTTATAGGCTATATTTTTATCCCACAGGTTTGTCTGCGTTCTTTGCAACACGAGAGCGGAGCCGCGCGAGCGACAATTAGCGTATATTATAAAATAGCATTGTTTCCACGTAAGTTCAAGTTATCGCGAAACCAGATTGCACGCTGTTTACTCTTCACACTACCATGATTATATAGCACATTAGCATAAGGAATATGAAATGAAAGGTTCTAGTACGAAATACTTGCTAATTAGACGTAATTACTTCAGGTTCCCGAGCGTGACCCGCGTGTGAAGACTGGGGAATAAATAATATCCCACGGTCCGTTTGTCTTTCGAAACGTCTTTGTTCGCTGCGGAGCTATGAAAACACGGACTGTGACGCTAGACGGATTGGCTCAGTTTAGATGCTTGCCTCTGATTGTTCTATTACAAATACGACTGCTGTGCTAGTTACTATTTACTTACAACATTGGCTCAGCGATCCGAAGTGGATCTTGGCCTCCGACACTAAGTCTCGCCACTGTGCTCTGCCCTGGGTAGTTGGTCGCTAATCGAGCTCGGCAGTTTAAAACTGGCTCAGCTCTTTCAGGACTTAGTCTCTCCAACGATACCTTGGTCGGCCGACTGGACGTCGCGCGTCGCACCATTTGGGCACTGCACTGCACTCTTGCTCGTGCTAGTTTAGTAATTCACCTAGTGGTGATCGTATTTGCTTCATAGCAAGACTAATTTTCCTTTTAGCATGTTTTCATCTTTGACTCTGTCTTCGTTGTAACCATGACTTATGTTACACTACAGTATGTCTAAATGTAAATTACTTTAAACTTCCAGTACATGAATTAGATAATCAAACAAGCAATGAATGCCGCCAGCAACGAAAGGTAAACCAATTACACATGCACCAAATCAAGTACAGTTGTTAGTGTTTGATGCTGCAATGCAAAACAGTTCTCAAAATAGCAATAGTTACATAATCCACGTGCATCTATGGCTTCCTTGACATAACCAATTATCGCGCCATGCCAGCCTGCATATTTAAAAAGTCATATCTTTCAACCAGTCGTCTAACAACATGGGATCTTTTGTGTTGTTAGTGTAGCTCAGACGAGCGTATGTCGAGCGTGTCTAGAAAGCGCGTCGCGTCGCTTGGGTGGAGCGTGACGCCCACACGCCAGTGACCGAGAGTCGGTGGCGCGCGACGTGGGGAAACGCCTTTATAGCGCCTTTCCTTGCCTCGAGGTTCTTGTCTTTGTGTTCCTGGGATTATCGGTTGAGGGGACATGTAGAGGTTGGCTAGGAAACGATTGGTTCTAGCCAGTGTGTATCTTAAGTAGTACATATTGGGTTACCTACACACCTATCAAGCTTAAATACCTATCAAGTTTAAAGAAGCATAATCCATACCAATATTATAAATGCGAAAGTGTGTCTGTCGGTCTGTCTGTCTGTTACCTCTTCACGCTTAAACCGCTGAACCGATTGAGTTGAAATTTGGTATGGAGATAGTTTGAATCCCGGGGAAGGACTTAGGATAGTTTTTTATCCCGGAAATTATTCCCTGAGGGGAGTCAAATAGGGGATCAAAGTTTGTATCGCGCTACGATATAAACGAGTTCCACGCGGACGGAGTCGCGGGCAGAAGCTAGTGGAATATAATGCTATGCTGATTGAATTGACAGACATTACATTTGAATTATTATATGATTATGATTATGTTGTTTACTAGCATAAGTCAAAGGGAGATTACAAATGAGACACAGCTTTATCATTATTTATTTTATACTCGGTCCGCATAATACATTAAAACACAAGCGGATCGACGGGATAAAATAATATGCCAATCCCCAAGACCAAACAATTTAAAAAAACATATGATACTCGTAAGTATTGGGGAGTTACCCCCCACGTGTCTGTAGCCTCTTATATAGATCATAAAAATAATAAAACATCCATAAAATGTTATTTATCGTGCGGGGTCCAATTTCCCCCGGTAAGTGGCGCACATAAGGAGTAACGTCTACGAACTATTTGGGGAGGGGGTGCTCTAGCACAGAATAGCGGAGACAGAAGGAGCATACAAGTTCTACTTCTACGGAACCCTAAAAAGTACACACTGAACCAATCCAACTATGTGTATTGAAAGCGTTGGTATGGAGTGGAGCCTCTGGTTTGCCGAGGCGCATCTGCCGCGGCCTTCGGACGTGCTCGGAATACCGGTACCGGACGCAGGGGCGGACTGCCGGATAACAAGTAATATAACATTTATTAACAAGTGCACTGTTTGACCAGAATTGTTCATGGTGAGCGTGGTACTGAATCTGTTCAAGTTATAGCTTGGAGAGTTGGAACTTGGAACTCGAGCGAATTCGATTCTTTGTTTATTTATTTTATCGTTATTGCGCAAAATAAGGAAGTACAAATAGGTAAGAATGTAAATTTCTAAAGGCCAACATTGACAGGACACGCTCGCCTGCTAACCATACTGCAACATTTCTATCAATAATCCTAATAACTGCCGAGTGCCAATGTAAAAATAGCAGTTGGAAGATTCTCAAATTAATCAACGAGAATTTACTCAAACCCAGACTAAAACAAAAGAACATCAGCAACTTCTGGCACAACTAATTATAAATGTATTTTTCTCATCAAAATGAATAGCCAACTGGTACTAACCTTTCCAACAAAAACCTAGCGAATATTATCCACATCCCCACATCCGCCATCATTCGTTACTTAATGCGATTCTCGTAACTCGCCTAATATTCTTCTAGCACATAAAACATCCAATAAAAAATCATTCAACAGTAGAGTTCGCCTCGCCATTTTACAAAATGGCGGTTTCTTTTCTGAATCCTCGTTGTTTGCGGCGTTCTGCGCCCGCGCTAGTTTCTGCGTATCGTCGACAATCCTCGCCCACGCTCATCCGCTGGTGATAGTATTGGCACGAGGTTTGCGGTTGGATGGCGGGTAAACCCCGTCACAACTATGCGCGGGAGCGACAGTTGCGATGACACAGAACACAGAAATGTAGATATTTATCTTTGCTGAGAAAATGTTGATGAAATGATTGCAAGCCTTTGAGATGTGGTGTTGGCGGAGGTTAGAAAAGATCAGTTGGACGGAGAAAAAGACGAATGAAGAGTTTTTGTGTATAGTCAATGAAATCAGAAGTTTCTTAAAAGTTATTGAAAACAGAAGAGGAAAAATGATAGGACACCTACTTCGTCACGATGTCTTCATTAAAGTTATAATAGAGGGAAAGATAGAAGGAAGAAGAAAAAGAGGAAGACCACGAAGAGCTTACATGGAGCAGTTAAAGGAAAATATTGAAGTTGAATCGTATAGAGAGTTGAAGGAAAAGGCAGAGAATAGAACAGAATGGAAATTACTCCACCGACAAGAGCCAAGCTCTTAAATATATGATGATGATGATGAGAAAATGTGCAGATGAATACCTAAAGATTTAGCTGATTGGTATTTCATTTTACAGACGGTTTGGTGCAACCCGCCCTTAAACTGGTTATCTGTTGTAGAATCCCTTGGGACGTGATCTACCTTCGTAAATTCTAAAAACATGTCCACTCATGTGATGTCATATGATCTGGTAAGTATATGTGAGACATGATTATGTATTATAAATTATTCATTTAATAAGCCAGAACAGACGCTTGTTTTCCTACTTTAGTTATAATGCCTAAACTACAACGGTACCTATCCATAAAATTAAATATGTCAAAATATCCATAGATTACATGTCGGATGAAAAGAAAAGCTCACATAAACAAACTGAAAAGTATTTAAACTTTGTGATTTATCTCGTGGCCCGGAGATTGGGTGAAATAATGTATTACGAAGTTTTGCAAACGAAATGGCAAGCGGTATCTGAAGTATTTTTCAGATGGGATGATGCGATTCCACGCATTTTGGCAATTATTTGTTCACTGAAGGCGAGAAGTAAACGTAATACGTATACATAACAAAATATATGTTAGGAAAATTCCGTTTTCTGGTTTACGCATCACAAGAAAAGTATAAAGCTTAAGTTATAGGAATAAGAAGATATTGTTACACAAAAGGTAAAATAATTTGATTCATGAAGAAACAACAAATCACTGCAACCTTGCAACAAGAATAGGACATGATGTCACGATCCTGGTTGAGGTATCGACTGATGACGATGATGACGACGAAACAAGATTATTTACGTGACAAAGAGAACGAACAGCACGAACTGAGACTGTCGTTGCGATTGCACAACGCGTTTTAACAGTTCTTTTTCATGATTGCACATTAAATGGTTAAAATAGTAGCGTTTATTCCATCGAAATCGGCCCAGTGAAACTAAATTCCACACAGAGTCGTGGACACAACACGTTTAAAATTAAAATAATCCATCAGAGGTACAGATAGATATCCCGCCGGAAAACCCATTTTCACACTTTTGTGGTGGGGAGAGGGAGGGGGGGGGCTTTACCGCGCATGACTGTCCGAATATGCCACCACTATTCTAACCATGATATTCTAAACACTTGTTAATCGAAAGCTGATTCGTCAGTCACATCTCATGGGCATACGTTAAGGTGAGTCTAGCCTTCAATTTTGGTCACTGCTCATGTTAGTTCGATATGTTGTACTCGGCCGCGCACGGACTTTTTAGCCAAGATATCGAATTTGTAGAGCGTGGCTGGTAGTGGTAGAGTTACGCCGTGTGGAGTAGGAAGCTTGGCGCTTATTGCGATCTTATATCTTTTTCACGCTGACAGCTGTATGAGCTATGGAGTCTTGGCATCACTTTACATGTAATGTTTTTGGTGGGATCTAATTCCTTTTTGTAAGGTAATTTCTAAAGAAGTGTATGGGAAAACCCATACAAACTTCCATCCCCTAATTTAAAGGGTGTGGGGGGTGATTTACTAAAAGTCCTGAGATACGTATTTTATTATTTATAACAAGGAGTCCCTGTATACATTTTCAGACCCCTAGCATCAAAATTTGCGGAAGTCTCATACAAAGTTCCATCCTCTACTTTAAGGGGTTGGGGGGGGGGGGGGTAGAAGTTCCAATTTTTTGAATTATTTTGTTGATTGTGTACTAATACTAGCTTACATACCAAATTTCAGCTTTCTAGGACTTCAGGAAGTACCCTAGAGGTTTTGATGATCAACATCAGTCAGTGAGTCAGTGAGTCAGTGAGTCAGTGACGAAATCGGCGTTTTTTAGATATCAATAAAATCTTAAGTATAAGAGCTATGTTACTGAAACTTTATATGTTTAATAAGTCCACTAATGACATCATATCCCGAGAATTTTGTTCATCTGGTATAATCCAAACCCAAGTTACGAGGGTTCAAAAAAACTACGAACCGCTTCGAGAAAAGGTAGGTAGCCTTGCGTTGCGATTCGCTTGGCTCGTCTTGGCGGGGCTCGGCTTGGCAGATACTTTAAAGCAGTAGCAAATTTTAGGTTGTAAACAGACTTATCTCAATTTTTTGCCATAGCATTTAATGTTCTATTAAAGGGTACAAATTTTTTATATATATAATTCAGCCTCAGCATTTCAAAAACTATCATCTGGCGTACCTACTCTCCTTAACACATCTCGTTAATTAGGCCCTCATTCGCTCCTAGGACCCGCGTGTTTGCTTTTCGCAGTGTAAATGTTGCCAAGAATCGATTTGCGTCAGTCAGTTGTTATGCATGCTTTTTAGTGAGCCGACGCGAACTAACCTAACATCTTTTGCAAATTTGATGAATATTCACGCTGGAGTATTTCCAAACACGCTTTCACATGATAGATGACGTGTTTTTGACACACGTAATAATTCGTTGATCATGTTATCTGCAGATCATCAAAATCAATCTAAGTCTTCAACTAATTGTACATAATTTCCTAGAACACATGCATTAGTAACTCTAGACTTTCGAGTATATGCACGATGCTATTGTGCTATCTATAAATGGGGATCCACTTTTTGATTTGTAACACTTGGCAGTATAATACCAGGGCACCTAGGCAAGTCTGTGGTGAACATGAGAGGTTAAATTTAGGGTCGTGTGTTTGGCTATGACCAGAGCGGTTAGTGTCATCAAAATTTATATTTTATGAGCGCCAGATGAAACCACCGACAAGCTTGAGGATTAGCTAAATAAAATCACAAAAATACTTTCAACAAATGGTTTATTAATATACTGTCACAAGGATGATAGTCCGTGAAAAAAGTTTTCTTATTTTAGACTTAAAGGATAACACTAGCAGTAAGATTATCTAGATGTTTTTAAAATTAGTAATTTAAGGTAGTTGAGTTGCTATGGCTGGGTAGACGCAGACATTACAAATATAAGGAATTAATTTACCGGGCGGTAGAGGTGACTCAAACCTCCATCTCCAACATCACAGGACAGCGACCCGCTCCGCAGTATGTACTTAAAACATGGCGACAAGGTCTAGCCAGGGGCTGGTCCCGCAGGGCAGATCAGGTGGACTGGTACACCTCAACGGCATACATAAGGGTGCTCTTCATTTAAGCGGAGACGTTGAGCATAAAACTTCCATAACAATACAAACTAAAAGAAAAAGAAAAAAAAAACCCTAGGACAAAACAATTGTCACAATTAGTAAAGAGTTGGTATCTGAGAATCTACATTTTAGTATTGAAACAGAAACAAAAGTATGCTTACCACGCGTGGTGGGTTTTTTCAATTAAAATATGTAGGTGGTTTTGGAAAATACATCAACACCGTGTGTCTGAAATGGACGAAATTCACACTTTGAATATCAAACAGAATGGGCTAAACACAGTCAGACACGAGTTAATGTGCAATTCGAAACACTCACCTGAGTAGTGAAAATGTGAAGAAAGTCCTGGACTATTATGTCCAGACCATGGTGAAGCTAAATTACGCAAGCTGGGCTGTTGGCTGGAACCAAAATGAAATACCAATTAGCACTAACACGACAGCAGACACTTAGGCCCTTGCTAAAAGCAAACACTTACCCCGAAGCGAATGAATTAGAGACCGGTACGGGAATACGCGGCTTTCACATCCTGGCTAAATTTGGAATGATCGAGGTCCTACAAATCCTCTCGAAAATGCAAATTCACACCACGTTCCGAATCACCGAACTCGGAGGAGGGCAGCGACCAACCAACAGACCGTGGACACTAACAATTTCCTAGTTTTTTAACGAAAACACTGCAAACTGACTCTAGGATGCGAGTAAAAGAAAAGAACGACGTCTGAGTATTTTCTTCCAGCAAACTAACACGAAAAAGATAAATAAACAAAGATTATGTTTGACATAGCAGCCAGTGTGTCATGCCTAAAACGAAACGTTCCTCGAGCGTTTTGTTCATGCAACCCAGGTAACATCGACAAATTTCAAACAAGACTTTTCCATAATTTCAATAGTTTAAATTTAGAACAGATGTGCTGCTAGGTAGACTACGATCTATAGATTTAAAAAATGTATATTTTGCCAAATTACCAATAGCTTTACTCCTAGGAATAAAAAACAAATGTCAACTTGACAGCTACGACTAATGCAACGAAACGCTTGCTTGACGGAAAGTATTTCTGAACTATGGACGAATGTTTACAATGAATTAAAAGTGTTATTTAGTGTACAGTATTAAGTGAAAGTGTCTCGGGTGCATTTCCCTTGGATTGTGAAGCTAAAATGCAAGGGAATACTCTCGTGACCGATGGGAAAATCCCCGTACTTAAGGTAATATGTAGATTGTAAAAGTGGGTCTCTCGGCTCGGCAACCACGAAGCCTTTTCGCGACTAAACTAGCTTATCCCTAACCTACGAAGTGTTACAGTATCCCCTCTGTTGGCAAAATAATTTTATTTTTGAATTTCTTAAAATTCAGAAATAAAATTATTTGTTGAAGAAGTCGACCTTACCCTTCTCTACTCTGTAAACAACCCCATACACTTAGTTGAACCCCCAACAAGCGTTTGAAATCATAACTCCCTACACAAGCGTTTATCCTACATATTTTGAGTGCTTTACCAGCACTGGCCCTTTAACCACGGGTGCCATCTGTGGGATCCGCAAGACTGCTAACCTCTTTGTCGATTTCCCTTTCAGAATCGAAAACCAAAACACGGAAGTCATGGAAAGAAAAAATAAAAATAGTGTGCCTCAGCACCTTGACAAGACTGGGCTTAATATACGACACGGACAGTAATTACTACTCGCGAGTTCCTGCCAAACTGTTCAGGAACAACAACCTAACATACAGTTAAAAAGAACGAGTTGAAAACTCTATTAATGCTTAGAAACGTATAGATAATTATATGGCCGGAATAACGATCTATACTGTATACTTATGAACTATGCGCGCCCTAAAACTATATATGCTTAACCGAAACATTAAACACAAGTTTAACCGAATAATTAACAGCAAGTTAACTATTAAGACTACAAATTTTACTCTAAAGTTTAAACGACTATATTTAAACAAAGGTAATCCTAGTACTTACACGAATTTTAACTACGCGAAAACTTATCTAAAAGCATTTACGAGTAAACCTATGAACTATCAGAGGGAAACTTTACTAACTAAGATTTGTTAGCGGAAAGATCTTTCGCTATTTTAACCTAATAACTACTACTTTAAAAACTACAGAGGGTATCAGTAGTTTACTTTATTAACACATACCCGGGGATTTAGGGCTGGCAATGCACCATATAAAAGTGATTTCTCAAGCACCTATAGTATAGTTTGGGGACTGAAAGAACAACATCTGATTATTCAGCAACCTTACAATGGACTACTTTTTTAAATCTTCCCGTAGATATGACTCCTAAGAGTTCAAATCCTTTTGGTTTTTAAGTGAGAGTATCACAAGTGATTTTGAATGAAAAAGTTGATGACAAATCAAATCACCAAGACCACGGCTAGTTCGTACGCAACTAGACTCATGTAGTAAAAGTCAGATACAATTGTCTGAAAAGAGATTAAAGTAGAAACAATCGTCTGATAAGAGTTTAACTAACTCTGACTGAGGTCTGGGGAAAACAAGTGAGTTATAAACAACCACTAGGCTTCACTCAGTTGAACTGCACTATTAGAGCAGTTAAAAAAAAATTAGAAACAGAAGCATAACATCAGGATGACGGCGCGGCATCACCGGGTCGAACTAGATCCTTGATGTGGAAATCGCCTAGGTTTTTCCCTTGTAGGGATTTTAAGTTGTATACAAGAGGTCCAAGCTTTTTATGGATAACGCACTTCTCGTACCTAGGAGCTAACTTTGCCGAAAAATGTCTAGCGGCGTTAGATAAGCGAAAACATTTCTTATACACGATTTGTCCTTCTTGGAGTTCCATAGGACGTTTGCGCATATTATAATAACGCGCATTACGCTCGTGGGAAACTCGTAGAGAGTTACGCACCTTTTCGAAGATAGTTTGCATCTCTTTAAGATTTGTGGAGAAAGTGTGACTGTTATCCACTGCTAGAGTGTGTCTATCAATAGGAACATCGGAATTGTAGAAGGATCCATCAAGTATCATTTCGCGACCATGGGTGAGGAAGTAAGGAGTAAATTTAGTTCCTTCATGAACAACCGTGTTTAGGGCACATTGCACCTCGCTTATGTTCTTATCCCAAGTTCTATGATCTGAACGCACATACGAAGCGATGGTCCTAACTAGTTCGCGGTTGACGCGTTCGGTTTGACACGTCTGTGGATGGTAACGCGGGTTATAAAATAGGTGTGGAACATTATATTTACTCACCAGGTCTCGAAAATCCTTAGATGTAAATTGTGCACCGTTATCCGAATAAATGTATTTAGGTACGCCGTGGACTAAAAAGATACCCTTTTCCATGCACTTAACTATAGCCTTAGCGGTTATGTTACGTAATGGGAACAAAGTGACATATTTACTAAAATAGTCTGTACAGACAAACAGATATTGGTTTCTCAGATAAGATGGCGGAAAAGGTCCAAGAATGTCGCAGGATATGGCTTCACCCGGTAACGTAATACGTTTAGGATTTCCCATTAAACCTGGACGAGCCAAATTTAAGGGTTTGTATGTTTTGCAAGTTTCGCAGGAGTCGACATAATCCTTAACATCCTGGAATAAAGTAGGCCAATAATACAACGTAGCGATTCTAGAATGAGTTTTAGCAACGCCAAAGTGACCTGCGGTAACATCGTCGTGAAATTTGGAAAGAATATCTTTACGATCCTCGTAAGGCACTACCACCTTCCAGTCGAACTGAGCTGTTAAGCGATATTTATTCTTAGAGAGTCGAAAGAGTTTATTATTCTCAATTTTGAAATTTGGAAAAAGGGATGGCTTATCGGATACCTTGTCGTACAGGTCCAAATACCAAGGATCCTGCGTAGAGAGAACATCAATAGCAGCAATTTGTATCCGTGATAAACAATCCGGAATAACGTGTTCTTTTCCTTTACGGTGTATTAGATCAAACTCAAATTGACTAAGCTGACATGCCCATCGGTTCAGACGACCTGATGGATTTTTTAAGTTAGTAAACCATTTAAGGGATGCGTGATCCGTGACTATGTAACACTTCCTACCCTCGACGTATGCCCGGTACTGGTCCAGCGCGTATAAAACCGCAAGAAGCTCCCGTTCCGTGACTGAATAGTTGGATTCTGGCTTAGAAAGTGTGCGACTGCAATACGCGATAGGATGGTCGACACCATCATGCTTCTGAGTCAGTACGGCTCCAATGGCGTACGAAGATGCGTCAGTATGGATATAGAAAGGGGCGTTAAAATCAGGACACCTTAAAATAGGTGCGGATACTAAAGCAGCTTTAAGTTGATCAAAAGATTCACTTGCTTCGTCAGACCACGCAAACTTTACTTTTTTGCTGGTCAAACGCGAAAGAGGACGAGCAATTTTAGAGAAGTTATTGATAAAACGTCTGTACCACCCGCACATACCCAAGAATCTTTTGATGCCTTTTGCATCTTCAGGTACGGGAAAGTTTAAGATCACTTCGATTTTTGAGGGATCAGTCCGCAAACCGTATTTGTCCACCACATATCCAAGATATTTAAGTTCAGATCGGCAAAAGAGTGACTTCTTCATGTTAATTGTTAAATTTGCGGCCTTGAGTTTCTCAAAAACGGCCTTAAGAAGACGAAGATGCTCATTAAAATCGGACGTACATATGATAATATCGTCTATGTAACAGAAAACCTTGTTGTCGAACTCGGCGGTAAATAGGGTATCCATGAGGCGTTGCATAGTGGCAGAGGCCCCTACAAGACCGAAGCACATCCGGTTATAATGGAAAAGGCCCTTTCCGGGTACCGTAAAAGCAGTAACTTCCTTCGACTTATCGTTAAGAGGTATCTGGTGATAGGCGGCACTAAGGTCTAAAGATGTCAGGAACTTAGCGTCTCGCAAGTTGTCTAGAATGTAATTAACATAAGGCAATGGATATGCATCTGATTTAGAGACTGCGTTAATCTTCCGACTATCAAGGCAAAGTCTGAGATCTCCATTGGACTTTTCGACCATGACCACTGGAGAGTTCCAAGGCGAGTGAGATGGCTCGACAATACCTGCCTCAAGCATACGATCCACCTCCTTCTCTAGTGCAGCCTGTTTCACAGGACTGAGCCTATAATATTTTTGCTTAATAGGAGGAGAATCCCCAGTATTAATCACATGTTGAATCAAGGATGTCTTGCCTAAACCGACTTTATCTGTGTCAATTTGATCATAAAGAAATTTGACCTCCTCTAAATGAGTTTTTTCTACTGGAGACAGTGAGTCAGCATTATTTAGACCGGATTCGGCAGGAACTGAAGAGATACTAGCCACACTATCCTCAGTAGGTAAACTAGAAATAATATCCGGAGCCAAATTAAAAGTTTTCCAAAAATTAAGTCCAAGTATAATTGGAGTTGAAATTTCAGGTTGAATGTTAAAGTGAATTATTTGTATATTGCCTTTATAATTAACGGGCAACGACATATACTCGGTACACAGTAATTCCTGACCATTGGCTACCCTGAGTTTTAACGGAACTTTGTGAGTCAGAATAGGTATCCCAATAACCGAGAATATGAGATGGCTGTTCTGGCCAAGTAAACTGCAACAGGCACCACAATCGAGTAATCCTTTAACATTTACGTCTAGAATATTAAGAAGAACGTATAATCTGTTATCCCCCTTTGGAGGTTCAAAATAAATAGTCTTTTCTACGGCGGAGGAAGGGTTAGAATTTAGTTTCAAATTAGTATTAGAAAAGACTAAGCTATCCCGTTTTTTGACTGATCTGAACAAGTAGGACATTCGGGAGTTCGAACGCCTTTTTCTCCACATTTGAAACAGATCACCTCTCTAGATTTCTTACATCGACTGGTGACATGGTTAGTCATACCACAGCGAAAACAAGCCTGCTTAGACGCAGCTGGTCCAACTGAAGCCACGTACGACTTTGAGTTTGGGTATGAGCCTGGAGATTTTTGAAAGTTACTCCGCGATGCGAATTTAGGTTCCGCTCCCAGTTTATGGTTGAAAGAACCAGTAACAGGTTTAGAAGAAGACGGCTCACGGAATTGATCTGCCTTAACCTTAGCCAACTCGATCCGTTTGCACAAAGAAGTCAACTGTGATATCGAGGTAACGTCCTGTAGAGCTAATTCCCTGCTGTAATCGGGTCGGATGTTGCGAGTGAGGATGTCTAATTTTTCTTCTTCAGGCACCTTCTTGTTCAGCCTCTCGAACATTCCTAACACTACTGACACGAAGGACACAATAGACTCATCCCTAGCTTGAGTACGAGAACGAATCTCTTGGAGCAGTTTGAAATCCAGATCCGGAATGTCGAAGTCATCCCGTAGAGCTGTGACTACATCATGGTACGAGGTGAATTGTTCACGCTTAGAACGAAACCACGATAACGCCGGTCCATCTAAAATTTCAGGAAAACCGCGGAAAATACTCGGTTCCGAAATTTGCCTAGCGACACGCAATTCCTCCAAACGCCTTAAAAATAGTCGTGCACATGAGTTGCCGCTGTATTTGAGATTCAGGGAATTGACATTTAACTGCTTTTCAGTTTTATAAATTACTTTTTTAATCACCTTGGCAGTAACGTCATGAGAGCTGACGTCACTATCGTCATCGTCGGAATCCGAACCACTGACAGCCTGTAAACGCTCCATTATGGCGTTCAAAGTCACCCTGAGAACCTGAACATCCTCTTTGTCTGTTTGTAACCGCGAAACACGACAAAGAAGGTATTTGCAACGTGACAATAAACGGGATTTAGCAGAAGGTGACGGACCATCTTGCAATGCCTTTTCTATCTCTTCTACTTTGCGCTGAACTATTGAGATTTCTACCGAAGAATCAAAATTTCCAGAAAGACCTAGCTTTACACCTCCCTTCTGAGCAAGATCGGCAGTCTGTACTAGAACCTGTTGTAAGCTACTACGACGAGACTCTGGGTTTACCCTACAGCCTCTAATGACAAGTTCGTGTGAGATTTCGTCTTTTTTCAGGTGTGTAATATTAGCACCGGCTTGTATGAAATCCATTTTGAAAAGTTAACGGTTTGTTTCAATTTAGTCAAAAAAGAATTTAAGTTTCAAAACGGTAACAATTTTCTATGAAAATTTTAACTCAAATTCCAACTTTACAACTATAAACATTCTAACATTACAATAATAGCATTTGAGTTGCTATTATGAAAAAGATTTCCTAGTTTAAATTGTTTAAAATTACACCAAAGGTTTAGGTTATCAAATAACAAGCAGAATGAATGACTCTCCAATAGTCACTCCTTTTAAAACAACAGCTTAGTACTAATATTATATCAATCCAGTAAAAATCACAATATCAGTATATTGAAAAGTTTCAGTGTCAAAAGAACATAACAGTAGGTTTGTATTTAGCAGAACCTAGATAAATAGGTATATTTGTTTAGTATTGTCCAAGATAAAGTTTTTATATTTACCAGGTAATATAAAACCATTTAAGAAAACATCAGTACATTCGAGAAATTTTAAGTTTAAGTTATAAGTTATAACCATTTAAAGTTTTTCTCTTAATTAAAATATTAGTTTAAGTCCATAAGGAATACTTAAAGCTAACACAGAAAAATACCATAGTCACTACTCAGTTTCTTAAAAATAGTACCAAAGCAACCCTTTAATTAGAGAAACAGGTATTCCCTTAATATATGAAATGAATAAATTTAAATAATATTTATTTAGCTAATCTCAATCTGGCCAAACGTTGGGAACGCCACTGTAACACTTGGCAGTATAATACCAGGGCACCTAGGCAAGTCTGTGGTGAACATGAGAGGTTAAATTTAGGGTC
The DNA here is from genome assembly GCA_947049275.1 of Epinotia bilunana. Lineage (NCBI taxonomy): Eukaryota > Metazoa > Arthropoda > Insecta > Lepidoptera > Tortricidae > Epinotia > Epinotia bilunana. The sequence goes on along the minus strand of OX346266.1, from coordinate 1,187,200 downwards.
GTGTGTTTGGCTATGACCAGAGCGGTTAGTGTCATCAAAATTTATATTTTATGAGCGCCAGATGAAACCACCGACAAGCTTGAGGATTAGCTAAATAAAATCACAAAAATACTTTCAACAAATGGTTTATTAATATACTGTCACAAGGATGATAGTCCGTGAAAAAAGTTTTCTTATTTTAGACTTAAAGGATAACACTAGCAGTAAGATTATCTAGATGTTTTTAAAATTAGTAATTTAAGGTAGTTGAGTTGCTATGGCTGGGTAGACGCAGACATTACAAATATAAGGAATTAATTTACCGGGCGGTAGAGGTGACTCAAACCTCCATCTCCAACATCACAGGACAGCGACCCGCTCCGCAGTATGTACTTAAAACATGGCGACAAGGTCTAGCCAGGGGCTGGTCCCGCAGGGCAGATCAGGTGGACTGGTACACCTCAACGGCATACATAAGGGTGCTCTTCATTTAAGCGGAGACGTTGAGCATAAAACTTCCATAACAATACAAACTAAAAGAAAAAGAAAAAAAAAACCCTAGGACAAAACAATTGTCACAATTAGTAAAGAGTTGGTATCTGAGAATCTACATTTTAGTATTGAAACAGAAACAAAAGTATGCTTACCACGCGTGGTGGGTTTTTTCAATTAAAATATGTAGGTGGTTTTGGAAAATACATCAACACCGTGTGTCTGAAATGGACGAAATTCACACTTTGAATATCAAACAGAATGGGCTAAACACAGTCAGACACGAGTTAATGTGCAATTCGAAACACTCACCTGAGTAGTGAAAATGTGAAGAAAGTCCTGGACTATTATGTCCAGACCATGGTGAAGCTAAATTACGCAAGCTGGGCTGTTGGCTGGAACCAAAATGAAATACCAATTAGCACTAACACGACAGCAGACACTTAGGCCCTTGCTAAAAGCAAACACTTACCCCGAAGCGAATGAATTAGAGACCGGTACGGGAATACGCGGCTTTCACATCCTGGCTAAATTTGGAATGATCGAGGTCCTACAAATCCTCTCGAAAATGCAAATTCACACCACGTTCCGAATCACCGAACTCGGAGGAGGGCAGCGACCAACCAACAGACCGTGGACACTAACAATTTCCTAGTTTTTTAACGAAAACACTGCAAACTGACTCTAGGATGCGAGTAAAAGAAAAGAACGACGTCTGAGTATTTTCTTCCAGCAAACTAACACGAAAAAGATAAATAAACAAAGATTATGTTTGACATAGCAGCCAGTGTGTCATGCCTAAAACGAAACGTTCCTCGAGCGTTTTGTTCATGCAACCCAGGTAACATCGACAAATTTCAAACAAGACTTTTCCATAATTTCAATAGTTTAAATTTAGAACAGATGTGCTGCTAGGTAGACTACGATCTATAGATTTAAAAAATGTATATTTTGCCAAATTACCAATAGCTTTACTCCTAGGAATAAAAAACAAATGTCAACTTGACAGCTACGACTAATGCAACGAAACGCTTGCTTGACGGAAAGTATTTCTGAACTATGGACGAATGTTTACAATGAATTAAAAGTGTTATTTAGTGTACAGTATTAAGTGAAAGTGTCTCGGGTGCATTTCCCTTGGATTGTGAAGCTAAAATGCAAGGGAATACTCTCGTGACCGATGGGAAAATCCCCGTACTTAAGGTAATATGTAGATTGTAAAAGTGGGTCTCTCGGCTCGGCAACCACGAAGCCTTTTCGCGACTAAACTAGCTTATCCCTAACCTACGAAGTGTTACAGATTTTTGATTACATTTATTGGGGATTCCTGAAGTACTCATGTAGAACCATTAAATTTTAAACCGACAACGCTGTAAACAATTATTGCCGAATGACTTTCTTCCTTCTCTCTCTCTCCTCCATAGGTGGGGATAGAGCCGAGCAGTGACATGAACATAAACTGCGTGGAATGTTTGCGAATATCTGTGCATGAGTTTGAGAACTTCTACATTTTAAGTAGGTTAAGGAGCAAAGCAGCACCTACAATCCGCCCCTGCGGCACTCCCGACACGCTCCGCACAGCAATGACGTAGCTTCGCTACGTTTCGCGACTGGCAAGCGGCGCGCGCGTCGCATACTGATGGGCGCTGAATGCCGATGTAGGTACGTGCGTATCGTGTGCGGCATCCCGATTAGGAAGTGGACGGGCGTTGCGGCGGACTTTGGGAAATTTTGAATTGATTAGGATTTGCGACTTTTGATTTCGATGCTTTGTTGATTGCTATTGCTTTTTTAAGGAAGAAGTAAAAGTTAAGATTTGTATCTGTTTTAAGTTGTAATTATAATCTGTCTCGTAAGCCACGTAACGTAAATGTAACCGATGATCATAGGTTAGTTTGGTGCGGTAACTCTTCGATTTTTTGTATGTCCGTCTTCTTTGTTTCGCTGGTTTCTTTTCTTCTCCGGCCACGTAGTCCTACTACTTCGTCCTACTGATAGGACCACATGAACTTTTTTCCTGATCCGATTAACCCGACCAGGGTTAATCGGACTACACGGAATTGTAATTCCACGTCAAACATCAAAAATAAAGAATACCTAGATGCTGAATGCATCACCATCGTCTTTTTATTTCTCTACTGAGGAAGGACTCAAAACCGAGCCTAGTCATAGAAGATAACGCCGCCGTAACACGTGCTAATTGTCTCATGTGACGTGATGTAAGCTCAAACAAAACATAGTAGTTCGCGGTAAAGTTCTAACTACATTATCTAATCAACAGATAATTTCACCATAGCAACACCGGCGTGCCAAATATCGTAAATCCAACTAACAAAGTTCTAACTACATTATCTAATCAACAGATAACTGCACCATTGTAGCAACACCGGCAAATATCATAAAACCTACTTATAAATGCGAAAGTTTGGATGATTTCTACTAAAACACACAAAAACGGCTGAACGGATCAAGAACATTATATTATTAGAAAGTAAAATTATACAAGGCGTAACAAAAATGTGGTATGAACCGATCAAGGGCTTACCGTTAAGCCCTAATTTTTTTTGAAGCGATTTTTTTTTACATTTCTATGGAGCTTGTCGCCCCAGTCGGCCAATGCTCCATACTAAGGTGAAAAAAAATCGCGTCAAAAATTTTTTTTTTCTATTTTTTCTTATCAGGACACGATACCTGTTAAGCCCATGATCGGTTCATACCACATTTTGTTACACCCAGTATAGTTGTTTATAATATTATGAAATAAATAAATCTAATCTAATAACATATGTATATACTTTTTATCCCAGTAAAAGTCCAAAAGGAAGCGTCCAACGCGAATGAACTCGCGGGAAACAGCTAGTCCGACATAAACTATTCCGCTTATCACAAATGTTTATCATCAGACAAACAAAAGGAAATGAAAGAATTTGTCGCAATTTGTAGAACTTTAGACAAGATCTGAAATCCTATCAAATTGTTTGTTTTTGCAAAATCGCTCCTGTCGCTTTGACATTAAACTGGAATTTAAATAAACGTAAACACCAGTTGTCAACAATAAACTCGGATTGCTATCCCTTCGAGAACAGTTGACTCGAGTCGCGCAGGTGAAATCTACCACATTGACCCTGTTCCCACGGGTAGCAAAAAACCTGACAATACCACCCTTCCTAACAAGGTTACCTTCCTGACCTTGGAGACAGCTGGCGGCAGATGGCGCCGTGACGGTCGGAAGGGTTTAAAAACAAAGGGTTGAGGTGGAGGGTAAGACTTGATAATTGTCCATGGGAGATTTGGTGCTCATATGAATCTGTATTATCATTAAAATGTCTATCGGAACGATCAGTGTTATGTTATCAATGGACCCGATTCTACAGTGGCCTCTAAACTTCCTAATTTTATTTAGGTGTCGCTAAAACACTTTGCTATTCTATGAGCAGCTGTCATAATCAAATGACAGCGCTAATTTGAATCTGACGTTTCTTATTTTAGGCGGTCTATACAACTTACTTAGCTGCCTAAATGCTACTCTAAATGTTTTTTTAAATCTGCCGCCTAAATTATGTCTAAAAATTAGACAATTTAGTTTTAGAATCGGGTCCTATAATTCTATAAGTACTAATAAGTATTATAAAAAGGAAAAGTATGTGAGATTATAGCTTTGTAAGCTTATCGTACGTCGTTCTTCAGTACCTTGAATGACTTGCTTCGACGAATCTTGATTGCATTCTTCCGCCCGCGACTTTGTCTGCGTTGACCCGGGATGAAAACTATCCTATATTTTAATCCTGGCTATACTCAAAATTTCATCCACATGGGTTGAGCCGTTTAAGCTTGATTGAGTAACAAACATCCAAACTTTCGCATTTATAATATTAGTAGGATCATTTATTGGTTGATCCTCGATTTTAATAGTTAATTGGTAGTTTACCAATTGCAAGGGAAGTAGAAATTTAGATTTTTGTTGTTGTACAAAAGGCTACAATAGGGCTGCCAGCAAATAAATCGCGCCTATACGGTTAAGTATCTGCAATTATACGAAATTTAGTTCGCATTATACATAACCATTCTATAAATCGATTTTTCATTATAATTTCATAAAATTAACATTCTGACCTGTACATTGATTACTGTTTAGTTTTTTTTATTACAAGTGAAATATGTAGATTCATGCCGTATTCTTTGTATCGTATTATACGGAATGATCATGTATACAAGATACTCTCCGATTATACATATTTTGTATCCAAATATACGATCTGGCAGCCCTGGCTACATACGCATATTGAAATGTCCAAGTGGAGCTTATGTGCATTGCCGGCCTTGGTGTATAAATAGTATGACCTTTACTTGCAGTCAAAGTTGATACTTACTCAGTACGTAATAACTCGTTTATTAATATTTCTGTAAGTACACATGATAGTCACGCTATATGAATGACATAAGTTAATTTTTATGATTATACCATTATGAAACGTATGATTCTATAAATTAGATGTATAATCGTTTGAACAAAGTTGATTTGAGTTAAATGGTTCCAGATAGGTTTGTGAGGAAGGATGAAGAAGGATGTCAACTACATTATTAAGAGTCCTGACTGCCAAATGCCAGTGCTGAGTACACTTCACCCCTGAGTACAGTTGGTTTGCTTGGATTGAACTGATGTCTTAGAGTCCGCAGTAAGCTCGGCCGAATTTCACCTTCCCATACAAACGTAGTTACGCTCTCATTTTAAAACTACGTGTTGGATTGTGGTGAAACTTTGCATATACATTGAGATGAGGTATATCTATGTCTGTAATTAGTTTATATGGTTCCAGTGTATAAAACAAACCTAAAAACAGCAAAAACAAGTTTTGTATGAAAAACATAAATTCCCTGTATTTTTTTACTATGGTATCTGAAGCTTTATAAACTAATTACAGACATAGATACACCTCATGTCATTGTTTATGCAAAGTTTTGTTACAATCCAACACATAGTTTTGAAATGAGAGCGTAACTACGTTTGTATGGAGAATCGAGCTTACTGCGGACTTAAACGTTACGAGATGATATGAACTTATATGATATTAGGAGTATGCGGAATGTTAATATCTTCACTGGTGTAGAAATTCTGAAGTTTATGTATATAGGTTCTATCTTTGACAGTGAGTTATTTGCTTTCTTTTGGAATTGTTTGCCTTGTAGGGGCTTAATTGCAATCCGTAATTAAAACATTACAAAATTACAACGTTTTCTTTCCTATACAACAGAAAATAATCCTAAGTCTGGAATAATACAAAACAGTCCTAATCTAATAGGGCGTTCTACACGATAAGTAGGTACTTCAAAAAAAATGTATATCTAAAACTTTGTGGACTTCGTAAAACCTATTAGAATTAAAATTCGGACATACGGTACGATCCGGCAAATGAAATTTAGTGATCACGATATACTTCTTACACTGATCCGACCTTTCCAATTTTCTTTATCTGACACAAACTCAATGGCTCCTTGCATAGTTCTGTGACGTGATGTGCAGTGCAGTGATTTAACCATAACCTAATAGCTAAACTGAGCCTTAATAAAAATAAAAATGATTTTTTTCTTGGTGCGACTCGCACGGCTGAGGAAGGCACTTGTCCCACCGCCGGCGAGTAGCGAGTACTCTTATAGTAATTCTTACTCGCTTTAACTCGCTTGAGCGATTAGCACGTAGTAACACTCGCTCACTCGCCGGCGGTGGGACAGGTGCGTTACAGGGGAAATATGCATATTGTCTCTTGAATTTATGTATGTAAGCACTTTACTGTGTTCAAACGCCAAAACAGTTAACTGACCATTCTGTATTTATATAGAACCTTATTACAACGCACACTAAGTGCACGGATGGTCAGTTAACTGTATGGGCGATGGGAACAATAACATGTAATGCCGGAATTACATTACGAAATTAATGGCTTGAAATTAAATTTCGTGACACTAGTTTTACCAACAGTTTCACGTGTAATTTAATATTTTCGTAATGCATGCATTAATGAATTTCATGCAAATCAATTTCGTGCCCTGCTGCGCGATCTTTTGGTAAAATTAGTGTCACGCCACTAATTTCGTAATGTAATTGAGTTAAGGCCTCCATCCACCGAACGCGTGTCGTGCGCGGCGCGTGTCGGGCGCGGTTGAAGCGGTATATTCACTCCGCAAGCGGGCGGCGTGTAGCAACGCGGGCCCGCGGGGGTCGGCCGCGTCATGCCTCTCTCACTACCAACACATTTAATATGTATCTCACTATCTCTATCACACTCGGCAGCGCTTTACACGCGACGCGCACGACACGCGGCCGCGCTGCCGAGTCGTAACTTTAGCGCCGCGAGCCCGCGCGGGCCCGCGTTCGGACCGCGTTCGATGTGTGTTTGAATTGTAGTATCAATGCTTTACAACTTGCGCGGGCCCGCGCAGCACACGCGCCGCGCACGACAAGCATTTGGTGGGTGGAGGCCTTAAAGCGAACCGAGTTTTTGAATCAATATAATGCGTCTGTTTATAATAATATGGTTTCAAAAAATAGGAATAGTAATCTTGAGGCTTTTCTGCAACGAGATCAGTGATTCGAAACATGATTAAGCAATTTTCGCTCGATAGAAAAAAATCACGAACATAGGTCTAAAAAACATTAAAAATATTCGTAACAAATTATGCACAAACGCTAAAAATATTAAAATTGTTTCTAACAATCGGCAATACGGTGTTTAAGAGAACTCAGTGATACTTTTTTATTTATTTAAACGGCCGAAGAATTAAATTTAAAAAACATGATATCCGCGCTTCCGAGCACGCACTTCCATTTCACTCACGCTTATGCTCAGTGAGAGGGAGAGAAGACCATGAACCTACGGCGCCTTAAAGTTTGCGACTTTCCTGCATGGTTATCACAAGACGCGATGTAGTTCGCGGCGAGATAGAGTATCAGTCTCTTACTAATTAGAAAACAAAGAAAGAGACGGATAGTCTATCATTACAAGACGGCGCGTGACACAAATCGCGCGCCGTCTTGTGATGATACTCGTGCCCTGCGTATAATCGATGGAAAATCAGTAGACTATCCTGCTCAGGCACTATTTAAACAACATAAAATTCTCACCTTACCATACCTGTACTGAATGCTTGTGTGTACGTCAGAAACAATTTGCATGACTAAGCTAAGTGCACCTAAGTGTGGTCGCCCGAGCCGCAGGCGACCTCTGCTGATCGTCCCGAGTCGCCGGCTGGCTAAATCACGACGGTCACTCAGCGTCACGGGGCCAATCCTATACAACTCGGTCCCAACAGACATAAAAAAACTAGCAATAATAGTATGTTCAAAAGCAAGCTTAAATCATTCCTTTTGGAACAGGCGTGTTACTCAATCCGCAGCGGAACCAAGGTAACTGATATAGCCCTCCGAATCGCTAAACTTAAGTGGCAGTGCAGCACATAGCACGTAGAACCGATGGCCGATGGGGCGGAAAGGTTCACGAGACAAAAAGGTAGCCTGTGTCACTCTCCATCCCTTCAACTATATCCACTTAAAAAAACACGTCAATTCGTCGCTCCGTTTTGCCGTGAAAGACGGACAAACAAACACACACATACACTTTCCCATTTATAATATAAAAAATATATATATATTAGTATGGATTATATGTTGACGACCGTTTACGTAACGTTTAGCCTAGTTGGTAGTGACCCTGCCTACGAAGCAAGAGGTCCTGGGTTCGAATCCCGGTAAGGGCATTTATTTGTGTGATGAGCACGAATATTTGTTCCTGAGTCACGGATGTTTTCTATGTATTTAAGTATTTATTTACCTATATAAGTATGTCTATCGTCGTCTGGTACCCATAGTACAAGCTTTGCTTAGTTTGGGACTAGGTCGATTTGTGTAAGATTGTCCCCTAATATTTATTTATTTTATTTATTTATGTATGTAAGTGACGATCATGTACTCGTAACAGTACCTAACCTATTGACTTGTAAAATGTATTTTTTACCAGTAAAGATCTGTATTCTGAGGGTGGTATTCCGCTTGTCCAAGATCTTTGTCCAATGTGTATTTGCGTCTCACATTTTGCTTAAAGAGTGAGTGAGACGCCATGCACATTAATTGTTTAGAGATTATATTAGATATTAGATCTTGGACAAGTGGAATACCACCCTGCGCCACACTTCGCCCGAATGTTGTTGCCGTCCTTGTCTAAAGTATATTATACGTTAGACAAGGACGGCAACAACATTCGGGCGAAGTGTGGTACAGAGTACAGAGGTCCTACCGTGGTAACGAACTTCGTGTATCTCCGTCTCTGTCGCATTTGCTAATTCGAGTGACAAATAGAGAGATACACGATTACCCGTCAAATTGACAGTAAATGAAGACGATTTTTTAACTCCGTAATGACCCGCATGGGTGGTTTTAAGCGCGACGCATCGAAAGACAATTTGTTGTCATGCCATTGTTATATATCCCTTTAAATTGTTTTTGAGCGTGACGAATTGCAGTCTTTATCCTATTTGTTATGTTCGCGGAAATTGCCTGTCAATTCGCAGAAACGATACTCAGCGGGACATACTAATACTGAATAAGTACTTAAACTTTATGATACATTGGGTGAATCAACTTTTTGCCGCAGCTGGTTGCCATGGTTACGTCTCCTGAGTCACTTTTTGAAATTGACTAACAGGTTTTGACAACTTTTGAATGGGCCCCTAAACAACATTAGAAGTCCATTTAAATAAATAAATAATAATAAATGCTTATTTTATTTATTATTAGGAGAACCAACAGCTAACAATTCAAAATAATAATATAAGCTAGTTATATAACCTAAGTAGCAGAAAGCCAATTAAAGGTTATTAGGGAACAATCTGAGACAAACCGAACTAGCCCCATAGTATCTAAGCTTAATAAGGCGTGTGTGTATGGGTGATAGCCTACGATATATTGAATACCTTGATAACTATATGGTTTATCCTTGCAATCATTACTCATGGAGTACATAATACATAGAACACATCCAAGACTAAGAAACAAATATTCATAAATATTGTAACAATTATTCTAAGAAACTTTGTCATAATCATAATCATAACATAACGGACACAATAACAACAAGAAAACGTTGATGGACCTGACCCAAATTCATGTTGTTTGCTTTGAAACGTAGAATTTTGTTATGTTGGATCAAATACTCTTAATAAGATCAGGTATACATACACTTAATTTCTAATGGCTTACACTGGCCTGTCATATTTTATGGCCATTGAGCATTCTTGGAATCAGAATTGTCGAGGCTGATTGGCAGAGTTTTATTTATTGATTTTTCCTAATTAGCCAACAGGCTTCCTCATTCTGTAATCTGTAGTACGAATGGTAAATCCCTAACTGTATAATTTAATTAAGTTTGAAAAACTTTTTCTCAATTTTTAATACATTATTTATTTTAGATCTGGTATTTTGTTCTAGGGATTTGTCCTCCAAAGATTGTCTTTAACACTTTAAGGGCCCATGACGGCACAATTCTGCCGTCATTCTTAAAAAGACAGTCATCTACAAGTAAATTGTATGAAGAAGACTGCCTTTTAAAAAAGTACGGCAGACATATGCGTCAGACCACTGCACACTGTGGTGACTTTCCGCTACATACGAGGAAAACCACGGGATCGGCTACGAGCGTAGCGCGTAGCGATTCTTGGCAGTGAATGGGTTAACCTATCCATCTTAGTTTGCACCAAACCGTCTCTTCGTAAGCGGTGTTCGTTAAATTTAACTGTATGGAAAGTTTGAAAAGTTTCTGTGGATTGACCGCTGCCGATCGGTCTGAAATCGTAAGTTGGTGCAACCGCGCCCGCCCTTAATGTTCGATTCCGCGTGCACGATTAGCACGAGTATTTGTTTCTGGAGACTATTAAATTAACGTATGTAATTTATCTATAAGAGTATGTAAGTATACTGTTGCCTAGAAACTATTTCTACGAGCCTTATTAAGCTTATTGTGGAACTAGATCGATTTATGTTAGATTGTGTCCTAATACCGTGTCCATGTGTCGTGTCGGATTGGAATATTAGCACCACCCCCTTCCCGTGAGTCTCATAAAAGTTGACTACGGTATAGGTGCGTGATGTGGGTGATAGTCTAGCATGCTGTCACTGTAATATCATAATTTTCTCTGCTTTTGAACCAACTACTGATAGAAGAGGCACTGAAAAATGTTATTTCATAATTTGTCTAAAGTCTGTCTCTTTCGAAGGGTTCTAATGAGAAAGACACCGATATCTGTCTTGTGCTAGACGTGCTGGCGTGTATGTACCTATGTCTCGTACAGTTGCGCCACATGAGTATTTATCTCTGATGTTAGTTTCTATTAGCGTCGTAAAGGCGTCAGCGGGTTTCGACGGAGTACGGGAGGCGACTTGAGGGATAACTATAGAATCCCTCGTTTCGCTCAAGATTCAACCTCAGAATCCCGCTTAATCGAAATCTTTCACTTCTCTCAGGACAATATATTGCCCTCGCCGTAAATTATCATTTTGCTCCCTCGAGACATAATCTACTATTTTTACATTGTAATCTGGACACAAGGCATTTCCTTCCAATGTGTTCCTTCTAGGTACTTTACTACGAGTATTAGGTAAATCGCGACACTTGGCCGCACCGCTAGCCGCGCCTAAACAAGCCTGTCACGTGACACGGCTCATGTAAACAAGGATGTTGGTTCAGGTGCGGTGGGTACAACGCTATGCCCTGCCCATACAGTAGGTCTTGACTGTAGCTGGTATGCTGTTAGAAACTTGAACGGCTTTAGTTAGATCTTGCAGTAGTTGCAAAGGGGTTATGACCAGGTCAATTATCTATTCTGTGCCCAGGTGTTACCATTAAAGATACCACCTATATGATATCAGTGCGAATTTCCTAGAGAACTTTGGGGGCATCAGGCGGGAATATCTACAATTTAAATCCACAGGCTTTGCTTTAAGATAGACCGGTAGAGAATTTTATATCACTAAGTTCGCCTTTTGTTCTTCTTTTGTGCTAAAGATTAAATAAATGAATATCTTTTTTTTAGTGAAGTGACGACGGTATGTACGTATAATGATACCATCTTGATGGTGAGCGTCACCACCAGCACACCAGAAGAATCACAAGTTGTGTTCACATAGCGTTCTTCGCTTAAAGCACACAATTTTTGCCACTTTCACTGCCGCCTATGCCGAAGCCGCTTTCCGCTCCTTAGAAGAAAGCCACAGGATCGGCTACGTAGCGCGTAGCGATTCTTGGCAGTGAATGTTGTCTTGGCGTAGAGCACCGTGGGGTTAGACGGTAGTCCGGGCGGTTCCCGGGAGTCCGTTATACCCGTCCCGGTTCCCCAGCCGGGCGGGACGAGTAAAAGGATTTCCTTGCGAAAAAATTGATCTCTTATCAGTTTTCTTCATCACTCGTCAGTCACATTAGTACTTCAAACCCAGCCTACTGTGCTTTCCGCTATGCATATGCCAGCAAGCACACTAGTTTATTGCGAAGGATGAATCAGCAACATAATGGTTGGGAAACGCTGTTCTGTTCTGAAACGAAAACATTAAGACGTTGACTCAACGAGTTTGAGTCAACGCGAGTGATACTGCGTTGGTGCGCTTTGTTCTATTAGTCAACACAGGTCTAAAGTTGATTTGTCTGCATTTCCCTTTTTTTAATTTTTTAATTTATTTTCAAGAAGGTACATAAACACATATTCAATTTCACTCGCCAAACTGACGGAACAGTTTGTTGGCGAGTAAATTTGAGAATTGGCGAGTAAATTTGAAATGATGAGAACAGAAATGAATTTCTGTTTAAATTGTAACCACCTTATTCATAATACTTAGCGTAACTCTGTTAACTAATATATGTTTGGTCCCTTTAACAGATAAAGAAACCCTTTTTAATTTAATTTAGTTACTTAATATTAGTTATCATCTTGTGTACACCTTAGAAAATAAATAATTTCAGACGAACGAATTTGACATCATAGCTAAAATAGGTTTCATGAATTTAAATTAATATTAATGATTAATGCCATTACTTGAATCTTATCTATTAAACATTTCCGTTTGACACTGTCATTTTTGTGTACTTCTTAAACAATAATCAATTTGTAGGTACAGTCGAGTTCTCCAATATCTACACAGACAACTGTTCAAAAATATCTATACAGAGACTTTATCGTTACTGACATAAGGTACAAGTGAAGATTTTTTTGAAAGGTTGTCTGTATAGATATTGGAGAACTCGACTGGTACAGCTGCACTGATCTGATATGCCGTTGTCATAAATTTGGTTATGTGCTAGAGCGAGTAAGCGCGTGCAGTCAATTTGTTCATCCAATCCTCATCAATAAGTCGGTTAGCGTTTAACCGACTAGGATGTAGTGTTTTGAGTTAGAGCTCGCCCGAGCCTTAACGTCTCGAGGCACCAGAGCTAAGGCGAGCCTTTTTAGTAGCATAACCCTTGTCTTAGCTTTAACGGCTTGAGTCTTCAAGGCTCCGCCGAGCGTTAAACCACAACACTACTCGGATGGGATGTCCTTTCCATCTATTAACAAAACAAGGAATTCTCCCAAATTCTTAAAACCGTCCTTGAAACTATCTACACCCTTTGAAACAGCCATAATTCTGCCACAAAGCTGGCCGAACAATAAAGCTAAACTAAAAGTGAAAGTCGGTATCGTAAAATGTTAATTTCGTCCGTTTCATTAATGCCGCTCACTGAGCCAGATATGCAGAAATACCCCAAGAATTATCCAATTTATCTACGAAACGTTGATATTTGTAGACGTGGGAAAAATATATATCATTCTTGATTATATTATCTTTAATAACACAGCTTTCGATACACGATTCATAACACTTCGCTCGATACAATTAATTCGCAAAGTAACCTCAAATTCGAATGTTTACTCCAACTTTACTTGCTTTTTTACTACGTGACACTATGAAAGAAATAAAGGAACAAAAGCAATCATAACTAAACTAGTAATTCGTCAGCTTCCGAATTTCAATCATTTGAGGCAATATTTTTATAATTTAAAAATTCAATCGTATTAACATGTCGACTTACGGCCTGCAATGTCTTTCTCCGTCACTCTTTCGCAATGTGACAGTGATCACTGAGCGGTCGTGCCTGACGGACCTGTACTACGTTTTCCCAAAAATATATATTTTAAGATATTATTCGATTACAAAAAACAATGGAAAACGGGAACGTAAGTAAAAATTGATATTTACTATACACTGAAAAGAGTATTTGTTTAGCTTTATGATTACTAAGAATAAACATTACAATCCTCACTATGCATATACTTTAGAATTTCACCCGCTAAAGGTAAGCATTGGCAGCGCAATGGTTTCAGCGATAGGAATAAAGGCGACCTTCAAACGTCGAGAGTTCGAATCTCAGCACGTCTAAACTTTTTGTTTTTTTTCTTCGGGAAAATGAGAAAATTGAATATTTTCACAGCCGAACAAAATACTAAATCTTCGGACTACATGGAGTGAGTATAATTATTTGACTTATATGCTGTTTTGCCCCTACCTCCGTAACACAATACAATTTATCTTTATTTACAGACTGCAAATGGAATCTCCGATTTTATCAACTGCTGACAAAGTAACGAGTAAGTTCTAGTAGACTTTATTTATCCTTATAAATATAAAAATACCTACCTACGTCGCGCGTAACTTCGTGCGTTGCGATAAATACCTCCCTACCCATAGCGGCGGCGTAAGAAAAGATTGGTTAGATACCTAATGATTTTCCATCGGCGCAGATGCTCATGTCTTTATGCTTCGAACTTCGAATTGAACTTCTCAAATATTTGGACATATTTTGTACCTACGTATTTTCTTAAATTGCTACAAGTACACCTACTTAGTAAATGATCGCCAAAAACTAAATAAAATGTCGTCAATAATATCGTACGGGATACATTATAAGGAATAAAGGCCCCCATCCAGTCATTTGATATTGACCAAGATTATTGAAGAGGTAAATATACACTGATAAAATGCAATAGGGTTGCCTGAGTAAGTCCCGGAAATAAAATCCCGGGACTTACCTTTTATCCATACTTTCGTTATTTTTAGGATATTGTTTATATATCCTAAAAATATATAGGAGTGTTTTTTAGGATAGATATATTATTATACCCTACTAATAGTGTATGTATTGTTATGAAAGTAAATGTACACTGATAAAATGCAATAGGGTTGCCTGAGTAAGTCCCAGAAATGAAAATCCCGGGACGTGCTATCCGCATTTTCGTAATTTTTTAGGTATTTTTTCTATGAACTAATAATTATTTTATGTAGGATTTCCTTTTCTTGAGAGTGTTGAGCAGTTTTCTATTTCAACAATAAAATAAAACTGATCACCTTGGGCAATTATTTACATTTTCAATTTCTCATTTTAGAAAAGACAACCCAGTGTCAATAAGTGACCCGCATGACTTTTTGGAAAGATTGTGTTCCTTTTCCAATTGTTTTAAAGATATCGTCTACTTGTCTTTTCCGTGTTTAGTTGTTCTTTCCTCTGAAGTTTAATGCTGCATTGGGTTTATGTTTGTAAATAGATTTAATAAATAGCAATAGACTAATGAGTGAATCCATTTATTTAATATCGGTTTTAACAGTGAGGCGACCAGCTCAAACATCTTGAACCCACGCCTCGCACAGATGGATGACACTTATCAGGTTCCTAGTCTATTAGAGGAAGAAGGTATCCATGAAGTAGGTGATTCATGCTAATTATGCTTATTGATAGTATGCAGATATCAATATTATCCTTTGTATTGACTACCTAGCTAGAATAACATTGTTTTAACTTCGTGTGCTAGAGTTGCGTCGTAAATTGATTTATCACAGGATTTTTATAGTCTATTCTATTTATCTCGTTGGTTCCTTACCTCCGGTGCTTTATATGTATGTACATGACAAATTGTAAACTAACACATCCAATATATTTTCAGTTACAAATATCGTTCGAAGCGGAAAAAGAGGTTCCTGACAAAACAGTTGGTCGAAGAATTGTCGCAGTTAGTATTTTTTTTACAAAACTACGATCGATTGATCTGTGTAGAATTAGGTAGGTTGCCCCGGAACCGCCGAAACACGACACCCTTCGGCCAGAAGTCAGAAGTTACGCGCACCATAAACGAGCTGAAGTGCACGTAGTGGCGCGACCGCAGCTGGAAAACCCTCCGCGATTAGCCAGTCTTCTGGTAAATAAACTCTACCATATCATCAGCCGTGGCAGAGTAATGCAGGCGCGACGAGTACAGCACCTTACTAGGTGTGGCAACCCGCAGACCAGAACCAACCGGCTGTCTTTCGCGGCTTGCGCTTTCTTGACACCGACGTGAAACCTACATCCACATCGGTGCGAGGGGCTTTCTCTTTTGGAGGACTCCGATCTTCACGCACTCTTGAAGGTGCGTCTCTCCGGTTGGCTGCAACAGGCTGTCCGGCAACGACGTCAGCATAGCGATGACGTCGTGACTTCGAGGAGGCGGCGGAGGAAGTCGCGCCCGCGCACATAGCACGTAGAACCGATTGCCATTGGGGCGGAAAGGTTCTTGACGACCACGTACCGGAATACGCGGTGCGTGTAGTGTGTTATTAGTGTTTAGGCCACAAGCTGGACTCGTGACCTGGTAAAGGTCGCGGGAGTCCGCTGGATGCGGGTGGCGCAGGGCCGGTCACTTTGGTACTCTTTGGGGGAGGGGTCCAGCAGCGAACGTCTTTCGGCTGATATGATGATGATAATGATGATTAAGTTAAACATACGTATGGTTTTTCCGGTATTTCAATATCGGACCAAATCGGACAGAATCGGACCAATATCGAAATATCGGAATCCCGGGATTTGTTATTTGTTGTTAGGTGGAAACATGGGCAGGGCATGCAATAACGGATCATTATAAAATTCCGGGATTGATTTCCGATAATGAGTGCCAATCCCGGGATTTCGATATTAATGCGGATTTTTGGGATTTATGCTTAAAAAAGCTAAAAGCTTTGAAAATGATGTTGAATTATTATCAGAATCTTCTTTATAATTAAATTAAATTAAATATTCGCAATCTGGGATAAAGAACTCATTTTTATCACATATCAGAATTATTTACATGCCAACACTCAATATTTACCTGATATTAGGTACACTTCGTTGGTAGGGACATAGTAAATAAGTAAAATATTAACTGTGTAATTTGAACCAACAAATAGACGGACAACAAAGTGATCTTACGATCCTACGGTACCCTAAAACATACTTGATTTTATTGATGCCCCAATTTTTTATAAATATCGATGATATACCTGCAGAGGTACACCTAATAATGATATTATATAAAAGTTGCCGTTATTTTGTTTAAATATAAACTGTATGTACGTAGGTACAGAAGTATTATTTTTTGTTAATATTTATCGTACTTACCAATTAAATTTTTTAATGTTTTTGAAATAAGAGTTGACTATTCAAATTAATATTTAATTTACGCTTAGTTTTATTTTATTGTTCCAAGTTAACTTTAACGCCTCTATCTCTATCTATAAGTTCCACTATGCTTTTTTTCGGTCTTTAGTACTACGTTTTACAAATCAGTATCCTGTTAGTTCGTTTAAGTCGTCACTTCTTACGTGGCGCTGTTGTATCGTCATTGTATCGAGGGGCGAGACGAGTGGCGTGAGGAGGGGCTCGATTTTAGATTTCATTTGGGTACGGGAGCGGCCTTAACCGTTATCCTTTGTCGGCTAGATGAGTTATAGTCGGGGTCTATTTGACTGGGCTTGGTGTGATACTTGTAATATTGTTCCTGGAGAACCAGTGAGTGACACGTTTTTTTTTTGCGACTCGGTCCGCGTGGAACTTGTTGATATCGTACCTAGCTCCCAATTTCATCCCCTTAGGGCTTAGGGGATGATTTCCGGAATAAAAACTATCCTATGTCCTTCCCTTGGACCCAAATTATCTATACCAAATTTCACCTAAATTGGTTCAGGGGTTTAAGCGTGAAGAGATAACAGACAGACAGACAGACACTTTCGCATTTATAATACTAGGTTCTGCCCGCGACTCCGTCCGCGTGGAACTCGTTCATATCGTAGCTCAATACAAACTTTCACCCCCCACTTCATCCCCTTGGGGGGTGATTTCCGGGATAAAAACAATCCTACGTCCTTCCCTAGGACTCAAACTATCTCTATACCAAATTTCATCCAAATCGGTTTAGCGGTTTAAGCGTAAAGAGGTAACAGGCAGACAGACAGACGGACACACTTTCGCATTTATAATATTAGTATGGATTAGTATAGATTTAGCAACAATTTTACTTATAAAATAAGCCGTCAATTAGTACCTAAATATTGATTCAGAAAGCTCGTAAGAAGTGCTCACAAATATCTAAACATGTTTCTAATGCCACGGCAATAGTGACGTGTTCAGATATTTGTGAGCACTTTGGCCGCTCCGATATATTTGATGGCGACTGTATAAAATTTTATTGACTCAAAAAATGACACATATCACGGAGGATATGTGTAATTTTTTGAGTCGTACAAAATCTTGCAATTTCTAAATTAAAATGTAAGATATCTTCAACGCCATGGCCACATGATATCACAAATATCCGCTCACTTGATTTCGAATTTTGCGAAAGGGTTGGTGAGGTAGGGCACAGCGAAATGTCATCCCGCTCGAATCTGGAGCAGCCCAACTGGGGAAGTATAACCTCCGCCTTGCAGAAGACAGCCATAATGACACTAATACTTGCTCTGTAGTAGTGTTGTGTTCCTGGAGGTGAGCAAGGTCGCCAGAGCTCCCGAGGGTGCGTTGTATTGAGAGCGAGGGAATTTGTTCCTTCAGCTGTCGAATCAATCATATGAAGGGTCTGCAACGCCCATGTTACTCATTTGGAGTTGCATGCGTCTATAGGCTGCTGTGTCCGCTTACCATCAGGCGGGCCGTACGCTTGTTTGCCACCGTAGTTGTATAAAAAAAATTGCCTACATTGTTTTTTTTTATCAAGGGGTGAGCGAAATTGGCAACTGTGGTTACCAGAGTAGAGAGCAAGTGAGTAGATATATGTACGAGTAATTGTAAATTAATATCTTATGTATATTACTAGCTGATGCCCGCGGCTTCGCCCGCGTGGTTATAGGAAAAATGTAACATATTGAAATTTTCCCGTGGGAATTAGAGGTTTTCCCGCTGGAAAAAGTAGCCTATGTCACTCTCCAGCCTCTAAACTATCTCCATACAAAAAATCACATTAATAAGACGCTCCGTTGCGACGTGAAAGAAGGACAAACAAACACACACACACACTTTCGCATTTATAATATTAGTATGGATGACACGAAACAAGTCGTGTTTTTTTTGATGTTATAGTTCCGGGTATTTGAGTTTTTACGTTATCCGTTACAATTTCGGTACTATTCACAATTCATTTCTTTTAACACTGATACAATGAACAGCTTCTACAAACAAAGACGGTTACACCCCTTATTGCAATAAAGTTCAATGTCCTTTACCAGAATGTAAATTGTTACCATTTCCCCTAATTATTCATAAGAAATCATAAAACATCCTACTTTCGCTCGTCCTTCGCTCTTGGACAAATTTCGTTGTTTTATGACCGTATTTGAAGTAACTGTTGGCATTGAGTTTCATTGTTTTTTTTAGCTTCTTTCAGAAGACAATACGCCTCTGCTACCAACCAAGTCGTAATAAGATGCGTCACAACACAAATAACTTTTCCCCTCACTGCCTCGGAAAGCCGTATTTTATCCTTCACTAGCGAGTCGCCCCGGCTTCGCACAGGTACTATATTATACATATAAACCTTCCTCTTGAATCACTCTATCTATTAAAAACCGCATCAGATTTAAAGATCTAAGCATACATAGGGACAGACGGCGGGAAGCGACTATGTTTTATACTATGTACCATGTAGTGAAAACCAGTGGGCAAAAAACGCATTTTATCCACTAGTGGGGAAATTAATTTGACCTTAGAGAATGTTTAAGTAGCGTTTGACAGATAACAAAACTTAAAACGCCCATAATACAAAAAAAAACACAGATTATGTATATTTCTGTTGCCGCTATAACAACAAATAGTAAAAAACCGAATAAAATAAATATTTAAGAACTTTTAAAAAATTGATTGTTGCTGCCATCAGGCGCTGGGTCTCAAAATGTATGGGAACACTAAAATGCGACTCGCACTTGACCAAAATTCTACCTACTTGATATTAGTTAATGTTATTATTACTGGTAAATAAATTAAAAAAATATATTATGTACATAAATCAAATAAAGACCGGAAACTGTCGATTGTATTATTACTCCAGGCAAAATACGGTTTTGAAAAACATTAATTTATAATAGCGTTTTTTTTGTTGATTTCATTTGAAAATGTTATTCTAAGATGATATATTCAAGAATCCGACAAACTTTCCACCCGGAAGTAATTATGTAGATTTCAATGAAGCATGCATTGTCTTTTTTTATACGATTTATCTTGAATATTATAGAGCAAATGTAAATAAACCAAAATAAAGACAAAAATATTTATTAATATTTTTTCTGACTTTTCAGAAGTTAGTTAATTTATAATTTTTTTGATGTCTGAAATTTTGTCGGATTTTGTCGCTGGGTAACTATTTAATTGATAATATATCCGTTACACATAAAAAGTAAGCTATTATAAATTATTTCCAAAATTGACATTTTTTCCATACGAGTTGTCAGTTCATTTACTGGACTATATTGCAGTAAATCGCACATTAACATTTGATGATGTTTAGTTTATAGTTCCGTATAACGACTTAACGACGCGACGCATGTAATTCTGAAAGTAACTCCCATTTTTCAACTACTTGTAGTATAAAACGATATTATTTGCCAAACATAGTTCTAGGGAAACGGAAAGTATCCTATAAATTTTGATTCCCTTGAGAGTCGAAATATACGTTTTTTGCGGCATAAACAGCGGTATTTTTTTTAACGTTAACATTAAAGCTTGGATTTTTCAGAGCTTCAAGGGACTGTAGACTTGAGTATACAGGGCGTCCCAAACTTAAGGGACATGAAGGGGAAGTACCTTAAATATCGTAGATAGTGAATTTTGCTCAAAGAAGACTTTATGTTATTTTTAAAAGTTAGTAATTCTGCATTCATAGATTTTTCTAAAAATTACTTGCTTCGTCTGGGAATCGAACCGACTAAAATGTGAAAAAAAAATCACCCTTTTTTTATGATGCCAATCGAAAGAACAGCTAAAAAATAATAACTCTGCTTAAGTAACATAGTATTTTAAAATAAAGGAACAACGTGAAATTAATCATTTTAATCAAATAAAAAACATACATGAAACTGCCGTAGTCAATTAAGTAGGTATTTTTTTGTAAATTAATTAATTAAATGCTCAAAATGTGATCCCTCTTGTCTTACGCAAATCGCCAATCTATTTTATTAGATGGCCGGCCAGATCCCCGGACCTCACACCATTAGATTTCTTCTTTTGGGGATACGTGAAAGATATGCTATACAAAAAGCGATACGAGAACGTAGGCGAGTTGCAAACAGAATTGTGCCATATCACATCGAGTGTTCACCATAAAATGGCATTGAGTTTCATTGTTTTTTTTAGCTTCTTTCAGAAGACAATACGCCTCTGCTACCAACCAAGTCGTAATAAGATGCGTCACAACACAAATAACTTTTCCCCTCACTGCCTCGGAAAGCCGTATTTTATCCTTCACTAGCGAGTCGCCCCGGCTTCGCACAGGTACTATATTATACATATAAACCTTCCTCTTGAATCACTCTATCTATTAAAAACCGCATCAGATTTAAAGATCTAAGCATACATAGGGACAGACGGCGGGAAGCGACTATGTTTTATACTATGTACCATGTAGTGAAAACCAGTGGGCAAAAGACGCATTTTATCCACTAGTGGGGAAATTAATTTGACCTTAGAGAATGTTTAAGTAGCGTTTGACAGATAACAAAACTTAAAACGCCCATAATACAAAAAAAAACACAGATTATGTATATTTCTGTTGCCGCTATAACAACAAATAGTAAAAAACCGAATAAAATAAATATTTAAGAACTTTTAAAAAATTGATTGTTGCTGCCATCAGGCGCTGGGTCTCAAAATGTATGGGAACACTAAAATGCAACTCGCACTTGACCAAAATTCTACCTACTTGATATTAGTTAATGTTATTATTACTGGTAAATAAATTAAAAAAATATATTATGTACATAAATCAAATAAAGTTTTGCATGTTGCACTTTCCTCGCTACAGTGAGGTGAAAAGTTTTGTGTTACACACGGGTGCAAATGTATTTTACTTCTCGGGATTCAATTTTAGAACCACTCGCTTGACTCGTGGTTCAACTATAGCATCCTTTCGCTTGCTCGTGTTTCAATTCTACACTCGCGGGTAAAATACAACTTTGCACCCTTATATATTAACAAATAACTATTTTGTATTTGTTGGAAAGGTTGTCCCTATTGTTTCCTTCATGCCTATAGATAGTCCGATGTGGACATCATGGCATATTCCCAAAAATGCCCGATTCGAAAATATCCACTATATCAGCCTACCCCTGCTCACTTGAGCTAAGTTTTAGAACAAGCTTGGGGTAGGACATAATTATCAACTGTTTTTAACCGACTTCATAAAAGGCGCGGAGGTTCTCAATTCGTCGGAATCTTCTTTTTATACACATATGTTCCCCCATTACTCTAAGACACCTGGACCGAGGTCCCATGCAGGTGGTCCCATGGCCATCAGGCCAGGATCCGATTTTGGTATCTTGGAGAAATCGAGGAAACTCTTCAAATTTTATTAAGTCTTTTGAAGTGAAAAATCAATTTATTTTCTAGAGTACATAGGTACTTAAGAAAATAAATATATAGATATAAGATGATAACTAACTAAATTAAACTAAAACTAAGTTAAATCTAAAATAGGCCCTCGAGGCATTGTACCGAGGATGCTGGTGGCATTTCCTCGCTGAATTACAATGCTGATGCGTTGCGCGAGAAAGCCGCCAGCTCTTCGGTCACCAGTTACGTCAACCAGACGTTTCGCGATTTCCGCATAATAACTTTTGCGCACTGGGACCCCACGGACCGAGGGTCTCCACGCCAAATGGTACAAAGTTGTACTCTGCCGAGGCCTCTATATTTAATGCGTTTCAGATTTTCGACATTTTCCGCTCTGAAGTTGGTTATAACATTGTTTTTAAAGTAAATTATTACCTTCAAAACTTGATTCGCCCTAACACTCGTCCGGAAAACTACCAAAATTACCATGCAGGTTTCACAAATTACAAATGCCAAGTGCCAGTTTGCTGACCGGAAACTGTCGATTGTATTATTACTCCAGGCAAAATACGGTTTTGAAAAACATTAATTTATAATAACGTTTTTTTTGTTGATTTCATTTGAAAATGTTATTCTAAGATGATATATTCAAGAATCCGACAAACTTTCCACCCGGAAGTAATTATGTAGATTTCAATGAAGCATGCATTGTCTTTTTTTATACGATTTATCTTGAATATTATAGAGCAAATGTAAATAAACCAAAATAAAGACAAAAATATTTATTAATATTTTTTCTGACTTTTCAGAAGTTAGTTAATTTATAATTTTTTTGATGTCTGAAATTTTGTCGGATTTTGTCGCTGGGTAACTATTTAATTGATAATATATCCGTTACACATAAAAAGTAAGCTATTATAAATTATTTCCAAAATTGACATTTTTTCCATACGAGTTGTCAGTTCATTTACTGGACTATATTGCAGTAAATCGCACATTAACATTTGATGATGTTTAGTTTATAGTTCCGTATAACGACTTAACGACGCGACGCATGTAATTCTGAAAGTAACTCCCATTTTTCAACTACTTGTAGTATAAAACGATATTATTTGCCAAACATAGTTCTAGGGAAACGGAAAGTATCCTATAAATTTTGATTCCCTTGAGAGTCGAAATATACGTTTTTTGCGGCATAAACAGCGGTATTTTTTTTAACGTTAACATTAAAGCTTGGATTTTTCAGAGCTTCAAGGGACTGTAGACTTGAGTATACAGGGCGTCCCAAACTTAAGGGACATGAAGGGGAAGTACCTTAAATATCGTAGATAGTGAATTTTGCTCAAAGAAGACTTTATGTTATTTTTAAAAGTTAGTAATTCTGCATTCATAGATTTTTCTAAAAATTACTTGCTTCGTCTGGGAATCGAACCGACTAAAATGTGAAAAAAAAATCACCCTTTTTTTATGATGCCAATCGAAAGAACAGCTAAAAAATAATAACTCTGCTTAAGTAACATAGTATTTTAAAATAAAGGAACAACGTGAAATTAATCATTTTAATCAAATAAAAAACATACATGAAACTGCCGTAGTCAATTAAGTAGGTATTTTTTTGTAAATTAATTAATTAAATGCTCAAAATGTGATCCCTCTTGTCTTACGCAAATCGCCAATCTATTTTATTAGATGGCCGGCCAGATCCCCGGACCTCACACCATTAGATTTCTTCTTTTGGGGATACGTGAAAGATATGCTATACAAAAAGCGATACGAGAACGTAGGCGAGTTGCAAACAGAATTGTGCCATATCACATCGAGTGTTCACCATAAAATGATTAGAAAATCAACAGGCAGCGGGCTTATTAAAAGATTGGCGATTTGCGTAAGACAAGAGGGATCACATTTTGAGCATTTAATTAATTAATTTACAAAAAAATACCTACTTAATTGACTACGGCAGTTTCATGTATGTTTTTTATTTGATTAAAATGATTAATTTCACGTTGTTCCTTTATTTTAAAATACTATGTTACTTAAGCTGAGTTATTATTTTTTAGCTGTTCTTTCGATTGGCATCATAAAAAAGGTGATTTTTTTTTCACATTTTAGTCGGTTCGATTCCCAGACGAAGCAAGTAATTTTTAGAAAATCTATGAATGCAGAATTACTAACTTTTAAAAATAACATAAAGTCTTCTTTGAGCAAAATTCACTATCTACGATATTTAAGGTACTTCCCCTTCATGTCCCATAAGTTTGGGACGCCCTGTATAGTTTAAATTTCAACTCGATACCTCCACGCGTTCCCGAGATAAACGGTCTTGACAGACATACAGAGACAGACGGACAACAAAATGATCCTATAACGCTTCCGTTTATCCTGTTGAGGAACCCTACAAATTGTAATTATTATTTCTGCACCTGTAATCCTGACAAAAATCAACATCAAAGTCAGATTGTGTGATTGGTGGTGCAGAGTACAGTCGAGGGCTAAAGATCTCGTAAGTTGCGCTCTCCAACACGCAACAGCACGACTACCAGCTGTGTCGCAACGAGATAGACTATCCGTCTCTTTCTAATTAGAACGCTTAGAAAGAGAGTCGGCGAGAGCCGTGGCACAAGGCGCGACCGAAACATGATCACGGCACGAGTACTCTGCCAAGATTGCACGACTGAGAAGAGAATATTGAATCCGCTTGCCCATTAGACATCGCGGTTAACATGAAATATAGTAGATACCCAAACGTAACAGAATGAGAATCACCCGGGAGCGCGTGCGCCGATGACGTCACGACCCCGACCAGTGCCAAGGCCCAGTAAACGCACCTCGACGGAGTTGGATAATCGCGAAATGTATTTATACCTCGGCTGTGAAGGAAAGCAGGTTTCCGCTATACGATGTTGGTTGGTCGAGCCGGAAAGTTCAAGAACTAAAGTTAAATTCAATCAATATGTCATACATAAGTCATCAATAAAGCTAGGCACTTCTCGGTGGAGCAATCTTCATGTATCTCTTGCTTGAGCTTTTTCTTTGTGAGCCATGCGACACGATGTTTACTTTTCCCTTGATTCGGTCCATGTATTTTCTCCTCTCTCCCGCCTCCCGTTTGCGTCTACTTTCCCTTCCACAGTGGTATTAATACTATTAATACTACCTGTTACTGTATTTATCATGTTGTAAAAGGTGTCCAAACATCTTTCTTCGTTTATTTCCAATGGTTTTTAGCAATTGCTGAACGGTTTGAAAGTAGCATTATCTGGCTGGTTTAATGGTTGTTGTAATCTAATGAACAGCGACATCAAATGTCATCAAAATTAAGTATGTACAAGTATATTTATAGCATTGTAATTCCATTTACAAATTATATCACCAAACCTGCCAACATCTAATTCCGTTAAGTGATTCAACACTGTAATGTATTCACTTTAATTTATTATGTTGATTGGGTACATACATTTGTAGTCCTAAGCAAATTACTTACGCCAAAGCTTGCACACGCTTTCAGGCAACCGCTGTTTCAATAGACTGCCTCGCGAATTATTTTTGGCTTAGTTCGGGTTGCACAGGACGGTTCCACAACACTTCGGGATACCGCGAGGCATCCGATTGCCTATTGGGCACTGCAACTACGCGTCATTGCTATGAATAATAGTGTTATTATTGCTGTCACAAAGGTAATGTTATTATTATTGACAATATCTAGACCGCGATTAGAATGGTATTGAAGGTGATAGTTTTGTCGTATACCATCATCATCATATCAGCCGAGGCCTTCCCTGAAGAGTGCCACAACGACCGGTCCTGCGCTCCGTCTCCAGACTCCCGCGACCTTTACCAGGTCATCAGTCGACCTGGTAGGGGTCTACCCACGCTGCGCCTTCCGATACTTGGTCGCCACTCGAGAACGTTTCCGTCCCAACGGCCATCGTTACTGCGTGCAACCCACTGGCACGTAAGTTTAGCGATTCAAAGGGCTATATTTGTTACCTTAGTTCTGCCAAATACTTATACCTTACTTACGACAAACTGCATATTATTATGAATTAACAGCTACCTATCCCATTTCCAAACCCATTGCGGTCCAATTGGATAAAGTGACTGCAAATTTCATTATTTCGCGATGTAAGAGAATCGGGTCCATGTTCGCCATGTCATCAGCTGTCATTAGAACGTCGTGAATGCGTCCTAAGCCACTGACGCTGGCTTCATCCACAAATAGCATAGACGTCACAGTGCCAAGGGCAGACCGATCCTTATCAGAGTCACCGTTCGAAGGCAATTTATACTTTACCTTACTGATACCCGGAGCGACAGATACCACTTTATTGATACCTATTGCAACAGATACTTAACCCACGGACTTTTAATATTTTCGGACATTCCTATACAAATCGACCTAGACCCAAACTAAGCAAAGCTTGTACTATGGGTACTAGACGACGATAAACATATTTACTTATATAGATAAATAAATAAATAAATAAATATTTTGGGGACAATCTTACACAAATCGACCTAGTCCCAAACTAAGCAAAGCTTGTACTATGGCTACTAGACGACGATATACATACTTATATAGATAAATAGATACTTAAATACATAGAAAACATCCATGACTCAGGAACAAATATTCGTGCTCATCACACAAATAAATTCCCTTACCGGGGTCCGGGATTCGAACCCAGGACCTCTTGCTTGGTAGTCAGGGTCACTACCAACTAAAGCTAGCTATAGGCTAAAGCGGTCGGGCGGGGCGGGCGGATTTTATTATTTTTATACAACTCCATCGATATGTAATTTCGGTATTCCGCTTATTATTAATTATGTTTGCATTCTAGCAAATCAATCAAATATATTTATTTGCATAGAACAGAGTACTATAGGTTGTCACAATAATAATTATTATAAATGGTTTCATGTATTCAGCCGGTGTAGGCGTGCAAATATTCATTAAAATATAATATTCCATTCTCATAATTATATACATTATACATATTGTTCAGATTAATATTACATGGCAATTGAAAAATAATAATAATAGAATCACAATTAGTTCCACGTCTAGGTTCTAGGTCTATAACTAAACAATCTTATATTCCTTGGGCAGACGGTTGGCCGGATGGCAATAGGTACAGTC
Organism: Epinotia bilunana; assembly: GCA_947049275.1. Taxonomy (NCBI): domain Eukaryota; kingdom Metazoa; phylum Arthropoda; class Insecta; order Lepidoptera; family Tortricidae; genus Epinotia; species Epinotia bilunana. The sequence goes on along the minus strand of OX346266.1, from coordinate 1,159,696 downwards.
GCCATCGGATATATCGGAGCGGCCAAAGTGCTCTCAAATATCTGAACACTTCTCTATTATTGAGGCAATAGAGACGTGTTCAGATTATTGTGAGCACTTTGGCCGCTCCGATATATCTGATGGCGACTGTTTCCGCTTACAAATATCCTTGTAACATTGCTGCTTCAGTAACAGGTTCTAGCGGACTCAATTATTATTTCAACGTCATTGCCTGAATTCAGTTTGGGAATACCGATAAAACATCGCAATTAGAGGAAGTTTTTTTTAATAGCCGTGCTAGAACAATCTGTAAACCCAACGTAACGACCGGTTAGCCTAGATAGCGGCGCTGCCTATGATGCCGGCTACACACACACTCGTTGCGTCATTGGAACAGCGGAACAACCCTTTGACTCGGCCGCAAAAACCTACACGCGACCGAGGCGTACCGAGGCGAGACCCGAGCGAGCGGACGAGACCACTACGGCTACCATGAGTTTGACATTGTCATTTTTCGTTAACGAGAATTGAGTTTTTTATCTGTGGTCTCTGGTTTTTATCTCTGGTTTTTTAACTCATGGTAAGCGTATAGGTGAGAGCATCGTGTTTACACTCGTTCTCGTTCTGTCTCGGGGTGTGTCGACGAGTGTGTACAGCCGGCATAAAACTGAAGGTCTTGGGTTCGAATCCCGGTAAGGGCAAATATTTGTGTGATGAGCATGAATATTTATTTCTGAGTCTTGGATGTGTTCTATGTATTTCAGTATTTATATCTATCTCCATCTAGTACCCATAAAACAAGCCTTATTGTGCTTACTATGGGACTAAGTAAGCAGTTCGATTTGTGTTTAAGATTGTCCCATAATATTTATTTCTTGTTTATTGTTCTATGCCCGATATCGGTTACTGTTGAAACTAATTCTGTCACGTCCAACATATGTGCACAGTTAAAGCGGTGGATCTAGGATTTAGGTTGGGAGGGACCGTTGGCTTCACCCTACTAAAATTAGATTTAAACTGAATGTAAGGTTATATTAGTTACTAGCTTCCGCCTGCGACTTCGTCTGCGTGGACCCGGGATAAAAACTAGCCTATATTTTAAGTTAGGCTATAAACTATCTTCGTGCTAAATTTCATCCAAATCGGTTAAGCCGCTTAAGCGTGATTGAGTAACAAACATCCAAACATCTAAACATCGAAACTTTCGCATTTATAATATTAGTAGGATGTTTATCGTCTAAATAGTACCAATATTGTACAAGCTTTGCTTAGTTTGGGACTAAGTCGATTTGTGTAAGATTGTCCGTTTATTAAATGATATGCGTATTATATAACTCGGGAGTTTGCATACCTGCATGTTATCCGATCTTCGCAAAATATTTAACTTTGATTTTGAATAATCTGCCACACTCTAAATACACGTGTTTCATTGCAATAAATATTAACGCCCATTGCCACTGTTATAAGGTCACTATAACACAACACGGTTCTCAAATAACCTTCGAAAAATCTTTCCGGCAATTTGGCTTATCTTCACTTAATTAATTGGTAATGCGAATTTGTGCGAGGCAAGGCAACCAGGAAAAACATTAGACCGGTTTTGCTATGTAGTTTAATGTTGTTAAATTCCTATTGGAGGTTTGGCTTCAATGTCGTATAAGTTATTTCGAGTGGAATCGGTTTGTCGTTGGGTTTTTTTTTGTGGTTTCTCCAATTTTGCCTAGCCGATGCCCACTGTTATCGCATTGGAAGTAATCACAATGATGTAATATTTAAAAAAAACCGTGTAGATACGTTGCCTTTACGCGTTCCATGTATAAATATGGCCAGGCTGACGCTAATGGATTACAATTGAAAGCAGGACGGTATGCTAATTTCTGGGAGCGAAACAGGACAAGTACATGGTGCGGTTGGTCAATTGACCAAGTTTTAGTGTGGCACTTTTGGAGCACGTATATCCTATCTAACTGTTTTTTATCATCATTGCATTACCTAGTAGATAAACGGTCACGCCTGTGTTTCCAAAGAGCATAAAATTAGATTTCAGGGCGACTTTCACCATAGTAGGTTAGGAACCAATATAATTTGATAGGTACAAGCTCACGAGCATGCAGCAGAGGGTCAGAGCTGTAGAGTAAGTTTCGGTTATAGTGAGCTGCAAAAAACCTATACATGTAATTTAAAAAAATAACTAAATAAACAAAGAAAACACAATAATAATGATTGAATTGAACTTGCTCATTATACTTTACGAGAATGTGTTGATAAATACGACCTGTATTGTATGGGGGAACAGTAGTTCTCTACGCTCGCTTGTTCATTAATACTGCATGGCTTTGCATGAACTTTTTACAATACAATACAATACAATCATATCATTTATTGATAAAAATGTCATACACAACAATTAGGTACAATTAGGTATATATTGTATAACGTTAATTTTTACAGTCACATCACAAGCGATGACGGCAATCACATCCCAACAAGACTAGAATAACATTATTTTTGCATAAAGTTTATTTTTGAAAACAGTTGAAAAAATGCAGCGATGACTCAAATCTAATCATTTATATTTAAAACCAGTTCCAGTGCCACAAATAAATTGCTGTTTTTAAAAACTCATTTATTTTTAAACATTCCACTATCGTCCTTCGTCCTGACATTTATAATATTTAAAAAACTTGTATGTTAACGAAATGTTAGTAAAATAGAAGCCAATTATTTCCACCCGGTTTAATCATTCAACTTAAAAGTGACGCCATCTTTCAAATTACTTAAACATACTATGTTTATAGTTGAGTAGTACCTATGCGATGTATAAATAGGTATGCGAGGAGTTATGACGACTAGATGCAAAATCTATTCTTCAACGGAGATCTGCTAAGCTGCTTAAATAAGGATGTATATCAGATCTATTAATAAGGCGTGCTTAATTATATTTTTTCTTATTGTTAGAAAGAGGTTTTGGTGGCTGAAGCTTCCATCTTCATTTTGTTAATAGGTATAACACACATCGTTGGTAAAAATACAGCCATAATATATGTTGTCGTAAGTTGAGAAAGCCTGCTTAGGCTATTTATAATTTAAAATGCTTATCTAAATTTTTATTTTCTTGTCTTACGGCTGTGTTGTTGGCGAGTGGAAGTCGAGAGGGGAGGCCTTTGCCCAGCAGTGGGACACCCTATAGGCTTCGAAAAAAAAACGGCTTTGTTAGAACTTTGATGGATAAAACAGACAGTCGGAGGCCACGTTCATTTAACAGTGACTATGTCACACTAGATTACTAGAATTTATCCGAATCCGAATTATTAGCCATACACATTGTACATTGTTGACGACCGTTTTAGCCTAGTTGGTTGTGACCCTGCCAACGAAGCAAGAGGTCCTGGGTTCGAATGCCGGTAAGGGCATTTATATGTGTGATGAGCGCGAATATTTTTTCCTGAGTCATGGGTGTTTTTGTATTTAAGTATTTATTTATCTATATAAGTAGGTTTATCGTCGTCTAGTACCCATAGTACAAGCTTTGCTTGGTTTGGGACTAGGTCGATTTGTGTAAGATTGACCCCTTTTTTTGTTACAATTTTTTTCTTTACCCGCTTGTCTCGATTGCGTCAATGATCATTTATTTTTCTTCTCTATCTATTATTTTAGTCGTATATTTGTAATCCTGACCCGACTTCAATCAACAAATTCTTCAAGCTTGATAATGATAACTCGAGTTAGTTGAGTCCCCTTCTAACTCACATCATGACTTGCTACATCGACAGAACATGTTCAACCTGTGCCCAGTTTTTTACCAGCCCCAGTATAACTAGTTCTTGCTCTCAGGATGCGGAATTCGCCTTTCATTTCGTGCTCAAGGACACTCGAGCCGATATTGGAGCGTTTAATGCTCGTTTCATTTCAACTATTCGTGTTTTATAAATATTCGGAACCACGAATGGCCTTTTTATTGAAACCGGTTTGTTTGACCTCGGGGTTTCTAGGGAAAGTTCTTGTTTTTAGAGTTCCTTATTTAAATTACGTCATTTCGTGTAAGATTGTCATGTAATGTTCGCTAAATCTTTACTAAGAATGAGACATCTCAGTCCCGTTGTATTGTGCCATTCACTTCACAAACACGTGTAAGAGTTAATTTGGAAATGATGGCTGACGTGCCGATTGAAAGGGATGATATGAGGGTCGAATTTGTGTGCAGAAAAATAAAACAATGGAATTATAAAATGCGAGATGGTTATGAGGGAATCATTCATAGAGTATAGAAATTAATGTGTTTGTGTTAACAAAGCATCTCCGTGGCACTTTTAGCAGTCGAGTCATGTGGACTGTCAAAGGTTTCTTTTACTTACATAATGTTTTTGGCGCTAAAAAAAGAGGAATAGGGGAAGACAAAGGGAATATACACCCGAGTGAAGAATAAAAATCGAATTGTATCAAACTGTAAAAGGTAAGGTTCAGGAACGAGATAGACGAAATTACTCCGCTGACAAAAGCCTAATTTTAAATATACTTATGATGATGCCCTCAATTCAATTACGAAAGATAACGCAAAATTAGCCGAATCTAACTTCTTGATATTTCAGCTGAAGATATCGAAGTCTCAGTTCTGCACAGCGTTATAATAAACACGTAGTATCTAAAATAAATATTTTTTGAACCTCGTGATAAAACGGCGCATCTGCCAAGTGACGCGAGTGCGTATACGTAAACGGAACATGGTATAGGGAAATTGTCGTAAGTCACAAAAACTCGACAAAGGAATTGCGGCTTTCTGTTGCAGCTAAATAGGCTCGATTTTCAAATCTTATAGTGTAGGGATTGGTTCTTAAACTTCGTTAGATTCTTCTTCAATGGGCTTCCTCAGAGACTGGCCAACTGGAGAAACCATTCGTTATCTAGTTGGATGCGTGCCATGTACTACCCGTGGATAATTTGAAATCAAGTTATGTGTCGTGTTTACGAAGTTTCCGCGATGATTTTGTGTTTAATGTAAATTAAATAGTAAGCATAATAGACTAATATAAAAATTTGGGAGTCTGTATGCATGACGTCCATGGTCCGGATGTCTTGGACTCAACGTGGCACAAACAAGGCTTTCTAAAAGGAGCTCAAAAACACAACTACGGTGTCCCCCACACCATTGCTCAAAAGATCCTCAAATTCTTCGGACACACGGTCAGGCGCGTTGTGGATACCTATGGTAGAAAGCCTCATAATTATTGGGCGTGTTGAAGGAAAGAGGAGCAGAGGACAATACCTCCAGGAGATGGACAGATGCGGTCCAAGAAATTACCGGGTCCGCACTACAGGCAACCATGCAAACGGCTCAAGACCGGACAGTCTGAGGAGCAGTGGCCAAGAATTTCCATAGTCGACACGTTCCTCGGACATGTGGATACGACCAAGTAGAACGTTTGACACCAGAGTCATCTTCATTACCCCTCTGATCTAGATGAAGGCCCTTTCGGATGCACTTCGACCCAGCGGTATCTTTTGTGCATTTGCCCTCTCCTTTATGCCTACTCCCAAGCTCGCTCCATCATTTCCACAAAGCAGATGATGCAGCTCAGCGGGAGCACCTTGGATTCCTTAATCTAAGGCCCTTTCATTTCAACTACGGTACTACGGTATTAAAGGAAAAGCACTGGCCTTAATACAATCGTATTTGTCGGGTAGAGTTCAACAAGTGCGGGTGAATGGAGCTCGGTCAGCAGGGTCCGCCGTTAAAATTGGTGTTCCCCAAGGGTCAATACTGGGCCCTCTTTTTTTTTGACCTATATAAATGACCTACCATTTATGGTGGAACATGTATCTAAAGTGGTATTTCTTAGGTATAACAGTAGACTCGAAACTGCAATGGGGTTTTCATATTACTGCTCTTTCGAAAAAATTAAGTTCGGCTGTGTACGCCGTGAAAAAGATAAGACTACTCACTGACATAGCTACTGCGAGGTTGGTTTACTTTAGTTATTTTCATAGCGTCATGTGCTACGGTATTTTGTTATGGGGTAGAGCTGCCGATGTTGACATTATTTTTGTTTTACAAAAACGTGCAATCCGAGCGATATATGGGTTGAAAAGCCGTGACTCCTTCAGGGAATTATTTAAAACTATTGGGATTATGACTGTGACAAGTCAGTATATTTATGAAAATATTATGTATGTTAGGAAGAATCAAGAATTATTTCGTAGAGGATGTGACATTCATAAGTTGAATACTAGGAATAAATTTAAATTGCTAGCAGTAAGTACTAGGTTAAGTAGAGTTCAAAAGTCATTTGTGGGGCTCTGTACACGCTACTACAACTAGTTACCAGATCATGTTTTAGACATGTCCGAGAATAAATTTAAGTCCTTTGTAAGGCAATCTTTGCAAAATAGAGCTTATTATAGATTGGACGAATATTTAGCAGATAAGGATATATGTACAAATGTTAATGCCATTACTTAAGTTACCGCTTGTATTCAAGTATATATGTAAAAATATGACATTCAAAAAGTGTTCGCCATGAATTTATTTTGAATAAAAAAAATTACTTACTATTACTTCAAGCAAGTTGAACGTATTTGCCCTCCGAATGCTATTGCAATTATATTTGCAATCACACGACACGGTGAAGCCCAGACAAAATAAGTACTCACAAATACTCTACTATACTGTCCTACTTAGACAGTACTGTAAAATTAATTCAGTATCATTATTCCGTTTTTAACCGACTGCCATGACCATTACCCGTTTTCGCTTAGTATATGTATTGTATGTATTGTAAATATGTGGATTTGTTATATTTTTTATTACCTCGTATAATCGCATTGGCTGAACAGGTTTCGACAATTTATATATTGTTAGATTTGTCTTGACGACCCAAAATCTCCTAATCTAAATTTGATATCGAAATAAACATTTAAAAAGTATTACTATAACAAGTACAAGTCTGGTTTGAAATAAGTCGGCTTTTAGATTCTCGTTTAATTTTGGCTGTTTTCTTGGTAAGATTTAAGTAGGGAAGAGCGTAGCAACGTGGAACGGAAGTCCTAAACTAAAACCATCAAGTGATTGCCTGCGCGTCAAACTTGTTTGCAAGACCTCTTCACGTGGTTCCCCGTTGTAGTTTTGCTGTAACCAATATAACTGGCTTTTATTTCGATTAATCGCAAGTGTTGCAACGCCATAGAGAGGTCAAGTTATAATAGTAACGAGTAGAAACCGATTTGAGAACACTCGGGCAGGTGATTTCATCGGAGTCTCGCCAAATTACGGTTCGGATTCGGCCGGTAAACATAGTACACGTGTAAGCAGCCACCTTGACTCCTACAATCAAATTCAAACGCAGTATACATATTTATGAGCAAAAGTAGTGCATACTAATGAAGACGTATGTTTGTGAAATGTTTATATGCAGGGGTAATCCATGGAACTATTCATCTGATTTAAAAAAATCTTCCACTTGTTTTAAGAATTGACCTTCTGGATGGATATCCATACTAATATTATAAATGCGAAAGTGTGTCTGTCTATCTCTTCAGTTCACGCATAAGCCGCTGAACCGATTTAGATGAAACTTGGTATGGAGCTATTTTGGGTCCCGGAAAAGGGGGATCCTGTTGTTTTACCAAATTTATTTTGGTCAAATTTCATTTCCCAAACAAAGTTTAGCAACTATTTTGTTTGCCAATGCAAACTTTGGCACAATTTTAATACGAATATTTTCATTAGGTCAAATTTTTATTGAGCAAAATATTACTACGAAAAAGTAACATTTGGTCTTTTAGCCAATGCTTTAATAAGGCAAAAAAACATTAGTCAAGTTAATAATAGACAAAAATTCACATTTAATTGGGTTATGAAATTTTACCAAAATACTATTGATAAAACGGCACGGTCCATTAAATAAAAAATGCACGGTTAGGTAGGTCGGTAGGCAAGGGCGTTAAATTAGGTTAGGGCAGCCAAAGGGGGGCGGGGGGCGGAGCCCCCCTGCGGAGGGGGGCTCGCACTAAAAAAGCAAACGAACGTAACAATTGTATCATTTGGTAGGTTAGGTTAGGGTTAGCTTGTGTCCCTTAGAGCGGAAATAGGCACCCCGCGTTTCTTATTTACGTCGACACGCTGGCGGTTAGGTTAGAATTGCGACCTCTATTCAGTTCCTCTGCTGATTAACCGACGAAATAGAAATGGTAAATTAAATATTGTATGAATCATTTGTCTTATTTTGTTTTGCTTAAAACATTTTATGCCAACTAACATATTTGACTGAATGAAATTTGAAGTACTAGTTGGTAAACATTACGTTTGCCAAAGAATTATTTGTCAAGTGTTAATTTGGCAAACGATTATTTGGTAAATGAAATTCGACGAATTTTTTTTTGGGAAATGATAATTTGTCAATTTTTTTTTGGTAAAACAAAGCCACAAAGGTAACCCCGGAAAAGGACATAGGATAGTTTTCATCCCCGAATCATTCCCTAAGGGGGTGAAATGGGGGTGGAAGTTTGTATGGAGCTACGATATAAACGAGTGCCACGCGGACGGAGTTGCGGGCAGAAGCCAGTAACCTATATTTTATCCCATGGCTTAGCCTGGTTCTTCGTAGTACGCGGGTGAACCCGCGCGGGCAAGAAGTTCAATTTTATTATATCTTGGATAATTTTAGGTGTTCTTCCACTAGTTTTTTTATCAGATGAATAGAGTTACGGTAGTCACGATAGCTACGGTAGCCTAGTGATAGGCATGCCGCTGCCAAGCGGCGGTCGTGGGTTCGAATCCCGCCTCGTACCAATGAGTTTTTCCGAACTTATGTAAGTACGGAAAATATACAGTTATAGCTTTTCGGCGAAGGATAACATCCTGAGGAAACCGGTCTAATCGCAAAAAAGTCTAGTTTTCTGGGTTGGAAGGTCAGATGGCAGACGCTTTCGAAAAACTAGTGCATATGCCAACTTTTGGGATTGGGTGTCAAAGCGGACCCCATGCTCTTTTAGGGCACAACCGGGAACAACGCTAGGAGGATGGTGAATTAATTATCGATAGAACAGTGTGAATTTTACATCTAACTAACTTAGTTTCTATCGAATTCTTTATTTGGATGTAGTGGAACTTCTGAGACGAAAAACCCATACCACAATCAATTTGAGGTCGCGAGAATCCGCTGGATGCGGGTGGCGCAGAACCGGTCATCGTCGCACCCTTTGGGGGAGCCCTATCCAGCAGCCGTCATTTTTAGGAGTTCAATCAATACGAGTAGTCGCGTATACGTTATTTAGTTAAGTATTTTATTTCATTGAAGAGTCTTTTCGTGAAACACCATTTCTTATTCGACTTTAACTAACATCTCGGCATAATGCTGAGACAGCGACCGATTCACTGCCGCGAAGACACACACATTTTGTGTCAATTGTATTGTATTTCTACTCCCTTGTCCCTGTGTGTCGTTTGTGTAGTGATTAAATGTCTTCTTTCTTTCTATCTCTGACTGTTTCAGTGTATTCCTTGTGTCCTCATTCCACCATCATTCCCAGTAGCATGCTCAGCACTTCACAACACTCGTTGACTGCTTTACCTATGTATACTGTGACTGCAATGTTTATCGACAGTGACTCACAGTCACGGCAGGTGTTTCAAGAATCAAAGTAATTACCTTATGCCAATTATGGTAATTCGCATCTGACTTTTTTATATTAGCTTCCATTTATATTTATAGATATAGTATGATGACTGCTTCAGCTTCGTTGGTAGTGACTGCCGAAGATGGAGGTCCTGGATACGAATCCCGGTACCCTTACCATATATTTGTGTGACGAATATTTGTTCCTGGGTCATGGATGTTTTTTTTATGAATATATATTTATTTATTGATCTATATAAGTATGTAGTAGATGGTTTGCTTAGTTTGGAACTAGGTCGATTTGTGTAAGATTTATATTTCTTTTATACCCACATTTATGCTAAAAGTGGTACTGGTACAATTGTTGCATGTGCTCTGCTTTTAGGGATTAAGGCGTAAATGTATGTATGAATTATATTTATTTATTTATGTATCGCTATTTGTAACACGTATATATGCTTTCGAATCTAAAAACAGACCCTTTTATCATCATATCAGACGAAAGACGTCCACTCCCGGACAAAGGCCTCCCCCAGAGAGCGCCATAATGACCCGGTTCTCCGTCCCCCGCATCCAGACCCTGTAACTCCATTTATCAATTGATTTCGAAAAATGTTGTTATTTGAATGCTTTAGACGGCGCCTACTTCCGTTAGAATATAGATATGATTTTGATATTCTTTATCATGGGGCCCATGAGGCTCACTGGAAGTCGGTCGGTCGTGTGGGTGCTGATACTGATACAGACCTTATATCGAATGTAATGGTCATATTTTGCAATTTTGTTTTGTTTTCATTAACTTAGTGACATTTAGTTTGTTAACTGTTTATATCGGTCTTTAATCTGCAAATTTAAGATTATTATTATTTTGTCTTTACATGTTAAAGTGCCCTTGTGGCCTATTTGCAGAATAAATAATTGATTTTGATGATTGTTGTATATTGATTTGGTATCAGCTGTTGACAGGTTGGGCTGCTGCTACGGTATTAATAAATACTGTTACGGAATTCATCTAAATCTGGTCCAGTTGAGTGGTGTTAATTTTTCCCCGACTACGGCGGAGCAGAAGGAAGGGTTATGTTTTTAGCAGTCTACGTTTGTGTTTATACGTGGTCCGTCGTAGCGTTTATAGAAACTGAACCGATTTTGATAAATGAGTGGTCAACTGTCAATCGATTACAAAGTATGCTCCGGATGACATAGGCTAAATTTAGTTGTTTTTTTCGGTGTTTTTCGTAGTTGGTTTAGTTATTTTAATTTTTGATGCTGGTAATTTCACTGATTAGGAACATAAGCACTGATTTTATGCTTTGATTTTTAGCACCTGTGTTTTCTTCTTCTCTATTTTTGTTATATTTCTCTATTTTGTGTGTAATGTGTATGTTGTAATATTAATTGCCGCTCGCTACTTATCTGTCTGAGTTTTACGAGACGATGGGTAATCGATGAAAATTGCGATTAACATTTGAATTTAATCACATAAATTAAAATTCATAAATTTGTGAAACTGTTTAAACTGAATTTTTCAGCACTTTGGTGCAAACTGTAATGCTGCTTATTGTTGGTCAATAACTAAACAAATAAGACTTTTCTTCACTCACATACGTATCCATTAAATGAATTGTTTTAGTTAGTCCGTGGCGAAGCTGTCATGACATTTGTTCCAGTCAGCTACAGCAACAACGATGTTTGTGTATAATTTCAACATCAGTCAGTCTATCGCACAAATGTGATCTATCGAGGTCAATTCGTTCAACTATACTATACAAAATGTGTGAACAGACGCGTTCTGAAGTTGGATTCTTTCGACGACTGATGACTTTCATAATGTACGATTCCCACCGAACGGGCCGGAGCGCATTCTATTATATTACATGCAAAGAAATTTGAACCGTCTACAAAGCAGATACAAGTCATATTTGATTACAATCTCCACCGACCGCGTCGGTAGCTGCCGCCTCGCAGTGGATGCACGCTTCATTCAAATATGAAATGTAACTCCTGTATAGACGGTTCAAATTCCTTGGCATGTAATAGAATGCGCTCCGGCCCGGCCCGTTCGGTGGGAATCGTACATTAGTCGTTATCCCGTCTGCTATTCCATCCTTGTCGCCTGAAAGTACGGGGTACTTTGCGTCAAATCCGGTAGTACTGATTTTTTGCAGACTTGTTGACTCGGAAACTATTGGGTCTACAGAGAGAATTCAAGTCTCATACTGTAGCAAATTTAATCTACTTTAGAAACGTCCTGATAACTAGCAAAAACTAGTCCCTTACCCCCTTATTCATAAAACTTAAAATGCCTCTGCTAAATAAAATGTGCTTTGTCCCTTTCTTACGAACACAAATGTCAATGTGACAGATAAGGACAAACGAACTTTAACGGCATTTTAGTTAAAATTGGCTTGAAGTACTATCGAACCAACTGAATCATGACCCACCATAGAACCTTGTTACAATGAACGAACATACTCAAGATCATATGACGTTAATATGTCAGTTAATTGTAACAAGGTTCCATGGTGGGTCAGGATTCAATGTTGTCGATAGTACGTTTATGAATACGGCCGTTAGTGTTTTCGCGGTATTTTGATTTTTGACAAAGTTGCGTTCGGCGCTCGAGGCCACAAACTTGGATTATTCATTTGGATCATCCCACATGCTGGATTTGACACACGCTCTGGAAGTACTCGTATAGTTACTGGACTATGCGGGGACCAATAAAAATGCAATGTTAAAGCTTTATTTGAGAGTCCCCAAGAACATCGACTCTCCATACAAACATAGTTTGGTAGGTACTCGTTTTAAAGCGGCATAACATAAAGCTGTATATGCAACTTGCTCTAGCGCCAGAAACTAGTTTCCGACCTAAATATGGCGGATCGCATTGTATGTAGAAAGTTTCATGTTGTTCCAGCACGCCTTTATAAGGCCTCTCATAGACTGGAGCGGCCTGCGGTGGCGGTCAACAGTAATTTTGACAGCTAATGACAAGTTTACTATTGTCCGCCGCGGCCAGGCCGCGCCAGTGTGATGCGGACTTAAAATGAGAGCCAAACTACTTTTCAATTCAGACTGTCCAAGAAAGCTTGTCCTTCCAGCGGGCGTATAGCACGGTTGCCATTTTATCACTTATCGTTGTGGTAAAGACGCCCATCACGCTCTGACAAGTATGCGAGTGCGAGAGTGACGGATGCCTTATCCACAATGATAAGTGATAGAATGGCAACCGTGCTATGCCCGCAGCTCACATCGCCCTTGACAGCAAAATTTGTATACTACGCCGGTGGCATACAAGCGTACGCTCTGCCTGATAGCCGGCGGCTACTGGAACCTATGAGCACATTCTTATTTTGAGGAATTGTTGTGTCGACAGCTTAACACAAGCGCGGGTCTCTGATCGACACAGCGTATCATCGGGTGCAATGGCAGCCTGAACACAACACCACACATACCTACACCGATTTTCCTGATATTATTCCTATGAAACAGTACCGCAAACATTTGGCTTACAAATTCCAATTGCACGCGCCGTCAGAGGCGTCCCTCCCCCTAGCACGCGCTAGTGCAGTGTTAAGCTGATTTTCCACCGGAGGGGCGGTACGAGACGGGACGAGGCGAGAATTGAAATTTTTATGGCACTTACTATTTCCACCGAGCGCGCGCGAGGAAAGAATTGAAAATTTGCCATACTAATTTCAATTCTCGCCTCGCCTCGTCACGTCTCGCCCCTCCGCCCGGTGGAAGATCAGCTTTATGGCGTCCTGTGAGTGGCGCTTGGCGCCCCCTAGGACCGTGCGCCCGGGTGCGGTGGAATGCTGCACGCGATCCCGTGGCGTTCCTCTACTAGGCCAAGGTGGCACTCATTGGGGTCTTAAACGGTAGACCAAAGCGTTAGCGCCAATAGTCTCATACAAGCTCTGAGCCCCCCATGGGGCGGCATGAGTTTCCCCCCCGAAATGCATTTCCCCAACTTGAAATAAAAAAAAGCTGTGTGGATGTAGTTCTTGGCGAGCGGTGCGATGGTAGGAAGCACTTAGGCATCATGTTTAACAGATTAAGATTGGGCACGACCCTCAGTCATGTCGGGAATGTACCTACATATACGTGTCTTCGGCCCACGGCGTTGACGTCATGATGACGTAAAACTATTGCTGCCAATTTTCTTAATGCCTTATTAAACAGTTTGTTTGGGACATTTGGGGCTTCTAATCCAGTTATGAGCGTAATAAAAGTGTTACTTTTAATTTATATATTGTAAATAACTCTTATTTTATTACACATTTCTATAGTATATGTAAATGCCTTATTGTACTCAAGACAGGTAAAAATACAGACAAAATAGGTTCCGCGATTTAAGCGTGAGAAAATAACAGACAAGTTACTTTCGCATTATTTTTCGATTCCGATGACGGCGACGCTAGCAATTATGGAATTGCCCTATTGTGAGCTCTGATATGTCTGGCCAGGCCAGGCCAAACTTACTCTTGAAAACTCTATTCCATGCGGGACATTTATCAGACGAGGCGAGCGAAGCGAACGAAGTTCTCTACTTCAGCTTGGGCCGAAAATCGTTTGTCTGTCCTTACGTCCAGTGTCAGTCCCGCTGTTCTCCTCGCTCGGTCGCATTTCTCAACCGATTCTTGAGAAATTATGTAAGCAGGTTCGTTAGTTATATTGTTTTTTTTTTTGTTAAAAGTTAGGCTCTCGAGTTCTACAGCACTCAGAGCCACTTGTATTAGTATGGATTCGTATGTTGCTCCCACAGTAGATTTATGCCCTTCCCTTTCACAGTGCTATCGCAACAAACCGGAAAACGTTGCTACGCCGCAGCTCCCTTGGAATAGTAAAAAACCACGTGTCATTGTAAGTTTACAAAACATTGCACCGTTAAATGTGTAATATTCGTCAACAGCTATTGACCCCTTTACATCACATTAAGGTATTCGGACATTATTGAAACATGCGCTAATTTGATGACGTAGGAATCACTAATGATTTTACTAATCTATCTTTAATGTGCCAGAAGTTACGACGACGGCACAGTTAATGACATATTTGTATCGGTTATTTCAAATATAAATAGAGTCACCTAAAAATTATATTGACTGGTCGCCCACCCACAGAGGGGTTGCTTAGAGACTACCGTCATCTTTGGGGCAGTTCAACTGGGGAAGTACGTGGTAATTACAGAAGGCCGCGGCCAAGCGACCAGCGGATTTTCTAATTTATTGCGTAGGTACATTAGTCAGCATCATAATAGATAGTAGCATCCAAAGTAGCCAAATATATCGGAACACGTCTTTATCTCTATATGAGTAAGGATGTGTTACGATATATATATATTTTTTCCGATCGAAGATGTAACTTAATTATGGTTTTTAAGTATAAATTATGTTGATATGAGCGCTTTTGCGTAACATAAAACATTTTATTATGTCAATGATTCAAGGCTGAAGTTGACACCTCCTGAGACCCAGGGCACGCTTTAGTGCTTTTGAATTAGGAACTTTTTGACATTTAGTAAAAGTTTAGTAAATTTTGTTCAACGCGGGGTCTTAGGAGGTTAAAACGATGGCATCGTGCTTTTCTGCCGTATTACAAAGTTCAAACATCAGTCCCGGATAACGTGATATTTCAGGCTTATAAAGGTGGTTTTCCACCGGCGAGGCGAGGCGGGGCGTGGATGGGCGAGAATTGAAATTAGTATGGGACTTACTACCTATTTGCACTGAGCACGCGCGCGCGCGGTGGACCACCTTAACCACCTTAAGTAGTAATAGTTTCCTAATTTGCAACTAAAAATATATAAATTATTAATGGCTTTGGACGTTTCTCACCGGAACTTTTGTTGAATAGGTGCGCAAAAATCAACAAAGGCGCCTTTCTTCTTCGTATAAAATATGAGGGAACGGAAAAGGAAAAATTCCATACAACGTTGTTCTTTTTAGTCATTCGAATACTTATAGATAACTAAATGTCGTGGTATTATACTACATGTAGATTATGCTTTAATATTTTTTTCCACTACCGGGGTGCATTTAGGAGTCACTACTGTTTTAAGTCGACCCATAGAAGATAGAGCTAGGTCTGGAAATACTGACATGCTAGCGAGATATTATGGTTGGGCTGGATTAGATTAAATAGCATTGAAGTAAAAGTCATCAAAATAATAAGCTTACCCAGGCAAAATTTTAAAATAACACTTGTGATAGTTTTGAAAAAAAAAATTGACTTAGTGATTTTTCCGTGCAAGCTTTCGATCATTGCAGACTTTAAAAACATAAACAGATTTTTTGTAAAAATTAAACAATTTTTCATAATTATTTGAATGCCATCTATGGTTTCAAAAGTCCAATGTGAAAGTCATGAAAGAAGATTTTCAGGTTGTTTGTTTGTTTGTAAAAGGTCTTTATTTATCATAAAAACAAGTACAATGTAAGTACACTGACAAATACACTTACACACAAAAACTAAAATTAAGTTACTTTATACAGGCTAGTTTTCGCCTTTAAAAGCTGGTTGCATTTGATAAAAGAAATTTAGGTTATTACATAAGTATACTTATAACATGTTCTAAGTATGAAAAACTATACCTAAAGGTATTTATTAAATGTGGCCCATTGTATTGGGTGCACTTTTTGCATTAAGACTTATTTATTTAATTATAAACAGAATACAAAACTAAAGTTAGGTAGATCTATAAATACAGTAAGAAAATACTTAATTTAATACTTACTGCTTATTGTGGGTAATAAACATATCGAAATCACCAGAGCGCTTGGCTGCAAGCAACATGAATGTAATTTAACTAAACCAGTCGGATTTTCAGGTAACTTAGTCCTAAGTTATTCATCCCCGATCATTTCGATCGAGTCCGAAAGCATATTTTTTCCGAATTTCATAATTCCGAAAACCATGTTCCGCTGTTTTTTTTTTATCTTTCAGGATATAATTAATACTAACCTAACCTAACCTATTTATGTATTTTATTTAATAATCTGCGTCCAAGTTTTCGTTAAGCAGTAAATGGCGTTCGGAATTTTGATATTTCGGAATAATTATGCTTTCGGACAAATAAATCTTCGGAATTTTTGTGATTGTCATTTACTATGATGCTCGCAGATCGTCTGCGAGCGTTTTCTCTCTAACAAGGTCCAAAGCTGCTGAGTCTGCTTACCGCCAGGCAGGTTTTACGGTATTGTGATATTTATGAACAGTTTTATATATATAGATTATTAGGCATATGGTATATTAGGTACTTTAACATATATTTTATTAGACAGAACAAAGCATTTATTTAATCTTTATTGCACAAAAGAACAACTTGTCGTACAAAAGGCGGACTTAATGCCGTAAGCATTCTCTACCAGTCAACCTTTGGGCAAAGCAGACAAATTGTGGGCGGTGGGTGCAACTACAGATATAAACACACATTAAACATACATTTATAATAAATGACAACAATAGACAAATAAATAAAAATACATACAAATATAAATACCTACATATATAAATATATATACAGACGAAAATAGAGAACAGAAACACTAAGAATCTACGGCTCTGCTAGCAAACAACTTGCGTAACGATCTTTTAAACGCGAATCTGGTCGAAGACTGTCGGATTTTAACGGGTAGACCGTTCCAGAGGCGAGCGATTCGAATGGTAAATGAATTGGTCATGAAACCAGTTCGGTGAAGTGGAATAGCGAGAGAAAGATTGCCTGAAGAGCGAAACTGACGGGTACAATTCACACCATGGTACTGGAACAAACTTGAGATAGTCGGGAGATTTCGGATCCTGGAGAATTGAAAAAAGGAAGCAAAGCATACGAAGATTACGGCGTTGGCGGATGAGTAACCAACCAAGTTTAGATCGGTAGGAGGAGACATGATCGTATTTACGGAGGCAGAAAACAAAACGAATACAGATATTAAGGAGACGGTCTAGTTTATTTAGGAGTTCCTCGTTTAAGTCCGGATAACACACATCACCATAGTCGATTATGGGTAGGATCAAACTTTGCACTAATAAAACTGGTTTGAATAGGCAGGAAGTGTTTGAGTTTATTGAGGACATGAAGGGAGCCGATCACCTTTCGGCTAACTTCAGCAACTTGGGTCCTCCAACTCAGGGTGTTGTCCAAATACACTCCTAAATTCTTTACCTTCTGGCTATAAGGAATAGCAGTGCCATTGAATTTAATATGAGGAATAGAGTTGAAATCTAGCTTAGCCACTTGATGGGAACTGCCAATGATAATGGCCTGACATTTGGACGGGTTGACAAACAAGCCAAATTTCTCGGACCATCTCTGAATGTGCGCCAGATCTTTGTTTAACTTATCAATGGCAGCTGAGAGGTTAGAGACGTTAGACTGATCATACAATTGTAGGTCGTCAGCATACAGGTGGTAAGCACAGCGAAAGTCATGGTCAACAGTATTAAATGCGTTAGAGAAGTCGATGAGGACAAGTACAGTGACCAATTGGTTCTCCATGCCACGCCTGATATCCTCTGTCACCTTTACCAAAGCAGTGCTGGTGCTATGACTAGGTCGAAAACCAGACTGGAGGGGGCTCAGTAGCTTATGTGTGAAAACGAACTATGAATGCGACAAGCCTATAGTTATGGATATGTCAGCCTGCGTAGGCATTAATATTTAATTTTAACTGGATAATTTATTTTTAAAGTTTTTCACGGCCTATACGAGCTACATTATTTATATTATCAGCTATAAATGTCTGATCCGTTGATCTGTGCAATCACAATGTCTCATAAACATGATAAACAAAATGGCTTGGATATAATTTTATTGGAGTTGATGACGCGGCGATGACGTCAACAATGTCAATAGTACGACTCGACTGGTATCTGCTCGTTATATAAACGGGGAATTCAATAAATATTGATGCTTTAATATGCTGCATAAAATATCGGTTGATTTTTTATGTAATACGAGGGGCAATGATCAAATGATCGGAAATAGAAAAAACCGATCGAAGATGCATCTTCGTTATGGTTCATTAGCTCTTTTTTAGTAGGTATACATTTTGTTGATTTGACATCTTTCAGCTGAGGGCACATAATGATCGCTGCTCCTATTTGACGGGGCTCTAAACGAAATGAATTGAAACTAAATCCAGTACCAGGAGACAGGTACTATTCAAACCTGACACCACACGGCGGTCTCGGGGATCTGTTTGTATAAAAAAATATTTATAGGTACATCTCTCGGCAAATGTGTGCCTTATTGTTACTGATGAGATTACATTCGAGCCATTTCGAGGCCGGTTATTTATTTAGCCATCTATTGGGTAATTGGGCTTGTAGGCCTTGTAGCTCGCCGTTGAAGATGGTTCTATAATACGCCAAATAAGAACGGTTCGAGTTGTGGTTGCGTTGGTTCGTCCTTCATGGCAGATCCTAGGAGGCGATCACCCCCGAAGTCCTATTTTCGTGCCGGACGCCATTCGTCACTGCGTTGTCTTCATGCTTGGCTGGTCGGCCATTGGCACCAACTTGCTACTGTCAAGGACAATGATATTTTAGTAGTTTATGCCCGTTGTGTAGACAACTGTCAGTTTTTAATGTTTAGTGTACCATGATTGAGGTTACAAACAAGTTTTTGGATGATCTTTGGTTGGCTTCTTTTTAAGCAGTAGCACCTTGGAACTTCGACCATTCTTGATCTTTACTTCCGTATGATATAGAGCGGACCGTATTAATGTTTGCGTATGATCTTGTATCATGTATCATCAGTTTGTCTATTTTCGTAACGAGTTCCTGTCACTAAAATCTTCAGCTCTTGCCTTGTTATGAGAGAACATTGCTTCTATGTAAACAGACTTAGATTACTCATGTGTGGATCGGTAACAGGGAAGTTACACCTGTTTAGAGTTGTTATGTGTGAGGTCGTCGTCCCGGTAAAGCTGTCGTTATTGTCGTGCGGAAAATTTCTTCTGTGACCCCTGGTTTTGTGTCGCTCAGATATTCGCCATGCCAGGGCTGCCAACTGTCTGCCGGAGACATATTTATTGATTTGCATCACCGCGGCTTTCACTGGACGACTCTCAAGAAATGACAATCCGCCTCTTTCGAAGCGTTCTAGATAGAAAGAGACAGATAGCCTATCTCGCCGCGACACACTCGCGGGTCGTCCTCTGGTCGTGCAGGCGACAAAGGCCCTTATTTACAAATACCTTACAGACAAACATACAATATCAATATACAAAACTTCAATACTTAACACAAAAACCAGCTGAGACATAATTATGTTTATTTAGTTTTAGGTCTAGTTATCAATGGTGAAGTGCTTTATTTTATTTCAAATGCGACCATTATTTGGAGGATTGAATTTACTGACATTTCGCATAAAATACTCTTTGCATATTTTTCCGGATGACGGTAATTTTTTCATCAGTCTTATAAAACATACATAACCTTAATACCTTATTAAAAGGTAACGTAAAGATGGCAATTTCTAAAGAAATATGACTTGGGAAATGTAAAAAAATAAAATGTATCTGTGTTGTGTTCCTGGAGGTGAGCAAGGTCGCCAGAGCTCCCGAGTATGCGTTGTGTTGAGAGCGAGGGAATTAGTGCCTTCAGCTATCAACACGGCGAATCCTCAAACATACCTTAGACCTTAGACGCTTACCATCAGGCGGGTCGCACTCTTGTTTGCCATCTCGTTATATAAAAAAAGGGAAGCGTTTAGGAAGTCCTATGTGAAAATAAAGATCTTTAAACCCAAGTTAGATATTTCCACTACAAAAGTTATGTAATTTCCTTCAAGATATAAGAAACGTGCACTTTCGTCTTACGAAAGCTATGACGCAGGCACTGACACTATTTATATCATTGGCACGTGCTTTATCAATAGTGTGTTGAATACAGCCAACTGGAGCTCTGATAATAGTTTAGCAACTCATGTGTGATGCTGATGAGATAACTCTTTCTCAAGAAAATATTATAAAGGTCAGGGCCAAGAAAGCTATGCCAGCTAGCCATGCCATAATAAATGATATGGGAATTAATAAAACGGTAGAAGCATGTCCTGCTACTAAAACTTTAAGCCCTGTCTTGGTGGCCCTCCAGAAAACAGGCATCATTACAATACATCAATTTGTTTTTTTTTTCAGTGTTAAATTATTTGCGAAGACAAATGGTGGATCGCGGACAGTGACGTGGTTGCTTTTGCAAGTACCATGGTATTTTTTTATAACATCTGTGTAGGTATGACCTCTTTGACATACAATATGTTTAAAAAAAAGACCGGGCTGCACTCTGGGAGTGCCGGCAGAAGTGAACACTTGAATATTTTGCCATTTCGAATCGACGAATACGAATAATTATAAGTAGGTACCTAAACTATTTCACTTGCAAATTAGCGAGTGAGAACTTATTGTGTGTCGGCCGAACGGGTAAGCGCCGCGGATTGCATGGCGTTTGCGCCCTTTTTCCCGCTAACTCGAATGGCGCAGCCAGTCTCGATCTACGGCATCTGAGCATGCATCTGGGCATTGAGATGTGTTTGGGGCACAACCGGGAATAATGCTAGGAGGATGATGAATAAAGTTTCATAGATTGACGTAACTCAAAGATTAATACAATAGATATACGTCAACAGCGTTCAAAAATAGTTTGTTTTGCCGACTTCACAAGTGGTTTTTTTGGCAACCCTGCCACGTAACGCGGTAACACAGTTACATATAGTGCGTCATTGTCACGTGTGGCTTAATGTACGGACAATACCGCTTTCAATTAGTCGTATCTCTACATGTCTCGTGGTTACGTACGCCTTTTAGTTAATGAATAATGACGACGAAGTAAAGAAAACTACTCCGTTAGGTCACTTACCTAATCAGAGCTTATTAACAGCCGTGCCGTTTATTGAATCTATATTTAGTTATGCCACACTGACCGACGAAATCCTATCTGTCTTTATTGACTTGTAAAATGTATTTTTTACCAATAAAGATCTGTATTCTGTATTCTGTCTTTCAATTTACATCAACAGTCAAGTGTAAAAACAGGTGTGCACACAACTTACACATGAATATGTCGCTCTTATGTCAGCGGATTAAGCCTGAGTTTCACAAGGGGTAGGCAGACACATAACGTTTAATAGGCAGTGCTACTTCTAGCAATTATGCATTTAAAATGTGATATTGCAGTAATAGGTTGCTGGCCTATAACCTATAACACACTAAAGCCCTATCCAGTAGTCAACTTCAACGACACCCAAGGATGAAAACAACAATAGAGTGAAAGATAGGCAGGAAAAGGAAAAGAAGACCAAGAAAAACTTACATGGAGCAAATAAAAGTGAAATCAAAGCTTCATATTATGAATAACGGAAAGCGCAGAACATAGAATAAGTTGGAAATAGAGGTGTAGCTGTAGACACTAAATAAAATAATCAATCATTATTTATTTTCTTGAAAAAGGATTAAGAATGTATTCAAATTGAGAAAAAAGCAAGAGGTTTAATTATCACAAAGTTATAAGGGTCGAACGTTTAAAGTTTCCGCAAAACGCACCTTCATATGAAACGATTGTCATTTACTATGACGGTCGAAGATCGTGACGTAACAAGCAACATTAAAACGGTGTAGCTTCGTAATTTTTTTAGATATTTGAATGGGATTTTCATCATTAGGCATATATTTTGCCTTCTTTCTTTTGAATTTATAATATTTTTTGAGTCTTCAACCCTATTACTCCACCGACATGCGCCAAGCTCTTAAATATAATATGATGGTGATGAACCTTAGATGAAATATAGAGAACTGGTTTAAGCAGAATTAATTATTAAAATAATTAATTTTGCTTCGAAGGAAATACAATGAATTGACAATGAATTAAACGTGAATATAAAATGAAGTCATTATAATTAACATGCCCTTGTGACGGTTAAAAAAAATATTTTAGATAAAGTAGGTACTTATTTACTAAATACTTGTTAATACTATTTTAAACGTTATTTAATGATTTGTACAAAGATTGAATACAGTTAAAGTTTTTACGGAACTAGTGGAATTAGTCTTTTGTCGTTGCTAGGGCAACTTCTCTTGAGTTTTTTTTAACACAGGAACCTCTTGCCTCATCGCAACTTTGCAAGCAAACCGCCTTTTTTGAATCAGTGATTTGAATACCATTACAATACGTGCAGCATTACATTGTGTTTTACCAAACCAAAACTGATTTCTCACAAGTTGAAGTCTTCGATGCTACCTAGTCTACCTACTAGTACTGTCGCAATCATCATCATCATTGGCCTTTAGCATCTATAAAAGATGATTTAAGCAGCGTCCATTCAAGTGCGGCACTTACGTACGTGGCTTGTCAGGCCAATAAGAGAGCGACAGTGACGCCCGCAGATATGACATGTAAATGATGACATTTAACGGCACTGTGTATGAACACAGTGCCGTTGGAGGGGCAGCAGCGCGCTGGTGTCTCAGTGCTCATTTTTGGGACAACAGGTCAAACCAGGCGATATCGTGTAGTGTCACGCCTTCATAAATTATCTTACTTCAAAGGTCTCGGTCCTGAGACTGCTTTTCCCAATTCACGGGGTCGATCTTGAAGGACAGCATGTCACGCTTTGCGCTGTCGCAATATATATTTCAAATATTCTTTAGAATTCTTTATAACCATTGATTGAACAAAGAGGCATGACTGGTTGGTAAGTAGCAGCCTTACTACTTACCAAAGATTATTGAGATACTTACCAACCAGTCATGCCTCTTTGTTAAAGCTAGTTTTACGGCTTCGTTCCGAAACCTACTCATCGTGTCCATTGTTTATACAAATTATAAGCTCACCGTGGGGCTGCACCGCCTGGCCTTCTTTTCTACAATAGCTACGAATTAATTTTTAAAGTGTAACCCCAATCGTGGCACGAGATCGATTATGGCTCTAAAAGTTACGTTCGAAGCGTTTCCATCACGCCACCGAGACACGAAATGTCAGGTTATATCGGATTGGAGTGTAATGAGCTAAGCTATTGGACTTGACTTGTGGCATCAGAATTGAATTTGGTTTGCTATACTCGCGCACTTATTCTGAAATTCCAGGATATTTATCTGCTTGGGTTCTTTTTTTACAACACGGTCCGTGGGCTCTTATAATATAATATAAATAGAACGGTATTCGGGTTCAGGCGAATCATATTCTAAATACTTGCGCGGGCTGTAGGTCCAGCCAGACTGTGTAGACTTGAAATCTGGTTTTGGTTAGCGGAAGTCTACAATCTGGGCAGATGCTGGCGGCTTTTTTATTCACGTCACGTCCATTGAGGTTACTAAGGGGCTAGTTAAATTTAATTTAGAATTCGTCCCCTAATATATAGCCCTACCGTGCACCATACTTGCACATATAACCTATGGCCGTTGGGGCGGAAAGGTTCTCGAGTGGCGACCACGTACCAGAGAGCGCAGCGTGGTTTGGCCCCCACAAGGTGGACTGATGACCTGGTAAAGGCCGCTGGAGTCCGCTGGATGCGGGTGGCGCAGGACCGGTCATCGTTGCACTCTTTGGGTGAGGCCTATGTCCAGCAGTGGACGCCTTTCGGCTGATATGATGATGATGATATAGTCCTAACCGATACGTGATATATTTAATTCATAGCATTCATAGATGCTTTGGGTCGCCAATGCAAATAAGCTGACGAGCATTATATCGAATGTCATCAGTCAAGGCTCCGGAGCCAGTATCACTGAAAGGGCGCGTATGGGTCTCCCGACAGAGCGTCCGTTAGAACACAACACTAAACGTCAGCAAATGTTTGCCATGACAGCACTATGACAGAAAATCCGAATTGCCGGATTTTTATGGTTAATTCTTATAAATTATAAATAAAGGTCTTACTGCGAATTAGGAGATCGATCGCCGGCACGCAAGCTGGAATGCATAACATCGAATGTCATCAGTCATGGCTACGGAGTCAGTGTCACAGAAAGGGCGCGTATAGGTCGCTCCGATAAGGCTCTGTTAGGGTTACCCCTACACTAGACATCAGCAAATGTTTCTTAGGCTTCCGGGTGGTTTCGGGTAACGTATTCATTTGACAGCACTATGATAGAGAATCCGAATTGCTTGATTTTTATGTTTAATTCACGGTTAGACCTGATCGGTCGCCAGTGCATGCAAGCTGGCATGCATTACATCGAATGTCATCAAAGGGCGCGTATAGGTCGCCCTGATAATACTCAGTAGGGTTAATAATACACTAGCCACATCACATACAAACATTACAATAAACCAAGCTATTTAGACAATGCATTTGAATTTACAATCGATCTACAATCAAACGAAACAACAAATGCTTAGAGGATTTAACTGTTTAACTGACATTCCATTGAGCCATTTTGTTCTTTTTATAGGAACCTGGGACTGGGACTCAAGGAGTACTAATTTGACAGTACTGCGTCCGATAATCCGAACTGTTGGGTATTTTGAACAACCATTACACAACAATGTGTGGTAAATGGCAGCCTAAGCTGGGCAAATACACTCGCGGGCAAAGAATACGGGTCGGTAAAATACCGTCATATTTCCTAAAATAGCGCGTAAGAGGTTGTACAGTTAATCCTGTCATGATCTTTATTTAATTTTACATATAAACTGCTAATAACAGTAAAAAATATAACGTTACCAGGTTTAAATCGGACTCGTAAAAACCCATGAATAAAAACAACGTTAACGGAGCGAGATATCGCAAAAATCGTGATTTTTGGATATCGATATTTTTATGATAAGATCCAGGAAATTGTTAATACAGTTGGGTATTGTAAAGAATAGCATATTATGTAAATAAAACAAGTATTAAATATTTTAAAAAACCTATTGCAGTTATTTAATTTAGGGTGACCCGTATTCTTTGCCCGCGAGTGTATTTCAAGGTGATTATTTAATCATAAATTATTTAAAAAAAAAACGATTAAAACACTTCTGCTGACTGTCGAAGCTGCTGGTCGACTGGCTGGAACGTGTCACGGTCGACCTTTTTGTTCTGGAAAAGGCGCTGAGCTCCAACTTTTGAGATTTTCGGGTTTAAAACATAAAGGTTAAAAGGAGAGACGTGTGCTCTTTTATCGCAAGGTTTGGACGGGAACGTGTTCTTTACAAATGTCAAAGAAGACTAATAAGTCTTCAATACATTTGAACTTTGCGAGTAAATGTTAAAAATGTGTAGGTACATTTCGTTCCGAGTTTTGCAAATTTCGTTTTTCATTTTGATAGGTACAGGCGATGTAGGTTTAGCTACATCGCCATCGCTAACTTAGGCTCCAGTGATCTTAATTTTCAGGAGGAGGATGGGACGTTTTCAATCAAATTATGATGTTTTATAGTTATTATAGTTAGAATAATATAGTTATTATAGTTAAAATAAGTTAAATGTTTTATAGTTATTATAGTTATAGTAGTTATAGTTAAAACTAGAATAAACTATAATTCTTCCCGCGGTTCCGTAGTCAACAAGGAACCCTTATAGTTTCGCCATGTCCGTCTATGTACGGCTGCGGTTCTAGTAAGAAAGCTGTAATTCGACATGGGCATAATTCAATTACAGCGAATAAACCGTAGCATAAATTGTCAATTTTTTTTAGGGTACCTCCCCCTGCACGTAAAGTATGGATGGTTTTTTTGTTTTAAACCCATGGTGTGGCATATCGTTGGAAAGCTTGTTTAAAAATATGATGGGTTACTCGGTGATCTGTTTGCGTGATATTAGGCTTTAAAGCCCAAATATTTGTTGGAGTCAATGTCTCCTGCCGACTAAATGGCTACTACTGGGAATGTGAAAAAAATCGAGGCAGTAGAAAATATAATGAATTTCGAATGAAAACTATCACGGCTAAGTAGGCATAATTTGTTACGAGTAATAGTTGACTTAATGTGTACTTGCAAAGGCCAACTTTCGTACTAATTCGGCCGACGCAACCGCACCATTTATACCTACTCTAATTAATAATCTCACAGAAAAAATGTAAACAAAGTTATGTCACTGTCAAAGTGACTTATAAGGGGTTCTGAAAGTACGGGTCGGTCATGCAATAATATTTAAAGTTCACTTTAACAGAAAAAAAAAAAATATGAGAATTATTTATAAGTAGTAGGTACTAAGTTACTAGTAAAACATTTAATTGTATATAGTGCATCAGTTCTTAACCTTTTTTCTGTCCACGGACCCCTAGGAAAACAAGCATAAATCAAAGGATTAATAATAAAAAACAGCCAAGACTTTTTGTGGCATTTATTTATTATTGTTAAATGGTGTATTGTCTATGCCATTCGCATTAAGAAAAAAATTAGTAAGCAACCCACAGATGCACAACCCCGGTGTATCACAGCAGTGATACCAGTGCTAAAAATATTTTCAGCACATAAAAACGGTATTATCTTTTAAAATAATTATGAGGGAGGATTTTTGTAAAAATAAAGATACGTCATCAAAATTAATATGCTTTTGGTAATTAGAGTATATATTATTGTTAATTATTGTAATAGGACGTATGTTTCGTTTAACTGCGAAAATTATAAATCAGCTCATTGGTTCTTGTTAACGGTAACACCAGTGTTTACATTTTTTCTGTGGGATTATTAATTAGACTATAATTGGCGCGAGCGTGTCGATGTAATAAAGACAGACAGGCAACTACGGAACCCTACACTGCGCGTGGCTCGACACGCACTTGGCCAGTTTTTTACTATTTCACTTCGATTGGGCGGGGCTCGATGTTCTGAACTATGACAAAAAGTTGTAATGCTATTTCCAAAGGATTGTTTAAAATGCTTATCAACTATAAGATAGATCAATCTTCATTATTTTTGTAAGCTTCTCTAGCTACAAGTAAGCCTGCGAGTGAAATACATATCTATTTCCAGGTATAAGTGAAGCGAAGTTGAGTGGACCTAACAAAGACAAAATCCAGAAACTTGCATGTCGATCCTAACAAAGTGTAATAGTACCTTATAGCACCGCTTCAAGATCGATTATCGCTTGGCAGCTCCTGGCGTGTTCATAGAATCCTTCGGCACCGCCCATGGACATGCGAATGACAGGGTACTCACCAAGCCTATAGAATCACCTCAGGTCAACCAGTCAACTGTTACCTTCCGATTAGACGGTTTATGGTGAATCCTGGGCCTTCGGGAGATTCAACAGTGTAACCTTTTCACCGACTGGTTTAACTAGGTAATGTGTCCCGTGGATGTAAAAGCGATGCGAAGCATGACAAGGTATCATGTACATGTATTTGAGAGCCAGGCTCGCATTGGTGGAGTAATTTCAAACTTATTCTAAAGTTCTCTATTGCTCCAATTGACATAGGAAAGTGTAGTGTGGTGGTTTCCACCTTGCCTTCTACACCGCGGTTTACGAACCGAGTTGGTCTTGCCGTGATACCTGAACAAGGGCCCTACCAGATTACTATCTTCGTTTTCCTGTCGGCACTAGAGCCACTGCTGTCTTGGTCAAGGTATCATGCCTGACACCAGAGGTTTCCAACACAGGATATTGCAGCTGTTTATAGAGAAGCTCCTCCTACAAGACTTCCGACTACATCCTGATAATCCATCGTCTGTGTGGTCAGGCCAGGCCACGAGATAACCATCATAAACTGTACTTTTTACTTCTAGCATATTCTTATTCTGTATTTGTCACTGTTTGTATATGTCTGTACTTGTTTTTGGCAATAAATTATTATTCTATTCTATTCTATTCTATATCTGATGGGCAGATGGATGGACGGGGTGGCAGTAGTCTACTGCTCAGCCCGATCTACCAACATGTCGGTTCAGAGCTCTTTGTTTAATTTCGGAGTGACCCAGGTTCAATACATCTCATAAATGAACTCCTCTTCTTCATGTTGAGGTTCTTCAAATAAAAGATGCCCAATGGGCAGCGATGCGGACAGCTCTAGCAGTCGCGTCTCTCGGGTCATGTTCCGAGTAAGACTGAGGGCATGTAAGGCACGCCATCAGGTGTCCACGGTTTGCGGTGCTCTATTGCAAACGCATTGGGTTGATTGGCCACGATGCAATTCCCATCTGGCCATGTCTTCCTTGCAGCGGCCAGCTTGTTAATAAATGAAGTAATGTATTAATATTGGTTACGAATCTCAGGTCAAGTCATACTAGGGATATATGGTGAGATGAGGCGAGACAGGTCGTGAATAGCTGGAAGCGTACTGATGGCTGAGAAGCACGAAGAACTATAACGACGCACGAAAAACTTTTGAGTTTCCGTGTCAAGCTGGCATTAGTATTAGAGGAGCCCATTAATTCTTAGGTGGGAATGGTTTGCGCAGTTATATTGGTGTGAATTTGTCTTTAATGTATGTGTGTCATGTTTATCTTTTAACTAGTTTTGTGTACAATAAATGCTTACACACATACATAGAAAGTTTGCACTTGGCTACAAGTCCCCAAACAAAGGCACGTGTTCGTGAAACGTGCCTTGTTATTCTCGATTTCTTCTCAGAACTTTTTTCGAGCACAAATAGGTATTTTTTCCAGAAACCCTTGAAAGTTTCAATGTTTAACTGTGAAGCCTATAAACGCCACGCCATATTCATGTTTGTGTTATTTTTAACTTAAACAAGTAAAAAATAAACCAATAATGAAAAAGATTCTTTAAAAAAAGTTGTTATGACAATCACTGGATAAGTTATCTGGCTCAATCATCCAATAATATGAAAAAAGGATACCTAAGGTTCCACAGACTTAGTTTCAAATTAATGTTTTAGTGCGAAAATAGTGAAACTAAAATTAAACTGGTCTTGTTTTAGTGAAGGCAAGTGCAGAACAGCCTTTCATGCTATACAGTTGTATTTTTTTTATACCACTTCTTTGCAAACAAGCATATGGTCTGCTTGATGGCAAGCAGACACCGTAGCCTTGCTACGTTACAAGTCACAAACACCCGCCCCTCTTCCTTCCTTTATACATTTGTGGTATCGCCAGCTACACTCACACTTTCAAAACAGAGCATCCGCGGGAGCTCTGGCGACCTTACTGACGACCAGGAACACAACACCACAGACATGCAAGTAGTGTGTATTAATGGCTGCGGTCTTTGCAAGGTGGAGGTACTTTAGCTACACACACGACAGAGACAAATGTAGTCCCCTCACTCTTCTCACAGCGTATCCTGGGCCGACCTCACTGACGACCAGGAACACAACACCACACACATGCAAGTAGTGGTGTATTTATGGCTGCGGTATTTGCAAGGTGTAGTGACTTCGCCAGCCTGCTTTAAGTATATGCGATATGGCATTCCGATGTGCCCACAATTCAAAACAGCTATCCACCAACAAGAACACCACCAAACGCTTCAGGGTGGTTGGGTTAGTAGAAAGAAAGAAAGAAATATATTTATTTGGTGTGACCAAGAGTCAAGACATTACAAGTGGCCTCTTACGATTACAAACGGTTTAGTGCAAACCACCCTTAGAGAGCAATTAGTGATCTAATCATGACTGCGGTCTTCATTCACTAGCTGTCAAAGTACGAATGGGTAATTCACAGACAAATTTAACTGCCCCTCTAGATGTCAGGTGTTTTGACGCAATCCCTAGTGTAGATTTTCATCGTTTTTTTTTAGTTATTTGCTGTCAATGACAGTGCAACCTATGTACTTGCATCTGACAATATTTTTGTAAATGATATCTCCAACAGGCAGGTCTTCCCCCTTTAACTCGTATCGGAGGCCAAGACTCGCTTTGGACCGGTAAGCCATTCTACTTACTCGGTTTTTTTAGTTATTTGAACCGCTCCGAGAACCTAGATACTCCTCACCTCTCCAGTTCTTGCTCCCGCTATCAGTGCCCACGTCCACGCTTTCTAATGGTATCGCGTGTGCATTAATGTGGTCGCGTGAGCGGCTCGCGTGCGGCGGTGGCGTGCGGCGTCGGTGGCGTGCGGCGGTATTAGCGTGCGGCGTGCGGGGCCATCCCTCGGCGTCAAGTCGTAAAACTAATTTGAGTGGAATAGTAGTTGCAGATGGTTCTAGCTCTGTTGGTGATTTTTGGGCGCTTGGGTAGAACGTAGCTATGGAGAGTTAGAATATTTGAAAAATGTGCTACTGTGTAATAGACACGTGAACAGTGAGACATTTAAGGCGTGCAGTCAGGGGTATTAGTCGTACATAAATAAGGACTTAAATGTCTGTACACGCCTTTATGACATTAACAATAGAGTCCTGTACAGATATGTATGTACTTATTTATACAAGGTGGAACGGAACGATGGACTTTCCCGCAAGAGGGGGATTATTGGGCGCTAGTACGTCACATTTTCCAGATAAACTATTTTTTTTTGACGCGATTTTTTTTTTTACCTTTGTATGGAGCGTTGGCCGACTGGAGCGACGAGCTCCATACAAAAGTAATAAAAAAATCGCGTCAAAAAAATTGTTTATCTGGAAAATGTGACGTACTAGCGCCCAATAATCCCCCTCTTGCGGGAAAGTCCATCGTTCCGTTACACCCTGTATACGTATATGAATACCCCTGACTCCTGGCTTGCAAAGCTTTTATTTAACTTGCACTATTCTTACGTATTTAGTAATGTTGTCTTTCGAAATTTGGAATGTTTTAAATTTTCAGCCCCTTGATATCCGATAAAGCTGAAATTTGGCATACTTATGTACTCGTAGGTTCGGCGAGGCCGCAATATTAATGTACCGCGAAGGTGTTCTGATGATGCCGATACAGCGACTGGTCGACATTCGACAAAAAAACATTTGATAACTACGCGCAACCCGGTTATAACTCCTCTGGAATTGTAAGTATCCATAGACTACGGTGTCCGCTCCATAGGCCGTACGCTTGTTTGCCACCATGGTATATAGAAGAAAAAAAACAATCTCATAGCACCGAGTTACGTTTTATGCTTACCTCCTGCGCTCGACAGTAGGTACTGACTGCTTTTGCAAAGCGATAATCCTCGTATGACGCTTGAAAAGCAAAACACATATACAGCAAGTCAAAGGTTAACGAAGCATTTCCGAGCACTCGTCGCGCAGAGTAAACAATACTGCCGATTACGCGTGCCGCAGACTTCGTGGAATCAATCTGGTCAGCGCGGCGCTGACATCCGTCTCTTGTTTAATAAAAAACCTTTTCATGACTTTCTATCAATTGTATTTTTACTCAGTGTTAAGCCGGTTCACGGTCAAAGCAATGTGTTAATTTAATTAGATCTAGGGTTGTACAAACGCGAACGCAGTTAACTGACCATCCTGTATTTATATAGAACCTTATTGCAATGCACATGAAGTGCACGGATGGTCAGTCAGCTGTTGTTGATAAGTATGACGCCATTTACGAAATCTTTAAAAATGCAACAAAGTGTCATCGACATGATTGCTTTGTTGCTTGATAACTAATTAGTCGTAATTACCATTGGCCCGTTTCATAGAGCTATTATTACAAGTTACAAGTCGAAATAAACACCACTGAGGTGCTTGACCAATAACAACCGGCCATTTAACATTTGCCCGTATAGACGTATAAAATTACTAGCTTATGCCCGCGACTTCGTCCGCGTGGAAGGACGGAAATTTCATAAATACTTTTTTAGTGGATACTTACGTTATATAAACTACTTATTGTCAATAACACAGCTTTCTAGGTTCAACGGTTTGGGCTCGGGCGTTGTCAGGACAGGTCAGTCAGTCAGGACTTTTACGAGAATAGAAGATAACTTGAAGCTTCGTGAAACCCACATGCAATTGATGTCAACAGCTGTCAGTCTACGCCATTTATAAGTCTTTATAAAACTCGGAAAAACATAGTATCTACACATGCTTTTACTAACACAATCTATCGTTCTCTTTAGTACGTTTGTGCCGTTTAGATTATTTAATTGGCTGTGTGCTATATTAAGAGTGAAGCTGAAGACCCATTCGTTGAACCTCCCACGTCAATTGGAACTGACCTGGCTAAAGTGTCGATACATGACTCAATTGACGACGTATTTGAAAGGACCGGAGCTGGCTATCAAGATAATAAAGAAAATGATTGACTTAAATTGTGATGTGTCGGTAACCTTAGACTGTATTAAATAAGAAAGATTGTATTGTCTGCTTTGTCTGAAATTGACTTAAGAAACAGTTCAAGTTCACGTCATCTGAGTCAGTATTCAGTTACTTAATGATAAAAATGGGCTGGATGCGGGTGGCGCAGGACCGGTCACTTTGGCACTCTTTGGGGGAGGCCTATGTCCAGCAGTGGACGTCTTGTGGGATATGATGATGATGAATGATAAAAATATGTATTGAACGAAAGAACGCGTGCAAAGTTGACTTTTACAAAAGTCGATCGTATGGTTAAACAAATGTTGAACCTCATAACTTATGAAATTGATAATCAGATTAATTTCATTTCATATATATACTGTTACTAGGCACAATAAACTACAAATACATACCTAGTAAGTACGATTTGTAACAAAATAACATCCTGCAGTTCCATTTCTGACTTTCACTAAATGTCTAATCGTTGAACATACGCAGCATACATAAACCAACAAGGGCATAAAATAAAACTTGCAAAAGATCTTAAATAATTCCAATCCCCAAGGAAGTGAATAACCGTAGTTTTGCATAACATAGTTTAATGCAAGGCTTATCATGGTTGAGTAATGGGAGCGGGCGGTAGAAATGCGACAGTGACGTGCAACACGCGAGCACGTCCTCACGCCACCGCTATTCACGACACTGACGACCAACCAGGAAACATCTGAGCTCCCATTAAGGATACTTCTTATGAATCCGAAGGCCCAGTTATACTAGAGACGAGTGGTGAGGTTGTGAATGATGTGATTCGCCTAACATCACGCCACCCTGCACTTGTAATTGGTGAGCGGCTGCGGTTTCTTCCCCGGATCTTCTAAGTGGACTGCTTTAGACACGCGAGACGGGATGGCAATCGTCTTTTCAAATCTGTAAATGTCAGTAGAAAGCATCGAAATCGTACTTACAAAATTATGTATCTTATTACACTACCCTGTGGATATAGCTTAAAGAAAGATAAAAGAGAGTCTCTGAATACCGTGTAATGTGATAAACATGTTAACTTGATGTTGAGAACTTGGGTTTTTAAATTACACTTAGGAAGACGTAAATAACCCTGCTAACGGTACCAACGCACGAACATCCGTAAGTAATGTCACAAAAACCAAGTAGTCGGAAGATCAAAAGAGCAACACACCTTACAAAACATAAAACTTTATGGAGACCGTTAACATATTCAGGTTTGGAAGCAATAAACGCAGATAACGTAACTTTTTTTTAAATAAAATGGTATTTTTAACAATGTAAAAAGTAAAAGCTTGCTTCTTCTTCATCGTTTATAGCATTACAACGCCTGGGCCATTGTCAAAATTCGAAGTTTCATTTGGCCTTAAACCGGCAGTACCGTTCCGTTCAAGATTGCCTAACTGTTAACTTTTTAGGCTGCTTCTAGATAGTGAGACTACCCAAGTTTCAACACCTTTTGTTTCGTGTTCAGTACACATTGTTTGCGAACGCGACAAGAGGCTAACTGTAAGCTGACTGACCTTTTCTCTTAAGCCTCATTAATGATTTGCCATGCTAAATCCTATTGACGGATTATTCGACTTCTTTTGTTCTTTGATCCTCCACTGACCTTTATGCGTTTACGTGTTACTTCTTAGCTAATGATGATGATATTGATGATATTCTTAGATAAGTATCTTTTTTGTGTCGTTGCAACGGTATTTCGTTTTACGTCAATATCTCGAACGTCACAGATGTTTTCGTCACTTGAATGCAAGCAGGTATCCAACTATTAGCCATTGCATTGCTACAAGTATATACACAGAGGTGAAAAATATTTAGCGTATTACAGGTTCAAAACACTGATCTAGCAAATATGTAAAAGGGTAATAAATAAGTTTATCGCTTTTTTTTAACTGGTGGAATAACATTGTTCTTTTGTTTCAGGTAATGAAGGAAGCCCCACGGTTTCGTGCCTTCCCAGTCTTCCCACCTTTCTTCCAACTTTTCGTTCCGAGTTTATTTCTGTCCTCTCGGGGGTGGTTTACCACAAGTCGTCAGTCGAGTTAAATAATACTTTTTATCGGTAAATATTTTTATATCGAAGGAAGCGTTTGAGAAAACTGAGTGTTTTGAGTGATATATTTATAAGTGGTTATATGAACATCCGCTGGGAGGACAGTGTGCAGGCAGATCTGCGACATCTTCAAGTCGGCAACTGTCAAGAAGTTGCGCACGATCGGGACAGATGGCGTGCTCTCGTTTCGGAGGCCAAGACCCTCTTTGGATCCCTGAGCCAAATTAGTTCACTTTTTTATATGAACATCTGAGGTGATAAGACACATGGTAAGTGAAGCCCCCTCGTGACATGTTAGTTCTGTAAAACGGATCTAGATTGGCAGACATTCAGATGTGCTCTTTGAGTAATGCATGCAAGGATTACTTATACAAATGTTACATGTTCCCGACTGCATCGCCCTTTCTTTCAAAAAGAGAATGACAGATATGTGAAACGGGAGACACGATGAAGACACCTTCACATTTTGCAAAGCGACTACCGGCTAATGTGTCAAAAAAACATGTCTGTGATAGAGTTCTTTGCAATTGGTTGAACTCGTGTCGACGTATCTTTGAACATCAAAAATGACAACAGTTGAACGAAATACATACAACGAGAACCGAATCCGAAGTGTACCTACTCGTAGTATTCCCTGTTAGCCGGTTGAATATTGCTTGTATAGAATACAAATTCGATGCCGTCCCCCGCGATGATGATAGACATTAAATCAGCGAAGCAATGTTGCCAATAATGGCGCGCCAAATCTGGCTGTCCATACACCGTAAACAACTACATAAAAACTATTCGCCACGCGCATGTCGTGTTGTATCGTCACGCTCTGCACAGTCACGTTCCTTTACATTTTTCTACATCACCAAATACATCAATGCTTTAACAAAAAGTCACAAGTCCTTACGTTTTATAGTGACTTAATCCCTTTGGTTCCGGAGGTAGGATAGAGATGTGTGCTTTGTCCGAAACTGGGTGGTGAAGGTCGGCCACTATCGATAGATCACGTTGAGTTGAAGAACTACACAAAGGTTAGATCGGGTCTTTGCAAAACAACCACAAGCGGGCAATCGTTTTAAATGCCTCGTGTACTTTAAAAGCGGAATTCTAATCTAAATGCCAACGTTAGATTAAAGTTATATTTTTAGACAGACTTAGTAATAAATATTCAACAATTTTTATTTATTCTTACGAGTATGCAAATTAATCAAACACAGATTTGAATTCTAATTTGTTTTTTCTGGTCCTTTTATCAACCAATGATGATAGTAATATTAAATATCCACAACTGTGTTATCTCATCTTACTTTGTAATCCTACAGTCACTCCAAAATTTATTTTGCTCTGGTTCGCCCTAGCCAGGATTTTATTGTCTGTCCAACTGTGAGATAAATGTCATTCTCACAGCACGTGCTTCCCCTTCTTCTCGCCTCAAATTCTAAAAACTGTCTCAGGTTAGCCAACATATGACCCTGATATGAACCGTGTTTCTATGAAGTCAATACCTCTAACGTCCTTAACTTTCGGGAATATGAGTAATAAATTAATTAATTTTGTCGCTTAGTCTATGACCCAAATATTGCAGGCTTCTTCGTTGATAATTGGTTCAACAGATAAGCCTCTCATGCTAAAGCAGATCAAATTAGTAAACATGTTGGTGTTTTTCCATATATAGTTTATAGTTTTATATCGTTTTTTAGCAGATCAAAAATGGCATATACAATCTGGTTCTAGAACAAGGTTCGGAACAGGTTATCGAGACCTAAGACCTTAGATTTCGCGGGCCGGGTTGAATTACAACAGGTTGGCTTGTTAACTGGTTTCGTCATACAAAAAGTATCCTGAGCGAGCCGAGGGCAGACTGTGGGAACGTTCTCACGTGGGCCGTTCCAGCCCGCTTCCTAGCTAACGTAGCATTATATCTCCTGTACTGTATCAAACCTGATTAAAGATAGTATATATGTTAGAATTAATTGACTCATACTAGTAATATCATAGATAGTAATGTTTTTGTTTGGATATTTGTTGTTCTATGACGCAAAAATGGCGGATGGAATTCGAATAAAATTCGGCACACAGATCCATCCTAATATTAAACATGCAAAAGGGTGTCTGCCTGTCTGTCTGTTACTTAAACTGCTGAACCGTTATGGATGAAATTTGGTATAGAGATAGTTTGAGTCCCGGGGAAGGACATAGGATTGTCTTTATTCCGGAAATCATTCCCTTGAAATGGGGGACGAGAGTTAGTAAGTATGGAGCTACGATATAAACGAGTTCCTTGCGGACGGAATGGAGGGCAGAAGCTAGTATAAAATAAATTCATAATATGTAATACTTATTGTTGCTCTCTAGGCGAATCTTAAACAATCATACCGGTTGTGTATTGTATTATAAATAAGTACATCGTATAGAATTCCGAAAGCGATATGGTGAATGATATTTATTATGAATAGGTACGATTTTTACTGTGGTAAATAAAGCTTAATGTGGTTTAGTTATGGAAGTAACTCGAGCTCGAGGAGACATATTAACATTTATCTTTATACTAATATAAGGACAACAAGCGCTTATAATAAATGTCATGTCGTACAACGGACCCACGGTTTCATGTCCTTTTGGTATAAACTTTTATTGCCGACTGTACTTTAGGATTATGTAGTTTAGTTAGTTTAGTAACACTTGTAACCAAACTTACATTATCATCATACCAGCCGAAAGACGTCCACCGCTGGACATAGGTCTCCCCCAAAGAGTGCCACAACGACCGGTCCTGCGGCACCCGCATCCAAACTTACATAATTATGGCAAATTGCGGCTCAATCAGATACGTCCAGGTACGTATTTCACCAACTTGACAATTGTCACCTGACACTTACAATTCGCCATACATTGATTGTTCTAGAAGTAAAGGTGGTTGCTAGGTTACTTGTGGAACCAGCAATGTACGGAGAATGGTCGTTGTCAGGTGACAATTGTCAAGTTGGTCAATTAGGTGACAGAAAAATGGCTTGCAAATTTTATCGAAGGAAGGATTTTGACAGTACATAGTCGTACCGTTGCGCAAGTTAGCAGGTTGTGATGATCGCGTTTACGTACATTTTACTGATTCTTGTGGACAAAACATGGGTAGGTACAGTCAAATAGAAAAAATAAGTACCTGCATCTTTTTGTAGTACAGTACTCGGACGTCACTCTCGTACGCTTAAGTAAATATTTGACAGACCGTGACAGGAAAAAAAAAGTATTGCTAAGGAGGAAACTTGTCTACACATAGGATTTAACAGAGGCTTTTCGGTGAAGACAAACTTCGTGGTTTTATCCCAATATAAACATAGTTTTCCCTCAGGGTTGGAAGTTGGAAGGTCAGATAGCAGTCGCTCCATATATTATACCTAATAGACAAAAAATTAAGCGATTAGAGGCTCTATTATAATTTCTAACTGAAAACTACCTTGGGAAGTAGATACATATGGCGGATCGCATTTTTTATACAAAGTTTTATGTTATTCTAAGATGTCGTTTTAAAATGAAAACCAAAACTATATTTGTATGAAGAATCGAGGGTTCTAGTGACCCTTAAATATATTGGCTAGTAAAATCAGCGGCGATTACCAGATTATCAGCAAAAACCTAACCTGGTTTGTTTCGGCGTCTAATTGGCGTCGTTTCTCACAATGGTCTAGGGAACGGCGTAACATTTAACACAATCGGCGGCTTGCGTGACGTGGGAGTCATTTAGAGATCGCCCCATTCTTATGGCGTTGGGTCACGCTTGTGGGATCCTCGAACTAGCTCAGCTAATGATGATGACTTAATGACCCGGTGATGCTCTAGAGTTTTTAGGCGTAGAGTATTTACTCGCCTTTTGGTGGGTTGACGATGTCCGACCGACTTGGAGCCTGGTGCCATGATCAGACGTATTGTAACGAAAGAAAAATAGGCGAAAGAAAAATAGAAAAATAGAAAAATAGTTTAAGCATACTCGTACAATTACAATGATAATATCCGACATCAGTTGTTGAATGATTGAGTTCTACTGTAACGACTAAATAGAAATACCTACAGATTGAGAATCTCTTCGATTTTTGGAAACCGGTTGAGGACCGATGTGGTAAATATATGATCCACCAAATTGGGTTGACATCGGAAACACGCTTCACCAACAATCGTAAAACGAATTGCAATAAATACTCCACCAATGACAAGTGTTTCTTCGGCCGTGCTGCGGCGGGTTCTAGGCCCATTTGCTGCAAGAGATCAATCACTATGTTTATAGCTCCCAATACTTCTCTAGTAACTTGCATAACGGACCGTGCAAGTTTTCTAGCACACCTCAGCTCGCATCTGTCATACAGTATTGTGTTTCAGTTTGAGTAACCGTTAGTTCGGCTTCATTATTCGTATTGTTGATGCCATCCGCCATATTGTGACGTCAACGCCCACTCGAGGACGCCTACAGCTCTCAGGTGCATACCCGGGCTTGTGATAATGTGAAGAACGAATATTACGGACGACAGAATATTACGGTCCGTCTGATGAAAAGTGGTCACCGTAGCATATGGATAGGCATCCACTTGCAACGGCAGAGGAGAGTTTCGCGTTGCGGTTGATTAGAGAGACAATTGTCAGACAGGTCTCAACATCTTCATCATCATATCAGCCGAAAGACGTCCACTGGTCGGGCCTGCGCCTGCG
This sequence comes from Epinotia bilunana, assembly GCA_947049275.1. Lineage (NCBI taxonomy): Eukaryota > Metazoa > Arthropoda > Insecta > Lepidoptera > Tortricidae > Epinotia > Epinotia bilunana. The sequence continues at coordinate 1,120,299 of OX346266.1, read as the reverse complement.
CCACCCACATCCGGCGGACTCCCGCGACCTTTACCACGTCATCAGTCCACCTTGAAGGGTGTCTATGTGATGTCTACCCACAACGCGTGGTCTCATACTCACTTTAACGTATTCCTCGGTATAACTTTGTAAAACGTTGAAAATGACATACTTACCTTCGAGATAATTAAGCACTACCCGGTCGATTCTAATTTATGAAACTAAACTTATGGAACAAATTTCATATAAGTAAGGGAGGTTATATACGTTGAATTACGACAGCTATTCGGAAGACAGAAACATACAAAAACATACGGCAGTTTCACTTTTGTGAGTTACTAAATCTCAATAACAATTGAAGTTGATTATGAAATTCTGAGAAGTCTTGCTGTTCATCACAATTCCTAGGAATAAAATTACAGTTGCCGTACATTTCAGTTTACAGTATTCCTCATATATCTAATTGAGACTATTGAGAGCCATATACTACTATAGGTACTCTTGAAGGAATGACAGTTTTATATCATTTCTATTAAAGGTTATCCTGTGATGATGTCTGACTCGGACACTTCACCACTGGTTTGACGGTTGACGACTGCTTTTGCCTTGGGGAGTGACTTAGTGACGCTCTTGCCTAGTGAACGGTCATGGGTTCAAATCCCGAATAAGGGAAAAGATTTGTGTGATGAGTATGTTTCAGAGTTTTGGATGTTTTCTTTGTATTTCAATATTTGTACTTATCTATTCAATATATCGTCGTCTAGTACATAACACAAGCTCAAGCACAGTGGCTCTTAACCTTTTAGTGAAGAAGGACCATTTGATTGTTTTTAACCGACTCCAAAAAAGGAGGAGGTTCTCAACTTGGTTTTATTTTTTTTCTTATGCATGGACCACTTACAGTTCGGAGGTCGTTGTGTCGACTCGTTAGCGCTTATTTAATATTTTTGATCGACGGCTTCGCGGACCACTTCGCGTGCTTCCAGGAAGCACCAGTGGTCCACGGACCACCGGTTAAGAACCACTGCTCTAGCAGGACCGGTCATTGTGGCACTCTTTGGGGGAGGCCTATGACCAGCAGTCGACGTCTTTCTCGAACTAGGTACTAGATATTCTTTTTCTATCATATATAGGTACTCACTCATTGTTAACATTTAGAGTTAAAGATAGGTCAACGCGACGTCCAGCCAGCTTAACAAAGCGACTTTCCTTCCAAGCAGTTTATTTTAATAACAGCAGAGAATATATGCATTACAACTCAGTCTTTGTCATGTTCCCACAGCGTGTGTGCTGTAGTGTAACTAATTCAAATCGCCTTCGAAAGTATACAACATGTGTTTTATATTTCCGTGTTACTTTAAGCCTAGGTACCTACCTACATCTGCTCAGCGAACGAAAAAGCCCTAGAAGTCTAAGTAGCACCGCAAAATGGCTTCACAGAATGGGTGCCATGGTGGTGGCAGGTTTTCAAAACGGTACCAAGCAGCCTTTTGGTTCGAACATGCGCATACCGAGTTTTAGGCACGTGTTTGTATAACAATTCATTAACAAAAACATCGTTCTTTTGGTAACATTTTAGCAATCAAGAACCAGACCCCGTAGCATGGACGGCCTATTATCACACGATAAGTGACAAGATAGAGAGTCCGTCACTGGCTGACACCGTTCAATAGAACGAGACGGACGCTCTATCTTGTCACTTATCGCGTGATAAGGCCGACCATGATACGGGGTCAGGAGTACTACAGGGCCAATAAATCTCCTCTACTAGATAAATACAGATAATCTCATAGCGCCAATGAATGAAATTTCGCGTCGATTGTCCATCCGCCGCGCCAAAGTGGCTTTTATCTTGTTGTGTTAAGGTCGCGGGTCGCGCGGCGCGGTGACGTCACGCCGCTAGAACGCAAGATGGCTGCCGTGACGTCACGCGTTTCCTTTCCCGTCGCCTTCACCTTGACATTTGAATTTGATTCTCGGACGTGTCGCGCCGCGGCGGTTGTTGTATAATTATTTGTTTGGTTATCTGATAGCAGTAACGAGTAACCAGCAAGTGTTAGACTGGGATAGCACCCGTGCGTACTAGGAGTAGTGTAGTAGGACACACATGCAGCAATGAAAGTACTATCAAATCCGATCCTAGCCGTATCGATGGCCGTTGGGGCGGAAAGGTTCTCGAGTGGCGACCACGTACCGGAAGGCGCGGCGTGGGTAGGGCCCCCACAAGTTGGAATGATGACCTGGTAAAGGTCGCGGGAGTCCGCTGGATGCGGGTGGCGCAGGACCGGTCACTTTGGCACTCTTTGGGGGAGGCCTATGTCCAGCAGTGGAGCGTGCTTCGGCTGATATGATGATGATGAAGATGATATCATCTTCATCGAAAAACTAAGTTTAATTGTTGTTTGGATAAATTACATTATTAATTGTATTTATCCAAAAATAAAGAATCCATTAATAAAGAATGAAAACCATCGTAATTTGATTAACAAGTTTCAAAAATCAACACAATTTTATGGATGTGTGTCTGGCAGTATCCGTTTTGCCATTGTTAATTTTTTTCATGACTGGGACGATGTTCCGGCCCCGTATCATGGTCGGCCTTAACACGCGATAAGTGACAAGATAGAGCGTCCGTCTCGTTCCATCGAACGGTGTCACCCAGTGACGGACGCTCTATCTTGTCACTTATCGCGTGATAAGGCCGACCATGATACGGGGTCTGAAGCGGTCACATTAAACTACGAACACTTAAAAAACTATTCAATAGTCTTGAAATAGCAATATTAGTCATACAATAATTAATTTATTATCAATATTTTAAAAAAATGCGCATGATTGTCAACAATTTTCAAAATCAGTACAATTTTCTGAAACTGTTTGTGTACAGGTTTCTGCCATTGCTTTTTTATTTTTTATTACTTTTCAGCCCTAGGGGCGATATGCCTCACTTTCAGCCCGCAGCAGTTTAGATAAACAATTACCTAGTTTCAGAGTATGAGAGATGAAAAAAAGTTTTATCTGACGGAAACGGGTCAAACTATAATAAGTATATAATTAATATAACTAACCCACGTCTATCTAGAATATCCATTCTAAATATTTTTGAATTAAACATTGAAATAAGATGATCAATTTCAAAACCTAACTTTTACACTAACTTTAGACATTATACCGGTTCGGTTTCCTTGTGGTAGTTGACTTAGTAAACAAGTAGGTAATCAATGCCATGAATGACATCACTTTGATTGGAGGCAGTTTTATCTCAGTATATTTGCAGAGCAAACTTACTTATGAAAATATTTATGTACCAGTACTTATTTATTTTATATACCTACTTAATACTAGGCTCCGGCTCCGATCGTGTATTACAAAGAACACAAGCGGAGCCGCGGAATTAAATATAGCCTGCTTTTTAGCGATCTCTCTTATTATCTCCTGCCGTCTTTAATTTTACTCACACTCACCAAAATCAAATCAGATCTATCAACCCCATATCGGTGTAGCGATCGATACCAGCTGATAACCCGTTGTAAATAAAGACCTAATGTCTGATAATGATAATAGGATCTAGATACTCGATAATATTCATGTGATCCGAATGACGCAAATAGATATGCTATCGGGTTCGTGAGTCTAGAACATGGCAACGTGAAAAGCTGGAGATTAGGTTGTGATAATGTATAATGTTGCAATTGTGGGGCAATTTCCACCGGTGAATATTAAGGATAAGGAGTAGCAAATAGGACTCACACCATTTTTATTAAGGGGGTGAATTCAAATCATCGCGTGCTTTGAAAGGCCGTTCTAACTAGATTAGGATTCTTGACTATATGATTATTTAATCGATGCATGATTGCCTACAACCATTACAGAAAAAAAGTCCACAATTGGGTCTTTCTTTTCCTTTTTTTACTCAGCCTACTCAAACAATACATTATTTTACGACACAATCAAGTTAATACACTCGCGGTCAAATATTTCGGGTCACCCTAAATTAAATAACTGCAATAGGTTTTTTAAAATATTTAACACTTGTTTTATTTACATAATATGCTATTCTTTACAATACCCAACTGTATTAGCAATTTCCTGGATCCTATCATAAAAATATAAATATCCAAAAATCACGATTTTTGCGATATCTCGCTCCGTTAACGTTGTTTTTTTTTCATGGGTTTTTACGAGTCCGATTTAAACCTGGTAACTTTATATTTTTTACTGTTATTTTAGCAGTTTAGATGTTAAATTAAATAAGGATCATGACAGGATTAAACAAAACTACAACCTTGCACTATTTTAGGAAATATGACGGTATTTTACCAACCCGTATTCTTTGTCCGCGAGTGTATTATAGTCGCTAAGCGGTCGCAGTGCTCGCAATGATCTGCACACGAACTCTATTGTCAAGGGAATAAGGATCTGTCTAGGTCATTCTGAGGGTGTTATTTTGCTTTGCTACCTTCATCAGACGCATCAGCGGACTGGTACCGCTATCTCATCTAATATCTCACTTAATGAAATATGGATAAAACTTCACCAAGTTAGGTATTAATCGAAATTTGTCCCAAAAGCCATTCCCGAAGAGTATTGCATCTTTTTTTCTCGTGCGCTGTAGGCATAAGTGTGTCTCTGTTTTTGCGAATTAACTGGAATCAAGGCATCGCCTTAATGGTACATCAGCAGTGTCATTTTTAGGGTTCCGTAGACAAATGTCAAAAATCTGAACCCTTATGGATTCGTCATGTCTGTCTGTCTGTCCGTCCGTATGTCACAGGCATTTTACTCGAAAGCTGTAAGATGTATTTGAATAAAATTTTGAGGATGGGTGTATTTTTTTAGCCGCTACAGTTTTGTAATGAAATTACTAAAAAAAAATTTTTTTTAGGGGTGGACTCCATCCATACAACAATTTTTTTTTTATTGCAAGCCCACGAGTGGCACATCAATCGATAGGCCTTTCAAAATAAACATAAGGTTTCTCAGCATTTTTTTTGATTAAGTGAATAGAGTCGGAGATAATCGCCCCGAAAGTTACTAAAATTGTGAACTCTCTAATTTTTGAACCGTGTATTTTAAAAATATGAAAAAAATCATGGACATAGGGCTTATTAAATTCTTTCAGCGAAAATTGTTTTGTACAAGATCGGTTCAAAGGTTTTTGAGATATTTCTAAAAAACTGTCTACCTTAAAGAAAAGGACGTAAGTGCCAAAAGTTTTCAGTAACGATACGACCTTTTTAATAGGGACGGAACCCTTCGTTGTGCGTGGTCCGACACGCACTTGGCCGCTTTTTTTTATTAATGTCGGTAGTCATGTAGGTAAAGCATCGGTTTGGGGCGTAAAACATAGCCATAGAACATACTAGTTCTGGGCTGAAGATGTAAGAACTAGGAAGTAAGGGAGTGAGACAAAGGTTCGTACACGTTTAAAAGGTGAGCATGTAAGTTGGGGTCGCAAGCGGCCATTGCTGATGAAGACAGATGGCATCATTATTGTTGGTGCAATAAGTTTGTCAAAAAAATCTTGATTTTGTATTTTACAGTCATGAACTGCTCGTTGAGAGAGTTCCAATAAGCCCCAAGTTTATCTTCTTCAGTTTAGGTGTTGCTATGGCCCCCTTCTATATCCGCCATTATCTGTACATAAGATGACCAAAAGAACGCGCGGCGGATCAAAACTTCACCCCCTCTCCCTACCCACCAGCTTGGCGTCCGCCCTTGGCTCCCGGCCGTTTTCAACTCTGGTCCACCTAAGTAACAACTTAACAAGTGTGCCAAGGCTCATGCTTCAATGACAACATTATTGGTATTGTCCTATAAAGCTCTAGCTACTTACATCAGATCAACAACGTGGTGCCATAATATTGCGTTGTCACAGAACTTACATAAGAATGTAAAATCTCAGTCCAGGGTCAGCACGTGGTCGAATGCTGAACGCGATCCCGCGGCGTTCCTCTACAAGGCCGAGCCGGCACTCGTTGGGGGTAGTCCAAAGTTTTTACCGCGGTTAGTCCGTCATTCCCGTCCTGGTCCTCCGACCGGACGGGATGCGTAAACGCATTTCCCCAACGTTAAAAAAAAGCCCAATTGGATATCGGCAGGTGGCTGAAAAATTATTTACAAATATTGAAGGACTACTTACATTAGCGAGCGAGTGAGACAATATTTCAAGTGTTACATTCGTCTTAACTGTACGTACTGTCAGTTATACTTATATCTAATCACCATCATTTTACAAAGATGTGCGCCATCTTGCTCCAATCTTCTTGATGTGTAACATCGATATCGATCGATATGCTTATTAGTTTAGAAACCAGGAATTCCATATGTGTGTGTACGTTGGAGAATTATATATGTATACATTATCGAAAAGGCGTGAAGCGAACGAAGGTCTATGCTTCGGCTTGGCCCGAAAATCGTTTGTATGATGAGATCCATTTTCAATCTATCTTTGATTTGGCCATGCTTGCGATAGAAAAATCTATTTTCATTTGACGTTCCAATAGACGTATAATAATTAAAATAGGAGATGAATAGATACCGATTACAGGGATCCGGGGCAGCGGGGTTACGTCTTATTACCGTTGTTATACGTGGAACTGATAATAATAAGTTAATTGATTGTATTAAAAATATGGAAATACTTGCTCCCCGCTTAAGCAAAGTAAAGAACAGCAGTTCATCAGAAAAGTATTGCACGGGTGAACGGTTTTTGAAATTCGATTAGTGGTTCCGGATATTTTGCACTATATTTGTATATAGGGCCTAATCTTACAACCTCACAGTTTTCCTCTTTATAACATTCGTGTAGAAAGTATACCTACACAACTACACCCAAATCTTTCGTATTAAGAGTCCGCAGTAAGCTCGATTCTCCATACAAACGTAGTTACGCTCTCATTTTAAAATTACGTGTTTGTTGTAACGAAATTTTGCATGTAAAAGGAAATACGGTATATCCAGCTCTGTAATTAGTTTATGTAGCTTCAGATACCATAGTATTAAAAAATACAGGGAATTTAAGTTTTTCATACAAAACTTGGTTTGGCTGTATTTATTCGTTTGTTTTATAAACTGGAACCATATAAACTAATTACAGACATAGATAGTTATACCTCAATGTCATTGTATATGCAAAGTTTCGTCACAACCCAATACTTACGTAGTTTTAAAATGAGATCGAAACCCCGTGTGTATGGGAAGGTGAAATTCGGCCGAGCTTAACTGCGGACTCTTAAGCACGTCATGTCATATTCATATCCGTTATTGGCGTAATTGGCGCTGCTCATATGAAATTGAATTGACCACCAACTAAATTGGGTCACAAAAGGATCGGGTCACTAAGGAAGGTCTATAGAAGTGGACTTGGAAAACCCAAAGTATAAAACCCATACAGGAAAATAACACATTACTGCAGCAAACCTATAGGTACTATAGTGTGTAGAATTATCCGATAAAAAAAATACACTTGGTCTACTTTTACGATAGTAGGTAATTACGAAAGCGATTAGATTCAGTGGAATAGATAGTGACATCGTACGATGATAACCTCAACGTAACATATTTAGATGACGGATAAATCAATCATGATCTGTGATACCAATGTATATTTCCACTGATATTAGAATTAAAAGAATCACATTTTGAGTAGATTGAGTTAATTGGATTACCCGATTTGCTGGTATGGACAAACAGAAAACCGTTGGAGCAGAGTTCTGGAGTTGAGACGGCGTTTGGACAATAGTGTAGAACGTCCTGCAACTCGCTGGACTGATGACCTTAACAGGATTACTGGCACAGGTGCCGCGAAATAACTTGCGCAACGCGGGACGAAGGGGAGGGGCAGTTCGCAAGGCGAATTGTAAAGAACAATAACCGTTGTAAAAACTATTCTTCTTCTCATTGAACGAGAGAGCGAAGCGAACGAAGTTGTCTGCTTCAGTTTGGGTCAAAATTCCTTCGTATACCCGGATTCCCAGCTGGTCTACAGGTTGCAGTTTTCTACTGATTCTCGTGAAATTTTGTGAACAAGTTCGTGTTGTTTTTGTCGATTCAGATTTTGATACTTTTTTTTTGTGTGAATAAAAAAGACAGAGCCACTAGTTACAATATATTTTCCACGTGATCAAATAAGTAGACTACGGCGAATGTAACAATTAGAAATCATGTAATGTGTGGTGAGGAAAAGGTGCTATATTCTTCGGCGTATAAAGATAGGGGGAGATGGCATTGAGAATTTGAGATATTGCCCAAAAGATGTCACTGGGTCGAAACGCATTCAACAGAGCACAAATTCAGTAAGATAAAATTATTACAAAAACCAGTATTATCCATCATCCCCCTAGCGTTATTCCCGGTTGTACCTAATCCCAAGATTTGGCATAGGCACACGTTTTACGAAAGCGACTGCCATCTGACCTTCCGACCCAGAGGGAAAACTAGACCTTATTGGGATTAGACCGGTTTCCTCGCGATGTTTTCTTTCACCGAAAAACCATTTCTACCATTGGTGGAAATAGTGCTTAAAAAAAAGCAAATTATAAGTACATAGGGTTTTATAAAAAACCCAGTGGTACGAGCCGGGGTTGCCGCGGATGCGATTTTTTTGACATCTGCGGATGCGAATTTTGGGGTGAATCACTATAAAACGTAAATAAACAACGTCCGTTTTATGATATCACGCGATCATCAAACACGTTGAGACTAAATTACAATCGTATCGAAAAAAATAAAAACGCGTTCGCTCTTGGTCGGTCACAGAAACGAAAAGAAGTATTTTTACTAATAGCGAAAATATCTGAAACGCGCGCGGTAAGCGCCATGTGGGCTTCTTTTTTGTCGTGAATTGAGCCCTACATCCGCATCCCGCATCCGCAAAACCTCCGCATTGATTTTGGCGGATGCGGATGCTGATCTTATTTGTGCGGAACTTCCGCGGTTGCGGATGCGGATGCGAATGTCTGCAACATCCCTGGTTCGAACCCAGGACTTCCAGATTGAAAGTGGCGCGCCTTACCGCTCGGCTACAGGCTACGGTACAATCCGTTGAAAACTTGTGTTTTGTTTTGTTAACTGGGTAAGGACCAAAGTCGTGGCCAGCTTAACTCACTCAATTAAATTTTCTATGAAAGTTTTCCGTTGTGACACGAAAATTAACCATACAATGGTAAATTTTTGTGTCACAACGGAACTTTTTTCACTTCTTTAGTTTGGTTAGACGGTAGTTAGCCAACTACCGTCTAACCAGGCTAACTACTGGCCAAGAATTTGTTCCTTAAATAAGCTTTATCTTTATCTATTATCATACCCGGCGTAAATATAAGGTCAAGGTGTCAGATATTATATTACACAGATACGTCTTGCTGTTACCAAGTATGCTCATCCATGCGATAAACCTACGATTTCACAGCGTTGCTAAACACAATCATTTTACCTGAAACCAATGTTATCTTTATCTATGTATCTATACGTATTAGGTAGATATAATAATAACTTTGCTATATGCGTACAATAAATGCGTAATAACAAGTAAGGTCACTAGTCTGGCAAGGCAGTCTTAAAAAAAACTAAATTTCGAAAAACTGATTCGGCTCAAAAAATATATATAATTGTTGAATGTGCTCACCAAATTTCACGAGAATTGAGTGATAAATGCGACCTGTAGAGGAGAACAGCCGGACAACCGGACATAAGAAATAAGTATGGCCAAGCTGAAACGGACAGCTTCGCTTCGCTAGCTCGTTTAATAACCGCCAGACGAGGAAAAACAAGTGACGATGACAAAAATTGAATCTTGTTTTGCAGTATTTACCACCAGTTTAATTGTCATAATTAGAATGACACGGATAGTTTATCTAGCGCATGTTACATTCACCAGCATCAATATCTGCCATAACAAAGCCGGCAACAATATCTGACGCGTCCTGACGGCACTAGAAATACAGTCGTGTCGGATATTTATGCGCGCTTTGTTGTAGCCGATATTAATGCTGGTGACTACTAACCGTTCTCACAGCATATTTGTCGTCAAAAACAGAGATTGCCGAGAAGGTATCCTATCTTTAAACAAGAGAGAGCCATTTTTTAAATTGTTATATAGTATGTAGATAACCGAATTATAGAAAAGAATATTGTCTCAGGACGTGCTAGATGTAACGTTATTTTGTTACTTGGCCGCGATCACTTAATTTCATACCCCAACTGTATTGTTTGTCCGAACATTCAGTTCTAACAGCTGTTTTTCTCTGAAGCCATGAAAAATAGGAAGGCCTCATAATCAAAGTGAATATAACGATCGTCAAACATGATACTTATATTAAAATCTGTAAAGCCATTTAGGCCGTAGATGATCCCAAAAAGTTGGCCATACTTATGATTCCGCAGTAAGCTCGGCCGAATTTCACCTTCCCATACAAACGTAGTTACGCTCTCATTTTAAAACTACGTGTTGGATTGTAACGAAACTTTGCATATACAATGACATGAGTTATATCTATGTCTGTAATTAGTTTATATGGTTCCAGTTTACAAATCAAACGTAATACAGCAAAACCAAGTTTTGTATGAAAAACTTCAATTCGCTGTATTTTTTTACTATGGTATCTTAAGCTACATAAACTAATTACAGACCTGGACATACCGCATGTCATTTTACGTGCAAAATTTCGTTACAATCAAACACGTAGTTTTAAAATGAGAGCGTAACTACATTTGTATGGAGAATCGAGCTTAATGCGGACTCTTAACTTACTCATATACATACTCGCCTTACCTCATTCTACAGCAGTAGTAAGGTAAATAATGTCCAAAACTGACATGCATCCGCGTGTCTTTATCGCGGCGAGGCGATATGCAGCAGGTACAAGTACCACCAGGTATTCTCTTACACAAACAACTGATAGTGATAGTCGATAACAGTGATAACAGTGCCTGAGGAACCACCGTCGCAGATAGCGGCTGACACCCATTCGCTCCGTGGAATGTAGAAAAATAACATGACAAGCACCATTTAGCACGGTTTAGATCATTTGTTATTTATAGCACGTCTGCGGCAAACAAGTTTACGATGATGGCACGCCCCGTAGCATGTGGACGCTTGCGACTACAGAAAAGTTACATGCGCTGTGCCCGTTATATTTGTGGGGCTAAAAACTATTGTGGGGTGATCAGAATAGTTTATTTTATAACTCTATACCACCTATGTAAAACCCTTTTTATATGCTAATAAATGAATTATCACAGTCAGGCAAGGAGATTTTATTTCTCCAAAACTGTTCACCGCTGCACTGGAGGACGTTTTCAAAACTCTGGACTGGAGAAGGCTAGGCATCAACATCAACGGCGAGTACATCACTCACCTTCGGTTTGCTGACGATATAGTAGTCTTGGCTGAGACCATGGAGGACTTAAGTACGATGCTCGATGACCTCAATAAAGCTTCCGAACGAGTTGGTCTAAGAATGAACATGGAAAAGACGAAGATCATGTCAAATACCTATGTAGTACCAACTCCCATTACAATCGGACACTTTACACTCGAAGTTGTAGACGATTATGTATACCTAGGACAAACTATCCAGTTAGGTAGGTCCAACTTCGAGAAAGAGGTCAATCGTCTAATCCGACTCGGCTGGGCAGCGTTCGGGAAGCTACGGCACATCTTTTCGTCCAATATTCCGCAGTGTCTCAAGACGAGAGTCTTTGACCAGTGTGTGTTGCCAGTGATGACATATGGCACTGAAACGTGGTCGCTTACTATGGGCCTCATAAGAAGGCTCAAAGTCACCCAAAGGGCTATGGAGAGAGCTATGTTGGGAGTTTCTCTGCGTGATCGCATCAGAAATGAGGCTATCCGCAGCAGAACCAAGGTAACCGATATAGCCCTCCGAATCGCTAAACTTAAGTGGCAGTGGGCGGGGCACATAGCGCGTAGAACCGATGGCCGTTGGGGCGGAAAGGTTCTCGAGTGGCGACCACGAACCGGAAGGCGCGGCGTGGGTAGGCCCCCCGCAAGGTGGACTGATGACCTGGTAAAGGTTGCTGGAGTCCGCTGGATGCGGGTGGCGCAGGACCGGTCACTTTGGCACTCTTTGGGGGAGGCCTATGTCCAGCAGTGGGCGTCTTTCGGCTGATATGATGAAATGAATTATGAATTATGAATAGCCAGCACTGTAGAGGTACGACATACAACCTCTGCAGTAGTAACTATAGCTTTAGCGGTAACGCCTTGGAATGAGCTGGCGAGGTAAATTCAGTATTTTCGGCCCTCTTTTACTGGGACCTGGTGGAGGCGGCATAGTCTGACTTTTGGTTACATATTGTCACAATATTTTTTTTCAACTAAATACAAGTACCTCTATAATTGTTGAAAATTCCTATATACTTCTTTTGGCTTTGCTTTCAGTTTAATTGTGTGCAGTACCTACAGGCCTTTTGCATCTGCGATCTTTTCGGACACTGGATTGTACACTTTTAATTGACTCTTATTTATGTGTATCTTATGATCATGATTAATAAGACATATTATGAATAATAAGAATAATTTTAAGCAACATTCATAATAGACTATTCACGTTTCTAAGCTATAGTTTACTTTTGTAATGTAAATATACACTTTATCATACCCTACGCACCTGAAGTAAATATTACAACCCGCACGCCTAAGTAGTAGGTTCAAATTAACCCATTCAGCGTCAGTTGCGAACTTGCGACACACATGCGTCAGCGCGCCACGGGCGCTTTTCGTTACGTATGGAGTTTAAGCTGCTCCGTGTTACGGCGTAACGCTACGAGCGTGGCGTAGTATTGAATGAGTTAACAGTTCAATCCCAAGAATCGCTACGCGCTACGGTGTTAAGGCCCTCACTGCCAGGAACGCGCCTAGCGGGCGCCTACGCCGTAGTCGCATTCCGCTACATACATGGAATACCACGGGTTCAGCTACGAGCGTAGCGCGTAACGAATCTTGGCAGTGAATGTGTTAAAGAAATGTAAGTTGTAACTGTCCGTAACAAATAAACTACTATGTCCTCAACTGCGGTCATTTGCGCAATATTATTGAAATATTTGGACATATGGTACATACTATCTCGCGTTATCACTCGTTTCGTCATATCTGGAAGTGGCTGGTAAACAAGAAAAATTTAATTTAGAAGCTTGACCCGTGCGCTCTCATTACGGTTATTTTTAGAGGGATCGCCTCGTTAAACTGATTACGACGAAAAATATTGCTAGTACACAGTTTCGTGGAAGTCAAATGTACAATAACAGCATTGCATTCACTTTTGTATTAACTTTACGTTTTTCTCATCATGGTAAATATGCTAGTAAATTTTCAATCACTTCCGGATTGACATGAAATTTGGTAAGTAAATAAGTTTGACGATAAAACAATACTACAGTAACTTTAGCAACACAATGCTCGAGTTAAAAATACCGAGATCCACTTTTGTGTTACCAATTCACGTTTCTTTTCACCGACTTCATTTTCTGGAGAGCTAATGAAGACTGCACTCGTCAGATTATTTTTTCAAAGCCGGTGTCTCTTGACAGAGTCGTCATTATCATTATATCAACCGAAGACGTCTACTGCTGGACATAGGCCTCTCCCAAGTGCCAGAATGACCGGACTTGCGCCACCTGCATCCAGCGGACTCCGGCGACCTTCACCAGGTCATCCATTGATGGACAGGAGTGGTCGTGGTCATGTGTTATTGGCCAAAATTGCTCTTGTTCCGCTTATGCCTAGGTCTGCGTAGCATTGCGAGAACACTCGTTGAGGGCGTTGTTGGTTTGACCTCAGTCTTGAGGATCCGACGAGAAAGAAGATCCTAGATGGTAATGTTTATCAAACCGAGTGCGATGGACGAATGCAAATCTTAAAGTGTTATGTGTACCATTTGTTGTCTTTTCCTTCTTCTTTCGGGTTACTATAAAGTTGTGGAAAACAGGCCGCTATCCACCCAAGTTAAGTAGGTTGTCTATGGTAAGCCGTCAGCCGTTTCAAAACAAGTTCTACATTTACCTGCAGAAACCTTTCCGTCCCTTATATCGACTTCTCAGTGAAGCTCTTCCTCTAAGACTTAGACCACTATTTTCAGTACCACTTAGAGTCTAAATTGAATTGAATAGTGCATGTGCACTTCGCATGATGCGCACGGCTACAACACTGCTGTTGACACAGTGATTGAGACATACCTACATGTAGTTTCTGACGTCTCTTACACGTTCTAGAAGAGACAGTTTATCTTTATGTTTTGTAAATATACGTGCGATAAGACTGACGTTATCGCTACTCGATTATTTACGTCTTAAGTTAACTGGGAGGCAATGCCAACGACAGTCGACGTATACACAGGTAAACATGGGCAGTAACTCGACTATAGCAAGGGTCTAATTAAAGAGCGGGTCTTGCGGTGTACCTTGGGGTAGGCATGTGGGCAACAGTGGATTGCAATAAGGCTGATGTATGTATGTCATTTAAGAGACAAATGCAGCTTTTCGAGGAATGATTGCAGCTCTATCAAGTAAACGTAAAAAAGTAAAACCCTGTCCGATAATGCACAAATTTCGAAACAACTGTTACGAATGTCAAGCGGATCCTGCAGGACTAACACAACTTCGACACGGCACGAGAAAAGATATCCTCGTCTTCTCCTAAAATTCGTAGAACACGAGGGTAGATTGATAAAGTGCAAGTGCACGGTGGAGCCAGAGCGGCTATTGTGAAACGTCAACTAAGCTGGAATAATTTGCGAGTGCGGTAGAGATATAGAGATGCTCGCGGTAGCAGCTCAGTTGCTAGCCTTATTGACGGTGTTAGAACGTTTCTATGTAGCTGGGTTACTGCTATATATACATTGTGTCGACACGTAAACAGTTAAAATATTCTGTCACAAGCATAATCGTATCCCTGCCTTGATTTTACACAGTGCAAACATTCTCCTCACTTCATTATCCCACTAATATTATAAATGCGAAAGTTTAGATGTTTGGATGTTTGTTACTCAGTCACGCTTAAACGGCTGAACCGATTTGAATGAAATTTTGCACGAAGATAGTTTATAGCCTGGATTCAAATATAGGATAGTTTTTATCCCGGGTCCACGCGGACGAAGTCGCGGGCGGAAGCTAGTTATTTATTAGTTATTTATAATATGCTTTATAACTTTATATTCAGATACCACCACTTCCACGTCCAGGATGGCCTAAGTGTCAAGCCCCCCTCCTCGCCCCACAACTAAAATCCTGGATCCGGCAGGGTTTTTCCATATTAGCCGGGGATTTGTGCATTCTAATGTTGTTATACATATTTCCAATTGCAAAAAACTACTTCACATATTGCTAACTACACTAGACTCGAAGGCGGATTTACATTAGCCCAGTAGCTTGACCCGGCGTCACTGGATTCCAACATTTCTAACGATGCTTATTTGTTAAATAACAAGCATAAAACAGTACAAAAAACTGGATCCCGACTACGGAAAAATAGCTAAAAAAAAATTTGTTGTTTTAAACAAATGGTGGCCTGTGTCACCCGAGCATTTCCAATCGATTGATACCTTATTTATCAAAATCGGTGCGGTATCTTAAACGCTACGGTAGAACACAAGTTAATTCAAACATAGGAGTGCTAAAACCATATCCCTTCCTTTCGGCTTTGCTTGTTATTGCTGTGGTTTGTTCTAAGCTACATTAGTAAATGTACTAATGTAGTAATGACTACAGAGGCCGACAACCCCTTTTCACGCCGAGGTAAGTATAAGTATAGTGCTTTTCTCAAACATGCAATGAAATAAATTAAAAAAACTCCAAGAAATCAAACTTTAATTTTCATGGCTGAACGCCGTGATCCAGTGCCACAAATTGTGGAATGGAAATTAAAAAAGACCGTCTTGCAGGCCTAGGCCTTCAATTTTGTATGAAATGCCATAACGGATCTCTCGTCTCGCTCCGCCCGAAATGTGACACTTCGAAGCCCATTATGAAGAACACAACGTCAATATTTCATTGCATGTTTGAGAAAAATAAATTGTATGATTGTTGTCTGTTGCAAAATAGTACATTGTGATACAAGTGAGGTATGTTGATAAATACATCAGAGGCGGAATTATCATGCGAGCCGCAGGTGAGCGTGATAAGAGAGCCGAGGATGTAATTATCAAAGCTCACGCGTTTCATACGACGTTTTTCAACACATTTTGCGAGGAAAAAATCCTTTTCATAAGATGAAAATTTTATAGGCCTGCCAAGTTATTTTCTTTACTTATTTATGGCAACAGGTTTTTACTCACATGTTGTATACATAGCCAAGAATTTCCAGTGGCGTCCATTCTTTTTATCACTTTTCTAGTCACCCCGACATCATCATCAACATTTTTGTTAATAACCAAACACTCATTAACAATGTTTACAAATATCTGTGAAATAACCTCAAATGGCGCGCAACAGTTTTTTTTCGTGAAGTTTGCGCAGTGCGCGCGCATGAGATGAAATCTCTAAACAGCCAATACAAAATTAAATAAATATTTTCGTTTTTAAATGTTATCATTATTAATTAATGCTACACATCACCCCGCCCTGGCAAAGTACACGACTTATTGGAAGGAAAAACGATTACCAAGAGGATAAAATGCCTTCGATTGTGCTACCTTGGACAAATTCTCAGACGCCCTAACGCACACCTCTTAAAGGCAGCATACAGATACAAGGCAAAGAAACTAAAGGTAGGTCGACCCGTATTTACATGGGAAGATTCCCTGACACAGGATATGACGTACTACCACATTAGCTCCAACGAATGGGCTAACATGGCATCGGACAAGGATAAAATTAATAAAGCCGCCCGAAGTATCTACGAGATGCAAGAGACTGACAGCGAGTCAGAAGAGGAGGACGAATCATTGGGAAATGAGCCGGACCTAACAACCACCTAGAAGAGCCACCTCCAACACAAGAAGGTACAAGAAGACTTCATACGAAGCAACGTGCATCACTTCACCAACGCTCTCCCCCCGACGAAGTATCCTACCTCTCCTCTTTTCCAATATTGGCTTAAGGCTGCATAGCCGGTCGATTGTGGCCGACTGGTTGCGGTTGGTCGGTCTTCCCTTCCCATCCCAGAGCGTGTCACTCCTCACAAATTTGTGCCCCCCGGTATATCCGGCTTGTCCGGGTCAGGCTTGCTTCCTGGCTGAGTGCGGTACCTATGTTCATGTTCATGTTCATGTTCATTATTAATTAATGCTAAGATGTTATCCAAAGTGAATAGTTTTACTAAATAAACGTTTCTATATCATATCCAAAAAGAAATAGTCAATTAATTAACAAAAAGGATTTAATTTGTTTAGTCGAGTAAGAATCCATTTGCCGAGAATTAAAAAAAAAGCTGTACAATCTGTACAACCCGGTTTATTTAAGAATGCACCGTGTGCACGCATACATCTTGCTGCAAGGTGCCAACCTGACTTAATCGGGATATAACCATAAACACACAAGTGTCGTAATGTTATAAAACACGCGTGTTTAATATCCAGGATTATGAGCCTAAAAGCGACACAATAAGAGGTACGTTACGAGCAATTGTGTTGAAAACTATATTATGTCTCATTACATGATGTGACCTCAAAATCTGCATTGACTGCTGTGTTATAAACTCGTGGTGAGATACATTACTTGAAGGTCATAACTTTAGATCAACATTAATCCGAATAAAAATAAAAATAAAAATTGGACAAAGGGTTACCTACTACAGATGCCCTAAGGAAGCGTCCTTTTAATTTTTGCCCCTGTTAAAGACCCTGTATAAGTACAATTTGCAAAGCGTAATGTTTACTATACTTTCTTTACTTTATTGGCGTTACCAAACTCTTGTAATAAAAACAATATATACCATATTACGGTTATAATGGTATGGTTGTAATAAATTTTATAACCAGACGATAATTATACAAAATAAACATACATATTTTGAAATGATACCAAACGTTTATTATATACAATGAGTGATTATATACTTTGAAATTATATCAAATGTTATTATATTGAATTAAATTATATCATTTATTTTTATACCCATCATTTCACACCCCCTTTGAACTATGAGCTGAAACTTGGCACAGTTGATCCTTAGGTGGAGTTAGGCAAATTCAGACCGGGAGCAATCGAGTCACCCCGTATTTAGTGGGGAGAGGGGGGAAAGTTGAACCCCGCCGCGCTTCGTTTCAAGCCATAATTTCAATAAAGTCAACTGTGCCGAGTTTCAGCGCGTAGTCAAAAAATGCAGGGTATCGTGTAAGAGGGGCCATTCATAAATTATGTCATTTTAAAATGGGGGAGGGGGGGGGGCATTGGATGACGATATTCATTTTATTAGGCGGGGAGGGTCCATTTCAAGGAATAACAGGATGATGATGGGGGGGGGAGGGTCAAAAATCGTCAAAAAACGATGACGTAATTTATGAATGGCCCCATAGCATACGAGATCATTTGACAGGGAACTACGTACTAGGTCGTTTCACAGGGCACACACACGCCAGGACCGAATCTCATTGGCAATTGGCATTAGGAAAACGCGACTTTGTAAACGAGCCCTTATTCTTAGTCTATCCGGTTCGTTTAACATGTAAAAGTAAACACTGCATGCACTGTTATCACCGCCCACGTACGCTGCTATCTGTCACACTCATTATGGTCATGTTCGTGTGTGGACGTCTATGTGGACGGCAATTAAGATTACTAGTTCATCATTACCTCAGTCGATGTGTCAACATTGTATCTTCTATCTACGTTTTAAATTCCATATTCCTCATATTCTTGCCCTTAACACTTTCTCACGTGTCAGATCGCGCCAGGTCAGACTGACAGGCCTTGGGAACCGTCGTGTCTGGCGATCTGACCTGGGATTTAGATATCCCATGTATGGGGTCGGCGATCCATGTTTTTGAAGTGAAAACTTCTTTAGCGGCGCTGTGCACTTTTTGGGATGGGGAAAAATTGTTAAACTCGCCACAGACGTCACGTGACCGTTTAGGTGAAAGATTCGGGACGAGGCTTGGGGGGGGATGCCGTAGTACGAGACTGGTTTTGATGTAACACGTACGGGGCTTGGGGGCGGAGGTTTTCACTTCTGCCGGCACTCCCGGAGTGCAACCCGGTCTTTTTTTCTTCCATACCTGTCTATCACTCGTTTTAACTTTCATATAGGGTTGCTAATCTATTTAACGCCACACCTGGCCGCGGTAAAACGATAAAGCGGTAATACGCGTCCGCTGCGCGTGCTTAAAGTTCCTAAACAGAGGGAGACGAAACATTTTGTACTCACCAAGGGCGGTAACAAGTAAAGCCTCAGATCGCACACTTATCGCCAAATACCTGCGATATGAGACATTCTTTGTTTTACTGCCCTTGTACTTGTATGTATTATCCTTGCAATCATAACTCATAGACTACATCTCGCTTATCAAGAGGCAGCTTGACCCTCGCTTTACCGCCCTAGGAGAATAATGTTCGTTTTCCGAATCTGTATTTGTTTATAGCGGAAAATAAATGTTAGATCGAACCTTACTAATCAGTGGCGACGCGTGAAAATTTTCGATGGGCAACCTGAAACGAAAAAGTTATGAAAGAAAATAAATTTTAGGCAACCCGGTGGGCATCGGCTCCGCCACTGCTACTCCTACAAATTGCATAAGACCTCGTAAGCGATCGGCCTTACTAAACTTCCTCTTTGGACAACTCTTATGCATTTTGCACCCCTTAAGTTTGAATAGGGGTGTAGACTCGAAAATTATTACTAATACAAAAGAAAGAAGGCAAAAAAATATGCCTAGTGACGAAAATCCCATTCAGATATCCCAAAGAATTACGAAGCTACAACCGTTTTAATATTGCTAGAGAGAGAAAACGCAAACAGTGTGTGACGTCACATTACGGAATGCTGCCGGGGGGCCGCGTCGACGGCGGCGCCGAACACGATGGGCACGGCACGTTGCCGTCATAGTGAGACGTCACAATCTTCTAGCGTCATCGTTTCATATGAAGTTGCGTTTTGCGAAAAATTGATTATTTAACCTTTTGTGTTGCTTTTTTTCTCCATTTGACTACATTTTTAATCTTTTTTCGAGAAAATATGACATTATTGATTATTTTATTTTGTCTCTACACCCCTATTACATCCGAGCTTCTAAAAAAGTCGGCCTTTAGGTGTATGTCACACTGCGCCGCATCTCCGGACGGAGATACCTACAGAGCAAGTTTGTATGTATGTGAATCCTTTATCGTACATGATGGAACACAACAACAAAACAAACATCACAAGAACAGGTAACACCTATACAAAGGCATGCTTATCCCTATTAGGGATTTCTTCCAGCTAACCTTTGAGCAATTGAGTGGACCTAGAGATTTACAGGTAAACTGAAAAACATGTACAAAACCATTGAATGTAATGGTGGGGGGCAATTAATGGTGTTGTCATGGCTTCAATCTTCTGTAAGGTGAAGGTGTACTGTACTACCTACCCTAGTTGGGCTGCTCCAAATATTACCTCGTCTAAGTCGGCCTGAGCGCCCGCGCCGCTGTAAGCGGGGAGTGGAGCGTACATATAAAACAAATGCAATTTCGTAGCGGAGCGTGCACTCAGGCACTTAGACTTTGTTTTCACTAAACCGAGTGTTGTCTACGACGCATAAGTATCACACAAGGCTGTGTACAGTCAGCATCAAAAGTAGCTGCGCAAACGAAGACGTCAAAAGTCGATTTTGATGGTGACTGTAGAAGCGCTTCCACACTTGTGTGTCAAAAATACACATTAGCCTCCAATCATCCTCACACACGCCGGTTATCGCTCGTTATCTGTCACAAACAGCCGGGTCAGTGAAATCACACTGTTCAGCCAGTTAATATGATAGGCGGTGGAAAGTTCCGCTGCGATACGTTATCACGCATGCGCGGTGTGCGTGCGCCTGCGACGACGTACCGTGTCGGGTAATGGACACTTACACTTACAGATGTTATGGTGTATTCTGACAGTAAAGGTTTTGTCTCTTCGATTCTGCACGGCTAGCATGCGACGGCGCGCAAGCTCTCTCGATTTTTCTGGCACTATCCGTCTCTTTCTTATTAGAACACTTAGAACAAGAGACATAGTGCGATAAAAATCGAGAGTATGTCGCGGCCGTCGCGTGCTAAACGTGCTGATAAAGGAATCATCACAAAGCTATCCTATACTAAAATGAAGTGGTATTCATAACATACACACATACTCCTGGCGGGTACACTACATAACTCCGAAGAGTCATTTGTCCGAAATCATATTTTGTCGAATTTTATAATTACCATGTTCCGCTGATATTTTTTTGGATCATTCAGGATATAATCCTAACCTAACCTATTTATGTATTTCATTTAATAGTCTGCGTCCAATTTTCGTTAAGCGGTAAATGGCGTTCGGAATACAAATAAATATTTCGTCTTTGAATTGGGAAATTTCGGTATAATGATGCTTTCGGACAAATGACTTCAGCATTTTTGTGTGTTCCCAGTGTAGGAACAAGCACTGCACAAAAAGGGTCGCCTACTTTTTATATAACTCACAAACGCACTAAATGCAATGCTCCATTCACCTGATTTCCCGCTTTCCTCACCTTCGCACAAATCTTATAAATCAAATGATAACAGCAATGGCACAACACGACGAATTAAACAGTCGTCACCTCTCCGAGTATCTCTTCATTGGACAAACCCTACTGGTCTGCGCGACTAGTCCGTTTATAACTCGTCAATCGCACTCTCATTTGCACCAGAATTTCACACCTCATGTAAGAATAAGAAGTACTCATCTGTCTCTCACACTACGAGTATTTACAAATAAAATTTCATGAGAATCAGCAGAATCTGTCATGGAAAGAAACGTAAAGATCCTACAGTGGACATTACCATAGTAAAGGGCAATGAAGCCTAATTTTTGGTTGGACTCGAAATCCACATGAACGGCGTCTCCCCTTATATGATTTCATGCTATCAACATACTTTTTATACCTACGCACGAAAGCCCTTAACTATTGATAACTTTATACCGTCCCACTGCTGGGTACAGGCCTCCTCTCATGGATGAGAGGGAACGGGCAGCTTTTTGAACTGTTTTATCTATATATAAACGTAAAAGTCCTGCGGCCCTCCCACGAATTTCGAAAGTCGATGTTCCTAGTACATGCATCCATGTCCCTCGAGTAAGGGAGTGCGATAGAGATGAAAATACCCGAACTTCGACATTCGAAGTTCTTGGTAGCGCCGCTGACCGACTGACTGACTGACTGACTTAAATCAACGCCCAGCCTAAACCAAAGCTGTTTTTTTCACAATAGGTAGTTTATATAACGTAAGTACCCACTAAGAACGGATTTTTGAAATTTCCACCCCAAGGGGGTAAAAAGGGGGTTGAAAGTTTGTATGGGGATGGAGTAAGATTTTAAGTGAGGAACTTGAAACATTGTGTATGGACTCCTTATTACAATACAAGAAAAGTCATTTTATGGTTTTGGAAAAACCCGGGGTGGGTTTTTAAGTGGGTTAAATAGCGGTGCAAAGTTTTTATGAACCGATTTAGATGAAATTTGGTAAAGAGATAGTTTGAGTCCCGGGGAAGGAAAAAGGATAGTGTTTATCCCGGAAATCATCCCCAAACGGTCTGAAATGGGGGTTGAAAGTTGGTATGGAGCTACGATATAACGAGTTCCACCCGGACGGAGTCGCGGGCAGAAGCTATCGTCTATGAAAAACCAGAATACCAATTCCGAAATTGGCACATTCATTATAAAGAATCCGTAAACGGATACGTATTAGTGTTGGGTTACTCACTCGACGCGTCACTTCACTTTACGCTTAAAAAATGTACTACTTCATTCCTCACGAGGCACCGACTCGCTCCTCACTCGCTCGCTCATCACCTCGCGCTTCATTTTTCCCTCAAACCTCAAAGCCTCGCCCCTCGAGCTCCGGACTCGCCACCCGCGCCTAACTTTCCCCATCTACAATACAATATTGTTTGTCACTAAAAACAGGAGGAAGGTAATTAAGAGTATATTGAACATGAAAGTAATTGGTGGTATATTGTACACTACACTTGAAAAAACTTTAATTTTCTGCCGATAGATGCTATTTATTAGATGGTACCTCACCTCATTTGAAGAGGAAAAAAGTATGAGGTGCTCATACAAACTCAATTTAATTTCATGTCCTACCCAACACTAATACGTATTTCGATGAGTGTCGTATGTCGCAAGTTAACAAGCAACGCGAGCTGGCTCGAGTTGCGTTCGTACGAAAATTACGTCGAACGAGTCAACAGAGAGCGCAAGGCGAACGCTGCCATTTGTAACTGACTCTGTTATGACATATGTACCTACCTACGCCTCTTATTACTATGGTGATGAAATGAAATGTCTTGATGACGAGCATCGTTAGGCCAGGTATTTCGTGGAAAAATCCGGGGGTGATTCGGATTGTAGACGCAAATTGTGCATGCATTTATAATGTCAACGGTTACTCAAGTCCGCTGGATGCGGGTGGCGCAGAACCGGTCACTTTGGCACTCTTTGGGGGAGGCCTATGTCCAGCAGTGGACGTCTTTCGGCTGATATGATGGTGATGATTACTCAAGTAGAGTCTGGCAAACGAAAGCGTGACCTGAGAAAACGCGGCAAATTCAAAAAATTACATATGGTATTACTAATTATAGTAGGATTTTGTTTTTACAGATTCCTAGAAAATTTTAAGATTATCTGTAAACATAAGTAACGGTATCATCATTATCGTCAATATTATTATATCAAATAATCACCCGACAAGGATTAAGATTACAATGTCATACTAACCTAAAAAATCCGACATCGCATCTAAACATTGTTGTTTCTCTTGGAAAACAACTTCTTTATCTTGTTGTTGCTTGAACTTACTGATCATAGTATGTAGCAGCTTTCGCACATTACTTTTTATTGTTTGACCTATATTACGGCAATTATAAATGCAAAATAATTGAGTTCACAAAATACTAATAACTCTAACCAAAGAGTTCCTTATTTACCTAAAGTCTTTTAAAAAACTATCCCTTCACCAGAAAACTATGAAACTTTAGACCGACAACCGACGTGGCCTAAGTTCCGTGCTTTGTTTCATTCCACGCAGCAGCTCAATGCCTTTTCTAGTGACAAAACAATCTACGCAATGACCTCACTGGGCGCTTCCCAGTGGATCGAAGTTCGAGCACTTACGCGGTGACTGAGCCGTATCAATGAGTGCCCAGCAAACAACATGGCGACGGGCATGTCTTTGTGTACTCACCCGCCTAATTGAATTACTAATCATGTTGGTAAAAATAGCACAGTTCTGCGAACTAAACTATCATCGCTGTCACCGCTATCGCTTTGATGTTAGGTCATCACATGACACTAAACATGTGGCAATTGTATACAATTAAATAAAGTGTTGACTGATTTTGTATCTTTTCGAAGGGTTTCTTTTTATTAGGGAAAATGCTTACTCAATATGTATCATCATTAGTGTACTTTTTGTTTATATGATATGTTGTGTACTCGAAAGAACGTAAACACGTTAATTAAAGTGGTCAATTTTGTAATTTTGTAAATCTCTTCTCGCGAAATTGCTTAAAACTTGCAAGCCCGTTGATTGAATTCGACTTACAAGTCCAATTGAGTTGACATTTCCTACGGTTATGTAAGTCAGATGGCTATGGAATATTGTGGTGTCATCGTACTAATATTATAAATGCGAAATATTATAAATGCGAAAGTTTAGATGTTTCGATGTTTGGATGTTTGTTACTCAATCACGCTTAAACGGCTGAACCGATTTGAATGAAATATTGCACGAAGATAGTTTATAGCCTGGATTAAAATATAGGATAGTTTTTATCCCGGGTCCACGCGGACGAAGTCGCGGGCGGAAGCTAGTAACTCATAAAGCTAGTCTCATAATCCAGCCCGAGGAACTCTTTCAAAGGGCATTGCATCTCTATAACGATATTAAACTCGTTGGATGTTGTTGATTAGTAAGTATAGTTGATGACAATGATGACTATTCAAAGAAAATTAAGGTGAATACCCACCAGATATGTGCGGAGATGTGTTGCGCCTGGGTGTCATATACATACATGAAAACATAGCTACGCCGCAGTGGGCAATTAGTGATTGTTTCAAAAGGAATGGTAGCAACTTATAAGACATAAATAGTGTATAATATTGATAAAATCGAAGTAAACCATGTCAACCCCCCTGTTGATGCAGTATTTAGTTATAGGTATCACATAATATATGTTTAGCGTGTTTGTCCGCGGCATTTGCTGATTCGATGTAACGTAGCTTGTTTTTATGGTATCCTTTTACAATCAATACAATCATCGTAAATTGACATTTCTTTAAAATTATACATGAAACTGAATATGTTATTCTCGGAATTATATTGAGGTGATGAGTCTATGTTAATAATTGCGGTATTTCTGGCGTTTTGAAATCTCTCTCGAGACGTTGTAAATGGTAATCCCAGGCATGGTGTTATTCCAGTTTGACTGAGGTCGCTATCGATTCAATAAATATGACATCACGATACATACAGGGTGAAAATAGATTTTGGGTCAGTGAAGGCAGCTACAAGATCCCGTGTTGCTAGGCGAAAATGGTCTTAGGAGACCTTCCTTCGATATTAAATTAATGAAGATTGGCGTTTACAGATTTTGGAAAAAATACAGAGGGCGAGAAAATGGTCATTTTTGACAAACTTTTTTTTATGCCAATCTATCCCATTCCTGTCCAGAATCAAAAGCTTGTATGGGACCAAAAAGAAATTTCCGGCTAGAAAAGCCATAAATCGAGAAAAACTTTCCCCATACAATTTGTATAAAAATGAAAAAAGTTTTTTTTTACATTTTTTTTATGTCAATCGATTCCATTTCTATCCAGTATCAATAGTTTCCTTGGAGTCAACTTTCGGTAATGTACAAAAAAGCCAGAAATTAAAGAAAACTGTTTACATACATTTGCTATGGAGAAAAAGTGACCTTCCTTCGATTACAAATTAATAATCGAAGGAAGGTCTCCTAAGACCGTTTTCGCGTAGCAACACGGGATCTGGTAGCTGCCCTCACTGACCCAAAATCTATTTCCACCCTGTATAATTTCCTTATTAGTATCAATTTGATCTGCCAAGATTAGGGTGTTCCAAAAGAGTACATGAACTTAAGACGATTGTTAATCTCAGAACGTCTTAAACTTATTTGTATTTGTTTATTTTTACTGCTCATTTAATTAGTTATATTCTTTTTCAGTTATGTTGATAGGGTATGCATATTTGTAGGGTACATTACGGAACTGTGAAAGTCAGTTGTTTCTGAACAAAGAACAAAATTAAAAGTCAAGTCGACTTTCAATTTAATATTTTGTATATTTCATTTCTATTTACGTCCCCAAATGGGTAGAGCTCTGCAAATGTACTAGGCCATGCTCGACCCTACAACGACCTCTGTGTATGTATGCCTGTCATTGCAGTAATTCCCGACATCATCAAATTAACAGAGACCTAATAGTTCGGGTTATCAACGCACACAACGCCCTTGAACAGGGCGATTCGAATCGATAACTTCTAACGTAAGTGTTGTGTAATGTTTGCCCATATTGCTTACAGTGTTTGACATGGCTTGCCGATCCGGCCCGGGCGAACCATTCGAATGACCAGGTGTAACGCTAGTGTGTTCTTGGGGTAATTAGAAACAACAATTATCGATTAATACAAAATTTAATTAAAATAAAGTACTAAAATACAATATTAAATATCCCCAGAATGCGCTATTATTAGTCTCAGGGTGTGAGGTCTAGACTACCCGGTTTCTATTACACATAGAATGAGCTGTGAACACTTAGCAATGTCTCACTGGACAGCCACTTCCCTGTAGTGCAGCGCGTGGTTGGTCATGCGCGGACGATAACGTCACAGGCACGGGGTAGATCCGGCAGTGCACAGGAGATCGGGGACGGTATTACGGCGTCTCAGTAGGCGACCACCTCAGCCCGTAGCAAAAACCCTGAAAGTTGTCAGATTGGACACTTAGCGAAAAGTCCGGTTTCACGTTACTGACTGCAACATCCGACGCAAGTGAAGATTGAAGCACTAAAAAGCGGGCGGGCTACCAAAAGCTCGTTTAGGTTAAGGAACTTTAGTATTTCGGTTTTGTAAATAGTCGTTTTAAGTTTGATTTTGTAGATTATTAATAGGCTTGTAAATACTATATTAGGTAAAACTGTTCACTCAGTAACCGTTAAAACGTTTACGTGACACAGGATACACGAGGCTAGTTTTCAAGCTAGGTACTGTACTATACTGTCCTGGCTTGCTGTCCTCGCTTAGCTGCTGTTTACATTATGCCAGATAAATTTAAGCCAGCCAGGACCATTGCAGTGCCAACTAGTCGAACACATGCTAGCTTCGGCGGCTGGGCGAAGCCGGGACAGCGAAATCAGAAGTGGGGGGGCGCTTCTATTCTAACACAAAAATAGAACTGCAAGCTAGTAAACTATCCTGGCTTCAGACACCAGCTTATTAGCTTACTCGCTAGCTTACTCTAGGTACTACGATGATTGACGCACTAGCTTACTAGCATGATGTCTGCATAGTTACAAATCTAGGGGTCAGCATACTAGGGGCGAGTTTGAGGCGAGTCGAGGTATATTGTGACTATTGCTAGTGTTCTGATGGCTATATCGGGCGCTCTTGTTGAGCCATAATACACATTTGGAGCAGTCCTTCAGTGGGTAGCACCTCGACCTTACAGAAGACCGCAGCTATAATAAAGTCGCAGTCTTAAAGCAAGTTTAGCTGAAGTTTTGTCAAAATTGGAGGCCTCGCTAGCAACTATCACCGAACTGCGCAACGAAGTTAATAGTTTGCGTAATAGCGCCCCAGTAAGTCGGTCACACACAGGCATCAAATTTCAAGTGCAATGACTGTCTCGGTACCTACTAGCGTCAATGTATCGGCGTCAAGTGTCGAGTCGGTTAGTTAGCGTGTTGCTGACACAGCTCGTTTCGAAGCCGCCGCTCCGCCGCGCGCGGGTTCCCCCCGCCTCCTCGAAGTCACGTCATCGCTATGCTGACATCGTGGCCGGTCAGCCTGTCGCAGTCAACAGGAGAAGCGCACCTTCAAGAGTGCGTGAAGCCGGGGTTCCTCCAAAAAAGAAGCCCCCCTCGCACCGATGTGGATAAGGAGGGTTTCACATTCGTGTCTAGTAAGCGCAAGCCGCGAAAGAGCCACAGTATGGTACAGTACAGCAGAGCCAGTTGGTTCGGGCCTGCGGATTGCCACACCGAGTAAAGCGCTGTACATGTCGCGCCTGCATTACTCCGCGACGGCTGATGACATGGTGCAATATATTCACCAGAAGACTGGCTACTCGCTGAGGGTTTTCCAGCTGCGTTCGCGCCACTACGTGCACTTCAGCTCGTTTGTGGTGCGCGTGCCGGTGCCGCGGCCGCTGCAGGAGACCATCGCGTGTGCTGGTTTCTGGCCGATGGGTGTCGTGTTTCGGCGGTTCCGGGGCAACCTAGCGAACTCTACACCGGACTTGACGATGCAACGGAGCCACACTGTTTCGTCGCCTAAATAATAATTAGTGTTTTAATATTATATCGTATGTATGTTAGTCTGTAAGGTATTTGTAACTATGGGCCTTACTTGCCTGAAATAAATGTTTATTATTACAATAACGCCTCTACCTGCTTGGTGGGTATTTGGTGTTGTATTATTCGTGGTGAGTAATGGTTGCCAGAGCAGTAGGTAGGTAGGTATTTAGACTATTTAGTGGGTATGAGATTTTTATTTTTAATAATGTATCTTAAACGATGTAATTTCTGTAATGATTTCTCTTGACATTTAAATTGGTTTTTACAAATAAATGAGTAGGAGTATGAGTTCCCGAGGATGCGGTATGTTTAGAGTGAGGAGGTTGCATCTGTCTCTGTTTATCAGCACAATGAATCGTCGAGTCTTCAGCGTCAAAATAATATAACGGAAACGTGAAGTCCGCATTTCTCGCAGTCGCAATATTAAGTTCTAGATATGTAAAAGGTATCTAAACGTCAAACTAAAGTAAACGAAATACATATTACACTATCTACTCGTATCAGACATTCGGCTCCTTTATCTGTCCGTTATCGCCGAGCACACAGCCGCACCCACAGGAATGTTTTCCTCGAGCGTTCTCGGTAATCAGATATGCGTTTGTGGAAGTGCCAAATAATCGCAGACAATGTGGGACCTT
Source organism: Epinotia bilunana (assembly GCA_947049275.1). Lineage (NCBI taxonomy): Eukaryota > Metazoa > Arthropoda > Insecta > Lepidoptera > Tortricidae > Epinotia > Epinotia bilunana. Next base: position 1,090,997 of record OX346266.1, on the reverse strand, counting down.
GTTGTGCCGTGTACGAATGTCGTCGCCGCTTGGAGCTGTCAATGCACAGTCAGCAGCAGAAGTAGCTACGCAAAATAACACGCTCAAAATGCTCTAAAACGTCCTTATACTCTTGACATTAAGAGTCGTGTGTAGGTCATTTTGAGCACTTGACCCGCTTAGCTACTTTAGCTGCTGACTGTAGGTACCTCAGATTCGTTTGATTGAAGTTAAAAGCGCTTCAGAGCGACGACCAATATTAAAAACCTCAATCATTGAATTTTAATTAGTTTACTACGTCACCAAAAGGTAACATTCGTGCGTGACGTAATGGAACTAATTAAATTTCACGAATGAAAGTTGAACTTAACAACGTGTTTTTTTTTTGATAAAGCTCTTCAATCAATCTGCTTAAACCGCAAACATACTCGTACTAATGAAGGCCAAGGGTTTTTGCTTTGGAAAATGTTCGACACGTACTTACTATATTTATTTACATGTAGAGTTACATAACTGATCATATAATACTTTGTATTGGTTCATAACTTCATACTGTGTATAGTTGGCTACGTGTCAAACACACATTCGTAAACATAGTGTTAGTCACACGACTCCAGATTGTTTAAATTTTATTAGTCAAACATTGTGAGAGAACGAGTGAACAGTCATTTTCATACAATTAGTACAGTAATTTATTTAAATGAGTCAACTTAGGGAATTCATAAGAAAACTTCAGGAGCCGTTTTATTGCTGAAAAATCGAAGTCCTTTTTGTCGAAAGGAAGGGATGATATCATTTTAGCATTGTTTGCGTGTGTTCCTCCGTAGCGTTTAAGATACTGAACCGATTTTGATATTTGAGGTATCAATTGATTCGAAATTATACTCCGGGTGACAGGCTACTTTTGTGTGTTTTTTTATCATGTATTCCATAGTTGGAACACAGATTTTTGATTTTTTTATGCTTGTTCCTATAAGTTACTTTGTACTCCGAATTCAAAAACCAATTTTAAAATGACACTGCACATATAATATCTTGTTACAAAGTACATATACCTAAGGCTGTGTTCATGGACAAGGCAAACGGCGCGGGGCAACGCTAATAAACATTGCGTTGTTGTTTCTAGAACTGTTTATACACAGGCGTGAGCGTTTCCATCGCCTGATGATAGCCCGCGTGTCGCGCCGCTTGCTCACAAAGTACTATATGCCCTTATGATCACATAATGTACTATACACATGCGCAGCTGTAACCACAGCAAATACTGATAAACACGTCCGTCGGTACGTAAATACATACATCCTTAAAACGGAAAGTCAGTGCAAACAGATAAAGTCGCTTAACACTATGCGTAGCACTGTCTAAGTACCAATACTTACAGTTAAAGTACGTGAGGATTAAGCGGGCTGAGCGAGACACGGAGACGCCATTCTGTGCTAGAATCTTCGCTTTTAGTAATGCTATGAATGAAACTTATGTGCTTACGAAATATCTTTTGATATTTGACAGTGGCTTTTCGGTGAAGGAAAACATCGTCAGGAAACCGGTCTAATCCCAATAAGGTGTAGTTTTCCCTCTAGGTTGGAAGGTCAGATGGCAATCGCTTTCGTAAAACTGGTGCCTATGCCAAATATTGGGCGGACCCACCCTTTTTTAGTGCACATCCGGGAATAACGCTAAGAGGAAAATTAATGAAAATATAGAGACAGAAAACCACAAAACCCAGTCGGTACTAAATATACATTCCTAAACATAAGTTTACCTTCTGTCTTTTGCTTATTTCAGAGCTAAGCTCTTGTCGGTGTAGCTCAAAGTAGGCCCTCCATTTACTTCGATCCCAGGCAACCTCTTTGACCAGGCAGCCTTTTTTGAGCTGCTCTATGTAGTTTATTCAAGGTCTTCCTCTTCCTCGCTTCCCTTCTATCTTTCATGTCGTATGAGGTGCCCTATCATCTTCCCTCTTCTATTTTCTAAGTTTCTCACTAACTACCTGGTTTGCCTCACTCTATTCAGCACTTCTTCATTGGTTACCCTCTCTCTCCAGCAAATTCTCTATTCGCCTCCAACCAAAGTTTACCTTAATCGAATCCAAATTTTCGTGAGTCACGTTCAAAGAACTAATGGAACGAGGGAGCGAAGCGAACGAAGTTCTATGCCTTAGCTTGGGCCGAAAATCGTTTGTATGTCCGGATGTCCCGCTGTTCACTACAGCAGGGTTTCCTAAAGTGGGTTCCGTTGAAAAGTCACCAGGGGAACCCAGGCGAATTATTTATTTTTGACTGCGCAATATTAATATTATTTGGAAATAGCATTAATTTATACGTGATGAGAATAACTCAGCAAAAAAAGTGTTAGAAGTGAATAAAGGCTATCTTAAGAGGATGCCTTGATTCGTGTCGACCACGCCCCTTGACAGAGACACGCTTATGCCTTCCACATACGCGAAAAAGAGATGCATAACTCTCTTCGGGAATGGTTTATTTGGACAAATTCCGATAAAACCTAACTTAGTGAAGATTTATTTATATTTAATTAAGTGAAATTTTAGACGAGATAAAATCTATAGTATTATTAACATAATTCTGTCATAAAATAATGTTTCGTTTGACTAGGCTGAGTAAAAAAAGGAAAATAAAGACCCTACTTTGGATTTTTTTCTATCGAGGAAAGTTTAGGCAATCATGTATCGATTAAATCAGATCAAGAATCATATGTCTGAAAAATCAGACCTTATTGTTTCTTAATCTAGTCAGAACGGCGCTTCAAAGCACGCGATCATTTCAAATTCACCCCTTAACTTTGCTCCTATTTGTCACTAAGTATTGTTGTGAAACAGGGTTTTTAGCGTATGCTTATTAAAAAAAACAAATTCCGGTCGAGACTGGATGCTACGCCAGATCTCGCATACAACTGTCGGACGTAATACTGAACTATAAATAAATAAAAAACTTGAGACTCAAAAGATATTAAAACAAACGAATTAAAATTATTAGAATTACTTACGTAGAATTAAATTGGCTAAAAGAAGATAATATAAAATTCATATTGAAATCTAGATAAATAAAGCAATTATTGATAAAAACAGTAAAAGAATGTAATTCTTCACATTAAAAGGAACTTAAAGTTTTGACATACTTTTAACAATGGTTAAATTATTTTAATTATCTTTTGATTTGGGGTTCTTTATAATAAAGGGTATTTGGTGGTTGTTCCGTTAGCTTAAAAGTTTAGGAACCCCTGACCCCGTAGCATGGACGGCCTTATCACACGATAAGTGACAAGATATAGCGTCCGTCGCTGGCTGACACCGTTCAATAGAACGAGACGGACGCTCTATCTTGTCACTTATCGCGTGATAAGGCCGACCATGATACGGGGTCAGCACTACGGGTCGCAATTCTCAACCGATTCTCGTGAAATTTTGTGAGCATTTTCGTTAAATATATATATATTTTTTAGAAGAGTCACTTTCGAAATAAAATAAAAACATTTACATACAACAACCACACAGCCACTAGTAAATTATACGGTTAAACTCCATTATAACTCACGTATTTAAGGTCACTGTGGGCGACATGTTTCGAAGTGTCAATGAACTCTACACGGGTGCTCAAAATGATGTAAATTATTTATTGCCTCAATAAAAAGGCGTGTGTAGATTATTTTAACCTTGTGAAACCCGTAGCTACTGCTGCCGCCGCCGAAGTTTAACCTTTAAGTTACCTAGTAGTGAAGTGACTAGGTAACTTAAAGGTTAAACTTTCGGCAGATAGCTTCAGGGTACTTAATTATAATATCACAAGAAATCCGATATGATAAATTTCTTCGAATCGAGATTATAACAATAACCAAATGTTGTAAACAAACAGTCCGTGGGCGGTTTACGGTGCGGTCGAGTACCCCGTGTCAACTGCCAAGAATACGGGTCGTATCTAATAAAATAATAAATAGAAGACGCTGAAAAATTGATGGCCCGGAAATTCCAGACGCATGACATGACACAAGCAACAACGTAATACTGGCTGGAATAAATGTCTTGTCGCTGCGGTAACCTGGGCAGCTACTTGAAAAACATCCTACTAATATTATAAATGCGAAAGTTTAGATGTTTGGATGTTTGTTACTCAATCACGCTTAAACGGCTGAACCGATGAGAATGAAATTTTGCACGAAGATAGTTTATAGCCTGGATTAAAATATAGGATAGTTTTTATCCCGGGTCCACGCGGACGAAGTCGCGGGCGGAAGCTACTGTTAAATATTTGATAGATCCATACTCATGTTAAAAATGCGAAAGTGTGTCTGTCTGTTACCTCTTCACGCTTAAATCGCTGAACTAGCTTGAGTCCCGAGGAAGGACATAGGGCAGTTTTTATCCCGGAAATCATCCCCTAAGGGAGTGGAAGTTTGTATGACAAACATGTTAGCTAAAAACCGTCTCGACTGACAAGAGTTTCGATTGAAAAACCCCACTCAAATGAACTCATTACTCAATATCAACACGTGGCTTAATGTTCGTGACCCAGAGGGCTATAGTCACGTAACGTTTTGAACGCGCGTTAGGTAGATCCAACTGTCATATTTTCACAATAAAATTGACATTTAGATCTACCTAACGTACGTACAGTCAAGGGCACCCCAACGAGCAAAAAGCGGTTTTATAATTATCCTAAGACCAATTTTCAATAGACTTATACCGAACTAATAAGCGCTTACAAGCCCGGAAAAGGGCCCACTTTATTAGTGTATTCAGTTTTTTAACAGTCTAATAGTACCCTCATGGAATTCAACTCACGACTGTAACAGCCGTGTAGCGGCATTTTGTAAAACCGTACACTCCTACGAAATCTATTATTAGTCTCTTATAAAACTAAACTAGATTGTTATGCACTTTATAATTCTTCTACAAGTTCTTACTCATTCATTTCGTTCAATCATTCAGTTATCAATTTTGAGATTGGGAGTTTTGCACGCTCCTTGTAACCGTGAAAACTTATTAAAATACTTTATAATATTTTGGACATTATATTAAGTAAGTCATATTATATTTTTTCAGTGTTCGTTATTTCATGTTGTTAATCATAAACGTACAGGGAACTCGTATTTTTCGTGCAACATACCAAGTTGCTGGTTAAAATTTTAAAGCCCCTCTTAAACTAAGCAATTATACATTCGAGTATTCATTATTTTAAAATAACAAAATGTTCCCCATCAGTCTTTTTGGGTAGCCATTTTAGGCTAGGATTTCGAAGTGTGTTACAATACCACTATTGACAAACTCGGTTCTATAATGTTCCATAGTCACTGCATTCACTCGCCATGTTGTTATCATTTGGGGACCCGTGATGAAATAAGAAAAAACGGTAAATATACAACGTGTTATTGAAAAAACACGTGTAGATGGTGTTTGTATTCATGAATATAAGCAGGTATGTATGTATTTATTGAAGTTTGGGTACTTAATATTTTTTTGAGTTACTGCGCTTGTGTTGTAATATTAAGAGTAAAAGTTGGTCATATTCATCATGCGTTCAAAAGAACCTAAGTGGTTTGGTGTTACTTCAATAAATAATAATTATTATTATAAATCAGCCTATATACGAAAAAAAAAACGATCTTTGGTATGTCATTGAATACATCTATCTATGCTGTACTATGTAAGTAGTAGCGAGTAGTAGCTGCAAAAATTGGCTTGTTTTGTATCGGGAAAAAAGTTAACAGTTTGTATGGGGAAGTCAAAAATTTATTTTGAAAGTTGTTCAGTTTCGTTGACTGAACAACCCCTTTCAGTTTTCGGTACAACATCGTTAACGAACATATACCACCACATAATAACATCCATGATTCAGGAACAAACATTCGTGTTTATCACATAAACATTTGCCCATGCGGGATTCGAACCAGCGACCTCTGCATCTTAACGCAGGGTCACTGACCACTGAACCAAACGGGATGTCAATGTTATTAGGTGTATATTTGATTTTATTCCTAATGTTTGTTTGTAAGTGTCAACGAGCTGGAGCAATGGCTAAGATGTTTCTAGATATCGACCATAAAGGACCATTTGACCAAAAAGGATTACCGTGTATTAAAAAAAATTACCTTGGATTGCAACGCATTTTGTACTGTCAGACAAATGCTACGGCTGTGTTCATGAAGTTTCTAAAGACAGGCCATTACATTTCATTATGAATAATTTTTAGGGGTCCCGTCGCCAAATGGCAAAAAACGGAACCCTTATGGATTCGTCATGTGTCTGCCTGTCCGCCCGTATGTCACAGGCATTTTACTCGAAAGCTATAAGGTATATTTGAATACAAATTTGAGGATTGGTGTATTTCGTTAGCCGCTACATAGTTTTGTAATTAAATTACAAAAAAAATCTTTTACGGGTGCACTTCATACATAAAACTGAGTCAATTTTTTTTTAATTGTCAGCTTACGTGTGGCACATCAATCGATAGGCCTTTTAAAATAAGGGTTCTTAGCAATTTTTTTGATAAAGTGAATAGAGTCGGAGATAATCGCCCCGCAAGTCACTAAAATCTCCCCCCCCCTCCTCTCATTTTTGAACCGCGTATTTTAAAAATACGAAAAAAATCATGGACATAGGAATTATTAAATTATTTCAGAGAAAATTGTTTTGAACAAGATCGGTTCCAAGGTTTTCGAGATATTTCAAAAAAACTGCCTTCCTTAAAGAAAACGGCTTAAGTGCCATTTTAGTAATGATACGACCTTTTTAATAGGCACGGAACCCTTTGTTGTGCGTAGTCCGGCACGCACTTGGCCACTTTTTGTTATTATCTGAAGTTTGGTCTTCAACGTCAGTTTTACTCTCACTTGATGAATTAATACAAAATCTTTCTTCTGTATTTGAATCATAGTCCAATATACTATTAATTTGTGTGGAACCCACAATCAGGAACAGGTGGGAATGAAAATCAAAAGAACTATTTTGGCCTAAACCTCCTATTGCAAGGGTAAATAATCTTATAATGACTTTGTCAACGAATCAATAAGTGTTTCTTTGACAATAACAGCATTGAACATAGCTTGTATAAAACCATTACGCTTATAATAGCATGCTGCAAGTATGTTATTGGAAAAAGTAGTGTCATTAAGAGCGTTCATAAGCTCGTATAAAACTAGATTCAATTAAGACTTACAAATGCTTTTATAAAACTACTTTATTTGTAACAGACTCAAATATTATACTTATAAGCGCTTATAAAACTAAGTAACAAGTGTAAATGGAATCAAGTGTATTTACACTTATAGGCAGCCTTAATAGGAGATTCGGGTCTATAATAGCCTAATAAGCAATCTTAAAAGCGCTTACAAGTGCTACTTAGAAGAACGTTCTTTCTTAAGTCTGATTGCTCTTACTGAAAGCTTTTATAAGAGGGTGCGTCTTATAGTGGTTTATATACATAGTTTTATAAGCGCTTAAAAGGCTAATTATCAGAGTAATCGTGATCAAATACTAAATAGCATGTCTGAGACGAATATAAGAGTAATTGCGAACGCCAAAATCAATATAAGAATCTTATAAGTGTCTTATTCCTATAACATATGTGATCTGAGACTATTTTGCTTGTTGGGACCAATATTTATACACCGCAAAGTCTCAATAATATGTACACAGACCTTATTTCTGCAACAATAAGGTTGTAGTATACATAATTATGAAACTTTGAGTGAATACATATTGGTGCCCTTGACTGTACAATGCGTTACGTGATCGACCTGCTGATCTCACCGCAACGTCCGCAACATCATAAGTCATAGTGATTTATTTATAACTAGCTTCCGCCCGCGACTTCGTCTGCGTGGACCAGGGATAAAAACTATCCTATATTTGAATCCAGGTTATAAACTATCTTCGTGCAAAATTTCATCTAAATCGATTGAGCCGTTTAAGCGTGATGGAGTAACAAACATCTAAACATCCAATCTTTCGCATTTATAATATTAGTAGGATTGGAATAATTGTTGTATATATAATAACTATCAAGCACTGTTAATATATACAACGTGGATGTACTTTAATAAATAAATAAATGTATTTGTTTGAGAGCTACGATGTCACATACAGACACATAGGTAATATACAGTTTTACATATTAAACATACCTCCGCGTTCTCGTCGGTAGTTAAAAGTACTAGGAACAAACTGCACATCGCGTAAGGGCGGTACCTATTACTTAGTTGTCATGAATATGTTTTCGGTATTACTGAAAAGAAAATGAAAACTGAATCAAAGTGCTCCCAAGTACAAACGACAACACTGTTACCTGACCATTCTGTGTTTATATAGAACCTTATTACAATGCTCTTAAGGTGCACCGATGCTCAGTTAGCTGTGTTGTCGATAGTACCTGCGTATGTGACAAGTTTCTTGTGTATAATAATAATAATTATTATATATTCTTTATTGCACCACAACATAAGAAAAACTTGTTACAAAAGTACAAGTGTATTCTACATATATTTGAAATAATATCGGCCAGTTTCCCCCTTGCTATCATGATTAACCATGAATTCAAACCTTGATAATTAATTAAAAATCAACACTTAATTTGAGCCGAGTTAGTTAATTAAAAACTATTGCGCGTAAGCCACATGAATTATTTTTTCCTTTTACTCATAATGAGCAAATTCTTATTAAATTATGAAATATAATAATTTTCCTCCCTTTGGTTGTAAACAGGCAAACCGCAACCGTGACGGCGTCATGAGCTCACGCTCACGCTTGATGCCTATTCAATTAGGGACAATATTTACTCATAATATTTTCCGTAATACTTCATGTACCTATCTAACCAGTCACATGCCCGAAGCTTATTAAGTGAGGAAAATTAAGGCCTTAGAACCGGCCAACCGTCATTGATACCGTATTTGGACTATTTCGGTCTGATTTAACTCGGGACTTTTTTGTGAATCGTCAAAATCGTTTTGTTCGTATGAAGTTTATAGGGAAACTACTACAGACCAGCAGGAAACTGTTCTCTACGGTCAAACACCGTCCTTTTTTTTATTTTCGTGCATTTAATAAAGCTAAAATAAGTTGGAGTATTTTATATGTTTTGTTCGGTGGCAATTAACTTTTACTTTGACAAGTATTCTCAAGCCTCGAAGACTCGTCCCACACCAATCTACGTGTTCGTGAATTGAACGCTATAACTACGTTACATTACATAACGACGATACATTCTTATACCGTGTCCTATATCATAGTTTTCCCTGCGATCATGGTACAGGTAAGAAGATTACCATTTACACCTTTCTTCCTGGAAAACTGTCGATAAGTATAGCCATGGTGACGATGTAGATTACGTGTACAATACTAGGTACGTATTTGCAGGTAATTGTAGCGTAGTACCGACAAAAACGCAACACACAACACAAACAAATGACATTGACAAACTAAGGAGAACCTGAGATAACCACAGGGGTATCTGCGTAACTTTACCAAAGAGCGTTATAACGACATTTAGACCTACCTAAGGTACGTACGAAACGTTGCGAATTCGACCAGCTAAGGCCCATTTCGCAAATTCAGTAATAAAAGTCTCTTTCAAATAAATAAATAAGTATTGAAATTAGCCTTTCGTTTGTATTACAAGTTAGCCTTTGCCTCGGTACTAGTCGCGTAAATTTTCGAGCGTGCGTTAGGGCTGGTTCACATTGATTATAGTGAATTAGCGAGTCCATACATTTGCTGCAAATACGAGAAGCTATTGTATGGGCTCGCTCATATAATCACTAATCAATGTGTAAACCGGCCCTTAGGTCATATCAACTGACACGTTTTGATGGTGAAAATTAGAATTGCACTGATAATTTCATTCGTTTTATGTAATTATAAGGAAAATATCAGTTGTTTTTACTGACCGAGTTCAATCCTATGGTAACCGATAATATAAGTGTATAATATTTACCTACTTACACCAATTTTCACTAACATTCCCTGTTTTGTAACCTGTAAATCTATATTTATATATGTCGCAGGGAAATGGCCGAATTAGAAATTTGAACAAATATCTAAAGGCTTTGACCAAATCACGCAGGATGTTAAAATGACGAATCCGTTTTATCATTTGCCTAGATAAAATCAGTAATTTGATCAAATCCCTGAATCTGTTTAGTGAAATGAAGAAATCAGCTGAAAAAGGCAGCCATCTATTCTTGTATTCGATTAAAAAAGCTGTTTTAAGAAACAATATAAAAAACAACTTCTTTTGACATTTTATTTTACCATTTCACTAAATCATGTGAGGGATTTGATGAAACTTAATTGTAGAGTAACGCTGAACCAGTTCAAATCACCTATACCTTGTTACAGTAGAGACTTTATTATATCACTAAACGTGTCTAGTGAAATGATAACACGAGTTGACTTGCGAGTTAGTTTCGTCAACTCGCTGACGTGTTTCAGGGATTTTATGAAATCACTAAACTTTGGTGAAATGAAAAAACGAGTTGCCTTTTTTGGCTGATTCCTCGTTTCACTAAACAGATTCAGGGATTTGATCAAATCACTGATTTTTTCTAGGCAAATGATAAAACAGATTTGGTTATATCCATTAGAGATTTTTTTCAAACCTTGTTTTAGCCATTTCCCTGCGACATATACATACATAGTTTCATACCTTCATTCCCAAAAGGGGTAGGTTGAGCACACGAAACTTATGATCCAGTGCCACTTTTAGCATTAATGTGGGTATAAAACATCGAAAAAATGTGATATCGCAGTGATAGACTGCTAACCCATAACACACTTCAACCCTGTTCCCTTAGTTCGACTCTTACAACACCTACGGGAATAAAGGGGGTGGTTCTATTCTAACCCGACACCACACGGCGGAACCTATATTTACCCTTGACTATCCCATGTTATATGCATCCCGTCCGGTATCCGGGCCAAGGATCGCGCCGGCTATTGATCCCTGACCCGCCGGGATGCTGTCGAAAGTTCATTGTTACTATTCGATACTTGATATCGACGCGGTCGCTCGTAAATACGCTTCAGTTTAAGAATAAGATAGTACTAAGGTACGGAAGGTTCGCTCTCTTAATGACGACGCTTAGGCTGTCAAATTTACACCAAATGAGGTAAGATAGGGCTGTGATTGTGACAGATCAGAACATTATACTAAAAACACTCAGTTCCACTCGAATCAAAATCTCGAGGGACGTAACTTATTGTGACTTTTTAAGAGAAATAAGTACTTAGGTATAGTGGTGTGCGATATTCGGTGCGACAATTACCCTGACAATTTAGATCCACACGTGTCATTTTTAAACCTTACGTTATTTTGACGACCTCTGTAGCCTAGTTGGTAGTGACCCTGCCTACGAAGCCGGAGGTCCCGGGTTCGGATCCCGGTAAGGGCATTTATTTGTGTGATGAGCATGAACATGTGTTCCTGAGTCATGGATGTTTTCTATGTATTGAAGATGATTTATTTATCTATATATAAGTATATGTATATCGTCGTATAGTACCCATAGTACAAGCTTTGCTTAGTTTGGGACTAGATTGATTTGTGTAAGATTGTCCCCAAATTTTTATTTATTTATTTCTCCTTTGCTTGTTTCAATTACTTTCAGTGCGTTTACGTGCTATTTAAAACCGTATCCGAGATTCAATTGTCATTGTCGTTTTAAATGTATTTCTTAAACGGAAACTGGGAGAAGTACTTCTTGCATTCACATTTTACTTTGTAAAGCTGTGTATCACCTTTTTGGAACTGAGTTTTAGCAAGCAATAGTACATTACTACAGAGGCCGGGAAGTAAGGGTTTGCCGGCCTAGTACATTACATATAGAAGGCCGAGCGTAGCGAGGCCGGATAGTTATGAGGCTGGCAACCCCTTTACCCGCCGATGTATGTATAGTGCTTTTCTCAAACATGCAATGAAATAAATTATAAAACTCCAAGAAATTAAACTTTAATTATCATGGCTGAACGCCGTGATGTTGTGCCACAAATTGTGGAATATAAATTAAAAAAGACCATCTGGCCGGCTTAGGCCTCAAATTTTGTATGAAATGCCATTACGGATCTCTCGTCTCGCTGCGCCCGAAACGTGACACGTCGAAGCCCATTATGAAGAACCCAACGTCAATATTTCATTGCATGTTTGAGAAAAATACATTTTTATCACTATTAGCACCATATCAAGCCTCTAGAAATTCCCGCCTCAACTCTGCCACAGCCAAAATACAGTTATTACTTATATCCCAATTTTAGTTGCGTTGAAACGTTTACGATTCACGAGCAATACAATTATATTATGCTACGTTACATCACGTAGTAGCAGATGGCCCGTGACGTGGCCATTTACCGCCGATTGGTTCAATTCGGCGAGCTGTCTCCGTCTGCGAGGCAATTGCCACCGCGTGATCGGGACGCTTATAGAACTGATTCACCAGATACTTATTCAATTGAGGCTGACTTGGATCAAACCTGTTTGGTCGATACACGAAGACGTTCGACCGACGTTCGTTCGTGTTACTGTTACTATTTACCTACAGCAGCAAGAAAGAGAAAGCTCTTATTGTTTTATAATAAAGACGCGTGTAGATGATTCTGACCTGTTAGAACGTGTTTGAGTAACTAGTGGGTGTCCTCCTGGATTGGACAATCTCAAAAGGGAATTAGGGATGTTGACTGATAGTCAAGTCAGCAGCTTTTTATGAACCATTCAAAAACGCTTTGTACTACTGACGTGTTTCTCTGTTGAATCAGCGTCCTATTTTTGATATGAATGTATGTGAAAATCTTTAAATTAAGTAATAGCAATTTGAAGCGTGTTTTCACGTCGATCCAAATTTAGACCAATATATGTTTACTGGTGTTATACGGTAGTTCGTGTTATCCGTGTTCTTAATCCACGAAGAAGTGTCCCACACCGACGTACGTTGCGGACATAACACTAGTACACAATAAGGAGTGGGGCGGGTATCCTGAATTAAACAATATATAACTATACCTATACTAAACCTAATACCTATCTTAAACAGGAAGTGTATAGATGGTTGGCAGTCCTCAACTGTGCGTTTCTCCCGAAACTTTCTGCCTCGCACAGCCAAACTCTGGAATGAACTGTCGCCTGCGGTATTTCCGGACCGTTATAACCTTCAAGCCTTCAAGAAAAGAGCGTACTCCCATCTTAAAGGCCGGCAACGCACCTACAACTCTTCTGGTGTTGTAAGTGTCCATGGGCGTCGATTATCGCTTACCATCAGGTGATTCGACTGCTCGTTTGCCTCCTATATATAAAAAAAAAAAAGTGTATAGATAAACATTAGTATTCTTGTGAACACCTGGCAGATAAAGTGTATCTAATCTGACTTCCGGTTATATCATTCAAGGTGTATCAATTGCTTAGCCATCTATCTATCGTTGACTTAAAAAGCTGACTAGTAACAGTACTAAAATGAGACTTACACCTCCTGTAGTAGTTTTGACAAGGTCCCTGCAAGTTCAAAGAGTATTTTGTATTTTATTTTTATTTCACCTGACTGAAGATGTTCATTGTACTATTTTGCACGTATTTTAAGAGTCCGCAGTAAGCTCGATTCTCCATACAAACGTAGTTACGCTCTCATTTTAAAACTACGTGTTGGAGGGTAACGAAACTTTGCATGTACAATGACATGAGGTAAATCTGTCTGTAGTTAGTTTATGTAGCTTCAGATACCATAGTAAAAAAAATACAGCGAATTTAAGTTTTTTATACAAAACTTGTTTTTGCTGTATTTAGTTTGTTTTATAAACTGGAACCATATTACTAATTACAGTTATAGATATACCTCATGTCATTGTATATGCAAAGTCACAAACCAACACGTAGTTTTAAAATGAGAGCGTAACTACGTTTGTATGGGAAGGTGAAATTCGGCCGAGCTTACTGCGGACTCTTAAATGTGGCCAAAAATCCGCGTCGCGCGCGACTCCTGTTTCACTCGCGCTATGCGAAGTAGAAAGAGGAGGGTAGATATTCTTGTCTAGCGTCGCGTCGCGGCGTCAGTTGTTCTAGCCCCGCTGGTAACCGAGACAGAGATTTGACCAATCCATACTAACATTATGAATGCGAAAGTAACGCTGTCTGTCTCTCTGTTACCTTTCAGGCTTAAACCGCTGAACTGATTTAGGTTAAATTTGGTATGGAGGTAGTTTGATACCCTGGGCCTTCCCTGGGATAATTTTTGGGACAAAAGCTGTCCTTTGTCCTTACAAAGGATAGCTTTTGTCCCAAAAATTATCCCCTTGGAGGCAGAGATAGGAGCGAAAGTTTTCATGGTATCAATACAAATGAGCTCCAGAAGCTAGTAATTAAAACTTATGAGAATGCATCAATCATCGTAACTAACATCTCGTGTAGTCTTGACAAGCTCCCGGCAACCGGGATCGATACCGGGATCCTTGGCCCCGTTCCCGGTGACCCGGGCTTCCCTCATGTCAGCCTCGCTGCCCAATCTGGGTTGAAGTGGGGACGGGAATATTGCCTTCATTATGTCTTTAGGTTCATACATCGAGCAACACAATGCTGTATTGGATCCGATTCTACGTGCACATGGCTTAACTAGCCTAAAACTAAATTGTCTAATTTTTATACATAATTTAGGCGGCAGATTAAAAACGTTAATTTTACGACATTTAGAATAGCATTTAGGCAGCTAAGTAAGTTGTATAGAACGCCTAAAATAAGAAACTTCAGTTTCAAATTAGCGCTGTCATTGGATTATGACAGCTACTCATAGAATAGCAAAGTGTTTTAGCGACACCTAAATAAAATTAGGAAGTTTAGAGGCCACTGTAGAATCGGGTCCACTGTCATGATTAATCTTGATCTAGTTGTTATCACGATTATCAAATCTTTATTTTGTAAGAAAACTTCCAGGGCTCTATGTAAAGTCATATGTCAATGAGAACAATATGTATTAATCTAATATGGCATTCCGTGACATGACAACAGTACCAATATTTTATTAACACACAAACATTTGTCTATACAGTGTAATTTTTTTCTTCGACTGTATATCGCTATCTTAATCTTTCTTGTATCTGACAGTCTATTAAAAAACGAAGATTAACGTGTAACAATAATAGCAGTACCTACTGTGCCTAAATTATTATAAACATTGCCCGGTATTCAAAACACAGCCTTGTAATAAATGTTTACTAATTAGAAACGTCTGCTAAAGAAAATCCCAATTCCGTTCAAAGGGAAAGTTGAAACAATCTTTTAAACCTGAATTTGGGAGCAGATCGACTTGTGTCCTCTAATATTTTTTATACATGTCGGTTTAAGTAGTTTCAGGTGATAATGTGGACACGTTGGACAAAAGCACCAAACTTTTTTGAGGTACTTGTCAGGTCTATAGCTTTAAGTTTTTGATAGGAACCAACTCCTCCGTCGGCCATCTTTAATTTTATGGCGGATTTTGAATTATACGTATATCATTAATATCTCGAGTTCTAAATAACGTAGAATCACAAACTTAGTATCTAAATATACATATTTGGGGTCGAGCAATTCAACCAGATATTTTTTAGAGTCGAGTTCCCAAAGGACATCAAACGGAACCCTGCAGCCCTCTTCCTAAGCTTCCGCTGTCAACCTGGCTGTCTGCGTGTCAGCAATAGCTAGACTGTTCAAATTTTCACGGAAGTTGTTTTTCTATTGCTGCTTTAACATACATTCAAAAAATAAAAATAAATTAAAAATTAAACAGTGTTTTTTGCCCGTCCATAACAATAGGTAAGTATGTCTCTAGAACCGTAATATGTAGACACTTGAAATTTCCGCGGATTATGTATTACTATTTAGCCTCTATAATAACAAGTAATAGAAATATTACAATTAAATTAACGTTTTTTAACATAACCTAAACCAACTATAAGAACGAAGATGTTTTACATGTATACAGTGTTATATAAGTATGCGGTTCACCATATAGCATAAACAATATGTGTATTTAGACACCAAGTTTGTGATTGTAAGGGACTTTGAACTCGAGATATTAATAATTAACTATAATTCAAAATGGCCGCATGAAAAATAAAAATGCCCGAGGGAGGAGTTAGTTCCTATTAAAAACTTAAAGCTATGCACCTAACAAGTGTCTGAAAAAAAATTGGTGCTTTTGTCCAGCGTGTCCACATTTACGACAATTTGTTCGAGCACTCTGCCCCACTATTTTATCATAATCTCCACTGGCTGACAAAAGTTAAAACCCATTATCCTTTTCTTTACGAAGTATTCTGCCCTAAAATGCTTTCCCATACATTCCGGGCTCTTGTGAAGAATGCCCTGCACAATTAAACTGGGACACCTAATGAACACGTGCAGATCCAATAGGAGGCCGCGCTATCCTTGGCCCCATTGCCTATTTAACAAGACCTTCACCTGTTGAGCCCATCTCAGGACCAGGTATCTTCCAACCCAATATTATATCCAAAATTCCGTATGTTAATTTCGTAATAGATGGCCGTAGTTGCTCTTGATAGAGACGTAACTCCCTCATTATGAATTCACCTCAGGAAATTAATTGGTTCCGAAGGAAATTAAGTTCTGGGAGATTAAGACAGGAGCGGGCATACATCTTAGTTAACTAGGAACAGTTAAGGCGTATATAAAATAAATTAGTCATTTGACTTCAGTTCCATTAAATGTACAGGTAAATTACTTTCGAGACGTTTTTGCATTTGTAGTAGTATTTGTATATTTACAGGGACACAAACACGTTGACGTACACAGACACACGTATGTGTGTGTGTGTGAGGCTGGCTACAGAGGTCACAACTACAGATGCAAAAACGTCTCGAAAGTAATTTACCTGTAGTTAGGTTTATCGAAAACGCGTGTTCCAGGTTATGCTGCCGAATATTCCAGAAGTTTTGAAAGTATTGTAATGGAAACCGCGTTTCAAGTGCCTCGGTTCAGCATAGGGTATTGATCCCGAAATCGTCTGCATATTGCACGTTCCTCGCTGCACGGCAGGCCTATAGCTATGGATATACCTACTACAGTATATTCGCTGAGTAATTCCGATCGGTTTATTCATGTTCCGTTCCTATCATGTCAGCAAGATAGATAATCGAATATCAAATACCTGTGACATTTGGTATCTGTTTGAGTAGCATGATTGTGTTATAAGAGAGGTTTTGTTGACACCGAATATTTTAAATCGTAGCATTTTTCATCCTGTTATCCACCTGTTTTTCGTCTGACCAATCTGATATCTCAGAATATGTCACAACGACCAACGTACTGTCTTATAATAGTCTCTGCAAAGTTTTGAGGACAGAAATGCATAGATATTTCCCATTTCGCGTTGCTTCGGGGTCGATAGGCTTGGCTTACACATGCTCTGCTTGTTTGTTGAGACGCGTAAAACCCACCCATCCACTCTGGATGCGACTAGCACGAGGTAACATTAGTTGCTCATCGACTTAGAATTTAAAGGACTTAGTATAAACCCATTTAAGTCTTTGTCTTGTCTTTGAGTTAATGCGTTGTAGCGGCAATAATTCTTCAACATAATCTTATAAAGGCAGGATAATTAATTATGGCTGAAGTGTTCATTCCTGAAATTAGGTGTCTGTAGCGAAAATATGCTCCCGTAAGCTTAGCATATAAAACTACCGTGAACATTCAATTCGACGGTTGATCATACCTAAAAACTGACTTGGGTGCTATTGGGTTCAGCTAATTAACTTTTTGGTTTGACTCCTTAGCCTTGACGAAACTTTAGTTAAAAATTGTATAATTGGCAATCTTGGAACTCTTAAGATTGTGGTTGTTATTCGAATTGATGTATCACTTCAGCCCGGTGCATATACGAGTAGGTAGTATTACCCAAACTGCTGTTCTGCTAGCAATCTACAACGGCCCCACAGTTCCAGAATGTATCATGCTAGTCCAGGATCAATGCCTCGACGCATGCGCCCCGCGCCGCCGCCTCCCCGCTCAATACGGAGCAGATTAAACGTCACCCCATATCGATGCATTGTCTGGGGTAAACGACCACTGCGCGTTATGATAGGTCTAGATTTTTCACCGACATACCATGCGCTCAATATGAATATGAATTAATATAAAGGTACAATTGCGCTTTCCTTACCGACGAGACGAGGATAATTCATTGTGCAATATCGGTATTCTCTCATTTTCTCTGCGATGGATGACAATAGCATCACTTTGCATTAAGTAAAATGCTTCATCAGAATAATCTAACCTGAAATGTAAAAGTAAGAAAGGAAGTCAAATTAACGCCGAAGTCAAAAGAACTTTGCGTCAATGGGGAAATGCCAAATGAATAAAGAATTAATATGGAACCGAGACGGTAGAGTAATAAAGATACCTATACAAAGAAGACATTGCACAATTAGATCGGAATGTATATAGGTATAGGTACGATGACCACAGGACTTGGTCACGTTGGTGCTAATGAAGAAGACGTGGCAGCAATTGCGACGGATTTCCTTGCACTCATCAATGTCATCGTTGATCATTTAGAGCCACATTCCTGCTGATCTAGGCTTCGTCTATTAGTGTCAATTCAACTCTACACGATGTCCCTGGAATTGGCACTTCCTGGAAAAAGATCATCACTAATTAAAAGGTTTTTATTGAATTTAATTCCACAATGATGTTGCTAGAACACGCACATCCTGAAAAAAAAAAACATGATTAAAAAAAGGCATTAATATTGTGAGAACAATATAATTTAAAAAAAGTATCGTAGAATTCTAGCTTTGTCAAAGCTTATCACAAGTTTATGATAGTTTATCGTACCTATCTAAACTTTTGCTTTGCCTCCATAAAAGTTTTATCACAGTCTATTATTTTCTCAGGACCATAAAACTAATACCTAGTTTATGTTCAATTATAATTGTTCTTATCAATGACCTACATCGTCCATCGTTTCAATAAAAATTACTCTCGCTTCACACGTGATGTTCGAAGCGTTATTTGTAAAATTTGGAAGCTAACCAGACGGCAGGCAGGCAATAAGCAGGGATTACCGGGAGCGTGACGTCACGGATCAATACCCGCCCCGGTGTTGAAACTGTGCCGCTAGTTTCGGCTATGTACACGCAAACAACCGTTTTACGAGTATTACAATATGGTTTGATAATAAAAGTTAGCATTGACCTTATACAATGAAAAATGTTATTTTGGGACGGGGTCTTACTTACTTACGTCGTGATCGGTTTCTGCAATGTACCTATTTTTCCTGAAACTGCATGTTTTACTCTTTATGGTTAATTGAGGCGTTCCTTTCAATGATAAAGCAACGAATTAATACAACGGCCTCAAGATGTTTGCTTCTATGTTTGGCTAGTTCACGTCAGGAATGGACGTATTAGTAATTATTTATTTATTTATTTAAATTACATTTGTTTCACTCTGTATGTTTTCTGAAGGATTAATATGGAAAGTAAATCGATCTTAGCTTTGAACACAATAATTTAATCATACAAATTGCGTAAACTTATATTTGAGGGGTTTGTTTATCTACAAGTTGTATTATATCATCGTCAACATCAATTATTAAGTATTCAAATCATTTTGTAATAAATATTGTATTTCAATGTAATCAAATATTATAATTTAGTGTAAGTTTTGCATGCATACATGTAATTTGACTACCACCAACACCAACATGTCAATTGTACCACCTGTGTTTTAGCAAAATAAATGATTATGAATTCAACTGAAGCATCGTCACAATCAGAGTATTACACTATTTCAGGGCATAATCACAAGAACCTTGGTGTTTTGAGCAATAACGATCCATCGAACACACCACAATAACGGGTTGCCTTATATTTATAGTGACCAGTCCTATTGGAGTTATTTTGAAACCTCTTTTTTTTAATGGCATGCACCTGATTTATGACGTCTATAGAATTAATGGTGGTTAAATACGTCCAGGTGCGCAAGAGTATCGCTGACTCGTGTTACGTTGCCAATCAGGTTATCTGTTTGTCAGATACCTTAATTGCAGCAACTTTGATATTTTTGGAACACGTTTCGCTACCTGTTTGTTCGATTATAAATGGATTGGATTATACAAACGAGAATGACTGGCGTAAACTTGATTTGATGGTTATTTGAATTTGTAATGGTCACAAACAGAAGGTTTTATCGGTAAGATTACCATACAACATAATAATAACACGAGCACAGGTGAGCTCTACTGAAATTACCATAATCTAGAAGGTAATAACAAAAAGCTGTCGCAGTGATCAGAACATTCCTGTAGATAGGGATGGTGGCGCCAGCGACACAGCGCTGCAGAAGGGACATAACACAACGTTAACGCTAGAGGTGACAAACGTACGTGCACGGAAACGTAAATAAACATTGACACGTGCTCCTGGGCGCTGGCTCGCGCATGCGCGCGTCCATCGATCCCGCGGACGGACGTGACGGGATGGGACGGGAGACAGCTCCTAACTACTCTAATGTTTTTGCGCATCATTAAAGATCGTAGCAATGTTTATCTACTAAAGTAAACAGTTCGGTGATACAGTTAATGTTTCAGAATTGGATCGAGTCCAGTGGTGTTGACTTTTTAACTAATGAGCATTGCTGAGGTAATTTTGTAATTTGTTGGAGTGATGTACATTTTGGTGATGACTTGGTAAATTAATAATAAAACATTCCGAAAAGTCATCTACTAAACTCACTGATAATTATGGTAATGAAAATAATGGTGCCGTGACAAAGAAGTATAAGTCGACAAAGTAGAAAATCAAAAGGTTGACGACCGGTCAGCCTAGTGGGCAGTGACGCCGCCTACGAAGCTGAAGGTCCTGGGTTCAAATCCCGAAAAGGGCAAACATTTGTGTGATGAGCATGAATATTTGTTTCTGAGTCTTGGATGTTTTCTATGTATTTAAGTATTTATATCTATTAAATATATCGTCGTCTAGTACCCATAACACAAGCCTTAATCGAGCTTACTATGGGGCTAGTTCGATTTGTGTAAGATTGTCGCCTAATATTTATTTTATTTATTTCAATGGCTCTGTCGGGAGTTCAAATAATAACAAAAATGAGTGCTCGAAATTAGAATGAAGATGTGTTTATAAACGATAAGGAGCATCTAGATGTAAATAAACATCTCTGGCACGTGATAGACCGGGTAAAACCGCGCAGGCGTGGTGTACGAACCGAGGACGGCGCGTCCTGACCCGCAGCCTCTCAGGTCGATACTGTTCGCCATAAATGTGTCAAATCTAATGCAATCGCTTGTCACATCTAGCGACAGATGATAACAGCTTTCATTTTATTTTCAACGCAGGTTACAGTGCAGCGATAATTGGAGTCGAGTTTCCATCAAAATTAAGCTAAATTCGCTCCCAGTACTAACTGAGTTTGCAAGAGTACCAAGACACCTGCCGGATTTGCTTCCACCAAATCGAATTATGCCTCCATCCGCGTTGGAAAAACGAGTCCAGTCAAATTTGATTACTTGATTGCAAAATTCGACAGCATGCAAATTGGTAAAAGGGAAAAACGAGGATTAACTGCTTTAGGACTTAGTTCGCCCCCAAACACAATTACTCCGTGCTCTCACAATGGCGAATACCACAGGGGGTCCTATTAAATTCTCTGTCTCATTTTGTTGTTGATTTATTGAGTTAGGATCGGCATTATCATGTTGATTAAAATTAAACTTCTTCAAAATATCTGCAGGTACGTTGACTCCACGTTATCGTGGCACGCTTATCTCTCAGCGACAGATCGTCAGGCAATTAATGTGTTGTTGACACAGTTTCAATAGGTACGCTCAGTATCTTTTGTGCCAACAAATTCTACGATGATATTTGTCTGACCGAAATTCGAGTATCACCCATTCGTCAACCGCGTTTACCTGGCCGCATAACTGTTTTGTCTCCGATCCTCGGTGCTTACAAAAAAGCGATAAGCTGCCTCGCTTCGTTATTACTATAGCACAATGGAACGGCAACAGGGCGAGAGAGCGGACGATGAGCGATGCGACGTTGCCGCGCCGCATGCTCGGCTGACTCGTCACGTGACGTCACGTCTCAAGATGGCCGCCACACCGGTCGCGTCCCCCCCGCCCTTCCCCCCGGCGTACCCCGTTCCCGTCTTCCAGCCAGTTCCGTTCGTGGTTCTCAGTAATAATTAAGTAGAATGCAGCCGTCCGAAAGGAAACCAACCGAGAATAGATTGAAATTTAATGCGTGGAGCTCTACGTATAATACGCGTTAACACTGATTGTTATTCTACAACAGCAGCTGTTTACTTTCGTTGAATATAGACTTGCTTAGCGGAATCGAGGGCCTACGGAATGCGGCGCTAGAGCGTGATTCACCTCACGGCCTGCACCTCCCATTAGTTACTGATGTAATCTTGGAGAAAAAGTCTCTACCTCATCTTGTAACTACAGAATACCTATCTGTTGCTGGTTATCTGATAAAGAATGCAATACCTACGCATTATGCATGATTTGTAGCCTGGAATTCTTGGATCAATTTTATCCGAATTCGTCTCTGTTCTGACGATAAATATTCATGAATAACTAGGAATTGGGGACTGTAGTTATTGATCAATAAACAAGGTGAGAATGTCAATAATTACACGTGGAGACAATGTGAGTGAGTGTAGGTAGTATGAAATCCAACTTTTCAATTTATTTTTGTTTGCGCAGCGCAGTCGACCTTTGTTTTAAATATTATGGCATACTTCTTTATGCGCGACTACGACGATTTCATCATAATTATCCGATGTGATGCATTTGCATAGACATCCTGCAAACTGCAGATGCTACATTCATGATAAAGTGCATAGTTTTTGCAACTGGGACGGCACTGATCGCGGGTGTAGTGAATCCAACGGTCTCATTATCGTACGATAAGGTTGTTGTGTTGTGTGGGGTCGGGTCGCTGCGGGCTGCGGGCTGCGAGGCGCGGCGCGCACATCCGCGTCGCGGCGGGCGGCTAACGGCTCGTCCTCGCCGCGTCGCCGTGCTGCGCGCGCTGACGTCACCGGTCGATAATGGCCGCCTCCCCCCGCGCTGCCCCTTCCCCCCAAGTTCCCGCGCGACGCCTCGACCCCGGCTCAGTCTCTTCTTAACCGTTGACGGAGTGAGTGCCTCTATTGAGCCAACACACCCACACCCGGCATCCGCGGAAACGAATGTGAAATCTATGTGCCCGTGTAACATGGTGACAGTGTTTTTTCTTACCAGTTCAATAAATCTGTGACAATTTATAAGAGAAACGAAGAGAACCGATCTCTCGCGCTCCGCTCGACACCCGGCGGCGAGATGTCGGTTATGCAGAAAAGGCAGCACTGCTACTTATGCGACTTGCCCCGCATGCCGTGGGCGATGTTGCACGAGTTCTCGGAGGCGGTGTGCCGAGGGTGCGTCAACTACGAGGGCGCGGACAGGATCGAGGTGGTCCTTGAGTCGACGCGGCAGTTGAAGCGCGCCGTCGGCTTCCAGGAGGGCCGGGGCCCCGCGCATTCCAAAGGAGCTCACCGAGCGCCTCTGGAGGCTCACCAGAACGGAGCGGAGTCGGCAGCTAGAGGGCAGCCGGCGCCGCCGGCTCACCACGCGCCTGCGACAGCGTTCACGCTGCACCACCCGCGGCCGACGGCCAGCGCGGGGCTGCTGGCGGAGTACGGTGGCCGGCGCGAAGAGCTGGACGGACGGCGGCTAGCGCACCTGCCGACGCACCATCTGCCGACGCACGGCGGTGCGCGGCTGGCGCCCGGCCTCACGCTGAAGCGACAGCTGGACGACGACGACCACCAGAACCACCACGAGCCCGCCAAGCGGCTGCTCGAGGAACACTCACGACCGCCTCTAACCCGCGGCGAATCCTTGCCCGCGGTCTCTCTTGCTGCTCCCTTCGCACCCGACCGCGTCTTCAAACAGGAGAAACACCCTCATCGCACGCCGTCCTTCGATGCTTCGTCATTCAAATCAAACGGTAAGACGCTTCTTTTGTTTTCCAAAATATATGTTTGCGGTTGATACAGATTTCGAAATTCGGTAATGTCGTCTAATGAACGTGAAATTAATGGTTGCACGAAACCGTTCAGCTCTTACTCATCGCCGAATCGTTAACCGACTCATTAACAAACGTCGTGACCCACGTCACGGCGTTTATTTATTCAAGCCAATTTGTTATGTAAAGAAAGACTCTCAAAACGAGAAATTATTGACACACAATGAATTTTAACTTATTTATTCAAGTTAGCTCTTAGATTTAAAAAAATTAATGCACCGACCCGGATATATAACCGCCGGCGGATTATACATATAATTTCGTTAGCAGCGTTACTGCTTAGTAAAAAATAAAAATTACCACTCGTTTGGTAGACCAATAAGAGGCAATCTACTGCCCCTTCCATCGTTGGGACCAAATTCTTGGTGCCACTGTAGTCTTATATAAGTTTGAAAGTCAGACCCAGGAACTCGAAATTGCAAATCCTATAATCTATATACCTATCTTAGTTCCCTTAGAGAAAACAACCAAGTAAGGTCATGTCAAGAGCATGCAATGGCATTCCTTCCGAACCGGCTATTATTAAAACGTGCTTGAATATTTGGTAGTGCTAGTACATATTTCTGGGAAGCCCTATTTAGACTAGTTTTTGGGTCCCGTTATAACCATTTTATGATTCTCTTGGTACGGACCTGTTAAGTTCCATTTATTCTGCTTTATATTTAAAAGGAGCTCTTCCTCGTAAATTCTATAGTAGAGATATCTGTATTTTATGTTGGTGCCTGTTTCTACTCTACCTTTGCTTCTACAATCGCTAAAATTCTTTTTTGTTTAGTTCTTCTATTTAGCACAGAATCGACGATTTTTAAGTTTTGGTCCAGCCTCTGTGAATGCTACCAGCAACATTTCTTTCGAAGTGGTTTTTGGAGGTACTTATCCAAAGTTATGCTAATTTCCTACAAATACTTAGCACCTTTATTGATAAAAAAGAAAATACATGTTCTCTCATGTTTTTTACGTTCAATGATATAATTATACCTGTTTACCGGTGGGTAGCAAGGTGTAAATCACAGATGTCCACTGTCTGCAATGTTGCTCCTACAGCCTTCGCTTCATTTACTCTCATTCACATTCTTCAGGTGTTCTGAATGTTCTAATTATTCTATTTAAATCTCTGTTGCCTTAATCTTCCCATGAAATTATCATCACAGTCAAAGTTGGTCCACGAAAGAAAAAAAAAAACAGCAAACATGTTTCAAACTTCTATTTTGCAAGAACAAATTCATGATTTGCGTTTATTAAACGTCGGAAACGGTTTGACGGAAATTTTAAAATGAACTCAACTCGAGAGAGATTAACGTTAAAAACGGATGCCTTTTTTGTGTAGAAAATAATGAAAAAACCATGTCTGATTAAACCCCTACCGTCTGAAACGAGACAGTAAGAAAGCACTTAAGTGACGTAATACGACTCATTCCGTTGTTTACTAATAACAATGTAG
Source organism: Epinotia bilunana (assembly GCA_947049275.1). NCBI lineage: Eukaryota > Metazoa > Arthropoda > Insecta > Lepidoptera > Tortricidae > Epinotia > Epinotia bilunana. Next base: position 1,065,504 of record OX346266.1, on the reverse strand, counting down.
GTTATTATTTTAAAAATAGAGAAGTCACGCGTGGAGCGATAACACAAACGATAGCTATTGAACGTGCGCGAGCGCCGGGCAGTTTGCGCAAGCGCCTCGTATCTAGGTAGGTGCATTAACTCAGTCCATAAATACGAAACCAGTCCCACTGGTTGAGCGTTCTCGAAAGCGAGCCCGCGCCCCGGCCTCTCGCACACCACGCTACGTGTACGTACCAACACCCACGTAATGTAAACGAGTGAATGCAGGCACGGCGCAGCGGCGCGGCAACGTCGCATGACGACATTTTCGCTCGCGTACGTATGTAGGTAGGCCGCCCGACGGGCGAAAAAATATAGCGCCTGCCTACGCTTGGCACCCCGCTCGACCACATTCCGTGAAGCTAGTGCGCGCCGCCGGCCAAAAAGGTCACAGTGACGTCACCTCGCCATATGGGCCGGGCCTTCACCGCGCTACATAATATCAACTCGACCGTCTCTCACGCACTTTTCGCTGCTCGATCAATCAAAGTTTATTTTGCAATCGCACGCTCCGGTGAAGCTGTGCTCGAAGAACAACAATAAATGTCATGAAATATATTTTCGCTCGTGATCTTGAACTTCTAACGTTCGAGACGTTCATTGTACGCGACGATTGTATATTTTTATATCGGTCACGTAGTAGCATTGTACATAGTAGCAGCGATGGAGTCTCCATTAAAAGTCGAAATGATGTTTGCGATATCCGAGCGTGGATAAACGGCGCACACATGTGGGCCTCATATCGCGACTTCTGGCAACGTCGCGTCCGCGACACAGCGCCGAGTGTTCCACTATCAGCGTCCAATGTTATATGTACTTACCTACTCGCCTACGGCCCGCCAGCGCCACTTCCCAGTGACACATCGCGACGTAACAGTATTATTAACATACTATACTATTTATAAGACATTATATGCGTATGTTTACTATCCGCCGGCTGATGTGTCATCCGTCGTTGAATGTATCGTTCGGCAAGTAGCAGCACCAACAACGAACCTCAATACGAGTTCCTTCAACACTGAAGTCGACAAGCGAACTCTTCAGTTCATGGCCGCGTAGGGCACATTTGTTTCTTCCATTTAGACGCCTTATATATTGTGGAATATCTCTTCACAGGTCATGGAATGATAGCTTTAAACCAAACCGAGTTTTGAAATCTGTTATCAACATTGCATTTGACTGTATTTTTACCTTAGCCTTAGCTTGTATTTACTAGACTAACGCTACCGGCTCTACAGGGTACGGCAACAGCGCTCCACTGACAAACGGGTCAGCGGGCTCGCCTCTCGGGCGCGCGGCGGGGTCGCCGCCGGTGACCGGCGCGGGCGCGGGGCCGTCGCCCATGGCCGCGCTCATGTCGGTGGCCGACACGCTGCCCCCCGGCTCGCCGCGCTCAGCCGGCGGCTCGCCCCCGCAGCCGCCGCAGCAGCGCTCGGCCAGTCGGTCTAGCCAACACTCGCCTAACTCATCAGGTACGATACGACGAAACTGTTAACCCTCTGATCCATGAGGAAGCCTGTGCCCGACTGCGGGACGTAAGAATGTTGTTAAGTGTTGTTGATAATACTTTTTAGTGTAAAGTGTTTTTTTCCTAACGATTGAACAATAAGAGCATTTTGCACGTGCGTTTAAAACTTAAAAAGTTACAAATATAAACAGCGTTTGATTGACTGTCGTATCGTATGACGGGTCGGACTCGGGCGGGCGTCCGATCGCCGCCGGCGCCCGACGACCGCTTGCGCCCTGACCGTCCCGCAGTCTGCTGATCACTCGTAGCCAACACTAGTAGCTAATATACGTATGAAGTACCGGTAGCTAAACATTGTTCTCCGGTCTGCAGGCTCAAACGGCGGGCGGCGGTCGTCGGGCTCGCGGCACGTGTCCTCGACGACGTCGGTGTCGTCGACGGAGCTGGGCGAGGGCGCGGACGCGGCGGCGCCCGCGCCGGCCCCGCTGCTCAAGTGCACGCTCTGCCAGGAGCGACTCGAAGACACGCACTTCGTGCAGTGCCCCAGCCAGCCTCACCACAAGTTCTGCTTCCCCTGCTCCCGGGACTCCATCAAGCGACAGCAAGGAAATGAGGTGAGTTACCCTCTAATACCACTCGCAACTTAGTGGTAACATTCTTTATTGGTTATTGGGATCCCTTTCTGTAATATCGTCTCGTTGTTTTCAGGTATACTGTCCAAGTGGAGAAAAGTGCCCATTGGCAAACTCGACAGTTCCGTGGGCGTTCATGCAAGGCGAGATCGCGACGATCCTCGGCGAGGAGTTTAAGCCGAAGAAGGAGCGGGAGACCTAGGGCCGCGCGGTGCAGCCCCGACTCTACCTCTTGTCCCTCCCGCTGTAGCGGGGGCGCTCCGCGGCACGCGGCCGGCGCGGCCGGCTCCGCGGGGGAGTGGCCAGGCCACACCCGACATAACCACTGTTGTACATAACATTGTAAATAGTCAATTTTGTAATTTAGCTCGCGCTCCGTGCGCTGTCGAAGACAGATAGCGCTATGAAGCGGTGGCGATGATGTGGGTCGTATTCAGAGTATTGGAACTGTATTCTCTTTATTTATTTATCAAGAGTTTGTACGACTCGAAGGAGCTTTGGTAGCGTTTTAAGTAATTTTAATTCTACGAGTTGATGGTGCAATATTCTGAATATAGTGCATATCCGTTTGGAGGATTTTTCGAGGAAGTTTAGTCTCCGGGGTGACTCGAGCGCACGTTCGCGCCGAGGCCCCGCGGACCGGAGGTTTCTGCCGCTCCGAGCGGGATTTCTTCGGATGCCATTTTCTTAGTTACCTTTAGGTCCGGAACCATAGTGAACTTGGCATTTATTAATGTGATGATTCTTGTTATACTGTACGAGTATTATGCGATATACGATCATGACATATTGTATTGTTCGAGAGGTGATTGTAAAGGTAGTCCGAGAGACGGAAGTCCGCTCGCCCTGTCCCCATTCTCACACTGTACAGTAAGCCCCTAGCTCCTGTATATTTGTATTTACCGCATTCGACTATGCGATATAGCCTTCTTTTATCTTTAGGCGATTTATTCAGAGTGGCTCGAGTTCCGTTACTGTCTTGCATTCGATGACAAAATTCGGTCTGATGATGAATTAACAGTAGGTTTGCGCGACGCCTTCGCGGCATTCTTTTCTATTGGAAGATCTTTCAAAATCGTAGTTTTTGATGTTCTGGCTCTGCGGAGCCTTCGGTGTTTGAGTTGATTATTTAGTAAGGATAAGTTACTCGTAACGGGCCAGCCCCGCGCCGCGCGGGCGCCGGTCGGTGCAGTATTGCGGGATCGCTTGGCATTGTTGGGAGCGTACCTAGTCATTTTGTGAAATGTCAAATTGTCAGAACCGCGAACACGCGGCCGTTATAGGAACTCTTAAAACTCGCTGCTATAATTGTATAAAGTGAAGTAATTATCATTGTATGTCATAATGTTAAACAGTTCGTAGTGTATGACAATTTCGAAGGCTATCAGACGACAGCCTAATAAAATATACAATCTTACGCATTTTAATTGTTCGAAGAGGTTCTAGCGATTTGATCGTGACTTGGTTTAGAGAGGTAACACCAAAGGAGCCACAATTTGATGCCGTGACTAGAATTGTTGGCGCCGTTACCTCTCTAAGCGAAGCAAGGCACCTCTTCAAATTGCATTCGTCTTAGTACATTTCAATTAAATTGATATGTCCTTTATTTATTTTAGTCATATTTGTGTACATAAACGTACGTTGTATATACTTTATACTTGTAAATATTATGTAGATAGACGGAATAGCCGCGAAGGATCTTTAAGGCTTTCCATCCAGTATTACTAGGGACTGTCAGCCTTTTAGATGTTTAATTTTTCATAAAAGATTGCTTAGTGGTTGGACTTGATGTCCGACGAACACGTTTGATGAATCCATCATTTGTTAACAGTTTGTGTATTGTGCTGCTTAATTTTCTGAACGCATTATCGTACGGGTACATTGCCCATTAATATTACTGCATATTTATATATTCAATGATGTGGTTTGACAATGAGTGCCTGGTAATTAACTTTTTATTATTACTTCTACTGATTGTGATAGTATTTTAATGTGGCGCGGCGTTGTCAAGCGACCTTATTGACTACTTAACGTCGTATATCTGATAGATTCGAAATTGGTAATAATCTAGTATTATCAGTGGAAAACGCCCGATACGGGCTCAGCGTTTGATTAGTTCTCGCCAGAAAGCAAGTTATTGTAAGCACGAGTGTGCTTCTGTCGTCCGCTGGTGTACTAAATGAGCGCGCAGCTCTCTACAGAGCGCCTTTCTCACTATCTTTATTCGTTATTTAAGTAATCACTGTCTTCCCATTAAGTCATTTATTGTACTTATAATTTTCATTGTAAACTATCATTTTTAATTGTTTATTCATAGTAAAACTTAATAATAATCTATAATTAACTGTATATCTGAGATTTTACAGGCGTTCCCGTGGGAAGCATTCTAGGTTTTTAATTGTTAACGTTTTAAAATTAAGTTTTTTATTGCTATCTTGTGGGACGCTCATTTAGTACACCAGCGGGTCATAGTCCGCCTGTACCCATAGGCTTGTTCGTAGATGTCGTTCTGACACGGGAATGTATAATTTTCGAGACTCGTCTCTTTCTTACTGTAAGCAAGTGAATGCTTCGATTAAGATGTTAATATACATGTTGGTGAAATACAATTGATGTGATTTTGTACTTGGTACTTTCATTTTAACCTTAATTCCTTATACTTTGAAATGTCTTGAAACTAATAAAAAGATACATTATCTAACGTTGCTAAAGCTCTGTAGTATTGTATATATCTTCTTCGTGTATCGTCCTTTCCTTACCAATTTGCGATCTAGATTTCACTATCTGATACAGCTATTTCACTTGCATTAGAGAAAAACAAAAACAAATGATAAAAAGTAATTTAAAAAAAAGGAAACAAAATGTTGCAAACATTTTGGAAACAACACTTGAGTAATATAATAGCGCAGTCTCAGGTCGTGTATACGTCTGGTTGCTCGGTAAGAACTCTGAAAAGAGATACTATACTGCCTTCGGCGCGCATGTTTGTAGAGCCGGATCTGTTTTGTATTGCTTACACGAGGAAGAAGTAACAGTGTAATGTCATTCATTATGTACATATGATGCTTGTCTTAATTCACTGACTGTTCATAAATCACCTACTCGTATATTGGTTGCTGCTTTTATATGCGTCTGCATTTTTGTAAGGTGCACTTTTTTACAAAGTCCATCTGCGCTAAGTTTGTCCAATATAATTTGGCGACACATTTTATACGCATTAATTTAGGAGGTTGATATTCAGTCTCGACGCAGGCTTATTCTATTACTATGCACTAATATTGAACTGCTGGCCAATCAATAAAACTTGCTTTTATCACATTCTAACAGATAGTTTCGGCTCTCTCGGCTGGCTTAGGTTTTGTCTATTACAGGGCTTTATTTACATACACTTGTGGAACAACATAATTTATAGTACCAAGATTGAAAATACGCTGCAATTAAGACTATTACGCAATAACCACAGAGACTAATTTCCTTTTTTTAATTCTCAATGAGAGGCTAAATACAAGGTGTCCGCTTATTTCACCGACAAACATTTCACCGAATGCATGGATTCTCCAAATGTTCGTTTCATCAAATTCCTGTTACTCGGAAACCCTTAACTTTTTAGGTACTGCTAAAAGGTCAGTCTGTAGAAATGTTTGTTTCATAACATTCCTAAAATAAATACTGATTCTGAAATAAATGGTTTTCGATGTAATGAAAATTCTGCGAAACATAAATTCAATGGAACATTTGTCGGTAAAACAAGGTACAACCTAAATACAAAGTGGAAACCTCAGACATCAACAATAATTTCATTGCCTGTAGCCGAGAGAAACAATCACGTACGCTGTACATCTCTGTAGCTAAAAGTTCATTCCAGTTTATTATACACGTTTTTATGTTTCGAATAGCTTGAAGTTTTTATCATAAAATATCGTAAACATAACTTAAATCACTCGGTTTATTCTACAAGCAAATTGCGCTAAAATATCTAAACACGCTGTCACAGCGGGGCAAGAATTCATACAATGGGCGATTGAATAGTAATTAATGTAACTGTTATCGTCGCTCGCTAGTATGATATTTCTCGCTCCTCAGTGCCTATGAAAAACTGACGAAAAATATACTCAACCTTCGGCTTTGTAACAACAACGCCGTGCATTTTAGTAGAATATCGTTGCCATGTCAAATTGCCGTCGCCAGTAGGTATGTAATTTCAAATTGAGGCTGTGTCGTTCGACAAAGCCGAGTACATATGTAAGTAGGTCAGCCCTTATAAGTGTTAGTTATGAAAGTTTGTGCACGTGTTAATAGTCGTGGTTGTTGTTTCAGATCGGAGCGGGGAGAGGATGCCGGAGCCCCTGTGCCTGACCAACAGATGAGGCCCGGGCCGCGGTACCCCGTCGATCGATATTTGGTTAGTAACAATATATAATAACTAGAGATCTACGAAACAGATTATAGGACCTTGGCTAACCGGCACCGGAGGATTAAAAAAAAACTACCATTTAGCTCCAGTACATGAAGATGCTGATAAAAATTCGCTTGGACGAAGTGTATACACAAGTATTCCCTAAAGAATAAGATGATACATAGGCAACGCAGCGCCGTTGGTAGCTTGCCTGATGCCTCAATACGTCTAGGTTCAGTACGGTTACGTATGGTTTAAGTTCTAATAGCACTAAAGGCCGTATGAATCCGGGGGCAAAAATCTAATGGATTTTGCTTTGAACTGGTACGATTTGGAATGATAACGATAGTATATCGAATGGATTGAGGTTTACCTAGATTGCTATTGTTGCACTTTGTTTGTACACCGTAACGCATTTATCCATCATTGACGTAGACCGGTTACTAAGGGGAAAACTATTGTTTATAATAAACTGTAGATGCCTGTAGAATAAAAGTTAAAGTTGCCTTTAAAATATGAAATGCCTTACCTAAGGCGGATGTCACACTGCGCCGCATCTCCGGAAAAAGGTGCGGAGCTGCATACAAATTTCGCCGGACGGAGGTTCGGTGCAGTGTGTCGTACAACACGGAATTTATATACAAACTGAGGTACTTGCATACAACGAGTTCCGTATCTCCGTCCGGAAATGCGGCGCTTATGCTACGGTTAATATAATTTAAGGTCATTAAGTAATTTACTTGTCATTTAAATTTCAGGTTGAGAGCAGCAAGATAGAAATGGTAAACATCATAGATGACGACATCTGGAACCCAGAGCCCGCCCTCCGGCCTGAAGAGGAAATCATACTCAGAAAGTTGCATGAAATGCTGCAATCGACTGCAGACGACCTGAAGCTGCTATCCGGAGAACTGGCGCAGCGCGAGCCAGGGATGCGCGTGCGGGCGGCGCCGGCGCCGCTCGACGAACAGTTCAACGAAAAGGTTCACATTGAAGAAGTAGTTAATGCCAAATTCCACGGGTACAAAATTATCGAAAAAGCCCCTACGCTGAAACAAACAGAAATTATTAACAAAAATTATAAAAATGCTTTTAATAATGATATGCAAAATAAAGCGCCGTCGCCGATGGCTAAAACGCCAAACACTAAACAGCTGACTAAGTCCCGCACAAGAATAGTTCAAATTGAAGCTACAGATAGTACAAAACAAGAAAAAGTAGATGTTAAAAAGCCTTATAAAGAAACTGTAACTTACAATGAATTTACTTTCCAATACCCGACGCCTAAAAATGAGAGTTTTGTAAAAGAACTACAAGTACAAGCTATGCCTAGCATTAATATTAGAGGAGAATTGAAAGAACAAAAAGTCTTACATTTAGATATACAACCAGAACCTGTAAACTTTGAAAGTAATGCAGAAATCAAGCACAATGTTGGTGTCATTTCAGTACAGCACGAGATTCCAGCCTCAAGAGCTCCGGCAGTGAAAATTCCACAAAAAATTGTGACTTCACATTTTTTAGCCACCCCCATTAAAAAGCCAACGAGAAAAACGACGAAAATGGCTACACGTGAAAGCAGTACGTCCACTAATAATGTTAGTTCTGATCCGCAACAGAATTTAGACATGTCTCCTGCAAAACTGTCTAAAACTTCTCTACGTTCAGATCGAAATAAGATTTCCAAAAATACGACCACTAAAACTAATCCACCAAAACGAGTGCATCTCAATTTGGATGAGTGGAAGAAAAAACTTAATTCCGTATATGGGCAACCGTCGAGTTCCAAGAAAAACAAAACACCATCCAGATCAAAAGGCAGCGAAAAGAAAATATCTCCTAAAAAATCTAATATACCGCCATCAAATCTCTCAAAGCCACAGCCAAAATTATTGAATAATGCTCAGTACATTCCATATTCACAATTAACTTTAGGAGGTGTCAATGTCAGCGATATCGAAAAAGAAATATCCAATTTACCAAATAAAAATAATATTCCCCTTGGTCCCATTCTGGATAAAATTATGAGTAGCCAAGAAAATTCTCGTGATAATAGCCCAAGAAAAAAGGATCAACAAGATAGTCCCAAAGTACTAACGACCTCAGATGAAAACTTGCTACGAGAAGTAATCGATATTGAAACAACTGTGAGTAAAACACTGTCTAAAAATACTAAGATAAAAGTAAAAGATGATAAGTCCCAAACGCTGTCAAGAAGTAGTAACGAAGACACAAATGAGCCTGATAGCTACGTTGACGACTTTGAAGCCGATAAATCGGACAAATCAGATAAACATAGTGACACCAGTCAATTAAAATCCGATAATAGATCTAACGATAAATCGAGCAGTAGTGGAACGACTGATAATACTGGAAATGAACATTTGGAAACCCCTAAAAGCAAAACAAATATTCACAATGCAACTTATTCTAAAATACCCAATCTCTCGTTAAAAAAACGTGTTGATGTGTTTGAGTTTGTCCACGAGATCAATACTCAAGATACTGCTACTCAAAGCCAAACTACAAATAAAATTTCTCTAAAAGAGACCCAAACTTCGCCTAGAAATGAGTTCCCCAATATCCCAGTACAACCCATTCACAACGATTTGTGGCCTTCTATGGACCCCAGTAAGCAAATAGAGAAAATGTTTAAATTGGAGAAGGATTTGATAAAAAAGTTAATTATCGACGAGTACGGTGATTTAATACAAAGCTCCATCGACAAACCTTCAACTTCAAAAGAAAATCAAGATTCGTACAGCACAGGTATGAACATGAATGCGTCACAGAAGGTGACTCAGACATCGCCGAAACATGCGAAAAGTGTGATGACTTCGCCCACAAGAACCAAAACAAGGACCACGTCACCTTTCCATCTGTCTGTACCCGTCGACCACCAGACCAGTCCTATTATATCCGTTACAAACGAACCAAATGTCAAAGTTGTTGTGGAACAAGAGCCTGAAGACATATCTATCAATCTCTCTTCTCCTCGCTTTAGCCTCCGCTTGCCAAATACTTCAGTAGAAGTTCTCTCTAATTTAGAAATCTGCAATCGCTCGCCTTCCAACATTGAAAGAAAACGCGAGAGCAGTGCGAAGATGTCTACTCATAAAACGGTAATGCAAAACGTAAATAGCTCTACTTCAATCGATGCTGATAACTCTTCTTCGGAAATCAGTAGTTTAGGAGAAATTAAATTAAAACTTAAAAGGAGACTTAGGAAACATAAGGTTTCATCGTCCTCCGAATCTAGTAGTTCTTTATCGTCGATGCTGAGTATAGACTTTAATTCTGCCGGTATACTACCTTTAAGGAGTGACGGCGAGCTTAGTTCAATGCATAGATCTAAAAGTAGAAACACTGTACCCAGTAAAAGTGAAGGCGAAATCAGCTTTGGTAAGACATGAACGCTAGAGGATTTGCTTTGCGCTGGTCTAGTTAACTGCGAACAAATTTAGATTTCAAGGAGTGGAATAGAAATTCGCTATGCTGTTAACACCCTGGATTTCGTCAGCATAACGATTTATATAAATTAGATTTATAACTTAGAGTGCCTTAATTATTAAAGTAGTTATGTTTTCACCTAAAGTACAAATTAATGTTTATTTTCCGCTTTTTATATTGACTTTAATCTGAGAATTTTATTATGTAAATGCCTTTCAGTGTTATGGTTATGAGTGATTCAGTTGAAAACTTGGAATGGAGGATTTTACTTTTAATATGTAAATAAAAACGAATTTATTATAATGTACATATTATTTGTAAATACCTATGTTTAAAAGTGCTTGTTCGACTTTAATGAAGTAATTTTTATTGTTGAATGTCATTTAACTCCCGTTATCACAATATTTTGTGATATTATTTTATATACCTGATAAGTTTATAGCCTGCGTAGTGTAGTTATTTTTAAGCATTGCCATTTAGTCATTAAATAAATTACAAATTGTTTTAATAAACAATTAAAGAAATATTGCTAGCATGTACCTAAATGTTTTTCTTTCATAAATATTTCCTTTCATTGTCCATGTCGTATCATTTTACCCTTCCTACAATTTCCTCCTTTCATCATCATCATTGTGATCAGCCTTTATACGTCCCACTGCTCGGCACAATTCTCTCCATGGGTAATAGGGAATGGGCCATGGGAGTACTCCCCACGCTGGCCCATTGCGGAGACAGCATGGGGACTACTGCCTCATCATCGTCATAGTCATATCAGCCGAAAGACGTCCACTGTTGGACATAGAACTCCCCCAAAGACTGGCCTCAATGACTGGTCCTGCGCCACCCGCATCCAGCGGAATCCCGCGACCTTTACCAGGTCATCAGTTGGTGGACTTGTTGCAGGTCTACCCACGCTGCGCCTTCCGGTACGGACCGGTCGCCACTCGAGAACCTTTCCGCCGCATTGCCATCGGTTCTACGTGCAATGTGCCTGCTTACGTGGTATTTGAAGATATCTGTAAAGGGGCTCTTCTTCAATAAATGATTAACAGATTTCTATAAATTTACTTATTATACTTTCGTGACTAAGCGCCTTTTAATCCACGTGACCATTTTGGTATGAGTCGATAACATGAATAGAATGTCAACTATCAATTGTAAAATACAACACGTAGGTATCGTGTGTACCTATTTAGAAGCCAGTTACACGTGTAAATCTAGGCCATGTCAGTTTAGTAAAAATCGGCCAAGTGCGTGGCGGGCCACGGTTCCGTAGCTGCCTGTCTGTCTTAGTTACATCGACACGCGCGCGCCAACTAAGTTGGTCGACTATTACTCGGTAACTAGATATGCCTGCTTAGCCGTGATGGATTTCCTTTTAAATTCATTATTTTATTACTGCCACGTATTTTTTCACATCCCCAGTAGTAGGCATTTAGCCAGTCGGAGGTGGACACGCATGACTTGAACAAAAATTGGGCTTTAAAGCCCAATATCTCGAGTTGAAAAATGCTTAATAAGAAACTCATTATATTTTTGAGCAAGCTATCCAACGATACCTCACACTATGGCTTTAACGAAAAAAAAAATATACATTCGCATTTTAGGTAAAGTAACATTTTTTTTCAATATTTTATGCTACTGTTTTGTCGACGGGATTAATTTATATATCATGCCGAAATACAGTTTTCTAGTAGTAAGGTTTACTGAGCTAAGCCGCAGATGGACAGACGGACATGGCGAAACTATAGGTAAGGGTTCCTTGTTACTACGGAACCCTAAAAAGTATGATACATTATGTTTTTAGTTCTATTCATGGGGATCATGTGTCCTATGCCTTGACTATGCCGCTGATTGTACTGATGAAACTTGAAAGGAATTCGGACGTAATATGTCGCCGTATTTGACCAAGCTGGAAAAAGGGTTACGGATGAGGACCAAATTCTTGGCCAGTAGTTAGCCTGGTTAATCCGTTGAAAAATTATGGCTAAATGTTTGTCAACGGAAACCAGGCTAACTACTGGCCAAGAATTTGGTCTTCACCCTTAACGTCAAAATTAAGAAAGAATATAAAAAAAAAACTATTTTGTATATATTTTGAACAGTTTCCAATTGACACAGAAACATGATGAAATATGACACAAATATGTGAAAAATTCCACACATTTCTCTTCAATCGCAGTTCGTTATCGCTTGGTTTTGCTATAAGTATTGGGTAATGGGATTGCCGAGTGTTGTTTTACGGTTCTTCAGTCCACCATGATGTTGCTCGTGGCTTTGCTGGCGTTGGGCGCTGCAGCTGTGGGCTTGGTGGCTGGCTACGAGTGTGCCTACTGTCAGCCTCAGCAAGTTCGACTTGCTTTTGGAGGTAAATGTAACTATTATTATTATTATATAACACGTTCAGGCCACAGGAGGGTCTCGTGATAGGCCAGTAATCTTCACCGCGACAATTGTGCCAATCCGACCACAGACGAAGGATTCTCATCCTAATTATAATGAAGGCGGACATGTACCGTTTTAGGACATTACAATTGTACCTAATGCCGCAGCAAAAGCTTAAGGGATCGCCTCCATTATACTTACATGAGGGGAAGGGAAATGCGTCCTGTGAAACAATACGTCAGTATAATACGTATATTATATACGTTACGGCTGTGGCGGAAAGTTTGCGTTGGTAAGAAATGACATACTTACATAGGTAGGTACATACTGTACATAGATCGATGAAACAGGGGAAACTCAATATTTAATAAAACAGTGATGTGGACTGACAGTGGATTTTATATGTGGCACATTACACAATTTTGAACGTGTAACCGACTTCGAAAAAAAGGTTATCTTTGTGTGTGCAACGTAAGCCTATATTTATTTATATTACTCGCACTGAAAATTAGAAAAAGGATGCTACATTTTCTCCCATCGCGTCGCGTCGCGGCGATAGTAGTGTAAGTAAGTAGCCTCTCTGTTATAAGGTACAGTCGAGTTCTCAAATATCTATAAAGAGAACCTTTCAAAAATAATACACCAGTCTTTATTGTTACTAACATAAGACGCATATTAAGATAGTTTTGAAAGGTTGTCTGTATCAGATATTATAGAACTCGACTGTACATATTTATAATATTTCGTCCATTCTTTTTAAACTCCGTTTAAGTAAGTACTAAGTTAAACAAGATTATTACAGAAAAGCCCAACGACATCGTCGTAACCTGGACAACGTACAACGACACATCAGAAAGCATCGTGAAGTATGGAAATGTTAAGCCAAAACTCCGTGCGTACGGCAACAGCACTCGCTTCGCAGACGGGGGCCGGCCAGACTTCTTCCAGTTCGTACACCGCGTGACGCTGCCTGACCTCCTGTATAACACTACGTACGGTTAGTTACTTGTCTGTTTGAAATATTACCGAAATAATACAAGGCTTTACTGACTTCCAATAAGACAGAAGAGACAGAAATGTGCGTCAGTTGCTCAGAAAACTGGCGTTATCTATGAAAAATACAAATGCGATAATGCCGAATGCCGATGTTAAACGGACAGTTTTGGGGCTGTGTTGCGGAAAAAGATGGCATCACTTCTAGCCAGAATACGTGGCAGCTCAAACAGCGGGACCTAAGCTGCCGGTGGTCAGGGCGCCAGAGACAGGAATCTCCTGACTATCCGCGCAGTATCCAGGAGTACCGCCTTCTGTATCTGACCCTTGATCCAGCCATCTAGCGAGAGTCTCTTGAGGTGATGGTCGAGACTCTTCGCTATTAAACCGTTCGCTGAAACGACTATCGGGACGATGATCGTCGAATCAACATCCCACATGGCGGTTACCTCGTGAGCCAGGTCTAGGTACTTGCTGGCTTTGTCCTTCTCGGCCTTCACGAGGTTCTCGTCATGGGGGATGGTGATGTCGACGAGCACTGCCTGGCGTTTCCATCGATCTGTCAGCACGATATCAGGCCTATTGGCAAGAATAGTCCTGTCCGTGATGACAGTTCGATCCCAATAGAGCGTGGCACGACCATTTTCGAGAACTGGCGCAGGTGTGTACTTATAGTAAGGCACTTCGGAGGCCACAAGACCGTATAGCAGAGCAAGTTGCTGGTGAATAATTCTGGCTACAAGGTTATGTCTGTGCAAGTACTCGCCGTTAGCAAGATGACCACAACCGGAGATAATATGCCTGAGTGACTCCCCGGGACGGTGGCATGCCCGACAAATGTCGACCGTACCGTCCTTCAGGATATTCCTCCGGTAATTGTTCGTCATGATAACTTCGTCCGCAATTGCACAGACAAAACCTTCGGTTTCCCCGAAGAGATCCCCGAAGCGTAGCCAGTTCACCGACGCGAGCAGATCTACATCGGGTCCTGTGAGGGCCTTGTAGAACCGCTCATGTAGCTCCTTGCTCCTCCACACCGCCCTGCGGTCCTCGACGCTCATTACTTTAAGTCTGCGCCAGTTCTCGTTTGCCAAGGAGAGCGGGGTGAAGTTTCCGTCTACTGCCACTACGTCGCGATGCATCCCACACTCGGTGTTTAGGAAATAATCCCTGAGATTGCACACCTCACGGTTGTGAAGGTCCTTGGCATTTAAAAAGCTGCGACCTCCACACTTCCGCGAGATGTACAGTCTCATAACAGACGAGCGTGGGTGTAGCATGCGATGCGCAGTAAGCAGTACTCGGACTCTTCGGTCCAGGGCATCCAGCTCAGTCTGAGTCCACCTTAGTACGCCAAAGGAGTAAGTAAGCAAGGGCATCACCCAGGCGTTGAAGGCGCGCACCTTGTTGCCGCCCGACAAAAGACTATTAAGTACTTTGGTCAGGCGACAAAAGAAGCGCTCCTTCACCGCCCGCTTTACGCCCTCACCCTCAATACCCAATGACTGTGACATACCAAGATACTTATAGGTTTCTGCTTCGGAGATAGATTTGAGGGACATTGTCTCAGAAAGTTGCAAATTTGCTGAATTTACAACTTTCCCCCGCTGTACATGCATGACCGCACACTTATCGACACCAAATTCCACTTTGATGGCGCTACTGAAGACTTCTGTTGTTTTCAGTAGTTCCATCAGGTCATGTCCATTCGGTGCAAATAGCTTAAAGTCGTCCATATAGAGCAGATGAGAAATGACCTCACCCTCTCTCCGAAGTCGGCAACCTAGTCCTGAATCCTTCAGCATGGTGCTAAGCGGATTCAGCGCTAGGCAGAACCACAAAGGACTCAGACTGTCGCCCTGGAAGATCCCACGTTCAATTCTTATAGAGTCCTGCGGACCAGAAGGGCAATCTCCTCCCCCCGGTTGACGAAGGACTGTGGTCCACTGCCCCATGCAAGCGCCTAAGAAATATCTCAGAACTGCATCAACTTTATACAACTCTAAGATCCTCCTCAGCCATGAATGAGGCACCGAATCATAGGCCTTCTTGTAGTCAATCCAGGCAGTCGAAAGGGCCCCTCTGTTCCGCCGGACTTGTCGGCAAATGGCCATGTCTATGAGGAGGAGCTCTTTATTATTATTATTATAAACGGCATTAGCGTCGACGACAAAATAAGGTCCCTTTACTCTGAGAACGACATATAAACTAGTAGAGTGCACATAGTATTTAATTCTACCTTATTGCTTGCGGTACAGGCAGTTGATAGTGTAGAAGAATTGCTCTGCGTTTGGAAAAATCCTCCTGAAATGTACGATAGTTGAATGGAAAATGTAAGTATAAAATCACGGGCGGCTCACTCGGCCCCAGCCGGGGAGTTAGCGCTGCTACGGCAAGCACGCATTCTATCGCAGCGCGTTGCATGCGATAGAGAGGGATGGCCACGTTTATGCTCGTTCGGCATACCTAAACGGGATTCTCTGACCCTTTTCCAGGCCGGTATTTGGAAAATGAGAATCGAATGCTTACTACTTATTTATTGACATTAAGACGCATGTTTGTCAGGCAGTAAACTAAATGATAAATCCTTTAACTCTAAACTGAAAAGCATATTAATAGAAAAGTGTTATTACACAGTCAACTCATTTCTTGAAGATGATACGTTAGATAAATATGACACCGAATTAGTATAGGATCTTTAGCTTGTAACTGGACATATCGCTGCAACCACTTTATTATTCATTAACATTAAATAAATATTTACTATAATAATTAGACAAATTAACCCAAACAGCCACTATTATTGTAACGGTGTTTTGTTGACGTTGCTATGTTGGAGTTCCTAAATTAATTCATAAAGGTTATTAAACTACCTACTGATACGTCAATTTGTTATATTATCTTACAATTAGACTAGCATGAATAAAATAGAACCGTATTATTGTGTGCCATTACAGGGTGTCATGAACCGGCTATCGATTGTAACACCTTATTTTATTATATACATGACAATGCAATATTATGAATTATGTATTAATGTATTACAATTATAAATTATGAAATGAAATCACAAATAAATATACCTAGGTTAACATGAAAAAAAACTATGATGGCAATGAACATTGTTTATATATGTATGTATATTAATGAAAGGGTAAATATTAGGTTAAGTAAACTATAAGTTTTTGCTTTGCCCTAACAGGGTCCATGCTGTACTCTATAATAATAATTTTAGTTTGAGTCATGTGTGTGTGTGTGTGTGTGTGTGTGTGTGTGTCCTGCCGGCTAAATGGCTACTACTGGGGATGTGAAAAAAATCGTGGTAGTAGTACATATAATGAATTTAAAAGGAAAACTATCACGAACAAATAGGCATAAGTAAGTTACCGAGTAATAGTCGACCAACTTAATGTGCAATTGAAATGGCCAATTTTCGTACAAATTCGGCCGACGCAACCGCACTGCACGTCGATGTAACTAAGACAGACAGGTAACTGGCCCACTTGGCCGGTTTTTATCGTCAAGAACCTCATGATTCTCAAGTTGACTGTTTATTTGAACTATACAAACTTGTCAGTATACACCGTGGGCTCCAAGTACGGAATTTCGGAGCGGTTCCAGTTCCACGTGCCACCGGCCGGGGACCAGTGGCCCCTGCGCGTCTGCATCTACGGAGACATGGGGGTGGTCAACGCTGTGGTGAGTGACAATATGGCTAACGCGCGTCGCAAGTTGGTGTGACAAATAGTATAGTTAGTAGTGCGCTTTAGACATGCCTATATCCGGCTGGGCTAGATATTTCGAGGCGTGAGCAGGATTATTTTAAGATCTAGGAGTCGTGACTTAAGACACCAGCGCGCTGCTCTTCTCTCCATCTATGAACTATGAGGCTGTGGCCGTTGCTCCTGTCGGCTTTATTTATTTATTTAAACTATTGCACAAATATAAAAACAAAGGTACAACTGGCGGACTTAATGCCTTAAGGCCTTCTCTACCAGTCAACCATTGGGCTAAACAGAAACTTTAGTGGTGCAGGATCCTAAATACAGAGACTCGAATGGAAACACAAATCAATTAATTTCATTAATATACATACATATACTGCGTGGAACGGAACGATGGACTTTCCCGCAAGAGGGGATTATTGAGCATTAGTACGTCACATTTTCCAGATAAACTATGTTAATATTTCCAACCGTTTACAAGTTAGAGTTCATCAAACTTTTGTGCAAAAAGCTGCATATTACAACCCTACGGGCCCTTCAATGCTCGCTGCTCACCGCGGTCGCCGCCGCTAGTCGCGCGAAGTCGTAGCCAGGCCGTTAGGGTTGTAATATGCAGCTTTCTGCACAAAAATTTGATGAGCTCTAACTTGAAAACTATTGGAAATATTGACATAGTCTATGTGGAAAAACTTAAGTACTAATGCTTAATAATCCCCCTCCTGCGGGAAAGTCCATCGTTCCGTTCCACGCTGTATAATGCATAAAATATAAACTTACTTATACATACAATTATATGTACCCGAACAAAGATATCATGAGGATCATAATCATAATCATAATCATTTAATCATTGCTTTGTGTGTATAAAAGATCTTAAAGCTATTAATGTTTCAACACAACCCTGCGAGGGCACTGCAACATAATATAAGAAATATAGAGAAGAAAATAAAATAAAATAAAAAATAAAATCAATTAACAATTTAAAATAATATTATCATGCATTTACATTTTTATCAATTATAACATTTTGTAACCATTTATACTTACTTACTTACTCCTCTGGCGCAGTGACCCAAAGTGGGTATTGGCCTCCAACACGACTGCTCGCCACTGATCCCGGTCCTGTGCAGTCTCGCGCCAGTCGCCAGCTTGGAGCTCGCGCAGATCCGCATTCACCACATCCGCCCATCAATATCTAGGCCGACCGACCGGGTGGCGTCCTGTTGGTTTTCCCTCGTAAGCTCTTTTCACCGCCCGTTCGCCTCCCATCCGCTCAAGATGCCCGAGCCACCGAAGCCTTTGCGCCTTTGTCACGCCAATGATATTAGGTTCAGCTACTATCTCTTCAATTTCGGCGTTTTTGCGGATCCTCCAGCTGCCATCGGGTCTCTGCGTTGGGCCAAGGATTTTTCGGAGAATCTTTCTCTCAGCCACCAAAAGCTTATTCTCTTCCCTTAAAGTGAGTGTCCAGGCTTCACATCCGTATGTTAAGATAGGTCGTACTACGGTCTTGTAGATTCGGATCTTGGTTTTTCTACTGAGAAGCCTGGACACCAGGACTTTATGCAAAGCTGCACCGCATCACAAGAGCATTTCTCAAAAAAAATGCCACTATTATTAATTGTGCATTTTTCTAGGAATTTTATGTTATTTTCACTCAGAATCAGGAGCCTTTTCGACCCTGGTGGGACAAAAATTTGTCCCAAAGATATTTTTCCTATTGTGTTACTATTTACCTTATACTTTGTGGTAACACAATAGGAAAGTTCAAAAATGTATGGATATTTTGGGACACTTTTTTTCTCCTATTGGGATGGAAAGACATCGTGATTTTGAGTAGAAAAAACATAATAGTTGCAGGAAATGTCCGAAAAAATGTAGTGGCATTTTTTTTGAGAAACGCTCACAAGGCATTTTGAATGCGAATGTCGATTTCCTCGTCACGGGTATTGTTGTCATTGATAGTACAACCTAGATATTTAAATTTGGCCACCCCTTTGAACACAGTGTCTCCAACCTGTAGATCTGCAGGTCTACCTCGAACCGTCTTATATCGTCGCATGTGGAGATACTCAGTTTTGTCGTGGTTTATACGTAGGCCTACTCTCAAACCTTCAGTCTCAAGGGTCTTAGTCGCCACCTGGACCTCTGCCCTACTAATACCCTAATAGCGCCAGGTCATCTGCATACCCTACTACCATATGCTTTCCATCTAGCTCTAGTCCGGCTTCCAAGGCTAGAACTTTCCTGATGACATGCTCTAGCACCAAATTGAAAAGCATTGGCGACAGGGCATCGCCCTGTTTTAACCCCGTAACTACTGAAAAAGCATCGGACAGACCGCCTTGCACCCGTACTTTCATATTACTGTCCCTCGTAGCAGCCTCAACCAATGGTGACTAACTTTTTAGGGATGTTGAATTTCCTTAGTATGGCGTATAGATAGTTCCTATCTATGGTACCGTATGCCTTAACGAAGTCTACGAACACCACGTGAACACACTGCGCATCTTCCCATCTCTTCTCCATGATCTGCTTGAGGAGGAAGATTTGGTCGACCGTACTGCGATTCCGACGGAACCCACACCGATAATCACTGAGGATTTTTTCCGCGTACGGTTCCAGTCTTTTGAGGAGTACATACGACAACACTTTGTATGCAGTTGGAAGCAGTGCTATACCCTGGTAGTTCGCACACTTCTTCTTGCATCTTTTCTTGTGAACGGGACAGATGACTCCCGTGTTCCACTCTAGCGGTTGGGTCCCCTCCTCCTAAACTCTTTGCAATAACTCATATAGCTTGGTCTGCACTGTCCCTCCTCCGTGCTTCCACAATTCTGAGGGCAGACCGTCGGCCCCTGGCGCTTTGTTATTCTTGAGTCTCATTATTGCCTGTCTGACCTCATTAAAGCTCAGGGGTTCCACTATCTCAACCTCAATACTCCCTGTGGTTGGGGGAATAACCTTGACGACTGGGGGGCAGTTCAGCAGTGCTTGGAAGTAGTTACGCCAGCAGGTTTTTATTTCATCGCTACCTGTGACCAGGTTGCCCTCTTCGTCTTCTAACACTTGAGTTGTGGGTTGATAACCCTTCTTACAGGATCTTACCTTCTTATAAAACTTCCTTGACTCGTTTGCTCTAATCAGAGTCTCCATTTCCCGAACTATATTTTCTAAATGCATCCGTTTCGCTCTCCTAATAACTTTCCTAGCTTCTACTCGCACTTCTTCGTATTTACCTTTCCACAACTCGTCCTGCTCAGAACGAATTTTGTACCTTTTCCTTTCCTTCACAATATTGTCACAATCTTGGTTCCACCACTTCCTTTTCTTTCTCCTCTTTTTACGGCCTAGAACCCTCACTGCCGTGCTCTTTACAGTATCCCTTATACGTTCCCATTTTCCCATGGTTATTAAAAGCACTATGTACCCACACAAGGATATCTATAAGGGGACTTGGAGATCTCCTGACGGTAGAACCGTTAACCAGATAGATCACGTATTAATAGACGATCGTCATAAGAGCACTATATTGGATGTGAGAGTTTTTCGAGGAGCCGACTGCGACAGTGACCACTACTTACTAGGTGTCAAAATTAAAGTTAAAATAAAGGTCGACAGAATAAAACACAACAAAAGTGAAGACCCTATCAATGTAGATAGTCTTAAAGATAAACAGAATAGAAGTACTTTCCAACTTGAACTGAGAAATAGTTTTGATGGGTTAGTATTGGAAGACAGTATTGATGTAACCATTTATAGTAATAAATTAATAATAATAATCATTCATTTCAGACAAAAATCCATTATCCCAGTTTAAAAAAAAAACAATCGAAAAATAACAATTATACATTAAATCAAATGGATTAAAATGAAATTAAGTTAAATTACAGAATGTAATGAAAAATAAAAATACAACGAAGCAATACAAATTATTTAAGAGTATAAATTATATATCCGCAAAATTCAATATTAATACTATAAATGATATGTTGGCAACACTACAGCACTGACATGTGACATGGTACAGGGAGTCGTCAGGCTGAACGGTAGAGAAGTCGCCGTGTGCTTCAACTATGGGTTTATACATAGGTGGTTGTTAAACATACGAAGATTGAAAAATTTAATTAAATATTAAATATTACATTTGTAGGCTAAGTATTCACTAACTGAGTAAAACGCTTCATTAACAAGGAATGCTTTTAAACTTGTGAGAAATGTATTACTGTTAGGCTCGTTTTTTATTTCGTTGGGTAATTTATTGAAGATTCTTATTGACTTGACATTGAGTAGGGGCCCTTATTATGTATAGCTAGTTGCGATGTTGTTTGGGACAGATTGTTTTTGAACCGGGATTCAAAACGACGGGGCATATCTCCAAGTTTAGAGTAGAAGTCCGGGTAAGTTTTCACAAAACAGGTTTCAAATATGTATATGCAGGGTACCGTGAGGATTTTAAGGTCTTTAAAATGTGGCTTACAACTCACTAGTTGCCGCCGAGAAATTACGCCCTTACGGTAATTCTCATTGCGTAAAATTTCCGTAAATTACCGAGAATTACGGTAAAGTTCTCCGCGAGTAATTTTGGTGAGATTAAGTTGACTTCGAAAATGGCTAACAGCGCGTGAGTTTTTAAGATATTTTATTATAATTCGTGTTCATTTCAGGTATGAGCGTTATTTTGCATATAGATAAATGCTTATCAGTTAGCGTCACATTGTATTCTAGCAGGTACTTAAAGGAACCCATTATAACTAAATCGGCAATATCTAAGTAAACTATGCCAACAAATTGGAACCTGGGTCCCAGAATACCTGAATTGTAATGGTTCCTGATTGGCCCTTACCCTTATCAGTTAGCCGGTGGTAGGGAAAGTATGCCCATAGCACCGGCTACATGCTACAGTTTAGTTCATCTTGAAGTGACCTATTGTGAATTGTCTTGTGAATACAAGTGTTATTGACAGTAGAACAATGAGAACAAAATGTAAAGTTTTAGAATATTTTAGAGAAACTACCGAAAACGAACGAATCAAATACCATTGCTTGTTTTGTGATCATGTGTATACCGCCAAAAATGTTACTCGTTTCGCTCAACACTTGGTTAAGAACTGCCAAAATTGCCCTGCTGATGTTCAAACTGGGTTTACAAAAATCGTCCCAAAGATCAGTTCTCCTACTGGTGATGTTAACAGTTCTGTATCCACAGAACGCCCCGATAATTCGGCTGTTGATGAGGTAAGTGTGTTTTGCTTAACTTATTATCAGAATTATATAATCACATTTTAAAAAAACGATGTGAAGGCAAGCTTTAAACTTGTTTCAGAAAATAATTCATCAGGCATTTGCAAAAGCAGTTTATGTAACGGGCATGCCGTTATCTATTTTCGAACATCCGTTATGGATTGAAGCTTTTCATCTTCTTAAACCCGACTATAAACCTCCGTCACGCAAGATTCTGTCCACGACTCTTGGAAGAAGAGTACAAAGAAATGAAGACAGTAGTCTCCAAAAAAATTGACCAAGCCATCCATCCAAATGCAAAACTGCATTTGGCAGTGGATGGATGGACAAACGTCAGGAAAGATTCTATCATCAACATAATGATATATACTCCAACGCCGTTTTTTCACACATCTATTGATACTGACACAAACAGGCACACGGGAGAGTATCTAGCTGAAAAAAAATCGGAGACTAGATGAAATAGGTCCCGAAAAGTTCCTCGGGATTATTTCAGACAATGCAGCGAATATGAAGAAATACGGCAAATTGCTAGTTGACAAATATGAAAAGACAACGTGGATTGGGTGCCTTGCCCACACCCTTAACTTGCTAATAGCAGATTTGTTGAAAATGCCTGAAGTTCATGAAGTATTTAAAATGGTGGTTGATATCGTGAAATGCGTTTTGAAATCAATCATTTTTTGTGCAGAATTTAAAAAAATCGCAACTGACAAGTTGTTAAATGTGACATTAGTGTTGCCTGTAAAAACAAGATGGGGAAGCTATTCACATTGTCTAGAAAACTATGAAATCGAAAGAGATTTTGGAAACAATGGTTATTAACGAAAATAACAGAGAATTGCAGAAATTCAAAAGTGAACTGTTGGAAGAAAACACATGGAGCATTATAGAGAAGCAAATCAACCTTTTCAAACCCATTGTAAAATTAATTTTCAAGCTTGAGGGAGATGCGTGCACTATTCACTTAGTGCAACGAGCTTTAGAAGAAGTAGAGAGTATTCTAATAGGTGACGCAGCTAAACAAATATTCTCTGACGAACATTATTCCAGCGTTCTTCAAAAGTTTGAAGACAGGAAACAAAATTGTTTAAAGTCAGTTCACTTGGCTGCAGTCATCTAAGATCCAAAAAATCAAAGGACATCTTTAAATTCCGAAGAGCATCTTGATGGGTGTTCTGCAATACTGGACATTGCAGAATGTGATGCACAAACAATTCTTATAGAATTATCTGATTATAAGTGTCGGAATGGTATATTTGAAAAAGAATTTGTTTGGCAAACAGCTCAATCTATCGAGCCAATCGCGTGGTGGCAATCACTTTATCCAAATTGTCTATTAGGAAAGGTAGCTCTAAAGATATTAACATTGCCGGCAACATCTGCATCGGTGGAACGATCATTTTCCACATTTTCAAATATTCACACCAAGAAAAGGAACAGGCTGTAGACGGAGAGATGTATCACATAACTGGAAATTACTACACCAAAAGACTCATAACAGAGAACTGCTGACACCTATATGAATCAAAGTAACATCTCTGAAAATTATTCCGAAAACGACCTCTCAAACTCCTCGTTTGAATTAGAGACCATAGATTTCATATCCGAGGTAGACGAGTTCGACGAATAACATGAAGTAATTATCATCGACGTGGTCAAATAAGTAATATTATAAGGATCCCAAAAATGATTTCGTATGAAAATATAAAAGTAGTAAAATTATTAAAATACAAAACTCTTATTTTGACCAGTGTTTAGGTATATTATTGTTACAGTAATCGGAGTAACAGATATTTTAAAGAATGTTAGCATTTATTTTTTAAGTAGATGATTTTTTATGTTGTTATATTTCTAGTTTTTTCGTGATTTTGCATGTGTTAAATACATATCTGCAAATTATTATAATATTATTAAATAAAAAATGTTATGTTAAATAGCAGCAATCACATAACATTTAATACTATTTAAGATGATGATTGCATTTGTTAATTATATGTATGTTTTAAATTACCTACCTATAATAAATATATATTCAAAAATAAACCTATTTACAAATCTACTTAACTGTGTATTATTATTATTCAGGCAGTAAAAATATATTTGAAATCTACCAATTTCAAAGTTTTTTTTTCATTCAAGCACTTACAACGTAACCGTTTCGGAGATTCCTAACGGAAATAATACCAGAGAACGTTCTCCGAGAACATTCTCGGTAATTTACGCCGGTAATTTACGGTAATTTTGGAAATATACGAGTTCCATTAGTATGACTATTTTGTTTTTTTTTTGTGTAGATTTTCATTACTAATTGTAATAGAATTACGATGAAAAAACTTTAAAATAATTAAAACTTTGAATACTTTCTCGATAATTACTGTTACGGAGAACATTACCGAGAACGTTACCCCAAAATTCTCTCCGTTCTCGTAATTTACGGTAACGGCACATCACTACTTACAACTATCCGTTTGTCTAATATGCGTTAATGTACGAATGCATTTCTTCTGTAAAATCAGCAAGTCGTGTGCGTTTGAGCTGTTACCCCATAAGACTATAGCGTAGCAAAGCCATGAATGTGCAAAAGCATAATATGCTGTCAGGGCTGTTTGCAGGTCTGTGTTTTTTTTAGCTGTCTCAAGGCGTAAATAAATTGGCTAAGTTTAGTTTAAATTTTTTGTACATGGTCTTTCTAGTTCAAATGGGAGTCAATAGTTATGCCGAGAAGTGGGAAGTCAGGCACGCATTCTATTTTGTTATTCTGGAATGTGAAATTTATATCTAGCTTTTGTAAGGTCTAAATTGCATAATTTTGGTTTTGGAATAGTTAATTTCTAAATTGTGATCGCTCGTCCAGTTAGCGATGCTTGTAATAATTTCCGATAACTTTTCATTTATGTTTGTGTTGCGGTTACATGATAGCAACAAGGAAAAGTCGTCCGCAAACATTACATACTTTTCATCATCATCAATCTTTGATAGTTAATAAAGGGTGTCCCAAAAAGGACGTAAGATTTGAAATTGATGAAAAACGCTTTTTTTTCGTTATAGTATATTTGTATATAAAATCTTGAAATACATAAAATAGGGTTATTTGTGGAATAATACGTCAGGCAAATGTCCTCCTAGGCTTTGCTGGCACATATGCACTCTTTTGTCAAAATTTTCTATGACCATTTTGCATAGATGCGGCTGAATTTCTCCAATGCAGCGTCGAATTTCCTCTTTTAAAGCATGAGTGGTTGTGGGCTTATTGGCATAGACTTTAAATAACCCCATAAAAAGAAGTCTAAAGGCGTTAAATCGCAAGATCTAGGGGGCCAATTCTGATCACCGAATCGAGAGATCACACGACTAGGAAATGTTTCATGCAGTAATTGCATCGTTTCTCTGGCTGTGTGGCAAGTGGCCCCGTCTTGTTGAAACCACATTACTTCCACATCGATATCCTCTAATTCGGTTAGAAAAAACCTTGTTATCATGTCGCGATATCGAGCACCATTAACAGTAAATGCGGCAATTCTGACGATTAACAAAGCCATCGAGATGAAAATGTGCTTTGTCGCTAAAGATGATTTTGTTTGAAAAATCTGCATCCCTGTTTTGGCGGTCGATAATCCATTCAACGAACTCTCTTCGCTGTCCATGATCATGAGGCTTCAGTTCTTGTGTTATTTGAACTATGTAAGCATGGAGATGCAGATCTTTAGTGAGTATACGTTGGAGAGAGCTTCTTGAAAATTGCAATTCTTGTCCACGATGCCTAATGGATGTTCCTGGATGTTCACGGACATTCTGACACACTGATTCGATGTTGCCATTTGAACGGCTTGTTTTTGGACGGCCAGTGGAATGAACATCATGGATTGATCCACTCTCCCTGAATTTTGCAACCACTCTGCTCACAGTTGATGAAGTCAAGTCAATATTCCGACCATATTTTGCACGGAATTTTCGAACCGTACCCGCCAAACTTTCATTACTTTTGAAATATTGTTCAATAATAGAAACGCGTTGATCTTTCGTATAACCCGCCATTTTTACAAACCCTAAACATTCAGCTGTCAAATAGTTTTTTTAGGGTTGCCAGCACTAAAATACAAAAATGGCGGCAAATTGAAATCTTGCGTCCTTTTTGGGACACCCGTTATGAGAGGGCTTTACAAGCCACTTACGAAAATAAGGCCTCTCTGATACAGACGCTGCACAGCGGCGCTACCACGAACTTCGAAAATCGAAGTTCGTCATACATGCATCCCTGTCACTCGAGTAAGGGAGTGCGATAGAGATGGAAATACCCGAACTTCGACTTTCGAAGTTCGTGGTAGCGCCGCTGCTTGAATCGACTTTTCAATGATGTTTAAGGACAATGATGATGACATTCATAACATTCATGATATTAATAAAGATTATTTTGTCTAGTCACTCGCATCACTCCAAGAAGAGACCCAAGACGGCAACTTCGACCTCGTCATGCACATAGGGGACTTCGGGTACAACATGAACGACAAAAACTCACGATGGGGCGACCAGTTCATGCGACAGATACAGCCTATAGCCGCCTACGTCCCATACATGACCGGTGTGGGCAACCATGAATATAAGTAGTAAGTCATCAATTGCTCATGAACCTTCTCCTGCCTAGCTAGCATGATGGCGTTTATGTGGAACATAAAGCGTCCCTGCTAGCAAGTAAGTATGCAAGTGTTAGAAGGCCGAATGCGTTATGGTGGACGATTGGTTGGCTGTTCGTTACTGGATATTCCACGCAGCTGCTGCTTCCTGCTGGATATTCCACGCTGCTGCTGCTTCCTGCTGGATATTCCACGCAGCTGCTCCTTCCTGCTGGATATTCCACGGTGCTGCTGCTTCCTGCTGGATATTCCACGCTGCTGCTGCTTCCTGCTGGATATTCCACGCTGCTGCTGCTTCCTGCTGGATATTCCACGTTAGCAGCACTGGTTTAGTGCATTGTCCGAGGCAGTGCTTCTGTTTGACATGATGAAAAATTTATTGGTGCGTTGTATAAAATAAAAGGTTATTGATGGCAGCCTGTAGGAACTAGAGAAGATATACTTTTCAGAACATGACGCATTCGGACGGATAACGGTTTTTAGTCGTACTGTCAGTCCACTGGCGTACAATATGTAGGAGTAACAACATTTAATTGAAAGCACTGTCAGATTTTTAATGAAAAGTAAGATCTCTACGAACGGATTAGGTAATTGATAATTATTTAGGTTGCTTTTTGGAGCATATTTTACCAAAACCAAACGTTGAAAGAAGCTAAATTCGCGAATGTTTTCCTACTTACAGTAATTTCAGCAACTACCGCGAGCGTTTCTCCATGCCGGGCGGCACGGATAACATGTTCTACAGTTTCGACTTGGGCCCCGTGCATTTCGTGGTCATTTCGACGGAGTTCTACTACTTCCTGAAGGATGACCCGTCACCCCCGAGTCAGATGAGGACCCAGTACGAGTGGCTGCAGAATGACCTGGCCAAAGCCAACCGGGAAGAGAACAGGTAGTTCTAGGATATTTAGATTATAGTTCGAAATATAGAGAGTTCAGGTAGGTAAATGTACATGCAAAATGTTTCCCTAATTTGGCCAGTTTAACGCCCTTGGGGTACTAATTGGAGTAAGGCACTGGTCCCACCGCCGGCTAGTAAGCTAGAAAAGTTGGGCGAGTAACGGTGATCAATCGACCTTTACAGATCCGCAATGTAATGCTACTCGCCCAACTTTTCTAGCTTACTAGCCGGCGGTGGGACCAGTGCCTAAGGCCCACAGAATAACGAAGGATGAATCTTATTTGTTGGAAACCTAGTCCTTTAGATCATTTTGGTCCAACAATGCCACCCAAACTATACCACTTACTTAAACAATATTAAAAAAAAACAATTCTGGATCCCAAGTCGATTAAGACAGAAACACACAAAGATCTTCGCCCCATTATTTTACTACCACTGCTCTCTAAAATAGCAGAGAAAATCGTTTGTGGACAGCTCAATAAATATTTGGAAGAACGTAAATTATTGCCATTTTACAATCTGGCTTCCGGAGCAAACATGGTTCTGCAACTGCCCTGCTCAAAGTCACAAACGACATCATCGCAGTCTCAGATAGCGGCAAGGGCACTATAAGCACTTGTATTGCTGGATTTTCTCGCGCGTTCGACTGCTTAAACCCTGCTCTCCTACTACCGAAAATGGCGTACCTATGTATACTATGGAGTATCCAATCCGTCGTGCGAATGGTTTCGATCATTCCTCTCTTCCAGGCAGTAGTTTGTGGAGCTTCAGAACGAACACGGAGAAATTGTCACGTCAAGCGTCAAACCTCTCAGTCGTGGCACACCACAGGGATCCATTTTAAGCCCGATACTATTTATCTTATACACGGCAGACCTAGTTACGAAGCTAAAACACTGTAATGTGCACCTATACGCGGATGACACGCAGCTTTATCGCTCGTTTGCACCACAAGACATGACCGTGTAGCGTTGGGCGAAATAACAATAGAACTTGATGTCGTCGCAGACTGGTCGATTAGGAATAACCTTGTATTGAACCCCTCAAAATCCCAGTTTATTGTCATGGGAAGCAAAACACAGCGTTTGGCAATTATTGAACAAAACCCTACAGTAATCAAGATCTGAGCAGGTTCGCCGAGTGGAAAATGTGAAAAATCTTGGTATTACCTTGGACAGCGAAATGCGATACATAGAACATGCAAATACTAAGATAAGGAACGCTTTTTTCAGGCGATCTTTAGATCGCTGTACAACATTAGGAAGTACCTAAATGAGAAAGTTAGGGAAATACTCATTGAATCTTTAGTCCTGTCACAGCTGAACTACGGCGATATCGTGTATGGCCCAAGGCTTTTGGAGAAAACCAAAAAATGTATCCAGCGTGTACAAAATGCATGTATTCGATTCTGCTACGAGTCTACGACATACCGAAACGAGACTATATTATGCCACACCTTAATGTCAGAGGAATATTAAATATGTCAAGCCAAAGGCAGATGCACCTTGCGAACGCCGTACGCAGAGTTATCGAGTTCGAAACGCCGCGGTACCTGTTTGATGTGCTGAAGCCGATCAGATCCGCACACAAAAGGCCACTGAGAAGCCACAGGGAATTTACACTTGTTGTTCTGCAACACAACACAGCACTCTACAGAGACTTTAAATTTGCCGCAGCTAGGCTGGTTTCCACTTTGATTAGTGCGAGTGCAGGTGTGTATATAGTGCGAGTAGTGTCCAATTCACTGCGAGTGCAGGTGATTAGTGCGAGTGCAGGTGTGTATATAGTGCGAGTAGTGTCCAATTCACTGCGAGTGCAGGTGATTAGTGCGAGTGCAGGTGTGTATATAGTGCGAGTAGTGTCCAATTCACTGCGAGTGCAGGTGATTAGTGCGAGTGCAGGTGTGTAGTGCGAGTAGTGTCCACACGTGTTTAGTGGCAGGCACGCTGCGAGTGAGGGGGAAGGGAGGGCGCGCGGGGCGTGGCTACTCGCAGTCCACTCGCAAAAAATAGAACGCGCTTCTATTCACTTTACTACACAGCCAACTAATCACTTGCACTAATCAGTCGCTGTCCACACCTAGTCACTAATCACCTGCACTACGCACCTGCACTCGCACTAATCAAAGTGGAAACCAGCCTTAACATTTGACCTGCCACCGCCTTTAAGGCAACCTATGTGCTACCTTAAATTTAAAAAATTACTGCGAGCTCATTTCCTCGAACTGCAGAGCCAAATTTAAATCCCACGCAAACACAACACGAGACACAATAGCAACACACCACACAACAACGAACACATCACACACATATACAATCGTTATATATACCTAGGTAAAATACAAATAGACAAGACGTTTATTAACATTTGTATTTATTTATGTACTAGCTTCTGCCCGCGACTCCGTCCGCGTGGAACTCGTTTATATCGTAGTTCCATACAAACTTTCACCCCCCACTTGATCCCCTTGGGGGGTGATTTCCGGGATAAAAACTATCCTATGTCCTTCCCCAGGACTCAAACTATCTCTATACCAAATTTCACCCATATCGGTTCAGCGGTTTAAGCGTGAAGAGGTAACAGACAGACAGACACACACTTTCGCATTTATATTATTATAGTGCGCCCAACGTACTGGTACATACAGCGGTACTGGTGAGAACACATGTTCCCAAGGAATTTGAGAATTCCCTTGGAAAATGTTGTAAGTAGTCTAAATGAAATAATAGTTATTTCTAAAATAGAATCCTGAGCGTAGCGAGTGTTTCAACACACGAAAAGTAAAATACATTTGCACCCGTGTGTAACACCAAACTTTTCTCCTCACTGTAGCGAGGAAAGTGCAACATGCAAAACAACTTTATTTAATTTGAATAATAATATATTTTTTTGCTTTTTTTACATTATAATAATGTTAAGTTAATACCACGTTAATACCAAGAAGAATTTTGGTCAAGTGCGAGTCGGATTTTAGTTTTCCCATACATTTTGAGACCCAGCGCCTGATGATTTGATGAAGGCAATAATCAATTTTTTTAAAGTTCTTAAATATTTGTTTTATTCTGTTTTTTTGTTATTTGTTGTTATAGCGGCAACAGAAATACATCATCTGAGATTTTTTGTATTATGAGCGTTGTACGTTTTGTTATACTGTCAAAAGCTACTGAAACACGCTCCAAGCAAAATTACTTTCCCCACTAGTGGATAAAATGCGTTTTTGCCCACTGGTTTTAATGGATAAAAGACGGCTTTCCGAGGCAGTGAGGGTAAAATAAATAAATGAATTTTATTCTGCAGCAAGTAGGCCGTAATGGCACTTTTACAAGTCGAAATTCTACTATCGTTTCTGAAAAAGAAGACCACTGTTAAGAAGAAACGCAGAAACAAACTCAACAGTCAGTCAGAGAGTCAGCCAGAGCAGAGTAGATTCAGTCTAAGTAATGCTAATCTCGTTTTCCCAGAGCCGTGCGACCCTGGATCGTGCTGTCGGGGCACCGCCCTATGTACTGCACGAATGCGGAGCCCGCGGACATGAAGGAGTGCGCCCACGAGGTGACGCGCGCTGGCCACGACCAGTACGGCTACGGTGCTTATTCATACCCTCTTCTTCATTCCGCCCTTGATAAAGCGGCCTTTATGAGGAAGGTTTGGGCCCTGTTCGTCACATGCCTCGCTATCATGTCCGATTCTTGACACTTACGGTACATTTATACAACGCTGCCCACAGCAGAGCTTATCTGATAATCCTGTTACTGGTAGTAACTGCTTTGCCAATTTGAGGGACGAGTAGCTCGGTCATGCAGGTGCGGAAGTAAGGGATGTGACTGGCGCTTCATTTCTGGTTATGACACCGTTTTCAAGACCCTGCTGAGATTAGATATTGCTAAGGACTCGGATGCTCTTAGGGGTTGGCTTGAGCCCCTTGGGTACCCCCTCGCCTGGATCCCCTAGTGCTGGCAAAACTATAAGGCACTATTCTTGGTCACAGGGCTGGAGCCTCTTCTGAAGCAGCACGGAGTAGACATAGCGTTCTGGGCGCACGAGCACTCGTACGAGCGATCCTGGCCGCTCTACAACTACACCGTGTACAACGGGTCGCTGGCGGAGCCTTATACCAACCCGGGGTGAGCGATTTTTTATACAAACAAGGCGGCAAACCAGCAAAAAACGTGAAGAGCTAGAGAAACGGTGACAATGACTTCATGAAGGGAGTCGTTAGATCAACTGGTCAAGTAAGTCCTAATTAACCTGTTAATTAACTGCAATTAACCATTACCACACACTTATTGCCTCTATTCTGGATAGGTGCCAAAACACCTCACCCACGCGAGTTGTCCACGCGCCGTTAGCTTGAGTACCGAGCCGTTACATACAAAGAATTGAACGGGTCGGGCTGAAGAGGAGTCTGTCCGTAGTGGAGGCGTTAAGCAATGAGTACGTTAACCAAGTACCCAGTTATAGCTCTGTTTTAGCGATTTTGTACTGTTTCAGACCTTCTATTACCAATATAATAGAAGGTTTGTTAAGTGTTAGATAGATTCTAATTCGATTGTTTTATTTCAGTGCTCCCGTACACATAATAACTGGTTCCCCGGGAATGTACAGCGGCCACGACTGGTACAACAGTAAGTGGCCCTTATTTCGCCAACTTGACAATACATAGGTACAGCTGTACCTTCTTATAAAATGTGACATTGTCAGGGGTCGGCAGATAGCTGCTATTCTTCATAAGCGGGAAATATAGGGCTTCAGGAAATATATTATATTTAAACATTGAGTTGAAATAACCTATTGTTTGCAGACTCGTTGCCGCGGCCGGCGTGGTCCGCCTACCGCACCGATGACTACGGCTACACGCGCTTCGTGGTGCACAACCACAGCCACTTCTACTTAGAGCAGGTGCAGTCAGCCAAGAAAAATGTCTGGCACTTGAGCACATTTACTGTCAAGAATGGCTACGCGCCACGCTCGTAACGGTTCCTGGCAGTGAAAGTGTTATTAATATTTTTTTTTATATAACTACTACGACATTGGCAAACACGTGTATGGTGGTTTGGGGTAAGCAGTCAGCGCATAAGGATACTTGCGACGCCAGAAGCACAAGCGCGTTGCCGACCCTTTATTGATTTCAGGCTTCGTTGTTGGCAACAAATGCAGGTCCCACACTCTTCAACATAGCACATCCTCGGGAGCCCTGGTGACTTACTAACACATCAAATTATTATGACTGGTACTCTATGTATCAGGTTGAGGTATTTCCTCAGTTGGGCTGCTCCAAATATGAGCAAGATGACATTTCGCTGCGCCCTGCCTTTTTTTCAAATATATATTGTCAAAAAGTGGGCTCCCGTGTGCTGCGGGGTAAAAAAAAAACAGAATTGAGAACCTCCTCGATTTTTTTTAAGTCTGTTAAAAATAGCACCACCCCCTTTCTTCCCATAGGTGTCGTAGGAATCATGGGAATGGCAAGCAACTTATCGCTGCAATATCACAGTAACTCCATGTTTAAGCGACATTTCGAAAACGAAACTTTGACAATTGCCCATCATGTGCCTTGCCTACCCCTTTTGGGAATAGAAAATTACAAATCGATCCCTACCACTGTCTCACGTGCCTCTTCTAACCATACGAACATTGTTAAATTAAACGGTTCGGTTATTTCTAGCGCGTTCTTATGCGAGTCAACACTCGAGAATCGAGCTTCCGTACAATATATCTCTTCCCAGGTGAACGTGGAGGCAGGAGGCGAGGTGGTGGACAGCATCTGGGTGGTGAAGCACAGTCACAGGGAGTACCGCTACGACTGACTGTAGACGCCACTCGCAGTAGTCGCAGTAGTCGCAAGCAATACCGATCAAGATTACCATATACTGTAGCATAAATGAAAGCAAAATGTCACTTAAATAATTATAATAAATATATAATTAATTATAGTTGAGTTGGTAGATATTGAGTTGGTGCGATATTTGTATGAATTATATTCATATCATCATATCAGCCGAAAGACGTCCACTGCTGGACCTCCCCCAAAGAGTGCCAAAGTGACCGGTCCTGCGCCACCCGCATCCAGCGGACTCCAGCAACCTTTACCAGGTCATCAGTCCACCTTGTGGGGGGCCTACCCACGCCGCGCCTTCCGGTACGTGGTCGCCACCCGAAAACCTTTCCGCCCCAACGGCCCGGTTCTACGTGCTATGTGCCCCGCCCAGTGCCTCTTAAGTTTAGCTATTCGGAAGGCTATATCGGTTACCTGGGTTCTGCTGCGGATAGCCTCATTTCTGATGCGATCACGCAGAGAAACTCCCAACATAGCCCTCTCCATAGCCCTTTGGGTCACTTTGAGCCTTCTTATGTGGCCCATAGAATTATTTTGGTTATAACTAGTTTAAAAAATACTTGTGTCAAGAGCGTGCTTATTTGAGATCTGATTCAAAATTATTCCGTTTTATTTGTAACACTTCCTTTTACGCCTATATTTTAATATTTTATTTCTAAAGTTAACCTATTTTGTTTATTGCGTATTGTGAAAGTAGACTAGATATGTTACACATCAAAAATATTAACCAGAAAGCTTTTTCAATGAGTCTTATCAAGCTTTAAGCTTGATACGACTTATTGACAGTTTAGTCCTATAATCTGTGGTTTGGTGTTTATAAAGAGAGGGTTATTACTCGTATTCTAATATTCTCAAAATAAGTATCAGAGGGGCTACCGCGAAACGAAAACGAACTTCGTTCGTGTATCTCGCTCTGTATCGCTCGAACTAGCAAGTGCGACAGAGACGGAGATACACAACCGAAGTTCGTTTTCGGTTCGCGGTAGGCCCTCAGTTTTTATTGACACAGATGTATACCAATGGAGATAGAAACAATATTATACAGAAAATAAACGAAATCAATTAAAATTGAAAACTCCGTTTTTATTTACACTAAAAGAAACAAAACAAAAATTATAAGAAATAAAATTGCCCGCCCTCGACACACCCCAATGTTGCCCGGGGCATCGCTCCGCGTTTCCCAGTTGGATGGCCAGGCTCAGCCTTTGGGCGAATTATGAGACCGCCCTGAGATCGTCTGTGACCCCGATCAATTTTTGGGACACTTTTTTAACAAACTTAGCGTCGGAAGACCAAGGCCCAAGGGTCTGCTGCAAGTGCCGCAAACACGTAATTATCCTTTAAGAAAGCGCATTTGCGGCACTTGACTGTCTGGGCGTCATTAGCGGCCGAGCCCGACATTTTGGCAGACCGCGCGCCATGGGACGGGGCCAACGGGACGTGGCGTGGATACGCAGGTCAGGTCCCATGCCAATGGACGGCCCAGATGCCATGGCACTAGAGTGCAACCGTCGGGCCTTTTACCGTCTATATACCGCAGACAGACCTACAGGCTCTAATGTAGAGGGAATGGCTGCAGAGCCGAGAGCCCGGTGAATGAGGTCATTGAGGGCAGCGTTTCTGAATGGCCGACCGGCACTCGACTGGCAGTGAAGGCCGTGGTGACCAAAGGCGTGAGCCGATCCTCCGCAGCGGCTGCAGGGGTGCGGCTACAGGCCTTGATCCCTAGCCTAAGGCACACAGCTACACGCAATGCTCCCGGGTCCAACAGGGAGCCAGTGCCCCGACTCCGGCTCTGACACTGCCAGCAGTCGAGCGTGATCACCAGTGTTGAGACTATTTTGTGGAAGGATTTGACATTTAAATGATCCCAGGCAGCTTGGCTGGCTTTTTCAGTAAGTGGGTATACAGTAGGGTTCCCGGCTCTCCAAATTGACTCTGCATCAGCCAAGCCTGCCCCTACCACATCAGCGGGATTGGAAACATTCAGAATTCCACTGATGAGGGTAACAGTGCTATAGAAACTCAAAAAGCGTTAACGACACATTGTCGTGACCAGCGCGCGAAGAGGGTTCCGGAATCACGACAACGTGTCGCGAATGAATGGGTTAATACAGATTGACATACCTAACGCAGAGTAAACTTGTTTGATTATGTGCGAGTCTGCGATGTACAGTCAAGTTTATAAATATATGTACGTTCCCAAAGGTTCAAAAAGATCTATACAACCTTATGCCCTTCCTTTCCCTTTTGCCCTTTCTTTCCTTATGCCTCCGTCCGTGCACATATTTTCGAACTCGACTAAGTAGTTTTTGAAAATAAATATTAACTTACGAACTTAACGCACGACGCCTCCTCATCGTCCACTTTATGTCGAAAAGAGAGATATGTTGATTAGATACTCGCAGATTTTGATTAGATACCTACTCTTGCATATTTCGAATTCAGCATTATCATTAGAGTAGGTTATCAAAATTAAATTGAGTAATCAGCAATCAAACGTTCAAAAAAAGTTCAAAATTCTTTATTGTACATAGAAAACCAACACATACAATGGGAGAGCAAACAAAAAGATTATATATTAAGATTTGGTGACATTTATTTACCTTAAAAGGTTACAGTTGCGGTTTCACTGGCCCCTACACTAGGCACAGCGTGTCTCGTATGTAACCAAAAACATAGATTAGATCATATACATAATTGATGCGAAAAGCTCGTGAGGCACTATTCCCATGAATAAGAAAAATTTAGTTAAATGAAAATCAGCGATACTAAATTCTAACAAGGACTGCGTGCTGTGAGTGTGTATATGTGTGTGTGTGTGTGTGTGTGTGTGTGTGTGTGTGTGTGTGTGTGTGTGTGTGTGTGTGTGTGTGTGTGTGTGTGTGTGTGTGTGTGTGTGTGTGTGTGTGTGTGTGTGTGTGTGTGTGTGTGTGTGTGTGTGTGTGTGTGTGCGTGTGTGTGTGTGTGTGTGTGTGTGCGTGTGTGTATGTGCGTGTGTGTATGTGCAAAATACAATCAAATACAAATCAAAGAAATACAGGTGCAATTAAATTTATTTTATTAAAATAGAATACAAAAGTTGTTACAAAAATCACAATTCCTTCAGGGCACTACGAGTACGTCAAACTTGCCAACCTTCCTCATGTTCGCCTTCCTCGTTATTTAAATCTGATATGAATGTGAGTCAGCATCAGATCCTTTTAAAAGCTCTGTCAAAGATAAAAGTTGTCAACCGCACGGCAAATCAACAAGACATTTTATCAATGCAAGAAGATTTCTCTTGCGCTGGGCTCCTTGACGCATATGTCAGTCGTTGGCGTTGAACCTGCGGTGCGCTGGCGTCGAAAAGGTTAACCTTCATAAAAGAATGCGAGTAAAACAAAGGACAAATACAATGAATGGTCACTAGAGACGCGCGAGGATGTATTTTTTCATACGTCGCACTCCAGCGGACATTTTGCGAGCATGTCATTTGGTACGGTTCACTAATCAAGTTTCGAGTTGTCCGAATAAAGTATTTGTACTTAGTATTTGGTGCCTAGTATTTGTAATGTGCAATTCCAAATACCTTAGCAACTAAGGCTGTACTTTAGTTAGGTATTTTTTTATATCCATTCAGTTTTAAATAAAAATAAGATTTAATAGTACTATCGACAACACAGCTAACTGACCATCGGTGCACCTTAAGTGCATTGTAATAAGGTTGCATATAAACACAGGATGGTCAGTTAACAGTGTTGTCGTTTGTATGTAGTATTAATTTTGAATTAAGCAGTAACGCTGATGCTAACGAAAATATACATTAAATTTTTGGGGCGTATTATAACTTTACATGTTAAGCAATGCGTGTGACCTTTCTTAGATTTAAGTTCGGATTGCTGTCGTAGTATCCTATCCATTTCAGTACACAGATTTGCAAATTAACAAATAAAACAAATCTTTCTATTAAATAGACGGCACCAACAAAGACAACTACGAACGACAGTTATAACGACGCATGTCAGCTAAATATTAGATTTTTAAGGGGCCACTCAAAGGGGCTTCTCACTTCAAAGAGTATTTACACATTTAAGATTGATACATGATAACGGGTATGTTACGAATACCAAGTACATATATACTCGTAAGTTAAGATGTTTTTTTGTAAACCGTACCAAATGACATGCCCGCAAAATGCCCGCTGGAGTGCGACGTTTGGTTTTTATATATGGTGTCCATTTATTACGTAAGAGAAATTTAACCACTTTCCGCCGCAACCCCCAAGGTTAACGACAACAATACTGACACCATCTGGAATGCAAAAATAAAATACTTTACAAAATAAATAACTGATCATCATCAAATAATCGCGAATCAGCGATCAAATTTATTGCATTACTGCTTTTTCTTTAAGAAATTCATTTGTTTTTTTAATTGTAACTCGGCCAAGTGCGTGTCGGGCCACGCGCAGTGTAGGGTTCCATAGTTGCCTGGCTGTCTTAGTCACATCGACGTGCGGTGTGGTTGCGTCGGCCGAATTTGTACGAATATTGGTATTTCCAAGTATACATTCAGTTGGTCGACTATTACTCGGTAACTACTTTATGCCTACTTGTCCGTGATAGTTTTCCTTTTAAATTCATTATATGTACTACTACCACGATATTTTCGCCCAATATCTCGCAAACGAATCACTGCTTTGAAAAATGGTTTTAGGAAACCCATAATATTTTTGAACGATGAACACACTATGGGTTTAACGAGAAAAAAACACATCCCCGCTTTAGGCTCCCCTAGAGGAGGTACCCTAAAAAAAGTTTATTTTTTCAAGATTTTATTGTACTTTTTGGTCGGCGTGATTGCTTTATATACCCACTAGCTTCTGCCCGCGACTCCGTCCGCGTGGAACTCGTTTATATCGCAGCTCCGTACAAACTTTCACCCCCCCCATTTCCGGGATAAAAACTATCCTATGTCCTTTCCCGGGACTCAAACTATCTCTATACCAAAATTCATCTAAATCGGTTCAGCGGTTTAAGCTTGAAGAGGTAACAGACAGACAGACAGACAGACAGACAGACAGACAGACAGACAGACAGACAGACAGACAGACAGACAGACACACTTTCGCATTTATAATATTAGAATAGGTATGGATGCCGAATTACAGTTTTCTAGTAGTAATGGTTACTGAACTAAGCCGAAGACGGACGGACGGACAGACAGACATGGCGAAACTATAAGGGTTCCTTGTTGAAGTTGTTGACTACGGAACCCTTAAAAGGAGCTTATAAAAGCATCTTCTATATTTCTCACCGTGATAATAGTGTCGCCGATCATGGCTGCATAGAACCCATGCGAGGCCGCGTCTGATTTGCCCCACCGCACCAACCTCGTGACGTTAGAGACTGACTTTGCAGACATCACCACAATATACTGTAAAAAAACCGTCACAGATTGTACAAATCACAAAGAAACGCACCAGGACATAAATAGGAGATCTACACAAAGAAATAATGAAAGAATGTACGTCGGCTGTAGCAGTAGATATTCGAGGTTCAACTTAACGTAATGGGTGTCACGTATGGGCGTGGTAAATACTTGGCAGGATCAAGGTGGCCCTTAGTTCCAGATTGCATCAAGGACACACATGCGGAGGAGTGATTATAGTGCGGACTAATTAATAATTTAGTGACAAAGGCATTTAGAAAGGTAGAATGATAGTATTAATACCCGAAATGATTCCTGAAAGGGATGAAAAGGAGAGTGAACATTTCTGCCATAATTGATGCTACGCCTGTGGAAAAGTGTAAGTAAAGTAATAGCATGTTTGCTATTAGGTAGATTTTGCATAGGTTTTATTAAATTTATTAATCCCTTAAGGCGATGACGAAGATGCGCGGACGAAGTCGCGGGCTAAAGCTACAGGAAAACCTGGGTATAGTCCCTAAATCATTTAATTACGTCATGATTACTCACCGTCCTAAGCAGTTTGAAATTCTCTGCGCTAGCGCCGACATATCCGAGCAACGCGATGACGATGTACAACAATCCCACAACTATATTTATGATATCTATAGTTTCCATCGGCTTGAGGACCCCGTTTTCCACTCCGGACGAGAATAAAATCAAGCCCACGAATGCCTGAAACATAT
This sequence comes from Epinotia bilunana, assembly GCA_947049275.1. Lineage (NCBI taxonomy): Eukaryota > Metazoa > Arthropoda > Insecta > Lepidoptera > Tortricidae > Epinotia > Epinotia bilunana. The sequence continues at coordinate 1,025,684 of OX346266.1, read as the reverse complement.
AAATAAAATAAGTACTTACTTAATCAATATTACAACCTATTTTACTTAGACTAAAATTTTATCATTTTTTACATTTTTAATTTTTAAACTATTATTTATTACAAATTATTTTTACAAATTATTTTGCAAATTATTTTACAAATTATTTTTACAAATTATTTTTACGAATTATTTTAATATTTTAGACAGTGATTGTTATTTTATTATATTTTTTATACCTTAACTTTTTTACAAGTCAAATAAATTTTAACTTATTTTATATTTTAAATATTTGTTGTATTGTAATAATTAACTGTAACGTTTGCTATGGCCTAACGGGGTCTTGTGCATTGCCTAGCTTTAAGTTGCATGTGTCAATTGTACAAGGTTGCAAATAAATAAATTGAATTGAATTGAATTGAATATCACCAGCAAATGAAAAAAAAACATAGAAATCTAAGTAGCGCCGCAAAATGGCCCCACAGAAGTGGTGCATTGTACATCTAACTAAAGAGACTAAAAAAACGAATACCAGAATCGGTTGAGAAATGCGACTTGCAGAGGAGAATACTTAGCCGTGCATACGGCCCCTTTGCCCAAGGTGTCTTATCGCGATCACAAAATTTAATTTCTCAACTATATCGTTCGTCCGATTTTTCATTTCGGCCATAAAGGAATTTTTTTTTTACCCACGACGACGCACGGAACGGAGAAGGTATATGAGTTTGGGTTGTATTGATAGTGCTAAGTAGCTTCTGTACATATACCGCTGAGGGTCAGGTGATGGTCCAAGACCATTGTATATAGGGAAGTTTGAGAAGGATCTTTTTTTACTGCGTTTGGGTTCTATTAATAGTGTTTGCTGAGTGGTTTTTTACATGAACTGCTGAAAAGTCTGATGATAAAGCAGAACAACATTTTAGGAAACTTTGAAAAGGCAGCTGCCTGAGCTCAGCATTTTTATTATATTTATCTTTTTGTACTTACTAATTTTAGAGTCGAGGGTTTTTCAACATTTTATTTATTATTTTCCAATTAGGTACTTACTACATTCGTCATGGGTTTTTTCAAAAAAAAAATTTTGCTCATGTTAAATGCAGTTCCTGGGCGACTGAGCTCTGCTCGGGTGAAAATAGAGAGAATACCAGATATGAGACCCAGCTAGTTCGATTTTTCGACCCAGTAAAGCTCTATAAACTACAAATTTCGTTGAAATCGTTAGAGCCGTTTTCGAGAAAGTGATTACAAACATATATACAAATATAGCTCGTAAAAAAGTATAGGATATCGTGTAGAACCCACTATGTTCGATTTTTAAAAATAATAATCATGAAAATTCCAAAGCCTTAGAGAAAAACGGCTTTGTGCCGAAATTAAAATTCGGACAAACGATACAGTCAGAGGCTCCAGTATAAGTTTTACCGAAACAAAACTTTACGATCGCGTTTGCGTTTTACCCTCAATTTGTATGGGATTTGACAGCTAAACGCGAACGCGATCGTAACGTTTTGTTTCGGTAAAACTTATACTAGAGCCTCAGCAGGGAATAAAATTTAGTAATTGCGATACTTGTTACCTAATAAGTGCCTTGCCCAAGCTGAACGGAGAAATTCGGTCGCTTCAATAATAATAAATTAGCCTATATATACGAACCACTGGGCACAGGCCTCTCAATGATGAGAGGGAACGGGCAGTAGTCCCCACGCTGGCCCAGTGCAGGTTGGAGACTTCACATATACTGTTAAATTCTCTTCGCATGTGTATGCTGGTTTCCTCACGATCTTTTTCCTACACCGAGACGGAACTTATGTACGGAATGTCATTTGATATTTACCGTTAGCTTTTCGGTGAAGGAAAATAATAATTTAAGAAGGAAAAAATAAACCCTTAGGTACCATGCTTAATTAAGAACTCACCGCGCTAAAAGTGTTGCAAATAAAAAATAATGTTTTAACATCATTTTTACACGTGCCCATCTCGATGTTTTTAGTTTTAGTTTAGTTTGGTCACTCGTTTCCGATCCTCACAAACCGCCAGTCTACCCAATACTAAGGCCCCTTTTGCTGCTAAAGGGCGCTTTGAGCGGTAAAAATGCTTGTTAATTAAGGCGCTGCACCACCAGCAGCGAGTTTGCGGTGCGATAATCCGTTCCAAGGGGATAGAACGAAAACAAGTTTTATAAAGAAAAGTACCTATTCATTTTACGAAAGAAACGAGGGGGGATAAGTTTAAAATGTGTACATATCAGTGGGTCTGTATGTTGCATCGTGGCTCCCAAATGGATTAACCAATTCTGGTGCAGTTTTTTTAACACTGATGGACACTATTACAAACACAATAGAAATAACAATAGAATTAGGCCTATATGCGTCTACTGTCCATAAATGCATTAAGTACCTAATCTTGGTACCTACGTTATTGTTTGAGAGAATATAGAACAGATTCTTTTTTAAATAGTACCGTCGATATTGTCTGATCTCGAAATCCTGCGGACTTTGAGAAAATTTGGTACTTACGAATGTTCGTTGGAAGCCCTGTTTTCGTTTCCCAAAGGATCTGCGTCAGGACCTCGTAGAACGGCCGCTATCTTGGAAAATGTACTCCATTCGTAAGAAATTCAGGTTTTGTTCGAAAACTACGTGCTCTATGAAAACATAGTCTAGGGCAACATTAAAGCTGAATAAATTCTGCACAAGCTTATAGTACACAACCTTGATGAGAAAACGTGTCTTCATGTAGAAAAATGCATCCACATGTGAGATTTTTACCCTCAAGTTCTTCCAGGGAAGATTCTCCGAATTTGAAGTGCGGCAGAATTTCATATCCATTTTGATTTACACAATAGGATATGATATGAACTACATTAATATTAAATTCTCACACACACACCTACAGTCATTTTCTTGTTCTTTCATATGTTTAGTCCAAACGTGAGCGGAGCTAACAATGCCATTGGTTGACTTTTCCCTCGCACACCGCTCCGCTGTATCGCACAGCTCTGGTGGACGCTTACCCTTAGTCGATGGTTTCCTGGAACGCTCATGACTCTCATGAGCATAGTTCTTAATATAAATATAAACAATAATGTTTCAGTTTAAAGTCCTTGGTATGAATTCTTGGAACAGAGTACTTATCTAGTTCAACTTTGTGGTACGTACCGGATGGTCATTGTAAAAATGAGTATGGTGTAAGAGTAAATTCTGACCAAATGCAACCTAAAAACTACCTTAAACTCAGAGCATAAAGTCCGTTTTTGCTTGGGTTCGTTTGACAGAATGTAGGGGAGACCGGGGTAAAACCGTATAGCTAAGGATCTGAGACTGTCAAATATTCATATAAAACATATGTAAAAGAAATATACCTTTTTAATTAGCAAGTTTAATTGATAAAACAATGAAATATACATATTTACGATAATCGTAACATTTAACCGAATTAAAGACAGAAATCAAAATGTCCACTTTTCCGATTTTGACCCGCCACCCGTATAAAACCGTATACTGTATACGTTATTGCCCCATAAGTAATTGAGCAATAATACATCCCCAACACATGAAGAATTGAATTCATCTGAGTTGTAGCCAGTGCAGCCTTCATAAAAGGTTTAAAGTATCTTAAACAATAAAAACACGCTAGAATTCTAAAAGTTGCTTCTGGGCCAAAATCGTATGATACGATTTTACCCCATACGGTTCTTACCCAAGGGCTGAAAGTAGAAACATGTCACTCGCTACTTAACATAAAACAAAATACACGAGTAAAATTTATCTTAAAAAACAGCCAACGGTAATCAATTCAACATATATGTTTAGTTACTTACCTTATTAGACATTCAAATTACAAATTGACACTTGAATTTCCATAAAAATTACATCAACAACAGCGAAAAACAATAATTTTGGATAAGTCCATCCAGCCCGTGCGAGCGGCAAACTGTTTTTGTTGACAAATAGCTCCTATTGGTCACCGCCGATGAGCGGCTCGCGAGCGGGAAATTTGAATTGATTACTGATAGGCATGGTGTACGGTTGTACCCCGGTATACGGTTTTGTACAGGTCTCCCCTTAGTATGTACAGTCAGCATCATAAACACTCGCTTATTGCTTATAAGGCCCTGGAACCTCAAAAAGTGTATACATGTTTATGGTGCTGACTACCTACCCTAGTTTCAGTCGCACTTCATACACCTACTGTTGACAGTGCGTAGAACTTATAGACCGTAAGCCCACTCCCAATACACCTACTTCTGACAAATCATAAAATGCATGGCAGCAGGTCGAGAAAGTTGAGCTAAACAAGAAAAAAAAATTGGCCGAAAGTTTGATAATCCTTCACTTCCGGACAAAGTTTGTATGGATAGGTATATTTACGCTATGTGACACCAGTACGAGACCTGTGGCATTATTTAGCTCTCTCTCGCGACCACCTTCGGTTAGCGACCAGCTGAAGGACAAGGTTTTTCTATTTGAAGATAACATAAATTCTACAGACCCTATTGAGACAGTTAGTCGTGCATGCATTTTTTGTAGTTTAAGAATACAAATCTACAAAAAAAACGAGAGAATATCCTTTCAGTTCACCAACTCGGCTACATAAGAGGTCGCTCACCGGCGGTTCACCCTTGTTAGACCAAACAACTTTTGGCCAAATGTTTAATTTGACAAGTTTCATTTGACCTAATGCATTTTTTATTTATTTATTTATACTTAAGGAAGGAGGTAGGTTTTTTTCTTAAATAGAAAGCTTTATAGGATTATTATAAAACAATCCTAACCTAACCTAATGACTTCTATTTGATGATATTCAAAGAATACCCGAAAATACCACTGTTTTGACGAAAAATGCATTAGGCCAAATGAAACATTTGTCAAATGATACATTTGGCTAAAAGTTGTTTGGTCAAGAGAGGACCCCTCACCGGCACATGTAATTAGGTGGTCGCTAACCGGCGAAATTACCCTATTGTTATCCGACTTACATAATATAATTGTAAGTACTACTCAACTCGATTGGACTTCAGGGGATTGTCAAATTTGACGTGGAAGATGTAAATCTTAACCTAATCCACACTGCCTAGGCTACACATGAAAAAAAAGGTTTTGTAAAAAAACTCGAGATGCATGCGGCCCATAGGTGGCGATTACTTAAAATTCTTCGACTGCATTGTTAAGTGGGCAGTTCTGGTGACGGGCAAAGAGAATATAACCACTACGTTGACAGGCAACACTTGTTACGTCTGAATGTGTTCTCAATTGTTGTTTTGGTTAGACGGTTGCATTGACTTAGGGTGGGTTGCACCAACTGACGATTACGGATAAATCTACGTTCAATATGGCGCAGGCAGCTGTCATTCAATAGAAACTTGACAAACTCTCCATACATTCAGGTTTTAACGAACACCGCTTACGATTACAAACGGTTTGGTGCACGCACCTTACCATGTAGGTACCTACTGCGTTTAAACATTTTTCTTGACGTCATCTATCAGGCCGCCATCTTGGAATGTCAGTACCAGCGGCCGCCGCAGACTATGCAAAGGTACCTACTTTCACTACTTCCACTAGATTAGGTTATATGGACGTTTGCTAGGGGGTGTCTTCTATATACTACACTAGCTTCCCGCGCAGCTTCACCCGCGTATTGCAAAGAACGCAGGCAAAGACACGGGATAAACCATAGCCTATAACGATCTAGAAAGTCCATTCTGGACGCAGCTGAAAGAGTTATTGAAATTGGATAAGCGGTTCCGGAGATTACCCATTACATACAAACTTTCAAAGCTACAATCGCAAGGGACTTTTCCTCTTTTTAATAATTACTACCTATATAGTTTCTGACCGCGACTTCTCCCGGGTGGAACTCGTTTAAAATATCTTAGCTCCAAACAAACTTTGGCCCCCTTAGTGTAAGGCCTGTACGCCCCGCTTTGAGCGGGGCGTCCACTCAGGCCTTACGCCTTGTCCACGACTTTGGTCTTAGGCGGTGCATTGGAAATTATCGCGTGCTTTGAAACGCCGTTCTTACTAGATTAAGAAACAATAACGTCTGATTTTCAGATATGTGATTCTTGACTATATGATTGTTCATCTGATTTTATCGATATATGATTGCTTAAAATTTCCTCGATAGAAAAAAAATCCAAAGTTGGGTCTGTATTTTCCTTTTTTAACCGACTTCAAAAAAAGGAGGAGGTTCTCAATTCGGTTGTATTTTTTTTTTTCAATGTTTGTTACCTCAGAACTCCGTCATGATGAGCCGATTCATACATTTTTTTTTTGTTTGTAGGTATATGCTTCCAGGTGGGTCCCATTTTTTTGAAAATTCAATTGGATGATGGGATCCATGAGGAATTGAGGGAACTCCTCAATTATATTAGGCACGCGTGTAGTGATTTTGGTATTTTCTATTATAACTCGTGTATTTACATCCGGAAATCATAAATTGGTGGAGTGGAATTGATGATGAAGACCGTATGACTTATGGAATTCCTCAATTATGTACTTAAAAGTACAAAAGTATATCACAGATTCTGATAAGATTCCGTTGAAATAGCAACTAATGAAGTGCCAAAGGTGATCCTTGTGGAATTGACGGAAGTCCTCAAATATTATCGGGTCACATACAGCGATTGGGTTTTTTTCTATAATAATCAACGCATTTGCTCTCGGAAATCAGTTCATGAGGTAAATTGGAAAAGAAATGTTCTCGTGGCTTGGCGGAGTACTAAATTGAAGTCGGTTAAAACTTTGTTTTAAAAGTAAATTATTTACTCAGCCTACTCAAACGATACATTATTTTACGACACAATCAAGTTAATACTATAGTATTTTATCTTATCTAAAATCTCACTAAGATAGGTACCTATTTATCGAAATTTGTCCAAAACAGCGATTCCCGTAGAGTTGTACATCTCTTTTTCTCGTGGGCGGAAGGCATCAGCGTGTCTCTGTCTAAGGGGCGTGTACGACTCAAATCAAGGCATCCCCTTAAGCGACCTGCGGCAGCGGTTTTTCTAATTCATTGCGCGTGATCCTAACTAACCATCAGTGCGTTGCGGGTCTCAACCGCGCAATGAACAGATAAAACGCTGCCGCAGGTCGCTTAAGAGCAAAGTCGTGGCCAAGGCGTTACACTTTGGGCATGATTCCTGGGATAAAAAGTATTACATATGTTAATAAAAGCTATACACTAGGTTTAAGTATACCAAAATTCATCTTAATCCGTTCAGCCGTTTTTGCGTGTTAGAGTTAGACTACTAATACTTAACCGATTTGGATCAAATTTTACACGAATATAGTTTAAAGCCTGCATTAAAATATAGGATAGTTTATCTCGCATACGAAGTAGCAGGCGGAAGCTAGTTTATAATATTAGTAGGTATAGAAGTATAGATATGTGACTCAATGTTGTATGGTTGATGTTTTTTTGTAAAACAAATGTTAGCAAGGTTAGATATACTCTTTGTAGCTGAGCGGTAGGGCATGTGGCATTGTTCAACTGGAGGTCGCGAGCCCGATTTCCTTTTCGTACCACTGGGTTTATAAAAAAAACAAATATCATTCTATATTTAATAGCTTACCAGTGAAGGAAAACATCGTGTGAAAACCGGTCTCACCCCAACGTGCTTTCGTAAAACTAAAGCCGCCGTCAATAGAATTTGCTAACTACGTAAACAAACCGCCAAATTGGAATTTGCATTTTACTATGGCGGTTTGTTTACATAGTTAGCAAATTCTATTGACGGCGACTAGTGTCTACGCTACATCTTGGGATTAGGTGTCCAAGCAGAACCGGGGCTCTTTTAGGGTACCTACAGCCGGGAAATCGCTCGGAGGATGATGAAATATTAAGGGTAAGGCTTGGCCAATATATTTTGGGAATAACTAACAATCCATTATACTATCCATACCACAGAATCCATAGTAATATGCGAAAGTGTGGTATTCGTATCTGTCTCTGTTACCTACGCGCTTAAACCGCTGAAACGATTGTAGATGGGTAAAGATAGGTATAGTTTGAGTTCCGGGGGACATAGGATAGTTTTTATTCCAGAAATCATCCCCTAAGGGGGGAAAATTTGTATTGAGCTACGATATAAACGAGTTTCACGCGGACGGAGTCGCGGGCAGAAGCTAGTAACCTAGTAAGTAATAGTACCTACTATTCAAACAAATATCATAAATGCGAAAGGAACTCTGCCTGTCTCTTCACGCTTATACCGCTGAACGGATTGAGATTAAATTGAGTATGGACATAGTTTAAATCTCGGGGAAGGACATATGACAGGTACCTACTTCTTATCCCAAAAGTCATCCCCCGGGGGTGAAATGGGGGGCGGAAGTGTGTAGGAGGCGCGATATAAAACAGTTCCATGCGAAATCGCGGGCAAAAGTAATAAATTCGTTGTCTGTCATGAAATTCACCGTCGAAATTATGAATCCTATGGTACCCGGGAGTGTTCACTTCGATGCGAAGCTCCATCGACGGTAGGGAAGTTAGGCCACTGGGTACACCCTCACCGGGCAATACCCTCACCGGGCAATACCCTCACCGGGTGCCGCCCATCGGCACTCAACACTGCGCACCTCCGCGAGCTCTGCTGGTTGCCGTAAGTATTGTGACCGGCTTACCTAAAATTTATTTTGAGGCAAGCCTATACTTTAAACTCTTCCATAACTATTTTGTTCCGGGTTGCCTATTGAAAATTTGCACGCGCCGCCTCTGCTAAGTAATAAAGTCATCATTCTCATCGTCCGCCTAGCGTTGTTCCCGGTTGTGCCCTTAAGGAGCCCGGGGTCCGCTTTGACACCTAACCCCAATATTTGGCTAAGGCACTAGTTTTACGAAAGCGACTGCCATCTGACCTTCCAACCCAGAGGGGAAACTAGACCTTATCGGGATTAGACCGGTTTCCTCACGATGTTTCCCTTCACCGAAAAGCTGACGGTAAAATATTCCGTACATAAGTTCCGAAAAAGTCATTGGTACGAGCCGGTATTCGAACCCACGGCCGCCGCTTGACAGCCGCCTGCCTGAACCACTAGGCAACCGTAGCTCCGTTAAGTAATAAAGTAAAAGGGAAAATAGGATAATATTACACAATACAACTTTATTGTTAACACGAGTGTAATATAAATGTTTTATCGATATATGTTATTTATTATATGGTACGGTTAACACTATTCGTTGTTTTAACATTGTACACACTGAAATGAGAAACTGATAAATCAAGGTTTCCCCGGATCTATTTTTCGCCCTGGTAAATCCCTGTATCGTCAAAATCATTAGAGTCTATTTGAGAGAACCCGCTTACACACAAATAGTTTAATAATTTGGTTGAGTGGACAGGATAAACTCACGACAACTTCACAGGTCTCTTGAGTTTAAATATAGTTATAACTAGGTATTCTATTATATTTCCATCAACTAGGGCATGTTGAATGACAGCTTGTTTTTAATCAGCCAGAAGCTATCGACCGGTTTGCCTTGCTGCTCTACTGACATCTGAAATGAAATCAAGAAGTTTAATAATTATAAGTAAATAATTTATTTATTGCGAAATAAAAAGTGACAATTTGAATCATTTTAATTTTGCAAAAAAAAAATCTTACATCAAACAATTTTCACCCCCCGCCCCCAAGCCTCGTCTCGAATCTCTCACCATCCTACGGTCACGTGACCTCCTAAGGTGAGATCTCACCTTACGCATCTGACGTCACAAAAATCTGTGCCGAGTTTAATAATTTTTCCCCATCCCAAAAAGTGCACAGCGCCGCTAAAGAAGTTTTCACTTCAAAAAAATGCGAAACAAAAGGTCAAAGACTGTCCAGCCGAGTGGATGTTGCCCAATTATGGGTTAAATATAAATATTGGGGGAATATCTTACATAAATCAATGTAACCCCGTAAAAGGTATGTGGGTAGGTAATAAAAAATATGGGTAGGTAGGTGCTAAATCATATATTGCATATTAATGCATTTAAAGACAATTAATAGTATACACAAGATGATAACTGACATTAATGCATAATTAATATAAAGAAAAAATTCTGAAGATCAACTCGGAAACAAATATTCATGTTAATCTCACAAATATTTGCCCTCACCGGGACTTCTTCTTTCTTTACTTCTAGCCATTACTTACTTATAGGAGTAAAGATGGGGCAAATGGGTAATAGCCGTCATATGTTGCTATTAGCCATAGCGTACGCCAAACTTCAACCTTATTATGTAACCGAGATGTAAGCTTGTTTGCCGTAGCCTTACGGGGTCCATTTTGTGTATTAATATTACCAACTTGTGTGCATATATATAAATTGTTTGAGTTTATTCGCATAGTTGACTTACGACAACCACGGCATTAGAGGGGGTATTCTAACTACACAACTCGGGGCTTCGATATCCGTAGGTACCTGTTCTATGTAGATGTGCGTGTTGTTGTGCGCCACCAAACGAGTGTAGCCGAAGTCCTCCGTGCGGAACGCCGACCACTCCGGGTGCGTTCCTGCAATAACACATTTTTGACATCAAGATAGTGGCACATTATTATACCTACGGTAAGCGGATGTCACACTGCGCCGCATCTCCGGACGGAGGTGCGGAGCTGCATACAAATTTCGCCGGACGGAGGTGCGGTGCAGTGTGTCGTACCGCACGGAATTTATACACAAACTGAGGTACTTGCATACAACGAGCTCCGCATCCGTGACAGTCGTGTGACATCTACCGTAGTCTGTCCAATCAGCACGGCTATCGCAAGACGGCGCGCGAGCTGTGTGCCGTCTCTTTCTAAGTATTCTAATTAGAAAGAGACGGATAGTCTATCTCGCCGCGAAGCAGCTCGCGCGCAGAATATTTCACATTCACTGCCAAGAATCGCTACGCGCTAAGCTCGTAGCTGACCCGTGTTTCTCCACGTATGTAGCGTAAAGGGCCTACGGCGTAGGCACCTGCTAGGCGGGTTCCCGGCAGTGAAAGTGTGAAGTTTTTTTTAGTTTTATAAGTTCTGGAGCACCTCTTCCAATTACTCCTCATGGATCCCTCGGGGGCCCCCTGGGGGAACTATTAAGGAGCCACACGCTTTACCGACCCTTTATTGACCCTATGTTGACAGCGAGCGTAGATAGAGGATTCCATAGATGGAGTCCCAGCGAATCCCCAAAAGGGATAGAGGTAAATTCAACTCAGCGCTGGGGACGAAACGTGTTGAAGAAAGCGCTAGATAGTGGCAGCGAATGATGAATGAAGACAGTATACTCACCAGTAAATGGATCCTGCCCGCCGTGGTTCCCCGCTGATCCCGTCACAATATGCACAGGCGCCCTGAATCATTAAAAGTATATCTTTAATCATCTTCTTCATCATATTGACGACAGGTAAGCCCAATTAGGTAGTCGTTGACTACGCATAAGAGAGAGGTAGGGCATGATAGGGTCCGTCCCCCAGCCCCAGAAGATGCGCTGTGTTGAGAATGTGGGACCTGCGTTTGTCTTTAGCTGATGTCAACACAACCATAAATAAAGTATTTCCTCTATGACACAACGTATCCTCAAATCAATAAATGCTCGGCAAGCGCGCATGGGGTAGCACATATTGCTGCCAAGGCGCATCGCGCGCGACTTAGCGACTCCTGTCTCACGCGCCCAGAACACAAGGTCCGCCCCGTATTGGTTCAGCAGAGACTCACCTGGGGTCGGTGTAGGGCTCCTCCACGGACCCGTTGTACACCTTGTTGTCGTAGATGGGCCAGAGCCGCTCGTACGAGTGCTCGTGCGCCCAGCACACGAGGTCCACCGCGTATCGTTTCAGCAGAGGCTCGAGACCTGCGGATTACCGACATACCGTCTTACTATACGTATCGCGGCGAATCTTGATTCCTATGACAGCTGTCATCTCAGTAGAATTTTACGTTTTAAGGTTCACTGGCCGTTATCCGATTGAGCTGAAATAACGACGGCGTAACCCCGTTGAATTTGGGCTCGTCCGAATCTTCTCAATGAGTAGTTGATGATGGTATACAAAAAAGTATAGTCGGCAATAAACTCTTGTACTTACCAACATTTTTTTTTTGACAGAAACTTATTTTTATTGATGCTCAAGTTAGGAACAGTTCGTTATACCTAAAAATTCTTTCCGACAACAGATTCTTTACTTTCTACATATTTTCGAGAAGCGGGTTGTTAAGGGGTGGACAGGATATGCAAGCTTTGTAAATTTCGTGTAGTGTGTAGTACACTTTACCGATTACGAAAATTCTTTCATCAGTGAATAGAATGGATTTAGTGGGTGGACATCCTTACTATCCTTACTAATATTGTAAATGCGAAAGTGTGTGTGTGTGTTTGTTTGTCCTTCTTTCACGTCGCAACGGAGCGTCGTATTAATGTGAATTTTTGTACGGAGATAGTTTAGAGGCTGGAGAGTGACATAGGCTACTTTTCCAGCGGGAAAACATCTAATTCCCACGTGAAAATTCAATATGTTACATTTTCCTATAACCACGCGGACGAAGCCGCGGGCATCAGCTAGTGTGCTATATTTTAACCCATAGCTCCGCCTGTGGGTTCTTTGCAAGTCAGGGGTGGAGCCGATACGGACAGTAACGGATCTACATGATCTTATATTATATATATAGATATACAGATGCAAGCGGTATGTTTCACCAGATTATTGCGACCGACGAACGATGCTGGCTGATAATCAGCGCTGCAGTTGTCTGACACCCAGCATAACGCTGACACAGTGTCCGGTTCACTGCCGCAGAGACACACTTGTTTCAAGTTTTATCTGTTTTTTGTTTATTTTATTGTTTAATATGTGTGTCCTGTGTGTTTGTGAATAAATGTATCTTTCTTTCTTTCTTTATTATCTATACGTTAAGAGATAATTAATATAAATTAGTAAATATGTCTTGATTATTAATTCGTAGTTAATTCTTATTCACGAGTTATCGCTACAGTTCCGTTTCAGTCATTAGTACTTCATATGCATTTAACTGCGTTTATGTCTGTCATTAGATACCACATATCAGTTAAATACTTCTCATAACATGTGTGTATTTGTGAAATAGGTATAATTATGTTAAGTATTTGCTGTAATAAATATACTTTAGTACATGAGCAACTAGTGTATTCGTATGGTTCATACACATGGTATAGCATGTTTACATATTAACCATCAATAAAGACCTAGTTTGAGTAGGTACCTACTTATTCGAAATTTGGAAACAAGGTTTTCTATTAGATATGAGCATACCTCGCACAATTCATGCGGGTGACGTCAAACCACTCATGGGATGATTTCAAATAGTATTTCTATAAACAATTAACACTTATCATTTAACCTCTTTAATTAAACGACTTATATTATTATTTTGAATTGTTATTAGCTGTTGGTTCTCCGAATAATAAATAAATAAATATATAAATAACATCGTCACTTGAAATGAGCCGAGTACATGAATAACATAAATAATAACATACAATTGTCTTTTTTGATTTTTTATTTATTATAAATAATCGTACTTACGATCGCAAATTTCGTAACATTCATTTTATTATTAATACATTTAAATATTACACTGCACGGTACAAGCTTTAATTGCCAACTGTTCTAAGGGGCTACCGCGAAACGAAAACGAACTTCGTTCGTGTATCTCCCTCCCTGTCGCACGAACTAGCAAGTGCGACAGAGACGGAGATACACGAACGAAGTTCGTTTTCGTTTCGCGGTAGCCCCTCTGTACACCGTCATCAACTAGTCATTGAGACAATTCCCCAAACTCAACGGGGTTACGACTGTTAAATCCTGAATTCCCATGGCCACCATCTATCTCCATCATCAGATCAGCTCGATGGCACCATAATGTTGAACTGTCATCCAAACTATACTTAAACCCAAAATTAAACAAAAAGCTCAGTCGGATAACGGCACGTGACTGAAAAATTTATTGCAAATTTGGAGGCCAACTTACGTAGGTACATATACTTATGTACATACATACCATACCAACATTGCAAGTAAAAGCTTGTAAAAAAGACTACAAAGGGGGGTCAACAGGGTTGCCAGTGTTCTTCATGTGAATAGACGGTATGTCGACAGCATAGTTGATGCGCTGCATTCGTTCCCCCCATTTGTACGTTCAGCGAATGAACGGAGAAGGTGGAATAAACGTGCAGTTCCTGCGGACACTCTCTAAAATGTATCCTGTAGAACACCGATAGGCAAAGCGACCCTACTTCAAGACTGTTGGACTAAACAGCGGGGTCGTTACCAAAGAGTCTGTGAGCTCGGCGCTCTACTAAATCCACTTGTAATCCACGTGTAAATCCGGCACAATACGCACCGACCGAACCAAATCACGGACGCACCACGTGACGTGAAACGGGCGACTGTTAGTCCTCCTCCTCAAGCGGACCCTCATTGTTGAGGATCGTGACTGCAAACGTAGCATAGTCAGTATTCTTTTCCAGAACTTTCGGTAGGCTGCTTGTTGGAGGGCTGCATTAACCGGCATTTTAAAATCCTCAGACACCTGGTCGAGCCATCGTTTGGGGCTTCGGCATCTTGGTCTTCTGGCTTCTAATGTGCCACTGTTAGTAGACTTGTTAAACCCACCATACTTACCAAATCCGATCAACGGCAGTCCTGTGCGCGAGCGCTCGTACAAGCAGTCTGGCATGTCGTCCGCATTACTGCAGTACATGGGCCGGTGACCCATCAACACTATCCACGGACGCAGGGTCCTAAGAAGGAAAATATACGTTATTTATTTTTTAATACTATGACAGTGGCAAACCAGCATGCGGTCTGCCTTATGGTTAGCAGACAATGTAGCCTACAGACGCTTACGATTCCAGAAGAATCACAAACGCGTTACCGACCCTTTAATGATTTGAGGAATTGTTGTTTTGAGCTGCGAAGAACGCGGGTCCCTCACTCTCAACGCAACATTTCCTCGGGAGCTCTGCGACCTAGTCAGGTGTTGTGTTGCTGGTGGTGTGTCCACCACCAGCAACACAAGACCACATGCCTGCAGAGCAAGTAGTAGCGTTATTATGGCTGCGGTCCCCAGTTAGGATGCTCAAAATATTAATGAGCCCTACCTCTCTTAGGTTTAAAAACTTCCATGTTAAATGGCTTCCCACGAGGCGAATTGACCCAAATACCTTTGGCAACAATCGATCCAGACATCTTCCAAAAGAAACTACCTTCAAAACTTAGACTATACCTGTTCTCCTTGCTGTTAGCCATGGCCAAGTCGTTTTCCAGCCAGTAGTATTGCTTGAACAGCATTTTGATCCCATAGTTGACGTAATAATAGTACTCCGTAGAGATGGCCACGAAGTGCACTGGCCCCAGGTCGAAGCTGTAAAACATGCTCTCCGTGCCACCAGGCATGGAGAACCGTTCGCGGTAGTTACTGAAGTTGCTGTAGAAAGAAACATATTTTAGGGAAATTTTCAGAGCGTTCCAACTGCCCTGACTATGGGGAACGCATTATTGACAACGAGCGGAGGTCCTTGTAGTTGGCAAGAACCATATGTTTTTGTCAAGAAATTATTTTTTGGTACAAGCTTTTATTGCTAACTGTACTTTTCTGTATACCGTCATCAAATACCCATTAAGACGAGACGAAACTATACTTATACCCAAAATTTCAGGTCAATTGGTTACGGTTAACTAGTTCAAAATTCAGTTCCAACTTTTGTCCCACACTAACAAACGAAGAAGTCAAGTTAATTAAAAGCTTGTAAAAAATGGTCTCCAATTTTATTAGGACCAACTAAAAGGCGACCGCTGAAGTCAGAGCGGTGGAAACGCTCTGAGAAGTTAGCCTCTGCTTTCTAGCCAATGTTGTGGGATGGACAGTGGACGGAAAGCAGTTGGTAGAAGTAAAGTGGACCTGCTTAAAGACATCGCATACGGCGACTTCTTGCTGCGATAAAGCTACAACACTGTACGTGTAGTGTACCTATACCAGCCATTTCTTGAAGCATATGCGATACAGAAGTAGCATCGATATCGATCCGATACAGCAGTTCTCGTTCAATGCCTACGCCTAGCTAATCATGAGATTAGGTGCCATAGTGCCAAAGTGGACAAAAGGTAAAAATAAATGGTAAGTGCAAAAATACTGTCGACAATAGTACCTTTGTATGAATACTTACTACGCTTGTTCATGATTCCCGACGCAGGTCATGTAAGGCACCATGGACGCTATGGGCTCGATCTGTCGCATGAACAAGTCGCCGATGCGGGCGTTGTCGTACTCCATGTTGTAGCCCATGTCGCCGACGTGGAGGATGAGGTCGAAGTTGCCCATTTCCGACTCCATTTGAAGGAATGGCATTGCCTGTACGAATTATACGTATAGCTTAAGTATATGTTTTTGAAGTGAAAACTTCTTTAGCGGCGCTGTGCACTTTTTGTGATGGGGAAAAAATGTTAAACTCGCGACAGGTCACGTGAGCGACACATTCGTCAGATTGAAAATTCGTAAAACGGACACGTGACCTGATCGAAAAACTGTTACAATGTTATTGAGTTTTCACTTCTGCCGGCACTCCCGGAATGCAACCCGTTGTTTTTTTTTTAATATACGCGAGTTCTTAACGGCAATAGCTCGTTTATATTTAATTAGGTACATAATACATATAAATTCATGTGCCTGCATTGTCAAAAGGGGCAGGCAGAGCACATGAAATTGAATATTCAATGCTGCTGTTAGGTTTAAAGATGGATATTGATATTATTGCTAGCTCATCGACCATAACAACTCATCCTCAGCCATATCCCGTACTACAGCAACTGGTGCTAGCCCAACACCACTCATGGCTATTATACCTTTACACTATAAAGCGGTGCGCCACGGGAGCGGGAGGCCATGCTCCGATCTCTCGCTCCAACCTATGGCGCATCGCTGCCAATATGTACCGCCGCCGCTCCAACTAGTGGCCGAGTCATAAGGCTTTTTTATCAAGATTAAACCTTTGGACGCCATTCCTCTTCTTCAAAACCGGCACCTACACGACTTTTCTTTCCATAAAAGTTTATATGAACCTTAGTTGAAAGCGTGTGAACGTGACTCAAAGCGTACGCCATATCATCAATAATCGTTAATGGCGCCGTAGACACGACGAAACGCAACGACTTTAGGTGTTCTTTGCGTCCAAAGGGTTAAAGAGTCCAGTACTAGACTTGCTACTTACTTACCTTGGCGCCCTCAGTGCCCATGTCCCCAAAGATGGCAGCGCGCACGGGCCACTCGTTGCCCGCCTTGGGCACACGGAACGAGAACAGGTCAGAGTACCCGAACTCGGAGCCCACGTTGTACACTGACAGAGAATTAAGTAATTATAATATGTATAGACGCAGAAGGAGGGTTATGTTTTTGAATGCAGGTAGGTATGTCGTCGCATGGAAAGTTCACACTCAAGGGGGGGGGGGGGGGGCTCATTTCCAGTTACAGGACAGTTGTGCTCACCATACTTAGTGTCGTACTGGAGATCGTGCAGCGTGACCCGATGCACGTACTGCCACCGACGCTCATTGCCGCCGTCCACGAACAGCTTGCTGACTCCCGTGGCGTGGTCCGATAGCTTGTCGATGCCGAACGTCACGACGCTCGGAGTGGCGTTGAATGTCGCCCATGTTACCACGATATCGTTTGATTTGTCTGAAATTAATGTGAATGTTACATTTTGCAGAGTACCTATATTCGATTTGATTAAGATCGTAATGAGGGCCTCGCGCTCATACGTATATGGGGTTCCGCCCCCGACTTCGAACAAACATCCAAACATCTAAACATACAAATCTTCGCAATTATCATATTAGTAGGATTAGTAGGATTGTCAGCGCCGGACCTAGGGTAGAGCGGAGGGAGCGGCCTCTCTAGGCGCTAGATGTCAGAGGGCGCTAAAATGAAATAGCGAAAAAGACGAACGAAAAAAAAAGCTGGCCAAAGGGCCTAAAGACCAGCTCGCATCAGCCTGATTGTGGACGACTTCGGGGCACGGCGGCGGCTGTGCATACGTGGGCCATTTGACATTTGATTTGTTGCCATAGTCTTCATACAATATCAGCCAAAAGACGTCCACTGTTGGACATAGGGGAACTCTTTGGAACTCTTTGGGGGAGCCCAAAGAGTTCCAAAGTGACCGGTCCTGCGCCACCCGCATCCAACAGACTCCCGCGACCTTTACCAGGTCACCATTCCACCTAGTGGGGGCCTACCCACGCCACGCTGCGCCTTCCGACAGCCTTATAGCGGCCTTCGGAACTGGCTAAATGCAGTGCACTAACAGTCGCTCGAATGAGTTTTCTTCTTCTTCGTGTTGAGGTTCCCAAAATGATGAGTCGGCCGTTTTAGACTTGTAAAATTGGAACGGGCTACAGGGGGGTCGTAGGCTTGTCACCATGTTGGTAGAGGACTTACCTCCAAAAGCGATGTGCACCTGTTCTGGCTGGCAGTCGGAGCAGTAGTGATGTGAACGTGCTGAACTCAACGCGGTCAGCGCCAGCAGCGCGGCTGGCAGCAACATGCTGGCCCGTACACTGAACAAGTGATCAAAATAAATGATCTATACTAATATCATAAGCAGGGTAGCAGGGCAGCTTATGGATCGCAACCGAAACACCACGCTTAGTCCTTAAGCCTACTCGCCCAATACGCCGACGTCTCATGACAACGCGATAAAAGGCATGGCAGCAGATCGAGAAAGTTGTGCTAAAGAAGAATCAGAAGAAAGGCAGACGGTGCCAAAGGTGGCCAACTTTGGCACCGACTGCCAAGTACTTCCGGTCATTTCAGGACTAACAGACTTAGGTTTACACTCTCTGTGTTATCACGTGACGTAATTATACCTACCCATACAAATATTACCTATGTCCAGCAGTGGACGTCTTTCGGCTGATATGATGATGATGATACAAATATTGACCGGAAGTGAAGGATTTTCAAACTTTCGGCCAATGTAAGGTGCGATACTCTTCTGATTCTTGCTCAGCAGTTTTCTCGACCTGCTACCATGCATTTTATCGTGTTGTCATGAGACGTAAGGTGTATTGGATTTGGTGTGGGCTTACGGACTAGCTGCGCTCAGAGAATTGCATACGTAGCTCGGAAAGCGGCTAAGTAAAAATGGGACTGGGCTGGCCACGTCTGCCGCATGCCCGGTTAGTTATAGGCAAAGAGTACCACAGAATGGAAAACCCGGAACTCGAAAAGGAGACGCGGCAGACATCGTCGGCGATGGCGGGATGAGTTGGATCCTTCTTAACACATTCACTGCCAAGAACCGCTACGCGCTACGCTCGTAGCCGATCCAGTGGTTTTCCTCATATGTAGCGGAAAGCGACTACGGCATATGCGCCCGCTAGGCGGGTTCCTGGCAGTGAAAGTGTTAAAGGACTGGCCAGATGAAGCCCAAAACCGGGAGCACTGGAAGAAGAAGGAGGCCTCTGCCCAGCAGTGAGACACATCAGGACCTATATAATAAATATAATAAAGCCGGGACATGCTAGTTTTTGCCTCACAGAAGGAATCGAACAGTCATACATCAATATCCATCTCTCTTGACAAACTATTCAAAGTGCGACTAGCGCGACTCAGGAAACGATTTTGACTGTAATTATTACAAAGCCACAGTCTTACAGGCCTGTACGTACACAGTCTAACAAGAAGGCCTTTTTTTTCATGATAACAATTCTCCAATCTGAAGATAGATAAATTGCAAGTGGTGATTTGTTCGGGTACGTATGTCTTTGCTCACGTGATCCTTCTTTGTTAATTAGTTGCTATGTAGTTTTTTATGGTGCACTATTCTGTATTAGCAGTGTACATATGCCTATAGGTTATATAGATGTCCGCGGGCTAGGTTTCCGTAACTCGAGGTCATAATAGCGCCTATTATTCGTATGGGTTATTGGCACTACTGTTATTCGTGCCAACCCAGTTCCACCAGGAAGCCTAGCAGACCCTTTATATTGCCGCCGGCCTCCGGTAGTGACCCCGGTGTTCCGAGGTGCTTTGCCCGGTATTCTGCCACCCCTGGGCACGTCAGAATGAAGTGGGCGGCTGTCTCTTCCTCTTCCATGCAGGCTCTGCATGTCTCCTGACTCGGACTGTCTGTGATACCTAGAGTGAAAAGGTGTTTGTTTAATAGTGCATGACCAGTTATGGCTCCTGTTAGGAGACGGAGTGCCGGCTGCTTTAGCTTCCTTGCCAATCCGGGGTTGATTGTCGGGAGGGCCTCCCTGGTTTGCCTGCAGGTACCCAGGGTATTCCAGAATTTTTGGTGTTATACCTTGGTGTTTAGTCGTAGTGTGCTCCGCAGCCATGCAGGGGGTAGAGGGATCGTAGGTTCCGGTCCTACGGCTTTTGATTCTGAGCCTTCTCTAGCCAGTGCATCCGCTGCGTCGTTCCCACGTGAATTGCTGTGCCCCTTGATTCATTGTAGGGTTATGTCGCTGTTGGTACATACCTCTGATAGGATTTGGTGGCACTCGTGTATCAGCCCAGACGTTGTTGCGTGACTTTGTAGGGCTTGCAGTACAGATCGACTGTCG
Source organism: Epinotia bilunana (assembly GCA_947049275.1). NCBI lineage: Eukaryota > Metazoa > Arthropoda > Insecta > Lepidoptera > Tortricidae > Epinotia > Epinotia bilunana. The sequence goes on along the minus strand of OX346266.1, from coordinate 1,005,135 downwards.
GAGAGTATGCGGATGGGGTATCCCCTTACCTCTCTGGAGGCGATAGCATGAGCGGCCATTATTATGCCCACACTCAGCCTGGAAGACTGTTTTGGGTCCCTAATGGTGTCGAGATACGTATGTTTAGGTCCTCCGAGAATACTCCTGCCCGTGCCTGACCTTGTCTTGGACCCGTTCGTGAATATTCTTAACTCCCTGGGGTTAAGTCCTTCCTGGGGGGTTTCGTATAGTTCGATTTTGTACTTCGTGTCGACGACGAACTGTCTGGGAATGATGTGGGTTGTTGCATGAGGGTTTCCCTACCTACAGCCTCGTAGAGTATCTCGGTGTGAGGAACCCTGGGCGGCCTCCAGAGGTGCTGTTTTTTGAGCCGTATGGCTGACGCCAGTGCTTCTTGCCTGATGAAGAGGTGTATGTACATATGCCTGGTGCGATATTGTGTGCTAAGTGTGTCAAACATTTTTCTTTTTCCTATGCCATTTCTATCTGTGCGTTCCTTTAATTGGCTTTGTATTACTATGTAAGACTTATATCATGTTTTTGCAGCTGTTGGTATTCCTTAAGTATAAATAAATAAATAAATAAACTTGTTGATATGTCAGGTGAAATCTGGTTTTAGAAATATCGAGATAAAGAGTCGGTAACTAGCATGTAGCTTCAGGAGTTGCAGACGTACCTACAAACAGGCGACGGTCTTCTTAACATCAGGCAAGCCGTTTGATTGTTACCAACACAGTGGTGCATTAAAATAATGTGTGCTAGATAAGTATAGTACCTATAGGATGACGCGTAGGTTTATAATTATAAATCGTTATCAATTTTATTAGCATTGTTAACTTCCGCACGCGGGGCATATCGTGGCAGCTTCGGTTTGCTCCCACCAAAACATGACTTGGTATTTATAATGTATAAAGTACGTCCAGAATCCCGAATAGGCTTGAGCTCTAAGATTTTTACAAGCTTTTATTTACTTTCACCTGTCCCGTTGTCTGTCTGTCTGTTTGTAATCAAATCTTGCAAGTTAAATTTGACCCACTTCCCGGTGACCGACTGAGCTGAAATTTTGGGTATAAGTATAGTTTGGATGACAATTCAATATAATGGTACCATCGAGCTGATCTGATGATGGAGACGGAAGGTGGCCATGGGAATTCAGTGCTTAACCAACGTAACCCCGTTGAGTTTGGGCTCGTTAGAATCGTCTCAATGAGTAGTTGATGATGGTATAAGTACAGAAAAGTACAGTCGGCAATAAAAGCTTGTACCAAAAATGTAATTTTTGACAGAAACTTGTTTTACGATGCCATTCGAACCACTTTTGGAGAGGAACAAAAGTTTGTATGGGAGCAACTACAATTAAAGAACATAAATACCCGAAAATTGGACTCAAAACGGACCTCACTGGCCACTACCACAGCCGAAACCATTCATACTAATTGACATAAAAGTATGACGTCACAATTTTCTGTATTGATCGTATGAAAAATCAAGTACTTAAATTGCTGTTTCGGTCGCGAAATACTGCGTTATTTTGTAATTTATACTATATTACAATAGTTTCGTGGTTTACTATCCATTTAACAACACTACAATATACATTTTAATATGAGGCAACTACCCTATTCAAGCTAAAATATAATTTCAATGCCTTTACTAGAGCATTATTTCCTTTAACCCGAATTCGAGCGAGTAGTAGCTAAACAAATGTATACATTGCGGTGGTTATAATATTAGGTATTGCGGGGTTGACTCATGCTATTCTGTTTTTTCCTCAACTACAAAATAAGGTAAGTTACCTATATAATAATATTACCTATTGCATAAAAACAATGGAGAGACTAATGGAAAATTCTGTCCCTAAAGGCCTAATATGCAACTGATCAAATAGGTTTTTCCCCGAAATCATTGTCTTTACTTGTGGGTGAAGGGTATCTTGATATTCACTCGATTAAATCTTCTTAATTTCAAATAGTTCTGATTTTATACTACATTCTAAATGATCAATGTAGCACCATTTTTTCTAAAGTAGTAAATTCCATCTTACGGCTGACCATACATTTCTATATTCATACTTTCATTAGGTATGAGGTATGTGTGGAAATCAGTGATGTAAATTAAAATGGGGTCACAAAACGGGTAAAATACCATGGGCCCCTGGGCCGAAGGGTTTCTTTTACACCTAAGGAGGGGCCACATACGATGATTTTGCCACGGGCCTCGTATGGCATAGTCCCAGTGGCCTGTCCCTGGTGGCAATTCTGCCTGGGCGTTTTAGAGACCAACTTTAATAATAAATAAAAACTTTTTAACAAAAAAATTAAACCGCCGAAAAAAACTGAAAAGCAAAAAATAATAAACCTTTTTTATTTAGTCGAATAACTAAGTTCTTAAACTATTGTAAGTATACCTAAGTATATATTTTTGTAATTATTTTGAGTTTTTAATTAATCTTAATAACCAAGTTCTTAAAAAAGTAAAAGAGAAGAGATCGATCTTGAACACCATCAGCACTAGAAGGGGGAAAATGATTGGTCATTTGATACGGCACGACAACTTCTTTAAAACCATAATGGAAGGAAAGATAGAAGGAAGGAGAGGCAGGGGAAGACCACGACGCAGTTATATAGACCAAATAAAGGAAAAAGCTGGTGTCGTGTCGTATCAGCAAATCAAAGAGCTGGCGTACGACAGAGAGAAATGGAAAATACTCCACCGACAAGAGGATAACTCTTAAATTAATGATGATGATGAACCAAGTTCTTAAATTAATCTAAGTGTACCTAAGTAATTTTGAGTCGGCGCCAAACAATCAAGTGTGGTCGCTCCCTAATTTGATTTGGTGTAACTTGTACTTGTTGGGAATCTTTGTTCATTGATTGTTTGGCGCCGACTCAAAATTACTTAGGTACACTTAGATTAATTTAAGAACTTGGTTATTAAGGTTAATTAAAAACGCAAAATAATTACAAAAATATATACTTAGGTATACTTACAATAGTTTAAGAACTTAGTTATTCGACTAAATAAAAAAGGTTTATTATTTTTTACTTTTCAGTTTTTTTCGGCGGTTTATTTTTTTTGTTAAAAAGTTTTTATTTTTCAATTTTCTGTGGCTTACTTTAGTTAATTATTAACTTAATTACTAGTTACATGCAAATAAGGTATTACACAAACCTCACGATGAACGAGCTTTAGCAGAAATGCAGTGACTGAGAGGCCTACACACAAGACTGACAAGGCCTCAAGCTCATTCATCGTGAGGTTTTTCACACGACAACACAACACAACACACACACACACATGCGTGGTCATACATTTCAATCAGTAAGTGAACAATCAATCATCCCCTGTTTTCCTACCCTTAGGGTTGAAATTTTAAGTTAAAATTTATGTGGGACCAACTTCAAGGTATACCCTTTCTAATAAATAAAAAAATATCAAAATCAGACTAAGTACTCTGTAAAAAGTTATGCGTGGTCATACATTAAAAAAATATATATATACGCGTTGACTTAAGAACCTCCTCCGTTTTTTTCGTCGGTTAATAAAATAAATAAATAGTAAATACTCTGGGGACAATCTTATACAAAGCGAACTAGCCCCATAGTAAGCTTAATTAGGCACACACAGGTTATGGGTACTAGACGACGATATATTTAATAGATATCATTACTTAAATACATAGAAACCATCCAATACCGAGAAACAAATATTCATGCTCATCACACAAATATTTGCCCTTACCGGGATTCGAACCCAGGACCTTTAGCTTCGTAGGCAGCGTTACTACCCTCTAGGCCCTAGGCTAAGCGGTCGATAAAAAGAAGACTGACATTTATTAATTAAGTTTGTGTCCATATAAATGCATAAACCCAAGCTCATATCCATTTATTACGTAAATACGTATTAGAATAAAAAATATACATAAACATTCTTATGATATGTGTACAACTTACCAATACTTGACTCAACAACCAATACATAAAAAGTATCTTGGCATTTACTAAAATTAATCCTGCGAAAAACACTAAACGTTATGTAAATTCAAGTACAACCGCCTACTACAGACTCAAGTAAGACCACTACTATATTTATTTACTAAACATGTCATGAGTGTCATGCAGCTACAAATCAATATGGAATTCAAATACCATTCTGATTACTGTAATTTATCGCACCGAAATTATAACAATGAAAGGTTTGAAATTTATCTTCAATCAACAGTAACAATAAGTGTTATGTAAGTAATATAATAAGTACATATTACTTATTATATTACTTACATAACACTTTTATTTTCATTTGTAGTTCCTCAAAATTCAAATTGCATTGTTGTAGATAAATACCTCACAAATCTACCAATTATCCGAATTAAATACAATTTGGTTTCTGAAGGAGAAAGACGCTTTATTAAAGTTGCTACACGATAAAGAATTTCATGTTTATTTAGGTTTTTATATATATTTATGACCGTTGTTCAACTTGTAGAAAGGAATAAAATAAAAATATTTTCATCTCATTGCTATAACTTCTAGTAAATAAATTGTAATGAGTATATCTGTATATTTTCTTGAAACTATGTCACCAAAAATCGCAAGTAATTGTTTTGGTGTTTCTATACAATATACTGGCATCCCTACAACTTGACGTTTAGCGTCGTAATGAAAATATTTTGTGTTTTGATTTTGATTCGTTGCTATGCTATGATATCGGGTTAATACCTATTGCCCTTGTTTTGCTTTAATCGGTTCGTCGGGATGTGCAATTGTGCAGTTTCATTTGATTCGTAACAACATCGCCGTGCGTCCGTTCATACTTAAGTTTGTTTTAATAAACTGGAGTGGTTGGAGTTGAACCATTATGAAGTTGTTTTTGATGGTTCTGGCCCTGGGTGCTGCCCGGGGCTCGAATGTCGCGGATAATTATGATTGTCCGTACTGCCAGCCGGAACAAATACACATCGCATTTGGAGGTAATTGTTTTATTGGTCATTGTTGTAACAAGAGTTAGGGCGAGCTATACAGACACAAGTTAGCTTTCTTATAAGAGGTATGAATGAATTATGTCTGGCATAAATGTGATCATGCAAGCCAGGAAGTAGGAGGCTATTTGTACTCCTTGAGGGCTAGAAGTGGTAATAGTTTTGGCTCATCCATGCTCTGACTTACATAAATTTAAATTAATGCATCACAGACTTTTAAATATTGTGATTTAAATCTCGACCAGGGGGCACCAGGAACCCCTTTCTTTGATTAAGTCTTTTGTTTGGCTAACCCTACAGATGATTACCCAAATTATATGGTTACACTATCATTGTCAAAGCTGAAAGCTGGTTCAAATGAACAGGGTTTCTTGTTTCCGAAGTGAAGTGAGGAAAACATCAATATTTAATCACTTAACTTTTTATCATCATCATAAACTTAAGAGCCGCACTCTTGTCAGTGGAATAATCGCCATTCTGTTTTACTCTCTGCCACTAGTTTAAGCTCTTGATACGACATTCCATAACCTTTATTATTATTCTGGTAGTGACTTCCGGACTGTGGAGCCCTTATTATATCACTGCAACCATTGCTGATCTATTGTGATCGCCACTTACTACAATTCTTGGTCAAGACCTGCAAACTCGAAGAATTGCAGGATACTGTTGATCTCAAGAAATTTAATCTCCTCTGGGCACATGATGTGTTTTCCCAGAAAAGAGTTACGGCTGCGCATAAGGCAGGGGCAGTCAGTTAGGATGTGTGTAGGCGTCTCTTCCGCATCAAGGCAGAGTCTGCACTACCTTGTGTCACACAGTCGTACTGTTTGCTTGTGCTTGATTAGGCGACAATGCCCTGTAAGCACCCGTACCAACATGCGTAGAAGGTTCCTGCTTAGTGCCATGGCATCAGAGGACGCCTTTTTGCTAAAGTGCGTCCCCTCCGCCCCCGCTTGTGCAAACTCATCGGACTTCTTGTTTCCCTCGATACCTGCATGCCCTGGGACCCATTACATAACCTTACTTAACTCCCTTAATGACTAGAAATTTTACATCATTATTTGACAGAGTCTCAGTGACATTTGTACCCCTCGTATGACGACCCAGGAGTTCTCCTCCTGGCAAATTTTGGCCAAATTGTATCTGTTGTTTCCCCATCACCGCATGCGCCCCGTTCCCCACCCTGCCCAAACACGGTGCACGATTTTTTGACCCTGTGACAAATACGGGCTTTTTCATAAAGCCCGGAGATCTCCAGGTCCGTCATACCATGGAGGTTGGTATGGACCCTGGAGATCTTCGGGTCCGAGAGACAACAGGTAACCTTTAATAAGGACAAAATTTGGATCTGACAGGCTCCTGGATCCGGATTTTTCGGATATTACGGATCCTTAAAATACAACCATGATAACCGAAAATACGGCTACAAAATTAAGTTTGTACCGAGTCCACGCTAAAAACGGAATGATATAATGTAGATCATTCTCAATCTCTGTTTTTATTCGCCACTTCTTCATCCCAGACCAGATAATTTTTGTTTTTAATTTATTAGTCACAACATTGCGGAATTTGATGTCGAAAGTTGGCGTTGGTTTAAATGCACTAATCTACCGTAGGCACTAAGTAATTATATAAATCCAATATTACTTAGCCTATATGTACCTACCTACTGACTAAAGACTTAGTTTAGATATACCTAAAGAAATATGTAAGAAGTATATTTGACACATTGTAGTCTTTGATTTGACACAGGAAGTAAAAAGTAAGTGCAGCAACAATACCTACGTTTTATAATTGTAATAATTTTTTAGTATTATTGTCTTGATCATGTAAAATAAGAAAAGTGCGCTATATATAGTTCACCGTTTTTGCCATATCTAGACATACCTAGTCTTATTAACCTAATAGAATGTCCCTTGCTAAAGAAACACCTCTTCCCTTGATTTTCACGATTTCCGTGTTGGCTCTTCTTCCAATCGATTACTAAGTAAGGCGTCCGAGTCATCATGTCAATTTCTTTTACAACCCTATCAAATTAACTGAAATAGACATAGAGCTCATTGAAATGTATGTACGAGCACCAGGTACTGAGTTAAAGCGACCTGGTTGTAGTTATTAAAGTGACAACTTTCAGTGACTAACTTTACCAGTTAATTTGTAGTCTTAAGTTAAAAGTTGAAACAAAATAAAGTTTTATACCCCTTATGACCTCGGGAATGCGTATCTATTTAAAATCTTTCAGCGGGTGTAACACGGGTTGCCATTTTATCACTTATCGTTGTGGATAAGGCATCCGTCACTCTCGCACTCGCATACTTGTCAGAGCGTGATGGGCGTCTTTACCACAACGATAAGTGATAAAATGACAACCATGCTAGGCCCACTGATATATAAATACGGTGGTATAGCCGTTTTTAGTTTTTTCTTAGTTTGGCCTTACAGTTACTACTTTATACCAAAAAAAACCTTGTGGATCCGTTTTATCCGAAAATCTGTCCAATTTAAATATCCGAAATATCCGGATCCGAAATATTGGCGGATCTTGCAAACCCTACTCAAGAGTGACTCACCGGTTCCAAAACATCCTCATCCAAACAAGCGTACGGCCCGCCTGATGGTAAGCGGACACCGCAGCCTATAGACGCATGAAACTCCAAAGGAGTAACATGGGCGTTGCCGACCCTTGATATGTTTGAGGATTCGCCGTGTTGACAGCTGAAGGAACAAATTCCCTCGCTCTCAACACAACGCATCCTCGGGAGCTCTGGCGACCTTGCTCACCTCCAGGAACACAACACTACTACAGAGCAAGTAGTAGTGTTATTATGGCTGTGGTCTTCTTCTACTAATCTGTCTTTTAAGTCCCTGTCTTTAATAGCTAAAGTGATGGGTCTATAGGTACGTTTGAAAAACTAAGGCTTTGCATCAGGTTTCAGGGGTACAGCCACAACGGGCCCAGTGTGTTTCCCTACCCCTGGCTGAAACCCTTCTTTTTATTCTTGTAACACTGTATCCATGCTTCTATTTTTCGATTTCATATTAAATATTCTCTGAATTAATATTTAACTTGGGAACCAATCCCGACCCAACAAATTTGAAGCATTGCCTTTAGTAATCATTGCATTCAATTTAGTATGGCTATTCTTGAAACAATTTTTCTGGCCAAAGACCATAAGAAATGAGGACTTATGGAGTCATCATCATATCAGCCGAAAGACGTCCACTGCTGGACATAGGCCTCCCCAAAAAGTGCCACAATGACCGGTCCTGCGCCACCCGCATCCAGCGGACTCCCGACTTATGGAGTATGTACAGACAACTACCGATTGCCATAGAGATCGCGATGGAGATGGATAGGCCATGAGATTCGAAGAGGGGAACTAAACAATGCAAACATCGCTTTGGAGTGGAAGCAGCCGGACGGAAGGCGAATTCGTTTACTTCCTGTGCACACATAGCGGCGAACAGTAGAGAGTGAGCTGCGAGCACTTGGACTGAGCTGGAGCGAGGCCAGGGACGTCGCTCAGGACAGGAAGGCGTGGCGCGAGCTTATGAAGGCCCTATGAACCTCGGGGGTGCCTTAGGACAGCACCATTCTTGAAACTTACGTCCACAGTAAGGAGAAGAGAAACCTTACAATTCGACCAGATACTCGTCCAGGTCACCACCTGCCTCCTGCGGCCACCTGTGTAGCCTCACACGTGAATCATCCAACTTTGGCAGTCTCCCCTGCCAAATTCTTCGTGCTGTACTTTCCTTGGTCATGCTATACGCAGCCCCTGAATCGACCTCCAGATTTACAAGCTGATCATTCATTCCAACATCCACATGAAACGCTGGCACTTTGTTCGACATAAAATTACAATCTTCTTCATATATCCCATTCAATTGACTAAATTCATTTCACTTACTATATTTGTCCCGTGTACTCGAGCATATCTCGGCCATATGACCCAGCTTTTTACAAACATATCTGATATATCTACTATATCGGAACCTATAAAATTTCCCATGCCTTTTGCCACACCGACAGCAATCCTTGCCCGGTTCCACTGGTTTCGCTTTCATCTTGTTAATCTCCATTGGCTCGTCACCGCCGACCACCATCACCATCACCCCAGCATCCGCCGGTTCAGCCGTCAGCGACAACATCACGGCTTGATCAAACGTTAATGTCGTGTGCTGCAGCAACTGCTTTTGAATATTTTTTTCCCGAATGCCACACACGATTAGGTAGTAACTGGGTAAGATTCTTAAATGGCCGGCAATGTACTTGTTACACCCCGATGGAGCTGCACGCGTCCATAGGCTGCGGTGACCGCTTACCATCAGGCGGGCCGTATGCTTGTTTGCCATCGACGTGGTATAAAAAAAGAAAACCCAAGATAAGTGGGAGGACTGACCAACGTCATCCAAATAAGTTCAAAGGTTAAGTGACAATTATAACAAAAAGATAATATTTGCTATCATGTCATGAGATAGGCTCGGCTAAGTTTAAAGTTCCGTTGATAAGAAGTCGTTGATCTACAGTTATATCGTGTTGTGGGCTGGCTTAACTTTAATTTAGGTATTGGGGTGACTTTAGAAAACGATTGGAACACATTTAGTTATGGAAGCAACATTATTTAGTCTTAATTACATTAACTTGATCCATTATTAGCGTAAAAAACTGAAAAAATGTATTTTGTTTACTATAACTGGTACAGATTACATACTATACATATATGCTATGGCAGATACTCTCGTACAAAAACTACGCGCATTGTTAAGCTTCCTTTACGACTTGGTCCGCTCTACAGCCAATTGTAGAGATATGGGGTGCATACAACTTACTCATAATGTCCCATAACTTTTTTATCGATATGTATTTTTGCACTTGACTGTACAAATATGTATCCTATCCTATATTATCCTATCCTATACTATTAAACGAGCAATATTTGTAGGCATATATATATATATATTTGCATCACGTTCTCGGAAACGGCTCTAACGATTTCGATGAAATTTGGGATATAGGGGTATACGGGGGCGAGAAATCGATCTAGCTAAGTGTCATGTCCGGGAAAATTAGTTTTCTCCATATTTTCACCCGAGCTGAGCTCGGTCGCCCAGGGACTTTTTGTATTGTTCTTTATAAGTAGTATAGAAAAAAAAGCGGAATAGGAAAATAATATTGTTCTAGGAACTTATACCGCTATAGCCCTCAGAATCGCTAAATTTAAGTGGCAATGGGTGGGGCACAGCACGTAGAACCGATGGCCGTTGGGGCGGAAAGGTTCTCGAGTGGCGACCACGTACTGGAAGGCGCGGCGGACTGATGACGGTAAAGGTCGCGGGAGTCCGCTGGATGCGGGTGGCGCAGGACCGATCACTTTGGCACTCTTTGGGGGAGGCCTATGTCCAGCAGTGGACGTCTTTCGGCTGATATGATGATGATGATGAGTAACTTATATTCCATATTGACCATATTACATCTAAAGCAGTCTAACCGTGTTAGACCGGGGGGTAGTGACACCATTTTTCCGGTTATTTTTACCAAGTATGGCGACCCTTCGGGGGTCATAACGACGCAAAGGAAAATTATGGCCATAGCGCTGGTACCGGCGGCCCAATCGCGTGGGTGTTTATCGAACATGCCGGATAAATTACGAAAGTAGAACGATTTGTTACACAAAAACTCTTGTATTTTCCGATAGTCGATGAAAAAAAATTAGTCGGTCGCTACCGACATTCCATTCCGCTGAATGCCATACTTCTCAGGTGTAACCATTATAGCGACGAGCGCACAATAATAATAAAAAAAATTCAACCATTTGTACCAGGCAAATTTTTGCACGGCTATAATCATCGTCACTCATTAACGTCTATAACGCAGACGAAGCCACGACAAACGCTAGTCCTGAATATAGATACATGGATGCTACTTAACAGTCCACAAGACGCTGGACACAAGTATGCTCCCCAAAGTCCAAGATTCTCGTGGTAATCTTTTCTTCTCTAATTTTTTTCTATTGTAATTTCTAGCAACAGTTGGTTTGTTGTTGTTGTTGGAGATCTCATTGTGTATGTACCTAGTCGGCTCATAAGTTCTGTCACTGGCCTTTAAAATTTAAATTTGGAACTCCTAAAACAAAAACCGTTGTGCATTTGAATTTCGAATCTTTTTCAAATATTTGAGTAGTATAATTTTGCAATTTTCTGTTTTCTTCAACATGGAGTGGACGCTTAAAGATAGCCGTACCGCAATAATTGCACTATATCGTTGTGGTCACTCGCCGACTAAAATTTTTAAGCTACTTGAAAATTTAAAATTCTCTCTAAGATTTGTGTATACAGAAAGATACAGTGAGGTCTCTAGTTTAAATGACAAGAAAAGAAGCGGTCTTCCGCGTACAGCTAGGACTCCAGCGGTTGTACAAGCAATTAGGGCACGCATTGCCAGAAATCCCGCTAGGAAACAAAAAGTTATGGCCCTCCAGATGGGTTTGAGCAGAAACACGGTGAAAAGAGTGCTTAATCAAGACCTGAGACTTCGTGCTTATAAACGAAAAACTGGCCATCTTCTCAATGGTCGGCTTAAAGCTTTAAGGCTTAAAAGATCTAAAGCTTTATTGAAGAAGTACGCTAAAAATAAGCACCGTTGTATACTGTTTTCGGTCACTAGTATGCATTTTTGTGAGAAAGGAGTAAAAACTAGTGCCAAAGTGTACCAAGACACGGTGTTGACTAATATTGTGAAACCACTATCCCATACTATGTTTCTAAACCAGCATTGGGTTTTCCAGCAGGACTCTGCTCCAGCCCATAAGGCAAAGTCTACACAAGCCTGGCTCGCCTCCAATAAAATCGACTTTATACGGCATGAAGATTGGCCCTCCTCTAGCCCAGATCTTAATCCGTTAGACTATAAAATATGGCAGTATTTAGAGGAAAAGGTGTGCTCAAAACCTCATGCAAATCTAGACTCGCTGAAAAAATCCCTTGCTACGGCAGTGGCCAATATCGACATGAAAGTGGTGCGTGAATCCATTGACGACTGGCCACGAAGACTTCAAGCCTGTGTCGATAATTATGGCGGTAATTTTGAATAAATGTTATACATTTAGATTCTCTAGTTTATAAGCTTTCAAACGCTGTACAAATTATACGGAATAAACTTAAACTTTTGTTTTTATTTGATACTATGTATATGACAGAACTTATGAGCCGACTAGGTACTTATACAAACTGTCATGATATTCTGGCATGCTATTTTATAATGATAATGATAAACCAGGCAGCTAACGGCCAGAGCTCCCGAGGATGCGTTGTGTTGAGAGCGAGGGAATTGGTTCATTCAGCTGTCAACACGTCGAATCCTCAAACATATCAAGGGTCGGCAACGCCCATGTTACTCCTTTGGAGTTGCATGCGTCTATAGGCTGCGGTGTCCGCTTACCATCAGGCGGGCCGTAGGCTTGTTTGCCACCGTCGTTGTATAACGAGAAACGTAATAGAAAAAGAAGAGGGAAGATGATAGGGCACCTCATAAGACATGACAAGTTCATACTCAATATAATTGAAGGGAAGATATAAAGGAAGAGGAAGACCTTGAATAAACTACATAGAGCAGCTCAAAAAAGGAGTTGATGTTAGGTCGTATCGAGATGTCAAAGAGGTTGCCTGGGATCGGAGTAGATGGAGGGCCTACCTTGAGCTACACCGACAAGAGCTTAGCTCTTAAATAAGCAGAAGAAGAGATTTTAAAATGAGAACCACACGGTTCTATGTATATGTATTGCATTTTTTTATGTTATCTCATTTCATGTTATGTTTTATTTCTTTCCTTTTGTTTTTAATATGTTTTACCTACCGTGTCCTCACTGGATGGACGCAACGGAAGACCAGCGCCATCATGCTAAATTGGGCCCATTTCGTGACACAGATTTACTTTTCCTTTTGTCTTTGCCTTGTATTAGTGTGTCACGAATAAATGTTTTGATTTGATTTGATGTGTTTGTTACTTTGTAACACAATTGCTCGTAACGTACCTCTTATTGTGTCGCTTTTAGGCTCATAATCCTGGATATTAAACACGCGTGTTACATTACGACACTTGTGTGTTATGGTTGTATCCCGATTAAGTCACGTTGGCACCTTGCAGCAAGATGTACGCACACGGTGCATTCTTAAAATGTACAGCTTTTTTTTTAATTCTCGGCAAATGGATTCTTACTCGACTAAACAAATTAAATCCTTTTTGTTAATTAATTGACTATTTCTTTTTGGATATGATATAGAAACGTTTAATTTAGTAAAACTATTCACTTTTGATAACATTTTACATGAATTAATAAAGATAACATTTTAAAACGAAAATATTTTCATCTAATGCGCGCGCACTGCGCAAACTTCACGAAAAAAAAAACTGTTGCGCGCCATTATAGGTTATTACACAGATATTTGTAAACATTGTTAATGTGTGTTTGGCCATTACCAAAAATGTTGACTCGTGGTGACCAGAGAGTGATAAATAGAATGGACGCCGCTGGAAATTCTTGGCGATGTATACAACATGTGAGTAAAAACCTGTTGCCATAAATAAGTAAAGAAAATAACTTGGCAGGCCTATAAAATTTTCATCTTATGAAAAGGGTTTTTTCCTCGCAAAATGTGTTGAAAAACGTCGTATGAAACGCGTAAGCTTTGATAATTACATCCTCGGCTCTCTTATCACGCTCACCTGCGGCTCGCGTGATAATTCCGCCTCTGATGTAATTATCAACATACCTCACTTGTATCACAGTGTACTATTGTCTGCAGAGAACCCCGACAGCATAGTGCTAACATGGACCACGTTCAACGACACTCAAGACTCGTACGCCTGGTACGGTATGGGCCTACTGAAGGACCAGGTATCGGGCAGCAGTAAGCTCTTCATTGACGGCGGCGAGCAACGGCGCGAGCAATACATACATCGGGTCACACTGCAGGACCTCGCGTACAATGCTGAGTACGGTAAGTGTAGCTAGCCGTGTGTACACCGGACGCATGCCTCGGCCGAGCACGCCTTGCCCGAGTGTGCGCGCTCAGTGTCGACTTGCCCGTGCCTCGGCCGAGCACGCCTCGCCTAAGGCATGCGTCCGGTCTACAGATGGCTATTGATAGACGGCAATCTAGGCCACTTTGTGGAGAGTTGCCTCCATGTTATTGAGCCTGTACATCTCTGACAATATTACATTAATGTTCCTTTTTTGTTTTGACGCTTAGAGGCCGTATACATCTCTTAGAATATTAGAATAATTATTAATTGTATTTGGACGCTCAGAGACCTTATACATCTCTGGAGTACTAAATTAATATCATTAACTTCTTGTTAATGCTGATACAGATCTTATATCGAATGTAATGGTCATATTTTGTAATTTTGTTTTGTTTACATTAACTTAGTGACATTTAGTTTGTTAACCTTTTATATATAATTTTAAATTATTATTGTGTAAGATTATTATTATTTTATTGTAAATTACCGTTGACATGTAAAAGTGCCCTTGTGGCCTATTTGCAGAATCATTAATTGATTGATTGATTGATTGATTCATGTATTGCCTTGCAAAAGTTGGAAATGAAAATGTTTTGATTTATATTGGTCGGGTCATGAAAATAAAACCTAATTTCCGACCTCGAGCCATGTGCGCGTCAGCTATCTGTCTTTATTTGAAGGAGCCATTTTTGCTGTTTTTGAAACATTTCACTTTATTCATAGAAACTACTGTTAAAGTTAGGTTTCAGTATAAAATAATCAAATTTATACGGTGGTCAAGGTGTACTAGAACTAGTATATCTTTTAATATGTAAAAAACCAACAGTAACATGTAAAATTTACCCCTTAGCGCGGAAAAAGTGAATGTGGAGAAAGTCGCGTGCGATTATTGCTAGGGCTTGTGGGGGTGCGGGGGTGCAGCGCGCCGTTGTCGTGCTACCCCTGCACCCGCGCGCCGCGCAGCCGAGGACTGAGTTATTATTGCTGGGGCTTGTGGGGGTGCGGGGGTGCAGCGCGCCGTTGTCGTGCTACCCCTGCACCCGCGCGCCGCGCAGCCGAGGACTGAGTTATTATTGCTGGGGCTTGTGGGGGTGCGGGGGTGCAGCGCGCCGTTGTCGTGCTACCCCTGCACCCGCGCGCCGCGCAGCCGAGGACTGAGTTATTATTGCTGGGGCTTGTGGGGGTGCGGGGCTGCGGCGCGCCGTTGTCGTGCTACCCCTGCACCCGCGCGCCGCGCAGCCGAGGACTGAGTTATTATTGCTGGGGCTTGTGGGGGTGCGGGGCTGCGGCGCGCCGTTGTCGTGCTACCCCTGCACCCGCGCGCCGCGCAGCCGAGGACTGAGTTATTATTGCTGGGGCTTGTGGGGGTGCGGGGCTGCGGCGCGCCGTTGTCGTGCTACCCCTGCACCCGCGCGCCGCGCAGCCGAGGACTGAGTTATTATTGCTGGGGCTTGTGGGGGTGCGGGGGTGCAGCGCGCCGTTGTCGTGCTACCCCTGCACCCGCGCGCCGCGCAGCCGAGGACTGAGTTATTATTGCTGGGGCTTGTGGGGGTGCGGGGCTGCGGCGCGCCGTTGTCGTGCTACCCCTGCACCCGCGCGCCGCGCAGCCGAGGACTGAGTTATTATTGCTGGGGCTTGTGGGGGTGCGGGGCTGCGGCGCGCCGTTGTCGTGCTACCCCTGCACCCGCGCGCCGCGCAGCCGAGGACTGAGTTATTATTGCTGGGGCTTGTGGGGGTGCGGGGGTGCAGCGCGCCGTTGTCGTGCTACCCCTGCACCCGCGCGCCGCGCAGCCGAGGACTGAGTTATTATTGCTGGGGCTTGTGGGGGTGCGGGGGTGCAGCGCGCCGTTGTCGTGCTACCCCTGCACCCGCGCGCCGCGCAGCCGAGGACTGAGTTATTATTGCTGGGGCTTGTGGGGGTGCGGGGGTGCAGCGCGCCGTTGTCGTGCTACCCCTGCACCCGCGCGCCGCGCAGCCGAGGACTGAGTTATTATTGCTGGGGCTTGTGGGGGTGCGGGGGTGCAGCGCGCCGTTGTCGTGCTACCCCTGCACCCGCGCGCCGCGCAGCCGAGGACTGAGTTATTATTGCTGGGGCTTGTGGGGGTGCGGGGGTGCAGCGCGCCGTTGTCGTGCTACCCCTGCACCCGCGCGCCGCGCAGCCGAGGACTGAGTTATTATTGCTGGGGCTTGTGGGGGTGCGGGGCTGCGGCGCGCCGTTGTCGTGCTACCCCTGCACCCGCGCGCCGCGCAGCCGAGGACTGAGTTATTATTGCTGGGGCTTGTGGGGGTGCGGGGCTGCGGCGCGCCGTTGTCGTGCTACCCCTGCACCCGCGCGCCGCGCAGCCGAGGACTGAGTTATTATTGCTGGGGCTTGTGGGGGTGCGGGGGTGCAGCGCGCCGTTGTCGTGCTACCCCTGCACCCGCGCGCCGCGCAGCCGAGGACTGAGTTATTATTGCTGGGGCTTGTGGGGGTGCGGGGCTGCGGCGCGCCGTTGTCGTGCTACCCCTGCACCCGCGCGCCGCGCAGCCGAGGACTGAGTTATTATTGCTGGGGCTTGTGGGGGTGCGGGGCTGCGGCGCGCCGTTGTCGTACTACCCCTGCACCCGCGCGCCGCGCAGCCGAGGACTGAGTTATTATTGCTGGGGCTTGTGGGGGTGCGGGGCTGCGGCGCGCCGTTGTCGTGCTACCCCTGCACCCGCGCGCCGCGCAGCCGAGGACTGAGTTATTATTGCTGGGGCTTGTGGGGGTGCGGGGCTGCGGCGCGCCGTTGTCGTACTACCCCTGCACCCGCGCGCCGCGCAGCCGAGGACTGAGTTATTATTGCTGGGGCTTGTGGGGGTGCGGGGCTGCGGCGCGCCGTTGTCGTGCTACCCCTGCCCCCGCGCGCCGCGCAGCCGAGGACTGAGTTATTATTGCTGGGGCTTGTGGGGGTGCGGGGTGCAGCGCGCCGTTGTCGTGCTACCCCTGCACCCGCGCGCCGCGCAGCCGAGGACTGAGTTATTATTGCTGGGGCTTGTGGGGGTGCGGGGTGCAGCGCGCCGTTGTCGTGCTACCCCTGCACCCGCGCGCCGCGCAGCCGAGGACTGAGTTATTATTGCTGGGGCTTGTGGGGGTGCGGGGGTGCAGCGCGCCGTTGTCGTGCTACCCCTGCACCCGCGCGCCGCGCAGCCGAGGACTGAGTTATTATTGCTGGGGCTTGTGGGGGTGCGGGGGTGCAGCGCGCCGTTGTCGTGCTACCCCTACACCCGCGCGCCGCGCAGCCGAGGACTGAGTTATTATTGCTGGGGCTTGTGGGGGTGCGGGGGTGCAGCGCGCCGTTGTCGTGCTACCCCTGCACCCGCGCGCCGCGCAGCCGAGGACTGAGTTATTATTGCTGGGGCTTGTGGGGGTGCGGGGCTGCGGCGCGCCGTTGTCGTGCTACCCCTGCACCCGCGCGCCGCGCAGCCGAGGACTGAGTTATTATTGCTGGGGCTTGTGGGGGTGCGGGGCTGCGGCGCGCCGTTGTCGTGCTACCCCTGCACCCGCGCGCCGCGCAGCCGAGGACTGAGTTATTATTGCTGGGGCTTGTGGGGGTGCGGGGCTGCGGCGCGCCGTTGTCGTGCTACCCCTGCACCCGCGCGCCGCGCAGCCGAGGACTGAGTTATTATTGCTGGGGCTTGTGGGGTGCGGGGCTGCGGCGCGCCGTTGTCGTGCTACCCCTGCACCCGCGCGCCGCGCAGCCGAGGACTGAGTTATTATTGCTGGGGCTTGTGGGGGTGCGGGGCTGCGGCGCGCCGTTGTCGTGCTACCCCTGCACCCGCGCGCCGCGCAGCCAAGGACTGAGTTAGCGGTCGACCTATAAATGTTTCTGTTTGCCGGACAGTGTACAACGTGGGCTCGGACTACGGCACCTCGGAGCTGTTCTCGTTCCGCGTGCCTCGCCCCGAGAACGGGAAAGAGGTCAAAGTGCGCGCCGCCATCTACGGAGACATGGGCAACAAGAACGCGCATGCAAGTACCCAGTCTAAGTAGTGGTAGTAGAAGCTACGGTAGCCTAGTGGTTCGGGCATGCGGCTGTCAAGCGGCGGTCGTGGGTTCGAATCCCGGCTTGTGCCAACGAGTTTTTCGGAATGTTTACCGTTAGCGTATCGGTGAAGGAAAACATCGTGAGGAAACCGGTCTAAACCCAATAAAGTCTAGTTTTTCCCCTGGGTCGGAAGCTTATATGGCAGTCGCTTTCGTAAAACTAGTGCCTACCCGAAATCTTGGGAGTAGGTGTCAAAGCGGACCCTGGGCTCCTTTAGGGCACAACCGGGAACAACGCTAGGAGGATGTAAGGATTCAGTTTTAATTCAGCATCGCTTCTGCATCAATGCTATCGCGCGGCTGTTTGACTCCAGGAAAAATACGGTTTTGAAAAACATTAATTTATAATAGCGTTATTTTTGTTGATATCATTTTAAAATGTTGTTATTCTAAGATGATTTTTTTCAAGAATCCGACAAACTTTCCACCCGGAAATAATTATGTAGATTTAAATGAAGCATGCATTGTCTTTTTTTGTATGATTTATTTATCTTCAATATTATAGAGCAAATGTAAATGAACCAAAATAAAGACAAAAATATTTATTAATATTTTGCCTTACTTTTCAGAAGCAAGTTAACTTATTTTTTTTTGATGTCTGAAATTTTGTCGGATTCTTAACTATTTAATTGATAATATATAGGTACATTACACAGAAAAAGTAAGCTATTATAAATTATTTCCAAAATTGTCATTTTTTCTATTCAAAGTTGTCAATTCATTGACTGGACTATTTCGCGCGACATCGGGTATAGGAAGGGTGGGGGGAGGAGCTCACCGCAGGACTGCATCGATACTTTTCTAAATTATAACTCATAGCGATGATGTATACATATACTTTGGGCTGTAATCTAGTCATAAGTAGACACTTTGCAGTATCTTATTTATTTATTTTATTTATTTCAAAAGGTACATAAAACAGACAGTAATCCGATTAAACAAAGAAATACATACGATTAGACACTCGTATGTATTTCTTTGTTTAATCGGATTACTGTCTGTTTTATGCACCTTTTGAAATAAATAAAATAAATAAATAAGATACTGCACCCCGTCTGAATTAATTCTGCACCGCGACTGTATCGACAGTGTATCGAGATAGTACAGGTCGACACACGTAAATAGAGCTCTAGCGGCCATACATTGAATATGGCGCGCAGAGCTCTTTTTACGTGTGTCGACCTGTAGCAGTGCAGAATCGTGTTTACGCGTGCCCCTCGCACCATATGTATGACCAGCGACTGCATCGCCACTGAATCGCTGCAAAAAGTCGCCGTCTGCGACCTCCCTAAGGCACTGGTCCCACCGCCCGGCTAGTAAGCTAGAAAAGTTTGGCGAGTAGTATTACATTGCGGATCTGTAAAGGTCGATTGTTCACACTGTGCCTGGTCAGCACGCAATGAACCGTTACTCGCCCAACTTTTCTAGCTTACTAGCCGGCGGTGGGACCAGTGCCTAAGCGTGAGTACCCACCAGAGAATGCACCAATAGGTAGCTGTGCGCGAGGGCGTCTAGATTTAGGTGAAATTTGGTACAGAGATAGGAGTTCCGCGTAAAGACAAGTTTTATCCCCTAATGGGGGATAAAACTTGTCTTTACGCGGAGAAATCATTCCCTAAGGGGGTGTAATGAGGTTGAAATTTTGCATCCGCGTGGAGCTCGTTTATATCGTAGGATATAAACGAGTTCCACGCGGACGGAGTCGCGGGAAGGTAGTTTAAATATAAAATACACAACAATACGGGTGTAGGTAGACTCGAAAAGGGTTACCTTTGTTTTACCAAAAAAACTTGACAAATTATTATTTCCCAAAAATAATTCATAGGATTTCATTTGCCAAATAATCGTTTGCCAAATTAACACTTGACAAATAATTCTTTGGCAAACCTAATGTTTGGCATGTTCATGTTTAAGCAATATCTCGTTTACCAACTAGTACTTTGATCAAATTTCATTCAGTCAAATATGTTAGTTGGCATAATATGTTTTAACCAAAACAAAATAAGACAAATGATTTGTATCGTCAATATTTAATTTACCATTTCTATTCCGTCGGTTAATCAGCAGAGGAACTCTTCAGTGACAAATCATTTGCATCTTTATTTCAATGGTGTATGAGATACACAATAAAATAAAAACTTTTTTTGTTATGTGGGTAGGGAGTATAAACGAATTTGTGTAGAGGTCGCAATTCTAACCTAACCGCCAGCGTGTCGACGTCACCCCGCTTCACGGGGTGCCTATTTCCGCTCTAAGGGGCACATGCTAACCCTAACCTAACCTACCAAATGATACAATTGTTACGATCGTTTGCTTTTTTAGTGCGGGGGGCTTCGCTCCCCGAGACCCCCTCCGTGCAGGCATCCGCCCCCCTCCTTCTTTGGCTGCCCTAACCTAATTTAACGCCCTTGCCTACCGACCTACCTAACCGTGCATTTTTTATTTATGGGATCGTGCCGTTTTATTAATAGTATTTTGGTAAAATTTCATAACCCAATTAAATGTTAATTTTTGACTATTTATAGTTTGCCATATCATTAACTTGACTAAATGTTTATTGTCTAATGTTTTTTTGCCTTATTAAAGCATTTGCTAAAAGACCAAATATCATAATGTAATTTTTCGTAGTAATATTTTGCCGAATTATAAATTTGACGTAATGAAAATATTCGTATTAAAATAGTGCCAAAGTTTGCATTGGCAAACTAAATAGTTGCTAAACTTTGTTTGGGAAATGAAATTTGACAAAACAACACGATCCCCTCGAATATTATTATCACTCCAAAAGAAAGAAGGTAAAAAAATATGCCTAGTAACGAAAATTCCATTCAGATATCTCAAGGAAAATAGGGTATATATATTATGTAGTGTCCACTACATTATATAATAAATAATTTCATATTTTCTCGAAAATGGATTAAAAATTTAATCAAATTGAGAAAAAAACAACGCAAGAGGGATAATCACGAAGTTTTAAGAAGGGGTTATGTTCTGTCCCTTTCTCGTAAAACGTAACTTCTTATGAAACGATTGTCATTTACTATGACGCTCGCAGATTGTGACGTCACTAACTGCGAGCGTTTTCTCTCTAACAAGCCATATTAAGACGGTTGTAGCTTCGTAATACGCGTGTGGACTCGAAAAACTTTGGATTGGAAACTTCTAACTTTGTGATTATTGGACCTCTTGTGTTGCTTATTTCCCCATTTGACTACATTATTAATCCTTTTTCGAGTAAATACGACATTGTTGATTATTGTATTAAGTGTCTACACCCCTATTTTACTGTACTCTCAAAACCTTTTTGGACCTTTTGAAAATAATGTGTGAAATTTGACGACCGCTTTAGCCTAGTTGGTAGTGACCCTGCCTACGAAGCAAGAGGTCCTGGGTTCGAATCCCGGTAAGGGCATTTATTTGTGTGATGAGCACGAATATTTGTTCCTGAGTCATTTAAAATCACAGCCTTTTATTTGAAAATCGCCTATCGCCGTCTATTGCACCGTAACTTTAATATGATCCCTAAATTGTTCCAGTCTCTCTCCTACTTGCAAGAAGAGGCCGAACGCGGTAATTTCGACCTGATCCTTCACGTGGGCGACTTCGCGTACGACATGAACGACGACAACGCGCGCGTCGGCGACCAGTTCATGCGACAGATCCAGCCCATAGCCGCTATCGTGCCGTATATGACTTGCCCTGGGAACCACGAGGCCGCCTAGTCAGTATGACCACGGAATAAATTATACTCCTTGGATCAATCAACTATTTCTTGTGGTTATTCTGATCGGTTAGAAAAGGAAACAAATTGACAGAGTTTCTTAGAAAAGAAAATGATAACATGGTCTCCTTACATGCTAAGAGCCCATAAAAAAGAGGTGAAAATGACCAGAAAGCCTCACCTTTGGTGGACATAAACCCATATAAAACCGCAGCTATAAAAAGAGTTCCAGGAAATGTAACCTTGATAGCTAGTGACAGAAAAAAGTTGATTTATCCACATACGTACAGAAGGTCCTCTATCTAACAAAACCGCTGTTTGACAGCTAAAAAACTCCAATCATGCCTTCCCGCTCTAACCCATAGCACGTGCTCTCTCGTCTAGTTTTAAGTTAGCGTTTTGTGCGAAAATTACAGTGAGAGCGACGGCTGCACCAACTATCTTTAAGCGCCACAGTTTTGACCGTCATGGGCCTAATTTCACGCGGCGCTGCTCCATTCCGCTTGTGCGGAGCGGTCGTCCAAGATCTTTGTACAATGTGTATTTGCGTCTCACATTTTGCTTCAAGAGTGAGTGAGATGCAATGCACATTGGACAAATCATCATCATATCAGCCTAAATATGTCTACTACTGGACACAGGCCAAAGAGCAATGACCGGTCCTGCGCCACCCGCATCCACGTCATCAGCCCACTTTGCTGATCCGCCGATACCTATGCAATGTGCTCCGTCCACTGCCTCTTAAGTTTAGCGATTCGGGGAGCTATACCCACAGAAATATATCAAGATAGAAGGAATAAGTGTATGTACTTCGCGTGGCGAAATGATGACACGGTGTCACAATTGCTCGGCGCGAACTTCAGTCTGCTCCCGACCACATTTTAAAAACAAAATGGTTGTTTGCGCAATAATTAGTTGCTCAAACACTTCCAATAAAGGTGGAGCTGTTAATCGAGGTATTTCCTTTCATTGGTAAGTACAATTTGTCCTTAAATATCTGTTATTATTTAAAAAAAACATTTATTTCATTATTTTCATCAAAACAGTAGCGGGCGATTGTATGCCGGTTTTTCATTGCGGCTTTAATTTGACGAGCCAGACTTGGTGTGCGTTCAAAACCAGCAATGTAAAAATAAGCTATTCAAACTGTCGAGTCATATTCAAGGTAGATTTCTCATTTTTTCTGTCGAAAGTAAGAATAGTTAGCTAATAGCGATTTTCTTACTCGATTATTATAATTGTTTTTGAAAACAGAGGAAATGATAATTACGTTCTTATATTATTATGCAGCTATATAATGTACGTAGTGTAAAGCAAATATTATCTTGTACTATTATCTATTCTGTGATATTATTAACAAACAGGTTATGGTTACTTCTATATTGCAATTTTATTTCAGTTTTCTGAATGATCCTGAAATGAAAAATAAATGGATTGAAGCTACTGGTCGTAAAAAGGGTTTCCTACATTTTTGGTTTACTTCTGGCCATTACCTACGGTATCTGGTCGCATGTTTAGAGGACTTATGATATAGCTCGGCCAGTGATTGAAGTGTAGCGTCCGTGAGCAGGAACGTAAGCAATCCATTCAGAAATTTGTTCAGGATGCTTAGGAACTGAACATACTAAACGTCTCGACAAGTTCTTTCCTTCTATAATGTAAAGAAACTAAGCCCTTTTTATTTTTACTATTTTTCATTTCCTCTGTTAAATCTAATTATCATTTCCTCTGTCGGTTCTTATCGATATTTTGAATCGATACAATAAACCTACTAGTTATTGCAACTGCCGCGTGCCAATCGATGTAGACGGATCGATGTCGCGCGGCTTATGTTTCCCGTCACTAAATTACGCTCGTGACGTCAAAGTACCTACGCAAAATGTTACACGCTCGGTTCCCATACTAATCGACGAGCTCTTTCCTTCTATCTAGATATAGTTCTGTGGCTATACCAGTTCCCTTGATTCTGCGGATAGACTCAAGAGCTTCAAGATTGGCTCATCTGCTATTTATTTCCTCAGCAACTTCAGCAACTACCGCGCCCGCTTCTCCATGCCTGGTGGCACGGAGAGCATGTACTACAGCTTCGACGTGGGGCCAGTGCACTTCGTGTCCATCTCCACGGAGTACTACTACTTCCTGCAATGGGGCGCGCGCATGCTGTTTGAGCAGTTCGCGTGGCTGCAGCAGGACTTGGCGAGGGCCAGCCAGCCTGAGAACAGGTGAGCCTTCTTGCTAACACCTTTAGGTCGAGTTTTGAACGCATTGCGCGTCGATTAACCATGACTTGGCGAAGGCCAGGCAGGCGGAGGATAGGTGAGCCTTGCTGCTTAGATGTTAAGGTTGGTTTTATGGTGGTTATGTTTTTCATCTCTCATACTCTGAAAGTAGATCATTGTTTATCTAAACAGCGGGTTGAAAGTGAGGCATGTCGCCCCTAGGGCTGAAAAGTAATAAAAAATTAAAAAGCAATGGCAAAAACCTGTACAGCCACAGTTTCAGAAAATTGTAGGATAACCTACTGATGTTGAAACTTGTTGACAATCATGCGTTAAGTAAACATTTAAATAAGTATTGCTAATAAATTAATTATTGTATGACTGTTATTGCTTCTTGAAGACTATTGAATTTTTTAAGTGTTCGTAATGTGACCGCTTCAGAACAGCGTCCTAGTCATAAAAATAATAATTAAAAAAGCAAAACCTATACTGCCACACTTCCATAAAATTGTGTTGATTTTTGCAGCTTGTTGATAATTTATGATAGTTTTCATTCTTTAATACATAGTCGGTCCCAAAGTCTGTCACTGGCATATTATTTTTAAATTTAGAAGATGATTTTAAGAAAATTTTATTGCATTCCATTTTTGAATGTTTGACAATAATTTTAAGACAAAAAACAGTCATTCGTTGCAATTTCTCACGATGGAGTGGACATTGAAAGAAAACCGAATAGCTGTTTTAGCATTGCACCGCTGTGGGCACTCGACAAGTACCATTTTCAAGTTGCTCAAAAAATTAAAAATAACGCTTAGGTTTGTGTACCGTACTATTGATAGGTACAATGAAGTCTCCAGTGTTGAGGACAAGAAAATAATTGGCCGGCCTCGCTCCGTACGAACACCAGCAGTGATCAAAGCGATCAAGGCGCGCATAGCAAGAAATCCTGTCCGAAAACAGAAATTGATGGCTTTGCAGATGGGTGTCAGTAGAAAAACCGTCAAAAAGGTTTTAAACGCAGATCTTAGTCTACGAGCATACAAAAAAAAGCGTGGGTACTTACTTAATGCCCGTCTAAAAACAATAAGGCTTCAAAGATCCCGGAAGTTGTTAAAGCGGTACGCGAAAAATCGACACCGTGATATCCTCTTTACAGACGAAAAGATTTTCGATATTGAAGAGAAGTACAATAAACAGAATGATAGAGTGTACGCTAGGAGCTCTGAAGAAGCAGGAAAAAGAGTTCCGCGGGTGCAACATGGGCATCATCCATCATCAGTGATGGTCTGGTTGGGTGTATCTTATTACGGGCCAACTGAGGTTCATTTTTGCGAAAAAGGTGTCAAAATCAGTGCGAAAGTATACCAAGAGAGTTTTGGATAAGGTTGTCAAAGATCTGCCCAACACGCTATTTTCAGGACATAATTTTGTGTTCCAGCAGGATTCTGCGCCAGCACACAAAGCCAAGACCACTCAAGCCTGGTTTGACCGTAAAAAATCGACTTTATAAGACACGAAGATTGGCCTTCCTCTAGTCCGGACCTTAATCCTTTGGACTATTAAATTTGGCAGGTCTTAGAGGGGAAGGTCTGTGCTAAACCACATAAAAATTTGGAGAGCCTAAAGTCATCTTTAAGAAAAGCAGTCACTGAGATAGATATGAAAATGGTGCGTGCTGCGATAGACGACTGGCCGCACCGATTAAGTAAGACCTCCTTTGTTTTTAATACAGGCCATTAAAAACAAAGGAGGTCATTTTGAATAATTTTGAGTAATTTTAATTCTTTATTAAATGTACTTTAAATCGGTATATAATTTATTAAAAATTGATTGCTACTTTTGTTTTTATCATTATTTTCATTTGTGACAGAACTTTGGGACCGACTACGTACTATATGGTATATATAAATACAATTAATAATGTAATTTATCATCTAAACAACAATTTAAATTTATTTTTCGATATAACCATTTCAAAAGCGTGTCCAGGAAATGGTCCACACACTAACATTATTAAAATCTGTCAACAGTTCCCGCCCAAATGGTCCATACACAAACGCTTTTCAAATGGGTTCTATAGGATCTGAGTGATTTAGAAAATATTTAAGTATTTAACTTTCAATTCATTCCTCGTATTGGAAATGAAAAGTAGAATGTTTAACTCGGGGAAAGCCACCCATTTCAGCCTCGAACTATTGGCGCTATCACTTCGTTCGAGCGCCAAAATATCTCGTCAGGAATGGCTGGCTTTCAACCCTCGGTTAACAATCTACTATTCATCTCTCATACTCTGAAAGTAGGCCATTGTTTATCTAAACAGCGGGTTGAAAGTGAGGCATGTCGCCCCTAGGGCTGAAAAGTAATAAAAAATTAAAAAGCAATGGCAGAAACCTGTACAGCCACAGTTTCAGAAAATTGTATTTTTGAAACTTTTTGACAATGCGTTATTTATTTTTTATGTTGTTTATAAATTCATTGTTTTGGTTCTACTGACTGGTTTAGAAAATATTTAAGTTTTTGGCTTTCATCTCATTTCCTCGCATTCGAAATGAAATGGGTATCTTTCAACCCTCGGTTAACAATCTACTATCGTGTCCAGGGCTCAGCGCCCCTGGATCGTGTTGATGGGTCACCGGCCCATGTACTGCAGCAACTCCGACGACATCGACTGCAGCTTCGAGTACACCCGCCGCGGGGTCCCCTTCATCGGAATGAGTGAGTGCCTTTTTAAAAGCTTTATATTAAGGCGCCAATGTGTAGAATGTATTTGTGTAGACAATAGTTTATCATAGCTGCAGGACAGGACGCAGTTATAGGTTGGAGTGCGATGGAAGCACGGTGGGCCATGATGATTTTTGAGTCTGGCCAGCGAGGAGTTGTGACCCTCTTTTTCTAATATTTTGTATGGGAACAATGTAACTATGAAATAAGCTGTTCGTTATGAGCCCCAAGAAGCTTATACATCTAGACTGGAGATGGCTTTTCGAACTTTCGTTTGACGCAATAAAATGATGTTTTCTCAAACATGCACGTATATACGATAATATCACGAAATGAAGACATGAAGTTTATTGTTTAAGGCTCTTGGCCTACGCCAAGAAGTAATGTATGAAAACCCTAAGTAAAACCATTATTGTCCGCTACTCTAACTTTTTAAATTTGCTTACTAATATTAAACTGACAAAGGAAAAATTACATATAGCCAACCACCACAAGACTCCGTAAGCATACTTGCGACATAAAAAAAAAACAAAATCTATGGTAGTATACTTATGCATGTGCGGTTAAACATGGTGCTCGAACGGCTTGTTCAAATGGCATGTTTAAAAAATAAGATAGGCGGCAAATTACCTATTATTTAATTGATTACCTTGTATTTATTTTAATTTAAATATTTCCTTACATCGTTTGAGAAAAGCACTATACAATCCTCGGCCGGAACAGGGATTGCTGGACTCGGTGTCTACTCCAAACTCGTCCAGCAATCCCTTACTTCACGGCCTCTGCTGTAATGTACTATTAATGTCGTCACCTGTTATTCCATCTCTTTCTAGCTTTCTGATGTGTGTTGCTATAAACAAAAATAATGCGACATTGTTATAAAGATACGCTCGACTTATTAATGGACCCGATTCTACGTGCACATGGCGTAACTAGCCTAAAACTAAATTGTCTAATTTTTAGACATAATTTAGGCGGCAGATTAAAAACGACATATTTAGATTAGCATTTAGGCAGCCAAGTAAGTTGTTTAGACCGCCTAAAGTAAGAAACGTCAGATTCAAATTACCGCTGTCATTCATTTGATTATGACAGCTGCTCATAGAATAGCAAAGTGTTTTAGCGACACCTAAATAAAATTAGGAAGTTTAGAGGCCACTGTAGAATCGGGTCCACGGTTATGTTTAATTTTGTTTTATTGACACAAAATTTTATAAATAACATGTACTGACCTTTCTATATCTGATCTTTTTCTTGCTTCAAAACATTGTTTGAAGGGCAATATCCGGGATGTATTTAGGTTCGTGTGAGTACCTATTACGCCGCTATGCATTTCGTGCTAAAGCCCGACCAGGAAAATAAAAAACCTGGTCTGGGGGCGCTAAATTAGCAATAGTTATGGCAACACTAATTCATTTCCACTCTATAATGTTGACAACAAGGTTGGTGATGTTATTTAGAGCAATAGAGTCTAATCCTTCAGACTTTCTCTCCGACAAATACTTTGTCATATTGTAAATCACTTTTCTTCAATCACTTTTAATAGTTTTCGACATTTTAACGCAATACAACACGTACCAACGACAACTCACTTTGACAGCAATTGACAGATGGCATTAATAACGTCTTCAAAGTTACTATTGCCAGTTGAGGAAATTAGTTCCAATAGTTTTCCGGAGTATGGCAAAGTTTATTATTTTCCTGGTTGGGCTTTACCTGCATGTGATTTTTTTTGAGACATAACTCGCTGGTTAGCCTCTTGCGAGGTTTATGTGACAGTGAAATTTAGCAACTGAATTTTAAAATAGAGTTTTCTATCTTCAACCGATTGAGCTGGCCTACTCGTGACATTTCGGTGACTACGCAGTATTATGACACCACCGCGCTGATCTGATGATGGAGACAGAGGGTGGCCATCATCTTTCATCATCACCGTCCACTGCTGGTGCTCTCAACTCCTAAACTACAAAAGATCCCTTGTGTTTGGGCCCAGTGGAATCCTTGCAACGAGTAGTTGATTAATGTGCAAACGGCCGGGGAGAAAAGCGGGGAAAGAAGATGTTGACGGAATGTTTTTTCCAAAGTTCTCCTGGAAGAGGTCGTTCCTTAGCAATATGATCGCCAGTTTCTATATTCTGCACTGTTTTCTTATTTGTGGTGTGCTATAAATAGTATTTGTATTGTATTGTAAGAGTAGACCCACTAATGGTCAGGTCTGGAGCCACTCCTCAAGCAGTACGGGGTGGACGTGGCGGTCTGGGCGCACGAGCACTCGTACGAGCGCTCCTGGCCGCTGTACGACGGCAGGGTGTACAACGGGAGCGCCGAGGAGCCCTATACCAACCCGGGGTGAGCAGCCACTGTGTAAACCGCCTCCGTTTTGATTAGGGTTCCGTAGTCAACAAGGAACCCTTATACTTTCTCCATGTCCGTCCGTCCGTCTTCGGCTTAGCCCAGTAACCATTACTACTAGAAAACTGTAATTCGGCATGGGTATATAAATCAATCACGCCGACCAAACAGAAAAATGAAATCTTGAAAAAAAAAATTTTTTGGGGTACCTCCCAAAAAGAAAGACAGGCTACTACGGAACCCTACACTACGCGTGTGGCCCGACACGCACTTGGCCGATTTAAAAAAAAATTAAAGACTGACCAGCGATTGAGTTCGCAGTTCGCATTAGGAAAGACGAGGCAAATCGCTTCGCGTTCGTGATCTTGGTCTACTCTGAGGCTAGGGGTTTTAATTTTTTAAATTTAACACAGCGTAACCTGAAAGTAATCCACATCTGGTTTTGGGTTTCCGTAATAAGGAAAAAACGGAACCCTTGTAGGATCACTTTGTTTTGTCCGTCTGTCTGTAGGTCTTGACACTCGCGGGAACGCGTGGAGTTGAAAATACTCAGGTGTACACTGTGTTACAGTCCCTTGAAGCTGTAAAAAAAAAAACTTCAAATTTAATGTAAAAAAATATACGGCCGTTTATGCCACAAAAAAACATATTTCAACACTCTCAAGGGAATCAAAAATTTATTTGTAATCTCAATCTCAATCATCCAGGTAGGAGGAAATTTGAACGGAACCCACGGTGGGCACTTGTTGGTTTTTTTTTAATATTTTCTTTCATTTTCAATGTTTGTAACCGGTGTGTGCGCCGGCCGGCCGGTTTATCGTTTTGTCAGGTCACAATTTTGTCCATTAAAAAAAAAAAAATTTGACAATGAATTATAAAATATACATTTGCGGTGTTCATTTTAGAAATACAGGCATGATATATATTATTTTACATTCATCATCATCATATCAGCCGAAAGAGGTGCACTGCTGGACATAGGCCTCCCCCAAAGAGTGCCACAATGACCGGTCCTGCGCCACCCGCATCGCGCTATTTTACACTAGCTTCCGCCCGCGACTTCGTCCGCGTGGACCCGGGATAAAAACTATCCTATATTTTAATCCAGGCTATAAACTATCTTTGTGCAAAATTTCATTCAAATCGGTTCAGCCGTTTAAGCGTGATTGAGTAACAAACATCCAAACATCTAAACTTTCGCATTTATAATATTAGTAGGATTATCCAAAACCAAAAAATTTGGGAAGGTTAAACACCTATTATATCGATGTGACGATTTCGCGATGTGCTTCGAAGTTACAAAAAAAAATAAGTTCAGGTAAATTGTTGCATATTTTGATCTTAATATTATTTTTTATTTTCTAACATGTTCAAAATATTAGTTTTTATTTTCTACTACTTGTTGATTTAGCTCTTAGAATTATTTCCAATTTCAGACTAGTAAACTGTCAGGCAATAAACCTTTGTAGCTTGTGTTGTATTTGGTTTAAATATAATTAAGATTTATACTTACTAATTTTCCATTTAGTTGCGTCTGTTGATTTAGTTGTTTAATATATGAACAATGTATATTAGGTTACTTTCTAACGCGTATTGCACAATCGTCCATTAAACATAACGCTTCTTCTTCATAATCGCTTTCGCGTGATTGTAATTTTTAATGATACATTATGTTTAATGTGTGTTTGTGCAATTGTATGTACGGTGTTATTTCAGGGCGCCAGTGCACATCGTGACGGGCTCCGCTGGATGCCAAGAGAACCACAGTCTATTTAACGGTAATGATATAAAATTGTACCTTGAAATACACATCTAAATTCATGAAATATATGTATGTCTCCATAGGTTCAATAATAACTGAGCAACCTTATGCATATGCATTAACAAAAGATGTATTAAGCTTACTGCATAATACATTAAACAAAGTCTGCTACTAAACAAATTAAAAGGACAAAAGGGAAAGAGCTACATGTAAGTGACAAAGGCGGAAAGTTACGTAATCACCATACAATGGATCAAGGGGCACAGTGGCTCAAGAGGAAACGATGCAGCGGACGAACTGGCCAGGAAAGGCTCAGAAACGGCGGCATACGGACCGGAACCAATCTTACCCCTGCCACAAAGCTACATATACAATCAACTTGACCTATACACCAAAGACCTACACCAAAGATACTGGGAGGATATAGACACATGCAGACAGACCAAAGAGATTCTGTCAAAACGCGACAACAAACTCACAACCGCACTATTGAAGACACACAGAAACCAACTACGCAAGATAGTAGGAATAATAACAGGACATAATACCCTGAACAGACACCAACATGGGTATCACAGACAGCCCCATGTGCAGAGCATGCATGGAGGCGGAGGAAACGACCAAACATATTCTACTGGACTGCAAGCAGGTAAAAGCAGGCAAGTATACAGGAAAAAGCACCTAGGGTCTCCGGACACACTACGGAACGCAGTCAGGAACACAAAGGCACTCACCAAGTTTCTAGAGGAGCTGGGGTGGTTAGAGTAGCGCTACCGCACCATTTCACGCAAAGTAGGCACACTGGATGTCGACTTGCGGAAAAGAGCCCAGTACAACTAACTAACTAACTAACTACGTAATCAGTCAATCAACTATTTCTTGTTCTTATTCTGTCCCGTTATCCAGGAGACAATATGGCGGAATATCCTTGTTTTCTTTACAATATAGACCTTTTCCGTTCTCTAACATGCTTACAAGACCATCATCATCATCATATCAGCCGAAAGACGTCCACCGCTGGACATAGGCCTCCCCCAAAGAGTGCCACAATGACCGGTCCTGCGCCACCCGCATCCAGCGGACTCCCGCGACCTTTACCAGGTCATCAGTCCACCTTGCGGGGGCCTACCCACGCTGCGCCTTCCGGTACGTGGTCGCCACTCGAGAACCTTTCCGCCCCAACGGCCATCGGTTCTACGTGCGATGCTTACAAGATGGCCTGTACAAAAAGGAGTTGAACATGGCAAGAGAACCCCACATTTGGTGAATTTAAACCCATACAAAGTGGAAATCATGGCAAGTAGGGACGGAAGAAAGTGGCGCACACCCATAAGTTACCATTTTCCGACGGTAGATTTTGTTTGTTTGTTTGTAGTGACCCGGCCGGCTTGGTCCGCTTTCCGCACGGAGGCCTACGGGTACACGCGGCTCGAGGCCCACAACCACACGCATCTGCACTTCGAGCAGGTGAGCACGTATAGTTTAAATTATTTGAACTGAGCTCATGAATGGCCATTGTACTGAGCTCATGAATGAGCCTTTGCTTGCCTTTTTTCCTTTGTAACAAAATGTTACCGCCACGTAAAATGTTAATTGAATAATGAACAACTTCTTATACAATAGATTCCAAATTAGCTACGAGATAAAATACCACACGCAGCGCCTTGTACCTGGCTCGCTGGGAGCGGGTTGTTTTATCTTTTAGTCAATTTTGAATCTATTGAATAAGACGATAGAGTTCATTATACAATGAACATTTTATGTGGCGCTAACCTTTTTCTTGAAAAAAAATGCCACGCGTCCGACCACACAGGCGTATTGTTAGACTTGAATGCTATTGTTCTGAAGATAAGAAGCTCAGTCTAGTTCAGAAAATCTCAACTATACACGATGTTACTTACTACTAATAAACCCAAGGTGACATGTTTTGAACTCTTCGGGTCGCGGGTGCTCCAAGCGACATAGCCGCGAAAACACTCTTCCTGAAGCTCCCGAAGAGTTCGAAACATGTCGCCTGTCGTGACATTTGATACGTGAGTTAAACCGTGGATTTATTCATAGTATTATATACATGCCTCACGAAAGTTTATATTCGACGATGCTACTTATTTTTTATCATCATTATCATATCAGCCGAAATATGTCCACTGCTGGACATAGGCCCCCCCAAAGAGTGCCACAATGACCGGTCCTGCGCCACCCGCATCCAGCGGATGCCCGCGACCTTTACCAGGTCATCAGTCCATTTCTTATTAAATTGGTTATAAAGTAATTACTAATAAGACTGTACCTTGGTTGGAGGTCATTCGGGACAAAATCGTCAACTCGAAATTACCAATTTGAAATTGAACCGAATGCTATACCAAAAGGGTTTTTAGTGTAAAAGTAATTGGGTCCACCCGATGGTAAGCGGGTACCATAGCCTATGGTAGCCTGCAACTCCAAGGTACTCGCTTGCACGTTGCTGACTGTATTGACACCTAGGTATATACGCTGTTGATAGTTGCATTGCTTAGTCAGTAGGACTAGAGTGTACCCAAACCCAATATTTCGTTAACTTTTTACAAAACCAGGTAATGTAAGATCAAACAGAGCTATACCCACGAAAATCTAAATTCGATTTTCGGATATCTCCTTCTCCATCGCACTTATACCCGAGTGACAGAGAACGAACATATTCGTGGTAACGCTTCAGTTTCCTTATTATATCTCGGTCTCCATCGCACTTATACCCGAGTGACAGAGAACGAACATTTTCGTGGTAACGCTTCAGTTTCCTTATTATATCTCGGTCTCCATCGCACTTATACCCGAGTGACAGAGAACGAACATTATCGTGTTAACGCTTCAGTTTCCTTATTATATCTCGGTCTCCTTCGCACTTATACCCGAGTGACAGAGAAGGAACATTTTCGTGGTAACGCTTCAGTTTCCTTATTCAAGTGGCACGCTTTCAGGTGGACGCGGAGCAGCGAGGCAAGGTGGTGGACGACTGGTGGCTCATCAAGCAACGCCACGGCGCGTACCACTACGACTGAATTCGGATAACGTTGCACCGCACCACGGTCTAGAGGGGTGTAGACACCAAATAAAATAACCAATAATGTTACATTTTCCCGAAAAAGGATTAAAATATTGTCAAATGGAGAAAAAAAGTAAAGCGGGGGATGAAATAATCACAAAGTTATAAGTGTTCAAAGTTTTAAGAGGAAGTATATTCTGTCCCCTTTCCGCAAAACCCACCTTCATATGAAACAATGTCATTTACGATTTTACGTCACGTTCGAGCGGTGGTTTGGTTAATTTGGAATTACGAAGCTAAAAATGGTTTTAGCTTCGTAATTCTTTGAGATATCTGAATGGGATTTTCGTCACTAGGCATTTATTTTTGCCTTCTTTCTTTTGAAGTAATATTAAATTTAGAGTCCCCTATTAGCTAAAGCAGTCCAGAACTTGAGCCTTTCAAGACCTTATTATACCTGCGGTCCATTGATAACTAGTTATACGCGGCACGCGTGTTTAATGCGGGTTACTAATAAAGTCCATTATTTAATTTGCCATAATCATTAATTTTCCAAATTATTTTTTCTCAGAAACTGTCAACTTTTCAAGGTTTTTATGAAACAAACCTATCCCCCTATCTCATACCCTATGTATGCCATAATGTATGATGTGTGTAAATTGTAGGTACCAAATAAATAAACTAACCTACAGGGTCCTATACAAAGTTTATACAAATTGTCTTGAACATGTGGCGGTTTCAGAGAAAAACACTTTTATGGTAAACTAATGCCAGCGGCTTCGCCCGCGTGGTTATAGGAAAATGCAACATATTGAGATTTCCCGTGGGAATTAGACGTTTTCCCGCTGGAAAAAGTAGCCTATGTCACTGTCCAGCTTCTAAACTATCTCCATACAAAAAATCACATCAATACGACGCTCCGTTGCGACGTGAAAGAAGGACAAACATACACACTTTCGCATTTATAATATTAGTAAGGATTATGATAATGGCAAACACTAGCATTATGGGAAATTAAATTATGGATATCGGAGGTATCGGGATTATTGCACCGCTTTAATCCTTAACGCATTCACTGCCAAGAATTTCATAGCGCTGCGCTCGTGGCCTATAACATGGGAAAACCCGTTTGTAGAGGAAAGCGCCTACAAGCAGGGCGCCCACCTAGCGGGTCTCTGGCACGCGAAGTGTTAAGTTTATTGTAGCGCGTCTGTGGGACTGACATCGGACATTTGTTCGGGTTCTGTTCTGCTTTAAGCTATATCTATTTGATACCAGATAAGCGATTTAAGTTAACTTATAGGATTCCAATATATTTTAAAAATAGGCAATACTCAAGCTTTCTTATGGTAACTTCTTATAATTTTTATCTTTTTACATTTATCCATAATGCATTTTGTCATGACTTCTTGAAATCGTAAACAAATCAAACTCTTGTTTATAATAGTCCGGTGATGTGTACCTATATAGAATCTCAAGCTTAAGAGGAAACACAACGGCCGTTTTTCCATAGAAACGTAGTCCCTTTTTTCTCCCTGGATAATGGCAGTAGAGCAATCATTTTTTTTCCATAAATCTATGGCTACTATTGACATGTTCCTATGTTTTCCTTTTTTTCATAAGTTTATTCTTAAAAGAGATATTAACCTCCAAAAACCTACAAAAAATCCAGATTTTCCGCTGTGTTCAAACATCCAGAAAACAATTTTGACTAAACATAGGAGCGCTGCCAAAGCCCTTCTTTGATTTTTAATAAAAAAATAGTTAAATAGGTCAAGTTTTGGAGAAGAAATCAGGGGACTACGAAACGTTGATTTTATGTAATTTTAATAGGTATTTTCGGTCCAAGCTGCAGTTGTCTCTATCGCGCTCTGCGGCTGGAGGCTTGTGGTTGGCGCGACAGCAATACATTTTACAAATACCTATTTCTCAATTATCTTGACCTTAGTGTTTTCTCTTAAGGGAAACTACACATTTCATTTCATCTATGTAACTGCGAAAACCCTATTGGTTTCAACTCCTATAGAACTATCTAACTCATTTAAAGAAGGTAATTTTTGTATAACGTGCCAATCCAATCATGTGATTGTATTTTGTAATAAAATTTAGGAATATTATTATTTGTTTTTCACTTTCCTCTAACACCTCACCTTCGTGCCGGCCCACATCACAGATTTGGCCAGTCTAATTTGAATCATGTATATGTAATCAATAATCATGTATAAGATACTTGGTAAATAGAGTTAGTTTAGAACAAAGTCAATTAAATTAAAAGTGAATTAAACATGTTATACGACGTTTAAAATCCAGTGTACATTGGGGAAACGGATAAAATGTTAAATCTAAATTAACTACTTTAGATAAATATTACGCTGCTTTTCGTTGGGCAATCGAATAAAAGAATACCCATTTGAGAACCAAGCGGCGAGTCTTCAATATAATCGAGTGATTCCCGCCTGTCGACGCTGAATTGTGATTATTGCGAATGACCCCTGGAATTATTTTAAGGAATTCATTGACGCTCAAAGTTGGAAGGATTGCGACCTGCCTTTCCTTAAACATTGTTGCAATTTTGCGCATCACAACAGTGGCTCGCAAATATTCATCCTACTAATATTAAAAAATGCGAAAGTTTGGATGTTTAGATGTACGCAATACTCTACTCAATCGAAATTTTCCACAAAGATAGTTTATAACCTGGATTAAAATATAGGAGTTTGTTTTACCCCGGAAATCGCCCCCTGAGGGAATGAAATGGGGGGTGAAAGTTTGGAGCTACGATATAAACGGGTTCCACAGGAGCCGGAGCTAATTGAAAACAATGTCGACGTGCTCAACATAGAATGGGTTAAGTTACAAAAGACGTGTTTCCAGGGCGCCTGTCCACATCGTG